>CM076572.1:1253230133-1254548806 GCA_034641835.2 Pinus albicaulis | reverse complement strand
ATCGGGAGAGAAAGAAATGCTTTAAAGAAAAAGAAGAGTATATTTTCGAAAAATATAAAACATAAAGGCCTAGGCAAAAAGGTTTGTAGACCCTAAAGCAGGACACTAGTAATAATATGCTACGAAAAAAGCACCAAGGAATCAATGAGGTTGTTGATTCTAGTGGCAAGTAGATCTTAGCTCAGTGGGTATCTATTGGATATAGTTCACAGTTGGGTGGAATATGCTCAGTTCCTCAATAATTCCCAGAAATTAAGTATGGCTAGATGAAATTATGCCTATGTTTTGTTACTGATTTTAAAATTGTTTAAAGATGTTGAATGTTACAATAGACTGTAAATTTCATGTCTCAAATTTGTTACATGTGTTATAGTTCTGCATGCATGATATATTAAATTATCTTAGCAACAATTTCAATGAAATAGGTTGTGTTTTTATGAGAAAATGAACATGTCATAAATGACTTATCTATATGCATGTATAGAGGAAATTATTTGAAATATATAGGCGACTTAAATAAGTCATGTTAGATAAAATAATGAGTTATTGAACTTTAAATTCCTAACACACTAAAGGAAAATGGCTAGAGATTAATGCCATGAGTTTGAATTCGATTGAAATTACTGTGGGAGAGAAAGAAAATAATTTTCAAGGGAAATGGATGGATATAAATACCATGAGTTTGAATTAGTTTGAAATTATTGTGGGGATAAAGATAGTAATTTGCAAACAAAACTAGTGGGAGAGAAAGACTAGTGTAACTCCTAAATAAAATGCAACGCACTTGATAGAGTTTTTCTTATCATTTTGATGATTAAAGGGTTAAGTGATTCTTGAGTTTTTGTAGAAGTATTATGATTTAAAATTATTATTTTACATTTCCTAAATAATTGGTAATAAAAAATAAATTTTAATGTTCCAACAAGAGAAGAACATCGAGGACGATGTTCTCTTTAAGTGGGGGAGTTTGTAATATCCCTGGCGTAAGCCACCATAAAAACTCTCATAAAATGAGGGTTTTTTTTTTTTTTTTTTTCAGCTGTGGTTCACGGTCACTGAGTGGCCGCTACATCCATGGGTAATAATCCAGTAGATCCACGTGAAGGGATCAGCTGTCGGCTTTAATTTCGGGGCCTAACCCCAAGGGCGTCGAGGAGATTTGACCCCGTGACCTTCCATATGGCAAGGTACTTTAGCAACGGGAACTCGACCATTTGAGCTATCCCTTGGGGCTTAAAATGAGGGTTGTTAAATAATTAAATATTACTAATTATTATATTGATATTACATGAAAAATAGTATTGTAATTCTTAATTATAAGAATATTGGAAGAATTATTTATTATTTATTTTATTTAGAATAATTTATATTCTTCTATAGAAATAAATTATATTTCCAAGTTGGTATATTTTACGAGTTTTAGAAATAAAGAGTAAGAGTTTTGGAAAAACTATGGATAAGTGATATTTTTCTCATAAGGAAAAAAAGGTCTATCTTTAAAAGAAAAGCATGAGAGATTTATGGAGTGCTTTTCTGATTTAGGAAAAATCATATTTATGGGTGCTTTATGGAATGCTTTTATGACCTAGAAAAGCTCGAATGCTTTTATGGTTTAGAAAAGCTATTCTATTTTCTTAATTCTATTTATTATAAGCCTTTGATAAAAATAGAGGGAGGAGAATGAGAGAATGCATGGATAATGGAGCCAAGGAAGAGGAAGAAGAAATACCAAGCATGTATCAAGAGATAAGTAGCCATATTATTTGAATATTATTTTCTTTTGCATATGGGCTATTTTGATATAATGATTGAATTTATTTGCAAGAAAAAGTTCATGTGATAAATAATTAAGATTAATTCTTGAGTAAAGCTTTATACAATGTTGTTCATAGAGGAATAAGTGTTTTATTCATTGAATTATGTGAATATTTCATGTGTTGTGAATTGATAAAATCTTTTCATGGCTAAATAATTATGTGAATTGCATGAGTTATTGGAAAATAGGGTCTAAATATGAATTTGTATCTCTCAAACCGAAATAGATATGAAAAACATGAAAGAGGATTTTGTAAAAAAGGATGATATGACCAAAGGCCTCTTTCATATTATAAAAATTAGTTTCTAATGTCTCGAAAATCATGTCTTAAATTGTGGAAGAACAAAAGGGAATTATTTATTATTTAAATCTGGAAATATGAGCTCCAAAGATTCATTTGAATCTTCCAAACCAGAACACCTGTGTAAAAAATGAGAGAGGTTGTTTTTAATTAACCCATTAAAAATAAAAACATTTTTGGGTTTTCCAAAAATCGTTTCCATTTGGTTGGAAACTGTGTCCAAATTTAATGACAAAAACAAGAAATTATCTAATATTTAAATCTTGAAAAATGGGCAGCAAAGATTCATTTGAATCTTAAGAACCGTGACACCTGTGAGAAAAATGAGAGAGCTTATTCTTAAAATTTGTTCGAAACAAAAACCACTTTTGGTTTTCTGAAATTCGTTTCCATATATTTGTAATACGCGTCCAAATTGGATGACTGAAACAAGAAAAATAGACTAAAACAAAGTGCTTCCATTTTATTTTTCAATGAGATAAGAATAATAGTTTATGTACATATAGACATAATAAGTATGTTGATGATTCTTGACAAGGAATTAATTTATATAATTACCAAGTATGTTATAACAATGCATATGCATTAAAATTTAAAGAGAAATATTGGAATCTTGAAAAGAACATGTGCTCAGGGGCACATGAATAATTATCTACTATATTTGATCTACTAGAAATTATTATGTGATTTTATATGCATGAGGATCTTGAGTCATGTAAAAAGATATAAATAACTTATGTGAGGGTTAGCTCACATAAATCCTTTGCGTTAGAGGAAATTGGTTGTGCTATTTGAGAAGGATTTGTTATTCATGTTATTTCTTGAGGAAATATTACAAATCTGTCTAATATGTGAAATTATGGGAAAATATTTTGTATTTCATGTATAATAGATAGTTAGTTAGCTATATTTTGGAAAAAATAATAATTAAGATGTTAAATTCCTAGGAAAGTAAATATATATATATATATATATATATATATATATATATATATATATATATATATATATATATATATATATATTTGTATGCAAAGAAGCAATTATTGGGTTAGAACTCTTCAAAAAGAATAGAAGAGAAAAATATATCCTTATATGCATTATTGGATTAGATTCTTGAAGAGGAAAAATATAAATCATATGCTTTATTATGTAAGATTATTTAGAGAAACATATATATGCTTGCATGCATGGAAGAATTATAGTTTTGGGATTAGATCTTTTGGATGAGAGGGAAATGTCCCTTTGCATGCATGAAAGAATAAGTGGTATGCGTTTGACACCTTGGAAAATAAATGTGTCTATTTTTCCATGAAATATTTATTTAGTTTCTTTTGGAAAGAAATATATGTTTTACATGCAAGAATAAAAAGGCTATGTTATTGCATGAAAAAAATTATAACTAGTATGTTAACTTTGTTTGAAATAAAGCTCGCATTGTTATACGTAATAGCCAATGCGAATAGCTCTTGTGTGGAAAATATGTCTTTGGAAAAGAACATGCATCTAAATGCATAAGTATAGAATTTATTGTGTTAATCCTTTTGTAAACGAAAACATAAGAGTAGGAAAAAAGGAAATTTCTTGTTGGGATAGCTATCTTGAAGGCTTGTTATGCATTTGCATGCACAATATTATTATAGAGTATGTTAGCTCTCCTTTGGAAATAATATGCAAGTGCATGAAAATTTTTGTTAGCGGTGGTTAGAAAGATGACACTTGATAGTGATTTATTTGTTACTAATGCATGTGAAATGATGTTAAAAAGACATTTCATTGTCAACTTGGTTATGTTTTATACATGAATAAAAGTATTTGTTGAAGTGTCACAAATAGAGATTTATTATTGGTTTATTTTATCTAATCATGATATCAAGTGCGCTGACGAAAACAATGGCAGGAAAAAAGGATGACTTGAGAAAATTATTTTTCAAGTTTAACATTGTGGAAGAAAAAGAGTTGTTAGTCCATGCAGGTTTACTAGTTCCAACTACACAATGACCGACTAAAGGAAACAGTCTGACTACAAAGACAGATATTGAAGATTTGTGGGTAAAAGGTATTATGATGATTGTAATAGCTTATAGTTAGTTATTTTTCATTTAAGATTATTTTTCAATTTTATTTTTATGAAAATGGTCAAGGGACAGACTCCCTTATAACCATTGAGTGAGGGGTGACAACCCTCGCAAGCATTTAATAATAAAATTAAAATTTTGTTGGTTTTCACCCTACGGGGTTTCCAAGGTATATCAGTGTCTAATGATGTGATTGTTCATTGTGTCATTTTTATGATGTTAATTTCTTTCATTATGTGATGGTTACATTATCAATTAGGTGTTACTAATTGATTTAAAATGATCATGGGATCGATGCATAGTTATAGCATGAAATTTAAGCTAATATGCTACAACAAGGACAAGTAATGGTTGTGTAAATCACTATGATTTTTAATAAATATTTCTCTAAGTGATGATTATGGTTATTATAATGGTTATTGAGGGAATATAGAAAGTAAATTAAAAATTTACGCATTGGTAAATTTTGAAAAAGTTTCCTAACTTCATGCATTTTCCTGCGAGGTTACCGGGGTATGTTAAAAATGGTATCAGAGAAAAAGGTTGCAACACTGGCACTTTTTTGGAATCATTATGAAAAGAAGGAGAGGTATGATTGCAGTAGGAATCACCTTAGGTATTATTTTAATTAAACTTGTAGTAGACTACAATTAACATGAGATGCATGATGCATGATTAATGACCGCATGAAAGAGTAGAAAGTTATAATGTTTCTTTAAAAATTCTACTTATGAAATTTGAATATGTATGTGGATAAAAGACAATAAAACCTCTATTGTACCTATGAAACATCATGAGCACTCACTGGTTATAGTGCAGATTAATTACCAACATTTGCATGCATAATATTAGAAAAATGATTATGGGGCATAAGGAAAAGAAAAAAAAAAGTTGAAAAACATGGATAAAGATACCATTCACTTCTTATAAAGAATGAATACATGTATGGTTTGTGTGATAACTAAATAATATAGAAGTTGGGGTTGACCCTAAAGAGGAAAATGGAATATTGTAAAAACAAAACAAAACAATTTGAATGAACCTCTGTAGTTGTTAAAAATAAGCAACGAGTGAAGTGGAACTCACATAGTAAACTTAAAGTCAATGAAAAAATAATAGTACCATAATTTTGGGTTCTCTTTCTTCATTTAGAGTTGTACAGGAAAGTTTCATTCCATGTGTTCGAAGTAAATGAGATCCAAAGTTTAGTTGTTTTAAATAATTACATCCGTGGAAGTTTTGGATGTGATTCATCTTAACATTAAGGGGTATTAATACCTTGAGATCATGTAACTCCCATGGTGATTCCAATGAAAATATATGTTTAGACTTGGATCCATAATTTGGTCGAATTTCCTGATTAGACGCTCATGTAGGGATTTTTGGTTGTGTTGCTGGCATAAATTTTACCATTTGATGATATGAATATGAATCATGCTATTCTATAAATTCTATTTTTACTATCTCTCTAATAGTTTAAACATATTTACGGAAATTCATTTCATGTCCACTAACTAGTCCCTCAATGATGGTAGATTGTATGCTTTCCAAATCTTTGGTAGAATGTCTCATTGATCATATATTGCATGTGTGCAAATTGTTGTTAAAATTCCTCAATGGATGTAGATTGCATGCTTGAAAAATGTTTGTTGAAATGTCGAATTGGTTGTAAATTGCATGCTTGCACGCTATTTGATAAAAGTATATAGTGGTTGTAGATTGCATGATTGCAAATTATTTTCCCAAAATTCCTTGATGGTTTTCGATTACATGGCTCCAAGCTAGTGGTAAGGAAAGAAAAAACTCGCATTTTATGTCCTAGGGTTGAATGCGACTGTTATTTCTCTACAATATTGATGGTTGGTAAGTTGAAGCCTTAAATAAAGCAAGGCTATGGTATGAAAGATATGTTAATGTCTTTTTACTAAGTTACATGATTATTATTATGTGGAAATTTGGAATGTATACCACCTATAATACATGGCATGAGTTGTTGTTAATGTACTTTGACAAATTTCCAGACCCATCTTGAGGGTCAAGTATAGATGCGAGGTCTATATAAATATTTCTTTGCCTTAATAATAATATACAAATTGACAATTATGTAAATTACAATGGATTTATAAACATTGGCTATTTTTAGACATTGAATTTTTATTGGATTCAATGGCTATGGGAGCCATGATGGGACTGATGTAATGAGGTAATATTTTATTTTATTACTGAGATAATGAATACATTGGTTGGGGTATTCAGGAAATAATTCTAGATTTTTAGAAGAATTCTTGCCAACTTATGAAAAGCTATTGGTGGTTAAGTTCAAATTGGACATTCCAGAAAAGTCTCCTAAAAATCCCTAGGAGAAAATAATAAAGAGGAAAATATTAATATAATCGGAGAGAAAGATTATGTTAATGACTTAGTTGGAGATAAATACTAAGTGGGGTAAAATAAAGAATATCGGGAGAGAAAGGCATGCTTTAAAGAAAAATAAGAGTATATTTTTTGAAAAAAATAAAACAAAAAGGCCTAGACAAAAAGGTTGGCAGAAATTAAAGCGAGTCGCTGCTAAAAATCTTCTACGAAGAAAGCACCAAGGAATCAATGACGTTGTTGATTCTAGCGGCAAGTAGATCTTAGCTCGGTGGGTATCTATTAGATATAATTCACGGTTGGGTGAAATTTTCTCGGTTCCTCAATAATTCCCAGAAATTAAGTACGGTTAGATGAAATTATGGCTATTTTTTGTTATTGATTTCAAAATTTTCTAAAGATGTTGGATGTTACAATAGACTGTAAATTTCATGTCTCAAATTTGTTGCATGTGTTATAGTTTTGCATGCATGATATATTAAATTATTTTAGCAACAATTTCGATGAAATAGATTGTGTTTTTATGAGGAAATGAACATGTCATAAATGACTTATCTATATGCATGCATAGAGGAAATTATTTGAAATATATAAGCGACTAAAATAACTCATGTTAGATAAAATAATGAGTTATTGAAATTTAAATTCCTAACATACTGGAGGAAAATGGCTAGAGATTAATGCCATGAGTTTGAATTTGATTGAAATTACTGTGGGGAGAGAAAGACAATAATTTTCAAGGGAATTGGCTGGAGATAAATACCATGATTTTGAATTTGTTTGAAATTATTATCGGGATAAAGATAGCAATTGCAAACAAAACTAGTGGGAGAGAAAGACTAGTGTAACTCCTAAATAAAATGCGATGCACTTGATAGAGTTTTTCTTATCATTTTGATGATTAAAGGGTTAAGTGATTCTTGAGTTTTGGTGGAAGTATTATGATTTAAAATTATTATTTTACATTTCCTAAATAATTGGTAATAAAATATAAAGGTTAATGTTCTAACAGGAGAAGAACATCGAGGATGATGTTCTCTTTAAGGGGGGAAGTTTGTAATATCCCTGCCGTAAACCACCGTAAAAACTCTCATAAAATGAGGGTTGTTAAATAATTAAATATTATTAATTATTATATTGATATTACATGAAGAATAGTCTTGTAATTCTTAATTATAAGAATATTGGAAGAATTATTTATTAGTTATTTTATTTAGAATAATTTATATTATTCTATAGAAATAAATTAGATTTCCAAGTTGGTATTTTTTATGAGTTTTAAAAATAATGAGTAATAGTTTTGGAAAAAATATGGATAACTGATATTTTTCTCATAAGGAAAAAAATAAATCTAGCTTTAAAAGAAAAGAATGAGAGATTTATGGAGTGCTTTTCTGATTTAGGAAAAATCATATTTATGGGTGCTTTATGGAATGCTTTTATGACTTATAAAATCTTGAATGCTTTTAGGATTTAGAAAAGCTATTCTATTTTCTTAATTCTATTTATTATAAGCCTATGAGAAAAATAGAGGGAGGAGAATGAGAGAATGCATGGAGAATGGAGCCAAGGAAGAGGAAGAAGAAATACCAAGCATGCATCAAGAGATAAGTAACCATATTCTTTGAAAATTCTTTTGTTTGCATATGGGCCATTTTAAAATAATGATTGAATTTATTTGCAAGAAAAAGTTCATGTGATAAATAATTAAGATTAATTATTGAGTAAACCTCCATACAATGTTGTTTATAGAGGAATAAGTGTTTTATTCATTGAATTATGTGAATATTTCATGCGTTGTGAATTGATAAAAGCTTTTCATGGCTAAATAATTATGTGAATTGCATCATCTATTGATAAATAAGGTCTAAATATGACTTTGTATCTCCCAAACCAAAATAGATATGAAAAACATGAAAGAGGTTTTTGTAAAAGATGATGTTATGACCAAAAGCCTCTTTCAGATTATAAAAATTATTTTCTCATGTCTCGAAAATCGTGTTCTAAATTGATGAAAAACAATAGGGAATTATTTATTATTTAAATCTGGAAAAATAAGCTCCAAAGATTCATTTGAATCTTCCAAAACGCAACACCTATGTAAAAAATGAGAGAGGTTATTTTTAATTAACCCATTAAAAATAAAATCTTTTCTGGGCTTTTCAAAAATCGTTTCCATTTGGTTGGAAACTATATCCAAATTTAATGACAAAAACAAGAGATTATCTAATATTTAAATCTTGAGAAATGGGTAGCAAAGATTCATTTGAATCTTAAGAACCGTGACACCTGTGAAAAAAATGAGGGAGGTTATTCTTAATAATTTTGTTCCAAACCAAAATAACTTTTGGTTTTCTGAAATGTGTTTCCATATATTTGTATTACGTGTCCAAATTGGATGACTAAAACAAGAAAAATAGAGTAAAACAAAGTGCTTCCATTTCATTTCTCAATGAGATAAGAATAATTGTTTATGTACATATAGACATAGTAAGTATGTTGATTATTCTTGACAAGGAATTAATTTATATAATTACCAAGTATGTTATAACAATGCATATGCATCAAAAGTTAAAGAGCAATATTGGACTCTTGAAAAGAGCATGTGCTTAGGGGCATATGAATAATTATCTAGTATATTTCATCTTCTAGAAATTATTATGTGATTTTATATGCATGAGGAGCTTGAGTCATGTAAAAAGATATAAATAACTTATGTGAGGGGTAGCTCACATAAAACCTTTGCGTTAAAGGCAATTGGTTGTGCTATTTGAGAAGTATTTGTTATTCCTGTTATTTCTTGAGGAAATATTACAAATCTATCTAATATGTGAAATTATGGAAAAATATTTTGTATTTCATGCATAATAGATAGTTAGTTAGCTATATTTTGGAAAAAGAATAATTAAGATGTTAAATTCCTTGGAAAATAAATATATATATTTGTAAGCAAAGAAGCAATTATTGGGTTAGAACTCTTCAAAAAGAATAGAAGAGAAAAATATATCCTTGTATGCATTAGTGGATTAGATTCCTAGAGAGGAAAAATAGTAATCACATGCTTTATTATGTAAGATTATTTAGAGAAACACATATATGCTTTCATGCATGGAAAAATTATAGTTTTGGGATCAGATCTTTTGGATGAGAGGGAAATGTCCCTTTGCATGCAGGAAAGAATAAGTGGTATGCATTTGAAACCTTGGAAAATAAATGTGTTTATTTTGAAAATAAATATAGGTTTTACATGCCAAAATAAAAAGGCTATGTTATTGCATGCATAAAATTATAACTAGTATGTTTAACTTTTTTTGAAATAAATCTTGCATTGTTATATGTAATAGCCAATTTGAATAGCTCTTATGTGGAAAATATGTCTTTGGAAAAGAAATTGCATTCACATGCATAAGTATAGAATTTATTGTGTTAATCCTTTTGGAAACAAAAACATAAGAGTAGGCAAAAAATAAATTGCTTGTTGGGATAGTTATCTTGAAGGCTTGCTATGCATTGGCATGCACAATATTATCATATAGTATGTTAGCTCTCCTTTGGAAATAATATGAAAGTACATGAAAAATTTTGTTAGTGGTGGTTAGAAAGATAATGCTTGATAGTGATTTATTTGTTACTAATGCATGTGAAATGATCTTAAAGAAGACATTTCATGTCAACTAGGTTATGTTTTATACATGCATAAAAATATTTTTTGAAGTGTCAGAAATAGAGATTTATTATTGGTTTAATTTATCTAATCATGATATCAAGTGTGCTGACGAAAACAATGGAAGGAAATAAATATGACTTGAGAAAATGATTTTTCAAGTTTAACATTGTGGAAGATAAAAAAAATTTAGTCTATGTAGGTTTACTAGTTCCAACTACATGATGACCCACTAAAGGAAACAATCTGACTACAAAGACAGAGATCAAAGATTCGTGGGTAAATGGTATCATGATGACTGTAATAGCTTATAGTTAGTTATTTTTCATTTAAGATTATTTTTCTATGTGATTTTTATGACAATGGTCAAGGGACGGAGTCCCTTATAACCATTGAGTGAGGGGTGACAACCCTCACGAGCGTTTAATAATAAAATTAAACGTTTTCTAGTTTTCACCCTATAGGGTTTCTAGGGTATATTGATGTATAATGATGTGATTGTTCATTGTGTCATTTTCATGACGTGATGGTTATATTATCGATTAGGTGATTTACTAATTGAGTCAAAATGATCATGGGATTGACGCATAGTTATAGCAGGAAATTTAAGTTAATATGCTACAACTATGACAAGTAATGGTTGTATAACTCACTATGATTTTTAATAAATATTTCTCTAAGTGATGATTATGGCTATTCTAATGGTTATTGAGGGAATATAGAAAGTAAATTAGAAAGCTACACATTGGTAAATTATGAAAAAGTTTCTTAACTTCATGCTTTTTCCTGCGAGGTTACCGGGGTATGTTACAATTTTTCTTAACCCACCTCCCAATGTATAATGTCTAGGGATAAAATTTAAATATTAATCGAACAAGGTTCACATGAGACATTCTTCATATTGCTAATTAGGATTCAAATTTTGACTTAATGTGTCTTACCACATACACTAACTCAGTCATTATAAACTCCATGTCACTCCTAACTAAAGATGTGATTCATATTGTATTTACTGTGGATTGATACATTTTAATTTGTCTGTATATGATTTCACCCACTCCTGGATGAGATATTCATCGGGATTCTTGACATTTAATAGAAGGTACAGGATCATATGGCTCGTCTGGTCATTGAATTAACCCATCAATCCAAGGGAAATCCTCCAAGCGCTAGGTCTCTTACCACATCAACAGTTTGGATATGTTTCGAGTTAGGGTTTTGAAACTCCATAAATGGTTTCGTTATTTGGTTTGGTAGAATTTCTCTTTGGGTTCTCTCTTTAACGACCATATTTACCTCTATATGCATTTCAATTACTTGTTGAACATAATACCTCGGCTCAAAAATCTCGCATTCCACTTGGAGAAAAGGTTTTCCACCAGCACTTCAGCAACTTGGACTTGTATTCTCCATGCAGAGGTAAATTCTAGATTCTTATCATCTCTTTCACCCATAAGATATACACATGGCATAATTCATTAATTTTTTCTTCTGTTACCACTGTGGTTTTTATTTTCTGTTATGGAGTTTTCGGTTTATTATGCTTTTAATTATTCAGGCCTCAGATTCATCACAGTCCTTTACTTGCTTCGTTAGAATTAAATATTCTTTATTGTTTCATTTCAGGTTGCATAGATGACTGCCTTCCTTGACGTATGGCATTACTCATGGTGGAGTTTTGGTTCAGGTCTTTCCTCCAAACGAAACTACCACCCGTAATTCCATTAAAAAATGGAACTCACCATCAATATATTGTATTTCACCATATATTAGCTTGCTTATTTATCATTTACGAATTTAGTTAAGAGAGCTAATTGGTTTACTATTCATCCAAAGCAGTTTCATTTATGGTTTTAAGATTACAGTTTCTTATTTCCTATTTTGTTTTCCACACAGGTAATAGGAGTCATGAGCTTTATTCTCATTTCTGTTTGGCTCTATCGATTTTACACATTCGTTTTCATCATTTTCCACATGTAATTTACCTGTGTATTTCCTCATCTCTCGCATTTGATATTTTTATTTATTAGCTGGCCGTATTCCCTCCATCTGTTTTACCGAGACCTTCCTAGGTTTATAACTGCATTCAAGGGCCATTAATAACTCTTTGTGGTAGAGTTCTTATTTCTGATTGTAAGACGCATGCTCATAAATTCTGAATATCAATTTGGGTTTTCGCAAGATGCTTATCAACTTTGATTTTCAATTTGATATTCTCCATAGATATGTGTATTTTCCTTATAATTTAATTTAGTATAGTCTGAGAATGTTAGGTCCCTATATTACTAGTATAGTCCCTTATTGTTGTTAGTGTAACCCCATTATTGTTATTATTGTACCCTTGTAACCCCCATATTGTTATTATTGTGCCCTTAAATTATTATTGTTAGGTTGGCTAGGATTATATTGTGGACCCATGGACTCCTATATATAGAAAGGAGGTCTTTTAATTTGAATCATCCAAGAATTTTTCATTCATGTAACATATTGTAGGTTTCCCCCTTGAAATGGCTTATTTCTAAGGCATTGATATCTCTTTTCTTCTCTTTTTGGAGCTGGTTTCACAACATTTGGTATCAGAGCTTTGAGATTCTAGGGTTTCGTTGCTCCAAACATGTCATCGTGGAATTTTCGCTATAATTTTTTTCTACGAAGTTTCCGAATCTAAAATTTTTAGAGTGCGAAGCCAAAATCCTGAGGAACATTGTCACAAAATTTCAGAGCTTGGTTCGCAATATTTTCAGAGATATGATCTGTGCAAGTTAGGTAATTTTGCAGGATCCTGAATTTAACCTAAATAAGTCATCGTGGTATTTTCGTAATAACTTTTTTTCTACGAAGGTTAAGAAGCTGAAATTTTTAGAGTGTGAAGCCGCAATCTTGAGGAACATTTTCGCAACATTTCAGATATTGGTTCGCAATATTTTCGGAGATATGATTTGTGGAATTTAGGGATTTTTTAGGCTTCTGAATTTTGTCTCAAAGAGGTGATCGTGGGAATTTCTTCATAGCTCTCTCTGAGCATCAGATTGGAATGATGTAAAAAGTGGTTGCAAGTACACAGACTGTAGTTTTCAGTATATCAATTTTATAGAAAAAGGAGGAAACACTAACACGTGGAAAGTTGTACATGTTCGCTCCACTGAACTAGTCCAAAATTGGGTCATTGTGGTAGATTTGACATAACTTTGCCTTGAAGAATCCAAATCAGATCAGACCGACCTATGGAATTTGAAAGAAGCTTAAAAGGGCTACTTTAGGGCTAAGTTTAAAATATTGAGGATCCATAATTATAGAGACAATTCAATTTTAATATCGAGCTCTTCAAAAGAAAGTAAAATGTGTGTATTAATTTTTCCGAATTGCATAAGTCTTGTTTCAAGAATCAAGTTGAATTGATTCCAAGGGCATATTGTAGAATAGATATCATTATTGGATTCTAAAATGCCCCCTAAAAAGAATTCAACACCCATTAAGCCTTTAGAAAGCTCTAATATGACTCATGAAGACGAAGAATGGTAACATGACATATCGAAATTACAAGAGCAGGTGCAACAAATTTCACTCTCGCAAAGAGCAACAAAAAATGACATGGAAGTTTTGAAGAAAGGCATGGACTCTAATATGGACGGTTTGAAGAAAGGCGTGGAATCTAAGATAAATGGTTTGAATAATGGCATCGAATCTAAGATATATGGCATGGAATCTAAGATAGATGGCGTGGAAGCTGGCATGGAATCTAAAATGGATGACATGGAATAGTAAATGGAGAAAATGAAGAATGATCTAAAAGCAGACATGGAAGGTTTGACAAAGTTGATACAAGAAATGTTTACTAATGGTGAAAAGATAGTAGAGGAAACTCATGATGAGAACAAAATAAATGTTAATCATGATTTCACAAAATCTAATGTTGGTGGGAAGAACCACCATATTCCAAAAATGGATATGAGGAAGTTTGATGGAAAGGATCCTTTAACATGGATACTACAGATGGAGCAATATTTTGATGTCCACAATGTGCAAAACACACAAAAGTTACACGTTGCAACTTTACATTTAGAATAAAATACATTTGTATGGTATCGTTGGCTTTGCTCCCATAAAAAAAGTGTCACTTGGTCAATTTTTACGGAGGAAATGATAGCACATTATGAAGATACAAAGAGCAACACCTTCTTTAGCCAATTGAGCAACACCTTAGTTTAATGGGGGAGCACATTGAGGACTTCCAAAAATTGAATATAAGGGTAATTGATATTCCAGAGGAACACAGGATTGATTTCTTCATAGGTACTTTAAAGGATAACATCCAACATGAAGTTCGCGTTTTGGAACCTGATTCATTAAAGATGGCATTCATGTTCGCAAGAAAAATTGAATGTAAAATTATGGCGACTGTTACACCATTTTTTGGTCATCTAACCTATTATCATTAGATGGACCCAAGTACACCATGTAAGACCAGGTTTACCCTAAGTAAAACTGCTTTGACTATGTTAAAACAGGAAACCCCAAAAGGAAATATTAAACAAACCCATATTTGTTTGATTTTCCTCATGGAATAATTAATTAAATCATAATTTAATTATTATTCCCAGTCATGTTTAACCCAAAATCAAAGAAATTAATTAGATAAACCTTTATTTATCTTATTATTTCTAGGAATAATCATTTAAAGCTTATTTAGATGATATTCCTTGTTAAATATGACCAAATCACCCACAAATAATTAAATAAATCACTATTTATTTAATTATCTTTCAACCACCTCCTTAAATAATTAAATAAATAATTATTTATTTGATTATCTTCTAACCGCTTCCTTAAAAAGATAAATAAATCATTTATTTATTTATTCTTGACAAATTAAGGGATTTGACCCAAGTCAAATACCTTTTCCCTCCAACAAATATAATAAAATATTCCATAAAAAGTGGATCTAGATGTGGTTAACCCATGCACCAAGATCTAGAATGACCCAATATTTTGTTATAAATAGGAGGGTTTTTCCTACCATTCTTCACCTTTTGTTGCCTATTAGATCACTCTGGATCTATACACTTAGTCACATATCTCCATCATTTTGCTCCCATTGAGCTCTACTCTTTTCATTGGGTTTTCTACATCAACTAGGGGGGGGGGGGGGGGAATAAATCTTAGATGCGGAAGTCTTTCGAGGACTTCCAAGAACCCATCCTTTGAGGAATTGGATACTCCTTCTAGTTTTCCTCCCAGTGCCCTACTAATAAAAAAATTATTTCAAAAATTGTTCTTGTCTTGTCTATTGGTATATGGAGCAAACCCTTGTTTTTTTCTTGCTTAATGTGTTTCCATGCATAGATGCGGTGTTTGCGGCTCTTTTCTTGTCTAACTAATCGCAGAGATCGGAAGATATTGTAGCCACTTTCGTTGTTAGGGCTGTAGTTATGCGTAGCTAAAGTGGTCCTTTTTCGTACACTTCGACAAAGGATTCATACTAACAGCGACAAGGAATCCTACCACTGACTTCTATAAAGAGGGAAGTGTTGCTACTCCTAGATTTCCACAACCTACAAGGTTGACACCACAACAATTGGAAGAAAAAAGAGAAAAACGGCTTTGCTACAGTTGTGATAGAAAATACACTAAAGGTCATAAGTGTGATGAGAAGAAATTATTTTACATAGATTGTGAAGAGGAATAAGAAAATGAACAAGAAGAGAATATACACCAGAAACCAACTTAAGAATAGGAAGAAATGAGTCTGACCATATCGTGTAATACATTGGCAGGAATTACCACTCCTCAAACTCTCAAGATAGAAGGACATATCAAGAAGAAAAAGGAAATAGTGCTGATTGATTCAGATAGTACCCATAATTTTATTCATTATAAGCTAGCCAAGGAATTGAATTGTTTCCTATACCCAGCACCAGAATGTCAAGTGATGGTTGCAAATGGAGGAACTATAAATTTCTCTGGAAAATACCATAATATGAAGCTAACCATGGGGGAATATGTATTGAATATTCCAATGCTTTCCATTCCTATGGGAGGTGTTGATATTGTACTAGGAGTACAATGGTTACAATCTTTGGGGACAATAGCTTTTAATTTTCAAGAAATTTTCTTGATTTTTTTTTCAGAAGGAAAGGAATTCGAATTACGGGGTATTGCAGGGAAGCCAGGAAAGATAATAAGCTCTAATGTCATGACAAATATTCTAAAGAAAGAACAACGAGGCATAATTGCACAATTATGCTCACTAGAAGTTCCAACATCAAAATCATCTATTTCTGCAGATCTCCAAAAAGTCTTGGAAAATCATTCCAAGGTTTTTGAAACTCCAAAAGGACTCCCACCTATTCGTGATCGTGATCATGCTATTAATTTGATGCCAGGAAGTGTTCCTCCAAACATCAGGCCTTATAGATATCGTTATGTCCAAAAGAGTGAAATTGAACGTATGATTACAGAAATGTTAGAGGCAGGTATAATTCAACCTAGTCAAAGTTCTTTCTTTGCTCCTGTAGTATTGGTACACAAGAAGGATGGATCATGGTGCATGTGTCTAGATTATAGGGAGCTCAATAACCTCACCATGAAAGATAAATTTCCCATTCCTATGATTGATGAATTATTGTATGAATTACATGGAGCAATTTATTTTACCAAATTTGATCTTCGTTCAGGGTATCATCAAATTGGAATGAAGACTGAAGATATTCCGAAAACAGAATTTCGAACTCATGAGGGTCATTATGAATTTTTGGTCATGCCTTTTGGCCTTACCAACACACCTTCTACATTTCAAGTGTTGATGAATTCCATTTTCAAACCCTTCCTTAGAAAATTTGTGCTAGTATCTTTTGACGATATACTAATCTACAGCAGGTCTTGGAAGGATCATGTTCAACATGTTGACAGGGTGCTCAAACTATTGCAAGAGAAAAAATTATATCCAAAAACATCCAAATGTTTCTTTGGAGTACAAGAGGTGGAATATCTGGGTCGTATTGTATCTCACGAGGGTCACAACCATAAAGTAGCTGCGAGGATTTCTTGGGTTAATAGGGTATTATCGAAATTTTGTTAAGAATTATGGGTGAATAGAAACACATCTAACAACATTATTGAAGAAATATGCATTTTCATGGACTCTTGAAGCAACTAAGGCCTTTGAACATCTTAAAGAGGAAATGTGCCTAGCACCAGTCTTAGCTACACCAGACTTCACAAAAACCTTTATTGTGTTATGTGATGCCTCAGAAAATGGAATTGGTGTTGTTTTAATGCAAGAAGGAAGACCCATTTCTTTTGAAAGTCGTCCAATCAAAGGAAATTATTTACAAAAACATATTTATGAGAAGGAAATGTTAGAAATAGTAGATGCACTAAAGAAATGGAGTACTTACCTAATGGGAAGACACTTCAAGGTAAAAACTGATCATGATAGTATTAACACTTTTTGGAATAAAGACAATCTTCAGAAGAATAGCAAAAATGGGTCACAAAGATGTTGGGTTATGACTTTGAAATAATATACAAAAATGGGAAGCTAAATGTTGTTGCAGATGCACTCTCAAGAAAGAATGAATAGGTGGAAGCATTGCTTTATGCCATTTCTATTATCCAACCAGATTGGATAACTGAAGCAAGAGATGAATGGAAGAAGGATGAAGACATGTGGACACTCATTCAAAAGTTGCAGCAAGATCCTAGTACATCTGATACATTTAGTTGGAAAAATGATTCCTTATGGTACAAAGATCGCTTATATCTTTTTCAGAATTCCCAAATAAAAAAAAAGATTTTTTTGGAATTGCACACTTCTCCTTTAGGAGGACACTCGGGATTTTTAAAAACCTACCACAGGGTGAAGAAAGAATTTTTTTTGGGATCGCCTTAAATTTGATATTCAAAATTTTGTGGTGGAATGTTTGATTTGCCAGTAGAATAAAGTTGAGACAATTAAGACACCTAGTCTTCTACAACCTTTATCCATTCCAAGTCAACGTTGGAAGGAGATTTCAATGGATTTTATCACAATTTTACGTAAGTACGAAGGAAAGAGTGTTATCATGGTGGTAGTTGATAGACTTACCAAGTATGCACACTTTTGTGCATTATCTCATTCATTTAAAGAAAGTACAGTTGCTACTACATTTATGGACACAATTCAAAAGATACATGGAAACCCAAGGGTTATTTTGAGCAGCAGAGATCCCAGAACTACTCAACCGTTGAGGACAACACTTTTTTGAAGGAGAGGAGCATGTTAGGGGGAGAGGGGCATGTTAGGTCCCTATATTACTAGAATAGTCACTTATTGTTGTTAGTGTAACCCCCTTATTGTTATTATTGTACCCTTGTAACCCCCATATTGTTATTATTGTGCCCTTAAATTATTATTGTTAGGCCAGCTAGGATTACATTGTGGCCCCATGAACTCTTATGTATAGAAAGGAGGTTTTGTAATTTGAATCATCTAAGAATTTTTCATTCATGTAATGTATTAGAGGTTTCCCCCTCAAATTTTCTTGTTTCTAAGGCATTGATATCTCTCTTCTTCTCTTTTTGGAGCTGGTTTCACAATAGAGAATGATAATGTTTTGGTATTCGAATAGTTTAAATCTAAAACAGTCCCACAGATAGATTTCACACTTGTTTCATTTTTATGATGGCTTCCTACTCATCGTTTCACCATTCGTACCTGATTTTATTTATAATTGAATTGAGTTTCAACTTCTATCCAAATGATTAGAATGTTTATTAATTTTCTTAACTTGTACAAGAATGGGGATATTCTCCTTAAGTCGATATATATATAGTAACAAGGCTCTGATATTTTCGGTATAACAATTTTAACTTAACTGTTTTGGATTTGGAATGTACATTTCGTACTTCTCAACAATGACTAATTATCCTCTTATCATTGCAGGTTGAACGTTATGTATTCGTTCCTAAGGTAATCATTTAACTCTTTTCGATTTTAAAATCTATTATGATTTACTCTTGTGTTTATAATCCTGAACCAGAACTAAATTATGGTTATGTCTTATGCAAGTACAATTCACCTAATTCGAGATTTGTATATGATTATTAACCTTTTATATTCGATCATAAATTATGGACTATTTCTATTCAGGTTGATCCAGTTACCCACTTAGGCTTCCTGACATGCAAAATTTTCATAAAATTTGAGAGAGACTTTAGAATTTATTATAAAGGGAAAAAGTTCCCTCTTTCTATAATTTTGTTATATAAAAATTTTATTTGAGCTGTATAACTCTATTTACATATAAATTTATAATTTCATGGCTATGTAGTATATGGAACTGACTCTTTCCTTTTTCAATGAAATCTGATTTGAATTCTTATGTACTACTTTCGTTACAATTGTTAGTTCAACTATAGCAATAATTTCTAAGTTCTTCATAACAATTATTCCCATTTCTATCGATTATATCTCGGTTCATAAATTATTTTCCCCATTTCTTCTACAACGTAGAAATTTTCTTAATTGTACTATTTACACACTATTTGTCATGCATATTTATTTCCCTTCTATATTAGTTTTTAAATAGAATTTACTTCTTTGAAAAATAATACTAAAACAATAATATTATGTTGTAATAGTTTGTTGAGAGTAACCTAACCTCAGATCTAAACCATCAACAAGGTTTAGACATTGTGAGAGTTGGTACTCTTTAGGTCCCTGTCTGTACAATCATACGGAGGACTACTATATTCATTATAGTCTACTCTGTTAAATGTACCGAACTATTATTGAACATATTTAACCAATTACATTTCTACAATATTGCTTCACGATAATAAGCATAACAACACTAAAATTATAAGTTACAATAAAATTAACTTGTGCATATCAGTTAAGGTAAACTAGTTTCCACCCAACCTTTGAGTTCCTTCTCCACATCTCCCCCCGAGGAGAGATCAAATTTCCAGAATTAGAGAACCCCTTGTCTATCCTGAATCTGCTTATTTAAGCCTTCTTTTCCATCAGCTTGTTTCCTTAACTGCGTCCAGTTAATCAGGATGTTGTTTTCCTTTTTGGCTAGGATTTCCTTTTGTTTCTCCTACAAAAGTACTTTAAAACTAGCTTTTCCTCTTTCTAGTTTTATTCCACCTCTCCCCAGTAACTTTCCTCTTTACTAGGGTATCTTCTTAGATTTTTATCTCCAATGTAATTTTTAATCTCCAAATATTTTTGGAGAACTGGGAAAGTCTTATGAACCTTATCCATCCTCATGGATTTGGTTTCTAGATCTCTGATCATAATCTAATCTTTGCACAATTAATTCCATTTTTATTTTACTAAATTAAAATAATAGAATAAATCCACAGTAATTGTTTTCCCTTCGGTTCCAATTTACCCTTTAGGACTTGTTGAAATGTCTAATAAAAGCAAAGAAGATGGGACATTACATCGACAAACAGGTGACCAAATTGGAAATTATATATTTCTTTAATCGACTATATAGAAGTGGAGCCATCATTAAAAATACATATCAAACGATTCTTTCATAATGGTAATGACATACAATGTATGTCACTCATTGGAACAAATGAAAAACTCCAATCATTTTTTGTTACATCAAACCAGTAGATTGTATACCCATATCGAGGATAACCTTCATAATATGTCTCCAGATAGAGCCAAAAAAAATTACTTTTATAATGCACTACATTCTAAGGGGGTGAAGTGCCACAAAATGGAAGATAAACCCTTCGGCAAACCCTATCAAGTCTACTTAAAACATAAAATTTAGACTGCATTCTGGCATAGATATGTTTTAGAACAACCCACTCATAGTTGGTGTTGCTTACATTTTCCAATAAGAAAAAGAATCCCCAACCTCCAATTTGTATTCTCCCAATGCTTTTTAAAGCCTTTGTAAATGGATTCATTAAAAAATAGTTTTGTGAATGGGAGAATTCTATTGGTAAGGATAAAACTACCATTGGTCGAACAATAGACTCTACTTTGTACCTTGAATCTATGAATTACAAATGAAAACGAGATATGTGCCCATTCTGATTAAGGTATTAAAAATAAAAATAATTGTCTTCATTATTGAGGAAAGGAGACATAAATCCAAATTAATTTGTACATATATACTTGCAATGCAATAAGAAAGAAGGGTTTTTTCAAAACACTCTTCCATTGCTTACAACAGTGCTAAACTCTATCACAACTGATAAAGGAAGCCAAAGGAAGACAATTTCAAGAATTTCAAATGGAATACAACTCCAAACACCTGGATCTATGATAAAACAAAGAGATCAACTAACATAAAAGAAAATACACATGATATCAACAAAACAATTTTCAATTAATGGTGAATAGAACTAAAATTAACATCCATAAGCAATTTTACATCTACAAATATATTAAAATTCACATATAAATAATGTATAAAATCATATGAGCCATAACAACATTGTTACAATAGTTAAAAATAAATCACAATTTTATAAACCTAATGTTTACAATCCAATATTATTAATCTTAATAAATCTATTTTTATGTCTCTATTAATGTCTATGTTAAATATTGATGTAAATTTTTGATGTTCAATATAAATATTAACTTAAAACTAATTTTTTTAATATTAAAAATATTTATCTTCTAAAGATCACGTTATAAAATAACCTAATACTACATGGACCAAATGATATAAAAATACCAACTTTATTAATTATAATGTCATTGAACATAAAAAAAACATAAAGTTAAATTCTGAACCTAAGTAAGCCTAAAGTTATCAATCCTATTCTTTTATGAAATATCTATATTGATGTTTAACGTCAATGTTCACATTAATGGATAAATGTGAAATATATTTTTATATAAATTTACATGTTTAACATTAACATGTATATTTATTATTAATATTAATATTAATTAACATTAAAAGAGATGTTGATATTTAATTTTAAGAATAATAATTTCTTATTCAATATATAATATTTCTATTTATTCTTAATGTTAATATCATGGTTCTGCCCCTTCCTGCACACTGCTCAAGGTTCCACTACCTCATTTTCCATGCCCACTCTTGTCTGTCCTCCTTGGGCACACTTGTGAAACACGAGTTTATATATTATTGGTGGGCGAAATTTACAAGAGGATCTGTTTTTGTATTGGCAAAAATGGTGATTTGTTAAGGGGAGGTCAAGGGATCGAATCCCGCCTCCCCACAAAACTTGCGCATGTCAATTTTAAACCCACATTTGTTCTTAAGTACTAAGTGTGGGGGGGGGGTCGGGCCCGCCCCCTTAACTCCCACTGGCATCATCGATTTGAATGGGAGGTTAACGTATGGAGGTTGGGGCCTGTTGGGTCTTAACAAATTTTATTACATGCAATTTTTGTGTGGGTGGTGGAGCCGCTGCATGGGTGGACCGACCGACTTGCCGGTGGTGGGTTTGACTCCCACCAGCTCGGGTTTATTTTTCATATAATGTGCCATACAGTGGGGTGGCAGGGGTGGTGGCCTGCCAAACCCTTTTTTAATATATTTTTGTTTTTTATCAAACAAACTATGCATTTTTTAAAATTCGGTTTTGGTCCAAAGGAGGAAAATTAAATAGGTGACAATTTCACCCAGAATCTAGCCTATGTGTGTCGAAAACCAGTGGCCTAGTTCGGTCCAAATTGCATCCTCCTTAAGGCTATCCAGTCACCAAGTCAACTTAGAACTTTAACCGCTCCTAACTCCTTCATACGGACTTAGAATTGAGTGCCGTTGGCATCGTTGGAATCAGAAAGACAAGATATAGAACATGAAGTTGGTTCAAGAACAATCCGAACACTTTGAGTTTTGAGCCTTCTACTCAAGCCATTTGTACTTGTACCGATTTAATCCACCTGGATCACTTTCCAACCCTTTCTTGCTCTCCTTTTCAATTGAAGTGTTGAAATTTGTCTCACTGATATAGGTTTGGGTTTCCCTTTCACTATCACTGGTTTTCCCTCACCATCTATATAATGTATTGTTTTGTCTAAACAATTTAACATAACCTTCTGTTTTTCTAACCAATCCATTCCTACCAAAACATCATAGGAACCTAGAGGTAAAATGTTCAAATTTAGTTCAGTTTCATACCCATTCAAATTTATAACTATCTTGGGTAATTTGTGGGTCACTTTTATTTTTTTCCCAGTAGCTAACTCAACTAACCATGGTTGCTAAAAATTTTCTGACTTCAATTTTCATTTTTCCACAATTTCAGGACTCTTAAATATGCACTTGGATCTATTAAAACAGAAACAGGTTGTTCAATAATGATACCTTCTATTTTGACCATAGTGGATTGGTTTTCAGCTTGATGATATTCCATGGTAGCACTGATTTTGGGGATGTTTGTTGCCACATCATTTACAGTATTTTCCTCTCTCAGCACTTGTATGTTCTGAATGTTTTTGTATGGATAATATCTCAGCATATGAGGTTCTCAACAACCCCATCACTTTAGAGGTTTCCTCATTTTCACAGTTCCTTCTCTCTTACTGTTTCCATCTATCTAGTTAGATCTTGTTTGTTATTGGGTTGGGTGATTTTCTTCAGTTTTTGTACACATATTCCTTTGGTGGTCTCTCCAAAAGTTCTTTAAGTATGCTACTTTTGTTCTTTTTCCACTAAACTCACCATTTTCTTTGTTCTGCCAATTTTTCGCTTATTCATTTCTGCCTTTGAACTGCTAATAACACAATTTGCCTAACAAACTACTTCATCCATTATCTTGGGATTATCAAATTATATCCTATCCTTTTATATAGTAGGTAGGTCGTTTAAAAAAATTTGTACCTTTCCTTTTCCTACCTTATATAAGGTACATAGCAGAGTAGGATGGTGAATTTGGTAACAAACTCATCAATGGTAAGTTGTCCCAACCTAAGCTCATGAATCTCTTTTGCTTTATCATCATAATATTGTTCATTCAGATATATATGTTTAAATATGATTTGGAAATCCTCCCAAGTGACAGTTTTCTCCTCTATTACATGCACCATTTTGTTGTCCTCCCACCATAAGGTAGCCTTCCCTTGTAACTGGTAAATAGACAACCTGGCTTTCAAGTTACTTTCATACTCATAAAATTTAGAAGTAATTTATCATGTTTAGAAGCAAATATTCTGCATCTTCCTCCTTCTCTCCATCATAAGGGAGGCTTGATTTTTCGGAATTAACCCTGTAATTACTTGTTCCTTCTAGACTGTCGTCTAAAGGCTTCATCCTTCTTAGACTCTTCTAAGTGGTTTGCAGTTCCCTTTCTCTTTTTCCCAGAACCTTCACCTTCATGCCTGTTCCCAGAGGTCAATTTTCTTACTAACCTTTCTTTCTCTTCGCTGGCTAGAGATAGCCTTTCATTGTGGTTTTTCAGTTGCATCATTTCTCTTTTCATCTGATGCATCATAGCCATCAATAAAGCATTAGGATATGATGGGTCTTCCGCACCACCCAGATCAACATACAACCCATCCCCTTCACTCATGGTATGTAGTTGTATAGTTCTACACTAATTCGGTATACACAAGAGTAAACATTAGTGAAAAAATTATTTTAATAAACAATTTACAGCAACAAAATTTTCCTGTGGTGTCATCTCACAATTTGGCCCAGTGTTTTAGCATGGGCTCTGATACCATTTGTAACATCTCCATTTTGACATATTTTTTTTTCTATTTATAGTGCCAACACTAATTTCATCCCATGGATAGATTATTGTTTATCACATTCTGACAGACATCCACCATCAACAATTTATTTTCTTGTACAATTACATTTTCAAACTTATTCATATACTAGTTGGGACAAATACTCCAATTATAAAATCTCAATGAGACTCTAATTTTAGAAAATGATCCCTATTTAATTTCACATGGAAATTGGTATAGAAATAGTTAAATTCCCACTCTTAACTCTTAATAATAAATTCCCTTTTCATGCTAATAATTTAGACATTCTTTAAACCTAGCTTCCCTCAACCATATGTATATCATTTTGACTTCAACTTAAAATTTATTTCCCATATATATATATATATATATATATACTCACAATTGAACTCACTTTGGTATGGCTCCCTTATAAAGTTTATTAATATTCATAAAGGTTTATAACCCTTAATATGAACCCTTCAATCTGAATTCACTCTATAATATGTTTATATTCCATAGGTTTACAACGTGTATGCAAAGCCTTATCAAGAGTCAACATACATTGGGATATATTTATATATATATTTTTGTAATATCCCTGGCGTAAGCCACCGTAAAAACTCTCATAAAATGAGGGTTGTTAAATAATTAAATATTATTAATTACTATATTGATATCACATGAAGAATAGTCTTGTAGTTCTTAATTATGAGAATATTGGAATAATTATTTATTAATTATTTTATTTAGAATAATTTATATTCTTCTATAGAAATAAATTATATTTCCAAGTTGGTATATTTTATGATTTTTAGAAATAATGAGTAATAGTTTTGGAAAAACTATGGATAAATGATATTTTTCTCATAACGAGAAAGAAAATCTAGATTTAAAAGAAAAACATGAGAGATTTATGGAGTGCATTTCTCATTTAGGAAAAATCAGATTTATGGGTTCTTTATGGAATGCTTTTATGACTTAGAAAAAATGGAATGATTTTAGGATTTAGAAAAGCTATTCTATTTTCTTAATTCTATTTATTATAAGCCGATTAGAAAAATAGAGGGAGGAGAATGAGAGAATGCATGCAGAATGGAGCGAAGGAAGAGGAAGAAGAAATACCAAACATGCATCAAGGGATAAATAACCATATTCTTTGAAAATTCTTTTGTTTGCATATGGGCCATTATGATAAAATGATTGAATTTATTTGCAAGAAAAAGTTCATGTGATAAAGAATTAAGATTAATTCTTGAGTAAACCTCTATACAATTTTGTTCATAGAGGAATACGTGTTTTATTCATTGAATTATGTGAATATTTCATGTGTTTTTAATTGATAAAATCTTTTCATGGCTAAATAATTCTGTGAATTGCATGAGTTATTGAAAAATAAGGTCTAAATATGACTTTGTATCTCCCAAACCAAAATAGATCTGAAAAACATGGAAGAGGTTTTTGTAAAAGAGGATGTTATGACCAAAATCCGCTTTTAGATTATAAACATTAGTTTCTAATGTCTCTAAACCATGTTCTAAATTGATGAAAGAAACAGGGAATTATTGATTAGTTAATTCTGGAAAAATGAACTCCAAAGATTCATTTGGCTCTTCAAAATTGTAACACCTGTGTAAAACATGAGAGAGGTTATTTTTAATTAACCCATTAAAAACAAAAACCTTTTTGTGTTTTCCAAAAATCGTTTCCATTTGGTTGGAAACCGTGTCCAAATTTAATGACAAAACAAGAAATTATCTAGTATTTAAATCTTGAAAAATGGGCAACAAAGATTCATTTGAATCTTAAGAACCATGAAAGCTGTGAAAAAAAAGAGAGAGGTTATTCTTAATAAGTCTGTTCCAAAAAAAAATTTCTTTTGTTTTTCTGAAATTCGTTTCCATATATTCGTAATACGTGTCAAAATTGGATGAATGAAAGAAGAAAAATAGAGTAGAACAAAGTTCTTCCATTTCATTTTTCAATGAGATAAGAATAATTGTTTATGTACATATAGAAATAATAAGTATGTTGATGATTCTTGACAAGGAATTAATTTATATAATTACCAAGGATGTTATAATGATGCATATGTATTGAAATTTAGAGAGAAATATTGGACTCTTGAAAAGAGTATGTGCTTAGGGGCACATGAATAATTATCTAGTATATTTGATCTACTAGAAATTATTATGTGATTTTATATGCATGAGGAGCTTGATTCATGTAAAAAGATATAAATAACTTATGTGAGGGGTAGCTCACATAAAACCTTTGCCTTAAAGGAAATTGGTTGTGCTATTTGAGAAGGATTTATTATTCATGTTATTTCTTGAGGAAATATTACAAATCTGTCTAATATGTGAGATTATGGGAAAATATTTTTTATTTCATGCATAATAGCTGGTTATTTAGCTGTATTTTGGAAAAAGAATAATTAAGGTGTTAAATTCCTTGGAAAATAAATATATATAATTGTATGCAAAGAAACAATTATTGGGTTAGAACTATTCAAAAGGAATAGAAGAGAAAAATATATCCTTGTATGCATTATTGGATTAGATTCTTACAGAGGAAAAATACTAATGACATGCTTTATTAAGTAATATTATTTAGAGAAACATATATATGCTTTCATGCATGGAAAACGTATAGTCTTGGGATTATATATTTTGTATGAGAGGGAAATGTCCCTTTTCATGCATGAAAGAAGAAGTGGTATGCGTTTGACACCTTGGAAAATAAATGTGTTTATTTCTCCATGAAATATTTATTTAGTTTCGTTTCAAAGAAATATATGTTTTACATGCAAGAATAAAAACGCTATGTTATTGTAAGCACAAAATTATAACTAGTATGTTAACTTTGTTTGAAATAAAGCTCACATCGTTATACGTAATAGCCAATGTGAATAGCTCTTGTGTGGGAAAGATGTCTTTGGAAAAGAAAATGCATTCACATGCAAAAGTATAGAATTTATTGTGTTAATCATTTTTGAAAATAAAACATACGAGTAGGAAAAAAAATAAATTGCTTGTTGGGATAGTTATCTTGAAGGCTTGTTATGCATTTGCATGAAAAATATTATTATATAGTATGTTAGCTCTCCTTTGGAAATAATATGAAAATGCATGCAAGATTTTGTTAGCGGTGGTTAGAAAGATGATGCTTGATAGTGATTTATTTGTTACTAATGGAAGTGAAATGATGTTAAAGAAGGAATTTCACGTCAACTTGGTTATGTTTTATACATGCATAAAAATATTTATTGGTTTATTAATATTTTATCTAACCATGATATCAAGTGTGCTAACGACAACACTGGCAGGAAAGAAGGATGACTTGAGAAAATGATTTTTCAAGTTTATGGTTGTGGAAGATAAAGAGTTGTTAGTCCATGCAAATTTACTGGTTCCAACTACATGATGACCCACTAAAAGAAACAGTCTGACTACAAAGACAGAGATTGAAGATTCGTGGGTAAATGGTATCATGATGATTGTAATAGATTATAGTTAGTTATGTTTCATTTAAGATTAATTTTCTATATAATTTTTATGACAATGGTCAAGGGATGGAATCCAAAATAACCATTGAGTGAGGGGTGACAACCCTCATGAGCATTTAGTAATAAAATTAAACGTTTGCTGGTTTTCACCCTATGGGGTTTGCAAGGTATATCAGTGTCTAATGATGTGATTGTTCATTGTGTCATTTTCATGATGTTAATTTCTTTCATTATGTGATGGTTATATTATCAATTAGGTGATTTACTAATTGAGTTAAAATGATCATGGGATCGATGCATAGTTATAGCAAGAAATTTAAGCTAATATGGTACAACAAGGACAAGTAAAGATTGTGTAATGCACTATGATTTTTAATAAATATTTCTCTAAGTGCTGATTATGGTTATTCTAATGGTTATTGAGGGAATATAGAAATTAAATTAGAAAGTTACGCATTGGTAAATTTTGAAAAAGTTTCCTAACTTCATGCATTTTCCTGCGAGGTTACCGGGGTATGTTAAAAATGGTATCAGAGAAAAAGGTTGCAACACTGGCATTTTTTGGGAGTCATTATGAAAAGAAGTAGAGGTATGATTGTAGTAGGCATCACCTTAGGTATGATTTTAATTAAACTTGTAGTAGACTACAATTAACATGAGATGCATGATGCATGATTAATGACCGCATGAAAGAGTAGAAAGTTATAATGTTTCTTTAAAAGTTTTACTCATGAAGTTTGAATATGTATGTGGATAAAATATAATAAAACCTCTATTGTACCTATGAACCATCCTGAGCACTCACTGGTTATAGTGCAGATTAATTACCAACATTTGCATGCATAATATTAGAAAAATGATTATGGTGCATAAGAAAAAAAAAAGTTGAAAAACATGGCTAAAGTTACCATTCAATTCTTATAAAGAATGAATGCATGTATGGTTG
Organism: Pinus albicaulis; assembly: GCA_034641835.2. Classification (NCBI taxonomy): domain Eukaryota; kingdom Viridiplantae; phylum Streptophyta; class Pinopsida; order Pinales; family Pinaceae; genus Pinus; species Pinus albicaulis. Next base: position 1,254,519,452 of record CM076572.1, on the reverse strand, counting down.
GTGTGATAACTAAATAATATAGAAGTTGGGGTTGACCCTAAAGAGGAAAATGGAATATTGTAAAAACAAAACAAGAAAATTGAATGGACCTTTGTAGTTGTTAAAAATAAGCAATGAGTGAAGTGGAACTCACATAGTAAACTTAAAGTCAATGAACAACTCATAGTAACATAATTTTGGGTTCTCTTTCTTCATTTAGAGTTGTACAGGAAAGTTTTCATTCCATGTGTTCGAAGTAAATGAGATCCAAAGTTTAGTTGTTTTAAATAATTACATCCATGGAAGTTTTGGATGTGATTCATCTTAACTTTAAGGGGTATTAATACCCTCAGATCATATAACCCCCATGGTGATTCCAAGAAAAAGTTATTTTTAGACTTGGATCCATAATTTGGTGGAATTTCCTGATTAGACGCTCCTATAGGGATTTTTGGTTGTGTTGCCGACAAAAAATTTACTACTGATGATATGAATATGAATCATGCTATTCTATAAATTCTATTTTTACTATCTCTCTAATAGTTTAAACATATTTATGGAAATTTATTTCATGTCTGCTAACTAGTCCCTCAATGAAGGTAGATTGTATGCTTTCCAAATCTTTGGTAGAATGTCTCATTGACCATAGATTGCATGTGTGCAAATTGTTGTTAAAATTCCTCAATGGATGTAGATTGCATGCTTGAAAATTGTTTGTTGGAATGTCGAATTGGTTGTAGATTGCATGCTTGCACACTATTTGATAAAATTCTATAGTGGTTGTAGATTGCATGATTGCAAATTATTTTCCCAAAATTCCTTGATGGTTTTCGCTTACATGGCTCCAAGCTAATGGTAAGGAAAGAAAAAACTCACATTTTATGTCCTAGGGTTGAATGGGACAGTTATTTCTCTACAATATTGATGGTTGGTAAGTTGAAGCCTTGAATAAAGCAAGGCTATGGTATGAAAGATATGTTAATGTATTTTTCCTAAGTTACATGATTATTATTATGTGGAAATTTTGAATGTATACCACTTATAATACATGGGATGAATTTTTGTTAATGTACTTTAACAAATTTTTAGACCCATGTTGAGGGTCAAGTATAGATGCGAGGTTTATATAAATATTTCTTTGCCTTAATATTAATATACAAATGGAAAATTATGTAAATTACAATAGATTTATAGACATTGGCTATTTTTAGACATTAAATTTTTATTGGATTCAATGGCTATGGGAGCCATGATGGTACTGATGTAATGAGGTAATTTTTTATTTTATTATTGAGATAATGAATACATTGGTTGGGGTATTCAGGAAATAACTCTAGATTTTTAGAATACTTCTTGCCAGGTTATGCAAAGCTATTGGTGGTTAAGTTCAAATTGGACCTTCCCTAAAAGTCTCCTAAAAATCCCTAGGACAAAATAATAATGAGGAAAATATTAATATAACGGGAGAGAAAGGTTATGTTAATGACTTAGTTGGAGATAAATACTAAGTGGGGTAAAATAAAGCATATCGGGAGAGAAAGAAATGCTTTAAAGAAAAAGAAGAGTATATTTTCGAAAAATATAAAACATAAAGGCCTAGGCAAAAAGGTTGGTAGACCCTAAAGCAGGACACTAGTAATAATATGCTACGAAAAAAGCACCAAGGAATCAATGAGGTTGTTGATTCTAGTGGCAAGTAGATCTTAGCTCAGTGGGTATCTATTGGATATAGTTCACAGTTGGGTGGAATATGCTCAGTTCCTCAATAATTCCTAGAAATTAAGTATGGCTAGATGAAATTATGCCTATGTTTTGTTACTGATTTTAAAATTGTTTAAAGATGTTGAATGTTACAATAGACTGTAAATTTCATGTCTCAAATTTGTTACATGTGTTATAGTTCTGCATGCATGATATATTAAATTATCTTAGCAACAATTTCAATGAAATAGGTTGTGTTTTTATGAGAAAATGAACATGTCATAAATGACTTATCTATATGCATGTATAGAGGAAATTATTTGAAATATATAGGCGACTTAAATAAGTCATGTTAGATAAAATAATGAGTTATTGAACTTTAAATTCCTAACACACTAAAGGAAAATGGCTAGAGATTAATGCCATGAGTTTGAATTTGATTGAAATTACTGTGGGAGAGAAAGAAAATAATTTTCAAGGGAAATGGATGGATATAAATACCATGAGTTTGAATTAGTTTGAAATTATTGTGGGGATAAAGATAGTAATTTGCAAACAAAACTAGTGGGAGAGAAAGACTAGTGTAACTCCTAAATAAAATGCAACGCACTTGATAGAGTTTTTCTTATCATTTTGATGATTAAAGGGTTAAGTGATTCTTGAGTTTTTGTAGAAGTATTATGATTTAAAATTATTATTTTACATTTCCTAAATAATTGGTAATAAAAAATAAAGTTTAATGTTCCAACAAGAGAAGAACATCGAGGACGATGTTCTCTTTAAGTGGGGGAGTTTGTAATATCCCTGGCGTAAGCCACCATAAAAACTCTCATAAAATGAGGGTTGTTTTTTTTTTTTTTTCAGCTGTGGTTCACGGTCACTGAGTGGCCGCTACATCCATGGGTAATAATCCAGTAGATCCACGTGAAGGGATCAGCTGTCGGCTTTAATTTCGGGGCCTAACCTGAAGGGCGTCGAGGAGATTTGACCCCGTGACCTTCCATATGGCAAGGTACTTTAGCAACGGGAACTCGACCATTTGAGCTATCCCTTGGGGCTTAAAATGAGGGTTGTTAAATAATTAAATATTACTAATTATTATATTGATATTACATGAAAAATAGTATTGTAATTATTAATTATAAGAATATTGGAAGAATTATTTATTATTTATTTTATTTAGAATAATTTATATTCTTCTATAGAAATAAATTATATTTCCAAGTTGGTATATTTTACGAGTTTTAGAAATAAAGAGTAAGAGTTTTGGAAAAACTATGGATAAGTGATATTTTTCTCATAAGGAAAAAAAGGTCTATCTTTAAAAGAAAAGCATGAGAGATTTATGGAGTGCTTTTCTGATTTAGGAAAAATCATATTTATGGGTGCTTTATGGAATGCTTTTATGACCTAGAAAAGCTCGAATGCTTTTATGGTTTAGAAAAGCTATTCTATTTTCTTAATTCTATTTATTATAAGCCTTTGATAAAAATAGAGGGAGGAGAATGAGAGAATGCATGGATAATGGAGCCAAGGAAGAGGAAGAAGAAATACCAAGCATGTATCAAGAGATAAGTAGCCATATTATTTGAATATTATTTTCTTTTGCATATGGGCTATTTTGATATAATGATTGAATTTATTTGCAAGAAAAAGTTCATGTGATAAATAATTAAGATTAATTCTTGAGTAAAGCTTTATACAATGTTGTTCATAGAGGAATAAGTGTTTTATTCATTGAATTATGTGAATATTTCATGTGTTGTGAATTGATAAAATATTTTCATGGCTAAATAATTATGTGAATTCCATGAGTTATTGGAAAATAGGGTCTAAATATGAATTTGTATCTCTCAAACCGAAATAGATATGAAAAACATGAAAGAGGATTTTGTAAAAAAGGATGATATGACCGAAGGCCTCTTTCATATTATAAAAATTAGTTTCTAATGTCTCGAAAATCATGTCTTAAATTGTGGAAGAACAAAAGGGAATTATTTATTATTTAAATATGGAAATATGAGCTTCAAAGATTCATTTGAATCTTCCAAACCAGAACACCTGTGTAAAAAATGAGAGAGGTTGTTTTTAATTAACCCATTAAAAATAAAAACATTTTTGGGTTTTCCAAAAATCGTTTCCATTTGGTTGGAAACTGTGTCCAAATTTAATGACAAAAACAAGAAATTATCTAATATTTAAATCTTGAAAAATGGGCAGCAAAGATTCATTTGAATCTTAAGAACCGTGACACCTGTGAGAAAAATGAGAGAGCTTATTCTTAAAATTTGTTCGAAACAAAAACCACTTTTGGTTTTCTGAAATTCGTTTCCATATATTTGTAATACGCGTCCAAATTGGATGACTGAAACAAGAAAAATAGACTAAAACAAAGTGCTTCCATTTTATTTTTCAATGAGATAAGAATAATAGTTTATGTACATATAGACATAATAAGTATGTTGATGATTCTTGACAAGGAATTAATTTATATAATTACCAAGTATGTTATAACAATGCATATGCATTAAAATTTAAAGAGAAATATTAGAATCTTGAAAACAACATGTGCTCAGGGGCACATGAATAATTATCTAGTATATTTGATCTACTAGAAATTATTATGTGATTTTATATGCATGAGGATCTTGAGTCATGTAAAAAGATATAAATAACTTATGTGAGGGGTAGCTCACATAAATCCTTTGCGTTATAGGAAATTGGTTGTGCTATTTGAGAAGGATTTGTTATTCATGTTATTTCTTGAGGAAATATTACAAATCTGTCTAATATGTGAAATTATGGGAAAATATTTTGTATTTCATGTATAATAGATAGTTAGTTAGCTATATTTTGGAAAAAATAATAATTAAGATGTTAAATTCCTAGGAAAGTATATATATATATATATATTTGTATGCAAAGAAGCAATTATTGGGTTAGAACTCTTCAAAAAGAATAGAAGAGAAAAATATATCCTTATATGCATTATTGGATTAGATTCTTGAAGAGGAAAAATATAAATCATATGCTTTATTATGTAAGATTATTTAGAGAAACATATATATGCTTGCATGCATGGAAAAATTATAGTTTTGGGATTAGATCTTTTGGATGAGAGGGAAATGTCCCTTTGCATGCATGAAAGAATAAGTGGTATGCATTTGACACCTTGGAAAATAAATGTGTCTATTTTTCCATGAAATATTTATTTAGTTTCTTTTGGAAAGAAATATATGTTTTACATGCAAGAATAAAAATGCTATGTTATTGCATGAAAAAAATTATAACTAGTATGTTAACTTTGTTTGAAATAAAGCTCGCATTGTTATACGTAATAGCCAATGCGAATAGCTCTTGTGTGGAAAATATGTCTTTGGAAAAGAACATGCATTCACATGCATAAGTATAGAATTTATTGTGTTAATCCTTTTGTAAAGGAAAACATAAGAGTAGGCAAAAAGGAAATTTCTTGTTGGGATAGCTATCTTGAAGGCTTGTTATGCATTTGCATGCACAATATTATTATAGAGTATGTTAGCTCTCCTTTGGAAATAATATGCAAGTGCATGAAAATTTTTGTTAGCGGTGGTTAGAAAGATGACACTTGATAGTGATTTATTTGTTACTAATGCATGTGAAATGATGTTAAAGAAGACATTTCATGTCAACTTGGTTATGTTTTATACATGAATAAAAGTATTTGTTGAAGTGTCACAAATAGAGATTTATTATTGGTTTATTTTATCTAATCATGATATCAAGTGCGCTGACGAAAACAATGGCAGGAAAAAAGGATGACTTGAGAAAATTATTTTTCAAGTTTAACATTGTGGAAGAAAAAGAGTTGTTAGTCCATGCAGGTTTACTAGTTCCAACTACACAATGACCGACTAAAGGAAACAGTCTGACTACAAAGACAGATATTGAAGATTTGTGGGTAAAAGGTATTATGATGATTGTAATAGCTTATAGTTAGTTATTTTTCATTTAAGATTATTTTTCAATTTTATTTTTATGACAATGGTCAAGGGATATACTCCCTTATAACCATTGAGTGAGGGGTGACAACCCTCGCAAGCGTTTAATAATAAAATTAAAATTTTCTTGGTTTTCACCCTACAGGGTTTCCAAGGTATATCGGTGTCTAAAGATGTGATTGTTCATTGTGTCATTTTTATGATGTTAATTTCTTTCATTATGTGATAGTTACATTATCAATTAGGTGTTACTAATTGATTTAAAATGATCATGGGATCGATGCATAGTTATAGCAGGAAATTTAAGCTAATATGCTACAGCAAGGACAAGTAATGGTTGTGTAACTCACTATGATTTTTAATAAATATTTCTCTAAGTGATGATTATGGTTATTATAATGGTTATTGAAGGAATATAGAAAGTAAATTAAAAAGTTACGCATTGGTAAATTTTGAAAAAGTTTCCTAACTTCATGCATTTTCCTGCGAGGTTACCGGGGTATGTTAAAAATGGTATCAGAGAAAAAGGTTGCAACACTGGCACTTTTTTGGAATCATTATGAAAAGAAGGAGAGGTATGATTGCAGTAGGAATCACCTTAGGTATTATTTTAATTAAACTTGTAGTAGACTACAATTAACATGAGATGCATGATGCATGATTAATGACCGCATGAAAGAGTAGAAAGTTATAATGTTTCTTTAAAAATTCTACTTATGAAATTTGAATATGTATGTGGATAAAAGACAATAAAACCTCTATTGTACCTATGAAACATCATGAGCACTCACTGGTTATAGTGCAGATTAATTACCAACATTTGCATGCATAATATTAGAAAAATGATTATGGGGCATAAGGAAAAGAAAAAAAAAAGTTGAAAAACATGGATAAAGCTACCATTCACTTCTTATAAAGAATGAATACATGTATGGTTTGTGTGATAACTAAATAATATAGAAGTTGGGGTTGACCCTAAAGAGGAAAATGGAATATTGTAAAAACAAAACAAAACAATTTGAATGAACCTCTGTAGTTGTTAAAAATAAGCAACGAGTGAAGTGGAACTCACATAGTAAACTTAAAGTCAATGAAAAAATAATAGTACCATAATTTTGGGTTCTCTTTCTTCATTTAGAGTTGTACAGGAAAGTTTCATTCCATGTGTTCGAAGTAAATGAGATCCAAAGTTTAGTTGTTTTAAATAATTACATCCGTGGAAGTTTTGGATGTGATTCATCTTAACATTAAGGGGTATTAATACCTTGAGATCATGTAACTCCCATGGTGATTCCAATGAAAATATATGTTTAGACTTGGATCCATAATTTGGTCGAATTTCCTGATTAGACGCTCATGTAGGGATTTTTGGTTGTGTTGCTGGCATAAATTTTACCATTTGATGATATGAATATGAATCATGCTATTCTATAAATTCTATTTTTACTATCTCTCTAATAGTTTAAACATATTTACGGAAATTCATTTCATGTCCACTAACTAGTCCCTCAATGATGGTAGATTGTATGCTTTCCAAATCTTTGGTAGAATGTCTCATTGACCATATATTGCATGTGTGCAAATTGTTGTTAAAATTCCTCAATGGATGTAGATTGCATGATTGAAAAATGTTTGTTGAAATGTCGAATTGGTTGTAAATTGCATGCTTGAACGCTATTTGATAAAAGTCTATAGTGGTTGTAGATTGCATGATTGCAAATTATTTTCCCAAAATTCCTTGATGGTTTTCGATTACATGGCTCCAAGCTAGTGGTAAGGAAAGAAAAAACTCACATTTTATGTCCTAGGGTTGAATGCGACTGTTATTTCTCTACAATATTGATGGTTGGTAAGTTGAAGCCTTAAATAAAGCAAGGCTATGGTATGAAAGATATGTTAATGTCTTTTTACTAAGTTACATGATTATTATTATGTGGAAATTTGGAATGTATACCACCTATAATACATGGCATGAATTGTTCTTAATGTGCTTTGACAAATTTCCAGACCCATCTTGAGGGTCAAGTATAGATGCGAGGTCTATATAAATATTTCTTTGCCTTAATAATAATATAGAAATTGACAATTATGTAAATTACAATGGATTTATAAACATTGGCTATTTTTAGACATTGAATTTTTATTGGATTCAATGGCTATGGGAGCCATGATGGGACTGATGTAATGAGGTAATATTTTATTTTATTACTGAGATAATGAATACATTGGTTGGGGTATTCAGGAAATAATTCTAGATTTTTAGAAGAATTCTTGCCAACTTATGAAAAGCTATTGGTGGTTAAGTTCAAATTGGACATTCCAGAAAAGTCTCCTAAAAATCCCTAGGAGAAAATAATAAAGAGGAAAATATTAATATAATCGGAGAGAAAGATTATGTTAATGACTTAGTTGGAGATAAATACTAAGTGGGGTAAAATAAAGAATATCGGGAGAGAAAGGCATGCTTTAAAGAAAAATAAGAGTATATTTTTTGAAAAAAATAAAACAAAAAGGCCTAGACAAAAAGGTTGGCAGAAATTAAAGCGAGTCGCTGCTAAAAATCTTCTACGAAGAAAGCACCAAGGAATCAATGACGTTGTTGATTCTAGCGGCAAGTAGATCTTAGCTCGGTGGGTATCTATTAGATATAATTCACGGTTGGGTGAAATTTTCTCGGTTCCTCAATAATTCCCAGAAATTAAGTACGGTTAGATGAAATTATGGCTATTTTTTGTTATTGATTTCAAAATTTTCTAAAGATGTTGGATGTTACAATAGACTGTAAATTTCATGTCTCAAATTTGTTGCATGTGTTATAGTTTTGCATGCATGATATATTAAATTATTTTAGCAACAATTTCGATGAAATAGATTGTGTTTTTATGAGGAAATGAACATGTCATAAATGACTTATCTATATGCATGCATAGAGGAAATTATTTGAAATATATAAGCGACTAAAATAACTCATGTTAGATAAAATAATGAGTTATTGAAATTTAAATTCCTAACATACTGGAGGAAAATGGCTAGAGATTAATGCCATGAGTTTGAATTTGATTGAAATTACTGTGGGAGAGAAAGACAATAATTTTCAAGGGAATTGGTGGGAGATAAATACCATGATTTTGAATTTGTTTGAAATTATTATCGGGATAAAGATAGCAATTGCAAACAAAACTAGTGGGAGAGAAAGACTAGTGTAACTCCTAAATAAAATGCGATGCACTTGATAGAGTTTTTCTTATCATTTTGATGATTAAAGGGTTAAGTGATTCTTGAGTTTTGGTGGAAGTATTATGATTTAAAATTATTATTTTACATTTCCTAAATAATTGGTAATAAAATATAAAGGTTAATGTTCTAACAGGAGAAGAACATCGAGGATGATGTTCTCTTTAAGGGGGGAAGTTTGTAATATCCCTGCCGTAAACCACCGTAAAAACTCTCATAAAATGAGGGTTGTTAAATAATTAAATATTATTAATTATTATATTGATATTACATGAAGAATAGTCTTGTAATTCTTAATTATAAGAATATTGGAAGAATTATTTATTAGTTATTTTATTTAGAATAATTTATATTATTCTATAGAAATAAATTAGATTTCCAAGTTGGTATTTTTTATGAGTTTTAAAAATAATGAGTAATAGTTTTGGAAAAAATATGGATAAGTGATATTTTTCTCATAAGGAAAAAAAAAATCTAGCTTTAAAAGAAAAGCATGAGAGATTTATGGAGTGCTTTTCTGATTTAGGAAAAATCATATTTATGGGTGCTTTATGGAATGCTTTTATGACTTATAAAATCTTGAATGCTTTTAGGATTTAGAAAAGCTATTCTATTTTCTTAATTCTATTTATTATAAGCCTATGAGAAAAATATACGGAGGATAATGAGAGAATGCATGGAGAATGGAGCCAAGGAAGAGGAAGAAGAAATACCAAGCATGCATCAAGAGATAAGTAACCATATTCTTTGAAAATTCTTTTGTTTGCATATGGGCCATTTTAATATAATGATTGAATTTATTTGCAAGAAAAAGTTCATGTGATAAATAATTAAGATTAATTATTGAGTAAACCTCCATACAATGTTGTTTATAGAGGAATAAGTGTTTTATTCATTGAATTATGTGAATATTTCATGCGTTGTGAATTGATAAAAGCTTTTCATGGCTAAATAATTATGTGAATTGCATGAGCTATTGATAAATAAGGTCTAAATATGACTTTGTATCTCCCAAACCAAAATAGATATGAAAAACATGAAAGAGGTTTTTGTAAAAGATGATGTTATGACCAAAAGCCTCTTTCAGATTATAAAAATTATTTTCTCATGTCTCGGAAATCGTGTTCTAAATTGATGAAAAACAATAGTGAATTATTTATTATTTAAATCTGGAAAAATACGCTCCAAAGATTCATTTGAATCTTCCAAAACGCAACACCTATGTAAAAAATGAGAGAGGTTATTTTTAATTAACCCATTAAAAATAAAATCTTTTCTGGGCTTTTCAAAAATCGTTTCCATTTGGTTGGAAACTATATCCAAATTTAATGACAAAAACAAGAAATTATCTAATATTTAAATCTCGAGAAATGGGTAGCAAAGATTCATTTGAATCTTAAGAACCGTGACACCTGTGAAAAAAATGAGGGAGGTTATTCTTAATAATTTTGTTCCAAACAAAAATAACTTTTGGTTTTCTGAAATTCATTTCCATATATTTGTATTACGTGTCCAAATTGGATGACTAAAACAAGAAAAATAGAGTAAAACAAAGTGCTTCCATTTCATTTCTCAATGAGATAAGAATAATTGTTTATGTACATATAGACATAGTAAGTATGTTGATTATTCTTGACAAGGAATTAATTTATATAATTACCAAGTATGTTATAACAATGCATATGCATCAAAAGTTAAAGAGCAATATTGGACTCTTGAAAAGAGCATGTGCTTAGGGGCATATGAATAATTATCTAGTATATTTCATCTTCTAGAAATTATTATGTGATTTTATATGCATGAGGAGCTTGAGTCATATAAAAAGATATAAATAACTTATGTGAGGGGTAGCTCACATAAAACCTTTGTGTTAAAGGCAATTGGTTGTGCTATTTGAAAATGATTTGTTATTCCTGTTATTTCTTGAGGAAATATTACAAATCTATCTAATATGTGAAATTATGGAAAAATATTTTGTATTTCATGCATAATAGATAGTTAGTTAGCTATATTTTGGAAAAATAATAATTAAGATGTTAAATTCCTTGGAAAATAAATATATATATTTGTAAGCAAAGAAGCAATTATTGGGTTAGAACTCTTCAAAAAGAATAGAAGAGAAAAATATATCCTTGTATGCATTAGTGGATTAGATTCCTAGAGAGGAAAAATAGTAATCACATGCTTTATTATGTAAGATTATTTAGAGAAACACATATATGCTTTCATGCATGGAAAAATTATAGTTTTGGGATCAGATCTTTTGGATGAGAGGGAAATGTCCCTTTGCATGCAGGAAAGAATAAGTGGTATGCATTTGAAACCTTGGAAAATAAATGTGTTTATTTTGAAAATAAATATAGGTTTTACATGCCAGAATAAAAAGGCTATGTTATTGCATGCATAAAATTATAACTAGTATGTTTAACTTTTTTTGAAATAAATCTTGCATTGTTATATGTAATAGCCAATTTGAATAGCTCTTATGTGGAAAATATGTCTTTGGAAAAGAACTTGCATTCACATGCATAAGTATAGAATTTATTGTGTTAATCCTTTTGGAAACGAAAACATAAGAGTAGGCAAAAAATAAATTGCTTGTTGGGATAGTTATCTTGAAGGCTTGTTATGCATTGGCATGCACAATATTATCATATAGTATGTTAGCTCTCCTTTGGAAATAATATGAAAGTACATGAAAATTTTTGTTAGTGGTGGTTAGAAAGATAATGCTTGATAGTGATTTATTTGTTACTAATGCATGTGAAATGATCTTAAAGAAGACATTTCATGTCAACTAGGTTATGTTTTATACATGCATAAAAATATTTTTTGAAGTGTCAGAAATAGAGATTTATTATTGGTTTAATTTATCTAATCATGATATCAAGTGTGCTGACGAAAACAATGGAAGGAAAGAATATGACTTGAGAAAATGATTTTTCAAGTTTAACATTGTGGAAGATAAAAAAAATTTAGTCTATGTAGGTTTACTAGTTCCAACTACATGATGACCCACAAAAGGAAACAATCTCACTACAAAGACAGAGCTCAAAGATTCGTGGGTAAATGGTATCATGATGACTGTAATAGCTTATAGTTAGTTATTTTTCATTTAAGATTATTTTTCTATGTGATTTTTATGACAATGGTCAAGGGACGGAGTCCCTTATAACCATTGAGTGAGGGGTGACAACCCTCACGAGCGTTTAATAATAAAATTAAACGTTTTCTAGTTTTCACCCTATAGGGTTTCTAGGGTATATTGATGTATAATGATGTGATTGTTCATTGTGTCATTTTCATGACGTGATGGTTATATTATCGATTAGGTGATTTACTAATTGAGTCAAAATGATCATGGGATTGACGCATAGTTATAGCAGGAAATTTAAGTTAATATGCTACAACTATGACAAGTAATGGTTGTATAACTCACTATGATTTTTAATAAATATTTCTCTAAGTGATGATTATGGCTATTCTAATGGTTATTGAGGGAATATAGAAAGTAAATTAGAAAGTTACACATTGGTAAATTATGAAAAAGTTTCTTAACTTCATGCTTTTTCCTGCGAGGTTACCGGGGTATGTTACAATTTTTCTTAACCCACCTCCCAATGTATAATGTCTAGGGATAAAATTTAAATATTAATCAAACAAGGTTCACATGAGACATTCTTCATATTGCTAATTAGGATTTGAATTTTGACTTAATGTGTCTTACCACATACACTAACTCAGTCATTATAAACTCCATGTCACTCCTAACTAAAGATGTGATTCATATTGTATTTACTGTGGATTGATACATTTTAATTTGTCTGTATATGATTTCACCCACTCCTGGATGAGATATTCATCGGGATTCTTGACATTTAATAGAAGGTACAGGATCACATGGCTCGTCTGGTCATTGAATTAACCCATCAATCCAAGGGAAATCCTCCAAGCACTAGGTCTCTTACCACATCGACAGTTTGGATATGTTTCGAGTTAGGGTTTTGAAACTCCATAAATGGTTTCGTTATTTGGTTTGGTAGAATTTCTCTTTGGGTTCTCTCTTTAACGACCATCTTTACCTCTATATGCATTTCAATTGCTTGTTGAACATAATACCTCGGCTCAAAAATCTCGCATTCCACTTGGAGAGAAGGTTTTCCACCAGCACTTCAGCAACTTGGACTTGCATTCTCCATGCAGAGGTAAATTCTAGATTCTTATCATCTCTTTCACCCATAAGATATACACATGGCATAATTCATTAATTTTTTCTTCTGTTACCACTGTGGTTTTTATTTTCTGTTATGGAGTTTTTGGTTTATTATGCTTTTAATTATTCAGGCCTCAGATTCATCATAGTCCTTTACTTGCTTCGTTAGAATGAAATATTCTTTATTGTTTCATTTAAGGTTGCATAGATGTCTGCCTTCCTTGACGTATGGCATTACTCATGGTGGAGTTTTGGTTCAGGTCTTTCCTCCAAACGAAACTACCACCCGTAATTCCATTAAAAAATGGAACTCACCATCAATATATTGTATTTCACCATATATTAGCTTGCTTATTTATCATTTACGAATTTAGTTAAGAGAGCTAATTGGTTTACTATTCATCCAAAGCAGTTTCATTTATGGTTTTAAGATTACAGTTTCTTATTTCCTATTTTGTTTTCCACACAGGTAATAGGAGTCATGAGCTTTATTCTCATTTCTGTTTGGCTCTATCGATTTTACACATTCGTTTTCATCATTTTCCACATGTAATTTACCTGTGTATTTCCTCATCTCTCGCATTTGATATTTTTATTTATTAGCTGGCCGTATTCCCTCCATCTGTTTTACCGAGACCTTCCTAGCTTTATAACTGCATTCAAGGGCCATTAATAACTCTTTATGGTAGAGTTCTTATTTCTGACTGTAAGACGCATACTCATAAATTCTGAATATCAATTTGGGTTTTCGCAAGATGCTTATCAACTTTGATTTTCAATTTGATATTCTCCATAGATATGTGTATTTTCCTTTTAATTTAATTTAGTATAGTCTGAGAATGTTAGGTCCCTATATTACTAGTATAGTCCCTTATTGTTGTTAGTGTAACCCCATTATTGTTATTATTGTACCCTTGTAACCCCCATATTGTTATTATTGTGCCCTTAAATTATTATTGTTAGGTTGGCTAGGATTACATTGTGGACCCATGGACTCCTATATATAGAAAGGAGGTTTTTTAATTTGAATCATCCAAGAATATTTCATTCATGTAACATATTGTAGGTTTCCCCCTCGAAATGGCTTATTTCTAAGGCATTGATATCTCTTTTCTTCTCTTTTTGGAGCTGGTTTCACAACATTTGGTATCAGAGCTTTGAGATTCTAGGGTTTCGTTGCTCCAAACATGTCATCGTGGAATTTTCGCTATAATTTTTTTCTACGAAGTTTCCGAATCTAAAATTTTTAGAGTGCGAAGCCAAAATCCTGAGGAACATTGTCACAAAATTTCAGAGCTTGGTTCGCAATATTTTCAGAGATATGATCTGTGCAAGTTAGGTAATTTTGCAGGATCCTGAATTTAACCTAAATAAGTCATCATGGTATTTTCGTAATAACTTTTTTTCTACGAAGGTTAAGAAGCTGAAATTTTTAGAGTGTGAAGCCGCAATCTTGGGGAACATTTTCACAACATTTCAGATATTGGTTTGCAATATTTTCAGAGATATGATTTGTGGAATTTAGGGATTTTTTAGGCTTCTGAATTTTGTCTCAAAGAGGTGATCGTGGGAATTTCTTCATAGCTCTCTCTGAGCATCAGATTGGAATGATGTAAAAAGTGGTTGCAAGTACACAGACTGTAGTTTTCAGTATATCAATTTTATAGAAAAAGGAGGAAACACTAACACGTGGAAAGTTGTACATGTTCGCTCCACTGAACTAGTCCAAAATTGGGTCATTGTGGTAGATTTGACATAACTTTTCCTTGAAGAATCCAAATCAGATCAGACCGACCTATGGAATTTGAAAGAAGCTTAAAAGGGCTACTTTAGGGCTAAGTTTAAAATATTGAGGATCCATAATTATAGAGACAATTCAATTTTAATATCGAGCTCTTCAAAAGAAAGTAAAATGTGTGTATTAATTTTTCCGAATTGCATAAGTCTTGTTTCAAGAATCAAGTTGAATTGATTCCAAGGGCATATTGTAGAATAGATATCATTATTGGATTCTAAAATGCCCCCTAAAAAGACTTCAACACCCATTAAGCCTTTAGAAAGCTCTACTATGACTCATGAAGACGAAGAATGGTAACATGACATATCGAAATTACAAGAGCAGGTGCAACAAATTTCACTCTCGCAAAGAGCAACAAAAAATGACATGGAAGTTTTGAAGAAAGGCATGGAAACTAAGATGGACGGTTTGAAGAAAGGCGTGGAATCTAAGATAAATGGTTTGAATAATGGCATCGAATCTAAGATATATGGCATGGAATCTAAGATAGATGGCATGGAAGCTGGCATGGAATCTAAAATGGATGACATGGAAGAGAAAATGGAGAAAATGAAGAATGATCTAAAAGTAGACATGGAAGGTTTGACAAAGTTGATACAAGAAATGTTTCCTAATGGTGAAAAGATAGTAGAGGAAACTCATGATGAGAACAAAATAAATGTTAATCATGATTTCACAAAATCTAATGTTGGTGGGAAGAACCACCATATTCCAAAAATGGATATGAGGAAGTTTGATGGAAAGGATCCTTTAACATGGATACTACAGATGGAGCAATATTTTGATGTCCACAATGTGCAAAACACACAAAATTTACACGTTGCAACTTTACATTTAGAATAAAATACATTTGTATGGTATCGTTGGCTTTTCTCCCATAAAAAAAGTGTCACTTGGTCAATTTTTATGGAGGAAATGATAGCACATTATGAAGATACAAAGAGCAACACCTTCTTTAGCCAATTGAGCAACACCTTAGTTTAATGGGGGAGCACATTGAGGACTTCCAAAAATTGAATATAAGGGTAATTGATATTCCAGAGGAACACAGGATTGATTTCTTCATAGGTACTTTAAAGGATAACATCCAACATGAAGTTCGCGTTTTGGAACCTGATTCATTAAAGATGGCATTCATGTTGGCAAGAAAAATTGAATGTAAAATTATGGCGACTGTTACACCATTTTTTGGTCATCTAACCTATTATCATTAGATGGACCCAAGTACACCATGTAAGACCAGGTTTACCCTAAGTAAAACTGCTTTGACTATGTTAAAACAGGAAACCCCAAAAGGAAATATTAAACAAACCCATATTTGTTTGATTTTCCTCATGGAATAATTAATTAAATCATAATTTAATTATTATTCCCAGTCATGTTTAACCCAAAATCAAAGAAATTAATTAGATAAACCTTTATTTATCTTATTATTTCTAGGAATAATCATTTAAAGCTTATTTAGATGATATTCCTTGTTAAATATGACCAAATCACCCACAAATAATTAAATAAATCACTATTTATTTAATTATCTTTCAACCACCTCCTTAAATAATTAAATAAATAATTATTTATTTGATTATCTTCTAACCGCTTCCTTAAAAAGATAAATAAATCATTTATTTATTTATTCTTGACAAATTAAGGGATTTGACCCAAGTCAAATACCTTTTCCCTCCAACAAATATAATAAAATATTCCATAAAAAGTGGATCTAGATGTGGTTAACCCATGCACCAAGATCTAGAATGACCCAATATTTTGTTATAAATAGGAGGGTTTTTCCTACCATTCTTCACCTTTTGTTGCCTATTAGATCACTCTGGATCTATACACTTAGTCACATATCTCCATCATTTTGCTCCCATTGAGCTCTACTCTTTTCATTGGGTTTTCTACATCAACTAGGGGGGGGGGGGGGGGAATAAATCTTAGATGCGGAAGTCTTTCGAGGACTTCCAAGAACCCATCCTTTGAGGAATTGGATACTCCTTCTAGTTTTCCTCCCAGTGCCCTACTAATAAAAAAATTATTTCAAAAATTGTTCTTGTCTTGTCTATTGGTATATGGAGCAAACCCTTGTTTTTTTCTTGCTTAATGTGTTTCCATGCATAGATGCGGTGTTTGCAGCTCTTTTCTTGTCTAACTAATCGCAGATCTGAAGATATTGGCAGCCACTTTTGTTGTTAGGGCTATTAGTTATGCGTAGCTAAAGTGGTCCTTTTTCGTACACTTCGACAAAGGATTCATACTAACAGCGACAAGGAATCCTACCACTGACTTCTATAAAGAGGGAAGTGTTGCTACTCCTAGATTTCCACAACCTACAAGGTTGACACCACAACAATTGGAAGAAAAAAGAGAAAAACGGCTTTGCTACAGTTGTGATAGAAAATACACTAAAGGTCATAAGTGTGATGAGAAGAAATTATTTTACATAGATTGTGAAGAGGAATAAGAAAATGAACAAGAAGAGAATATACACCAGAAACCAACTTAAGAATAGGAAGAAATGAGTCTGACCATATCGTGTAATACATTGGCAGGAATTACCACTCCTCAAACTCTCAAGATAGAAGGACATATCAAGAAGAAAAAGGAAATAGTGCTGATTGATTCAGATAGTACCCATAATTTTATTCATTATAAGCTAGCCAAGGAATTGAATTGTTTCCTATACCCAGCACCAGAATGTCAAGTGATGGTTGCAAATGGAGGAACTATAAATTTCTCTGGAAAATACCATAATATGAAGCTAACCATGGGGGAATATGTATTGAATATTCCAATTCTTTCCATTCCTATGGGAGGTGTTGATATTGTACTAGGAGTACAATGGTTACAATCTTTGGGGACAATAGCTTTTAATTTTCAAGAAATTTTCTTGATTTTTTTTTCAGAAGGAAAGGAATTCGAATTACGGGGTATTGCAGGGAAGCCAGGAAAGATAATAAGCTCTAATGTCATGACAAATATTCTAAAGAAAGAACAACGAGGCATAATTGCACAATTATGCTCACTAGAAGTTCCAACATCAAAATCATCTATTTCTGCAGATCTCCAAAAAGTCTTGGAAAATCATTCCAAGGTTTTTGAAACTCCAAAAGGACTCCCACCTATTCGTGATCGTGATCATGCTATTAATTTGATGCCAGGAAGTGTTCCTCCAAACATCAGGCCTTATAGATATCGTTATGTCCAAAAGAGTGAAATTGAACGTATGATTACAGAAATGTTAGAGGCAGGTATAATTCAACCTAGTCAAAGTTCTTTCTTTGCTCCTGTAGTATTGGTACACAAGAAGGATGGATCATGGTGCATGTGTCTAGATTATAGGGAGCTCAATAACCTCACCATGAAAGATAAATTTCCCATTCCTATGATTGATGAATTATTGTATGAATTACATGGAGCAATTTATTTTACCAAATTTGATCTTCGTTCAGGGTATCATCAAATTGGAATGAAGACTGAAGATATTCCGAAAACAGAATTTCGAACTCATGAGGGTCATTATGAATTTTTGGTCATGCCTTTTGGCCTTACCAACACACCTTCTACATTTCAAGTGTTGATGAATTCCATTTTCAAACCCTTCCTTAGAAAATTTGTGCTAGTATCTTTTGACGATATACTAATCTACAGCAGGTCTTGGAAGGATCATGTTCAACATGTTGACAGGCTGCTCAAACTATTGCAAGAGAAAAAATTATATCCAAAAACATCCAAATGTTTCTTTGGAGTACAAGAGGTGGAATATCTAGGTCGTATTGTATCTCACGAGGGTGTTAAGGTAGACCCTAACAAAATTAAAGCCATTAAGGAATGGAAAGTCCCCACAACCATAAAGTAGCTGCGAGGATTTCTTGGGTTAATAGGGTATTATCGAAATTTTGTTAAGAATTATGGGTGAATAGCAACACCTCTAACAACATTATTGAAGAAATATGCATTTTCATGGACTCTTGAAGCAACTAAGGCCTTTGAACATCTTAAAGAGGCAATGTGCCTAGCACCAGTCTTAGCTACACCAGACTTCACAAAAACCTTTATTGTGGAATGTGATGCCTCAGAAAATGGAATTGGTGTTGTTTTAATGCAAGAAGGAAGACCCATTGCTTTTGAAAGTCGTCCAATCAAAGGAAAGTATTTACAAAAACCTATTTATGAGAAGGAAATGTTAGCAATAGTAGATGCACTAAAGAAATGGAGTAATTACCTAATGGGAAGACACTTCAAGGTAAAAAATGATCATGATAGTCTTAACACTTTTTGGAATAAAGAAAATCTTCAGAAGAATAGCAAAAATGGGTCACAAAGATGTTGGGTTATGAATTTGAAATAATATACAAAAAAGGGAAGCTAAATGTTGTTGCAGATGCACTCTCAAGAAAGAATGAATAGGTGGAAGCATTGCTTTATGCCATTTCTATTATCGAACCAGATTGGATAACTGAAGCAAGAGATGAATGGAAGAAGGATGAAGACATGTAGACACTCATTCAAAAGTTGCAGCAAGATCCTAGTACATCTGATACATTTAGTTGGAAAAATGATTCCTTATGGTACAAAGATCGCTTATATCTTTTTCAGAATTCCCAAATAAAACAAAAGATTTTTTTGGAATTGCACACTTCTCCTTTAGGAGGACACTCGGGATTTTTAAAAACCTACCACAGGGTCAAGAAAGAATTTTTTTGGGATCGCCTTAAATTTGATATTCAAAATTTTGTGGTGGAATGTTTGATTTGCCAGTAGAATAAAGTTGAGACAATTAAGACCCCTGCTCTTCTACAACCTTTATCCATTCCATGTCAACGTTGGGAGGATATTTCAATGGATTTTATCACAATTTTACCTAAGTACGAAGGAAAGAGTGTTATCATGGTGGTAGTTGATAGACTTACCAAGTATGCACACTTTTGTGCATTATCTCATTCATTTAAAGAAAGTACAGTTGCTACTACATTTATGGACACAATTCAAAAGATACATGGAAACCCAAGGGTTATTCGACGTGAGAGATCCCAGAACTACTCAACCGTTGAGGACAACACTTTTTTGAAGGAGAGGAGCATGTTAGGGGGAGAGGGGCATGTTAGGTCCCTATATTACTAGAATAGTCACTTATTGTTGTTAGTGTAACCCCCTTATTGTTATTATTGTACCCTTGTAACCCCCATATTGTTATTATTGTGCCCTTAAATTATTATTGTTAGGTCAGCTAGGATTACATTGTGGCCCCATGAACTCCTATGTATAGAAAGGAGGTTTTGTAATTTGAATCATCTAAGAATTTTTCGTTCATGTAATGTATTGGAGGTTGCCCCCTCGAAGTTGCTTGTTTCTAAGGCATTGATATCTCTCTTCTTCTCTTTTTGGAGCTGGTTTCACAATAGAGAATGATAATGTTTTGGTATTTGAATAGTTTAAATCTAAAACAGTCCCACAGATAGATTTCACACTTGTTTCATTTTTATGATGGCTTCCTACTCATCGTTTCACAATTCGTACCTGATTTTATTTATAATTGAATTGAGTTTCAACTTCTATCCAAATGATTAGAATGTTTATTAATTTTCTTAACTTGTACAAGAATGGGGATATTCTCCTTAAGTCGATATATATATAGTAACAAGGCTCTGATATTTTTGGTATAATAGTTTTAACTTAACTGTTTTGGATTTGGAATGTACATTTCGTACTTCTCAACAATGACTAATTATCCTCTTATCATTGCAGGTTGAACGTTATGTATTCGTTCCTAAGGTAATCATTTAACTCTTTTCGATTTTAAAATCTATTATGATTTACTCTTGTGTTTATAATCCTGAACCAGAACTAAATTATGGTTATGTCTTGTGCAAGTACAATTCACCTAATTCGAGATTTGTATATGATTATTAACCTTTTATATTCGATCATAAATTATGGACTATTTCTATTCAGGTTGATCCAGTTACCCACTTAGGCTTCCTGACACGCAAAATTTGCATAAAATTTGAGAGAGACTTTAGAATTTATTATAAAGGGAAAAAGTTCCCTCTTTCTATAATTTTGTTATATAAAATTTTTATTTGAGCTGTATAACTCTATTTACATATAAATTTATAATTTCATGGCTATGTAGTATATGGAACTGACTCTTTCCTTTTTCAATGAAATCTGATTTGAATTCTTATGTACTACTTTCGTTACAATTGTTAGTTCAACTATAGCAATAATTTCTAAGTTCTTCATAACAGTTATTCCCATTTCTATCGATTATATCTCGGTTCATAAATTATTTTCCCCGTTTCTTCTACAACGTAGAAATTTTCTTAATTGTACTATTTACACACTATTTGTCATGCACATTTATTTCCCTTCTATATTAGTTTTTAAATAGAATTTACTTCTTTGAAAAATAATAATAAAACAATAATATTATGTTGTAATAGTTTGTTGAGAGTCACCTAACCTCAGATCTAAACCATCAACAAGGTTTAGACATTGTGAGAGTTGGTACTCTTTAGGTCCCTGTCTGTACAATCATACGGAGGACTACTATATTCATTATAGTCTACTCTGTTAAATGTACCGAACTATTATTGAACATATTTAACCAATTACATTTCTATAATATTGCTTCACGATAATAAGCATAACAACACTAAAATTATAAGTTACAATAAAATTAACTTGTCCATATCAGTTAAGGTAAACTAGTTTCCACCCAACCTTTGAGTTCCTTCTCCACATCTCCCCCCGAGGAGAGATCAAATTTCCAGCATTAGAGAACCCCTTGTCTATCCTGAATCTGCTTATTTAAGCCTTCTTTTCCATCAGCTTGTTTCCTTAACTGCGTCAAGTTAATCAGGATGTTGTTTTCCTTTTTGGCTAGGATTTCCTTTTGTTTCTCCTACAAAAGTACTTTAAAACTAGCTTTTCCTCTTTCTAGTTTTATTCCACCTCTCCCCAGTAACTTTCCTCTTTACTGGGGTATCTTCTTAGATTTTTATCTCCAATGTAATTTTTAATCTCCAAATATTTTTGGAGAACTGGGAAAGTCTTATGAACCTTATCCATCCTCATGGATTTGGTTTCCAGATCTCTAATCATAATCTAATCTTTGCACAATTAATTCCATTTTTATTTTACTAAATTAAAATAATAGAAGAAACCCACAGTAATTGTTTTCCCTTCGGTTCCAATTTACCCTTTAGGACTTGTTGAAATGTCTAATAAAAGCAAAGAAGCTGGGACATTACATCGACAAACAGGTGACCAAATTGGAAATTATATATTTCTTTAATCGACTATATAGAAGTGGATCCATAATTAAAAATACATATCAACCGATTCTTTCATACTGGTAATGACATACAATGTATGTCACTGATTGGAACAAATGAAAAACTCCAATCATTTTTTGTTACATCAAACCAGTAGATTATATACCCATATCGAGGATAACCTTCATAATCTGTCTCCAGATAGAGCCAAAAAAAATTAATTTTATAATGCACTACATTCTAAGGGGGTGAAGTGCCACAAAATGGAAGATAAACCCTTTGGCAAACCCTATCAAGTCTACTTCAAACATAAAATTTAGACTGCATTCTGGCATAGATATGTTTTAGAACAACCCACTCATATTTGGTGCTGCTTACATTTTCCAATAACAAAAAGAATCCCCAACCTCCAATTTGTATTCTCCCAATACTTTTTAAAGCCTTTGTAAATGGATTCATTAAAAAATAGTTTCGTGAATGGGAGAATTCTATTGGTAAGGATAAAACTACCATTGGTCCAACAATAGACTCTACTTTGTACCTTGAATCTATGAATTACAAATGAAAACGAGATATGCGCGCATTCTGATTAAGGTATTAAAAAAAAAAAAAATGTCTTCATTATTGAGGAAAGGAGACATAAATCCAAATTAATTTGTACATATATGCTTGCAATGCAATAAGAAAGAAGGGTTTTTTCAAAACACTCTTCCATTGCTTACAACAGTGCTAAACTCTATCACAACTGATAAAGGAAGCCAAAGGAAGACAATTTCAAGAATTTCAAATGGAATACAACTCCAAATACCTGGATCCATGATAAAACAAGGAGATCAACTAACATAAAAGAAAATACACATGATATCAACAAAACAATTTTCAATTAATGGTGAATAGAATTAAAATTAACATCCATAAGCAATTTTACATCTACAAATATATTAAAATTCACATATAAATAATGTA
Source organism: Pinus albicaulis (assembly GCA_034641835.2). NCBI lineage: Eukaryota > Viridiplantae > Streptophyta > Pinopsida > Pinales > Pinaceae > Pinus > Pinus albicaulis. Next base: position 1,254,496,304 of record CM076572.1, on the reverse strand, counting down.
TAAAATCATATGAGCCATAACAACATTGTTACAACAGTGAAAAATAAATCACAATTTTATAAACCTAATGTTTACAATCCAATATTATTAATCTTAATAAATCTATTTTTATGTCTCTATTAATGTCTATGTTAAATATTGATGTAAATTTTGGATGTTCAATATAAATATTAACTTAAAACTAATTTTTTTAATATTAAAAAGGTTTATCTTCTAAACATCACGTTATAAAATAACCTAATACTACATGGACCAAATGATATAAAAATACCAACTTTTTTAATTATAATGTCATTGAACATAAAAAAAAAACATAAAGTTAAATTCTGAACCTAAGTAAGCCTAAATTTATCAATCCTATTCTTTTATGAAATATCTATATTGATGTTTAACGTCAATGTTCACATTAATGTATAAATGTGAAATATATTTTTATATAAATTTACATGTTTAACATTAACATGTATATTTATTATTAATATTAATATTAATTAACATTAAAAGAGATGTTGATATTTAATTTTAATAATAATAATTTCTTATTCAATATATAATATTTCTATTTATTCTTAATGTTAATATCAATCAATATTAATTTTAATAATACTAATGTTAATTTTAAACAATTGATATTAATAATAATAATATTAATATTAACAAAAATAATAATATTAATATTAATCATCAAAATATTTATATTAGTAATAATATTAATAATACTTTATATGTTAATTTTAAAAATTTATGTTTATCAATGTTTATTAATATTAATAAAAAGAAAATATAACTTAATAACAAACATATTGAAGAAATAAAGTTAATAATAAGAAAACTTAGCAATATCTAGTAATATCCATTATGTGTATTACATGAATGTCTCTTGTTGTATATGGATGAATCTCACTCATACAACAATATTAATTCTATAAATTTGTATATCATGTATTATTTAATAATTGAAAAGATAATTTCATAGTTATAATAAATATATATTAATTTGACCTAATTTAATTAAATGGTAAAAATAATATAAATGTAAAAATAATAAATAATATATATTTGAAATTTTATTAATATAGGTTGCAATGATAATATAAATTTTATTAATTGTGTTATTTTAATGTATCAATATATTAATAGTATTAGCTCTACTATTATTTTTTCACAGGGGCTTAGCCTTGTCGATACGTCGCCGCCCTGACTAGGGTTTCCTCGTTGTGGACCATTTGGAGGGCTATGATAGGGAATGGATGGCTCGGTGGGAGCCCAGATGTGGATATTCTAGAGTTCCTCTCTTCCCATGTGGCATAATTCACCTGTGACAGCTGCCTAGACCTCTCCTTCCATAGGCATCGATGTCTACAGAAGATTCCTTATAAGGAAGGGGCATTCTCCATTCCATTGTCGAATGTCTCCAATCATTTGATGAATATGCTTATAAAAATGGTGAAGAGGCAACTATTTTTTGAAATCTAGAGATATTTGGAAGAATATGAAGAGGCATCCTTTTTTAGCAGCGAGCCATGGCCAATAGGGCTCAACAATCTTGCTTCATGGATGAGCTTTGGTAGTCAGCGGTCCCCAGATCTTACAACACCCTATTTTTAGATACATATCGCTCTTCTCTCTTGAAAAACAATTCTTCTTTGGGTTCGCTCTTTCGATTTGGTGAAAAACCTTTTGTATGCCCTTGAAATCAGGTTGGGGATTACATCTGCCTCTCAATGATTTCTCTATGGAGGTAGAAATCTAGAGGACTCTTTTTCGCTCTCATTTTATAATATTGAAAAATATGCTACTGTGGTTTTAACCCTTTTCTTGCGAGGAGGGGCAGTACGTCAGCCATCTTCCACTCAAGATTTCTCTTCCAAGGATGTTGTCGATGCACAACCTCCCATGAAATCAGGTCAACCCTCTGAGTCTCCCAAGCTTTTTTTGGTTCATAAATTGGAGGATGTACCCTTTGTAGAAATTTCTCACGCGACTCTTGAAAACTAGCTTCAAATGTATGCAGAATCAACCATTATTTTTCAATTCGATGGATTATGGCCTCGAATGACATATCTCTACCAATGGATTCATTCCATTTGGACCAATAAAAACAAGGTTATTTTCTACTCAAAGGTTTTCTTCATAGTTTTGTTTGACTTCAATGAATATTATCAAAATGCCTTAATTTGTGGTCCATGGTTTTGGGGAAAATCATGGCTATTCCTCACCCCTTGGTTCCCAGACTTCGACCCTTCTACGATATTTATTACCAAGATTCCTATTTGGGCCAGCCTTCCAAATCTACCTACTCACTTATGTCAGTTTTTTGTCTTTCAAGGAATTGGAGACTCGCTGGGTCTCTTTCTGGCAACGGATCCTTATAGGGGGGAGATGGAAATATACACCTATGGTATAATATGTGTCGCAATTGACATAAGTAAAGGTTTTCCCGATCAAATCAATCTCAAAGTTCGTGATTTCCTATGGACACAGACCCTGGACTATGAGAACACTCCTTTCTGATGTCACCTCTGCTATCAAAAAGGGCATCTTCAAAACTGTTTTACTATTCTCCTCGCTGAAAAGAAGAGAAGCAATCACAAATAAAACTCTAAAAGTTAGAAACCCTGTGATCGACCTCCCATCTATGACATTGAGTCCTTCAGTTTCGGTGAGGATGAGATTGAAGCAGATGAGGATGTAGCAAAGCCCCCTTGGTAGATCTTGGGGGGCCCAATGTTTCTTCTGGTACTCTGAAGCGAATACATGAGTCCTCCTCCTATGACTTGGATAAGTAGTCTCTACCTTTAGTCAAAAACAATATTGAAGTGGTTTCATCCCACTCGCTCCATGAAGATTGGGTTAAAGTTACAAAAAATAAAGGAAAGAAATGTCATATAGAGGATTCATCCTATTTGGGGTAGATTCTTGTGTTTGTCTCGTATGGTTCCCATGTTTCTCTTCATTGTCCTCTATGTTTCTCTCTTGGTTACTTAACGGGACCGAGGTTGATCGTTATCATTTCCGGCTTCCCCGCTATCTAGCCTCTCTTCAATGTAACTCTATTTTGTAGTATATGTTTTTTTAATAGAATGAGTCTTACCTAGAAAATAAAATTATATTAATAATATTATATATTAATAAAGATAATTATATTAATTCTTTTTTTTATATTATATTAACAGTATCAATATTAGCAATATTAATAAATAAACAATATTTATAAATAAATAATTAAAATTTTCTTTAATGAAGGCTAATGAAAAGAAAATTTCTTTAATATCAAGTAATATCCATTATTTGTATTACATGAATAACCCTTTTTGTATATTAATTAATCTCACTGATGCATCAATATTAATTTTATAAATCTTTATATAATTTATTATTTGGTAATTGAAATGATAATTTCATAATTATATTAAATATATCTTTACAAATATAATTTGATCTTGATAATATGTATTTTAATTTAATTAATGGTAAAAAAATAATATAAATGTAAAAATATAAAAAAAATTATATTTGAAATTTTATTAATATAGGTTGTAATCGTAATATAAATTATATTAATTGTATTCTATTAAAGCATCAATATATTTACGGTATTAGTATTATATATTAGTAATAATTATAATAATTGTATTAATTATGTTATATTAACAGCAACAATATTAATAAATACAAAATATTAATAGATAGATAATCAATATTAAAGTAAACTTTTGATATGTGCCTCAACTAATTTTATTTATTATTAAAATTGCTAATTTAATTTTATAATATGCACAAATCTACAATTCAACAAATAAATAGATTTATTATAAATTATTACAAATTTGACATGTATAAATCCAATGGTGAAAGTAAAATGAATAAGTTTTGAGTTTTAACATTTCATTGGCATTGTGATATGATTGGGTATGTCACATAAAGTCCCCATGTTGTAAATTTGAAATTTATCAAATGACATATTAACATGATCTATATTTGATTGGAGAAACTAATGAATTTAGCAATGTAACAAAATAACTTTTCATTTTTTAATATTCTATGTAAGAAAAAAAAATTATTTTTACTAATATTTATTACTTATTTAATTTTTTTTTTTGGTTTTAAATTTTTTTATTAATGTTGTATTTTTGTAAAAATATTCATTAATATTTTAATATTTAGATTTTTAATATTGTGAGGCCATAACACCCCATGTGATGATGAATTTAAAGTTTTATGTTTTGAATGCAATTTGTTTACTAAAAATAACCTTTCATATGCATATGAGCCATAAAACATTATTACAATAGCTCAAAATAACTCACAATTTTATAAACTTAATGTTTACAATCCAATGTTATTAATCTTAATAAATCTATTTTTATGTCTCTATTAATGTCTATGTTTAATAATGATGTAAATGTTTGATGTTCTATATATTTGATGTTCTATATAAATATTAACTTAGAACATTTTTTTAATATTAAAAAGCTTTATCTTATAAATCTCACTTTATAAAATAACATAATGGTACATGGACAAAATCATATAAAAATACATATTTTTTAATTCTAATGTCATTGAACCTAAACAAACATAAAGTTAAATTTTAATGTCATAGAACCTAAATAAACCTAAAGTTATCAATCCTATTATTTAATGAAATATCTATATGTTTAACACCAATGTTCACATTAAATATTTAAATGCAAAATTTACTTTTATATAAATTTCTATATTTAACATTAATATGTGTATTTATTATTAATATTAATATTAATTAACATAAAAATATGTGTATTTATTATTAATATTAATATTAATTAACATAAAAATAGATATTGATATTAAATTTTAATATTAATAATTTCTTATTTAATTTGAAATGTTTATATTTATTATTAATGTTATTATAGATCAATATTAATTTTAATAATTCTTATAATAACTTTAAATAATTATATTAATATTAATACTTTATATATTAATTTTAAACATTTATGTTTATTGATGTTTATTAATATTAATAAAAATCATAAATATTGAACTTAATAATAAACATAAATATTGAAAAAATTAAAGATAATAATAAGAAAACTTAACAATATCTAGTAATATTGATTATGTGTATTACATGAATGCCCTTCTTTATATATGGATGAATGTCACTCATACATCAATATTAATTATATACATATTTATATAATATATTATTTAATAATTGAAAAGATAATTTCATAATTATAATAAATATATATTAAATTGATCTAATCTACTTAAATGGTAAAAAAAAAAAATGTAAAAATGTAAAATAATAAATATTTAAAATTTTATTAATATAGATTGCAATGATAATATATATTATATTAATGTATCAATATATTAATAATAATTGTACTAATTATATTAATTATATTATATTAACAACATCAATATTAACAATATTAATAAATAAAAAATTGTTTATAAATAAATAATCAAAATTTTTCTTTAGTGATAATTAATAAAAATAAAAATTCCTTAATATCCTATAGTATTTACTATTTGTATTACATGAATGATCCTTTATGTATATGGATGAATCTTACTCATATATCAATATTAATTCTATAAATTTTTATATCATTTGTTATTTAATAACTGAGATGATAATTTCATAATTATATTAGATATATATTTACCAATATAATTTGATATTAATAATATGTATTTTAATTTAATTAATGGTAAAAAATAATATAAATGTAAAAATATAAAAAAAATTAATATTTGAAATTTTATTAATATAAGTTGTAATGACAATATAAATTATATTAATTGTATTATGCTAAAGTATCAATATATTTACAGTATTAATATTATATATTAATAATAATTATAAGAATTGTATTAAATATGTTATATTAATACTAACAATATTAATAAATATAAAATATTAATAAATAAATAATCAATATTAAAGTAGAATTTTGATATGTGCCTTAATTAATTTTATTTTATTATTAAAAATAATATTTTAATTATATAATATGTATAAATTTACAATTCAACAAATAAATAGTTTTATTATAAATTATTATAAATTTGACATGTATAAAGTCAATGGTAGAAGTAAAATGAATAATTTTTAATTTGAACATGTCATTAGCATTGTGATATGCTTGGATATGTCACATAAAGTCACATGTTTTAAAGTTGAAATTTAACAAATGACTTATCAATATGATCTATATTTTTTTAGAAAAACTAATAAATTTAAAAATGTAATAAAATAAATTTTCATTTTTTAATATTTTATTTAAAAATATATATTTTTAATAATATTGATTACATATTTATTTTTATTTTTTAGGTTTAAAAAAAAATCATTAATATTATAAATTTTAAAAATATTTCTCAATCATTAAAAATATTCATTGATGTTTTGATATTTAGATTTTTTTAATATTGTGAGCCCATAACACCTCATTTCATAATCATTTGAAGCTTTATAATTTGAATGCAACTTTTTTACAAAAATAACCCTTCGTCATTATAGATTTTGAAAGCGTATTTTGAAGCCACAAATTGCATCCATACACCACGTTGAAACCAAATGGGTCTATCAGCGTAAATATAAATTTAAGCTTTCCTAAATTAACATTAACATGATTAACTCTAAATAAATATGAAATACTCTTAAATAAGTATATATACTATAATCCATTCTCGTGTCTAACTTTGAAATAAACTAAGAATATAAATTTATGTTTTTCTAAATATGTAATACTCTCAAATAAGTATATATACTATAAACTTTTATCTTGTCCCAAGAATAATTGTAACATACACCTATAACCTTATATGGAATTGCAAGGAGTTAATTTTCTTTATAAAAGTTACCCATGTGTAAGTATTCAAATCACTATCAAATATTTCTTACTAATCATTAGATAGAATGTTCACCAGTCCATAGTGTAACCTTAGTATAAGAATAGTAAGTTGCTTAACCATTAACAACCACTATTGTAGTACATTAACATAAAATTGTATAGTGTAACATTGCATTCATTTCGTTATTCATGTAGTCATCACATACTTAACATTATGAACATTTTAACAAGAAAGAAATCAACATCATCAATCTGACACAATAATCAATCACATCATTGAACACCAATATACCTTGGAAACCTCATAGGGTAACCAGCAAACATTTAATTTTATTATTAAATGCTCGTGAGGGTGTTCACGCCTCACTCAATGGCTTATAAGGTAGACCATCCCTTAACCATCGTTATAAATCTTACAAATAAATATAAAAATATATGGCTTAAAGCCATTACAATAATTATTACCCACTAATCTTCATATCTTCATATATTGGTGGCATGGATCTACCTACAATGTACCATCGTACAATGGACCATCCTGCAGCTCGCACTCATATGCATGAACCTTCAATCATTTACCTGCCACCATGTTAAGCATAATATTTCCTTTTCATAAGCCACTATCGTGTCGTGTCATTGATGTCATCAACAAGCTCTTATAGCATGATTAGATAAAGCCTCAATCAATCAATAATCAATCTTTAAGTGATCCTTTAACAGTTATTCATGTGCATACATGAGATGTGAATACAATATCACAAAATTTATTCTTCTAACATATCTACCTTAGTGTGAGCAGGTAATTATCAATTCATATCAAAATAATCCCCACATTATTATGACTCTTCACAGACATGCTCACATTCGTACAAGACAAATCACTACAAATGTCTAGGAATTCCTTCAATGGAAAATGACACAATGTGCATTCATGTTACTTAAAATTTAACAAAAGAACCATCCCTTCCGTTATTGCTTTTGGTACATGAAAATATAATAAAGCTAACACAATGAATGTTGTTCCTATGCATGCAATGCATATAGTTTCCAAAATAATTTCCAAAAAGAATAGTTAACACAATAAAGCATGCAAAGACATGTTTCCTTTTCGAGTAAACATAACATAATAGGCATGCGAAAATATGCTTTATTTTCCATAAAACTAATGGAATAAAGCATAATAATACATGTCTTATTCTCCAAATATTATACCAACATTACCCATATATATATTTCAAGGAAACCAAAACATTACTTTAGTTTTTGTACCTGTAATTCATCTTCTTTTCAAAAGAACCCTTTCCAATGTATGATAAAAAAACATGATATCATTTTGTAATGTTCCAAAATTGGAACAGCTACACTATTGGGAATAATTTGAGTTATTATTAATGTGGAGCTTCAGAAAATAATGAGCTTGGAAATGTAGAGTAGCTCAATACATGTATAATAACATCATATTAGCAAATGTAAGAACCTCAGCAAGAGATTGACCAATATTCTCCTTCCAGGTTAGGGAAATGCAGCAATACCTGGCATGAAATAGTTTTCTTCAGCAAATAACACTATATATGTTGGGAATATGACTTGGATCCATTAGAATACATGATATATAACTTATATGCAGAATTAGGGGTGAAATAAATGATTCTAGCTCATATAAACGGATCTCCCCGAATCTATGCAACTAAAATAAGCCAAAACCCCATAGTCTAGTTCAAGAAGCAACTACTGAAGCAAGGAATGCATTATTCTGATGAGGGTTTATGAAAAAAAAGATGGAAGAACTCTGATCTGAGATTTATATTAGCCAAACAACTGAGAAATGGAGGTTTACCTTCTTATACAGCAAAATAAGATAATCGGCAAAGGATTCCGGCAAAATGCATGAAAAACAACAACACTGCAGAAATAACGCAGTTTTTGCCTCTCTGTACTATACATGGCTGAGTATGACATGAAAGAGATGAATAATATAGAAATATGGCCAGTGGCCTCTCTAAAAAAACTCCCAGAGAGAAAAGAGCATCTCCTCCTCACAGATTTGCATAAAATCAAAGGGTGCAGCTGTGTTGCTACTGCTGCTGCATAAAGGACACATTTTTTTGAAGGAGACTGCATTGTGGATGAATATGAAAGAATTTCCAAAGCCAAATACTAGAATCAAGCTCAAATACTTCTCTCTTGATCCCTTAAGCAAGTTGATCCAAAGAGGGGATGGAATTCCCGCACGGGAATTCTTTGCACTAAGCAGTGCAACAACTCCGGCTAAATAGTTGAAGTATGCAATTGGTCTCTAGACCAAGAAATCCGAATTCATGAATCCCTCTCCTTTGATGTTATTCCTCCCTTTTATCTTTGGTGAGACTCCTCACCCCAGACCCCACACAATTTTGAGGTGACTTCTTCAGGAAGCTTCCTCTTTCAAAACTGTGCTGCCCTAGCTTGCTTCCCTCCTCTTGTGGATGCGATGTTGACTTGTTCAACTAATCCACCTCTAATGCCTCTTTTCACACTAGGGATCTTCAAGCTAGTTTACTTATGTGTCTTAGGCTGATCCTTGTTCACATTGAACTGGTTTTCTTAGGTGATTTCTTCCTCCTCAAGAATGCATGTTGACTTAGTCAAAATTGACTATGTCCTCATCTATTTGGCCCATGTTCACACTTGTAAGTGTAAATTTCATCTCCTGAAGTGGTCCCCTTCGTTATTAAGGTGGAAATTGTTCATATTTTATTGTTCATGGGTCTCCTTACCCATTTATTCCTCTCCTAAGTGAAAGTAGCCAAAATCTAATGTTCCAAATTGCTATGTGCAAATTTGGGAACATTACAGTCTTCCCCTCCCAAATGTTTCTTGTCCCCAAGCAACTGCAAGGATAAGACTGAAGAGTATCCTCTCCTCCCATGTAGCAACCTCATATGATGCAATCCTCCAAGGATCAAGGTGTTTTATCATCAATATATCTCCAAGTTGCCTCTCCCGAGTGTGTAAGCTATCAAAATAGCTAACATTATGTAACTGTAGAACATTCGTGGCAGAAACAGTGGGTTGTTTTGAGGATATTATTTTAACATGGGGCTGATATAGGTTGGGAATCATCATCCCCATTTGAATCTCCCCTCCCCAAGCTACCAACCAAACAAAATGAGTCACCCTCCAAAATGGTAACTCATGCAAATCATCCTCCACCTGAAGCTTCGGAAAAGTAGGTGGGCTGAAATTCCGATCATGGTAGACATAGTAGCTTACCCCATGCCTCTTTCCTCTCCACTTAAGGAAAGTGTAAAGGATTTTCTGATCTTACGCTGCCATCATGTTGCCCTCAAATGAAAATAAGGAAGCTAGACCTCCAAAGGTCCCTCTCCCAGCATTGTGAATCAAGCTGGCCCAAGCCATCTCATACATGATGGATAAGAAATCATCATCATAAAGCCTCCCATCCATCTCATGGCCCCTCTCATATAGAAATAAATGTTTTTTCTATAGAGGCCATGTCTTTTCCCATGCTCCCCCTAGAGCATGTAATGCAGAAAATTTGGGAATGCTCCTCCCCCAAGAACACATCCACTCAATGTGTTCCTCCTCCAATCATGCTCCTCATATAGGTAGGAATAATATCAGCAAGTAGGATCATGATTAGCATCACAATGAGAGAAATGATGAAGGTTCTATGTGGTACTAAAAGGTAACAACAGTATCCCAAGTGGTCACAGTGCAGTCTACCCCACTGCAGCTTCAGAAAATGGTATGGAAAGTTGTCTCTTGACAAATGTCTTGCTGTCTAAGTAATCACATCCACTATTAAATAGTATATGGCTGGATACGTCAATTGAGCACACAAGAAGTAGCCACATACTTTCCCCAAATCATAAAATAGATGGTTGTCTCCATCATAATAGCTAGCCAAAAATGGTCCATGGAGCCTAAAGAGAAATATGCCCCTTTGTAAAGCAATGCACATGTGATGGAAACAAGATGGTCACAAGATCCATAGATGAATCCTCCATAGTGGCATGGCATACCCATATGAAAAGGAATGAACCACATGCTGCATGAAAATCCTCGTCCTCATGCTTGGAAATCCAAGTCAAGGAGAACATGCCACAGTAACCAATGATTCCATCCACCACTCTATCAACATCACCTCCTCTATGCCCACCAAGTGCTTCAAATATGAAGTGATCCTGGGAACACTCCACCAATAAGCTCATGCTCCAAAGGATAGTGTTTTTGGCCTATGTAGATAGGCTCCTGCCAACTCATAAATCCAACCTCTGACATGTTCCATGCCAAGGAATCCTGTCATAATGTTGCCAACTCATCCTATTGCAACATCATGAAAAACGTGAGAGAAAATATGCCCTCACTCTCTCTCAATCCTCCAAAGCAACAAATGCCTTTGCTGCCTCATCCTTCCTCCATCATATAACTGATGTAGTGAAAACAAAATTACCATATCATCATAATGTATCCACTCTCCTTGCTACCCCATGATGAAAGTACCATGCCAAACTCTCTCCATCCACATATCCTTGGGAAAATGATATGCCTCATTATGGAAAAACTCTCTCAAGAGTATCCAATGCAGTTTTTCCTCTTGATGCCTAGTATCATAGAGTTGCAAGCAACTCTCCAACTTCTTGCTCTATACCCACATCCATTTTTCCACCGATGAATGCCTTCTATCCTCCTCCATCTTGGTATCCCTCCAAAAGATACAACCATCCTCCCATATCATATTTTTCTCCTTGCATTCCATGGGATGCTGAAATGCAACTCCTTAGAGACCTCCTAGAGAATATCTCTCACCGATGATAATTTTGAACCCATAAGGATCCAAAGGGGCTAAAAGCAAAGCCTCATTTCTGCTACCTCTTGATAGCACTGTAACCCTCCTCCAAGGCATTTTGGCTATCTCATGTCTCATCTCCCAGATGAACATTTGGTTCTGCCTGAATTTGTTTGGACAAAGGTTCACTCCTTCCTCCAGGTTCATGATTCTCTCCAAAAGATCACACCTCAACCTAAAGGGTTGTTTGCAACTCAACAGGGGTCTATGAGAGTGATGGTTCATTTTCTCCTTGAACCATTCCAGCTTGCACAGCATAGTGCAATCTTGCTTCTCTTCCTTGGCAACAATATTTGATCCTGGGTCATATGCAAACAAATCTCGAAAGTCTTCCATAAATTTTTTTGAAATATCAAGACATGGAAATTTATGCATACCTTTGTGATCCTTCGCAACATCTTGTATGGCTGCAAGAGTCTGTCTCTTCAATGTGTTGGCTGATCCAACTGCTGATGTAGGAAGCTGCTCTTCCAAGGTTGTGACAGTGTTGGTACTTGTCTCTTCCCATGGTGGTGTGGACTTCCTCTCTTCTGATATTTCTCCATGAAAGGCTCTAATCAGCCCTTGAGTAAACTCAAGGAAAGAAATCACTCTTGTATGGCTTGAGTGACTGAACCAACAAGTATTGGCTTCACCCTCCAGATGAAGCACTACAACTTCTACTGCCTCCTCCTCTTCCACTGGATGAAGCATGAAAAATGCCTCAAGATTCCTTTCCCAAGCTCTTGTTGTAATTGACCCATCAACTTTAGACAATAGGAATCTATTTCCTCTAATCTCTTCTTTGCTGCAAGGTCTTCTTTCTTATCTCAGTTGAATAAACTGAGGGAATCTAGGGTTTCTTTGAAAGCCCTAGGTTGGCACTTGTATTCTGCCAAATACCCACTCATAATTTCGTGCTCCAAGTGGTCTCCCTGCTCTTCACTTCCTCTACAAGAACAGGAAGTGCATGCATCTGCTTCTGTTTCTTGAAATGCTCTACAAGTTCCTCTGCAAATCTATCCTCCTTAAAACCCTTTTGGAGTTTCCGTGAATTTCTCTTCTGCTTTCTTCTTGGATCTGAAAATGGATGAGACTAAGCTCATCCTCTCCATCTTCTCCTTCTCATATTGAACTCACAGGCTGTGCCAAGTTCGATGCTCTGATACCACTACAATGTTCCAAAATTGGAACAACTACATTATTGGGAATAATTTGAGTTATTACCAATGGTTATTACCAATGTGGAGCTTCAAAAAATCATGAGCTTATCAATGTAGAGCAGCTAAATATAGATATAATAACATCATATTAGCATATGTAAGAACCTTAGCAAGAGATTGACCAATATTCTCCTTCCTGGGTAGGGAAATGCAGCAATACCAGGCATAAAATAGTTGTCTTTAGAAAATAACGCTAGATAAGTTGGGAATGGGACTTGTATCCCTTAAAAGACATTATATATAAATTATATGTAGAATTAGGGGTGAAAGAAATGATTCTAGCTCACATAAACAGATCTCCCCAAATCTATACAGCTAAAACAAGCCAAAACCTGATAGTCTAGTTCATGTAGCAACTATTGAAGCAAGGAATGCGTTATTCTAATGAGGGTTTCTGAAAAAAATGATGGAATAACTCTGATATGATATTTATATTAGCCAAACAATATAGAAATGGAGGTTTACCCTCTTATACAACAAAACAAGGTAACCGGCAAAGGATTCTGGAAAAATGCATGAAAAACAACAACACTGAAGAAATAACGTAGTTACTGCCTCTATGTATTATAGATGGTTGCGTATGACATGAAAGAGTTGAATAATATAGAAATATGGCCAATGGCCTCTCTAACAAAACTCCCGGAGAGAAAAGAGCATCTCCTCCTCACAGATTTGCATAAAATCAAAGGGTGCAGCTGTGCTGCTGCTGCTGCATAAAGGACGCATTTTTATGAAGGAGAATGCGTTGTGGCTGAATATGGAAGAATGGACCAAAGAAAAATATTGGAATGAAGCTCAAATCCTTCTCTCTTGATCCATTAAGCAAGCTGATCCAAGGAGTGGATGGAATTCCCGCACGGGAATTCATTGCACTACGCAGTGCAGCAACTCCGGCTAAAAAACTGAAGTATGAAATTTGTCTCTAGACCAATAAATATGAATTCATGAATCCCTCTCCTTTGATGCTATGCCTCCCTTTTATCTTTGGTGAGCCTCCTCACCCCGAGCCCCACAAAATGTTGACGTGAATTCTTCTTGAAGCTTCCTCTTCCAAAACTACGCTGCCCTAGCTTGCTTCCCTCCTCTTCTGGCTGCGTTGTTGACTTGGTCAACTAATCCACCTCCAATGCCTCTTTTCACACTAGGGTTCTTAAATCTAGTTTACTTATGTGTCTTAGGCTGATCCTTGTTCACATTGAACTAGTTTTCTTAGGTGATTTCTTCCTCCTCAAGAATGCATGTTGACTTATTCAAACTTGACTATGTCCTGTTCTATTTGGCCCATGTTCACGCTTGTAAGTGTAAATTTCAGCTCCTGAAGTGATCCCCTTCCTTATTAAGGTGGAAATTATTCATATTTTATTGTTCATGGGCCTTCTTACACATTTATTCTTGTCCTAAGTGAAAGTAGCCAAAATCTAATGTTCCAAATTGCTATGTGCAAATTTGGGAACATTACACATTTCCCACATACAAATGTATATTCATTCAAATGAAATATAATACAAATATTGCATGAATATACATGATCTTATTCCAAAAGAAAATAAAATAAACTAGCTTAATAGTTTTGATAGGATAAATATAATCACATAGTTTTTTTGTAAAGAAATATAACTGAATAGTTCTTCTATTCAGGGATTAATTAAATAACTAATCTTTACCAACACCATAGTAATCTATCCATGGATTTATTAAATAACTGACCTTCGCCAACACCGTGGTATTGTATCCATGGATTGTATTAACTAACTAATCCTTACCAACACCATGGAATATATTCACTAATTACCCTCTTTAATATGTATTTGTTTCTAGGAAATAACTTGGATTTCTTATCATTTCATACACCAGTATGAAATCCCTTTATGAAAAAAATATGCACCTTGTCTTTTCTTACATAGGATGCGTGTGTGTGTGTATATATGTATATATATATATATATATATATATATATATATATAAAGAGAATAAAATTTATCTTTTATCTATTACATATATTTTCTGTGTTTTCTTTTTTTATGCAACGTTCACATGCATTCAACTTCATGGATTCTGTATCATTTATAAGTATTTTTCATTACTGTATGCAACTATATCTATATATAGCTATATTTATTTCCATAAATATATCATATTTTCTTAATATTTCCATGCAATAATGACATATGTAACAAATCATAAGAGCATGATATACTTCAAAGAATCTCAAGAACCACCTATTCTTGTAAAAAATAATGCAGTCTTGTCAATCCCTTCTATAGTCAATATTCGTTTGAGTAGCCCCTAATTTCAAAAGCCACACTCTTTTAATCACGATTGGTAACTCTTGCTTAACCAAGTGTGAAGAGGAGACTGAGGCCAACAAGGAGTATATGTCACCCAGCTTCTATTCTTATAACCCCTGAGAGTTGAGTTCATGCGTATCACTATAGCCTAAGGGTATCTCAGCTGTCAAGTCATTTTTAGTCAAATATAACCCCCTTTCTTATAGAAACAATCCTGTGAGCTCCTATAAAAAAATCACAAAATCTGCTCTACGCACATCTCGTGCTACTCCAAGTTAGTAACCCACAATGGATTTTCAATCACAACAACAAAATCCGCTCTGCACACATCTCGTGCTACTCCAACTTAGTAACCCACGATAGATTTTCAATTACAGATTAGGGAAATGGAATTTTGAGTCCCTAGATTTTTAGAGTTCTATCAATAGCCCATGAAGTCCATCAGTATTAGATTGAAAAGGGAAAAAGTGTAACGTACCTCTGAAATGTAACCCCCTTTCCTGCAGATACGATCCCGTGAGCTCCAACAACAAAATCACAAAATCCGCTTTGCGCACATCTAGTGCTAATCCTAGTAACCCACAATAGATTTTTGATCACAATAACAAAATCCGCTCTGCGCACATCTCTTGCTACTCCAAGTTAGTAACCCACAATATTTTTTCGATCACAGATCAGGGATGTGGACATTTTAGTCCTTGGTTTTTCAGAGTTCTATTGATAGCCCATGACATCCATCAATATTAGGTGGAAAAGGGAAAAAGTGTAACATATCTCTGAAATGACTTCCAAAACCTCCCCCAACATCTCTTCAGTTTTTCGAATATGTAATATATAATGTTTTTGCAATTTTTACATTCGTCATTAATACAGAAGTATTAAGAATTCATTTAACTTCTAATTGATTCTTGATGCTAACCGCATCGTAACCATGGAGTTACAAAACATTATTCTCGGTAAAACTAATATTTCTATGAATACTAAATGGATATATATATATATATATATATATATATATATATATATATATAGCAATAGTTATCCCATAAAATAACATGCATTATTGTAACATTGATACCGTACAAGCTCCTGTAAAATCTTAAAATATAATTATCCCGTGAAAATATTCAAAATTTAATGAATGTCAAGAATCAGTTAATTAATATTCATGCTTTTGATTCACCATAGAACTATGGTATATATATATATGTCTATGGTGAATCATAAGCGTGAATATTAATTAACTGATTCTTGACATTCATTAAATTTTGAATATTTTCACACGATAATTATATTAATATTTTACAAGAACTTGTATGATATGGATGTTACAATAATGCATGTTACTTTATGGGATAACTATTACTAACGCATGCCACAATTACTTTAACATGGAAATCTGTGATCATTGAGCTTAAAGCCATTATCCTCTTGGTGATATAATTTGAATTCATGTGTGGGAAGCAACTATTATTAACTTCCTTTTAGGCATAACCAATCCTACCCACTACACTATATGATTTTCATTCCACAAATGGAATATGTCGTTAGAGATAATATAGTAAAGGTGGTTGTGATAAATAGTAAATCATTGATAGTAAACGGTAAATGTGATTGTTATTAAATAGTAAAGGATCGCGAATCTACATAAAATCTAGAAATTTATCTATGCATGAAGCTATCACTTCTTATCTCACCATTCACTGGAATATGTTGGATAAAATCTCCTTACAAGAAAGTTTTTTAGATAGATCTTTTGATTTTAATGGAAATTCTACTTCAAATCCATGTCTACTCGCTCTTGAAATGTTGTTATTACATCAAAATTTTGATTCTATAAGATGTTGGAGATGTTTAAGGTCATGCTTTGCCTTATTGTTTAGGATATAATGTAATAATATCAATATCCAAAATTTAACCTCTTATTATTTAGGATAGAATGTAATGATATCAATATTCGAAATGTAACCTCTCTCTCGTGGGGGGTATTTAGGGAGTGTTTTAACCTAATATATATTTTTATTGGAAAATTATTCCATGAACCTAAGTTCAAACACATAAATCCATATGGTGGTTGGGACAAGGTACATCTATACGATCTCCTTAATGAAAAGCCATCAAGGCAGATTGAAATCCTAAATAATATGTAACCCTAACCCTTTAGCATACACATAAAAATAGAGTTTTAAACTAACATTAAGCTTATATTGCGCTTGTGTCAAAATGTAACCATAACCATGTAAATAATTTGAATTCAAATCCCTATGGGGCTAAACCCAACAGCCTAGGTTCAAACTATAGCAGAGGTAGAAGCAAAATTGGGATTCTAAAATGATGCAGGAGCATTCTTTGAAACTTATAACACCCATAAATCTTATTTCTCATTTACTAAAGGGAGTGGGTTCCCTTAATAAATTTATTTATTTTTCTAAGTTTAGCTGAGTTTGAAGAATTTTAATCGTAATTTAATTAATGGAAAATATCTCATGAGTTATAAAAATCTTAGGTATGAAGAGGATTTGAGGGATTCAAAGTCTAAAATAAGATTTGGTTGAGAAAAGAATGGATTTTAACTAAATTGGTTCATAAATCCTTTTCTGTATAAATTGTAGTTTTTATAAAAGCATTAGAGTGATATATAAGTACATGGGACAAGAGTGATTAAGGTAGGTGTAGGGTTTGAGAGTGATAGACATGGAGGTCAGAAAAAATGATGTAATCAGGCCAAGATGGGTCAAGACTCTATAATTTCATTTTAAATAATTAATTTATTGAAGTGTAGTATGAAATCATTATTTAGGTGCAAATGGTTATTTCAACACTTTGTAATTGTATTTCAAGAGTCCCACATTAATTTATATTTGTATAACTATTTCAGAAATCTTTGAATAATATATGTTAATACCTTTGAGCATCAAAAGTATTGATATCTGTTCACGGTGAGTACAGAATGTTGCATTAAATCTGGATTCTTAATCTTTAAATTTTGTAACATCCTTTTCAGTTTCGTGAGAGAAGTGATTGGAACCTAGAGATGACGAGTATCATGGCAGAACCTAGAGGTGGTTTTCTTCAACTGATAAGTAGTTATCATGTAGAATTAAGACAGTAAATGGTAAAGTAAATTTTAGTGTGATGGAATGAGACCTTGACACGTCACGTCTGATAGAAATTGAAAAGTATCTATTTCGCACACCTTTAAATTCATTATCCTTCACACAATTTGGCATGCAATAAAGTGATATTCGTAGGATCATTTACAGAATTAACGATCGAGATATAAGTGTTATTTTTTATTTCAAAAATGAATAAGTTTGCAATGTTGTGATATGGTTAATGCTATAAGGCATTATCTATATTGATGTGATGGAAGATTGTAAGGATAATAATCTGGAGAAGTGTGATAAGCCAAAACTGCAATAAGGCAATAGTGCAATGGAGCGGTTCGATGATTTGTAATCGTCCGAGTTGTAAATAATGCGATATATGGATGAAGTTGGGTGTTGCGATTAAAATTTTCAATGACTGATATTGTGATGTGATAAGAACTTGATCTCAGTTAATGAGAAGGGTCATATGGAAGCATGGAAAGGTAAAAGGTAAGTGAAGTGTTAAAATAAAATCGTTCATAAAATAAAGTTATGTTATTAGTGTTCACGTTGAGAGGCCCTATAAGAAATGGAGAAAAGATTTGCGGAATATATCTTTTACCATGTGGCTTCATTGAATAAAGTTAATTGAAACCTTTGTAATGCTTTTTAATTTGAATTATATATTCTATAAAGAGTACAATCCTGGGGAGAGCAGGGTTATCAATTAGCTCTGCATAAAAATTTGGGTTAGCTATTTAGCCCTGCATCATTTGTGCTAGCAAAGCAGACATTAATGCTCTGTGGATATTTATTGAGAAATTGAATGCTATTACAACATGCATATAAATTTCATTATAATGGATTTGATAAAGAGAGGATTTTGAAATATTCCAAATAATGAGGACTTCAGCATTTCATCAAAGGTAGATTGTGAAAAGACTTGAGGAAGACAGGATCAGGTAAAGGCTTTGTAGAATTTTAATGATATGTGTATGTGATGAAGGCAACAATAGAAGTTTCAGCGAAGTAGATGTTACAAAGTAGTGAATGAAGAAATTACAACAAAAATGTTGTAAGGAGACAAAATGAATATGGATGTACTAAACAAGAAAGGAAATTTAGTTGAGAGAAGAACTGAAGTGCAGAGACGAAAAGTAAAGTAGCATGTGTATTATCCAAACTAGTGGAAGCTCAAAGAGATCGATCATTTTAATATCTCTCAAGTATGAGTTATATTCTAATGTTTGGTTCGATTTGAATTATTTTTATGAGGAGGAAAATGATAGCAACAACACACAATAGTAGACAGTGTAAAGAGAGAGAAGAGTTGTGTTAATGGAAGTGAACCTAGATATTCCAGCTAAAAGTTGGATAGGGAGAACAGCTGAAGTGTTATCAAGAGAAGGCGAGTTAAGGATATAAGCCTAGAGAGAGTAGAAGAAAGATCTCAGGAGGTTTCAGAGATAGAGGACCAGTGCTTGCTAAAATACAAAGGCTAGAAAAGGGATTGGTGAAGTAAGTGGCAACAGGGAGGACTTTTTGTTGCAGAGGCTTAGTGTGGCTCATAGTGAATGAATAACTCATAGAGATGAAGGAGAAATTGATTGATGATAGTCATAACAAGGGTTCATAGAAAAGCCACAACAAAAGAAAGAAAGATGCCAAGGAAAAAGGCAAAGGAAAGGAAATGAGTGAAGAGGTATTTGACAGAGAAATTGTAGAATTAAAAGAAGGTATTGATGAAATAAAAATTCTTCAAGAGAAGAGTGTGAAGAAACAAGTTTATGGTTGGAATATGAAAATAAAGAAGATAATGTGGAAGTTGTTGCAAAAGAAGATAAACAAGAGAATGTATATCAGACTAAGGGAGGAACTTAGAGCAGTTGAGTTAGAGATGGAAGATGACTATTATAGACCCGAGAAAGAAGATTTCCTTGCTGAGGAAGGATTCATTGATGACTTTCTAAACTGTTGGACAAGTTCGGGTGAGCAGAAACATGTGATGATTGGGACATAAAAGAAAGAAGAGACTACTATTTTTGACACTGACGATTTGTGTATGTATGCAGGTGATGAGAAAACTTTATAGAATATGTTTATGCGGGTTGCTGAAGAAATGAATATGTTAGAAGAGATGGTTATAATGGAGTAGTTCTTCACTGAACATGTGTTCGAGGATACTAAAGAAGGAAAAATGTTGAAAACTACTATGAAAGTTGGAGGTGGTGAATCTAGTGAGATTGAGCAAAGGAATGAAAAAAATTCTGAAGATAAAAGGAAATTGCAGATTGCAAGAGAAGAAGTATGAAAGAGGTATGAAGATAGCCTTGTGACAGGAACAACCAAGAGTTTGTGTACAGTGCAAACATTTGAGGTAATGGGATTATCTCTTTCATTTTGATTCAAAAATTATGAATATGTATTGATAGTCAATGGATAAGAAATTGTCTTGGAAGGACATAATGGAGCATTAATGGAAAAATATTTTATTAAATATTTTACTATAGAAGATAGTAGAACAGAGATTTATAAAGAGAATTCAGTCCAAGGAGGTAAAACTAGTCTAGAAAAGGCTATGAAGAGGAGAGAAAAAAGAAGGAAGCCAACATCTTAAGAATAGATTGGCAGAAGGTAGTACACATCAGAAATTTGAAGACAATGTTATTTGTAAAAATTGAAAACATAGTAAAGAGGAATATAATCAGAAAACTAGAAAGAGACAGGAAATCTCAGAGGATGGAGGCATGGATGCATTCATGAATGATGAATTTGCAGTGAGAAGCAAAGGGTTTCAATGGAAAATAATATTCATCGTGTTGACAGTAATTTTTATTGTAGAAGGAACTTTATCATGGAAGGAAAAATCTATTGCATATGATTTTGTTTCATGTAAAGAAACAAAGAGAATTAGAGATTGGTAGATTTTGATTGAAAAGGAAGAGGCATGGAAAAGACAATTTAATGGCTTACAAATTTGTAAAGGAGGAATGAAAAGAATTATGAAAGGAAGGAAGGGTAAAGAAAAGAATAGAAAACAAAATTTTGGATTGAGACATCATTCACAGCAAAGTGAAGAAAACGAAGATTTTTTCCAGAAAAGGCAATATGGAGGAAGATATGACAATTTTGACATGTCATATGTGCATCGAGAGAATGACAAAGCAGAGAAATTATAGAACAGAGTTAGTGGAGAATGTAATGAATTTTTTTATTTTGAATTATTAATTGTTGAATGTATTTTCCAGGATGAAGGAAAAGTTGCTCTTAGAGATATGTTTGTTCTTGCAAACATGAAGAAGTATGTAAATTTCAGAAATGGATAAAGTTATTTTTCCTTGTGGAAACAAGAAGATGAAAGAAAGAGACCAGTGGACTCAAAAGTTCAAAATGAAGGAAGGAGAGTTAACATAGCTCTTAAAAAAATCAATGTAGAAGAGAAATAATGTTAGAGACGATGTGAAAGTACATTCCACAAATAGATTTTCTTTTCAATACAAGTAATGTTTGAATGTCAAAATTTTGATTTAAATTTGCAATTGAAACATGGAATGAACGAGAATATGGAGTTAATTAAAAAAATTTCAATAACTGAATTACCTGCAGTTGATGGACAGTATGTGGTTGAAAGGTTATATGTTCTTGTATCAAACAAGAAACAATCTTCTTTTGAGATTGAGAGGATCCTAGTTAAATTGTTGAATAGATGGATGATGAAAACTACAAAGTTGATAAGCATAAGAAATTTTCAAAGTCAACAAGTTAAGGAAATATGGAAGAATATACAGCGCATCATAACAAAATTGGTTTGTAGATGGAAGAGAATGCTGGTGATCATGTCAAGAATCAGAATGAACAGTCAGATACAAGATAGTGGAGAATGCATAAAGTGGGAGCTCAATTTTAGTGAGATAATGGCAAGACAACAACAGAAAAAGGAACATAAATTTATATTGTTTGAGAAGTTGTTTATGCAAGATATCAACAATCAAACCTTATGCAGAGGAGATGATCATAACAGCATAGAAAAAGGACATCTACAACACAGAGTTTCGCATCCAGGAGAAATAGAGAAGGTAGTAAATGCACCTGCAATTGAAAGAGGACAGACAGCCAGTTGGAAGATGAAATTTCATGAAGTTTACAGAAGAAGCAGTTGGGTGACTCATGAATAGGAGTCCATGAATCTTTTCAACCTGGGGAGTCTGATGCAAGAGCATTCTTTGAAAATTATAAGACCCATAATTCTTATTACTCATTTACTACAGGGAGTGGGTTCCCTTAATCAATTTAATTATTTTATAAGATTAGTTGACTGTTAATAATTTTAATTGTAATTTAATTAATGGAAAATATCTTGTGAGTTATAGAAATATTAGGGATGAAGAGGATTTGAGGGATTCAAAGTTTAAATTAAGATTTTGTTGAGAAAAGAATGGATTTGAACTGAATTGGTTCATGAATCCTTTTCTGTATAAATTATAGTTTTTCTAAAAGCATTAGAGGGATATCTAAGTATGCTCGATAAGAGTGATTAAGGTAGGTGTAGGGTTTGAGAGTGGTAGACATGGAGGTCAGTAAAATTGATGTAATCAGGCCAAGAAGGGTCGAGATTCTGTAATTTCATTTTAAATAGTTAATTTATTGAAGTGTAGTATGAAATAATCGTTTAGGTGCAAATGGTTATTTCAACATTGTGTAATTGTATTTCAAGAGTCCAAGATTAATTTCTATTTTTATAGTTATTTCAGAAATCTTTGAATCATATATGTTAGTACCTTTGAGCATCAAAAGTATTGATATTTGTTCACGGTGAGTACCGAGTGTTGCATTAAATTTGGGTTCTTAATTTTTAAATTCTGTAACATCCTTTTCAGTTTTGTGAGAGAATCTATTGGAACCTGGAGACGATGAGTATCATGGCAGAATCGCGAGGTGGTTTTATTCAACTGGTAAGTATTTATCATGTAGAATTTAGGTAGTAAGTGGTAAAGTCAATTTCAATGTGATGGAATGAGACGTTCACACGTCACGTTCGAAAAAAATGGAAAAGTACCTATTTCACACACCCTTAAATTCATTATCCTTCACACAATTTGGCATGCGATAAATTGATATTCGTAGGATCATTTACTGAATTAACGATGGAGATATAAGTGTTATTTTGTATTTCAAAAATTAATAAGTTTGCAATGTTGTGATATGTTTAATTCTATAAGGAATTATATATATTTATGTGATGGAAGACAGAAGTGTGATAAGACAAAATTGAAATAAGGCAATAGTGCGATGGAGTGATTCGATGATTTGTAATGGTCCGAGTTCTAAACAATGCGATATATGGATGAAGTTGGGTGTTGCGATTAAAATTTTCAATGACTGATATTGTGATGTGATAAGAACTTGACCTCAGTTAAGGAGAAGGGTCATATGGAAGTATGGAAAGGTAAAAGGTAAGTGAAGTGTTAAAATAAAAGTGTTCATAAAATAAAGGTATATTAGGGGTGTTCACGCTGAGAGTCCCCATAAGCAGTGGGGAAACGATTTGCGGAATATATCTTTTACCATGCGATTTCACTGAAGAAAGTTAACTGAAACAACTGTAATGCTTTTTCATTTGAATTATATATTCTATAAAGAGTACAGTCCTGGGGAGAGAAGGGTTATCAGTAAGCTCCACATAAAATTTTGGGTTAGCTCTTTAGCCCTGCATCATTTGTGGTATCAGAGCAGAGATTAATGCTCTATGGATATTTATTGACAAATTGAATTTATTCCAAAATGGA
This sequence comes from Pinus albicaulis, assembly GCA_034641835.2. Taxonomy (NCBI): domain Eukaryota; kingdom Viridiplantae; phylum Streptophyta; class Pinopsida; order Pinales; family Pinaceae; genus Pinus; species Pinus albicaulis. Next base: position 1,254,472,230 of record CM076572.1, on the reverse strand, counting down.
TATAAATTTCATTATAATGGACTCAATAAAGAGAGGATTTTGAGATATTGCAGATAATGAGGATTTTAGCATTTCATCAAAGGTAGATTGTGAAAATACTTGAGGAATATAGGATCAGGTAAAGGCTTTGTAGAATTTTAACGATATGTGTATGTGATGACAACAGCAACAAAAATTTCAGCCAAGTAGTTGTTACAAAGCAGTAAATGAAGAAATTACAAAAAAAAAATTGTAAGGAGATAAAATGAATATGGATGTACTCAGAAAGAAAGGAAATTTAGTTGACAGAAGAACTTAAGTGAAGACATGAAACGTAAAGCAACATTTGTATTGTCCAAACTAGTGGAAGCTCAAAGAGATCAATCATTTGAATATCTCTCAGGTATGAGTTATATTTTAATGTTTGGTTCCATTTGAATTATTTTTATGAGGAAGAAAATGATAGCAACAACACACAATAGTAGACAGTGTAAAGAGAGAGAAGAGTTGTGTTAGCGGTAGTGACCCTAGATATTCCAACTAAAATTTGGACAGGGAGAATAGCTGAAGTGTTATCAAGAGAAGGTCAGTTAAGGATATAAGCCTAGAGAGAGCAGAAGAAAGTTCTCAAGAGGTTCCAGAGATAGAGGACCAGTTCTTGCTAAAAAATCAAATCCATAGAAGGGATTGGTGAGGTAAATGGTAGCAGGAAGGACTTGTTGTTGCAGAGGCTTAGTGCAACTCATAGTGCATGAAGAACTCATAGAGATGAAGGAGAAAGTGACTGATGATAGTCATAACAGGGGTTCAGAGAAAAGCCATGACAGAAGAAAGAATGATGCCAAGGAAAAAGGAAAGGGAAAGGAAATGAGTCAAGAGGTATTTGACAGAGAAATTGCAAAATTAAAAGTAGGTATTGGTGCAATAATAGAGAAGAGTGTGAAGAACGAAATTTATGGTTGGACTATGAAAAGAAAGAAGATAACGTGGAAGTTGTTGCAAAAGAATATAAGGAAGAGAATGTATATCAGACTAACAGAGGAACTTAGAGCAACTGAGTTAGAGATGGAAGATGACTATTATAGACCTGAGCAAGAAGATTTCCTTGTTGAGGAAGGAATCATTGATGAATTTCTGAACTGTTGGACAAGTTCAGGTGAGCAGAAAGATGTGATGATTGGGACATCAAATAAACAAGAGTCTAATATTTTTAACATTGACGATTTGTGTATGTATGCAAGTGATGAAAAAACTTTATAGAATATTTTTATGCAGGTTGCCAAAGAAATGAATGTGTTAGAAGAGATGGTTATAATGGAGTAGTTGTTGATTGAACATGTGTTCAAATATACTAAAGAAGGAAAAATGTTGAAAACTACTATGAAAGCTGGAGGTGATGAATCTAGTGATATTTAACAAACGAATGACAAACAATCTAAAGATAAAAGGAAATTGCAGATTGCAAGAGAAGAAGTTGGAAAGAGGTATGAATATAGTCTTGTGATAGGAACAACCAAGAGTTTGTGTACAACGAAAACATTTGAGGTAATGGGATTGTCTCTTTCATTTTTATTCAAAAATTATGAATCTGCATTGATAATAAATGAACAAGAAATTATCTTGGAAGGACATAATGGACCATTAATGGAAAAATATTTTATTAAATATTGTACTATAGAAGATAGTAGAATAGAGATTTATCAAGAGAATTCAGTTCAAGGAGGTACAACTAGTCCAGAAAAGGCTATGAAGAGGAGAGAAAATGAAGGAAACCAAGACCTCAAGAATAGATTGGCAGAAGCTCTAGTACACATTAGAAATTTGAAGATAGTGTTATTTGTACAAATTTCAAACATAGTAAAGAGGAATGTAATCAACAAACTAGAAAGAGACAGGCAATCTCAAAGTATGGAGGCAAGGATGCTTTCATGAATGATGCATTTGCAGTGAGCAACGAAGGGTTTCAATGGAAAATGATATTCATGGTGTTGACAGTAATTTTTATTGTAAAAGGAACTTTATCATGGAAGGAAAAATATGTTGCATATGATTTTGTTTCATGTAAAGAAACAAAGAGAATTAGAGATTGGCAGATTTTGATTGAAAAGGAAGAGGCATGGAAAAGATAATTTATTGGCTTAGAAATTTGTAAAGGGGGAATGAAAAGAATTCTGAAAGGAAGGCTAAAGAGAAGAACAAAGAATTTTTTTTTGGAGTGATACATAATTCAGAGAAAAGTGAAGACAAAGAATATTCTTTCGATAAAAGGCAATATGGAGGAAGATATGACAATTTCGACATGTCATATATGCATCGAGAGAATGACAAAGCAGAGAAATTATGGAACAAAGTGAGTGGAAAATGTAATGCATTTTTCTATTTTGAATTATTAATTATTGAATGTATTTTCCAGGATGAAGAAAAAACTGCTCTTAGAGATATGTTTGTTCATGCAAACATGAAGAAGTATGTAAATTCTAGAAATGCAGAAAGTCAGTTTTCCTTATGGAAACAAAAAGATCAAAGAAAGAGACTAGTGGACTCAGAAGTTCATAATGAAGGAAGGAGAGTTAACATAGCTCTTAAACAAATCAATGCAGAAGAGAAATAATGTCATAGAGGATGTGAAATTATAGTACACAAATAGATTTTGTTTTCAATCCAAATAATGTTTGAATGTCGAAAGTTTGTTTTAAATTTGTAATTGAAACTTGGAATGAACATGAATATGGAGGTAATTGAAAAAATTTCAATAACTGAATTACTTGCAGCTGATGGATAGTATGTGGTTGAAAGGTTATATGTTCTTATATCAAATAAGAAACAATATTCTTTTGAGATTGAGAGCATCCTAGTTAAATTTTTGGATAGATGGATGATGAAAACTACATAGATGATAAGCATAAGAAATTGTCAAAGTGAGCAAGTCAAGGAAATATGGAAGAATATATAGGGCATCATAAAAAAATTGGTTTGTAGAAGGAAGATAATGCTAGTGATCAGGTCAAGAATCAAAATGAAGAGTCAGATACAAGATAATGGAGAATACATAAAGTGGGAGCTCAATTTTAATGACATAATGACAAGACAACGACAGACAAAGGAGCAGAAATTTATATTGTTTGAGAATCTATTTATACAGGATATCAGCATTCAAACATTATAAAGAGGAGATGATCATAACAGCATAGCAAAAGGACATCCACAACACAGATTTTGGCATCCCGGAGAAAGAGAGAAGGTAGTAAATGCACCTGCAATTGAAAGAGGACAGACAACTAGTTGGAAGATGAAATTTGATGAAGTTTACAGCAAAAGCAGTTGGGTGACTCATGAACAGGAGTCCTTAAATTTTTTCAACCTGGGGAGTCTGATGCAGGAGCATTCTTCGAAACTTATAATACCCATAAGTCTTATTCCTCATTTACTATAGGGAGTGGGTTCCCTTAATCAATTTATTTATTTTTCTAAATTCAGTTGAGTGTTAAGAATTTTAATTGTAACTTAATTAATAGAAAATATCTCGTGAGTTACAGAAATATTAGGGATGAAGAGGATTTGAGGTATTCAAACTCTAAGTTAAGATTTGGTTGAGAAAAGAATGGATTTGAACTGAATTGGTTCATGAATCCTTTTCTGTATAAATTGTAGTTTTTCTAAAAGTGATTCAGGTAGGTGTAGGGTTTGAGAGTGGTAGACATGGAGGTTAGAAAAATTGATTTAATTAGGCCAATAAGGGCCAAGACTCTGTAATTTTGTTTTAAATAATTAATTTATTAAAGTGTAGTATGAAATAATCATTTAGGTGCAAATGGTTATTTCAACACTGTGTAATTGTATTTCAAGAGTCCCAGATTAATTTCTGTTTGTATAGTTATCTCAAAAATCTTTGAATCATATATGTTAATACCTTTGAGCATTAAAAGTATTGATATTTTTTCACGGTGGTACCGAGTCTTGCATTAAATCTGGGTTCTTAATCTTTAAATTATGTAACATCCTTTTTAGTTTCGTGAGAAAATCTATTGGAACATAGAGATGATGAGTATCATGGTGGAACCCCGAGGTGTTTTTCTTCAACTGGTAAGTAGTTATAGCATAGAATTGAGGCAGTAAGTGGTAAATTTAATTTCAGTGCAATGGAGTGAGACCTTCACATGTCACGTCTGTCACAAATGGAAAACTACCTATTTTGCACACCTTTAAATTCATTATCCTTCACGCAATTTGTGACACGATCAAGTGATAGCCATAGGATCATTTACTGAATTAACGATGGAGATATCAATGTTATTTTTCATTTCGAAAATGATAAGTTTGTAATTTTGTGATATGGTTAATGCTATAAGGAATTATATGTATTGATGTGATGTAAAACTGTAAGCATCATAATCCAGAGAAGTGTGACAAGCAAAAATTGCAATAAGGCAATAGTGCGATGGAGTGATTCAATGATTTGTAATGGTCTGACTTTTAAATAATACGATATATGGATGAAATTGGGTGTTGTGATTAAAATCTTCAATGTCTGATATTGTGATGTGATAAGGACTTGACCTCAGTTAATGAGAAGGGTCATATGGAAGCATGGAAAGGTAAAAGGTAAGTAAAGTGTTAAAATAAAAGCACTCATAAAATAAAGGTATGTTATGGGTGTTCATGCTAAGAAGCCCCACAAGCCATGGAGAAAAGATTTGCAGAATATATCTTTTACCATGCGGTTTCATTGAAGATAGTTAATTGAAACCTTTGTAAATTTTTTCATTTGAATTATATATTCTATAAAGAGTATAGTCCTGGGGAGAGCAGGGTTATCAGTTAGCTCAACATAAAAATTTGGGTTAGCTATTTAGCCCTGCATCAGAAAATAAAAAAACTAGTCAAATTTATTGGTTTTCAATGGAATTCAAAAGTCTAGAGGTGTAGAGCCAAAAGTTCAGATCCAAGCACCCGTAGTGAAAGCAGAAGGAGTGCAACTTGTGAGGTAGAGTGAAAACTGAACCCATTTGGATTCATTGTTCTTCGAGAACTGGACAATTGGAATAAAGATCTCCCGAACATCAACGTTATCAAACACCTCGTCGTTCTGAATACCATTTAGTGAATACTGATGATGCTATCTCGGCCCCCAATAGGAATTAAATAATTTTTTTTGGAATATGTGGGGTGATTTCATTGCCTAAAATGTTTGTATATATATGGATATGGGTACTACTAATGGATGTTACTGAGGATTTAAATTGTGATTTTCACTATAGACTGAAATTTGAGCACATCACATTTTTAACTCTTAGTGAGACTAAAATTTCAATATGCGATAGTGTTAAGGCTCATATCTACAACATAATAAAATATGTGTTGTAAATAATATGATTGTGATCCCAATACAAAATTTGCACTATAATTTACCTTTGCAATTAAGCTTTGAATCATTCTCTTCTTTAGTTGCGTGCCTCATTGAGCACAAGTATCAAAACAAAGAGGCCTGAGTTTTACATACCTCCCACTTTCTATTCAGACTTGAACAATTTAATAAAGGCTTTAAGGCCGAATATATGGCACTGAACATTGGTATCAAATAGAAGCTTCGCTTATATGCTTACCACAGTCAATCTATTATATACCATTCAATGTATTAAACTAAGGAAATTTCCCTGTAGTTTTGGAAAAAACCAATGAACCAAAAAATTGGAATAACCTTGATATGAAATTGAAACTTGTGAAGAAACAATAGAATTGCACAATAGAACCTATTTATGAAATTAAATTGCACCATCTCACAATTTGTTCAATTTCTTTTTAAATGAGCTTAGTTTTTTTTGGTGAATGACAACCATTTCAATTTTAAAAAAGTGTATGAAATAAAGAATATGAAACATGAGGCATGCATGGTGCTACTCCATGGCACTCCATCACAAGCATTTGAATTGTAAGTTACATAATCTTACATTATTATGTAACATACAATCATTAAAATATCAAAAATATTATTAAAACAATAAATGATGATTAAAATATTAAAACAATTATCCTTACATATTAATTAAACATAATAAATTCCTATAATACCAAGAAAACATAACACATTGGCCTATTATTATATTCTTAAATAGAAATAAAACAAAATGAGTTCTATATGATTAATTGTGAATGAACCATTTCTCATTTAACAATGTATAATGTGAAGAGGCATCTTTTTGAGGTTTTGAACTCTTATGAATGACAATGAACATGTGGCTATAGGACACATTTAATATTTTTATGGTGGTTTCAAATAGTGGAGGTCTTTTTTGGACATTTCATAAAGCCACCACTTCAATGATGTGAATTTAATTTTCATTAATATGCATACGTTGTCAATAGTTAATGGAAAAGTAAAATTTTAATTATAGTTTCTTAACACATTTAATAGTTTTATGGTGGTTTCAAATAGTGGGGGTCCTTTTTGGATGTTTCATAAAGCCACCACTTCAATGATGTGAATTTAATTTGCATTAATCTTCATATGGTGGTCAATATTTAATGACAAACTAAAATTTTAATTATACTTTAGTAAAAAAATTATTTAAACCTAATTTACTCATTTGATTTAGATATACACGAGAGTTATGTTCATGAGAGTTGAGTAATGTTTATCAATCTTATCCATTGATATTATGGTAATGCCGAAAATGTTCGAGCATTTTGTATTTTTAAACCTTAAATTAGAGTTTATGATTAACAAAATGACTAAAAATGCCATTAAAAATAATTTTATTATGTATAACTTAGAATTCCACGGTCTATAGTCATATATATATATATTAAAAATGATTTTCCATCATCTATAGACCAATCGAGGGAGTGATTTTGTTTTTCTAAAGATTCTTCAGTTTTCTTGCTAGGTTGTTTGATAAAAGTCAAACCAAAATTACTGCAATTAACATTTATTTCAAAAACATTATTAATCACAGAAGCTTACACAGAGAAAATGACTAGTTTTTTTTGCCCGTATGAGTGGAGAGGCCAATGGAACGACCGGTGCTCAGTATTAATGCAGACAGCTGGAGATTTCTCTGGCGAAGGCTTCAATGCAAAACAAGACACTGATCATGACAGCAGCGAATAAAGCATGGACGGAGCCCAACGACCTCATAGATTTGTTGCGGGAAAGATTTCGTATTGGCGAGGGAGCAGAGGACCTTCTGGAGTATCTCCTCATTGTTGCGTTAGATGAAAGGGCCTTCAACCGCTGCAAGAAAATACATCCCCATTGCTATGATTTGAGGACAGAAGGGGTTGATTTTTCAGGCGAGAAATTTTTCATGACTGAGGATTACTTGAAGATCACTCGGAGAAAAAAAGAATTGTTGAAGAATGTGGTTATAGAGCACGGATTTAGTTTCGTCTTCACGGTAAGTTTATTTTTCCCGATTTTTTTTCAAAAAAAATAAAAATCAAAAGAGTATATTGACGTTTAAGTTGATAACTAAAAATCTTGGGATTACATTACAACTATTTCTGAGAAAAACCACACAAACTATATCATATACCTAGAAAATCCAAAATGACATATAGGATGAACAAAATATATATGATGAACAAAAGTTATCCCTTCTTTCCTCAAACCTATTACTTAAAAAATAAGAAATGTTTAAATGTTTAAATAATTCATCCGCCATTACATTTAGTTCCCTCAAGATATGAAGCATTTACAAATCAGAGATTCCTTGTGAAGAGCTCTGATCTCAAGTTGCCATACCACAAAACCATACACTTGAGTTGTTGTCCTCCTTTTGCCCATTTTATTGTTGACAATGAATCCCCAAATATTTTCATACATTTAATTGAAAGCTTTGAAGCAAGTTTTAGCAGCCCAAAAAATTCAATAATTCCCTTTTTTTTGGTTAGTTACTTTCCCTAGTTCAATTTTTAACCCAAAAAAATGACACTGATTAAGATTAATAATAATACCAGCTCTGCATCTATTTTTGTTAAAGAGCGCCATGGATTAATCTCCTTGAAAAACATCTTCCAACTTCTTGCTCCTACCAGTATCAGAATATTTTTACAGCAATTTGAAGAATATTGAAATTTGGATTTTCAAAAAGACATTTATTCCTAGCAATTCAGATTCCTCACATAAGATTCTTAAGCAGAACCACATGCACTTCATCCCAACAACCTCAACTGTTCAAAAGGTTTTTTACTTGTTTCTGAAATTTCCAAGTTACTTTTGAGATGAACAGATGGGGTAAATTTCCTCATTCACATAGATAGCATATGCCGGGACCATTATAACCTCTTTTGAAGAGAGTTTTCCGAATGAATATCTTATTCGAAGCCCTGAAGACATTCGACCATTTTAGGGGCCTGTACCATTCCATAAACGACTGGTCCACCGTACCCAGGACCTTTGCCTCTAGCCCTGATAACACACCTTTGCATCTTTTCTTCTATCAAACCTCGATAACAAACCCTTTGCCTCTATATTTCCAACATCTCAAGTTTACATCCCTTAGAAGACACTGATAAGAATTGGGCAGGATTAGGTTATAATATATTTTAAAACTGGGAGAGTGATATTGATTGATGGGAGTTTAGCCATGTTCTTGATTCTGACAATACTATATATTTTATTTGATAATATCTGAAGAACCCTTATTTATTAAGTAGGTAGGCTTCCCATTAAGTTTGCAGATTAAATTCCCTTTAATCAAAATTTTGTTTTTATCCTCGTGAATCAGAAATCTTTGGCATATTTTCTCTCTCCTTTACATTTATTGATAGAGTTATCGATGGATAGAGTGTTTAATAATAAGTTTCTTACTTCTTTAATTATGCTTTCAAATTTATCTAATCTGATTATAAGTTCATTAATATTTGTTGACGGATACTTGTCAGATTGATGACGAAAAATGGAATGGCCATGTGTTCTCGCCGTATTGTTCTTATGAAATGTTTTCTATTCCTGGTTCTTATGTCATTGAACCGTTTGTGGTTGACTAAGGAACAGCGGATGGCTATGTGCGTTCACCAACTATGACTTAAATGGTGTGCCAAGATATATTATCATTACATTCTATGGCTTCAGTGTGGTAAAAAGATAAAAACTTACAACAAGCAGAGCTGATACCTGCTACTTATCAGCTGTGTTATTCGATTCGTTGTATGGCTTGATTCGGGTAAAACATAAAAAAAAATCACTTTGCCAAAATACTGATAAACGAAGGGAAACAATGATTTGCATTCATTCATTGTCCAATTGCAATTTACATGGTGCCAAAACCAGGGAGCGAAATTGCTGCATTTTATCTGCTCTTTAGGCCACTTTCTCTTTAGAATTGAGATCAGTGGTTTTGGGTTATCTGCTCTTTAGTCCACTTCCTCTTTAGAATTGAGATCAGTGGTTTTGGGTTATCTGCTCTTTAGGCCACTTTCAATTTAGAATTGAGATCAGTGGCTTTCGGTATCTTTGTTGATTGTAGTTTCAGTGCATCTAAGTAGTATAGAGTATTATTTTTGCAATCGACACAATTCATGTAGCAAAATTAGAAAAAAGTAATTATTATCTTTTTAGGAGTTATTAGCATATATGTTCACCTTTACTACCGCAGCTTATGTTTATTACAGATTGTCTACTGATTGTGGAATCAACATAAAAATGAACCCAACTTTAATTTTTATATATATAATAACAATACATATTGAATCTGCAATAGACATAAAAATGCCCAACTTTCTTCGGCATGCTATTATTAAATAAGAATGGACATCCCAACTTTTTTGGCCATGATATTGTTCTTTATCTTCTATGTTCGTCTCTACATCGGGCTAGTATATTAGATTTCGTTGCATTTTTGCTTTAAATTACCGATAATCGACATTGTTAAATAATGTTGTGCAGGATGCAGATGTGGTATGGCTCAGAAATCCCTTCACAAGGTTCTCAAGGGAGGCACATTTCCAAATTTTGTGATACATGCGACCGTGGTTGCACCGATCTCAGAAACTTACCAAATACAGGTTTTACATTTGATCGTTCCAATCAGCGAACAATCAAACTGTACAATTTATGGTACAACTCTACCCAGGGCTACGCTCGGAGTCATCATCAAAGTGTATTCAACCAGATGAAATTAAAGAGTTTAACTAGATCGGGGTCAATCTATTGTTTCTTGACGAAACGTACTTTAGTGGGTTCTGTGACACAAAGCGACGTTAGAAAACGTGTGCACTATGCATGCTAATTGTTGTAAAGGTGTAAAGGCCAAGACTCACGCCCTGAGAGAAATTTTTTGAAGAGTGAATGTTATTTAGAGGCCAAGCTTATTTTTCAGGCTATTCAGCTATAATGTTTTTGGGAAATAAATGTCCATCTTAGGATTAAAGCAGATACATCACCATTCGATTGTGGATACTTATTTCCTAGATGTATTTATGGTTGGATAGCTTGGAAAATAGAATAAATAAATGAAAGAGATTCTGTCAATTTTACTCTAGTTTCTTGGGAATTTAAAAGAATTGCATATTTATTATATATTTGTGTAAAGTTGTTATTATTATTATTTAGATAGGTTTTTATTAATTTATTTTAATTCAAAATTTTTAAACTTACTATAATTAAATTTCAGTTCTATTTATTTCAAAATATAAACTTAAATTTCAGTTCTATTTATTTCAAAATATAAATATAATTGAAAAGCTTACATATTTCAGCAATAGATTTTTCTTCCAATTGTATTTCTTTTTATTTTCAGAATTAAAAAAAAAAAAAATCACCGAAAATAACGTTTACCTCGTGACTCAAAAAAAAGCCGACACTAGATATGATATTTTCAGTTCAACGTTGGAGCAGAGCGTCTTTTTTTTTTTTCTATTTACTTATTTAAATTTTTCTTTTAAACTATTTTTCTGCTGTAAAATATTATAGTTAAAATTATTATTAAATATTTGATTGATTTTTCTCATTAAAATAAATTTAAATTAAGTTAATCTTAAGTCAATATTCAATTATAAAGATTTAAAATATTATATTTAAAGTTATGCAGTCTATTTACGTATGAGATATTATAATTAAAATTATACACTTTTTTATCTCATATGGTATTTATTTTCTATAAAATTTATATTTAACTATATTTATATTCGCAAATGCCACTGTATATTGTAAGTATGATTTTCTTTGTTTTTAGTTTTGGTGAAATTGAGTTATTATACACATTTTCAATGGTTTAATGGATGATTTTATATTTTAGTTTCTTTTTTTTTTTAATTTGATTATTATAGATTTTTCATTTGTTTAAATGGATAATTTTATATTTTGATGATAAAGATGATAGTCAAAATTGAACTTATAAATTCATTGTTATAATAAATTCAAACAATACATTTATTTTATAAAACTTGTAGATTTATTGTTGTAGGGTAATAAAAAAATTATTGTTATTTTTTAAAATAGAAAGTAATTATTTATATTTTAATTATATATTTGTATGATAGTTGTTTACATTAGAATAGAGTTTAAGAATTTTAATTTAATTATTAAAAAATATTAGATAAATGGTAAGGATTAATCAATCCAAATTCCCAAAATACTTTAAGCAAGAACAACAAAACGAAAATCCAATCACATTAACAACAAGTGGTAAAAGATTGTAAGCTTTTGATAAAGTGAGCAATTGAATATTGAAAAAGAGCATCTTTTTTATGGGATATTTGTTATTGGAACTTAAAAAACATATTTGAAGATTGAGAGGAAGTATTTGTTGGAAAGGGTATATAATGCCTAAATTTGGCATAATGTAATTTATTTCCCTTTATCTTCTACCTTTGAATGACATTTTGTTTACTGCTTTTTATATTTATTAATCTTCTATATGTCACTAATCTTCTCGAATTTATGCCTTATTGTGTTTCCTTTGCAACATCTGGTGCAATTGCTAGTTATATAGTATGTAAAGTTGTTATTATTATTATTATTATTTTTAAACTTGGTTGCTTATATTTTTATCTGTTTAATATATTTTTTTGATGGGAGTGAGAAATTAAACAAATATTTCACATTAAGGAGTGTCTTCACAAAACAAGTAATAGCCATTTATCAGAGACTACCTAAACTGTTATTATTTTTCTATATTAAATTACATACATTACTTATGTAAAATTATCATTTTTCAATATTTTTAAGTTAAATAATTTAATAAATATTTGAAGCTAAATTAAATAATAGAAAATCATATATACTAATAGGAAAAACTCTATGTGTGTGAGCTTCCTTGAGCTTATCATAATAATAAGTTAAAAATGTCTTTTAAGGGATGGAAATCCTTGAGATTTATTACAATAAGTTAAACATATCCTTTAAACCTTTAAATAAAAATAAACCACATTTCCAACCATTGATATTGTTCGCCAAAGAAAGAAGGATAGATGATTAAGCCCAACTAAATGTAGAACATGTTGCAGCTCCTAGATATATCCTCCGGCTTGCTAAGGGACCAGTGCCCAGGACATTTTAAATTTGAGGATTACATTTTTTCCTTACAACTACCCTTAGTCATATTTAACTGGTTTAGCAGATTGATGGTTCAAGAATAGTGAAGGTGCTTGATACTAATTACTCATAGACATAAAGTATAAGAAATGGGATTCAAGAGGATATGATATTGGGCTGCATCGACATGGTGAGGCTAGAATTAGTGGAGAGATCAAATTTGAAAAAATTGCATAGTGAAGAATTCAGGAAACAATTCTCAACAAAGTTACGCTTAATTTATTCAAGAATCCAACTCATCAAGGACTAGAAGAAGAGAAGAGGTGAGTGAAATGAGGGATGATTAGATTCTATGGAGCGCATTTAAGGCTACGTGAAAATATTCATGAGTGTCATCCTCCCCTTGGAGAAAGTAAAACATATTCATTAAATCACAGTGATGGCATCCAATGACTTTGACACATAGAATACTAGAGGCAGCATTCATATAAATGTAAATTTAAAACAAATTGGAGAAAAAAACATACATAATGTTCACCATTTTTATATGGAATCTAGTCGAAAAAAAGAGTCTCTATATTATATATGCATCAAAATAGCTTCCCAAAATATACAGTTCAAATCCAAAATTCTTATGTAGACACAACAAGAGGTAGCACCAAAAACAAAGACAAATTTTGAACCTTTTCCCTTTCTTTGATCTTGTACCTTATAGATTTTTCTATGGGGCTCTTCCCTTGATATTCATTCTTGATCTATTCAGTACATGAATTATGAAAAAATGGGGTGTGCTTCGAGCACAACTCATTAACAGAAGAACAAACTAACTAAAATGGAGCATGCCTCAAGCACGAATCATTAACAAACCAAAAATATTTGCTGTGAAATTTTGATTTCACCATAAGATGACATAAAAGTAAAAACAGAGAAAATATTTGAAGGCCATGTAGGCCAAAATCCTAAAAAATTCATCTGTTGCGGCGTGGTGTCGCAGATGACCGAGAAGGTCGTGTTCGTGCAGTTGGATTGGATGATGACCAAGAGTGATGTGCTAACAGCGGGGCTCTAGGCTGCGAAGTGGAGGCTGCCACAGGGTTTGCATACTCATAATACCTTTGCCACATGATATCCGTGGGCAGTGGTGTGAAACTGAATAACTCAAAGAGGGATCAGAGCTGAGTTAACTCAAAGTAATATAGGTTGGCAGAAAATAACTGTTTTACCTTGGCTAACAGTAGAAATTAATTCCTGAGGAATACCACCACAGTTTCCACCTTCAACCTGCTTGTCTTCTCTAGTACTGAGTTGGATCGACTCTTGATCCCCACAAGTATCTGTTCGTAGGCATACAAAGGGATCAATGTGCCTTGTGGATCCCACCAAGTTAGTAATCATGCCTCAACGAATTTTCCCAATTCTAGGCCGAACGCATCTATCCCTTTGGTGACCAATGCCAAGCATTTTATTGCTTTGGCTCAGACATGTTCTCTTTGAATCATCGTTGTTATATCTATTATTGTACCAAAATGATCCATCACTTCATGCATTCCCAACTCCTTGGTCAGAAGCTCATTTATGAACTTGATGTACTTTCGCGTCATCCCCACATTTTTAGAACCCTGGTGCCCACTTGAATCAATATGACTCTTGTAGTAGCAGATGCTGACCCTCTTGTATTTTGGCAGAGTGATGTACTGCCAATGACCCTTGACTTCTGTGATAATGTCATCCCATAACATCTGACGAGCCGCCAGTAGTGAAAAGTTTCCTTTGAGATGATTTTTAAGGTCTTTGACCAACATCTTAAGCATCTGCACTTATTTACGACACGTGTCTCCCTGCATTTGTAACAAAGCTACCTGCTTCTCCTTTTTAGTCAGAGCTTTCTTCGATTCTTCCCATTGTCTATACATCATCCGAACTTCATCTTTTGAGACCTTCAACTCAGCTAGAGTCTTTGCCAATTGTTTATAAGGGTTCTAGGGCTTATCTGGTATTGGCACAAAGAAAACATGGTTGTCCTGTTTCTATTGTAACTCTACGACCCTTCTCTTCAAATGTTCTATTTCGTCACTCTTCTGTACAAATATTGTTGAAACAAATTCCTTCTCTTTCTCTACCTGGGCCAATTTATGGGTCTGCACATTTTCTAAACCCGGGAAATTCAACCTTCGCATGGGTTATTGTACTTCCAATTTGGACTTCTCAAGAAGAGTTTGTGTGGTGGAATATCCTTATTCCCATTCCCTTTGAGCATCATTTTATATTGCTTGACCTGTGAGGCAAGTGCCTTAGAATTGACCCTTTCCCATTTCAGAGTTTCAATTGTCTTATCCAGTTGATTTTGAGCCTTATTGAGGGACATTGTATGCTTTAGAAATATTTATGCAATATATCCCCTATTTCTTTATGAATATTCATATTATCTCGCAAGGGGATAGAGGCTAAGTCAACAATGATATCCAGCGCTCTGTACTTTAACCCAAGAGGAAGGGGGTGAGAATTTTGGTGTTGTAATGAGACCAAAAGATGATCATTTTCCAAATCGAGCACTGCTAGGATCCTAGTATGATGTCTGTCAATATGTTGGGCCAATTTTTGTTGTAGTTTCCCTCTTACCAACTCGCTTCTTTCCTTGATTTTCTCGCCTAAATTCCACTCTGTCCCTAAACCGATTCACCATCAGAGGGACCTCCCTAATGGGCCCTCACCTGGGGTGATAACCTGTGAAGAGACATATGCTGCCTGTGAGGAGGAATCGTCCAAAGAATCTTGAAAACTCAGGCAATATTCCCCACATTTTATGAAAACAAGAACCACTTCATTAGGTTGTTCTGGGACCTTTCGTTTAGGTTCTTTTGTCCTAGGCTTCTTGCTAACATGCCCCTATTCCTCCATTTCCATTGAATCCTCCCACTATTTGTAGTCATCATACTCCCTTGTGTCCCTTCCAGCTCTGATTTCTTCTTCTTCTTACACATTGTCCCCCTTTGATTACTCGTCTGCAGTCTCGGAGTTAGTCTCCATCTCTGAATCCAAGGGCCATGAGTTAGAGTCAGCTTTCCATTGAACATTAGGTCTAGGTTCATTTTCATATGTTGAGGATTTAATCTTCTTCCTTATTTGTGTAATGACTCCTCTAGTATCATAATGCCATATGTCTCGTTGCTGGAAGTTCATTTCCTGGAGAAGTTCCTCCACCAGAGGGAAAGCATGTCATGAATTGATGGTAAATGGCCATACAACACTTAGGAGTTTCAATATATGGCCTTTCTTTATGGTGAAAAATGTATTTGGTTTGCACTCAAGGCTTATCTAATGAACTCGAGAGCGAATATTCTCATAGGCATGAATGTTGGTAGGTGGAAAGGAGGTAGCTCAAAACGCTACACTCTATCTTCATTGTAATCCTTGAACAAGTACCCATGTCCTATGAAGTCTCTCTCATTGTATTGGATTAGCTCTTTCTGTTCAGGAAAACTACTCGGTGGAGGGGTCCCATGTATAATTGTATGAGCTCTAGACATGAAGTCTGTGATGAATTTTGAATAACCCTTGCCTCGAGGTTGTTGTTGAACAGAGAGGGTCCAATAAAACATGAATTTAGGCTCAGCCCCTCTATTAGAGAACTTGTCTAGGCTTGAGCCTTCGAATTTGTTTGCATGCGTGAACCAGAACAGAAAGAAAGACGGTGATCAAGCAAGACTTTGGGTTGCATCATGAGGTTGAGAAAACATAGGCATGCGTTAATAACACTACTGGAATTGTCCTCCCTCAACATTCCTGAGATAATTGCAAGAACTGGATGAATGGTGCCAATGAAAAGGGATAGAGGGAATTTTTGAGTGGGGGGGAAAAAACGTTTTTGAGACTAGAATCTACTGGAAGAGAGACCTTTGTTTTTCAGTAGGGAGGTTTGTAAAGAGACACGCGATGCTTACCTCAGAGAATTCCAGGAAATCAAGAGAAGGTGGGTAATTCAGAGCTTTGAAAATAAGTTGGGGGATGATCTCAAATATCTTGTTCCCCTGTGAATAGATGAAGAAACCCTTTTTGTCGATGTAGGCCTTAGTGAGCCAAGAAGTTAATTCAATAAAGTGGTGGATGGATGCTACTATTTGATAGTATAATCATGATCATACCACCCTAAAAAGGTCTTCATCTTGCCATTTTTAACCCATAAGCTTATGGAACTAGGCTGCTAAGTTGAAAGGATAAATGGGGTCATAGAATTGGGCTTGGGCATCCATGAAAGGGTCGGGACCAGAGGTGGTCCTGACCTCTCTGGCCTGTAGATTTTCAGGGGCTGATTTTTTCATTCTTTAACAACAGAGATAAAATTGTAAATGAAGTAAGACAAGGGAACTGATGAAAATCATGAGGTGATGAGAGAGACGTGAGGAGTGAGCGATGTACATAGACTAGTCCTTTACCTAGCCTCCTAATTGATGCATAGACAACGAAAGACAACAGCCAGATGAAGAATGTGGAGGGAGAAGGATTTTTCAGGGAGAAGTGGGACAACTAGAGGGTTTATGTCAAGATGACGACAGTCGACTGACACGTGTCATGCAGTGATTGGTGGAGTGAGACTGGGTAGGTGAGGAATTGTGTGTCAGACACATGGAGCATTACCCGTTAAACCTTTACCTTACCATTTTGATCTTTCAGGCTTTGGTTGAGTGGTCCCCACCATCAATTTCAGCTGGTTGGATGAGTGGCTAGAGAGATGAGGGCTCCTCCCCAGAATGAATTTGATGGGTTGATCACTTTTATGATGTCAGAAACACTTGGGGTTCGGCTTTAGTTTCCACCTGCGATCTGGCACTCGACGGAACATGGTCGTGCTTGGCTTTTGATTTGTGTGGTAACTTTGCCAACTAGCGAGACTGCACATTGATTGCACACAACCATCTACCTTCCATGCATCTTTTGCTTTTATGAGTGGCCTGAAAAATCCTTTTGCATCCTCTTGGTATGTTGAGGATTTTTTTTATGTTTACGTGTAAACATTGGCTCCAATTGGGGACAACATGCTATAGTTCGCACGTTGAGAACTTGTAGACCAGAGCCCTACCTTTTCTTGGGCATAGAGTCATATTTTTTCAAAAAAAGTCTTTTGAACAATATAAAGAGAAGAAGAAAAAAAAACTGAAAGATGGATTCCATACAATGATATGGTATGTATAATGGACCAGGGTTACCTCTTTCGTGTTGGAAGTAGAACATTTGAAAATGTACATTGAGATGCATTTCAAGTATATCGTCCTTCAAATTCTTGATCATGAAGGTGTTATATCCCGTGGCTTCTGCAAGCCTAAATGGTCCAAACCATATTTGGTCGAAGTTTCCATGGTTTCCTTTTTCAGATTTTCTAACGTCCCATATTAACACAAGATCTTGTAGTTGAAAACCCCTATCCTTGGCTTTTCGGTCAAACAAGTATTTCATTTTGTCTTAGTAGCTAACCATATTTTGGTTTACATGTTCCTTGTTTTCATGGAGTTCAACCAACAGGTTCATTCTTCTATCGAGGGCATTGGGTTCTTCATAAGTATCTTGTAAGAAATTTGCCACTGGTAATGCTAGTTGTGTGGGAAATATTGTTGCCCTGTCATATAAAAACTAATAAGGAGATTTCCCTATGGACCTTTTGGTTGTGAATTGGTTAGACCATAGAGCGAACTTGAAGTGAGAGTACCAATTCTTCTGATTTTAAGTTACTATATTTTTAAAGATCCTTACCAAGTTTTGTTGGATGATTCGACTAGCCCATTCCCTTTGGGATAGTAGGCATTTGAATGTCCCATCAAGATATTGTACTTATGATAGAAGCTAATGAATTTTGTAGACTTGAAGGCTTGGGTATTATAAGTTATTATTTTCATCGGAAATCCAAACCTAGAGATTTTGTTTTCCTCCAAAAATTTAACCACTATTGTATTAGTAGTGTTCTTGGCTATAACTACCTAAACCCATTTTTTAAAGTAATTGGCGGAAGTTAGAATCCACTGGTTTTGTTTGCTGGACACTGGATGAATTTCACTAATGACGTCAATTACCCACTCCCAAAAAGGTTTTTCTACAAGCACATGAATGAGTGGAATAGGGGAAATTTTTTTCTTTTCGACGAAAGTTTATCGCTTTTCACATGCCCTAACATGAGCGTGGACTTCCCCGAAAATTTTAGGCTAGAATAAACCTGCTTTAAGTATTTTGTGAGTGGTCAGTTGCTGATTCTAATGTCCACTATACAGCTCACTGTCAAATTCAACCATCACCTTCTTGGTTTCCTCCCCTTTTAGGCACAACAATAATATTCCCACCGATTCTCTCTAATACAGACGTCCATTAGCCACTATGAACTTCTGAGACCTAAATCTTAGAGTGCGATATTTTATTTTATCAAAATTTGGGGGACACCTTAGAGTACACAGATATTCAATTATGTCTTTGTACCATGGGGCAACCAATTACTTGACATGGGTCCTTTGAGTCATGGTTTCTACTCGGTATTTTGGATCCTTACTGTCTTCTTCTTCACCATACATTGTTGATAAATTAATTCCCAAGGCATGGAACTTTGATTCTGATAGGATCTTTACTAGCCCCTGCCCCTTGATCAATTTAGTGGGAAAAATTTCCATCTCATATTCTTGCATCTTGGCTATCGATTTATATTCTTTTGCTTCACTATCCCCCTGTACAAAAATATATTTCACAATGACAGTGGGCATGCATGTTGTAATTCTATATTGTAGAATATAAATCTAGAAGGCTATTAAGGACTTGACCAAGGCACATGATTTCTTCTCCAATATATTATACTTTAGGTTCGTGTCTCTAAGTAATTGACGGAATAATGTGATGGGATTCTCATGTCCGTCATCATTATTTTGAAATAATACTCCAGCTATTGTGTGGATATGAGAAAGAAAAAATGAAGAATGGCTTCAGATAGTTTGGGCCAACTAGGACTGGTGCTTTCGCAAAGGCTTGTTTGATTCTGGCAAAACATTCTCTAGATGCGGCGGTCAATTTTACTTTATTGTCCTTTTTCAACATCTCTGTGATATTTCTGACAATTTCTACATAGTTTGGTATAAACCATCTCAAGAAGTTTACTCCTCCCAGAAATACTTGTATTTCCTTCTTATTCATAGGGAGTGAAATATTGTTTATTATCCCAACTGTTTTAGGATCAATTTTAACTCCTCTAGCCACTATATGTCCCAATAATTTTTCTTCCTGCAATGCAAACTTGGATTTTTTTGGGTTCAATGATAGTCCATATCTCCCACATTTCTCAGAGGTTTGGTTCGAATGTTCAATTTTCTCTTCATCAGTTTTAGAGAAGACAATAATATCATCCATGTAAACAACTATGAACTTATGTTGATCAATTAAAAATGTGATGTCCATGGCTTGTTGAAATGTTTCTCTAGTGTTTATGAGACTAAAAGGCATTCGGACATACATGAAGGTTCTCCAAGGCATGGTGAATGTTGTTTTATTTTGGTTAGTGGAATGCACGACGACCTGGCTATACCCTAAGAAACCATCCATCATGGATATGCGGGCATAAACTACAACCTTTTGTAGAATATGGTCCATTTTTGGCAGGGGGTAGTTGTATGTCAGGGATGCCCTATTTAAATTCGAGAAGTCTACACACAACTTGATTTCACGTTTTTTCTTTCTCATTGACACTAGATTGGCCACCCATTTAGAATGCCTTAAAGGTACGATGTTTTTTTCTTATAGAGGTTTTCTGACTTCTTTTTCTATGGTGGGGAGCAGGAGAGGATTGATTTGCCTCAACTTCTGTTTATGAGGCTTGGGACCTTCCTTCAAAGGAATTTTGTGCTATATGATATCCACATCAAAAGTCTTCAAGTCTTGATAAGACCAAGAAAATATGTCTTTGTAAGATTTGAAACATTTTAGGTATTGTCACCTGAACTCCCCGAGGACTACTTTAGCGAGATTTATGAACTTTGGATCTTCCTCCATCCTGATGTTGAAATGTTCCACCTATTCATCCAGTTCTATCCCATGAGGATTAGTACAGACCCTATTACTATTGAAAATCCTCTACAGAGGTACCAAGCCCCTGGGAATGATGTTCCCTTTCAATTGGAGAGCTTTATTCCTAGCAAAGGTATTTTCCCACCATGAATTATGTTGTTCAGCCCCAGATTCTTCCTCTTGATCAATTACCAAATTGGAGAATTATCTCGCCATTCTCATGAAATGCTTGATCTCATCCTCTTCCTTAAATACTTGCTGATGTTTGACATTATCAAGGACTGAGGGTCAATATCGAACCTCAATTTAAAATATTAGTAGTGGGTTTTGTCGGGGGTGGAAATTACTAGCTACCACAGCTAGTGAGTCTGCCATTCGATTTCTTTTGTAAGGCTTAAAATGAATATTGAAAGAAAAGAAAAAAATTTCAATAAAATCCCATACCTCATTTACGTATGTTCTAAGTCGAGGATTTTTGGTTTGACACTCATTCCTCACCTATTTCACCACTTGTTCAGAATTCCCGAAAATTTTGAGGCTCTGAATGTTCATGTTTCTTTCTGCTTGCATTCCTAACAACAGAGCCTCCTATTTGGCTACTTTATTACTGTCTTGAAATTATAGTTTGAAAGAGAGGGGCATCAAACAACCTTCTGGTGATATCAGAAAAACGTCGGACCCATTCCCTTCCGTAGAGTAGGCTCCATGAAACTACAGATTCCGTGTCTTGTTCACTCCCTTTTTCGTCTAGTTTGTCTTCCTTGGGGGTAATACTTTGGTCTGTTCCAAAATCAACTCATCCTCCTCCAACATCAAGTAATAGAACTCGCAATCAATCCCATAAATAGTGGTTTTTGTAGAACCATCAGCTCTAATGACCATCTTCATGAACCTTGATTCCCTGTAGAGAAATCTCTATTGACCACCAAAAACAGGGATGCTGGCATATGTCATATCAAGTTTTATTGAACCTATAATTTTTTTATCCCCATGACCTAGAGAGCACCATTGCAAACATGGAAGGTATTTCTGCCACCACAATTTCCATACCACGCTTTTTGCTGGAATATAAGCTAAATTCACCACCAAATATTCTATCATCCCCAAAAATTTTACTCCCTTGGAGTCAAATGAGTACATCTCTTTAAAAGGACGGGTAATTTGCAATCCTAGTTGTTCCATGACAGAGAGGGGTCACAGATTGTGGGATGCTCCTGAGTCCAACATACAATTAATTTAACATGAGATCATGTATTATGAAAGTCATATAGAAGGGATGCGTTGAAGGGTCTTGCTCTTCTACATGAGGTTAGAAAACCACCATGGGTCTATCTTCCTAGAGATTTAAAACATAAGAGATTGGAGCAGCACAGGAGGGATGAAACAATTGAGATACTTAGGCTTTATACGATGGTTTCTTTAATAGTTCAGTAAGAGGTGCCCGGATATTAAACTTCTCTAATTATTTCTAGAGACTGAAAGTCTAGGGACATTTTTCAGTAGGTTCCCTCTCATGGTCAGCCAAGGGTGATGGAAGTATAGGGGAGTTTTCGGCTTTAGCTGTTTGAGGCTCTTGGACCGCTGGTTTGATCCTGATGGCTTGCTAATGACTAGTTTTTTCTAATGGATTCTTCCCTTTATCTGGGGCACTAGAGGAGCTTTGACCTTTTGGCACAGAGTCCTCATCTTGATATTTCATGCGCAACCTCTTCTAGGAAGACTTGATGTCATATTTTCTATGAAGTTTGGCTTGTATAAAATCCACGAACTATCTACAGTAGCTATCAATATCCATGTAATTTGGTGATTGACCAATTCTTCCCCATCCTCTTGTTGTATAGTAAGATCACCCTCTTCATCGTCAGAGTAATAAAACAACTGGCTCTATTGAGTATACATGACCTCGTCTATTTTTCTTTCTATCTCCTCTTCTAATTACAGTGAATGCTGGATGTGGTATTGCAGTTCCTTTCCTTCTCTGTGTAATACTTGTAGAGGAGGTTTGCGGTATTGTGGGTTGAAATCTCGATTTGGAACCATTTGATTCGAACTAGGGGGACAACTTTGGTTTCTAATTAAACCTTGACCAACTTGTTCGATAGGTTCCTAATTAACTTATTCATTTCTTGTATTATGTAATACTAACATTATTTGTCTTACGTTGAGGTGGTGGCCTCCTCCTTACACATCCTTATTTCACCGTGGGACATTTCCCCCTTCAAGTTTCCCGTAGAAGAAAAATTGGCTTCTACTTCTAAGGCATATGCCTATATCTAATACAAGGATGTATAATTCCTTTCTCTGAGGGTGAACCCAAACTCAGGTTCAAAAGCTCCAGTGAAGACTGCTATAGCAGTAGCTTGAGGGGGCTTAATCTCCACAGGTAGGTTATTATACAACTTCTTAAATCTCTTAATAAACTCTATGACATCCTCATTATGTCTCTTTTTCATAGTGTTGAACTCAGTGAGGATGTCTCCATGATCTCTCTTCTCTCCCAATTTCCATGTAAAAAAAATTTCCATCTCTTCCCAAGTATGTATAGAGTGGTCAGTCTAAGTTTAAACCACTTGCGAGTGTCTCCATGGAAACGTTGGACGAAGAGCCTCAACAACACATCCAAATTTTCCACATTTAAGTTCTCTTCGAATGCTCATAAGTTCTCAATTTGTACCATTTCTATAATATTGTCTTCTCTGGTGAATCCAGGAATGTCATTCCATGACTGGGGAAGAGCCAAGGTGGGGTACTTATTCAACAAGAAGCCAGGCACTGCCATATTGTGAAGAGGAGGGGCGATATTTATTATATGAGTTTGCTGAGGCAAAATGTGAGGGGTAAGAAGTGTATTCTGTGAGGATGGAGTATGTTCTTAGGGGTGAATGTAATTTTTTGTTATTTCTTTTACTTCCTCAACCTCGGGTTTAGGATGAATATGATGAAATTAAAATGACCCTGTTTCATCTTTTACATGCAAATTGAGGGGAATCAAGGTGTAGTTTCTATGAGGGGGGTATTCTAGAACACGAGTAGCAGAATCTGGTCCATAGATGTTAGCTATTTGAAAGGAGGAAGAGGCTTGAAGAGATAGAGGGGGTAAATCGGCTTACCTAAGGGCCTTTTCTTTCCAAATCCTTTTGAATATTAGCTTCTCAGGGTTAGATACAGAGGGTGTATTTTGCTAATTGGTGTCTAACTGGGTGTGATGCCTTGTGAAAGAGAAGATTACCTATACTTTGAATCTTATGACTGTGGATTCCCCAGGGTGAGAGATTGTTGAGTCTCAAAAATGTTCCCCATATTCATACATATTTCCATTATGTCATAACCATTTAGCTCCTATTTCATAGCCATTTAACCTAAAACCCTACATCAAGTAACCATTTTCATAAATATATGGGTTAGGATCCTTGTTTTCCAAAGTTATTTATTTTATGTATTTTAAGTGAATTTATGATTAGAAACTAAAAAATTAACATAGTTTCATATATCTATATATGTGTTATGAGTTTTGTGACATGTGTAGGTCAAAAGGAGACTTCTAGAAGACCCTTATGTGGCACTCTAAGACCAAATTCGAATTTGGTTGGAGAAGATTATGGGATCAAGAGGATGTGTGTCTCACTTCCTTGTTGTATTGAAACTCTAAGAGGATATGTGTCTCATTCCTCAAGTTGTGTTGAAACTCTAGAAAGACATGTGTCTTATCATTTCCTATTTTGATTGTAACTCTAGAGATGGAGGGAGAGATTCATGGACTCCCATTAATGAGATGATTCCTCATATTTTGTATAAATAGGAGAAGCTTTCTCCTATCATAGGTAATGAGAAAGTAATGAGGAAGTAATGAAAAAGTAGTAGAGAAGTCTTTTGTAACAAAGTTCAAGATGGAATGGGATGTAAATTTGTGAGTTCTTTTTAATAGAGAAATTCAGTTCTTTGATGCTGTTTTGATTACAACTTTAAGGAGCTGAAGGACTTCACCAAATTGGTAGCAGAGGGCCCCTGCTATCCAAGGAGGCTTTTACATGTTTTTTAGATAAGTTGCTTTCAATTCTGTTTTGTCATATTTCCTTACTTAGATTGCTTTCTGAAATCATAGCTTTTAGCATAATTTTTCATGGCAGCCCGGGCATTTGCATATCTTTTGACTAATGACATGGAATCAATATTGTTTTGCTGTTAATTTATTTTTTTCTTAGTTTTTGTTTAATTCCGGTATTGCTTTGTTTATTTCAGTCTTGCACATTTGCTTCAGTAGTTAGATTTAGATATATTAAATTGCTCATGTCATTTTCAGTTGCCTCCGAAAGCCACAGCTGGACTGATGGTGAGGGATTGTATTATAAAATGTGTAGTTTGATATTAGTTTCCTTTCTGCAAGTTAGATATATTAAATTGCTCATAACATCTTTAGTTGCCTCCGAAAGCCACAGCTGGACTGATGGTGAGGGATTGAATTATGGATGTGTAGTTTGATATTAGTTTCCTTTCTGCAAGTTAGATATATTAAATTGCTCATAACATCTTCAGTTGCCTCCGAAAGCCACAGCTGGACTGATGGTGAGGGATTGAATTATGGATGTGTAGTTTAATATTAGTTTCCTTTCTGCAAGTTAGAAATATTAAATTGTGCATGACATCTTCAGTTACCTCCGAAAGCCACAGCTGGACTGATGGTGAGGGATTGAATTATGAATGTGTGGTTTGATATTACTTTACTTTCTGCAAGTTAGATATCAGTTACTCAAGTTGTTTATGGTTACTTCCGAAAATCATAGCTGGACTAATGATGAGGGATCAGAAGACAAGTTGATGTAATTTGATTTAGATTTACTTTATTGCAACTTTTCAATTTCTTTCAGCATAGTTTCTTTTGTGTTTAGACAACAGCAAGAATAGTTTGGTTTCATGCTCACTAGTTCACCGTTTTGATTTATTAGATTAGCCGCACCTTTTTCATTTTAGTAGCACATTTTCATTTCCTTTCAAGTTTTGTCATTGTATGTTTCAAATTCCTTTTTCAGTTTCAAGTTGGTAAATCATTATAAAGGACATCATTGCCTTGAATATCCATAACCATACTTGTCTTTTAGAATTTTATAAAAATCCAAAAACGACAAAAAGTAAGAGATAGGTTATCTTGCACATATAGTGCGCCACACTTCGTCAGCTTACGAATCCCTGGTTGATAATTTATGTTAGCAATTTAGGACACACTAAATTGACCAAACATTTTGGCGCCGTTGCCGGGGAAGTGTAACTAGGTAGCCTTATTTCTTACATCTAAAAAAAAAAAATTATTAATAATTCTTGAGTATGCTCTCCTCCTGCACTTTGTGTGATCTAGAGGATCAGAAAAATGATTGTTATGTAAAAAAAAAAATTAATAATTCTTGAGTATGCTCTCCTCCTGCACTTTGTGTGATCTGGAGGATCAGAAAAAGAATTTTTATGTGAAAAAAAAAAAGAGACAAAATAAAACTTCATCATTTCAATTGATTCAACAATTTAAAAAAAAAAAAAATTTGTTTTCATGAAAAACTTTGATTTCAATAAATTGTTTTGTTTAATGAATATATATGTGTATTTTTAAAATTTTGAAAATATCGCATACATAATTTTATTAAACAAATCAATTAAAAAAAATGGAAATAAAAAAAATAAAAAAAATTAAATTGTTTTGTTACTAAGATATATATGTATATTTTTATTTTTGAAAATATATATATAATTTTAATAACAAATCATTTAAATTTTTTTTTTTTCAATAAATGGTTTTGTTTAGTAAAATTATATATGTATATTTTTAATCTTTGAAAATACAACATGTGTAATTTTATTAACAAAAACAAATTAAAAAAAAAAAAAAAAACATTTTGTTTAGTAAAATATATGTGTATTTTTAATTTTTAAAAATATAACATATATTTTTATTAACAAAAACAAATTAAAAAAAAATGAAAAACAAAAACAATAACAAATCAATAAACAAAATGAAATGGCCATGGCATTCTAAAAAAAAAATTACTCTCAACAGAAAACATAAAAATTCAACCATTTACGATGCTTGCAGCTGTATTATGGCTCAGAAACATCAGATTTTTTTTTTTTTTTGCTTCTGATAGTGAAAATCACGTAGAAGTTGAAAATGATGAAGGAGTTAGGAGGCATTCGTGTAATCTCTCGCCATTCACCGAACCTAAAAGAAAACAAACAGAGGTCAAAACAGAAAAACATAAACATTGCGCACTGGATTGGAATCTTCTGATGGTAACTCTCGCTAGTATATTGAAAAAAAAAAAAACCCTCGCTAGTGACTGTAAACCATAGATCAAAAAGCTTAAATATGCATTGAATTTAATATTCAGCTAGTACAACCTGCTGAGAGTTTTGGCCATAGAAGAAAAATATAAATACACATTGAATTTAATGCTGCGAGAGAAACTTTTCGGAGAGTTTGGCTTCTAATTTTCTTTTTTCTGGGCAAAATGGAAGATGCAACAGTATGCAACGCCACTGCCAATGGATACTCTACTGTAGCAGCAATAATACAAACGAGCTCTCAGGTGAAGATTCCAAGATTAACCAGAAAACGATTTTTGCTACAGCGCACACAGAAAACGTAACTTTTATTAACACGTCATTTTTAAACACGTTTTCTGATCGATTGAAGATGAATTTTGAAAATCCACGACATGGGTTTTTTCTCTAACGTAGTCAATTAGATAACCCAGACACCGTTTTAAGAAATTTGTGGTGGTCTGGGAGAAATTCTCGGTTCTTTGAAGGCCATTTTTGCCTGCCGCGTGAGGAAAAACGATTTTTTCTGAGTGAAGAATTTGAAAACGGCACTCTGCATTGATAATTCGGTTTCCTGATTTCTAGGAAGAGGAATTCTAATCAAAATCAAACTCTTATCATGGCATTCAATGCACATTCCACTCATTTTTGAATTTAATTCAATTTCGTTTTCTGAATGTTGGATTTCACATTTCCTTTATCATCTGCCCAACAATTTTTGGTGCTTCAATGACATTATTAAACACCAACCATTATGATGTTTATTTCAAAGGGATGCCACATCACTATGGAAAGACATTAAGAGTGCATGGGGATGAATTGAGCAAACTACAAGAGGATATTATCAAGCACATGGTCGTGCAGATGGCACAATGAACCTTAGTAGCATAAAGGTAAGCTCAATTGAGATTGAACGTGTCTGTAATGGCAACTGCTGCAATTAGAATTCCAACTGAGGGGGGTGGTCCTGAATGGTTACTGATTGTGATAGTCCTCAAGGATCAAACAGATACAAAAATAAATTTTGAAGAGATGAAAGATTATATTTTGAAATAGCAATCATGCCTTTTATGTTCTTCAATGCTTACCAATATATTATTTTTCATCTTATGTGATCTTCACTTACCATTCTATGGTCATTGCAAGGTCACGATTGGTCAATGTATCTGAGTTTGCTTTATTTAGCATCATTTGTTGAAACTTAAAAAAAATTGCATTTCTCTTTTGTTGTTATAAAAAAAAGAAAAAAAAAAAAAGAAAAAAAAAATTGAATAATTTTGAATCAATGAAATGAACAAGTTATTTGCTCGTTTTTCTGAAGGTATTGATTAAATTTGAACTGATGATGAATGATGAATGGCTAACTTTTTATTCAAGATTTTTAGCTACAGAAACCGTCGACATTCTACAGCTGAAGTCCAATTCCGCAGCTGTTCTTCAATTCCGCAGCTGAAGTCCAATTCCGCAGCTGTTCTCCAATTCCGCAGCTGAAGTCCAATTCCGCAGCTGTTCTGCAATTCCGCAGCTGAAAAACCTCATTGTTCAAATCAGCCTAACTTTCTCATACAAAATCAGATTTTGATGATTTAAGTATCGTTGGAAAGGTCTCAACAAGATCTACACAATGAGAAATCCATCATTAGAGTTTGAAATGGAAAATAATGAAATAAATTGCTGATAAGAAGCTACATTCAACTTGAGGCACTAATTCCAAAACAGGTATAAATTCTTGTGATTTTTCCTTTGAGAACTTGTTTCATTAATACAAATTCTTAGTTTTGTGTGTAAATATCATAACTAGAGAGATTGATCACCTCTTTCCCTTTGATAATCTTACATTCCATTGCAGAAGAAGTATTAGTTTTTTTTGCAGGTTCCAGGAGGAAGGACAAATGACTACAAGAGAATGGTGTCTCTCTAAGAGACCAATTTGTTTCATAAGAGGATGATCAACAACAAAGAGGAGGAAATATGCTGATGTAAAATCAGATCCAAACATTTAAAAAACTTTCAGATACTATTGTCTCCATCACATCCATACCTCATAATAAACCATTCACCTCATTTCACTTCATATTTTCCATTTACATTCACATCCACTTTCCATTTCTTTTTGTCCATTCATAACCACAAATAAAAGCAAGAGGCTCATTCATATGCTTATTGCCCATTGCCATTTCTCATTCACATGCTTATTGCCCATTTTCCATTTCTACTCTCCATTGCCATCTTCCATTTTCATTTTCCATTTCTTGTCATTTTCATTCCGCAAATAAGCCCTGCTTCAATGCAAATTATTGAGTCCATAGTCCTTTGAGTCTAAGTTCTTTGTAAAAACACCTTGAGGCTTGCATGCCTTAATGGGAAGTTCTCATGCTGACAAACAATGGGAATACATTAATGTCTCTTGTTCGTCAGATCTTCTAGGTGACTCGACATCAGCAAAATCATTCTTACCTAGCAAGATGTGTTTGGGCATCTTGACTCTCATTGTCATCAATGGTGAGAGTTCTCGTGTTGACTAGTGGCATCCATTAATGGCCACTAAGTGAACAATTTCCTACTATGTTCGACATCAGAACATCTTTTCACATAGTAGGAATTATGCCAATGAGTTTTGAAGATATGAAGACTATTATTTTCAGCATTTTGGAGCAGATTCAGCAAGTTTTAGTAGAAGTAATAAAAAGTCATCTAATCTCTTTATCCATGACTCCTCTTGTTCAGCCACTTGAAGAAGAATATGATCAGAATTTTGTAGCCACCACACATACACAACTCATCCACATTTAAGGTAAGTGAAGGTATGTTGTTTTCTAATTTTTAGTCATGTAATTCATTAGAATGCTAAAATTGTAACTTTGGAAAAATTCTTCACTCCCTTTTTCACATTGTCATATCTTTAGTTGGGGGGGAAGGGACATCATTTCATATCCACATGTCATACACTATCACACATTTTCATTTCATTTCCACCCACATATACTTCCCAACCAACTATTGTTGCAACATGATCCAAAAGATTATATGCCCTGCAAATGATCAATTCATTGATGAAGTAATTGATTCTAAATGTTTTCATGAACTTTGATGCAACAAAGAAAATAAAGCATTGTTACACAAGAACCAATGCTTAAAAAAAAAAATGGCTATTACACAAGAACCAACCATTGAAAAAAAAAATGGTTGTTACACAAGAACCAACCATTGAAAAAAAAATGTTGCAATCAAATGTATTATACTTTGCCAAAAAGGAAAAATCAAGAAGCAATGTTTGGAATGAATCTATATGAGTCAAAACTCATAAAATACCAACTCATGGACAAATGAATCATTGCAATGGTTGCATGAGGACATGCAACAACTTCAGTTGGGGGGTATGTTGAGTCTCAAAAATGTTCCCCATATTCATACATATTTCCATTATGTCATAACCATTTAGCTCTTATTTCATAGCCATTTAACCTAAAACCCTACATCAAGTAACCATTTTCATAAATATATGGGTTAGGATCCTTTTTTTCCAAAGTTATTTATTTTATGTATTTTAAGTGAATTTATGATTAGAAACTAGAAAATTAACATAGTTTCATATATCTATATATGTGTTATGATTTTTGTGACATGTGTAGGTCAAAAGGGAGACTTCTAGAAGACCCTTATGTGGCACTCTAAGGCCAAATTCGAATTTGGTTGGAGAAGATTATGGGATCAAGAGGATATGTGTCTCACTTCCTTGTTGTATTGAAACTCTAAGAGGATATGTGTCTCATTCCTCAAGTTGTGTTGGAACTCTAGAAAGACATGTGTCTTATCATTTCCTATTTTGATTGTAACTCTAGAGATGGAGGGAGAGATTCATGGACTCCCATTAATGAGATGTCTCCTCATATTTTGTATAAATAGGGGAAGCTTTCTCCTATCATAGGTAATGAGGAAGTAATGAGGAAGTAATGAAAAAGTAGTAGAGAAGTCTTTTGTAACAAAGATCAAGATGGAATGGGATGTAAATTTGTGAGTTCTTTTTAATAGAGAAATTCAGTTCTTTGATGTTGTTTTGATTACAACTTCAAGGAGCTAAGAACTACACCAAATTGGTAGCAGAGGGCCCCTGCTATCCAAGGAGGCTTTTACATGTTTTCTAGATAAGTTTCTTTCAATTCTGTTTTGTCATATTTCCTTACTTAGATTGCTTTCTGAAATCGTAGCTTTTAGCATAATTTTTCATGGCAGCCCGGGCATTTGCATATCTTTTGACTAATGACATGGAATCAATATTGTTCTGCTGTTAATTTTTTTTTTCTTAGTTTTTGTTTAATTCCGGTATTGCTTTGTTTATTTCAGTCTTGCACATTTACTTCAGTAGTTATATTTAGATATATTAAATTGCTCATGTCATTTTCAGTTACCTCCGAAAGCCACAGCTGGACTGATGGTGAGGGATTGTATTATGAAATGTGTAGTTTGATATTAGTTTCCTTTCTGCAAATTTAGATATATTAAACTTCTCATAACATCTTCAGTTGCCTCCGAAAGCCACAGCTGGACTGATGGTGAGGGATTGTATTATGAAATGTGTAGTTTGATATTAGTTTCCTTTATGCAAGTTAGATATATTAAATTGCTCATAACATCTTCAGTTGCCTCCGAAAGCCACAGCTGGACTGATGGTGAGGGATTGAATTATGGATGTGTAGTTTGATATTAGTTTCCTTTCTGCAAGTTAGAAATATTAAATTGTTCATGACATCTTCAGTTACCTCCGAAAGCCACAGCTGGACTGATGGTGATGGATTGAATTATGAATGTGTGGTTTGATATTAGTTTACTTTCCGCAAGTTAGATATCAGTTACTCAAGTTGTTTATGGTTACTTCCGAAAATCATAGCTGGACTAATGATGAGGGATCAGAAGACAAGTTGATGTAATTTGATTTAGATTTACTTTATTGCAACTTTTGGATTTTTTTCAGCATAGTTTCTTTTGTGTTTAGACAACAGCAAGAATAGTTTGGTTTCATGCTCACTAGTTCACTATTTTGATTTATTAGATTAGCAGCACCTTTTTCATTTCAGCAGCACATTTTCATTTCCTTTCAAGTTTTGTCATTGTATGTTTCAAATTCCTTTTTCAGTTTCAAGTTGGTAAGTCATTATAAAAGACATCATTGCCTTGAATATCCATAACCATACTTGTCTTTTAGAATTTCATAAAAATCCAAAAACGACAAAAAGTAAGAGATAGGTTATCTTGCACATATAGTGCGCCACACTTCGTCAACTTACGAATCCCTGGTTGATAATTTATGTTAGCAATTTAGGACACACTAAATTGACCAAACAGAGATGTAGAGTCGTCGACCCTTCTTTCTCACTTGTCTGAAGGTAGGAAACTATGTCATATCCCAGGGAAAGGTTTTCTAATGCATTCGTTGCAACAACGCCAAAATGATGTTGTAACTCCTAGACACAACGTATGGGTTGTTAAGAGACCAGTTCCTAGGACATATTAAATCATAGGATTACAATATTTCCTTATAGCTCCCATGAGTCATATTTAATTGATATGGTTTAGCAGAATGATGATTCACGAATAATGAATGTTCTTGATACTAATTACTCATAGTCAAAGGCTAAAAAATGGGCTTCAAGGGGCTATAATATTGTGCTGCATCGACAGGGCCAAGCTAGAATTAGTGAACAGATCAAATTTGAAAAAGCTACAGAGTTAAGAATTCAAGAAACAATTCTCAACTATGTTAGGCTTAATTTATTCAAGAATCCAACTTATTGAGAACTAGGAGAAGCAAATAGGTGAGTGAAATGTGGGATGATTAGATTCCATGCAGCGCGTTTAAGGCTACATGCAAACATTCATTAGTGTCGTACTTCGATTAGAGAAGTCAAAATAGATTCATTGAACCACAACGATGGCATCCAGTGAATTTTACACATAGAATCCTAGAGGTAGCATTCATATAAATGTAAATTTAAAACACATTGGAGAAAAACACATATATACTATTCACCATTTTTAGATGGAATCCAGTCAAACAAAATTCTCAAAATATGAAGACACAACCAGAGATAGGACAAAAAACTTAGACAGAACTCTAAACCTTTTTTCTTTCTTTGATTTTGTATCATATAGAGTTTTATATGGGGCTCCTCCCAAGATATTCCTTCTTGATCTATTCAGTACATGAATTATGAAAAATTGGGGTGTCCTTCAAGCACAAATCATTAACAAAAATCAAACTAACCAAAATGGAGAATTCCTTGAGCACAAATCATTAGCAAACCAAAAATTTCTACCATGAAATTGTGATTTCACCATAAGATGAGATAAAAGTAAAAACAAAAAAAATATATGAAGGCCACATAGACAAAAATCATGAAACATTCATCTATTGTGGCGTGGTGTCACAGAAGGCCTAGAACGTCATGGCTGCGCAACTGGATTAGACAATGACCGAGAGTGATGTGCTAACAGCGGGGCTGTAGGCTATGATGTGGAGGTTGTTGCAAGGTTTTCATACTCATAATACCTTTTCCACATGATTTTCGTGGGCAAGGGTGCCACACTATATAACTCAAACGGTGCTCGGAGGTGAGTTAACTCGGAATAATCCTGGTTGGCAGAGAAGAACTATTTTACCTTGGCTATTAGTAGAAACTCATTTCTGAGGGATTCCAACATGGTTTCAGCCTTCAACCTACTCGTCTTCTCTAGTACCAAGTTGGATTGGTTCTTGATCACCACCAGTCCTTTCTTTATGGTGCAAAATGTATTTGTTTTGCACTCAAGGCTTGTCTAATGAACTTGAGAGCAAAGATTCTCATAGGCATGAATGTTGGTAGGTGGAAAGGAGGTAGCTCACAACCCTACACTATGGCTTCATTGTAATCCTTGAAAAAGTACCCATGTCCTATGAAGTCTATCTCATTGTATTGGATTAACTCTTTCTGTTCAGGAAAACTACTTGGTGGAGGGGTCTCGTGTATAATTGTATAAGATCTAGACATGAAGTCTATGATGAATTTTGAATAACCCTTGCCTCTAGGTTGTTTTTGAATAGAGAGGGTCCAATAAAACATGAATTTACGCTCAGCCCCTCTATTAGAGAACTTGTGTAGGCTTGAGCCTTCGAATTTGTTGGCATGCGTGAACAGGAACAGAAAGAAATACGGTGAATAATATCTGATACAACTCAAATTTGATAAGTACTAGAAGTGATCTTTGATGGCAGAGGCCACGAATGAGGGAATATCAAGGAGGACTTCGGGTTGCATCATGAGGTTGAAAAAACATAGGCATGCATTACTAACACTATTGGCATTGTCCTCCCTCAACATTCCTGAGATAATTGCAAGAACTAGATGAATGGTGCCAATGAAAAGGGATAGAGGGAATTTTTGAGTGGGGGGGGAAAAACGTTTTTGAGACTGGAATATACTGGAGGAGAGACCTTTGTTTTTTTGCAGGGAGGTTTGTAAAGAGACACATGATGGTTACCTGAGAGAATTCCAGGAAATCAGAAGAATTTGGGTAATTCAAAGCTTTGCAAATAAGCTGGGGGATGATCTCAAATATCTTGTTCCCCTGTGAATAGATGAAGAAACCCTTTTTGTCGATGTAGGCTTTAGTGAGCTATTTGATAGTATAATCCTAAATATACCACCCTGAAAAGGTCTTCATCTCCCCATTTTTAACCCATAAGCTCATGGAACTAGGCTGCTAAGTTGAAAGGATAAATGGGGTCATAAA
Organism: Pinus albicaulis; assembly: GCA_034641835.2. Classification (NCBI taxonomy): domain Eukaryota; kingdom Viridiplantae; phylum Streptophyta; class Pinopsida; order Pinales; family Pinaceae; genus Pinus; species Pinus albicaulis. The sequence continues at coordinate 1,254,437,678 of CM076572.1, read as the reverse complement.
ATTGGGCTTGGGCATCCATGAAAGGGTCGAAACCAGAGGTGGTCTTGGCCTCTCTGGCCTGTGGATTTTCAGGGGCTGGTTTTTTCATTCTTTAACAATAGAGATAAAATTGTAAATGAAGTAAGAGAAGGGAAATGATAAAAATCATGAGGTGATGATAGAGACATGAGGAGTGAGACATGTACATAGACCAGTCCTTTACCTAGGCTCCTAATTGATGCAGAGATAACGAAAGACAACGGTTAGACGAAGAATGTGGAGGGAGAAGGATTTTTCAGGGAGAAGTGGGACAACTAGAGGGCTTACATCAAGATGACGACAACCGACTGACACGTGTCATGCAGGGATTGGTGGAGTGAGACTGGGTAGGTGAGGAATTGTGTGTTAGACACATGGAGCATTACCCGTTAAACCTTTACCTTTCCATTTTGATGTTTCAGGCTTTGGGTGAGTGGTCCCCACCATCAATTTCGGCTGGTTCGATGAGTGACTAGAGAGCTGAGGGCTCCTCCCCAAAATGACGTTGATGGGCTGATCACTTTTATGATTTTAGAAACTCTTGGGGGTCGGCTCTAGTTTCCATCTGCGATTCAACACTCGACATTACATGGTCGTGCTTTTCTTTTGAACTACATGGTACTTTGCCAACTAGTGAGACTGCACATTGATTGCACAAAACCATCTACCTTCCATGAATCTTTTGCTTCGATGAGTGGCCTGAAAAATCCTTTTGCATCATCTTGGTATGTTGAGGATTCTTTCTAATGTTTACGTGTAAACATTGGCTCCAATTGGGGACAACATGCTATAGTTCATACGTTGAGAACCTGTAGACTAGAGCCCTACCTTTTCTTAGGCATGGAGTCATATTTTTTCAAAAAACGTCTTTTGAACAATATAAAGAGAAGAAGAAAACAAAAATGAAACATGGATTCCTTACAATGATATGGTATGTATAATGGACCAGGGTTACCTCTTCCGTGTTGGAACTAGAACATTCAAAACTGTCCATTGAGATGCATCTCAAGTATATCGTCCTCCAAATTCTCGATCATGAAGGTGTTATATCCCTTGGCTTATGCAATCCTAAATGGTCCAAACCATATTCAGTCGAAGTTTCCATGCTTTCCTTTTTCGGATCTTCTAACATCCCATATTAACACCAGATATCATAGTTGAAAACCTCTATCCTTGGATTTTTTGGTCAAAAAAGCATCTCATTTTATCTTAGTAGCTAACCATCTTTTGGTTTACATGTTCCTTGTTTTCATGGAATTCAAACAATAGGTTCATTCTTCTAGCGAGGGCATTGGGTTCTTCATAACTATCTTGTAAGAACTTTGCCACTGGTAATGCCAACTGTGTGGGAAATATTGTTTCCCTGTCTTATACAAAATGATAAGGAGATTTCCCTATGGACCTTTTGGTTGTGATTTGGTTAGACCATAGAGAAAACTTGAAGTGAGAGTCCCAATTCTTCTGATTTTCAGTTATTATATTTTTAAAGATGCTTACCAAGTTTTGTTGGATGATTTGACCAGCCCATTCCCTTGGGGATAGTAGGCATTTGACTGTCCCATCAAGATATTGTACTTATGATAGAAGCTAATGAATTTTGTAGACTTTAAGGCTTGGGTATTATAAGTTATTATTTTCATCGAAAATCTGAACCTACAGATTTTGTTTTCCTCCAAAAATTTAACCACTACTATATTAGTAGTGTTCTTGGCTGTAACTACCTAAACCCAGTTTTTAAAGTAATTGGTGGAAGTTAGAATCTACTGGTGTTGTTTGCTGGACATTGGATGAATTTCGCTAATGACGTCAATTACCCACTCCCAAAAAGGTTTTTCTACATGCACATGAATGAGTGGAAAAGGGGAAAATTTTTGCTTTTCGACGAACGTTTGTCACTTTTCACATGCCCTGACATGAGTGTGGACTTCCCTGAAAAGTTTAGGCTAGAATAAACCTGCTTTAAGTATTTTGTGAGTGGTCAGTTGCTGATTGTAATGTCCACTGTATAGCTCACTGTCAAATTCAACCATCACGTTCTTGGTTTCCTCCTCTTTTAGGCACAAAAATAATATTCCCACTGATTCTCTCTAGTACAGACGTCCATTAGCCACTATGAACTTCTGAGACGTAAATATTAGAGCGCGATATTTTATTTAATCAAAATTTGGGGGACATCTTAGAGTCCACAGATATTCAACTATGTCTTTTTACCATGGGGCAACCAATTACTTGACATGGGTCCTTTGAGTAATGGTTTCTACTCGGTATTTTGGATCCTTACTGTCTTCTTCTTTGCCATACATTGTTGATAAATTAAATCCTAAGGAATGGAACTTTGATTCTGATAGGATCTTTTCTAGCCCTTGCCCCTTGATCAATTTAGTGGGTGAAATTTCCATCTCATATTCTTGTATCTTAGCTATCCATTTATATCCTTTTTCTTCACTATCCCCCTGTACAAAAATATATTTCACAGCGACAGTGGGCATGCATGTCATGATTCTAGATTGTAGAATATAAGTCCAGAAGGATGTTAAGGACTTGACCAAGGCAGATGATCTCTTCTCCAATATATTATACTTCAGGTTTGTGTCTCTAAGTAACTGACTAAAGAATGTGATGGGATTCTCATGTCCCTCATCATTATTTGACAATAATACTCCAGCTATTGTGTGGATATGCGAAAAAATAAATGAAGAATGGCTTCAGATAGTTTGGGCCAACTAGGACTGGTGCTTCCGCAAAGGCCTGTTTGATTTTGGCAAAAATTTCTCTAAATGCGGTGGTCAATTTTACTTTATTGTCCTTTTACAACATCTCCGTGATATTTCTGAAAATTTCTACATAGTTTGGTATAAACCATCTCAAAAAGTTTACTCTTCCTAGAAATACTTGTATTTCCTTCTTATTTATAGGGAGTGAAATATTGTTTATTATCCCGAATGTTTTGGGATCAATTTTAACTCCTTCTCTAGCCACTATATGTCCCAATAATTTTTCTTCCTGCAATGCAAACTTGGATTTTTTTTGGTTCAATGATAGTCCATATTTCCTGCATTTCTCAGAGTTTTGGTTCGAATGTTCAATTATCTCTTCATTAGTTTTAGAGAAGATAGTAATATCATCCATGTAAACAACTATGAAGTTATGTTGATCAATTAAAAATGTGATGTCCCCGGCTCGTTGAAATGTTTCTCTAGTGTTTATGAGACCAAAAGGCATTCACGCATACATGAAGGTTCCCCAAGGCATGGTGAATGTTGTTTTATTTTGGTCAGTGAAATGCACGACAACCTGGTTATACCCTAAAAAACCATCCATCATGGACATGCGGGCATAAAATACAACCTTTTGTAGAATATGGTCCATTTTTGGCAGGGGGTAGTTGTATTTTAGGGATGCCCTATTTAAATTTGGGAAGTTTGCACACAACCTGATTCATGTTTTTTGTTTCTCATTGACACTAAATTGGCCACCCATTCAAAATGCCTTAAAGGTATGATGTTTTTTTCTTATAGCGGTTTTTTGACTTCTTTTTCTATGGTGGGGAGCAGGAGAGGATTGATTTGCCTCAACTTCTGTTTATGAGGCTTGGGACCTTCCTTCAAATGATTTTTTTGCTATATGATATCCAAATCGAAAGTCTTCAAGTCTTGATAAGACCAGGAAAATATGTCTTCGTAAGATCTGAAAAGTTTTAGTTATTGTCGCTTGAACTCCCTAAGGACTCCTTTAGCGAGATTTATGAACTTTGGATCTTCCTCCATCCTGACGTCTGTTCATCCAGTTCTATCCCATGAGGATTAGTACATACCCTATTACTATTTAAAATCCTCTCAAAAGGTACCAAGCCCCTGGGAATGATGTTCCCTTTCAATTGGAGAAATTTATTCCCAGCAAAGGTATCTTCCCACCATGAATTATGTTCTTCAGCCCCAGATTCTTCCTCTCGATCAATTACCAAATTGGAGAATTATCCCGTCATTCTCATTAAATGCTTGATCTCATCCTCTTCCTCAACGACTTGCTAATGTTTGACATTATCGAGGATTGAGGGTCGATATCGAACCTTAATTTAATATCTTAGTAGTGGGTTTTGTCGCGGGTGGAAATTACTAGCTACCACGGCTAGTGAGTTTTCCATTTGATTTCTTTTGTAAGGCATAAAATGAATATTGAAAACAAAGAATAAAATTTCAATAAAATCCCATACCTCATTTACGTAGGTTCTGAGTCGAGGATTTTTGGTTTGACACTCATTCCTCACCTATTTCACCACTAGTTCATAAGCCCTGAAAACTTTGAGGCTCTGAATGTTCATGTTTCTTTCTACTTGCATTCCTAGCAACAGAGCCTCATATTTGGCTACTTTATTACTGTCTTGAAATTATAGTTTGAAAGAGAGGGGTATCAAACAACCTTCAGCTGATATCAGAGAAACGTCGGAGCCATTCCCTTCCTTAGAGTAGGCTCCATGAAACTACAGATTATGTGTCTTGTTCACTCACTTTTTCGCCCAGTTTGTCTTCCTTGGGAGTAAGACTTTGGTCTGTTCCAAATTCAACTCATCCTCAACCAACATCAAGCAATAGAACTCACAATCAATCCCATAAATAGTGGTGTTTGTATAACCATCAACTCTAATGACCATCTTCAAGAAGCTTGATTCTCTGTAGAGAAATCTCTCTTGACCACCAAAAACAGGGATGGTGGCATATGTCATATCATGTTTTATTGAACATCTAATTTTTGATCCCCATGACCTAGAGAGAAGCATTACAAACCTGGAAGGTATTTCTGCCACCACAATTTCCATTACCACGATTTTTGCTAGAATCTAAGCTAAATTCACCACCAAATATTCTATCATCCCCAAACACTTTACTCCCTTGGAGTCGAGTGAGTACATCTCTTTATAAGGACGGGTAATTTTCAATCCTAGTTGTTCCATTACAGAGAGGGGTAGCAGATTGTGGGATGCTCCTGAGTCCAACATACAATTAATTTAACATGAGATCATGTATTACAAAAGTCACATAGAAGGGAGGCGTAGAAGGGTCTTTCTCTTCTACATGAGGTTAGAAAACCACCATGGCTCTATCTTCTTAGAGATTTAAACTGTTAGAGATTGGAGTAGCACAGGAGGGATGAAACAATTGAGGTACTTAGGCTTTATACGATGGTTTCTTTAATAGTTTTGTAAGAGGTGCCAAGATATTAAACTTCTCTAACTATTTCTAGACACTGAAATTCTAGGGACATTTTTCTGCAGGTTCCCTACGATAGTTAGCCAAGGGTGATGGAAGTATAGGGGAGTTTTCGGCTTTAGTTGTTTGAGGCTCTTGGACCACTGGTTTGATCCCGATCGCTTGCTAATGACTGGTTTGTTTTAATGGCTTCTTCCTTTTATCTGGGGCACTAGAGGAGCCTTGACCTTTTGGCATAGAGTCCTCATCTTGATATTACATGCACAACCTCTTCCGGGAAGACCTGAGCTCATATTTGTTATGCAGTTGGGTTTGTATAAAATCAACGAACTGTCTACAGTAGCTGTCAATATCCATGTAATTTGGTGAGCGACTAATTCTTCCCCATCCCCTTGTTGTACCGTAAGATCACCCTCTTTGTCATTAAAGTACGAAAAAAACTGGCTCTATTGAGTATACATGACCTTGTTTATTTTTCTTTCTATCTCCTCTTATAATTACAGTGAAGGCTGGATGTGGTACTACAGTTCCTTTCCTTCTCTCTGTAATACTTGTAGAGGAGGTTTGCGGTATTGTGGGTTGAAATCTCTATTTGGAACCATTTGATTAGAACTAGGGGGGAAACTTTAGTTTCTAATTAAAGCTTGACCAACTTGTTCGATAGGTTCCTAATTAACTTATTCATTTCTTGTATTATGTAATACTAAGATTATTTGTCTTAGGTTGAGGTGGTGGCCTCCTCCTTACCCATCCTTATTTCACCATGGGTTGTTTCCCCCTTCAACTTTCCTGTAGAAGCAAAATTGGCATCTACTTCCAAGGCATATGCCTATATCTAATCCAGGGATGTAGACTTCATTTCTCTGAGGGTGAACCCAAACTCAGCTTCAAAAGCTCCAGTGAAGACTGCTTTAGTAGTAGCTTGAGGGGGCTTAATCTCCACAGGTAGGTTATTATACAAGTTCTTAAATATCTTAATAAACTCGATGAAATCCTCATTGTGTCTCTTTTTCATAGTGTTCAACTCAGTGAGGAAGTCTCCATGATCTCTCTTCTCTCCCAATTTCCATGTAAAAAAAATTTCCATCTCTTCCCAAGTATGCACAGTGTGGTCAGTCTAAGTTTAAGCCAGTTGCGAGCCTCTCCATGGAAATGTTGGACGAAGAGCCTCAAAAACACATCCAAATGTTCCACATTTAAGTTCTCTATGAATGCTCATAAGTTCTCAATTTGTATCAGTGCTATAATATTGTCTTCTCTAGTGAATCAAGGAAGGAGCTTTAAACAATCTTTTGGCATGTCATTCCATGACTGGGGAAGAGCCAAGGCGGGGTACTTATTCAACAAGAAACCAAGCACTGCCATATTGTAAATAGGAGGGGCGATATTTATTATATGAGTTTGTTGAGGTAAAATGTGAGGGGTAAGAAGTGTATTCTATGAGGATGGAGTACGTTCTTATGGGTGAATGTAATTTTTTGGTATTTCTTTTACTTCCTCAACCTTAGGTGTAGGGTGAATATGATTAAATTAAAATGACCCTGTTTCGTCTTTTACATGCGACTTGAGGGGAATCAATTTGTAGTTTCTGTGAGGGGGGTATTCTAGAACACGAGTAGCAGAATCTGGTCTATAGATGTTATCTCTTAGAAAGGAGGAAGAAGCTTGAAGAGAGAAAGGGGAAAAATCGGCTTACCTGAGGGCCTTTTCTTTCCAAATCCTTTTGAAGATTAGCTTCTCAGGGTTAGATACAGAGGGTGTATTTTTCTAACTGGTGTCTAACTGGGTGTGATGCCTTGTGAAAGCCAAGATTACCTATACTTTGAATCTTATGACTGTGGATTCGCCAAGGTGAGAGATGTAGAGTCTTCGACCCTTCTTGCTCACTTGTCTAAAGGTAGGAAACTATGTCATATCCTAGGGAAAGATTTTCTAATGCGTTCACCGCAACAACGCCAAAATGATGTTGTAACTCCTAGACACAACATATGGGTTGCTAAGGGACCAGTTCCTAGGACATATTAAATCATAAGATTACAATATTTCCTTATAGCTCCCATGAGTCATATTTAACTGATATGGTTTAGCAGAATGATGATTCAAGAATAATGATTGTTCTTGATACTAATTACTCATAGTCAAAGGCTAAAAAATGGGCTTCAAGGGGCTATAATATTATGATGCATCGACATGGCCAAGCTAGAATTAGTGAATATATAAAATTTGAAAAAGCTACAGATTTAAGAATTCAAGAAACAATTCTCAACTAAGTTAGGCTTAATTTATTCAAGAATCCAACTTATCGAGAACTAGAAGAAGCAAATAGGTGAGTGAAATGTGGGATGATTAGATTCCATGCAGCGCATTTAAGGCTACGTGCAAACATTCATGAGTGTCATACTTCCATTAGAGAAGTCAAAACAGATTCATTGAACCACAACGATAGCATCTAGTGAATTTTACACATAGAATCCTAGAGGTAGCATTGATATAAATGTAAATTTAAAACACATTAGTGAAAAACACATATATATTATTCACCATTTTTAGATGGAATCCAGTCGAACAAAAGTGTCTGCATATTATATATTTAGATCAAAATAAATTCCCTAAATATGCAAATACAATGAGAGATAGGACCAAAAACTTAGACATAACTCTAAACCTTTTGTCTTTCTTTGATTTTGTATCATATAGAGTTTTCTATGGGGCTCTTCCCAGGATATTCCTTCTTGATCTATTCAGTACATAAATTATGAAAAAATGGGGCATCCTTCAAGCACAACTCATTAACAAAAATCAAACTAACCAAAATGGAGAATGCGTCGAGCATGACTCATTAGCAAACCAAAAATATCGACCTTGAAATTGTGATTTCACCATAAGATGAGATAAAAGTAAAAACAAACAAAATATTTGAAGGCCACATAGACAAAAATCAGGAAACATTCATCTATTGTGGTGTGGTGTCATAGAAGGCCTAGAAGGTCGTGGCTACGCAACTGGATTAGATGATGACCGAGAGTGATGTGCTAATAGTGGGGCTCTAGGCTGTGATGTGGAGGTTTTTGCAAGGTTTTCATACTCATAATACCTTTGCCACATGATTTCCGTGGGCAGGGGTGCCACACTATATGACTCAAATGGGGCTCGGAGGTGAGTTAACTTAGAATAATCCAGGTTGCCAGAGAAGAACTATTTTACCTTGGCTATTAGTAGAAACTCATTTATGAGGGATGCCAACATGGTTTCAGCCTTCAACCTACTCATCTTCTCTAGTACTAAGTTGGATCAATTCTTGATCACCACCAGTCCTTGTTCATAGTCGTACGAAGGGATCAATGCGCGTTGCGGATCCCAACAAGTGGATAATCCTGCCTCGGCGAATTTGTCTAATTCTTGGTTGAAAGTGTTTATCCCTTTGGCATCCAATTCCAAGCATATTACTCATTTGGATGGTGCGTATTTTCTCTGAATCATGCTCATTATATCCATTACTGTACCGAAACAGTCAAGAAATCCATGCATTCCTAACTCCTTTCTTAGAAGTTTGTTTATGAACTAGATGTACTTTCACGTCGTGACCACATTTTCATTACCATGATGCTAACCTGAATAAAAATGGCTCTTGTAGTCACAAATTCTCACCATCTTGCTATTTTCCAAAGTGATGTACTCCTAATGACCCTTGAATTATATGAAAATCCCATCCCAGACCATCTAACAAGCCTCGACCAACAACTTGTTTCACTCGTGTTCATTTTAATGTCTATGGCCTCCTTCTTCAATGTCTACACTTCTTTACGTCACATGTCTACCTCCATTTGTAATGAAGCTAATTTCTTCTCCTTTTTAGTTTGATATTTCTATGATTATTCCCATTGTATTTGCACGGTTCAGACTTCATCCTCTGGGACCTTCAATTCAGTTAGTGTCTTGGAAAACTATTGAGAAGGGTTTTCGGGCTGATCTAGTATTGGAACAAAGAAAACATGGTTGTCCTATTACTGTTGGAACTCTGCAAGCCTTCTCTTCAAATATGCTATTTCGTCACTCTTCTGGACCAATAATGCTTAAAGCGCTTCCATATCTTTCTCTACTAGGGACAATTCACGAGTCTGCATGTGTTCATCATGTAAGAGTTTAAACCTTTACTCGGGTTTTTGTACTTCCAATTCAGACCTCTTAAAAAGAGTCTGGGTGGTGGAATGCCCTTCTGTCCCATTCCCTTTAAGCATCTTTTTATATTGCTTGACCTATTCGGTGAGGGCCTTAGAATTGGATCTCTCCCATTTCATAGTTTTAATTGTCCTTTCCAATTGATTTTGAGCGTTATCAAGGGATAGGGTATGCTTCAGAACTTTTTTATGTAACAAATCCCCTATTTATTTATGAAGATTGAGCTTAACTTGCAAGGGGATAGAGGCTAAGTCAAGGATCATCTACAACACTCGGTACTTTGACCGAGGGTCAAGAGGGTGAGACGTAGGGTTTTGTATAGATTCCAAAAACTGATCATTTTCCACGTCCAATGCTTCTAGGAGCCTAGTATGATGCCTATCAATATGTTGGTCCAATTCTACCTGAAAATTCTCTCTCGCTGACTGGCTTCTTTCCCTGATTTTATGTCCTAAAGGCCAATCTATCCTTGAACTTGTTTTAGCATCATAGGGACCTCCATCTGGTGGGTCTGGTGTACCCTCACCTATGGTAATAACCTACAAAGTGACAGATGCTGCTTGTGATGAGGCATCGTCCAAAGAAATTTGAAAACCTGAGTGATCTTCCCCACATTTTATGAAAATGGGAACCAATTCATTAGGTTGTTCAGGGACCTATCCTTTAGGTTCTTCTGTCCTATGCTTCTTGCCGATGTTCCCCTCTTCCTCTACTTCCATTAAATCCTCCTGTTGTTTGTAGTCCTCCTGCTCCCTCATCTCCATTTCATCTATGATTTCTTCTTCTTCTTACACACCGTCCCCCTTTGATTGCTCATCTGCAGTCTGTGATCTGGTCTCCATATCCGTATCCAAAGGCCATGAGTGAGAATTATCTTTCCATTCAACATTAAGTCTAGGCTCATGTTCATATGTTGAGGATTTAATATTCTTCCTTCTTTGTGTAGTGAATCCTCTAGGATCATAATGCCATATGTCTCCTTAGTGGAAGTTCATTTCCAGGAGTAGTTTCTCCACTAGAGGGAAGGCATTCCATGAACTGATGGTAAATGGCCCTTCGACAGTCTGGAGTTTGAAGATATGGTCTTTCTTTGCTGGTACAAAATTTATTTTGTCTACACTGAAGGCTTGTCTAATGAACTCAAGAGCGAATATTCTCATAAGCATGAATGTTGGCAGGTGGAAAGGAGGTAGATCACAACCGTACACTCTAAATTGAGTGTAATATTCAAACAAGTACCAGTTTCCTATGCAGTTTATCTCACTAAATTGGAGCAGCGCATTCTGTTCATGAAAAATCTTGGGTGGAGTAGTTCCATGTATAATTGTTATACATATAACTATATTAAAAATTTTTAATTTATTTATTGAGTTAGAAGATTTATATGAAAATACAAGAATATATGGTTAAAATTTTAAATGGAGAGAGTTGGGATGATATTGTGCGCAACTACCCAAATTCAAGTTCTACAACAACACTTAAATACTTTTATCCTGCATTCGATAAGGTATTTTGATTTATACATTCATTTTATTTATATGTAAACTATTTTTATTTTATTACTTATATATTTTTAATGTTATTAAAGATGTATAAGAAGGATGCAAATGGAGTACCAAATACTTTCAAAAGCTTTATTGAAAATATTAAGTTGGAAAAGATGAGAAAGAATTATCTTATGAATGTTTAACTTGATTCTACTATTAATGATTTCATTTAGAATGGACTCGACACTATCCAATATCAAATAATATCAAGTGATTGTGAATACATTGCTAAACTCATACCTAAAAAGAAATATGCACTAGTTATTGCATATATTCCTCATGGTTTCAATTTCCCAAACATTGAATACGATAATGAACGTTATACTTATCAAGTTTTTAGTAAAGTGGTTATAGAATTTAAAGAACTCACACCATCACCACTTTGGATATTTGTGAAATTTCATTCAAACACATAATTTGCAATGTTATTAACAAGTTTCAAGGGAAAAGAAAAAGAAAGAATTCAAATTACATGGCAAGACATTGAAATTGTATGTTTGATTAATGTTTTAATAAACTAGTTATGTACAAGTTAATTAAAATTTTACTATGTCATGTTAGAGGAAGATGTAAAATATTTTTTCTTCCGAAGATCAAACTATTATAAATGATTGTGATGTCATCCACGTTGAATGTTGGACAAAAGAGGATAGCTATAAGCCTATTATTTTGAATCAAGTATATGGGAAGACTCATATTCAAGTACTGGTTCACGATTTCATCGTAAGAAATCTAACATATGAGGATAAAGATGAAAAACGTGATATAGTTAACATTTATCAAAAAATGCAACCATTGATTAACTATATTATAGATCTATGTTCAATGAAGGAGATTAAGATTTGGATTTATTTTGAGGTTTACGTAATTTTTATTACATAAAATTGAATTTTAATATTTTATTTTTTATTCTTTATGTGTTTATACTAATTTTATTAACTATTTATTTTGTACTTGATGATTAGGTACAACACTATCATGTTTCCTTCAAAAAGGAAGAAATTGAATTTCCATTGATAAAGACTCGCTACAATGCAAATTTATTTAACAAAGAATTAACACTCTTCAATTTCTTCCAAATGCAATGGAAGAATTTGGTTTGATAAAAGGGGATTTTAATGAATCATGTGTGGAAAAAAGGGAAAATGAACCTCAAACATTGTTATATGGAATTATTGGAAAATGACACTCTGGAAGATTTGAAGACATCAAAGATCCATTAGAAGAGGATAATGACCAAAATGAAGCAGAAAATGTTGTGGAAGAAGACATTAATGGTGGTATAGAAGATGTTAAACATGAATTAGTTGATATTGTTGGTTAACTTTAAGTTATGCTTTTAAATAAAAATTAATTTTGAGAGTTATTCAGAAGTTTTACTTGTAATGTTTATACTTTGAGATTTTATAAGAAAAATCATTATTTTTTGCAAAAGAAACTGCCATTGGTATTAATTTTTGACATATAATTTATAACAAATGCTATTTAAAAAAAAAAAATGTTAACATTTTTGCATAAAAATCGTTTATTTAACATTTTTTTTTAACAAAAGCCTTAAAATGTGTATTTTTTCATTGTATTTATATTGAAAGTGTGTATTTTTTTGTCATATGTTTAAAAATATTCATTTTTTTGCGACAATTATTTGTTGTGCATTGAGATATTAATTAACAATACATAAACATATATAAAATCCTAACTTTAAAATATTTACCCTTTTTTTATTTCTTTTAACTATGCAAAAAAATGAAGATTTCATTACACACACACACAAAAGAAAAAAAAAACCATCTACATAAATACAGTTAAAAATAAACATATGAGGGAAGAACAAGACATTAGAAAATGTACTGTGTCAAAATAAACCCTCTAAAAAAATGGGTAGATTTTGCATCGCCACTTTTCAAAATTGACATGAATATCATCAAATTAAAAAAAAAAAAAAATCATAAGGAAATTTAAAGTGACAAAAATATCCTAAAAAAAAAGTGATATTCTACAACACCATCTTTCAAAACCAGGTGTTTTTATTGCTACCTCAAAAAAATGGGTAATCAGTAATATTTTTGTCTGATCGATAACTTTGTTCTTCAATAAGCTTCCATAATTTTTCACAACCAATTACCTTGGATTAAAATTTCATAACTAATCTCATCCTTCTTTGGAGTTTCCATCCCTTCTCCTTTGATCCCATCCTCCCATCAAAGGTGGATCTAAAACCTTTGATTGGTAATTGGATAGACTTCCCAACTTACCCCACTCATCTATATATTTACTACCTTGCATATGCAAGGGGTTGGATTTTAGAGAGTGATTCGACTCTTATGCTACCGAGGTGAGATCTTAACATTCCATGCATTTACGTTGATCGGAGGTGCATTTTTCCCAAGGAAAGGAAAAGCTAATAGCTTGGAGGAGCTCTTTTAAAATATCAACACCCATTTTTGGTTGTAATCGTCTGCCATTTATATTAATGCAAAGAGTTCTATGTTTTCCTATATGTCATTTTCATTATTTCACTTATTTCAATACCATGTTAATTTATTGAATAGAGTACTTCAATGGTACTAGATAGATCTTGTAGTTTCTTAGCTTGTGTTATCTCTCTGTGTAGGTTATAATTTTAGCAATCCAAGTTGAATTGGAGCATTCAAGTTGAGGAAGGAACGAAGTGTGTGATGGATTCTATGCAAGCTTCATTCCATCATCAACTCACTTTAATGAAAGAATATGTTTCCTTGTCTTTCTATTGTTCTAGGTTGGTCATCGAACGTATGGGATATACTTTTTTCTGAAATCATAAATCCCACATAAGAAGGAAATTGAAGGAAAATGAAGAATATAGAATCCTCAACAATAAAAATATTTTTGAGGATAAGTTGCTAACCTTTAAATAGTTTTTGGGTTGAGATCTCTTTCATTCTCTGATTCTCTCATACTCTTGCACAGTCAGAGAAATATTGGACCACTTTGGAATTCACTTGGATTGGGAAAAGAAAGAAAATAGAAGGGAACATTTATATCAATGGATACAGGTAGATTACTTCAAGGTAATAGGTTTCATGTGTGATTTCCTTGCTGATTTATGGATACAAGGTACATGCATGTGATTTTATGGTTATGTGCTACTATTTTCATGGAGATTTACCTGGATTGACAATGTTTTAAGCCTTGCCTTTCCATTTCCTAAATATCCATGGTGTTTTGGGTTTTCCATTTATTTTTTTCTTATTGGTGCTCAGGTTCCTTATGGTTGTGGGTTGGAACAAACATTCTAGAAACCCTATAACAACTTGTGTTGAGTTACTAGTCCTAGAGCCAAGGCTGGGGCAAATGCTCTGGAGCCCTTTGTGGGTTGAGTTAATACTTATTGAAGCCCTGAAAAGCTTAGGTAGAGATAAATCTGGTTGGTGTTATTGATGTCCGGTTATGGAGGTGGAATTACTATGCTTGAGGGTTGATGTGGTTTTTCCTCTGGAAGCCTTACTTTGGTTTTATCTTGGTATATTCCATGATATCCCACATTCATGTTTATAATATGGAATAAGGGTGATTGAATAAAAGAGATATTTGGCTTAGCATGATCTATGTTCAGGTGGTACGTGGAAGTCCCTCACCTAGTTAGTATTTTCATATGTTAATATGAGACATTTCCTTATTTTTATCTATGATCATTTGTAGTGCTTATGTTGGTGATATTATGGATAAGTTTCCATGGTTTTTATCATGGTTATTGTCAATTTATATGCTTCTTATAATATGTGCATTATCTATGGCTCTTGTAATGAATTGTTTAGTTAATTGTTGATTGACGAATGTATGGACTAATAAGTGTTGTTGCAGCTATGTAGAGAGGGTATAAGGACTTCTTGGTGATTCTCAGATTAACCTTAGACAATTATGATTATATATTCATTCATTACTTTTACCTTCTATGTTTTTCATGTGTTTGAAGGAATGTCTGTTATGGACTAGGCATGTCCTGCATGAATTATTGTTCAATTTTTGTATGAAAATATTTGTAATTATGTCATTTATCATTTTGGGAAGTTAGATGAAGCATTTTGGAAGTGTTGTGGAGGTTCGAATGGAAAAGTAGCACAGACCTTGGGAGCACACCCTATGAATTGGATATTTTTGGATAAATCGCATGAAGTCAATGTTGTGCATGTGGTTGGAGGCCTATAACCACACCCTAAAATTTTAATGCATGCAATTGTGGGCTTATGGAAGTAAAAAAGATTCCCAACTCACGGTTTGGTCACCTGGGGTGATCGTCTGGCCCCTGAGTGTCTTGTAGCCATATGGGATGTTGTGAGTTGTCAATTTGTTAGCCCCACTTCCATAGCTAGAGCTTGGAGTTCAGGTAATGTCATAGTAACTCTTCATCTCATGTTTACCCTTGTAGACTGGTGAAATTGGGTAAATGTCGAAGGGGGTGATTACAGGGTGGTATCAAAGATTCTGGATTCCAACGCTCAAACTAGATTGGCGAGATGTGATGATTATGCATGCATGTTAGTTGTTGATGTGTATGTTATGCATGAGTTGTGATGATCATTCTTGCATTTTTTTTTAGTCATAATTGATATGTTATTTCATTATATACACATATGTTGTGATAATAAATATTTCATTTGTAGATGACATAGCCTCCCCTAAACTTCACTAAGGTATGTTGGGTTATGATTATATTTAGTTATCTCGCATGTTATGTTTCTAGGAAGTAGAATATAAAACATGACAAGTAATATGGTTTATTACAGTTCACATCACCTTATTTATAGATCAAATGAGAAAAAAATAAATGAATATTCTCTTGACATAACAGACACCTTGAGAAGTTTAAATATAGAAATAAAGATTTGAAAAACTGATAATCACATGATCATCTAGTCATAGGAAATACTTTCCAGAAAAAAAGAAAAGCAAGTAGAGGTAAATGCAATGATTCTTCATATTTTATTGGAATTTCAGCGTCGAGGACAACCATGGATAAGTTACACATAGGAGGAAATTACTAATGGGGCATATGGTAGCAGGTCTCATGGAGGAAACATGCTAGACAAGGATGCAATGGTCAGAAGTGTTAGATGGATGGATACACCTAAAAAAAAAGATAGTGGTTATGGGGTCTATTATAGTTATGGATCAAAGAGACAACTTGATCATGATCGCTATCATCCTTACAAGAGGAATAAGAAGCAGTACTTTCCAGATGAGTTTAAGAAAGCCAAACCTCCTACCTTTAATAAAAAGTTGAAGAAGGCGGAAGATGTAGAAGCATGGTTACTTGGGATGAAGAAGATATTCGAGCTGCATGATTATACAAATAATATGAAGGCTAGGATATTTATTTTCAGTCTGAAGGGAAAATCAAACATCTAGTGGGAATTTGTGAAGTGACCTAGAGGCATCAAGACAAAGGTGTTGAGTTGGGATGAGTTCGAAAGGCTCTTAAAAAATAAGTACCTGTTAGAGAGATACTATGACAATAAGTATAAGGATTTGTACGAGTTGAAGATGTGATCTATTAAATATGAATAGCATATGACTAAGTTTCAGGATCTATTGAGGTATGTTCCATATCTTAACGATGATAAGACAAAGGTTCAATGATTCATTAGTGGATTGCAATTACCATTTTAACATCAGATTGAGTATGATGAGGCTCCGATATTGGAGGAAGTAATTTGAAATTTGAAACATTTTTAGGAGCATTCTAAGAATAAGTCAGAGCCTAAGAAAGGTTGGAAATGTAATGATAAAACTAAGGGAAAATGGGATAAGAAGTGAGGAATACCTTAGGATCTAGGTAACAAGGAGAATGCAGTGTTGTAAAATAAATTCAATGCAATTGAGAAAGGATAAGGATTTCAATATGAGGAGAAGAAAAAGGTTGAGGGAAGGAATCTTTTACAGTGTTGGAATTGCATAAATGATAATCACAAGAGATATTTTCCACAACATCAGGGTGGCTGACCTAAAATTTAAGTGCTCAAGAGGCACAGACAGGTGGAGATGTTGGATAGAGTATTCCTCAAAGTTATGCAACATTGGATAATGGGGAGGCTAATAATCAAACATCTATTATCAATATGGAAGTGAAGTTTCATGATTAATTTGTTTCTAGTTTGATTTCAATATGGAAGTGAAGTTTCACTTCACTTTCTAGTTTGATTTGCTTTTGTGAGAATTTCCCAAGCAAAATTCATAATCGTAATTTTTTTGCCGAAGAAAAAACCTTTTGGGCTCATTTATTTACATTTTTTCAGTCGAATATGTTCAAATGAAAAATAGGCATTTTAGATTAATGTTTGCATGTTAATGCATTTTTTGTCGGAGGGGAAAAATGGCAATAAATTTGTTGAGCTGAAAAAAAAATATTCGGCCGAAAAAACAATTGTTTGTGCCGTCAACAATGAAACACTTATATGTGCCTTCCTAAACTCCAATCAATTCAAAATCATAGTAAATTTAACAAGCCTATTGGTATTCAAACTAATCACCATAGAGACTAGTTATGACTACCAATGCAACAATTTTCAGTTATATTTCCTGCCATTTTTCTTCACTATTAAAGGATCAGAATCGAGAATGAACTGTGTATGATTAAACTCCGCTTCAAAAAAAATCTAAATGGTTTAGTCAACATACAGGTCATAATGCACAAAATTCCCTTTTTCTGCCCTCCATGGTTGAAAAAATCCCATCAATCTCTTCGTTGAGCGAATCATCGCTCATGAAGTGTATGAAAAAATGCACGAAGGATTTCCAACACACAAACACCATTTTCCTATCTAGTAAATGATAAGCTCTATGAGAATTTCCTATGAAAATTGATACAAAAAACAAGAATCGAATACACTTCACAACTTGTTTTATATAATTATCCGAGTTTTTATAAATTCTTCGATCTGATACTACCAAGGGAAGACTCACACGACTCATTGTGCATTTGTTTAGCAACACTCTCCACGTGGCTTGACCACCACAAAAATCGATCTCCAAACAACTTATGTCATGTTTTCATACCTCCAGTTGATCTTTGTGTTTGTTTGAGGAAAATATCGTCCTGATTATACCTTCGTGTGTTTACGTTTCCTTGTTCTGACTAAATAAAATCCCACCCTTAATCACACCAGGGATTCTTCCAAGGTTAGTTCGCGTCTAAACAATGAAATCACCCTACATAATCTATATTATAGGGATATTTGTGTTCATTTCTTGTCAATCTCCATCTGAAAAAATTATCGGTTGTTAGCAGTTGTAGATAGTGCAATTCAAAATACACAACCATCCAAAGTATTTTCTTAAAAAACCATCAAATTTTCTTTTTTTCTCATAAGAAAACCATCAAATTTTCTTAGCATAACACAAAATCTGCAAGGATTATAATACAGGAAATGACGTCGAAGAATACACGCAATTCAGAACAATTTTTCATAACTCCTGTGACATCAACGACCTCCTCGTTTCTCACAATGTTTTCAAAACAAGTAACAAGATGATTCTGCTGCAACTTATCACAATTATACCTTCAAGTTAGGCATTCAATAACATGTCAGATGCTTAAATTAATTCTTCAACAAGTCAATATTTCAAGACCACAAATCTGAAAGACAAGGAGCGTAGAAGGAAGCTAAAAAACTAGTGGCTAAACTCAATCAACATAACATATAAACTAGCCACTCTATAAACTAGCCACTGTGATACAATTTTCAAATACAAATTGGTGGAAAGTGAATTCAACTTAATCTAAATAATGATTAAATGTATGTATAAATACAACGATGGAACTGTTGGACTTAGTATCTAGGTTTCTTGAACTTCAATAAATAATCACCGTAACCCAATCAGAACCGGAGGATTAGGTGTCTAACACATTCTACATATTTAAATGTTAAATACATCCTCCAATCATATCTAATATCGATAAGACTCTGTCATTTATATAATTTTTCTTTTAAATGCTCACTATTAATATTTAAAATCTTAGATGTCAACTCCATATTAAAAATAATAAATAACAAATCTCCCCCATATATATATATATATATATATGCCATTTTTTTTACTTATTATGTATACGTATGTAAACATTTTCTTTTATATAAAATATACATACTATTTTATTTATGAGTCACATTATACATATTAAAATGTTAACTTGTGTCCCAATTATATTGAAAGCATAAAACCTTATTGTAACATACACCATTAACTTCACATGGAAATGTAAGGAGATAAAAAAAAATTTATACAAGTTGTTCATGGGTAACTAACCATTCCAATTAAATATTTCTTACTCATCATTACATAGAATGTTTACCGGTTCATAGTGTAACTTTTAGAATAGGACTAGTAAGCTCCTTAACCATTAACAACCTCCATTATAGTACATTAACACAATTATTGTATGAAGTAACCTTCCATTCATTTCATTACCCATATAGTCATTATGAAAATCATAACAAGAACGGAATCAACATCATAAACTTGACACAATAATCAATCACATCGTTGAACACCAATATACCCTCGAAACCCCGTAGGGTGAAAACCAGCAAACGTTTAATTTTATTATTAAATGCTCGTGAGAGTGTTCAACCCATCACTCAATGGCTTATAAGGGAGACCATCCCTTAACCATCGTTTATATAATATTACAAGGAAATATGCAAATATCTAGCTTAAAGCCATTACAATAAATATGATACCATGTACCCTCTGGTCTTCATATCTTCAGATCTTCACATCTTGGTGGCATGGATGTACCTACAATGGACCATCGTACATTGGACCTTCCTGCAACTCGCACTCATCTGCATGAACATTAATCATTTACCTGCCACCAGGACAACCATAATTTTCCTTTGTACATGACAAGCATAATATTCCTTTGTACATGTCACCATCATTCCCTGCTATGATGCCTTCAACATAAAATGATGTCAAGATTCATAAAGTACTAGTCATTCATTTCACATATCTGTACTATAGTAGTTTCTCCATCTACTCATGTATATTCATGACAAGCAAGTAAAGCACCTTGACATTCTCCTTTTAACAACACATACCTCACATGTGCTAGTTATAAGTCATCACAATAACTAATGTTTCCATCGCAAAAGCACACATTCCTGCAAGACAGTGGCTACATCTCCCAAGCTTTTCTTTAAAATAAGCTGATACATCAGGTAAGACATTTATGCATGTGATTTACATACAATTTAATTAAAATAGCTAACCCTCAAGCTATTACTTTTAGTGCATGGAATGTAGGCTAACATAACAAATGTTGCTCCCATGCATGCAAATGCATATCGATTCCAAGGAGTCTCCCTAAAGGAGTGCTTATACAACGAAGCACATAACCTCCTTCATGAGTCTTCCCAAAGAAAATCCCAATGCTAGTGAGCATGTAAACATATGTTTTCTTTTTATAAAAATATGCAATTAAGAAAATAAATACATGTCTTTCTCCAAAGATTATAGTAAGCAATCATATTCAATGTAGTTTAATACTACAAGCTATCTTTCTACATACAAATATGTATATTACTTTTCAATAAAAGTTAATACATATGTTGCATGTATATGCAAGATCTTCCTCCAAAAGGAATTTATAATCATGATAATATAAAATAATCACTTAGTTTATTCATTTAAGGAATAAAACTGATTAGTTCCTTTAACCATGAATTTATTAAATAAATTAACTTTACCAACACCATGGTAATTTATTCATGGATTTATTAAATAACTAATATTTTCAAACACCATGGTAATCTACCCATGGTTTTATGAAACAATTAATCTCTATCAACACCATGGAAAAACTACCCATGGTTTTATGAAACTATCCATGGATTTATTAATTAATCTTTACCATTACCATGGCAAACTATCCATGGATTTATTAAATAATTAATATTTACAACATGGTTAATGTATAGAATATTAATGTGTGAAACTTCTCTTTTCTTCTTCACTACACATGACAATATTTCAAGAGTCACTCTCTTTAATCTATTCAAGAAAAAGTACTTTGGACTTGTTATCACTTCATAAAAGATCTCTTCTAAAATAAGAGCATTCCTCTTCTATTTTCTTGCTTATGTAAATATTTTTATTAAAGAGTTACCCTCTTTAATCTAGGCAAGAAAATCTCTTTTAGAAAAACAATATGATTTATATAATATTTTCTTATATCTTTTTAACTCACAAAGAGAAAGACTATATAATAAACAAGGCAAGCCAAAATCACCTATCTTGGCAGTCATATATATATAATCTTTTCCTATATCTTTTAACTCACACAGAGAAAGACTATATGATAAAGAAAGCAAGCCAAAATCACCTATCTTGGCAGTCATACATATATAATATTTTCTTATATCTTTTAACTCACAAAGAGAAAGACTATATGATAAATAAAGCAAGTCAAAATCACTTATCTTGAATCTTATAAGAGAAGACGAATAGCATTTGTGGAATGTTCCCCCAACTTCATCACATGTTGAAAAAGTTAATGCTGGTGTCTACATAATGATCGCCGATTCAATATGTTAGGCAACGATAGAAATCAAGGAGTGAAGCACTGGAAGAATCCCGTCCATTGGTGTTCGATGGAATTGCTCTGCCAACTCCTCTTGAGGCTGAAAGTGGCCTATGGGTCTTCGAACAACCTAGAACTTCCACCTTTCCGAAACCATGGAAGTCCCCACAGCTTCCATCATCTTCCAAAATATGAGTACTCTGCGATAAATTATAATCTAGAACCCACTAACGAATTTTTGATTCCCATACCTGAATCTTCGAGAGTTTTAATGCACAGTGGTGGTAAAACAAACAGGTGTATTGCCTTTTCCCCTCCATACTAGAAAAAAATACATAATTTATTTCATTTGACAGTCCTCAACGCTGCACAACTGAGTTGAGAGAGACATACTCCCGTAGATAATGAATACCAAATTAGGAATCTGTTTTACATCAACTAATTCTTGATTTTCTTTATACAACCGTCTTAGTAAAACATCGTAAAAAATGTATATTACAATGGTTTACGTGGGTGTTACATACTCCCCCCCTTAATAGAACACCGTCCTCAATGTGCTTCTCTCACTGAGATTTAAACTTATACTCATGATATAATAATATAAACAACCCAAAGGGGCTCCTTCCCCTTGGCAATGAGACACTTTCATTTCCTTAAATGCCATCAATTGAAACAATAATGTTTTGATCCATATTCATAACCATGTATAGCGCAAATAATATTTCATTTTCATTTCTAACTTCTTATTCCTTATTCAATTCATAAAAATATAGAAAAATCTCTATACGAACTTACCAATTACTATTGAAAGAAATGATGGCTTTTAAGCAAACTCTCATAGAGTGGTTGAACACCCATAAACACTTCCTGGAAAGAGCCTGTAATGTATGACTAATCATTCAATCACATTAGTCACATAGTTTTCAATAAAATTAAAATACTTGCAACCATCAAACATTCTTCCATATATAGAGATGTTTTAATCGAAGTACTTCCACAAGTACTTAGAGAGAACCAACCCTCTCATCAATGCATCATGCGCACACAGTCTTAGCTCCTGCTAAAGACATCCATACAGTACTTTAAAAAAAAGTACTCAGAGAGCACCTAGCTCTCAAATCGTACCAATGGTCAATCCATGCACCATGGGCATATCCTAGCATCTGCTAAGATATACAAACAAATTAGTAATAATATAAATGAACTTCTACATTCAGTAATTCATTTTTCAAGTGCTAAGCTCCTTTTCTCTTAATATCTACATAGGATATTTACTCAATCATATAAAAATTCCTTTTAATATAACATATAAATTTTTACTTAACTTGTTCCACTATGAGAACCACAATGGTAAACAAAATGCTCCTCCTAATTCATAGGATTGAGTAATTTTTTTCTCACATCCAGACAGACAATCTTTCCACACTAACAGTCTTTATACTTATCTGGAAATTTAGTCTTTCAAGCTGTGGTCCTCCCAACCATCAAGTGAGGCTATTATGTCCTCCACTTGCCCCCTAGCTCCAGAATCTGGACAGTGCCACGGGTTAACAGTGGATCTTTTTGCTATGACCTCTGGATGGCCAATCCAGTCATACTTAGAAAAGCTTGGAAGAAAAATTCGGGACAATCCGGTCCAATTCTCCAATTCCAATCACACTCAGATGCTTTTGGCTTTATAAGGGTTGTTGTAAGCTATTTTCAACTGGTCCCAACTAGCTCTAGAAAACACTCCCCCTTTACCAATTTCACAGAACGCCTAATCCTCCTCGGGGATCCAACTTTATCCTCAGAGGAGCAGGTAACTGTCTTTCCAACTGTCCCCAACCACTTCCTATTCTTGGAAACATTTTTACCATCAGCTTAGAAAGATTTTCTTTTCATTAATTAATTCCAGCAAATTAAATAATTTAGTTTTTCTTGCTAGATAAAAGAAAATTAAACAAATTGTCTTTAGCTAGTTTATACTAGTTAGCTTTAATGAAGCTGTCACAACTTCCCCCCTGGAGGTAACATACATGTGTTCTACATTAAAGCATGATACTTTAACATTTACTGTTGCAATTCACATTTCAATGTTTGCGATGTTTTATTTTCATAGATTTTCTGTCTCCATGAAGCTACCTATGCTTACTATAAGGAACAATACTGATCGTAAATATGCATTTCTCAAGCACATATTATCTTATGCAAATATTTCCAATTCCCATAATGTTCTGTTACAATAGACTGACATACGAAGTAATTATCATAATCATTTTTTCACAACTTTCAAATAGATTTAGTCAAAATCGATTTGTGCATATAACTTTCATTAGTTATTCATTCATAGCTATTCAATAGTTTTAATGCATCCATGACGACTCATGCAAACACTAGTTAGTCAACTAGTAATTTAGTTAAGTTTCATAACTTGATCCATTAAGAGACTTCATTCAATTTAATTTTAACACTATAATTTTATAGTAGGACTTTCTTCATATTTTGCATTCATGCATTAGTTTCACACACCATCACTATACACATTCATCTTTTTAAAGTAGTGCATCGTAACTTAGAAATTTTATTGCATGCAAAAACAAATTTTTTTTTTCAAGCTCAAATGAAAAGTAACTATTTTTATTTCATGCTTTTATTCTTTCTTTCCTAAAGAAATAAAGCATAATACACATATTAATCTCATATGCATATTCTTATGCAGAAAAAGTATGTTATAATAGCATGTACTTTTTTAAGAACTCTCTTAAATGGAAGCTAATCTCATGCAATGCCATGTATATAACAATTCATTTTTAAAGAATCAACATGCATATGCATAGAATTCTTAAAATAAAATAAAATAAAATACTTATCTTTATTTCATTTGAAGAACTTCTCTCCCTACTGCAGTATTCATCCCCCTCAGGAAATTCACATTGCTCCTCTACAACAATGTTTTCTTTTAGAAGCATCGATAAGATTTTATAGCATGATTAGATAAAACCTTAATCAATAAATAATCAATCTTTGAATGATCCTTTAACACATATTCATGTGCATATATGAGATGTGAATACAATTTCACAACATGCTTTCTTCTAACATCTCTACATTAGTGTGAGTAAGTAATTATCAATTCATGTCAAATAACTCCCACATTATTATGACATTTTCACACATGCACACATTTATACAAGACAAATCACTATATTTTTTCATAAATTCCTTTAATGGAAAATGACACAATATGCATTCGCTTTACTTAAACTTTTACAAAAGAACCACCACTTCAGATTTTTCCTTTGGAGCATGCAAATATAACAAAGCTAACACATTAGCTGTTGTTCCTATTCATACAATGCATAAAGATTAATTTCCCAACAGAGTACTTAACATAATCGATTAGGCAAAATCATGATTCCTCTTCGAGGACATATAACATAATAGGCATGCAAAACATGGTTTTATTTTCCATAAAACTAATGGAATAAAACATAAGAGTACATGCCTTATTCTTGAAATATTATACCCACGTTAGCCATGTATATATTTGAGGGAGACCAAAACATTACTTTAGTTTTTTTACATGTAATTCATCTTCTTTGCCAAAGAATATTTTCTAAAGTATGATAACAAAACATGTTATCATTTTCCACATATAAAATTATGTTCTTTCCGATGAAATCTAATACAACTATTGCATGCAAAGAACCTTGTTCCTCTATGATTCTACATGCAAGTTGCTCATGCTTTGCTTCCAATAATTTATCATAGATAGCCTCTTTTATGCATAAAAACTATGAAATACTAACAAAGTTAACTTAACTTTTAATATACCTAAATCAAGAAGTTGACATAATCCATCTAGCAATGTAGTATATTCAAGTGGTCATTCTCTTTAGCCTATATTTATTTTCAAGAAAAGAACTTGGATTCCCAATCATTTAACACACAAGTGCGAAATCCTTTTTAAAATAAATCAATCCTGCTATCTTTTCTTAAATAAGATATATATAAAAGCAAGCAAGTTTACTTATTTATGTTTTACTACTGCTCACACCTTTCAAGATACGTACTAGTAATCTTTGCAAGAACTCACATGGATTCTTCTCAGCAAAAGTAGCATAGTAGTTTGGTCTTTTACCATGGTATATCTTTCTAAGAGATTATCATATTAGTAATGCTTTATTACTTTCCAAAAGAACTAGCATAATCTTGCATATTAAGTAAAACCACATTTTACTCTATATTTGTCTCTTTTAGTTGCAAGATTCACATGATAGAATTATTTCAATACTTCTCTCCCAGCAAAAATTCAAATGTATATTAGCTGAATTTTCAAGCACACACATATTTTTTTTTAAGAAACTAAATTCCCAACTCCTTTCAAAGAAACTTCAATACAACAATAGAAGTTTTACGTACATGGAAAATACATATCCTTTTAAAAGAAACTCTAACTCAATAGTTATTTACTTTATAAGAAATGTATTTTCCATAAATGGAATAACTAGTGTTTTCAAGAAAATAAAGATAATAATACTTATCTCTTGAAACTATTTATTCAACTTGGATTAGAGATGCAATGCCTTCCTTCACATACGCACATTTCATCTCAGATCTCTCAATTTCTTTTTGCTAAGTCCCAAAGGCACCAGTGCTGCAACCTTTAGCTCTAATACCACTTGTAACATACACCATTAACTTCACATGGAAATGTAAGGAGATCAAAAAATATTTATACAAGTTACTCATGGGTAACTCACCATTCCCATTAAATATTCCTTACTCATCATTACATAGAATGTTTACCAGTTCATAGTGTAAATTTTAGAATAGGACTAGTAAGCTCCTTAACCATTAACAACCTCCATTACAGTACATTAACACAATTACTGTATGATGTAACCTTCCATACAATTACTGTATGATGTAACCTTCCATTCATTTCATTACCCATATAGTCATTATGAACATCATAACAAGAAATGAATCAACATCATAAGCTTGACACAATAATCAATCACATCATTGAACACCAATATACCCTGGAAACCTCGTAGGGTGAAAACCAGCAAACGTTTAATTTTATTATTAAATGCTCGTAAGGGTGTTCAGCCCATCACTCAATGGATTATAAGGGAGATCATCCCTTAACCATCGTTTATATAATCTTACAAGGAAATATGCAAATATCTAGCTTTAAGCCATTACAATAAATATGATACCATTTACCCTCTGGTCTTCATATCTTCAGATCTTCACATCTTGGTGGCATGGATGTACCTACAACAGACCATCGTACATTGGACCTTCTTGCAACTCGCACTCATCTGCATGAACATTAGTCATTTACCTGCCACCAGGACAACCATAATTTTCCTTTGTACATGACAAGCATAATATTCCTTTGTACATGTCACCATCATTCCCTGCTATGATGCCTTCAACATAAAATGATGTCAAGATTCATAAAGTATTAGTCATTCATTTCACATATCTGTACTATAGTAGTTTCTCCATCTACTCATGTATATTCATGACAAGCAAGTAAAGCACCTTTAAATTCTCCTTTTAACAACACATACCTCATAGGTGCTAGTTATAAGTCATCACAATAACTAATGTTTCCGTCGCAAAAGCACACATTCCTGCAAGACAGTGGCTACGTCTCCCAAGCTTTTCTTTAAAATAAACTGATACATCAGTTAATACATTTATGCATGTGATTTACATAAAATTTAATCAAAATAACTAACCCTCAAGCTATTACTTTTAGTGCATGGAATGCAGGCTAACATAACAAATGTTTCTCTCATGCACGCAAATGCATATCGATTCCAAGGAGTCTCCCTAAAGGAGTGCTTACACAAAAAAGCACATAACCTCCTTCACAGTCTTTCCAAACAAAATCCCAATGCTAGTGAGCATGTAAACATATGTTTTCTTTTTGTAAAAATATGCAATTAAGAAAATAAATACATGTCTTTCTCCAAAGATTATAGTAAGTAATCATATTCAATGTAGTTTAATACTACAAGCTATCTTTCTACATACAAATATGTATATTATTTTTTGATAAAATTTAATACATATGTTGCATGTATATGCAAGATCTTCCTCCAAAAGGAATTTATAATCATGATAATATAAAATAATCACTTAGTTTATTCATTTAAGGAATAAAACTGATTAGTTCCTTTAACCATGAATTTATTAAATAACTTAACTTTACCAACACCATGGTAATTTATTCATGGATTTATTAAATAACTAATGTTTGCAAACACCATGGTAATCTACCCATGGTTTTATGAAATGATTAATCTCTATCAACACCATGGAAAAACTACCCATGGTTTTATGAAGCTATCCATGGATTTATTAATTAATCTTTACTATTACCATGGTAAACTATCCATGGATTTATTAAATAATTACTATTTACAACAGGGTTAATGTATAGAATATTAATGTGTGAAACTTCTCTTTTCTTCTTCACTACACATGACAATATTTCAAGAGTCACTCTCTTTAATCTATTCAAGAAAAAGTACTTTGGACTTGTTATCACTTCATAAAAAATCTCTTCTAAAATAAGAGCATTCCTCTTCTATTTTCTTGCTTATGTAAATATTTTTATTGAAGAGTTACCCTCTTTAAATCTCTTTTAAAGATACAATATGATTTATATAATCTTTTCTTATATCTTTTTAACTCAAAAAGAGAAAGACTATATAATAAAGAAGGCAAGCCAAAATCACCTATCTTGGCAGTCATATATATATAATCTTTTCTGATATCTTTTAACTCACAAAGAGAAACACTATATGAGAAAGAAAGCAAGCCAAAATCACCTATCTTGGCATTCATACATATATAATATTTTCTTATATCTTTTAACTCACAATGAGAAAGACTATATGATAAAGAAAGCGGGTCAAAATCACTTATCTTGACTCTTATAAGAGAAGACGAATAGCATTTGTGGAATGTTCCCCCAACTTCATCACGTGTTGAAAAAGTTAATGCTAGTGTCTACATAATGATCGTCGATTCAACATGTTAGGAAATGGTAGAAATCAAGGAGTGAAGCACTGGAAGAATCCCGTCCATTAGTGTTCAATGGAATTGCTCTGCCAACTCCTCTCGAGGCTGATAGCGGCCTACCAGACCTTCCACCTTTACGAAACCATGGAAGTCCCCACAACTTCCATCATCTTCCAAAATATGAGTACTCTGCGATAAATTATAATCTAGAACCCAATAACGAATTTTTGATTGCCATACCTGAATCTTCGAGAGTTTTAATGCACAGCGGTGGTAAAACAAACAGGCGTATTGCCTTTTCCCCTCCATACCAGAAAACAATACATCATTTATTTCATTTGACAGTCCTCAACTCTGCACAACTGAGTTGAGAGAGACATACTCCCGTAGATAATGAATACCAAATTAGGAATCCATTTTACATCAACTAATTCTTGATTTTCTTGATAAAACCATCTTGGTAAAACATCATAAAAACTGTAAATTACAATGGTTTACGTGGGTGTTACACTTATCTCCATAGGACTCTCTCATTTATATAATTATTTTTTTTTATAAATATTTCTTAAAATTCTCTCTATTAATATTTCAAAAATTATATGTTACCTCTATATATATATATATAAACTTTTTTTTCAATTATATTTTTTAAATGTTATATATAAATTTCATATTAAAAACCTAATAAATTACACATACCTATTTCAATAATATATATATATATATATATATATTACTTTATTTTTATTTTTCTTTATATAGAATTATATAAAACTATATTATTTAATATAAACATTGAAATATTTAATGTATAATTAATACTAAAATAATTGTGTTATTAGTATATTTTTATTTTAATTATTGTAATTCAATTAAACATAGAATGAATTACATATCGTGTAATATAAATTATATTATTTTTACAGAACATTTATTAATTTGATATTAAGTAGTGAAGGAATTATATACTTCTTTAATATTAAAAAATAAATTAATGTCTAGGGATTGCTAATAGATGGTGGCAAGGTGTTTGTTTAAGCACTTCATGGTGTAAAAGTCATTCTGTGGGGAAAAATATCAGCCATGCTAAGCCTTAGTGTGGGGGAGGCTCATGAGATCCTATTTTCACAACGAATTAACTCATATATTTCTTAGTAAGGAAAAAATTGTAAATTGTTTTTTTTCCCTTCCCTTTCAATTACTTTATCTTTACATAGTATTGATGTAAACTTAAAGTGGAAATTGAAATATCATATTTATGATCAAATTTTTTTTTTTTATTACTATTTTTTTTATTTTTTTTTATAAGTATTACTTTATTATTATTAAATGTAACCTTACATAAGAGCATCGCCCTCATAAAAATTGTGAAATATATTACTTAACATGAATATTAAAATATATATATTGAAAGTTGTATATAGAAATATTTATAAGGTAAATATAAGATTTTATAATTTAATTACTTTATTTTCTAAAGTTGATATAAAAAGAAAATTATTTTTACCACATTCAAATAATATTAAAATGAATCAAGCTAACACAATAAAAATGGAATTATTAATATTTTTTACTTCCTTTAACTAAATCTAACCACATCTATATTTATTATAAGGTTCTCTTATATTCTTTTAATTAATAACACAATATTTATTTTTTTAATTAATAACACACCTTAATCACGCATAGCTAACATCTCTGTGATTGTGCAATGTATTTTTATTAGATGTCATTTTTTGGGATTCCACTGTGTTATGAAAGTCATTCAACTATGATTTAGAAAAAACAAAAAAATATATTATACATAACTTCCTCCTAAATTTAATTAAATATTTGACTAAGTTACTTTGTTACAAAAATATTATTTAGAATTTCCATGTTTTTAGTTCTAAAACAAAAGAATATGTCTCTATTGGCTTAGATCATTTGGAAGCGACATTCTCATGGTTTCAAAAATGGATTATCTATATTTTATTGGTTGGTTCCAAAAGTCAATAAACAGTTGCACTTTGTTGCCATAGTGACATGTAATTATTCATTGTTTGAAGGAAAATAGTTATTTAAGATCTCACAGAGTTGTAAACCAGAGTTAGTTGCAAAGTAAAATAACCTTTATATGTATATGATGTTAACATCAAGTTGTTATGGGCTTGCGACTGAACATAGCGTACAGTTTATGATACGACGAAGTTTCCTCGAGTACCAAAATTGGGAAGTTTAATATCATTGTTGTAGCAAAATATTTGTGAATGCATGTAACACACGTTTCATGAAAACTAAGGTTAGAGTTATATAAGTATGATAGTAGAAGCTCTTTTGGTTGTGCAGAATGTGGAGAAGATGGAGAATGACATTTCAGATGTTCATAACGAAATCTATATTCGCATTAATCAAATAATGTTACAAATAAATATATGAAGTCTTGTCTCAAGATAGGGAAACTACCTTGGACACACAATCACTTAGTTGAGAGAATATGTGAACCACACACCAATCTAGGAAACATAATAGGAACAAAATCCTCTAGATAGAAAGAATCACAACTCATACATGTAGGAATTACTTTTTCCAACACACCCCCTTAATGAATATTTGTCTTGATATTAATCTGCAATGTATAATTTTGGTCAAACATAACAAAAGGATATGTCAACGTCCATATAAAGGACCAAACATCGACCGGAATGCATGGGTACCAACCGATGCAATTGCTAGTCTCGTAGGATGTCCTTCGCATACATGGTTTTGTCAACCAATATAACTGGATACATGTACCAGTGCATGTAAATCCCCCTCCAACATCATGATCACGGGTTTTATCAGATTACCCATAACCATGCTCTAAGTTTTATTGGATTACCCTCAACCATGCCAACAAGGGCTCTAAGCCACCAAGGCTCGATGTTGCCACCAAGTCACTCAATTCATCCACAAAGGCTCAACTTAGCCATGAAGGCTAAACACAACCAGTAAGGCTCAACTCATCCACCAAGGTCCTCAAATATGAAAATAAGGCACTCCATCCACCATGGGCCACAAATTTGATACCATGATAAAATCTGATAATCAATTAATTAAGTGGCCCTCCATGTGAGTTACTCGTAGAATGAAAAACACTCCACACACTGCCCACTATTCATTCAAAATAACCTCGTACATATATTCTTTCACAATAACAGAGTGGTTTGAACCACTCCCTAGATAGTAGGATCTCAAACCTAATCCTAGAGTCTCAATCCTATCCTTATCACAACAAACCACTAAGTCTAGCTTTCTCCACTAATTCTAACACTCCCCCTTAATGGAGAAAGTGTACTAAAAGAATAGCATATGCTTGCTGGTCTAGTCTCAGCTAGGCTTACAAAAAAGACTTGGTAGCAAAGATTTTATTTTAGTCTTGTTTATTGAGATTCCCTACTTGCTCGTTCCTAGGTGATGCTTCATCTTTACTTTTATTTCCATGGGGTAGTGACAGATCTTCTCCTCCTTTCTACGTTTTCTTCCCCAAAGAGGGAATGCTTGAACACTTATCATCCCCAGCCTTGATTGTAGGTTGTCATTCTTTATATATTGATTGCTGATAATTGATAACACTATAGAGGGTGCAAGCTTGTTAGGAGAATTTTTTTCTCTCACTACTTCCGATGTCAAGCATCCGAACATTAGATTCTTTCCACCCAAGAGTGACTGTATCAACATCAATATCTTTAATTATTCTCACAATCCTTTCGGTTGAATTGTCTTGTTCATCATGTAGATCTTCAACAATATGTTCTTGCTTACATCGTTCCCAAAGAACAACTAGCAGGTCTTCAATATTAGGATTTTGCAGGGCAAATTGTGTGATCTCTTGATACTCATGGTCATAAAAAAAACCACATTGATTTTATGAAATTTCTTCTGACTTGAAAATACTACCCATGCTAATAAGGCCTCCCAATGGCCACATGAAAAAAACATCATCACTATCAAATATACCTAAAAATATAGACATATTGGAAAATTCCAGCTTATCTCACTTCCACTTTGTGCCCAGCTTGCTAAGGCCTGTGAGAAACCAAGTTTCTCCTGTGAGTAAGGTGTTTCTGTAGACCATCTGTACTCTGAAAATGTGAGTACTGAAGCTCCTATGTTGCTAGTGGGGTACTGTAGCCATGAAGGATCTATAGCCAATAAGGCTCTGTAAGTCACCAAGGGCCTCAAATATTCCACTAAAGCAATTCCGGCCACCATGGGTGGCAAATCTACCACTAAGTTACTCCAGGCACTAAGGCACACAAGAGACCCAACTCAAATAGGCCCAGGGTTTTCTCGGCTCACCCTCAAACATGCCAAGGTTTTTTTACGTTGACCCTAAACCATTCCTACAGAAATCCCTATCCACTTCACTCTCACACATGGTTTCTGGCTTACCACAAACCAACACTGCAAAGTGATTTCCGACTGACCACAAAACTGCAAATACAAAGTGGTTTTCAAATTACCATGAACTTCATGGGGATACACATGCCTCATAAAGCTTACAACACAACTCCAACTCTTGGAGTTACGAGGTACATAATTTACAAAGGCCACTACAAAACATCCTAGTCTTTCTTACAATTAAAATGTGTGACTCATAATACAACATGCTAGTGAGTTTATTCCACAAACCCACACTAACTTACACAAGCATTCACTTTCATTTTCCATCATCCATTAATCATTTTTGCTTCTCCTTTACCTCATATTTTAAAATGTTCATTTCGTATGCATCTTTCTCTCTGTCAATTAAGTCTTGGAAGTCCATGCTTTACCTGCCATTTTCTAGAGTCGTTAATTCTAACAAAATAAATTTACCTACACTGATTTAGCTAGCCTCAATAAGGCTCAATAATTGTATCCATGATACAAAGACATTAAACAACTTTCATATTAAAAAAACATCAAATTTCCTTATCTCTACCCATAAATAACTTTACACCACCATTTGAAAAAAATAATACCACTAGAGTTTGAAAGAACCTTTCCATGTACACCTTTCTTTAAATATTTCAATGCAACATTTGACATTGTAAATTTGCCAACAAAGTCAATATCCAATATTGTTCAGAAGCCATTCGGTGATAAATCCTGGGAGTAGTAAAGAAAATTACCTGCAGCATCATTCACAAGAATATCAAGTCTTCCAAACTACTTTACTCTTATTTCAACAATATAAGAGACATCTTCTATCTTGTGAACATATCCTTCAATTCCAATGGTTGGAATGATTTGCGCTTGGAGTGCTGCAGTAGCTTCCTTGATGATGATCTTTCTTCGGCCCATGATAGCAATGGAATCACCATGCTTCCCTAATTTTTTGCTTACTTCTAACCCTATTCCTAAGCCCCCTCTTTTTAGCAGAGTTGGTTTTCCCTTCAACACAGTTTCCTTGAAAGGCGACTCGATCTTATTCTTCAGATGGAGTTTAACCTCTTCAGGAAATATGGGTTGGAGAACCCTTATGTAATTCTGAAAGAAAAAAAAAACACAAAAACTTGCAAATCTAAAAACCATAAGATGGGATACAAGTTTTCTTTACGTCATTCACCACTAGATTATAAACTGAGGGATGGACCTAGAAAGAATTGAACCAATGAAAATTGAAGGAGACGTAATCACATCAATGTGGAGTAATTGGGTCATCAAAGTAACTCTGGAAATATACTTTTTCATTGAATCCTTTCCAATTTTTCGGATTCATGAAGCTACAGATTTTACATATGGTTCAAATGGCTATCAGGGGGAGCACGCCAAGACCACAATTGTTCAACTCTCAGCCACTGGATCTCGGCATTAATTTATTATCTTATATCACAGTGGCTTGTTTTCTGCAACTCTGTGATCTGACAAGCGGAGTGATCAAAAGAAAAATCTCGCCACTAACATTCTCACTTCCATCGATATCGATGATGACTCCCTTCACAACTTACACTGTAGCTCTCTCTACATCCAGCAGGTCAGTCCATACTTCTATAGTTGAAGCAGATCCGAGGAGTCAATTGCCACAACCACCACTTCTCTTTGTAAAATTATTAGAGAAAAAATAATGATCTAGTTGAAGAACAATTGCACAAACTTGCGAGAATTGAAAAAGAAAAATTGGAATTGAGAATGAATTTGATTCATCAATATTTGTTTTAGAATCAATACATAAAGAGACTAAGTTAAGCTTATTTCTACATGAAATAGATATGGATAACGAAAGCTAACTTAACCTAAGTGTGCTTTATGTTCTTTTAATGTGCACATGCACCACATGCAAGAACTAGAGTTAACTAAATAAATCCAAGTGCACACCACATGTAAGCACTCTAGTTAAATAGCTAAATACAAGTGTAGATCACATGTAAGCACGTGAATTAACTAGCTAAAGACAAGTGCACATCACATGTAAGAACTCAAGTTGAACTAAAGCTAATTAATTCTAACTATGTGCATGTACACAAACACCCCCCCTTAAGCATAACTTAGGTGACTGTGATGAAAAATGAATGAGTCCTAGCAATGTGGCCATTTTAGGTACCCGTATACAATGGATGAAAAGGGGAAAGAGGGAAAAACCAGTGGGAAAAAAAAACCCCCCTCAAAATATAATGCAAATGTAGAGAAAATACAACTGCTAGGCATTCATTCCCTTCACCCCGAGACGATCTCGTAGAAATCAAAACTTTTGCTCAGTGAAATCCTTGGTCAAGGTACCAACAGTTTGCTTGGAAATAGGACAGTACTAAAGATCGATGATCCCATCACAAATGATTTCTCTAATGAAGTGCATGTGGATATTCATGTGTTTGGTTCGTTTTCGCTGCACTAGATCTCTGCAAAACATTAGCGTACTTTGATTATCGCACCAGATGACAGTTGGACGATGGACATTGATCCCAAGCTCAGATAGGAAATGTTGTAGCCAAATGGCTTGAATAGTGGCATTGACTGCTCCTCTATACTCGACCTGTACTGATTATAAAGGAATGGCAACCTACCTCTTGCTTGACCAATAAATTTCAGGGTCAGAGCCCAAACTATGTACATAAACGGATGTGGACTTGGGATCAATGTTGTCGCCAGCCCAATTTGAATCTATGAACCCAATGAGATCCAAAGAACAATTTTCTGCATAATGAATCCCATAGGTGATTTTCCTCTTGACATATCAAAGGATGTGCTTTGCAGCTTTCTAGTGTAAGTCATGTGGCTCCTGCATGTATATGGAAACTACTCCTACGAAAAATGAGAGATCCGAACAAGAGTGAGTGAGATAAATAAGACTTCCCACAAGCTAATGGTACAATTTGCAATCAGTCAATGGTGTTTCTTTGTCATTCTAAAGCTTTATCCATGATAAGAAAGGTGTGGTTGCTGGCTTACAATCACTCGTGTGAAATCATGCCATAATATCTCTAGCATACTTTGGTTGAGAAATGGTAATGCCAAAACCATTCTGATTGATCTCTTGTCCAAGGAAGAAATTTAGCAGCCCATGTCTATCATGGAAAACCACTTATGAAATCCAGTTTTAATCTCAGTAACGATAGAAGTTGAACTACTAGTTATCAAAAGATCATCTACGTAGATTACTATGATCAACAAGGAGTCAATTTTCTTCAGAAAATAAACATTGGAATCAGATTTGCAACATACATAATTTTGAGATAACAAATAGGAATCTGTCTTTGCATACTGTGCTCTAGGTGCCTGCTTGAGGCCATAGAGAGACTTACTTAGTTTACATACCAGAGATTAATTGTGCATATATCCCCGTGGCTACTCCATGCCATTCCAAGCCTCAAAAGGTGTTTTTCTAGTAATAGATTTATGAGGATATCTATTTTGGATGTATGAGGCACAATTGATAGCTTCAACCCACAATTTTGATGACAGATATCTTGCATGCAACATGCAATTGGCCATCTATTTCAAAGATTGATTCTTCCTTTCAGCCACCCCATTTTGCTATGGAGTGTAAGGAATTGTGTGCTACAATTGTATGCATTCTTCATTACGAATATTCTTGATATATTTTTTGACATATTTTGTCCCATTATCTGTGCAAAGTATCTTGATGCATTTTCCAGTCTGATTTTCTGCATGCACTTTGAAAATATTTAGATGTTGAAAAACTTCAAACTTGAGTTTCAAGAAGTAAACCCAAGTTAATCACGTGTAATAATCTATAAATGAAAACGCATATATTTCTTTTCTCATTGAAATTACTAGAAATGGACCCATCAGGTCGCTATGTACAAGTTCCAAAGTTGAAGAGGCTCTCCATTCATGGCCCTCCTCAAACTTGTCTTATGGATGATTTCCAGGAACACATCCATTACAAACGCCATTTGAAAATTGAATGGTCGGAAATATTTTGACCATCCCTTGCCTGTTAAGTTGTTGTATATAACTAAAACTCAAGTGCCCAAATATCTCGTGCCAAATCCTACATTCTTCATTTGCATGGGTAAGTAGAAAAATAGAATTTGAGTTAGGAACAAAATCAAAAAATGTATACAGACGGGAGTGACCATTTACCTTTCAAGATGAAATCTTCAAGTTGGTTTGCATGTCATAAATTCTCATGGAATCCAGGGTAAATTCCACTTTCCTTCCAGTACTTGTGTGTGTCATCTGATACACTGAAAGAACATTCACAGAAATCCTTGGAATATGCAAGACATTCTCAAAATTTACATCTTGAAATTGCACTCTTCCTTGTCCATTTGCTTCAATTGCAGAATTTTCCCCTATCTTTATTAATGGATAGAAGGGGGAGGATACAACCAGTGATCAATTTGATGTCACCAGCTCCAGCATCATCCCAGCCTCATCACAATAAAAATCTCACCAGCAACATATCACTCTTATCACACACTCAATTTAGAATCCAACAACATTTCTTTACCAAATTTCTTCCTTTTTGAGCACTAGGATCTGTGCTCAATTTATAGGGAAACTGAAGGTATTTTCTCAATCAATGACTTTCTAATGATAGGCAAGACATGTTCCCAAGCTTAGAGGTGTTAGATGGACATATGGATTCAAAGCTTGACACATATGGACTCTTCTAGAAGGCACTTGTCATGTGGAGATTCTGGAACAATGAGACTTTTGCTCCCATTTGACCAACGTTCTCTTGAATGTCGGGAAGTGCTTTGGAGAGCACCAATGGATTGAGGGAGCTGCATATGCAAAGTAGTTAGTCCCTTAAGAGGCTGTGTTGGTGAGCTCATAGGTGATACAACATATACTTCAAACCCCGGAAACCTTGCAATGGAAGTCATGAATGGTTTGTTCTTGTCTTAGGGCATGTAGCAACTGAAATGATAGGGGATGATAAGACCAATTTCATTGGTACTGGGGATGATGTCCAATTTGACCAGTTTAGTGGGAATGATTCCCAAATTAACCTATAACAATATCACTTGTCATTGTTCTTAATTATCGAAGGATCAAAATCTAGAATGAATTGTGTATGATTAAACTATGCTTCAAAAAAATTATAAATTGTTCGATCAACATACAGGTCAAAACACACAAAATTCCCTTTTTCTTCCCTCGAGAGTTGACAAAATCACATCAATATATTTTTTGAGAGAATCACCACTCAAGAATTATATCAAAAAATGCATTAAAGATTTCTGACATGAAAACAACTTTTTTTTTTCTGAGAATTTCCTACGATAATTGATCCAAAAAAATCAAGAACCGAATACACTTAACAACCCGTTTTAATATAGTTATCAGAGATTTGTTTAAATTCTTCAATCTAAGATTACCAAATGGAGATTCACACAATTCACTATGTATTTTTATAGCAAAACTCCCCACATGAACTGAGCACCAAAAAATTTGATATCGAAACAACTTATGTCATATATGCATACCTCGAGGTGATCTATCTGTTTATTTCAAGGAAATATCGTCTGGATTCTACCTTCGTGTGTCTACATATCCTTGTTTGGACCAAAGCAAAGGTTACTTCTCCATCAGACCAGGTATTCTTGCAGGGGTTCTTCACCTCTAAACACCGAAATCACCCTGCATCATCTATATTTGATGGATCTTTCCAATGATTTCTTGTCAACCTCCATATGAAAAAACAAGGGGTGGCTGGTGACTTTACACATGGTAATACAAAATACATAACCATCCAAATTAGTTTCTTAACAAACCATCAAAGCTTCTTGGCATAACACAAGCATTTGCAAGGATTCTAGTGTAGGAAATGGCATAGAAGAATACACACAACTCAGAACTTCTACTCAGAATTCCTTCAATATCAACGATCTCCTTATTTCTCACAATGCTTTCAAAATACATAACACGACGAGCCCACTGCAAATTACCACAATTTGAATTTCAGGTTCAGTATTCGATAAGATGTAAAATAATTAAATTCCTGCTTCAACAAGTCAATATTTCAAGACCAAAAATCGAAGAAAGGAGCGTGGAAGGAAGCCACAAAACTAGTGGCTAAGCTCAATCAACATAACAGATAAACTAGTCGGTTTGATACCATTGTCAAACACAAATTGGTGGAAAAGAATTCAACTTAATTTAAAGAATGATGAAAATATACATGTATAAATACAATGATGAAACTGTTGGATTCAGTTTGCAAGTTTCTTGAACTTCAATAAATAATCACCATAACCCAAATCACAACCTCACGATTATGTGTATAGCACATTCTACATATTAAAATGTTAATACATCCTCCAACCATATTTGGAAGAAGAAAACTTTATATCCATAGGACTCTCTTATCTATATAGTTATTCTTTTTAATTATTTTTAAAAATGCTCTCTATTAATAATTAAAAGGTTACATGACAACTCGATATTAAAAATAAAATATTACAAACCTCCCCCGTATATATATATATATATATATATATATATATATATATATATATATATATATATATATATATATAGTATTTTAGGTATGAGTCACATTCTACACATTAAAATGTCAACTCCATATTAAAAATAAAAAATTATAAATCTCCGCCATATATATATATATATATATATGATTTTTTTTAACTCTTATGCATATATCTATATAAACATTTTGTTTTATATAAAACATACATAGTATTTTAGTTATGAGTCACATTTTACACATTAAAATGTAATTATATTGGAACTAGAAAACCTTATATCCATGGGACTCTCTCATCTATATAATTATTTTTTTTATTATATTTCTTAAAATGTTCTCTATTAATATTTAAAAAGTTATATGCCAACTCCATATTAAAAATGAATGAATTATATATATAGATATATAAAATTTAAATACTTTACTTTTATTTTTCTTAATAGAAAATTATTATATTTAATATGAACATTGAAATATTTTATATATCACTAATAGTAAAATATTTTTAACTATTACAAGTCAATTAAACATAAAATTAATTACATGTCATGTAATATCAATTATATTATTTTTACATGGCATATATCAACTCCATATTAAGTAGTGAACTAATTACATATCTCTTTAATATTAAAATTTAAATTAATGTCTAGCGGTTGTTGATAAATGATGGAAAAGTGTTTGTTTAAGCATTCAATGGTGTAAAGGTCACTCTCTCCTGAAAAAAATCAACCATCAACCATTCTAAGCCTTAGGCTGGTGAGATCCTATTTTGACAATTTAGATTCCCATGGGCCAGGATTAACTCATATTACTTAACAAAAAAAAATTATTTTTTCCTTCACTTTCAGTTACTTTATCTCTACATAAAATTAATGTAAAATTAAAGTGGAAATTGAGATATTATATTTATGATCGACATTAATTTTTTTATTATAACTATTTTTTAAATTTGTTATTGGAAGTATTACTTTATTATTTTTAAATATAACCTTACATAAGACTATCATCCTTATAAAGGTTGTGAAATATATGACTTAACATAAATATTTAAACTTATATTTTGAAAGTTCTATATGGAAATATTTATAAAGTAAATATAAGATTTATTTTTAATTTAAATACTTTAGCTTCTAATGTTGATATAAATATACTTTAGAGAATTGTTTTTACCACATTTAAGTAATATTAAAATAAATCTAGCTAGCACAATAAGAATGGAATTATTAATATTTTATATTACTTTAACTAAATCTAACCAAATATATATTTACTATAAAATTATTTTCTATTTAAAATATATATTTTAGTTAGTTAATAAAACAATCTTTTTTATTTAATTAATAACAGCCCTGAATCACACATAGCTAACATCTCCTGACTATACAATGCATCTTTAGAAAAAATAAGAAATATAACATACATTACTTCATCCAATATTTTATTAAATATTTGACTAAGTTACTTGGTGATAAAAATATTATTTAGCATTGACATGTTCTTAGTTCTAAAACAAAAATAATTGCCTTGCATTTTATTGCAGGTTACGAATGTCTCTATTGGCTTACATCATTTGGAAGCGACATACTCATGGTTTCAAAAATGGATTATCTATATTTTATGGGCTCATGCTCATGGTTCCAAAAGTCAATAAACGCATGGACCTTCTTGCCATAATGACATGTAATTATTCATTGTTTG
Source organism: Pinus albicaulis (assembly GCA_034641835.2). Lineage (NCBI taxonomy): Eukaryota > Viridiplantae > Streptophyta > Pinopsida > Pinales > Pinaceae > Pinus > Pinus albicaulis. The sequence continues at coordinate 1,254,396,530 of CM076572.1, read as the reverse complement.
ATGGCAAATAGTTATTTAACAGAGTTGTAAATCAGGGTTAGTTGCAAAGTAAAATAACCTTTTATGTATATGATGTTAACAGCAAGTTGTTCGAATGGCGTACAATTTACGGTACCACAACGTTTGCTCGAATACCAAACTCGGGAAGTTTAATATCATCGTTGTAGCAAAATATTTGTGAATGCATGGAAACTAAGGTTCTCTTCCGGGCGTGCAGAAGGTGGAGAATGGCATTTCAGAAGTCCATCAGAAACCTAACCGTGGTTCTCTGGTTATGTCTTGTTTTTCTATTTTCTTATGTAGCAATTAGAAGTTCAGGACCCATTTTCACAAAAGACTTTTGGTCTGCATCTCATTAACACTATTTCTGTAAGTTCATGTTCGGTTTAGAAATTTCAAACACTGGCATCTAATTCAATTGCATATTTTAAAATATATGAAGAACATGAATGGAGTCTAACAGTTGATTGTTGATTTTGCAAATACTAGTTAGATCACATAACTGGCTATAAAGGTGCTTTTAAAAAATAATTATATTAGGTATAATTTAGAATTCCAGGGTTTATATATATGTATGTTTTTTTATCTTATAAATGAGCTTCAATCTATAGACCAATTGTGGGAATTTTTAGTTTTCTTGTTGCTTAATAAAAGTCCAATCCAAAATTACTCCAATTTCTAACATTTATTTAAAAACATTATGAATGACAGAAACTACTTAACTCAGAGAAAGTAATTAAATTTTTTTGCCCATTTGAGTGCATAGGTCAGTGGAGCGGCCCGTGGTCATTAGTAATGCAGACAAGCTGGAGATTGCTCTGGCGAAGGCTTCAATGCCAAACAAGACACTGATCATGACAGCAGCGAATAAAGCATGGATGGAACCCAACGGCCTCATAGATTTGTTGCTGGAACCGCTGCAAGGTAATACATCCCCATTGCTATGATTTGAGGACAGAAATTTCAGGCGAGAAATTTTTCATGGCTGAGGATTACTTGAAGATCACTCGGAGAAGAATAGAATTCTTGAAGGATGTGGTAGAGCACGGATTAAGTTTGTCTTCACTGTAAGTTTACCTCTCAAGATTTTTTTCAAAAGAAAAAAAATATCAAAAGAGTATATTGATGATTAAGCAAGATAAGTAAAAATCTAGAGCTTACATTACAACTGTTTATGAGAAAAACCACAAGAACTATATCATATTAGAATAAAAATATCCTTGGTAAATCCAAAAAGATATATATAGGATAAACTAAATTTATCCGTCCATTCTTCAAATCTATTACTTAAAAAATTAAGTAATTCTTAGATAATCGATTGACCATTACATTTAGTTCCTTAAATATATAAAACATTTACAAATCAGAGAATTCCTTGTGAGGAGCTCTGATCTTAAGTTGCCATGCCCCAAAACTATACACATGAGTTGTTGCCCCTGCACGGTTCATTGCTCCACCGCGTGACCCCAGGGGTTTATGTGCCATGCAGGTGATTTCACAAGGGTAGCCACTGGTCCGAGACCTTATATCCCCCTCTTTTCAGATTCAGGTCACTCTTCTCTCTAGAAAAACCATGCTTCTTTGGGCTCCCTCTTCAGAGCTATTGAAGAGCCTTTCGCATGCCCTTGAAGTGATGCTGAGGATTCCTTTTTCCTTTCAGTGATTTCTCTATGGAGGTAAAGAGCTAGAGGACTCTTTTTTGCTCTTATTTTATAATATTGGAAAATTTGCTATTGTGGTTTGAACCCTTCCTCTATGAGGAGGGGTCATTGGTGAGCCATCTTCCGCTCAAGCTTTCTCTTTCAAGGATGTTGTTCATGCATAGCTTCCCAAGAAAGCTGCTCAACCCTCTAAGGCTCCCAAGCCTCTTTTGGTTGATAAATTGGAGGAAATTTCCCACAGACCACTTGAAAACCCGTTTCAAATATATGCAAAATCTGCCATTATTTGTTGATTCAGTTGATTATGGCCTCGCAAAATAGATCTCCACCAATGGATTCATTCCACTTGGACCAATAACAACAAGGTTATTTTCTGCTCGAAGGGTTTCTTTATAGTTTTTTTTGCTTTCAATGATGATTACAAAAAACCTTAAGTGGTGGTCCATGGTTTTGCGGAAAAGCAGGGCTATTCCTCATCCCCTCGTTCCGATACTTCGAACCTTCTACAACAGTCATTACCAAGCTTCCTATTTGGGCCAGGCTTCCAAATCTACCTGGTCATTTATTTCACTTTTCTCTCTTTCAAGGAATTGGAAATTGTCTAAGTCTCTTTCTGGCAGTGGATAGCTCCAAGGGGGAGACGGGAAAATACACCTATCGTAGAATATGTGTTGAAATTGAGAGAAGTAAAGGCCTACCCAATCAAATCAATCTCAAAATTGGGGATTTCCTTTGGACACATACCCTAGACTATGAAAACACTACTTTCCGATGTCCTCACTGCCATTAAATAGACCATCCTTAGAACTCATATACTATGTTCCTCGCCCAAAAGAATAGAAGAAAGCACAAATCATACTCTAAAAGTTGGAAACCTTATGATCCGCTTCCCATTGATGAAATTGAATCCTTCAGTTCGGATGAGGATGAGATTGAAGCAGATGAGGAGGAAGCAAAGTGGGAGAAGGATACGCCCTCGGCAGACCTTTGGGGGCCCAATGTTTCTTCGAGTGCTCAGAAATGATCTCATGACTCCTCCTCTTCTGACTAGGATAAGGAGACTCTTCCTTTAGTCAACAGCAACATTCAAATGGTTTTAGCCCACCCGCTCTATGACGGTTGGGTTAAAGTTACAAAAAAGAAAGGAAAAAAATGTCGTATTAAGGATTCAACCCATTCTTGGTAGATTCTTGTGTCTGTCTCTTAAGGCTCCCATGTTTCTCTTCATCATCCTCTTTTTTTCTCTCTTGATTACTTAATGGGACAGAGCTTGGTAGTGTAATATCCCAAAATAGGAAAAGACGGTAATAAAAAACACAATACCTAGAAACTACAACAATGAAAAAATAAACCAATTGCACCATAAAAATAGACAGAATAGTTGATTCATTTTATTAATATGGAGGTGGAATACAATGTACAATAGTGCTAAAAAATAATAGCACTCAAGCCAACAGAGATGGCTAGAGTGACCCTCAACTCCTCTCACCAAAGGCACTGCGTAACTGCTAATTTTTTGGAGGCCATACTGAGTTGTCCCTACTGGGAATGTTGGAAATATAATTTCTAGCTGAAAAGGGATGAGTAGATCAGGCCGTTCCAGAGCTTAGTTGATGTCGGGATTTTAGATCTGGGCTCTCTGATGAAAACCCAAAATAATCCCAAAAGCATTTCCAGATTAGCACACCTTGGAAAATCACCCTCCTAGGGCTTGCGATATAAAACTGTTGGGCATGGAGATATATGGCATGAAGTAAAGATAAATATGGCTACAATAAGATACAATTAGTTCAATGCATGAAGGGTTGATCCCTTCTCCTCATCTCCAAGCTGGAAGCTTCAGATCTAGCTCCTCCTTCCTCCTCTCAAGTTGCAGTTGTCGAATGCACAACTGCTGGAATGGAATGCACTGTCAAGGAGGCTAAAGCTATAGCCTATAGCTAGATGATGAAATTCAGCTCAAGACTGATGGGATATCTCCAAAGTGAGGGGATGGTCCCTCACTGGACTCCAAGCTCAAATACTTGGAACTTCCTTCCTCGACTAGATCTATAGGACTGGACTGTGCAATTCCAGAAGGAACTGCTGCTACATGGAGGTGTACAATGATGGCTTGGTGCTGGATATGACAATGATGTTTCTGGAAGACTGGAATAGAAGCACAAGTTGAAAGGATGGTTCCTCCACCAGTTTCCTAGCTGAAATTCTATAAACTACCTTCCTCTTCTCAAACCATCAAGTAGGAATAAGTAGTTCTTGAACCTGTATGTTTTGTAGAGAGGGGTTGAATGTGGCACCATTTCTGGATGATTAATGACTGTTCAAAGAAATCTTTCTAGAGTAGGCACTCGATCCCCCCATGTATAAGGGTGGGATTCCTTCTCGAGAACACCCGTGTGCTAAATAACACTGCACATTTAGCTAAACAAATGAAGCGTGTAAAGAAATTTCAAATAACAATCCAATATCTAAATCCAAAATCATGGTTTCTATGGCTTCCCTCACTTTACTTTTATGCTTTGTGAGCCTCCCCTAGCATTGGCCCACCTCATTATTGTGTTGCACACGTGGTTTCTAGCCTCCATGAGCTGTGCGTTGTCTCTCCATGATCTACATCATCTTTGCATTTACTCTCCATCCCCTCCATTACGTCTGCATTTAAAGCACCACTTCCTCCATCACTACATCATTATTGTTCTATGGTCTTACTTTTATTCATCCACTATCTCCATCATCATCCTCATCAATGATCCATAATCTCCACTCTTCCTTCATTAATAAGCTACTCCACTATTCCATAATGTTGCTCCACTATCTAACTAACCCACATTGACACAAAAATAGTGTATTTTATTCATCTATGGGGTTTATGGGTCCCTCAACCCTTTTATTTAATTAATTAATTAGGAAAATTAAGAACTCTAATAATCCAATTAACTGATGGAAAATTGGGAATATTACAGTCCTCCTCGCCAAAATGTTGCTTGTCCTCAAGCAACTGTAAAAGTAGATGCTACAAAAATCCATTTCCCTCCCAAGTGGCATCATCATATGGAAGGTATACCATCTGCTCCAATGTGCTATGTATGCCCAACTCCATATCTGACTCTCTAGAATGTCTAGAATGGCCTCCAACTGTGTAGTCAGATGCCTCTCCTCCTTAATCAATCCCCAACTGGAAACCATTTGTTGTCTAAGAGCCTCTTCTCGACATGAGATATGTGAAGTGTATTGGTTCTTTCCCTGTGTGGAAATTCCCAACTCATGAACTATCTCTCCCACCCATGCTACATGGAGTATGATGTACCTCTCCATGCTCCCATCATTGGCCTTATTGGCCTTTCTTGCTGCAAACATCACCTCAACATTGTGCAAAATAGGAAATAGAGACATATGGGTTGACATTTAAAATATCAGACCATACTCTCCCAATAGCAACCACTGCAAAAATGCCTCTGGCTACCATATCACACCATCATCATACCAAGTAAGGTAGCCAGACTCCCTCAAGAGAAGCCACCACAGCAATGCCTCTTACTGCCACACTAGATCGTCATCATACCAATTATGGTGGCCATACTCTCTTAACAGAATCCAACGCAGTAAGGCCTCCTTCTTCTATCCCACATCATCATCATGCAAGATATGGGCGAATTTCAGCCCATATTCTCCCAAGAATAACCAAAGAAACAATAACTCCTCTTGCCACCTCACATCATAATAATTCAAATCATGGAGCAACAATATACTGATTGACATGTAGAATGTCACATCATACAAACATAACCAAGCTCCCTCTTACCACATCATGTGAGTGCGATGTGATGTCCCAAACAAAGATACATCGATTGACATAGGATATGTCATGTGATTGCCAAAATCTCTCAATAATAACCAACACATGCATTCCTCCCGTTGTCGCATCACACCAGTACTATGCAAGGTATGGATCATACAAATGTGAAATTTTGGGTAGTAACCATACTCACCCAAGAGAAACCAGTGTAACCATGCTTCCTGCTACCCTGTATCATATATCTGCAAGTAGCCTTTCAACCACTTGCTCATCATCCTCACCCATCCATCCAACTGTGGGTGGTGACTCTTATCATGCTCAAACTTGGTATCCACCCAATGAATAATACCATCCTCCGCCATCTGATGACAATATTTTCACTCCATGATATGTTGAAGTGCATCCTCCTTGAGGTTTCTCCATGAGAACCTCTCATCGATGGCCCGGTAGAACCCATGAGTTTATAAATATGTTCTAGGAAAAAGCTTCTCTTTGAGTTGCAAGGTGATAATTAAGGAAGATCCATCCCAATAATGGAAAATTTTATCCATCACAAGGTGTCTACCATCTACCATCTTCCCATCCAATGCTTCACAAGTGAAGCAATTATCAGAATGCTCCAAGAATAATTCGGCCCTGAAATCATCACTGATCCTCAGTGACAGCGCTGTTGATCTCCATGATGGTGCATCTTTTGTCTCATGACTCTCTCCATACACAATGTTGAGCTCATACTTATGCATTATACTACTTAAGACTATGCTCATCCTATCCTCTAAAACTCCACACTCCAACAAGAAGTGTTGTGTGGATCTCAAGAATGTAAAATTCAGATATCTATACATCTCCTCCTTGAATAAGTCAAGGATCCTCCGTGCAGTGATAGTCTGCGGCTTCAAATTAGAAAGGTGTTCTAACCCTTCATTATGAAATTTGCCTGATGGCATGACCCCACAAATCTCAAGCTGAGGTGCTGAAATAATATCGGATGGAAATTTTTGCAAACATTGGATCAGCTGATACTTGGGAACATATTGCAAATCCACAAGAGTTCCTCCAACAGGTGTAATGGATTCTCCAAATGCTGGTGATGGTGATGGATTCTCCTTTATTGTTGCACCAGTGCTGGTATCTGCCTCCTCTTCCTCATGCATCTCTTGAATCATGCATAAGACTCTCAATGTCAAGTGCTTAGGATCATCTTGAAAATATGCAAGTTCTCCTTCTCGTGATGCCAGTACTTCTACAGTTGGTGGTGGTAGTGGTTTCTCCTTTTCTGGAGTGATAGAGTCGACATCTTCCCTTTTCTCCTCATATACTTTATCATCAATGTCGGGAAATGTCTATATGTAAAGTGTCTCAAGTTTTCTTTGATCAAACTTCTTCACCACCCTTTGAGTGAATTCTGCATGAGAATTAACTCTTTCATGTTTCATATGGCTGAACCACCAATCCTTTTATTCATCCTCAAGGTGCAACACTGCAATCTCAACACCCTCTATTTCCGCTACTAGATGTGGCTGGAATAATGCATCTAAATCCTTCCTCAAGCCTTTTTTGCGCTTATGGATGACCCATCACATCAAGGCAAGAAGAACCTATTCAATATGTTCCCTTTCCTTCTACTGTTGTTGCGGGGTCTCCGGTTTTCCTTGGTCTGGAAAAATTGTTTGAGAGTTAGATTCTCCATGAATGCCTAGAATAAGATTTGTACTCAGAAATATAATTACTCAGAGTTTCATGCTCCAAGTATCCTCTATCTCCATGCCATTCACCTCCTTCTACAAATAAATTCAACACAATAGAGTGTTGTGGAGCTCTCTTCATTTTCATTTGTTTATGTTGCTGATAGGAAGTCCTTGGAACTTCCTCATTCTGAAACCTTCTTGAGTTTCATTTTTTTCTCTCCCTTCTCAGTTCTTTGACCTCCTTGGAGAGATCCTGCATAGATCTAAAGAGAAGTGTGGCAAAACTTAATCCCTCTCTCATTGTAGATCTCCACTTTTTGCTTCTTCTTCTGATGTCATGAAATGTATTTCCCACAAGCTGAGCCAAAGACCATGCTAACATATCACTCTAATATCCAAAAATAGAAAAAAACACTAAGACAAAACACAATAGCTGGAAACTACAACAATGAACAAATAAACTAATTATACCATAAAAATAAAAAAAATAGCTGAGTCATCTTATTAATATGGAGGTGGAATACAATGTACACCAGTGCTAAAAAATAATAGCACTCAAGCCGATAGAGATGGCTAGAGTGACCTTGAAGTCATCTCACAGAAGGCACTATGTAAGTATTGATCTGTTGGAGGCCATATTGTGCTGTCCCTGCTAGAAATGATAGAAATATAACTGTTGGATTAAAATTGATGTGAATGTTATGTTGTTCCAGAGCTTAGATGATGTTGGGATTTCATATGTGGGCTCTATGATGAAAGCCCAAAATAAGCCAGAAAGGATTTCCAGATTGGCACACTTTGGAAAATCACCCTCCTAAGGCTCGCAATATACAACTGCTAGGCATGCAAATATATTGCATCAACTAACTGTAAATATGGCTGAAATAAGATACAATCAGCTCAATGCATGAAGAGATGATCCCTTCTGTTAATCTCCAAGCTAGAAACTTGAGATCTAGCTCCTCCTTCCTCCTCTCAAGTTGCATCTGTTGAATACACAACTTCTGGAATGGACTATGCGATCAAGGAGGCTGAATCTATAGCCTAATCCTAGATGATGCAATTTGGATCAAGAATGATGGGAATAATCTCTCCAAAGTGAGGGGATGGTCCCTCACTCGACTCCAAGCTGAAGCACTTGGAACTTCCTTCCTCCACTAGATCTAGAGGACTAGACTGCATAATTCTAGAAGGAAATTTTGTTGCATGAAGGCATAAAATTATGGCCTCATGTCGAATATCACATGCTCTTGTAAGACTGAAATAGAATCACAAGGTGAAAGGATGGTTCCTCCACCAGTTTCCTAGCTGAAATTCTAGGAACTACCTTCCTCCTCTCAAACCCTCAAGCAGGAATACGTAATTCCTGAATCTGTGTGCTATAGAGAGAGGTTGAATGTTGCATGAATTGGGGATGATGAATGGCTGCTCAAAGAAACCTTTCCAGAGTAGGCACTAGAATTCCCCCATGGATAAGGGCAGGATTCCGATTTGGGAACACCCGTGGGCTAAATAGCACTGCATACTTAGCTAAACATTTGAAATGTGCAAATAAATATCGAATGAAAATCCAAGATCTAAATAAAAAATCATGCCTTCTATGGCTACCCTCACTTTCCTTTTATTCTTTGTGAGCATGCCCTAGCCTTGGCCCACCTCATTACTGTGATGCACTTGTGACCACTAGCCTCCATGAAGACTGCGTTGTCTCTCCACGATCTCCATCATCTCGGCATTTACTGTTCACTCCCTCCATCATGTGTTCTTTTAATGCACCACTTCCTCCATCACTACATCATTATTTCTCTACGATCTTACTTTTATTCCTCCACTATCTCCATCATATTCCTCATCAATGGTCCATGATCTCCACTCTTCCTTCATTAATAAGATGCTCCACCATTCCATAATGCTGCTCCACTATCTAACTAACCCACATTCACACAACAAAAGTGGATTTTGTATGGTGTTTATGGGTCCCTCCACCCTTTTGTTTAATTAATTAATTAGGAAAAGTAAGAACTCTAATATTCCAATTAACTCATGGAAAATTGGGAATATTACAAACAACCTATCATTTCTGGCTTCCCCACTATCCAACCTCTCTTGACTGTAACTCCATTATGTACTATATGATTTTTTAATAAAATCAGTCTTACTTAGAAAAAAAAAACCATGGATTAATATCTTTGATAACAAACTTCCAACTAATTATTTGATTGGTTACTTTCTTAATACAATTTTCAACCCAAAAAAAAGGCTCATTAAGATCAATAATAATACCATCTCTTCATCTATTTTTCTTAAAGAGTACCATCAAAGAAACCTTATACATTAGTATCTTTAATAACCAGCTTCAAAAATTTTCTGATCTCTTTTTTCTTTTGAGGATCTATATGCTCCTACATGCACCAGAAATTCTTACAACAATTTGAAGAATATTGAAATTTTGATTTTCAAAGAGAGATTTATTGCTAGAAATTCAGATTACTCACGTAAGTTTTTTAAGTAGAAGCATATGCACTTCATCCCAAGAACCCCAATAGTTCAAAAGGTTTTTTACTTGTTTCTAAATTTTCCAAGGTACTTTTGAGATGAACAAATGGGGTAATTTTCCTCATTCACATATATAACATTTGCCGAGACCATTCCAACCTATTTTGGAGAGAATTTTCCAAATTAATACCTTATTCAAAGCCCTAAAGACATTCAAATATTTTAACAGCCTGTACCTTTCCAAAAGAAACCAGTCCACCATGGCTAGGACCCTTGCCTATAGCCCTGATAATAGACATTTTCCTATTTTCTTCAATAAAACTTTGATAACACACCTTTTCCTCTATATTTCCAACATCTCAAGTTTACATCCCTTAGCAAACACTGATAAGAATTGGGATGGATTAGGTTATAATATATTTTAAAACTGGGAGCATGATAATGATTGATGGGAGTTTAGCCATGTTCTTGATTCTGAGGATACTTTATATTTTATTTGACAATCCTTGAAGAACCCTCATTTATTAAGCAGGTAGGCTTCCATTACATTTGCAGATTAATTTCCCTTTAATCAAAAATTTGTTTTTATTGTCATGAATCGAAGATCTTTTGCATCTTTTCTCTCTCCTTTACATTAAATGACAGAGTTATCAATAGAAAAAGTGTTTAATAATAAGTTTCTTAAATATTTAATTATGTTTTAAAATTTATTTAATATGATTATAAATTCATTACAATAAAATATTTTGATAGATAATTTTCAGATTGATGACGAAAAATGGAATGGCCCACTGTTCTCTCTGTATTGTTCTTATGAAATGTTTTCTATTCCTCATTCTCATATCACTAAACCATTGGTGGCTGACTCAACGAAAAGTCGATGGCTATCTGGCTTCACCAAATATGACTTAAATGGCATGCCAACATATATTATCATTACATTCTATGTCTTCAATCTGGTAAAAAAATAAAAACTTACAAAAACCATAGTTGGTACATGCTACTTAGTAGCTCTGCTATTCGAATCATTGTATGGCTTAATTCGAGTAAAAAATAAAAAAAAATACATTGCAAAAGTAATGATAGATGCAGGGAAATGATGATTGGAATTCATTCATTTTCCAATTGCAATTTACATGGTGCCAAAAACAGGGAGGTAAATTTCTGCATTTTATCTCCTCTTTAGGCCACTTTCTGTTTATAATTGAGATTAGTGGTTTTGGGTTATCTACTCTTTAGTCCACTTCCTCTTTAGAATTGAGATCAGTGGTTTTGGGTCATCTGCTCTTTAGGCCACTTTCTCTTTAGAATTGAGATTAGTGGCTTTCAGTATCTTTGTTGATTGTAGATTCTCAACATCTAAGTAGTATAGAGTATTATTTTTGCAATCGACATGAATTCATGCAGGAAAATTAGATAAAAGTAATTACTACCAGAGATTATGTTTATTACATATTGTCTAATGAATCTGAAATCAACATAAAAATTAATATAAATTAAATTTATATATACACAATAGAAATACACTGAATCTACAATAGACATCAAAATGCCCATCTTTCTTGTGCACACTATTTTTATTTCAAAAGAAAAATCAAGAAAATTAAAACCTCTTTCAATTCAGTTCATGAGGGAACAAAAAAGATATGGTTATCATACATCTTCCCTTCATTCATAAATGAAATTGGTGCTTCCTTTGGTGCACCATATTTCATCAACAACACTATTTATAATAAATGAAACCATTACGGGAAACAATATCCCACTTTGGCATTGATGGAAACACCACCAAACATTGATAGGCATTGATGGAAATGAGCCAAAACTCAAAACTCCACCTAACATGTTGTTAGGGACTCCTTCTTGATCATGTCACTTCTCTTATTTTTTGTCCTTCTTCCATGTCTACATTCTCTTTCCCTTTGACATCTTCCTTGATTTTGTTACTTCTTTTTCTTCCTTATTCAATGTCAACATTCTCTATCGCCTTCAAATCAATGGTAAGGGACATGGTTTCATACCAATGCTTTGATGACTATTTTTGGACCTTCTAACAACCCCTAGTTGATTCTCCATGTAAATAAAATATAACCAAGGTCATGGGAAATGCATTTCAAGATAAATGTTCTGAAAAACATAGTGATGGGTATCACGGGTGATTAATTATTAGCTATCAAAATTGGAAAATGAATTAGAAAATTCAAAGCGACAATAATTGGGATTTTATTTATGAAATAAAGTAAAATAGGAGAAAATGAAGGCAAAGAGATACAAATTCACATGAGAAGGGAATTTAAGGAAAATGAAGAATATAGAACCCTCAATGATAAATTGGTTTTTTCATAAAGCCCTAAGTGAACCTCCATTTTCCATAATTTCTACCTCAAACCAGCTCATCTGAGCCATTTTGAGCACCAACACTCCATGGCCTTCCTCTGGACATCGTCCACCTACAAGTTTCATCATTGTGGCTAGCATTGATAACCTATAGGTTGCTCCCATCTTCACCTATGTTGGTTCTAGAAATTTGGGAAAAAGAGAGAATATATGGAAGCTTCCTCTTCTAGAAGCTTGTAGAATTTTTTATAACCATTTACCTTGCATTAAACTTTCAGATCATATCTCACACTTATTTGGAGTTTCCATCCCTTATCCTTTGATCCCATCCTCTACAAAAAGGTGGATCTAAAACCTTAGATTTATAATTGGATAATAACTCCCAGCTTACCCCATTCATCTATATATTTACTAACTTGCATCCGCAAGGGGTTGGATATTGGAGAGTAATTCTACCCTTATGCTACTGAGGTGAGAGCTTAACATTCCATGCATTTAGGGTGATTTCAGTTGCATATTATGCTAAGGAAAAGGAAAATTTAACAGATTGGAGGAGCTCTTCTACAAGATAAACACCTATTTTCACTGTAATATCCTTCCATTTATATTAATGCAAATATTTCTTCATTTTCCTATATGTGATCGTCATTGTTTCACTTATTTCATTACCATGTTTATCTATTGGAAAGAGTACTTACATGATACTACATAGATCTCCTAGTTTCTTGGCTTGTGTTATCTAACTCAGAAGACTCTAATTTTTGGAATCATAGGTGGAATTGGAGCATTGAATTTGAAGAAGGAATGAAGCATGCGACGAATTCTAGGTAGGCTTCATTAGATCATCAATTTACTTTAAGGAAAGCATTGGGTTTCTTGTCTCTCTGTTGTTCTAGGTTGGCCATTGAAACTAGGGGAGATACTTTTGTCTGTAACCTTAAATCCTGCATAGCAGTGAAATTGAAGGAAAATAAGGAATATAGAAGCGTCAACCATAAAAATGTTTTTGAGGATTAGTTTCTAGTCTTTGTAAATTTTTTCGATTGATCACTCTTTCATTCTCGCGTTCTCTCATACTCTTGCACACTTAGTGAAATATTGGTCCACATGGGAATTCACGTGGATTTGCGAAAGAAATCAAAGGAAGGAGGAAAGTAGAAGGGAGCATTTAGATCAATGGATATAGGTATATTACTTCATAGGTTAGAAGTTGCATCTCTGATTTCCATGATGATTTATGGATGCATGGTATATGCATGTGATTTTCTCGTTATGTGTTATTATTTAGATGGAGCTTTTCCTGGATTGACAATATTTTTAGCCTTTCCTTTCCATTTCCTGAATATCCATGGTGTTTTGTGTTTTCCAAACATTTTTTTCTGATTGATTCTCAGGTTCCTTATGTTTTTCAGTTAGAAGATGCGCTCAGCAAGCCCGAGAACAACGTGTATTGAATTACTAGTCCTGGAGCCTAGGTTGCAGCAAACGCTCTAGATTCCTTTGTGGGTTGAGTTACTATTTCCTGGAGCAGATTTGGACAAACTCAGTGGAGCACTTGAAGTTTTTGGGTTGAGTTAATAGTTCCTCAGGCCATGGAAAAATTAAGTAGATACCGATCTAGTTGGTGTTAATGATGTCCGACTGTGGAGGTCGAATTAATGTGGTTGAGGGTTGATGTGGCTTTTCCTATGGAAGCCTTAGATTTTTTTTTATATTTTTATATTCCGTGAGATCCCACATTCATGCTTATAAAATGGTGTGGGGGTGATTGACTAAAACAGGGATTTGGCTCAGCCCAATCTATGGTCAAATGGTACGTGGAAGTCCCTCACTTAGTTGGTATTTTCATATGTTAATATGAGACATTTCCTCATTGTGATCTATGAGAATTTATTGTGCTTATGTTGGTGATATTATAGCTAACTTTTCATGGTTTTTATGATTGTTATTTTCTAGTTATATGATGGTTATAATATGGGTATTATATATGCCTCTTGTCACAAATTATTTAGTTATTGATTTGGTGATGAACTTATGGACTAATAAGTGTTGTTGCAGTTATGTAGAGAGGGCATGGGGACTTCTTCATGATGATATTGTGAACCTTAGACAATTATGATAATATATGCACCCATGAACTATAGCTTCTATGTTTATCATGTGTATGAATGAATGTATGTTATGCACTAGCCATGTCCTGGGTGAGTTATTGTCCATGTTTTGTATCAAAATCTTTGTAATGATATCATTTATCATTTTGGGAAGTTACATGAAGCGTTTTGGAAGTGTTCTACTAATTCGAGTGGAAAAGTAGCTCATACCTTGTGACAACACCCTCTGAACTAGATATTTTGGGATAAATCACATGAGGAAGTGTTTCGCACGTGGTTGGAGGCCTATAATTTCACCCTGACATTTTAATACATGCGCTTTTGGGCTTAGGGAAGTGAAAAGGATCCAAATGCATGTTTTTTTCACCTGGTGTGATCCTTTGGCCCTTGAGTATCTTGTTGACTAGGTGGATGTTGTGAGTTTTCAATTTGTTAGCCCCACTTCAATAACTAGAGATTGGAGGTTAGATCATTTCATAGTAACTCTTCGTCTCATGTTTATCCTGGTAGGTTGGTGAGTTTGGGTAAATTTCAGAGGGGTGATTATAGGGTGGTATCAAAGGTTCAAGGTTCCAACACTTAGACTAGATTTACTAGCACATTTTTCCAAATTTCCGATGGCCAAAATGTCACTCTTGTGACACATAGGCATCCCAAGAGTGACAGTCTGAGGTGGGGAAAAACCTCGATTCTCCTAAAGTCGGAATTCTGACACTTGTCTTAATTATCAGTAGAGAGACATTGATTCCGATGTTTTTTGGGTGGTGTTGCAATTCTGACGTTTCAAATTGGCCTTCTCTCTTCCAACGTTTCATGCTTCTTTGCTCTTCCAAAATTTATAAGTGTCGTAATTCCAAAGCCAACCAACACCACAACAGAAGTTATAAGCGTTTCTCTTTCGACGAAAAAAATTATAGCTCTACTGACAAAAAAACTTGTCGCAATTTCGGTGGCAACAAACTCTACAACCGACATTATAAGCATCACTCTTCCGATGAAAAAAAGTATCGCTCTTCTAACGAACAAAAGCGTTACTCTTCCGAAGAGAAAATGTGTCTCTCTTCTAATGAACACAAGCATTTTTAGCCCAATGATACACAATGCCCCAACTGATGCTTCTAAACATCGTACTACGAACAACAACGAAACATTTAAAAAAAACTAAACATCGAAATGTTAGGTCCCTGTAATTTGTCAGATTGGCAAGACCAAATTGAACAAGGGTAACATCAAACCAACTTTGGAGCCCTAGAACCTAGCCTTGCTAGACTTAGAGAGGGCTCTCTCTATATTTGTGTAAAATATGTAACTTGTTTGTTTTAGGATGTTGATTTTAGGCTAGTTAAATTGATAGGTTTTGTTTGTTTCTTTTGTTTGTTTGGGTTGGTTTTCAAGAACAAATAGAGTAAGAGAAATTTAAACCATTGGGCTATGAAGTCTACAAAAATTCTTGAAAAGTACAACAATAGGTCAAGGGTGTTTCATAGGGAAAGTTAACAAAGCCAAATGGATCTAAATAGGTTTAGTGAGTGTGAAATGAACATTAAGTTGTGAATGTAGTAAGTTTAAAGGGAAGTTAAGAATCCTTTAACATAAACTATAACAAGAAAAGTCTATGACAGTACTATGCATAAAGAAACAATCAAAGGACAGGGTGCACCGTAAACTTCTTTGACCTAGCTCTATTAAGTAAACTTGAAAACAACTATCCAGCAAATCCTAGAGAGTAGGGAACTCCTAACTTCTCTAGCTATCTACATTTAGAGAAAGAAAAAATTCAAGATAGCACATAAGTAATGATTAAAGAGTAGGGAACTCCTAAATTCTTTAATCAAACTGTAAATACCTTCAAAGTAACCATTTCAAGATAGAATAAAGGACAAGGCATACCATAAACTTCTTTAGCCTAAACCTTAATAAGAAAACTTCAAAGAAAAGCCTAGAAAACAATGATTCAAGCTACACCAAAGGAGAGGGCATACCATAAAATTCTTTGGCTTGAATATATTTAATCATTTTGAAGAAAAAAATCTAAGTGGAATTAAAGATCAATTAATAATTCTTCAATCAGACCTAGCAGAGGAAAACATTTGAGCAATAGAAGCACATAGACCTAAGATGCCTCTAACAACATATCTTGGCCTTAAATTTCTGTTCTA
Source organism: Pinus albicaulis (assembly GCA_034641835.2). NCBI lineage: Eukaryota > Viridiplantae > Streptophyta > Pinopsida > Pinales > Pinaceae > Pinus > Pinus albicaulis. The sequence continues at coordinate 1,254,380,282 of CM076572.1, read as the reverse complement.
ATGGAAGAGAAAATATTGAACAGTATGAGAAGATAAGGAAAAAATAACTATATTAGAGAAAAATCACCATTAACGAGGTTCATGAATCATATGAAGGTGCTTTCTCCATTGATTCTTAGTCCAAAAACAATCACACAACTCCAAAGGCAATTTCTTCACAGCTCCAAGTCTATGTATTCATCTTAATACAAAAACCAACCAACAATAAACATGAAGCCTCCATGCAGTATTTAACTTGAAAATGAGGAGGTGGAAACCCTAGCTAGGGTTTTAGAAGTCATTGATTACATATTTAAAGCATTTTTGCCTTTGATACCATGCAAGGCCCAAGGCAAAATATCTGAGCCTCATTCGTTACAAAAAACTTTTCTAACATAAATTCTAAGCTAACTTTGTAGATATTTGACCTTCAAGCCTTCAAAAATATCTTTTTAATAACTTCTTGTGTCTTTTTTTGAATTTCAGGCAAGGGCACAACACCAAGGTGCAAGGGCGCAGTGCCGGGCCAAGGGTGCAACACCAAAACTGGGAAAACTTATGTTTTTGTAGCTGCAATTTAGAGGCCTTCCTGGTGTCCAAATGAGCTCCATGATAGCCCATTGGAAAGCCTGACCTATCTAGTTTCGAAATCTGCATTTATTTTCCAATTATGTGCCCATTTGCATAGTCAAGAACCCATGCTCCCAATACTTCTCACAGCGCAGCGCAAGTGTTGAAATTAGGGTAGAAAGGTGATTTGTTGCTTCTTTTTGGCACTTTTGGAGTACCACTTTTGCTCCGAATGACTTGAAATTTTTTGAGAGTGATATATTTGCGCAAAGGATCATGAAAATGTAAAATTTTCCTCCATTTCATTCCCCAAAAAGGAGCGTGCACTAGTGGCGTTGTGCGTTTGGCACTTTTTATGCTGGCCAAATAATCAAAAACTCAGAATTTGCAAAAATGTGCCAAAATTGGGATTTATCTTACTGATCATGTTTGGGATGCTTATAGGGATCCATCAGCAATAATATCAAAATTTTCTTTTTCCTTTTCCTCTTTTAGGGCTTGAATCTTTGTAAGGTCTATTTTGAGCTTGGCCCTTGCAATCTTGTTTTTTAAGGCATGATGCCTTGCCATCTTCTTCTAAAGGTCAATGTCCCTCTTGGCCTTCTACAATTGACCCTCTAAGTGCACATTTTCTCTCTCTAGCCAAGGTTCACTGTCATAATCTATTTCCATGGCAAGAAACTCACTACGAGTGAGCTACTCTGCCAATGTTGTCTCTTGCCCTCTTTCCTTGGCTAGAGCCTTCTTCAAGCCAGTTGTCCTTGGCCTCCTCCTAGGAAGTTGTTCTTCCTCATCCTCCATGTCATCTAGAGTGCCCAAGGTTTCATCTAGCTTTTCCTTTGCTTTTGCAGCCTCTTTCCAAGCTCTGATAGCTATGATCTCATATATGGCCTTCTTTGTCTCAAATTACTTGTTTTCTACATCAAGGAAGTAGATCACATTCTTAGCCCTACCAATATTGTCTTATAGATCCATAATCTAGGCATCCTTGCTCTTGATCAACATGCTTTTAATACTTTCCTCATTCTCATCATCACTGTCAAGGTGAATAAGTTGAAACTCTTGTTTAGTTTCATGCTTGTCTTCCTCTTCTTCATCAATTACCTTTTCCTTACCTTTTTCAAGTTGTTTGGTTGATGTAGAAGGCATGGCCCCTTGCCACTTAAGGGCAGAAAATACATGCCTATTTCCCCTCTAGTAGGTCAAAGGAAAATTATTAATGTTACTCATCTCAGTGCCATCTGCCTTACTAGCATCATCACTACCATCTACCTCACTGTTTGATGCACTATCATCTTCCTCACTACTTGATGCACTACCATCTACCTCATTTTTTGATGCACTACCATCTACCTCACTTCCATATTCCTCATTTCCTTCTGCCTCATTACCATTTTCCTCATTTCCTTCTTTCTCATTGCCTTCGTCACTGTTTGATGCACTAGTACCATCAAATGATGGTGACGGATTGTGAAAAGGTGATGAAGGAGGATCATCATGATGTGAAGGAATGTGAGAAGATGGTGAGGTGGAAGAGTCATCATGAGGTGAGGGAATGTGAGTGGATGGTGATGCATGAGTAGTGGGGTGTGAAGGTGAAGGAGGAATGGGAGGACGAGAAGATGAAGGGACATTTTGCTGCTGATGACCTTGTGGAGTGGTGAAAACCTCATTGGCAATGAAGGTCTCCCATGGAATGCCTTTCCGCTGTAGTTGGTGCATAACCACCATTTTCATAAGGGATTGATGGAATAGGCTTTGCATCTACCAAGGATAGTGTATATTTTGCACTATGTAGGAAATTTTATCAATGCTTCTATAGAGGTAATAGGATATGTGCAGCATCCTCACTCTATTAAAGTGCATAAGCAGCCTGATGTGGTAGGAGTAAAGATGGGAGAACCTTCCCTCACATGTAAAATAATTCATGATAATTCTCATCATAGGTGCATATATATCAAGAAAATGTGAGAAAGGAAATATTGAATTACTGTGGTCTTTGTACCTAAGCTTTAGGTAGGGTTAAAAATAACTCATGTCAATATTGGCCTGCTTGAACCATTTCTCCCCTTGACTAGGTACGCATTAGGGGAATTTTGAGGCCTAAAATGGGCATCCTAAGGAAAATTTAAAATCAAAATTCACTTTATGAGAACCAATTACATTTTAGGGGATGACATCATCACTAATGGTTGAGGTGGAATTGCTTGAGTTAAAGGTACTTACTTGTCACATTCGCAATGGTGGATAAAACCTCATGGTTAACCATGGTAGTGCTCTACGTACTTTTAAAGTCAAAGTAAAGTACTCATAATAAATGTCATTTCACACTTTTCGAATAAAATAATATTATTATAAATTCTTATTTCTTGAAAGAAACAATGCATATCCATATACATTTATTATATTATATTATTTTATTTTATTTTTATATAGTATATTAATTACATGTTATTATACAATTTAAATAATATAAATTTTAATTAATAGCATATAATATAATTAAGAATTTATAAATTATATCTATATTTTATTTTAAGTTATTTAAGTACAAAGGACAAATGCATTAGTTCTTCAATGATGAGTTTTTCTTGAAAAGTTCATTGTTATTTATAGTCACATAAACACAATTTCTTTATTAATTTTATTTTGGTACAACTTTTTAATTGAATTTAACTATGGTTACATGGATTTTGGTGAAAAAAGTCATTTGAAAATTCATAAATATTATTTTATTGGTTTAGCTATTATTTTATTATTTTCTTAGGTGGCCCACTTTAGACCTCAAAATTCTCCTAATGCCGGTGGCATTGTCAATAGCATTTGTAGATAACTCAAATGTGACCCCTGCAAGGTTAAATTGTTTGTCATGCAAGTTAATGATAAAGAGTCTAGTTAGCTCAGGGTGGTTTTGCACTTGTTGCACCTTTTCACAAAATTCATAGCAACGTACATGTTTGAAACATAAAATAGTAATGGGAGATGCCATTAGCTCCTTTGTGTTGATGAGTTCAAATCTGTTGATATTTACACCTTTGTGCCCATGCCTCCTTGGCATTTGAGCCTCTCCTCCACTGCCACTATCCTCTCCATCTGCTGACATGCTTAGAGCTCTTTTTTGAAACAATCTTGGCATAATGTCAAATTGAGATGAAGGAGGGCAATGGAATGTCAATCTTTTTACAAGTGAAGGGACTGAGTGTTATGAATGAGATGGGTGTAGGGACAACTCAAGTGAATGAACAACCTCCAAACAGTGTAATCCCTCTTTCTATCACTGATTTTCTTTATAGGTAGATGAAGTAATGGTAAACAGTGATTCCTAGTTTAAACACCTAGGGCTTTTTCTTTGGGTTTCAACTTCTTTCAATAAAAAATCATCAAATAGCTTGAAAATGGGGTTAGAGCATTCACTTACCATTTATTATTGCCTTGGAGGACCTCAGAGGAAGCTTGAGAGATATTTGGAGTGAATTGAGTGGTTGTAGGGTTTAGGAAGCCCTCCCGTCCAAGGGTGCAGTGCCTAAGCTGAGGGCATAGTGCCAAGGCTAAGCGTGCAATGCCAAAGTTGAGCACGCAACTCCTTTGAAAACTTTGTTGGGTCCTATTGGGTAGGGGTGCAACACCTTCCCTACTGCGTAGTGCTCACTTCTAGGCATGCAGTGCTAGTGTAATTTGTATGGAGAAAAATTGCCAAGGGCGCAGCGCCCGATCCGAGGCGCATAGTGCCAAGCTGAGCGCACAGTGCTAGGAAAATTTGTCCAATTTCACTTGTAAAGCTCACAAATTCTCTTCTACTGATAATTCTTGATCCTTTGAAATGTAAAAATGAGGACTTTGAAATGCAAGACGAGCTTTTATAGACTTGAGAATTTTAATTAAAAATTTTCAAACACACTTCCTAATGTTTTAAGTCTTTTTCACTTTCTCACTAATTTTTTTGACTTTTTGTTTGTAGGTGACTAAAAACATTAAGTTGGCTCTAATTTTACTCCTTAAGGCATGAAAATTTGATTTTGAAACTTTAGGATTTGGTCATATAGTAGCATCTCTAAAAACATCTTTTGTTCCCACCTTGGAGCTCAACATCATATTTTTCTCATTTATATATGGCAAGCTCATTTCTTACAAGTTTTGGATTTGATCCATACCGACATCTTCAAAATCCTTTTTTTCTTCCATCATGGAGTTCAACTCATATTTTTACCTTCTATGGCCACTTTCCCAAAACCCTAGGTGTATGGAGTGCTTTTAAACAATCATCAGTGTTGTCCTCTAAGTTCTTTATAGCCCTTTCAAATTCATTCATTTCTTTCCAGTTCACCTCACTTTTTCCCCTATTTCATCAATCCTTTTGACATAATTTCTTCATGTTTGGCCTTGTGTACCTCCTCCATATTATTTATGCAATTGATCACTGTTTTGGCACACTACTAGGCCATCAAGCTCAAAAAACCCCAATTATCCACAAGAACAAGTGTTTCATTTCTTCCTTGCTGCAAGTTGTCTTCATTCAGGAGTAGACCACCTACCTTAACAGTACTTTCTACTGATATACCTTTCAACACTTGCAAAAGTGTCAAAGTTTGTCCATTTTCCTCATGTGTAGACTCTGAACTGAAGGGATAGTCTTCTTTGGAAATCCTTTAGGTCTTCCTTGAATAACCATGTCTTGAAATTCTATTACATATGAGCTAGATTCTAGCAAAGGAAAAGTAGTACCAGAAACATCCAATGGTGAACTTACCGCATGTGAAACCCTAATGACCTAGTGGGAGGATATTTTGACCTGATCTTGACTAAAATTTGGCTTGGAGATCTTCAAGTGAAAACAGAGTATGGTCAACAGTGCTGTATCGAAGATCCAAATCCAATGTACTTTATTTATCTAAAGAGCCTAAAGAGATAGTTTTGAGACCATTAATGCTTGAGGGACTTGGGGAGCATGGGAAAAATGTTTTATGAAGGCAAGAAGGATGAGAATGGGAGGTGTAAGCCTATAATGAATTTTTAGGAGTGACAGGGTGATCATGAAATGCCAAGACTGATAGAATAGTGAAAAAGTTTCTCTAAGGATAATGAAGGCAGTGAGATTTCTAAAACTCAAAATATTCAAGGAATGTTGTTTTTAGAAATCTAGAACCATCCTATAGTCATCTACAAATAGTGAAAATTACTGATGACTAATAGTGGCTCCACTTGGGGAGTGCAGCTCCTTTTCAGGAGGTGTCCAGAACCTCATAGTTCAGATCTCTGATTTTTGAAGATCAATACCTTACTTTTACCTGGCAGGTCCCTCTTTCTTCACATGTTGATGTTCTTTTTGACATTGTGATCTCAAATCCGAAAAACATTATTGCTTCAATATCACTTCTACCTAACCATCATACTTTTCCTAACATTTTTTTTCACTTGCGTGCATTTGGATTGGTAAACCCTTGAACTCATTTTTTCTTTTGAAAGCATAAAAACTATTTACTTCTACCCTTATCACTTCCAAGAGCTCAGATTAGTATAATGAAATCTTTATTCTCTACCTACACTACTTATCTGTCAAGGTTAAGCAGTTTGATAGATATTCATTCTCTAATCTACTAACTTGGAATTTAAAACATGACCAAACCAAGGTTAAGCAATCTGATTTTTCATGGGCAGTGGCATTTTGAACAAGCTGCACACATAATTTATTTTTCTATAAACAAAGCCAAATACTTGAGGGTGTTAGGCCCCTGTAATTTGTTAGATTGGAAACACCAAATGTACATGGGTAACATCAAACCAGTCTTTGGATTCATAGGACCTAGCCTTCTTGGACTCAGAGAGGACTCTCTCTATACTTGTGTAAAGGATGTAACTTGATAGATTTAAGGGTTTTGATTTTAAGCTAGTTATAAGGATTAGGATTTTTTTGTTTTTTTATTTCGTTGGATAGGTTGTCAAGCAGATCATATGGAGTAAGAGAGGTTTAGACAATTGGGAAATGGAGTCTACAAAAGGTCTTGAAAGTTTAACAACAAGTCAAGGATGTATCACAGGGCGAGTCTAACAAGGTCAAATGGATCTAAAAGCTTATGTGAGTGGAATGAACATCACATTGTGAACATAGTAGGTGCAAAGGGCAGTTAAGAATCCTTAAACAAATACTTTAACAAGAATGATCTTTAAAATCACTATGCACGAATAAATAACCAAAGATAGGGCACACCAATAACTTCTTTGACTAAACCCCAGAAAGTAAAAATTAAGGAAACAATTCAGTGAATCATAGAGAGAAAAAAACATGTAAGTCCTCTAGTGATTTCACCTTCAGGTAAAGAAAAAACATTTAAGATAACATATAGTAAAGATTAAGGAGCAGGGAACTCCTAATTTCCTTAATCATACTATAGAGACCTTCAAATCAACTATTTAACATGAACAAAGGGCATGGAAAACCATAGACCTCTTCAACCAAACCTATTTAGCAATACTTCAAAGTAAAATACCTCAAAAACAATGTTTAAGTTACATCAAAGAGTAGGGCTAGCCATGAACTACGTTGACATTAGCTTCATTTAATCATCTTTAAGATGAACAAGAATAAGTGGGATTAGAGAGCAACTAATAATTCTCTAAACTAACCTAGCAGAGGAAAAAATACAAGAAATGGAGAGCAGATATAGGTAAGGTGCATCTAAACAACATTTCTTAGCCTAAAATTTTTGTCCTACTACATGAGAAAGATGAGACAAAATGATAACATAAGATCGGGTAAGCATGAAGTGATTTTATAGGCACACAAATTCACATTCTAGGCACGTAGCGCTTTGAAAAAATACACATAATTTTTTTCCAAGGGTGCAACACCCGACTCCAGGAGCATAGCGCCAACCTGAACGTGCAACACCTCAACACTTAGCTGAAAATTGACTTGAAAAACTCACAATTTCCTCTCCTGAATGCTCTGATGACTTAGCAAGCCAATAATAACTTGTTTCAAGTATAGAATAGGCCTTTATAGACTTAGGGATTATAATTAACTTGGAAAACCCACTTTTCTAATGTTTTAAGTCCTTTTCCATTTTTTGCTTGTCTCACTAACGTTTTGACCTTTTTTCTTTACAGGTGACTTAGATCATGAATTTAACTCTTCTTTTTGCTCCTTGGGGAATAATATACTCATTTTGAAATCCTTCGAGTCATATTAATCATGATATAACCTTCAAAACTTTCTATTGCTTCCATTACAATTTTTTACTTGTATTTCTCACCTTCGTTGGCAGTTTAGGAAATTTATGTTCTTTTTTATCCCTAAAACTTGACACATTCATTCTGACACAGCAACAACCTTAAAATCATATTTGGTTTCCATCTTGGACCTCAACATCATGATTTTCATATTTTTGACCACTGCTACTTTTTAGGTGAGTGAAATAACAATTTAGACCTTTCTCACCGATACTCTTTATATCTTTTCTCTACAGGTTTTGCTTGAGTCATAAAATTAACTCTCTTTGGCTCATTTATGTCCTTTAATACTGTCACTTAGATTATATCATGAAAACATTGAAGTAGCTCTTCCTTTTGGGCTTTGAAGAATGCTAAATTCACCTTTGACAAACTTAGGAACTCAAACACAAAGAAGCATATTCAAAACCCCTTCTGTTCCCACCTTGAAACTCAAATCATATTTTACTTGGAAGGTGGTTGAAAACCTTGAATTTACCTTTTCCTATTGATATTATTTATACCTTTTCCCTTTGAGGCAATGAGACATCCACCTTGGCAAACTTTTGGATGCTTGCACGCAGCATCACCTTAACAATCCTTTCTTTGTTGGCATCATGGTGTTTTTAACCATGCTTTTCACCTTCTTTGGACACTTTCCCAAAACCTCAGTTGTTTGGAGTGCCTGAAAACAATTATCAGTATTGTCTTCTAAGTTCTCTATAGAGCTTTCAAGTTCATTCATTTCTTTCTAGTTCACCTCACCTTTTTCGCTTTTTCATCAATAATCTCTAAAAGACTTCTCTTTATGTTTTGTTTTTGGTGTGCGTCCTCCATGGTAATTTCTGCATTTGATGCCTGCTTGGCACAATGTTGGCCCAATCAAGCTTAAAAAACCCTAATTATCTTTAAGACCAAGTGCTTCCTATCTTCCTTGCTATAAGATGTCTTCCTTTAGGAACATTCAATTTACCTCATCAATTTCTTCTACTGATTAACCTCTTAACACTCCTGCAGAAGTGCCAAGTTACATTTACCTTTTGTAGAACTTGATTTTCACAAGGTAGTCCTCTTTGGAGACTTTCAAATATTTTTCTTGAATAACCATGTCTCAACAATTTCAAGACCTCTGAACCATATTATAGAAAAGAAATACAGCGTCTGAAACACCAATGGTTTACCTTGGACCATATGAAACCCTAATTGACCAAGTGGGAGGATCCTTTGACCTAGACTTTGATTGAAGATTGGATTGGAGTGTTCAAGTGTAAAAAAAGAGCATTGAAAAAATGGTGTATTGAAGATCCAAAATCCAATTTACTTGATTTATCTAAAGAGCCTACAGATATAGTTTTGAGACTATCAATGCTTGAGGAGCCTGGTGAAAATGGGAAGGAATAGGCTTATAGGTAACCCTATATGTAAAGTAGAGTTATGTGCAAAGGAAAAATAGAGTAATGAGGTCATAGGTAGAAAAAAAGGATGGAGATGAGTGGCACAAGCCCATAAGGAGTCCTTTAGGAGTGGCAGGGTGACCATGGAATGGAAAAATGGTAGAAAAGTGAAAACTTTTCTATAAGGATAATGAAGGTACTGAGATTTCTAAAACTCACAATATTAAAGGAATTTGTTTTTTAGAAATATGGAACCAATATTTAGTCATATACAAAGAGTAAACATTACTGATGACTAATAGTGGCTCTAGTTGGGGAGGGAATATCCTTTTCAGGAGGTGTCCAGGACCTCAGAGTTTAGATCTCTAAGTTTTGAAGACCAGTACCTTACTTGTACTTGGCAGGTCCCTCTTCTTTCATTTGTTGATGTTCTCTTGAAGCTCTGATCTCATAAATCTGAAAAGACATGATTGCTTCAATATCAGTTCTTCCTACCCATCTTATTTTTCCTAACATTTTTTTTTCTTTTGGGTGCACTTGGAGTGGAAAACCCTTGACGTTATTTTCTTTTGAATGCATAAAAAATTATCTACTTGTACCCTTATTACTTCCAAGAGTTAAAATTAGGATAATGAAATATCCTATTCTCTACCTAGTCTATTCATCTGTCAAGATTAAGCTGTTTAATAGACTTTATTCTCTAACCTACTGACATGAAATCCAAAACATGACGAAACCAAAATTAAGAAATCGGATTTGCCATGGGCTGTGGCATTTGGACATGTTGCACACAGGCATTATTTTTGTACAATAAAAAACTAGAAAACCTGAGGGTTGTGATTCAAAATTGGTTATGTGTCCCTCTCATTCTCCTTTGATTTATATTTGAGCATTGAAACCAAATATATTTTCCTAATCTACTCTACTAACAAGCCAAGCTCAAATGGTTTGACAAGTCTTCTTCCACTAACCTATCAACAGAAATTTAAAACATGTTCAGTCATGATTAGGCTAGATGACTGAACAATAATTTCTTTTCTCAACAATAGTGGCATTTAGGCTTGCACACCAGGGAAAATTTTAAGGATGGGAAATTATTTTGAAGTTTAAAACATTGGTGAATCTCAGTAGTCCCTAATATGCAAACTATAAAATGTTTATTGATATATTTCTAATATTATTCAAATCTATAATGGTTTTCTATATACACTCTATATAATGCTGGCTATTTTTAAGTTAAGATAATTTTATATTGTAAAATTTGGGCGAATCATTTTTATAAAAAATGGAAATTTGTGAATCTTTTTTTTGGAAAAAACATGGAAAATTAGCCCACCTGCGAATATTAGCCCCTAAAATTTTCCATGTTGCACACTTTCAACATTAATATTTTTTGGTATGGGGTTGTACCTATTCCTTTCCCTGCCCTCTTTTTATTCTTTTCTTTGTTTTTGTATTTTTGTTTTTTTTATTTTTCATCAATCAACATTATGTACAATGAATGAAATTTTCAAACTAGGAATTTTGACAAAAATAGTGATTGAGCATCCTGCCATTGATAGGACCTCCAAATAACTCTATGCCATCTAGCTCTTGTAAGAAGAATTCATTATTACCTCTAACTGAATGAATGATTTAAGGACCCTTCCACAAATTTTCAAATTTTCCATGCTTTCCTTCGTCCTCTCTCCTTGAATCCCACTGCAGCACTTTGTCTCTTTCAAAGACCTTTCTTAGGTGACGTAGGTATTCTTCATAAATTTTAAAATAGACAATGATGCCGTCAAGGTATATCATAATCAAGTAACCTAAGTCTTCAGAAAAGCAGTGTCAATGGCTCTCTGAAAAGTAGCTCCCTCATTCATTAATGCAAAAGGCATTTTGTCATACATGCAGGCGCCCTAAGGTGTTGTGAGAGAGGTTTTGTGTTGATCAGTTCGAAGTACTTTCACCTGATTGTAACCTAAAAAACTATCAAGCAATGACATATTTTTGAAACCTACCACCCTTTGCAGTATATGGTCTATCTTAGGTAAAGGATAGTTGTCTTTTAGGGAGGCTTTTTTTAAGTTTCTAAAGTCTATGCATAGCCTAATCTCCCCTATTTTCTTTCTCACTGACATAAGGTTTGAAACCCATTCTGAGTATCTCAGTGGGACTATGATACTAGCATTATACATATTTTTTTTTTTTTTCAACTAGAGGTACTAGGACGGGGTTTATTCTTCTCAATTTCTTCTTGAATGGTTTCTAGTTTTCCTTGAGAGAAATCTTATGTTGAATAATATTTGTGTCATATGGCTTCAAGTCCTGATACCCCCACGCAAAAAAATCTTTAAACTCTTTGCATAGCTCTATGCATTTTTGTTTTATGTGAGGTGGCAGAGCTTTGGACAACTTTATCATTTTGGGTTCTTTTATGCTGCCTATGTTGCATTCTTCTACATCAATCTTAGTAGATTCCAGTTTTGGCTTCCTAGCAACATCATTGAGGTAAAACAACTCTTCTAAAGGGGTCATACCTCTTGGTAATGAGTTATATTTTCATTGAAATACCTCAAGGTCTTTTTGATCTGGGTCCCTAGAAAATTTTGCCTCATGAAAGTGTTCTAGCAAATTTACATCTGCATTAGGTAATGGCTTTAGTTTTTGTGTTTGCTCTTCATTTGGGAAATCTTGTTCATGCTCTAAGCTTGGTTTTGGTATTGAAAATTCATTCTTAAATTGCAGAAAATCATCAATTTATTCATCACCTTCAAACACTTGCCAATAATCTATTTTGTCAGGTACTGTAGGTCTGCTTTTGAATTTTACCATGAATTGTTCATTGGCATGGGGTATTTGGCATCCGCTGGCAGTAAAGGAAAGTTCATTGGCAAGGTTGTTTTGAGATTATAGGGATGGAGGTAGGTTCATACTTCTCAAAAGTTTTCAAAAGGTCTAAGGCGACATTCCTATATTCTCTTAGCCTAGGATTCTTGGCATAATATTCTCCCTTGATTTTTCTAATGATTAACTCAGAATCTACTTTAATAGAGATTTTATTGGCTTCTATGTCTTTTAGCAGAGGTAAACCTAGGAGAAGAGCCTGATACTCCACAATATTGTTATTGCATTGAAAATATAGTTTGTAGGAGTGTCCTCCATTGGTTTTATGTATCAAAATGCCTGCTCCCAAACCATATTTGCCACAAGAGCCATTATAGCTCATGCTCGAAAGTGTTGCAAGTTCAGATTCACCATTATGTTGTTGTTTGAGGCTGTTAGAGTTTTGGTTGTCAAGTTCTTCATTCGATGTTTGGTTTGATTGTTCTGGTAGGCCTAGCTCTTTCTCAGTCTCATTTACTTGTTCATTAATGTCAATTCATTGTACAAGATAAATGATTCAAGTTCTAAATGGATAGAATAAAGAGGGGTGTTGTTCAACCTATCTTGGCTGCTAACCATATATTTCATGTGAGGTTCCTGGTACAATATCCTTGTTTGATTAAATACCAGGATGGTATCATAGGACATGTCCATTTGGAGGTTTCCTTGGAGTTTGGCTCCCCATGATCTAGATAAAAGCATTGCATATTTCGGGCGAATGTTAGGCACTACAATGTCCATAACTAGACTCTTAGCAGGTATTTGTGCTAGATTGACACACAGATCCTTAATTAGACCCAAACATTTGACTCTGCTTGAATTGAAAGAGTACAATTATTTGTAAGGTTTGGTTATTTCGAGGCCTAATGTCTCCATCACCACCTTGGGCATGAGATTGTGTGAGGCACAAGAGTCTAGCATAGTATTGTGAAATATTTTGTCATGAATGTTTAAGCTAACATAGAATGGAGGGACAACTCCTTCTTGATATTTTCCCTCTAACATAGGTCCAAAAAACAACTCTGGATTGTGAGAAGTTAAATTCAGAGTGTCGGTGTCATTCCCTATGTTCAAATATTTCAAAACTTGGGACCTATATACATCCAAGTTCCTAGTTCAGTAATAGGTATGCTTATTTTTATCTTGGAAATCTCACCCTCAAAACTGAAAGGTGCTAGTGATATTGGTATATTTACATCAATTTTATCACACATAGTCTTTTCACCAACTTTGGTTTGCTGATTTTTATTAGGACTGTCATTTAGAGCAGTTTTTCGAGGGCCACTAGTTGATGTACTAGGGAAGCTTGGGTCACCATTATTTTGGCTAGTTTTGTCCTTGTTTTGATTAGGAGTCTTAGCCATCATATTGGTGTTTTCTGTTGTCTTTTTAAGGATGTTTTCAGGGGTTTTTCTAACAATAGTTTCTAATTTGTTATTTTTGGAGCCATATTGGTTTTTCTTACAACTAAGTTCATACTGCCTATGCACCTCCTTAATAGAATTTTCAAATCCTAATTTGTACTCTTCAGAATCCTGATATGTTCTATCAGTTTGGTTTGAGGAAAAGAGCCATTGTTCTTCTTCTGTGAGAAAAACATCACCCTCATTATCAGAACCTATCATATTTACATGATTTTCTTCCTTCTCTCCAGTCTCTTATTCCTCTTCATCTACATAGTTGTCTTGGAAAAGAGGCCTGATTTGCTGGTCAGTGTCTCTTTCTCTGTTTTGAGAAGGGTGTCTTCTAAAGTTTTGGTTTCTATTTCTGTTTTGGAGATTTTCTTGGTTTTCCCTAGGGGGTGTTCTTTCATTCAAACTGATTTTCTCCATCATCCTCTCCATTACTTTAACTAGATTGTGAATTTTGGCATCAGATGTAGAGGCCATGGTTTCATCTTTGTATGTAACCTTCTTTTATGGCCTCATCCTACCCCTCTTTTCAATCAGATTGGCCTCTACACTCATAGCTCCCCTTTGCATGTCTTATAAGGTTAGGGGATCTCTTTATCTCAATTGGTAGGCCATGTCTGGATCAAAACCATCTGGAAATTTTACTAAGGCTAGGCCTTGTGGAGGCTTCATGTGAGGTGGGAGTGCATTGTATACACTATTGAACCTAGTGCAATAGTCTTGGAAACTTTCCCCAACATTTCTCTTAAGGTTATTGTACTCTGAAAGTATTTGAAGATGGTTTTTCTTAATCTCCCATTTGTTTATGAATGTTTGATAAAAGGAAGGGAGGTCATGTATGACATTAGGAGTTAAATTTTTGAACCATTTCTTTGCTTCTCCTCCTAAGATTTGGGAAAACATTCTCATTTTTATGGTTTCCTCTTCTATATCTTGGTAGTTAAAGGCATAATTCATCCTTTCTACATGATGTTGGGCAGTGGTAGAATCAGCTCTAGTAAAGTGAGGGATTTTTGATTGGTAGTCTTGAGGCATGGGCAGTAAAGGTTGGAGTAGAACCAATGGGGAAAACCATGTTGCCATGATTGGAGGTAAAGGAACCCAAGGGCGGTTGGTAAGAGGGGGGTTTGTGAGACGAGGTGGAGGATGGAATGGAGTGGTTTGCACAGTTGATGTGTGAATGGGAATGGTAGATGTACGCAGACCAACAAACTGAGATTGACTATATTTGGAATGAAAAGAGCCAAATTTTTGGAGAAGCTCAAAATTAAGAGGAGTGGAAGGAGAGGCTTCTCTACTAGGACTCTGCTGCAAATCTATGGGCTCAAGGTCTGTCTGGTCTATTAAACTTTGAGACTTAGTTCTAAAAAGATTTCTTCTATGGTATAAGTCAAATTGGGGCTCTTACAACGCTGTGAGGTTTTCAGGGACAAAAATTTCTTTGTAAATGGTCCTAACAGTAGTTGAAACTTCAATCCTAGAATTTTTCCACAAGATTCTTTCTAGATCATCAACTATGGTAGGAGGGTCAGGGTCAGGGTGAGATATGGTACTAATCCTTTGTGAAGCCAGATTTCAAACCCAAAATGTAGAGAAGCTCAAAGTTTAGGAGTGTCTTGAAAATAGACTTATCTACAAGGATACTAAGTTCACACAAAGAGTGACTGGGTTTCAGAATTTTATGACTGATTAGTGGATTCCCAGGGGAGTTTATGAGAATTAGTGTAGTTAGTAGGCCTATTGGATGCTAGTGGAGTCGCTAGGTGTATGATGTTTACTGATTTGATGGTTGTCTTGTTGTCCACCATTAACAAGTCAAAAACCAATCTACAAATGTTTTGGGTTTTCTGAGATCCTGAGGAATAACTTAGATTGTCATTGACTCAGAAGTTCCCACCATGATCGCCATTATGTTAGGTCCCCGTAATTTGTTAGACTGGCAATACCAAATGTACAGGGGTAACATAAAACTATTCTTTGGAGTCCTAGGGCCTATCCTTCCTTGACTAAGAGAGGGCTCTCTCTATACTTGTGTAAAGGATGTAGCTTGATAGATTTTAGGGTTTTGATTTTAGGCTAGCTATAAAGATTAGGGTTTGTTTGTTTGTTTTTTTGGTTGGAAAGGTTGTCAAGCAGATCAGGTAGAGTAAGAGAGGTTTAGACCATTGGGCAATGGAGTCTAAAAAAGGTCCTAAAAATTTTAACAATAGGTCAAGGGTGTATCACATGGTAAGTCTAACAAGGTTAAACGGATATAAAAGCTTATGTGAGTGGAATGAACATCAAATTGTGAACATATTAGGTGCAAAGGGAGGTTAAGAATCCTTTGAAAAATACCTTAACAAGAATGACCTTTAAAATCACTATGCATGAATAAATAACCAAAGACAGGGCATTCCAATAACTTCTTTGACTAAACCCTAGCAAGTAAATATTAAGGCAACAATTCAGTGAATCATAGAGAGAAAAAAACATGTAAGTCCTCTAGTGATTTCACCTTCAGGAAAAGAAAAAACATTTAAGATAACATATAGTAAAGACTAAAGAGAAGGGAACTCCTAATTTCCTTAATCAGACTATAGAGACCTTCGAAGCAACTATTTAAGATGAGAAAAGGGTAGGGAAAACCATAAACCTCTTCAACCAAACCTATTTAGCAATACTTCAAAGTAAAAGACCTCAAATGCAATGTTTAAGTTACATCAAAGAGTAGGGCTAACCATGAACTACTTTCACATTAGCTTCATCAAATAATATTTGGGATAAACAAGCATAAGTGGGATTAGAGAGAAACTAAGAGTTCTCTAAACTGACCTAGTAGAGGAGAACATGCAAGCAATAGATAGCACACAAAGCTAAGGTGCCTCTCAACAACATTTCTTAGCCTAAAATTTTTGTCCTACCACACGAGAAAGATGAGACAACATGATAACATAAGAAAAAAAGTACTGAATAAGGAACAAATCACCATTAACTATGCTCATGAATCGTGCAAGTGAGCCTGCTCCATTGTCAAGAAAATCATGCCATCCACAGAAACCAAAGCCAATTTCTCCTCAATCTCCAAGTCTATGTATTAAGTCTAACAATCAACCAACATATACAATGAGGCCTTAATGATGTATTTAACTAGAAAGGAGGACCAAAACCCTAAATAGGGTTTCCAAAATGTCATAAATACATGATAAATGCCATTTTTGTCTATTAAGACCATGCAAGGCCCAAGGCACAAAATATCTAATGTAATAAATGAAAAATAACTTCTTACACCTAACTTTGGAAAAAACTGACTTTGAGGTTCCTCAACAACTCCAAAATATCTCCAAGTGTGTTTTTTTGACTTTGTAGGCAAGGGTGCAGCACTGAGGTCCAAGGGCGCAGTGTGGGCACTAGAAAAATAGGTCATATTGCAGCTAAGTTTTGAAGGCCTTCCCGATGTCCAAATGAGCTCCATGATAGCTCACAGGAAAGCTTGTCAAGTCTTTCTAAAACGACATTTATATTTTTGATTCAAATTCATTTAGCCACAAAAAAATTAATTCTCCCAAGACTGCTTAGGACGCAGTGCCAACTCTACAAATAGTGCAGAAAGGTGGTTTTTTGGGTGTTCTTGCAACTTTTGGAGGACCAAATCTGCTCTGGCTGATCTGAAATTTTCTGTGCATGATGAAATTGGTCTAAGGACTCCGAAAATGTAATCCACTCCTCAAAAGGGTTCCCAAAGAAAGAGCACAGTGTCAAGGATGTTACACCCTTGGCACTTTAAATCAGTCAAAAACCAAAATTTCAAAAAACTTGCCAAAATTTGAAATTGTCTTGCTCATGGTGTTTGGGATGCCTATAGGGAAGCATAAGCAAGGATTTCAAGCTTTTATTTTCCCTTTGCCTCCTTGAGGTACTGAATCTTTGCAAGGGCTCTTTTGAGCTTGGCCCTTGCAATCTTGTTCCTTAAGGCATAGTGCCTTGCCATCTTCTTTTGGAGGTCAAGATCCCTCTTTGTCTTCTCCAATAGACCTTATAAGTGCATGTTTTCCCTCTCAATCCAAGGTTCCCGATCATATTCAATTTCCATGGAAATCAGCTCTCTTGGAGTGAGTTGCTCTGCCAAGGCTTCCTCTTGCTCTCTCTCCTTGGCTAAGGCCTTCTTTAAGCCAATTGTTCTTGGCCTCCTCCTAGGAAGTTGTTCTTCCTCTTCATTAGTGTCTCCATATCTATCCAAGGCCTCATCTAGCTTAGCCTTGGCCTTTGTAGCCTCTTTCTGAGCTCTGATATCTCTAACCTCATAGATTTCCTTTTATGCCTCTAGGTGCTTGTTTTTAACCTCATAAAAATGGACGACATTCCTAGCTCTACCTAGATTGGCTTGCAAATCTTTAATTTTGGCATCTTTAACACTGAGCAACATGCTTAAGATTCTTGCCTCATTCTCATCATCACTGTCAACATGAATGAGTTCAAATTCTTGTTCAGTCCCATGCTGGTCTTCTTCTTTCTCATCCATGACCTTTTCTTTACCTTTGTCAAGCTGCTTAGTTGATGTATAAGGACTGGCCCCTTGCCTCTTGAGGGCAGAAACACATTCCTATTTCCTCTTTTTTAGGTCAAAGAAAAAGGTTTAACTTTGATCATTTCAGTGCCTTCATTATTGCTGTCATTATGATTGTCATTATCATTGGTATCCTCACTGTCGTCATGCCTCTTATCAGCACTGTTGCTTTCTGCCTCATTGCCATTATTTGATCTACTGATTTGTGCCTCATCACTATTATCATGGCTTTTTGACTCACTATCTTCAACATCATTATGTCCATCATTCTTACTTATTTTTGTACTGCTCTCATCATCTTCATTGATTGGTGCTTCATCACTATTTTTATACTCATTGGCATCTTCTTCATTTACATTCGCACTAGAACCTTGGCTTTCTGACCTATTTCCTTCTTCACTGCCTTCTTCTGAAATCCTATTTGCCTCATTTACATCATCCTCATTTTCCTCATCTGCACTATTGTGTGTTTCATCATTATCTTCCTAATTTTCATTTCCCTCACTTCCATCTTTGCAACTTTCTTCATTTGTATCCTCACCATCCTCAGGGAACTTTGTTTCAGTGATTTCTTTGCTTTCTGACCTATTTCCATCATGGCTCATTTCCTTGTTGTTTTCTACATCTTTTCCCTCATCTGATCCACTGACTTGTGTGTTTTCATTATCAGCCTCATCAAGGCTCTTTGAGCCACTGTCATTATTTTCATTGCTATGTGCCTCATCATTGCCAACATCATCACTGCCTTCTGTTTCCATGCTCTCTACCTTATCAGTAGTATCATCCTTATTGTTGATATCCTCCTTACTATTATCAGCCTTATTTTCATCATCCTCACTACTAGGTGCTTCATCACCATTTGCCTCACTATCATCATGCTTACTACTATGTGCCTCACTACCCTCTTCTTCACTATTTTCTTCTTCATTATTGCTTGATTCATCATTACCCTCTCCCTCATTGACATTTGATTGCTCATTGGCACTCCCCTCATTTTTTGATGCATTGTGAGAGGGTGACGAAGGA
Source organism: Pinus albicaulis (assembly GCA_034641835.2). NCBI lineage: Eukaryota > Viridiplantae > Streptophyta > Pinopsida > Pinales > Pinaceae > Pinus > Pinus albicaulis. Next base: position 1,254,361,281 of record CM076572.1, on the reverse strand, counting down.
GGGTTTCCCTAAAGTGAAGGAATATGTGTAGATGGTGAAACATGTTCAGCAAGAGATGATGGAGAGGGACATGAGGATGAGAGGATGAAGGCATATTTTGCTAAGGATGGGCTCGTGGATTGGTGAAAACTTCATGGGCAATGAAAACCTCCCATGGAATGCGCTTCTGCTATAATTGGTGCAACACAACCATCTTAATCAAAGAGTGATGAAATAATATTTTTATCTACTAAGGGAAATCTCTCTTCTATACAATATATGACATCTTGTCAATGCTTCTCTATAGGTAATAGGGTAGGTGTAGCATCCTAACCCTAATCAAGTGCATCAACAACCTAATGTGATAGGAGTAAAAGGAAAGATGGATTTGTAGTTGTCTTTGTATCCAGGCTTTAGGAAGGGTTCATAGTATCTCATGTCAATATTGGCCTGCTTGAACCATTTCTCGCCTACACTAGGTATCCAATTGGCATTGGAAATAGCATCAGAATACATCTCAAAGTTTACTCCTACAAGGTTAACTTGTTTCTCATGAAAGTTAGGTATGAAGAGCCTAGTTAGCTCAGGGTGGTTTTGCACCTACTGTACCTTCTCACAAAATTCACAACAGCCTACATTTTGGAAGTAGGATACAGTTAAGGGAGATGCATTTAGCTCCATTGTGTTTACTGGTTCAAACCTCTTGATCCTCCCACCTTTGTGTTGATGTCTCCTTGGCATTTGGCCTTCTCCTTCACTATCATTGCCACCTTCTCTTGACATTTTGATCATTCTTCCCTTGAAAACCTAGCACTGATATGAAACTGATATGGAAGAGGGTAATGGAATGGAAGTCTACTTGTGAACAAGATGAGAGAGTGTGTAGGTATATCAGGATAAATGAGAAGCCAAAAAAATTGATGACCACCCCATGTTTATTTGTAAAAACTCTGCTTTACCACACCTTGCACTTATTTCAAATTGAAATGAAAGAGAGAAATGTAAGGTCAAACTATTTGCAGTGTAAGGGACAAAGCTTATGAGTGAAATGGAGTGAATTTAGGCACAACCCTAGGTGAATGAATAACTTTCAACATTGTACCCTTCTAGCTATCACTGGCATTTTTACCATGTAGATGGAAAGAGGCTTGAATAGTGACTTCAAGGGTTTTGAAAATCAGGGTTTTTACCTTAGGGTTTGATTTTATTTTAATTAATTTATCAAAAATGCTTGCAGGATGGTTGAAGGCATTCACTTACAATTTAGCATTCCTTTGGAGGACCTTGGAGAAATTTGGAGGATGTTTTGAGCTGATTTAAGGGTCTATAGGGTGTAGGAGGCCATCCTGGCCAAGCGCGCAGTGCCTAGACAAACAGTGGGTCAGGTCGAGCAAAGGCACAACGCCTTGTTCTAGGCGCGCAACACCAAAGTCCTTTTAGCGGGCATGTTGGGCAGATCAGGCAAGCGTGCAATGCTTTTCCAGGCACGCAGTGCCATGTTCCAGGCATGCAGTAGTTTTAGAAAATACATGAAAGTTTTTTTTCAAGGGCGCAACGCTGAACTCTAGGCATGTAGCACTAACCTGAACATGCAATGCCTCAACACTTAGCCAAAAATTGATTTGAAAAACTCACAGTTTCCTCTCTTGAATGGTCTAATAACTTAGCAAGGCAATAATAAATTTTTTGAAGTGTACAATAGGCCTTTATAGACTTATGAATTCTAATTAACTTGGCAAACCCACTTTCCTAATGTTTTAAGTCCTTTTCCACTCTTTGCATGTATCATTAGCATTTTGACCTTTTTGCCTTGCAGGTGACTTAGGTCATGAAGTTAACTCTTATTTTTGCTCCTTAAGGCATAATATAATCATTTTGGCATCCTTGGAGTTAGATTAGTCATTATAGCACCTTCAAAACTTTATGTGGCTTCCATTACAATTTTTAACTTGTTTTTCTCACTTTGGCTAGCAGTTTAGGAAATTTATGTTCCTTTTTATCCTGAAAACTTGACACATTCAGTCTGACACAGCAACAACCTTAAAATCATCTTTGGTTTCCATCTTGGAGCTCAACGTCATGCTTTTCATGTTTTTGACCACTGTTGCTTCGTAGGTGAGTGAAATGATAATCTAGACCTTTCTCACTGATACTCTTTATCTCTTTTCTCTGCAGGTTTTGCTTGAGTCACAAAATTGAGTCTCTTTGGCTCATTTATGTCCTATAATACATAACTTACCTTATGTCATGAAAAAATTTAATTAGCTCTTCCTTTTAGGCTTTGAAGCATGGTAAATTCACCTTTGAAAAACTTAGGAACTCAAACACAAAGAAGCATCTTCAAAACCCCTTCTGTTCCCACCTTTAAACTCAAATCATCTTTTACTTGGTAGGTGACTAAAAACCTTGAATTTACCTTTTCCCATTGATATTATTTATACCTTTGCCCTTTGAGGCAATGAGACATCCACCTTGGTAAAATTTGGGATGCTTGCACACAACATCACCTTCACAATCCTTTCTTTGTTGGCATCATGGAGTTTTTAACAATGATTTTAACCTTCGTTGGACACTTTCCCAAAACCTGAGATGTTTGGAGTTCTTGAAAATAATTATCAGTGTTGTCTTCTAAGTTCTATATAGCCCTTTCAGTTTCATTCATTTATGTCAAGTTCACCTCACGTTTTTTCCTTTTTCATCAATAATCTCCAAAAGACTTCTTTTTATGTTTTTTTTTTTGGTGTGCCTACTCGATGGTCATTTCTGCATTTGATCCCTACTTGGCACAATGCTAGCCCAATCAAGGTCAAAAAACCCTAATTATCCTTAAGACCAAGTGCTTCTTGTCTTCCTTGTTGTAAGATGTCTTCATTTAGGAACATACCATTTACCTTATCAATTTCTTCATTTTATTGACCTCTTAACACTCCTATAGAAGTGTCAAGTTACATTTCCCTTTTGTAGAACTTGATTTTGACAAGGTAGTCTTCTTTGGAGACTTTCAGATCTTTTTCTCGAATAACCATGTCTCAAAAATTTCAAGACCTTTGAACCATATTCTAACAAAGAAAAACAATGTCTGAGACACCAATGATTTACCTCAAACCATATGAAACCCTAATTGACCTAGTGGGAGGATCCTTTGACCTGGCCTTTGACTGACAGTTAGCTTGGAGTCTTCAAGTGTAAAAATAGAGCATTGACAAATTAGTGTATTGAAGATCCAAAATCCAATGTACTTGATTTATATAAAGAGCCTATAGAGATTATTTTGAGACTATCAATGCTTGAGGAACCTAGTGAACATGGGAAGGAATAGGCTTATAGGTAACCCTAGATGTAAAGTAGAGTTATGCGAAAGGGAAAAACAGATTAATGAGGTCATAGGTAGGAAAAAAGGATGGAGATGAGTGGCACAAGCCCATAAGGAGTCCTTTAGGAGTGTCGGGGTGACCATGGAATGGAAAAATGGTAGAAAAGTGAAAAATTTCTATAAGGATAATGAAGGCAGTGAGATTTCTAAAACTCACAATATTTAGGGAATTTTGTTTTTAGAAATATAGAACCAATATTGAGTCATCTATAGATAGTAAAAATTATCGATGGCTAACAGAGGGCTTATAATTTGGAGTTTGTTACCTATCCCTCTCATTTCTCTTTGGTTCAGACTTAATCTTTGGGAACCAACATCTTTCCTAACCTAGTCTATTTGATAAGCCAAGTTTAGATGGTTTGGAAAATATTGCTTCTCTAACTTATCATAAAAAATTTAAAACATGTCCAATCATGGTTAGGCTATATGACTGAACAAGACTTTATTTCTCAATGTAGTGGAATTTGGACTTGCAAACTTTCAGAAATATTCTTTTTTGGTATGGGGCTTTACCTTTTCTTTTATCTGCCCTCTTTATGTTCTTTTTCTCTCTTTTTAGTCTAAACAATATAAAACTAAATAGATGCTCATAGTGCTGAGCTTATTTTCACCCCTATCTATCCTAATATAACTTGTATATGATATATACATTACCTGAACTCTATTTTCCAATACAACCAATCAAATAAGTGACTACATGATTGATTTTCATTCAGCCCTTTGGGTATGCTTAAAATACAAAAAGGTCACTCCCATCTCACTTGATTTTGAACAATAGTGCTCAAGACCTTCTTTACACTCTACAAAAAACCATTCCTGGCATAGCATGTTCCTTCTTTAAATGTCTCTAAGAAAACATCAAAGGGATCATGAAATAGTACCTAGCTCTAAGGATTTGAATAATCAGTTTTATCCAGGACCATTCCTTGCTCCATTTGGTCGTGCTTTGGATGCTTTTGAGAAAGACACCCCACCTCTTTTTCATGATAATTTAATTTGGCAGCCTCATTACATACTATTGTTATGTTTTTAAACAAACTTGATATGCTTTGATTGAATGGGTTGAATTCTATGTGGAGGTCTTTATCAGAAGCATTCTCTGACAATAGGTCTTCCAGAGGAGGCAACCCAACATTAGTATCAATCTGTTCTATAGTTTCTTCTTGAAGAAATTTTTCAATGTGTAGGTCAGTAGTAGAATAAACAGAAATATTTTATTTTCATAAACATTTGCAGGCTGGTTGCCTGTTCAAAATCTGATTGTTTTCTTCTTATGTTAAGGGAGGAGGAATTTTATGTTTCTTTTGGATAGAACCACAACTGTTTTCTTCCTCTTGGTTGTCATGACAGTTAAATTGAGTATAAAATGCATGAATTTCCTTTAATAGATCTTCAGGATGCTAATTTCCCAAATCTTCATCAATGTTTACAAGGTATTGTATGAGATCTCCAGATTGATCACAACAATTTTCAGCTAATGATAAAGATGAACAATTTTCTTTATAATTCTCATAAAATACCTTGTGGAAATACTTTAAAGAAAACAAACTACCAGGGTCTAGTCCTTCATACCATTCCATTGCTTTACCTTCTAATTTCCCCATGAACATTTTCATGAGGCAGTCCTCATGCCATTCAACCCTTAACCTGCATGTATGTATATGAAATTTGATGAGATGTAACAAGGGTTCATCAAATTTTTCATCTTGAAACATAGGCAGGTCTTTGTCCCAATTTATCTGAGGCATTTTGTGTGGGAATCCAAGAATGTGATCTCTCTTCGTCGAAGCATACCTGCATTGTATCCTTGGATTCATATTTGTCAATCAGTCGGAGGAAAGAGCTACTGCATCTTTATAACCAGTCTAGAGTCTTCTAATAGTGGAGTATTTTAGGTCTAAAGAGAGTTGTGGAGTCGCGAGGTGGAAGATTTCAACTTTTTTAAGGTAGGTTGTTGTCCACCATCAGTAACTAGGTATTTTTCAAGTTTTTAGGGTTTTCAAGTAGCGAAATTTATTTGTGGATAAGTCTTCTAAAAATTGAGTTTTTAGATCTAGGGGACTTCATAAGGATGCTTTTAGGATTTTCAACTGCTGCAGGAGGGTTTGGGTCTCCATGGGACCTGGTGTAGATTTTTCTAGAAGCTAGAATTGAGACCCAATATATCAGAAAAGGTTGATATTTTATAACAGTTTTGAAAAACAGACGTAATCTATAAGAATACCGAATTCACACAATATGTGACTGGGCTTTATATTGTTAGGACTAATTAATGGTTTCCTAGGGGAGTCTGTGAGAAAAAGTGGAATCACAAGGTCTCCTAGAAAGACAGTGGAGTCACCAGGTGGATGATGCTTACTATTTTGAGGATGTACATTTTTTCCACCATCAAAAACTAGATACCAATCTAAATATGTTTTTGGGTTTCTTGAGTTCTTTATGTAACACTAAGCTTTTCAATAACTGTTCCCTCGTACTTTTGCCATGATTCTAGTATGGAAAATAAACCAAATATCATTCTTGGCTAACACTTGATTTATCTAAGCTTGACAGGGGATTTTTGATTTTTGAAGGAATATTCAACTTGTTACTTACTTAGAGTCCCCAGCGGAGTCACCATTATGTTAGGTCCTTGTAATTTGTTAGATTGGCAAGACCAAATTGAACAAGGGTAGCATCAAACCAACTTTGAAGCCCTAGGACCTAGCCTTCCTTGACTCAGAGAGGGCTCTCTCTATATTTGTTTAAAAGATGTAAATTTTTTGTTTTAGGATGATGGTTTTAGGCTAGTTAAATTGATAGGGTTTGTTTGTTTGTTTTATTTCGTTGGGTTGGTTGTCAAGAAGAATAGATAGAGTAAAATAAATTTAAAACATTGGTCTATCGAGTCTGCAAAAGGTCTTGAAAAGTACAACAATAGGTCAAGAGTGTTTCATAGGGCAAGTTAACAAAGCGAAATGGATCTAAATAGGTTTAGTGAGAGTGAAATGAACATTAAGTTGTGAATGTAGTAGGTTTAAAGGGTAGTTAAGAATCATTTAATATAAACTATAACAAGAAGAGTCTCTGAGACTACTATGCAAGAAGAGTCTCTGAGATTACTATGCAGGGAACTCCTAAGTTCTCTAGATATCTACCTTCAGAGAAAGAAAACATTCAAGATAGCACATAAGTAATAAAGAGTAGGGAACTCCTAAATTCCTTAATCAAACTGTAAATACCTTCAAAGTAACCATTTCAAGATATACTAAAGGACAGGGCATACCATAAACTACTTTAGCCTAAACCCTAATAAGAAAACTTCAAAGAAAAGCCTAGAAAGAAATGATTCAAGCTACACCAAAGGATAGGGCATACCATAAACTTCTTTGACTTGACTCTATTTAATCATTTTGAAGACAAACAAGCTAAGTGGAATTAAGAGCAATGAATAATTCTTCAATCGGACCTACCAGAGGAAAACATTTGAGCAATAGAAGCACACAGACCTAAGTTGCCTCTAACATCATATCTTGGCCTAAAATTTATGTTCTACTGGAAGAGAAAAGATGGAACAGTACATGAACATAATGAAAAAATAACTATATTAGAGCAACATCACCATTAAGTAGGTTCATTAATCCTATGAAGGTGCTTGCTCCATTGATGCTTAGTCCAAAAACAATCACACAACTCCAAAGTCAATTTCTTCACAACTCCAAGTCTATGTATTCATCTCAATAAAACAACCAACCAACAATAAAAATGAAGCCTCCATGTAGTATTTAACTTGCAGATGAGGAGGTGGAAACCATAGCTATCGCTTTAGAAGTCATTTATTACATATTTAAGGAATTTTTACTTTTGAGACCATGCAAGGCCCAAGGCAAAATATCAAAGCCTCATTCATTACAAAACAAATTTCTAACATAAATTCTAAGATAACTTTGTAGATATTTGTCCTTAAAGCCTTCAGAAATATCTTCTTAATAACTTCTTGTGTCTTTTGTTGACCTTAAGGCAAGGGTGCAGCACCAAGGTGCAAGGGCGCAGTGCCAGGCCAAGGGCGCAACTCCAAAACTAGGAAACGTTCTCTTTTTTCAGTTGATATTTAGAGGCCTTCTAGGTGTCCAAATGAGTTCCATGATAGCTCCTTGGAAATCATGTACTATCTAGTTTCCAAGTGTGCCTTAAGTTTCCAATTTGGTGCCCATTTTCCTAGTCAAAAAACCATTCTCCCAATACTGCTCAGGGCACAGCGCTAGTGTTGAAAATAGGGCAGAAAGGTGATTTTTTGCTTGTTTTTGGCAATTTGGGGGTACCAGTTTTGCTCTAAATGACTTGAAAATTTCTGAGAGTGATTTCCATGGCCTAAGGATCATGAAAATGTAAATTTTTTCTCCATAGGGTGCTCCAAAAAAGAGCGCAACGCCAATGGCACTGCGCATTTGGCCCTTTTTCTTCTGGCCAAACAGTCAAAAACTCAACATTTGCAAAAATGTGCCAAAATTGGCATTTGTCTTACTGATCATGTTTGCGATGCTTTTAGGGATGAATCAGCAAGAATTTTAATCTTTTCTTTTTCCTTTTCCTCTTTTAGGGCTTGAATCTTTGTAAGGGCTCTTTTGAGCTTGGCCCTTGCAATCATGTTTCTTAAGGGATAATGCCTTGCCATATTCTTCTGAAGGTCAATGTCCCTCTTGGCCTTCTCCAACTAACCCTCTAAGTGCACATTTTTTCTCTCTAACCAAGGTTCTCTATCATAATCTATTTCCATGGCAAGCAACTCACTAGGAGTGACATGCTCTGCCAATGCTGTTTCTTGCTCTCTTTCCTTGGCTAGAGCCTTCTTCAAGCCAAATATCCTTGGCCTCCTCCTAGAAAATTGTTATTCGTCATCCTCCATGTCATCTAGAGTGCCCAAGGCTTCATATAGATTTTCCCTGGAATTTCCATCCTCTTTCCAAGCTTTGATAGCTCTGATCTCATAGATGGCCTTCTCTGTCTCCAATTGCTTGTTTTCTACCACAAGGAAGTGGATCACATTCTTAGCCCTATCAAGATTGGCTTGTACATCCATAATCTGGGCATCCTTTCTCTTGATCAACATTCTTGTAATCCTTTCCTCATTCTCATCATCACTTTCAAGGTGAATTAGCGGAAACTTTTGTTCAATTTCATGCTTGTCTTCCTCTTCTACATCAATGACCTTTTCCTTAACTTTGTCAAGCTGTTTGGTTGATGTAGAAGGCATTGCCCCTTGCCTCTTAAGGGCAGTAGACACATGCTTATTTCCCCTCTAGTAGGTCAAAGGAAAAGGCTCAATGGTACTCATCTCAGTGCCATCTGTCTCACTGCCATCATCACTACCATCTGCCTCACTGCTTGATGCACTACCATCTGCCTCATTGCTTGATGCACTACCATCTACCTCACTATTTGATGTACTACCATCTTCCTCACTTTCATTTTCCTCATTTTATTCTGCCTCATTACCATTTTCCTCATTTCCTTATGGCTCATTTCCTTCTTCACTATTTGATGCAATAGTACCATGAGATGATGCTGAGGGATTGTGAAATGGTGATGAAGGAGGATCATCATGATGTGAAGGAACGTGAGTGGATGGTGAGGTGGAAGAGTCATCATGAGGTGAGGGAATGTGAGTGGATGGTGATGCATGAGTGGTGAGGTGTGACAGGGAAGGAGGAATGGGAGGGTGAGAAGATGAAGGGACATTTTGCTGCTGATGGCCTTGTGGAGTGGTGAAAACCTCATTCGCAATGAAAGTCTCCCATGGAATGCATTTCTGCTGTAGTTGGTGCATAACCACCATTTTCATAAGGGAGTGATGGAATAGGCTTTTCATCTGTTGAGGATAGTATCTGTTTGCACTATGTAGGACATTTTATCAATGCTTCTCTAGAGGTCATAGGGTATGTGAAGCATCCTCACTATAGTAAAGTGCATAAGTAGCTTGATGTGGTAGGAGTAAAGATGGGAGAACCTTCCCTCAAATGTAAAATACTTCATGATAATTCTCATTATAGGTGCATATCTATCAAGAAAATGTGAGAAGGGAAAGATGGATTTACTGTGGTCTTTTTACCTATGCTTTAGGTAGGGTTCAAAGTAACTCATGTCAAGATTGGCCTCCTTGAACCATCTCTCCCCTACACTAGTTATGCATCTAGCATTGGCAATAGAATTTGTAGATAACTCAAAGGTGACCGCTGCAAGGTTAACGTGTTTGTCATGCAAGTTAATGATAAAGAGTCTAGTTAGCTCAGGGTGGTTTTGCACCTGCTCCACCTTTTCACAAAATTCATAGTAACCGACATGTTTGAAACATGAAATAGTAAGGGGAGATGCCATTAGCTCCTTTGTGTTGAGGGGTTCGAATCTGTTGATATTTCCACCTTTGTGCCAAGCCTCCTTGGTATTTGAGCCTCTCCTCCACTGCCACTATCCTCTCCCTCTGCTGACATGTTTAAATTTTTTTTTTGAAACACTCTTGGGATGATGTCAAGTTGAGATGAAGGAGGGCCATGGAATGTCAATATTTTTGCAAGTGAAGGGACTAGGTGTTATAAATGAGATGGGTGTAGGGACAACTCGGGTGAATGAAAAACCTCCAAAAAGTTTAATACGTCTGTGTATCACTGATTTTATTTACAACCAGATGAATTAATGGTAAACAATGATTCCTAGTTTAAACACCTAGGGTTTCTTCTTAGGGTTTCAACTTATTTCAATTAAAAATCATCAAATAGATAAAAATAGGGTTAGTGCATCCACTTACTATTTATCAGTGCCTTAGAGGACCTTGGAGGAAGCTTGAAAGAGATTTGGAGTGAATTGAATGGTTCTAAGGTTTATGAATCCCTCCTGGCAAAGGGCGCAACACCTGAGCTCAGGGCGCAATGTCAAGGCTGACCACGCAGTGCCTTCGCATACTTTTCTGGGTCTTGTCAGGTAAGCGTGCAACACCTTCCACAATGCACAGTGCTCACTTCCAGGCACACAGCGCCAATGTAATTTTTATGGAGAAAATTTTCCAAGCGCACAACGCTCGATCCCAGGCGCGCAATGCCAAGTCGAGCGCCCTGCGCTAGGGAAATTTGTCCAATTTCACTTGTAAAACTCACAAATTATATTCTCTTGAGCATTCTTTATCCTTTGAAATGGAACAACGAGGCTTTTGAAATGCAAGATGAGCTTTTAAAGACTTGGGGATTTTAATTAAACTCTTTCAAACCCACTTCCTAATGTTTTAAGTCTTTTTCACGTTCTCACTAATGTTTTTTGAATTTTTTCTTGCAGGTGACTGAAAACATTAAATTTGCTCTACTTTTAATCCTTGAGGAATGACAAGTTGATTTTGACACTTTAGGATTTGGTCATATAGAAGCATCTCTAAAAACTTCTTTTGTTCCCACCTTGGAGCTCAACATCATATTTTTCTCACTTTGACATGGCAAGCTCATTTTTTACAAGTTTGAGATCTGATCCATAATGACATCTTCAAAATCCTTTTTTTCTTCCATCATGGAGTTAAACTCATCTTTCTACCTTCTCTGGCCACATTCCCAAAACCCTAGGTGCCTAGAATACTTTTCAACAATCATCAGTGTTGTCTTCTAAGTTCTCTATAGCCCTTTCAAGTTCATTCATTTTTTTCCTGATCTGGATTTATGCAGGAACACAACAGAATAAACAGATAACCATAAACACAGAGATGCAGTGGAAATAACACTTCATTCATTAATATCAAAGAAATGAAATTTGGTTACAGACAGAATGGAAATAAAACTAGCTAGGGCACTAGCAGCTATCTCTGAGAAGAGATGTAGAAGCTACAGGCCTCCGAACTGAGTTACAATGAGGCTCGAGCGCCTATTTATTATTTAGAAACAATGGGAAATCCTAAACAGCCAAAACCCTAACCCTAGGAGATGAAGCGCCAAAACTATGGGCCCCGTTTGGGTAAATTCGTGTTTCAACTTCCCAGGGGTGTAACTTTGGCATACGATCTCCGTTTCACATGTACCATGCCTCGTTAGAAAGATCTATTCGAGGACTACAAATTTTGAATGAGAAACATTGGTCCATGGACCAATGTTGCTCTTTGTTTTCCCAAAAAACATCGTTTAGGGCCTCAAAACAACTCCAGAAGTTCAGGATCTGAAAAACTGCTAAAAATAGTAATTTGTGCCGAAACTGAAAAACTGAAAGAGACAATGTGGGGCTCCAAGTGGAATAGGCGGGTGACCACCAATATCCACCTGGATCATTCCTCCCCCCTTAGGAAGTAATGGTCCCCATTGCATTAAGTTCCTCCATGAGATGAAGAAATTTCTGCTGAACTTGGTCCCTGGTAAACCACTTTCCTTGGTGCAGGTGTTCGCCAGCTTTGACAACACAATATAGTTGGATCTTCTATTGGCGAGTGTTCTTGATTTGCATGTCCATGATGCAATCTGTGGTGGCCTATTCCATGCAGTCTGGGTTTAACTCTGTTGGTGTGAGTTTTTCTACAATGTCAGAGGTGTCTAGTATAGGTGGGAAGTAAGGACGAAGGTGATCCACATTGAAGACTGGGTGTAGACTAAGGAATGGTTGAATACTGAGCTCGAAGGAATTGTTCCCTACAGCCTTGGTGATGGTGTATGGCCCGTATCGGAGCAGACGAAGCTTACGGTGGGGTCTAGTGAGATGCTCCTTCTGCAAATGTATCCATACTTTGTCGCCCACCTGGAATTTGTGTGGCACTCGGTGTTGATCATGGCATTGCTTGTACTTGGCATTGGCTCTGTCCAATATATCATGAACCTGTTGATGGATGTGTTGAATGTGCTCGATGAAGCTACTTGCTTTGTCAACTTCAGACTGGACATGAGCTGAATCAGCCTGAGCAGCTACAAATGGCATGGCTACGTCAATGGGACATAGTGGCTAGAATCCCAAGCCCACCTGAAAGGGGCTATGGCCGATTGAACTATGGAGAGCCCGATTATAACTATGTTTTACATAGGGGAAGCTCTCATCCCATGTGCGTGGATGCTTTGAATTGTACATGCGTAGAATGTGTACAATCATTCTGTTGACGACCTCTGTCTGGCCATCTGTTTGGGAATGGAAAGCTATGGACTTGGTGAGCTTGGTATCCAACATTGACCAGAGGCTGGACCAAAATGTGCTGAGGAACCTGCTATCCCGATCTGATATGATAGACTTTGGGATCCCAAAGTGCACCCACACTCGTTCAAAGATCTAGCAGTGGCTTCTACTGTGATATTCTTCTTGCAGGCCACCATAATGGCCATCTTCTAGAATCTATCGATGACCACGAAAACATAGTCATTTCCCTGCTTAGTAGAAGGCAGGCCCGACATGTAATCCATGGAGATGGATTCCCAAGGTTGACTAGGGGTAGGTAGTAGAGTATATAGGCCTTGATTCTTGATGGTCGATTTCGCAATGGCACAAGCAGTGCAAGATCTGATGTGCTTCTCGACATCCTTTCAAAGGTTCGGCCAATAGAAATACTTCTGCGGGATTGCTACTGTTTTCTCAACCTCGAAATGCCCAGTGACTCGACTGTATTGTGCTTCCCATATCATCTTGGCACGCTCTCTTGAAGGAACAAAAAGGTGTCCCAGGTGACATAAAAGTGCATCTTGGAGGTGAAAATTTGGAACTTGCATAACCCCCAAGAGTGCCTTGTAAGTGTGGCCGAATTCTGGGTCACTCTCATAGAGAAGCAGCCAATCAGAAGTATCATGTCCACAAGAGTTGAGCATGATGGTGAGCGCCACGATCGGTGGTCGGCTGAGGTAGTCTGCAACAATATTGGTGCTACCCTTCTTGTACTTGATGTTCAAATGAAACTGTTGCAGATATGTGGACCACTTCTGATGGCGATCATTCTGCAACTTCCCTTGTGTCTGTATGAACTCCAGGGGCTGGTGGTCTATGTGGATGATTGTTTCCTTCCCCAAAATGTAATGCTTCCATTGTCGACAAGCTTGCACAATGGAATACATTTCTTTGTCATAAGTGGGATAATTGCAAACTATGCCAGACAATGTCTCACCGTGATATGCCATTGGATGTCCCTGTTGAGTAAGAACTACCCCAATAGCATAGTCAGAGGCATCTTTCTCGATCTCAAATGGTTGTTGCAAGTCTGGTAAAGTGAGCACTAGGGAAGAACAGAGGTGATTTTTCAATTCTGTGAACGCCTTCTGTTGAGGTTCCGACCAAAAGAGTTTTTCTCTCGCTCCTCCCTTGGTGACTTGACTCAAGGGCCAAGTGATATGAGAGAATCCCAACACAAACCTCTGGTAGAAATTAGCAAGACCCAGAAAGCTGCGAAGCTCTGTTATAGTGGTTGGGGCTAGCCAATCTTGAATGACTAGGATCTTGGCTGGATCCACATGCACCCCCCTTTCATCAATAATTTATCCCAGATATTGAACCTGGGTCATGCCAAAAGTGCACTTCTCAAAATTGGCACACAACTTGTGTTTCCATAGTGTTTGGAGGACTTGTCAGATGTGGTGAAGGTGCTCTTCCCAAGTTTGGCTGAAGATTGGAATGTCATCCAAGAACACCACTACAAATGAGTTGGTGAATGGCCGCAAGATGGCTTCCATCATCCTCATGATGGTTGCGGGAGCATTCGTCAACCTGAAAGGCATGAACAGCCATTCGAAAAGGCCTTCCTTAGCTATGAAGGTAGTCTTCCACACATCGGAGGGTTCAATCGGTACCTGGTGATACCCCGACTTCAAGTCAATCTTGCTGAAATATTTTTCACCTTTGATTTGGTCCAGAAGGTCATCAATCCATGGGATCGGGTACCTATTCCGGACAGTGATCTTGTTCAGCACCCAATAGTCAATACAGAGTCTCCACGTCCCATTCTTCTTCTGTACCAACATGATCGGGCTCCCACAGCACGATGAAATTGGTCAGATATGACCTTTCTGCAGCAGCTCCTGAATCTGCCTCTTGATTTCATTGTTCTCCAGAATAGAGCACCGATAGATCATTCCATTAGGTAGTGGTGCACCTGGGGTTAGATCAATCGGGTGCTTGACCTGACAGCGCAAAGGAAACCCTATGGGTGAGGTGAAGATGTCCCTGTACTCCTCCACAACCTTATCCATTTGTTGTTTTCGTGCAGAGGAGCCCTGTCTGGAGGTCGTGGCCACAATATTCTTCTTTCCCTAGGGGCGGATCATCAGGAAATGAATTTTCTGTTTTGGGAAATGAGCTTACTGCATTGTTTTGCACTAACCAAAGAGATAGCGGCAGGAGGTGGTACCTCTGGTATCCTTTACAACTTATTTTCCAAAGTAACAATAACAGTGCGAGGCCAAGACTCATACACATCATGACGCTTCCACAAGTATGGTTGTCCTAATAATACATCAGAAACATCAATAGGAGCAATGTCACATAATACCTCATCCATGAAGGGCTTGATGCTATAGGGAAGATGGCACGACTGGCTGACGCGGAGATCTTGTCCTTGGTGAGGCCACCCGATGGTGTATGGATGTGGGTGATTTATGGTCGGAAATCCCAACTTCTTCATGACATCTTCTGAAATGAGGTTCTTTTGGCTCCCATTGTCGACAATGAACTATACCGGGGAGCCCTTTACCCACATCTGGGAGTGGAAGAGACGTTCCTCCTCCTCTGGATCTTCCGGTTCCTCCTTCTAGATCTTCGTAGTGGCAACAGCGGCATTGGACTCCACATTAATAATTTGTTTCCCTTTGTCATTCCCCTTTTCAGGTTGTGATTCAGAGTCGGAGCATGCATCTAACTTAGAAGCCCGCATCTCGGCCACTAGCTACTGCTTGGCCCGACACTCACTTGTGTTGTGAGTGGAGCTCTTATGGAACTCACACCACTTTCCTGTGTCCTTCTTTGGCTTTGCAGTGTTTTTCTTTGGTTGTGGCTTCGACAGGTTATCTTGAGTCGCCATGCCTTGGCTTTGTCCTTTGTTCTGCGGTTTGGGAGCACCTTTCCCTTGCTTTTGATTCCCAGATCCAAAGTCTCGCTTCTTCTGTTTGAATTTCTGCTCAATCTTGGTAGCATACCAGTATGCTATACCAAGCGAGGAGATGTCGAGGAACTCCATTTCCTCCTCGAGCAATATTTTGATAGGATCTCCTGCTCCCTCATCTTTCTTTTTTTCCCCAATGGGCGTCCGTCGGGGTTTGCGAGGCTGATGTTGCAAAGGTTCCACCAGATCTAGCCCTAACTCCTTATACCCTGACCTCATTGGGGACATGCAAAGAAGGATCGAGAAAAATCAGATCGCTCTGATATCAAAGAACTAAAATTTTCTTACAAACAAAATGGAAATAAAACTAGCTAGGGCACTGATAGCTATCTTTGAAAAGAGATGTGGTAGCTACAGGCCTCCGAACTAACTTACAATGAGGCTCGAGGGCCTGTTTATTATTTAGAAACAATGGGAAATCCTAAACAGCCAAAACCCTAACCCTGGGAGATGAAGCACCAAAACTATGGGCCCTATTTGGCTAAATTGGTGTTTCAACTTCCCGACAGTGTAACTTTGGCATATGATCTTCGTTTGACGCGTAACATACCTCGTTAGAAAGATCTATCCGAGGAATAAAAATTTTGAATGAGCAACATCAGTCCATGGACCCATGTTGCTCTCTGTTTTCCCAAAAAATGTCGTTTAGGGCCTCAAAATGGCTCCAGAAGTTCAGGATCTGAAAAACTGCTAAAAATAGTAAGTTGTGCTGAAACTGAAAAAATGAAAGAGACAATGGTGGGGCCCCAAGTGGAATAGGTGGGTGACCACCAATATCCACCTGGATCATGTCCAGTTCACCTCACCTTTTTCCCTATTTCATCAATCTGTTTGACAAAATTTCTTCATGTTTAGCCTTTTGTACCTTCTCCATGTTATTTCTACAATTGAGCACTGTTTTGGCACTCTACTAGGCCACCAAGCTCAAAAAACCCTAATCATCTACAAGAATAAGTGTTTCCTCTCTTACTTGTTGCAAGTTGTCTTCATTCAGGAGTAGACCACCTACCTTACTAGTACTTTCTACTAATAGACCATTCAACACTCTTGCAGAAGTGTCAAAGTATGTCTATTTTCCTCATGTCCAGACTTTGAATTGAAGGGATAGTCTTCTTTGGAAATCCTTTAGGTATTCCTCAAATAACCATGTCTTGAAATTCTATTACATCTGAGCCAGATTCCACCAAAGGAAAAGCAGTACTGGAAACATCCAATGGTGACCTTACCACATGTGAAACCCTAATGACCTAGTGGGAGGATCTTTTGACCTAATCGTGGCTGAAATTTGGCTTGGAGACCTTCAAGTGAAAACAGAGTATGGTAAAAAATGCTATATTTAAGATCCAAATACAATGTACTTGATTTATCTAAAGAGCCTAAAGTGATATTTTTGAGACCATCAATTCTTGAGGGAATTGGGGAACATGGGAAAAAGGTTTTATGAAGGCAAGAAGGATGAGAATGAGAGGTGTAAGCTTATAATGACTTTATAGGAGTGAAAGGGTGATCATGAAATGGAAATAATCATAAAATAGTGAACAAGTTTCTATAACGATAATGAAGGCAGTGAGATTTAAGAAACTCACAATATTCAAGGAATGTTGTTTTCAGAAATCTAGAACCATGCTATAGTCATCTACAAATAGTGATAAATACTAATGAATAACACAGAATACCGACAAAAACAAAACAATATTTTAAAAAAAATAAACCTAGTATGTTGCAAATTTCCACTGTTGAATGAAGACCGTGCCCATCGCATGTGGGTAAAAATGCGAAGTTGGGTTACACTTTTGTGAGAATCAGGGGCAGAAATTTTTTTTTTCTCAACAATTCGGCCAAAATTTTATAAACATTCGGCCAAACCGTTCGAGATTTTGGTCGAACTTTCGAAATTAGTTCAGTTGGACTCATTATTGCATTTACATTGAAAACGTACTGACGGTGTGGGAAAACATATTTTTGGTCGGAGATGGGAAAACCGGCAATAAAATTTCAGCCTAACTAATAGTCCGACCGAACTTTTAAAATAGTTCGGCCAAAATTGTTCTTATAAATATGTCGGCCCACAAGCCTTAATAGGTTTTTGGCTAATTACCATTGTCTGTTTGTCTCATGTCTGTCCATATCATGTCTGTGAAGTGTTTCTTTGTTGCGCTGCGATGACGAGGTGAGGTGTTTCTCAGTTTTTTCTGTTTCGAGTCTATTCATCTAGCGTCTATCTGTCTCTCATCTGTGAGGTGTTTCTCTATTGCGGTGTTTCTCTATTTTGAGGTGTTTCTTTGCTGCTCTGTGATGAGGTGACGTGTTGCTCTGTTGCGTCGCGACAACGAGGTGAGGTGTTGCTCTATTTTTTTTTCTAATTTTTCTGTTGATTGTTTTTGTCTGATTTTAATTT
This sequence comes from Pinus albicaulis, assembly GCA_034641835.2. Lineage (NCBI taxonomy): Eukaryota > Viridiplantae > Streptophyta > Pinopsida > Pinales > Pinaceae > Pinus > Pinus albicaulis. The sequence continues at coordinate 1,254,343,470 of CM076572.1, read as the reverse complement.
TAATTTTTTTTTGTTCGCAAGAAATTTGGTTTGCGTCCTTCACGATGTCTTCAACGATCTCTTGGCTCGTCTTCTCATTGCGGCTTTTTCCTCTTGTTGTCTGCGAATTTCTAGGTATGTTATCCTCTGTCATTGAATTTATAGTTTTATGAAGGTTAAAAATTGAACAAGAAATCAGATTTATAGTACATAGTAAACTCTATTTCAAATTTTCATTTTAGATATGTCAGAATAAGGACTAAAATTTTACATCACAAACTTGTGAGCTATAGTCATAATAGTAGAGATTAGTATTTTCTGGTTTAAAAGGAAGATTTCTAAAAATGTTTCACTCCAAACTTGACACATGAGAATTTTTTTATGCCAAATACACTCTCCAAATTCCTAATATTAGGTTGTCACTGTCACTATGTTAATGTCGTCCAAAAACCTAATATTAGGTTGACACTATCACTATGTTAATTCTCTCCAAATGATTGATACTAGGTTGTCAATGTCACTATGTTAATGTTGTCACTCTGTCACTGTCACTATGTTGATATTCCAATTTGGTTTGGAAACTTCCCTAGGTGATTATAAGATCTATGGCATACTCTAATCCTTATAATATACATAGAACCTAGTGAGTAAAATAGATATTAGCGAGGGTCTCATGCACTGTGCAGTTTGAACTATCACATGCATGTCTGAGAGTTTGTGACATGCTAGAATTTAATCTATGTCAAAAAATTTCACATTATAATTATTGATGTATATAATTTTTATATTTCATTCTTTGTTGAACTGTGTGATGTGTCACTTTGGCTTGGAGGGTTCAAGCCTTGTGGGCCCTTTCGAAGTTGCAGGTTTGTATAGCATGGATGTCATGAGCCCTTACGATTTGTATATCATGGCTATTGTCGGCGCTAACAATTGGTTTTTCATTATATTTTTTGTTCATACATTAGAATTAGGTGAGCTACATCCATTTCCCTCAGAAATGGGTAACTAGTGTTGCCATTTATTCCACTAAAAACAGACTTTTGCAAGCAGAGAAAAAATATCTTCTTGTCAAATACAAATTGAGAAATGACTATTTAGATATCTATTTTCATTTCTTCCACTGAAATTTTCCATGGTTAGTTGCACCTCCATATGGTTCCTTTTCATTATCTATTGAATACATTGCCTTATAATATGTACCCGTTCTCCCCTCCACATACCATCGGTCCACCTCCATCTAAGTAGATTTTTCTTGAGTTAACTTATTTCAATTACAAAATACCAAAAACCCGTTCATTGGCCTTTTTCTTATTATTTTTTTATTAATTTACAATTTATTATTACTATTATTATTATTATTTTTAATTTAATATTAGTCCACTTAAAATTTGTAGTGCATCGGAAGAGACATACTATACAACCTTCCTAAATTGAAGGTCTCACTCTTTCATTATTAGTATAACCATTTGTCGCTTGTCTAGCCTTTTATTGTTTCCTAACAATTTTCTTTGTTTTGATAATAGTTATAGATTTTTGTTAGGAAATAATAATTATAAATTATTTTTGAAAAATATATTAATAATGAAGGCTAAACCTAGCTACATTCTTGAACATCTAAGAGACAAAATTGTATTATGATATTTTCTCTTCTTTCCAACTTAGTCCATCCTTCTAGAAAAATCCCTATTAATGAAGAAAATATATCCATAGTGATCCACTCATATTTATTCACCAACAAATATTCCATTTTGGACTTATATATCTCAAAACTATGCTCATTGAATCTATGCATCTATATATTTAAACTACTCAACTATTTTATTTCACCATAGGAGTCAATTCGATATATCCCCCATTTTAATGGGGTCTATCACATTTTGAGAAAAACACATTAGCCATAAAAGTTTCCCATTGAAACCAAAAGTAATTTGGTACCTGAAACATAGGTTTTAACCTTATATAGTTAATTGTTTCAAATAGATTCTTAATAAAATGAAAAATATTCGATGTAAAACACATCCATTAACATATAATTCTGATATTTTCCCTTCTTTCCAACTTAGTCAATGCTTCTAGAAAAATCCCTTTTAATGAAGCAGATATATCCATAGTGATCCTCTGATATTTTTTTACCAAAAACTACTCCATTTTGGACTTATATATCTCAAAAATATGCTCATTGAATTTATGCATCTATATCTTTAAACTACTCAACTATTTTTCTACACCATAGGAATCATTTCGATATATCTCCCATTTTAATGGGGTCTATCACATTAAAAAAAAAAACACATTAGCCATAAAAGTTTCCCATTGAAACCAAAAGTGATTTGATACAAAACATAGGTTTAACCTTATATAGTTAATTGTTCCAAATAGATTCTTAATAAAATGAAACATATTCAATGTAAAACACATGCATTAACATATAATTGTGATATTTTCCCTTCTTTCCAAATTAGTGGACATCCTTATAGAAAAATCCCTTTTAATGAAGAAAATATATCCATAGTGATCCACTGATATTTATTCACCAACAACTATTCCATTTCGGACTTATATATCTCAAAACTATGCTCATTGAATTTATGCATCTATATCTTTAAACTACTCAACTATTCTCTTTCCCCATAGGAATCAGTTTGATATATCTCCCATTTTAATGGGGTCTATCACATTTCGAGAAAACACATTAGCCATAAAATTTGTATTGAAACCAAAAGTAATTTGATACAAAACATAGGTTTTAACGTTATATAGTTAATTGTTTGAAATAGATTCTTAATATACTGAAAAATATCCAATGTAAAACACATGCATTAACATTTAATTGTGATATTTTCCCTTCTTTCCAACTTAGTACCTCTTTCTAGAAAAATCCCTTTTAATGAAGCAGATATATCCATAGTGATCCACTCATATTTGTTCACCAACAACTATTCCATTTTGGACTTATATATCTCAAAACTATGCTCATTGAATTTATGCATCTATACCTTTAAACTACTCAACTATTTTATGACACCATAGGAATCATTTCGATATATCTCCCATTTTAATGGGGTATATCACATTTCTAGAAAAACACATTAGCCATAAAATTTTCCCATTGAAACCAAAAGTAATTTGATACAAAATATATGTTTTAACCATATATATAGTTAATTGTTTCAAATAGGTTCTTAATAAAATGAAAAATATTCAATGTAAAACACATGCATTAACATATAGTTGTGATATTTTCCCTTCTTTCCAACTTAGTCCATCCTTCTAGAAAAATCCCTTTTAATGAAGAAAATATATCCACAATGGTCCATTGATATTTGTTCACCAACAAATCTTCCATTTTGGACTTATATATCTCAAAACTATGCTCATTGGATTTATGCATCTATATATTTAAACTAATCAACTATTTTATTACACCATTGGAACATTTCTATATATCTCCCATTTTAATGGGGTCTATCACATTTCAAGAAAAACACATTAGCCATAAAAGTTTCCCACTGAAACCAAATGTAATTTGATACGAAACATAGGTTTTAACCTTATATAGTTAATTGTTTCAAATAGATTCTTAATAAAATGAAAAATATTCAATGTAAAACACATTCATTAACATATAATTGTGATATTTTCCCTTCTTTCCAACTTAGTCCATCCTTCTAGAAAAAATCCCTTTTAATGAAGCAAATATATCCATAGTGATCCACTGATATTTGCTGACTAACAACTATTCCATTTTGGACTTATATATCTCAAAAACATGCTCATTGAATTTATGCATCTATATCTTTAAACTACTCAACTATTTTATTACACCATAGGAATCATTTCAGTATATCTTCCATTTTAATGGGGTTTATCACATTTCGAGAAAGACACATTATTCATAAAAGTTTCCCATTGAAACGAAAAGTAATTTGATACAAAACATTGGTTTTAACCTTATATAGTTCATTGTTTCAAATAGATTCTTAACAAAATGAAATATATTCAATGTAAAACACAAGCATTAACATATAATTTACTCAAAAAACCCAAAACGAGAAGATCATTTTTTTTTATTAGTATATTATCGTTTAGACCATCAGGTACACACATATGTATGTATGTATATATGTATATATCCCACGATAATTATAAACTACCAATCCATTACCTTGGATCAGATAAAACTTTAGTTCTTTAACTGAAATTGTAGAACCATGGGGTAAACTACCATGCAATAGAAAAATGCTAAAAGAAAAAACCATGTGATGAAAACCATCATAAAGGGAGAATTTGATTTTCCCAAAAACGTTCTTTTGGGGAACTACCCCTGAACACCTGTGTGTGGGGAATTTTTCATCTATATGAAACCCTAAAGTGGTGGTCCTTTCCTCCGATTTTATTCCCACCACTATGCTTAGAAAAATATATAGTACATGGGGGTGTTCACATAAAGAATATAACACATACCAAACATCCAATAATTCTCCTTAATGTGACCATCAATGTTGCAATGGTTAGAGTTATTTCTACTACCCTTGCATGGATGTGTAGTGGTTATTTTATTCTTATCCCCCTATTTCCAGTTCTTATTCCCCTCCTTCAAAGTTTCTTGGTGCTATTTTTTTTTTCAAAGCACTTAAGTACCCTTTATTTTGACCTATGGTTTATAGATAATGTGCATATACACATGGCTCATACATTATCCTTAGCTTGGAAAGAATCACTTGTTTTGGTAGATGGTTATATAAACCCCACATATACTTAAGGAGTACATTTGGGCTCTTGGGAAAGATATCCAATAATATCACCATATTTTTGAGCTTAGTAAACTCTTATAAACCCTTATGTCTATGTAAAGTAGTGTGAGTGATTCCATGGGTCCTCTACACACTTCATAGGGTATAATTGGGACAAGTAGTGTTAACTTGAACAAGTTCTATAGGCAGAGCTTGTAAAGGGCCAGGTAGCCTCTCGATCTCATATTTTATGAAAGGTGAAATATCTAGTAAATGCCCTTATAGTCAATCTTTGGAATAGATCTAAATAGAAGTTATTCATTTTAATATCCATAAACCACAACCAATTTAAGGAAAATCGTGTACACGTGTCATTTCTCCCATAAAATCTTAAGGAATATTTTAAATCATGTGTCATTGGCTTTCTCCAATTAACTTTAAAGCATGTGTCATTTATCAAGGCATTCTTCCATTAATTCAAGTCAAACTTTAAGGCCTAAGAACTAAAATTATCTTAACTTCCATAGGATAGGATCCCCCAAACTCAAATGGAGTAAAATGTAAAATGTTAAAAGTGGAGTGTTTTATGATGTAATGGATCCTAATAATCTAGATTCACATGGTTGTATTAAACTTCCATAGGATAGTATCCCCCAAACTCAAGGTGAGTAAAATGTAAAATGTTAAAAGTGGAGTGTTTTATGATGTAATGGATCTTTATAATCTAGATTGACATGGCTGTATTTTATTAATGTAATTAAATTTACACCTTCCATGTTGCTTTATTCTTTTAAAATGTTAAAAGTGGAGTGTTTTAGGATGTAATGGATATAAATAATCTAGATTGTGTTAAATATGATGTAATGGATCTTAATAATCTAGATTTACATGGTTGCATTTCATTAATGTACCTAAATTTACACCCTCCATGTTGCTTTATTATTGTAAAATGTTAAAAGTGGAGTGTATTAATGTACCTAAATTAACACCTTCCATGTTGCTTTATTCTTTTAAAATGTTAAAACTGGAGTGTTTTATGATGTAATAGATATAAATAATCTATATTGACATGGCTACAGTGATATGATGATAGCGTAGGTTGATGTTGAAGTTGTAAAATTCTTGTACATATTAAGGATGAATGATAGTACAAGCCAAAAATGACATTATTATAAATTATTAAACAATTTGATAAGTGCTAGATCATACTTCTTGTTAAGGACATAACTAATTTGTCATAACAGAACTCTGATATATAACCACAATCTTCAATTCGATTTTTTCGTAGGTAAAGTACTATCTTCACATTAAAGCATTTTATAAGGTTACTCTAAAATTAAAGGCTTTCTCCCATTAATTAAAGGCAAACTTTAAAGCCTAAAAACTGAACCTAAAGTGGCTGAAATTCCATAGGATTTTAGTTTGTATGTTGAGTGTTAACTTCTAGAAGGTTCTATAGGTAGAGTTTGTAAAGGGCCAGGTAGTGTTACTTCTATAAGTTATAAAGGCAGAGTCTGTAAAGGGCCAAGTAGTCTCTAGTTTTCATCTTTTCTAAAAGGTGACATATCGAGTAAATGTCCCTACAGTCAATCTCTGGAATAGATCTAAATAGAAGTTATTTATTTTAATATCCATAAACCACAACCAATTTAAGGCAAACTATGTACACGTGTCATTTCTCCCTTAAATTCTTAGGCAAAGTTTTGAAATTATGTGTCATGTTGGCTTTCTCCCATTAACTTTAAAGCATGTTTTTAGTAAGTGCATAAAATAATTTTTCAGACCATGTAAATGTGATTTATCCCAACCTAAAAACTGAACCTAAAGTGTATGAGCTCTCATAGGATATTAACCCCCAAACTCAGGGCTTTCCCCCATTAATTCAAGGCAACCTTTAAGGCCTAAAAACTGAACCTAAATTGGCTGAACTTCCATAGGATTTTAGTTTTTTGGTTGAATCTTAGCTTATACAAGTTCTAAAGTAGTTTGTAAAGGGCTAGGTATCCTTTGGATCTCATCCTTTCTTAAGGCATGCTATTTCTAGATGTGATTTATGCCATCAATTTTAAGGTAAAATTTCATGCAAACCATGCATGAACCATGTATATGTGTCATAAATATCCCTTAAAATCTAGGAAATGCAATTTTTAAGGAATCTCATTTCTAGATGTGAATTTTACCATAAAATGTAAGTCAAAATTTAAGATAAACCATGCACATGTCATTTATCTCATACACGTGTCATTTCTCCCATGCATTTGCAATAAATGTCAATTTAATATATTTTTATTGAATTTGATTTTTTTTTCAAGCATAAAAAAACCCACTAAATATGGTTGAAAGATGGAAATTATGCATAGATGTTTCTTGCTATCCCAATCTAGGGAGAGCAGTGATTACATATGTTCTTTCCAATATTGCGACTAGCAAAGTCATCCAAAGGAAAATGAATATACCAGGAAGAAAAACAAACAATGAGGCATATTATATTGCATTGATAGAAGGCTTGGGAACAACTATGGAGAATGGATCAAATGGAATTGTAGTTTTTACCAATTCTGAACTTGTGTGAAACTAGATGAATGACGTGTACCAATTTAAGAAGGAGAGGCTAAAAGAACTGCATGGAATAGAAAACAATATTGTTAGCGAATTTCAATTTTTTATTATAAGACGTTGTAAAAATGTGAATAACATGTCTGTTGATCTATTGCATGGGGCAATGCCAATTTAGGATTCATCTATCAAAGATGAATTAATATATGAATTAGTATTATATGGGGAAATGCCAATGCAAGATTCATCTCTCAAAGATGAATTAGTTTTGAGACGCTCTTCTTCAAAAAATCAAGATTGATCTCTCAAAGATGAATTAGTTTTGAGACAGTCTTCTCCAAAAATTGAAGATTCATCTCTCAAGGATGAATGAGTGTTGAGACCCTATTCTTCAAAATTTATTGATGGACATTGTAACATGTCTTGGATATGTGTATTTTTCGTACTTATAAATGCGTCTTTTTTAATGACCATGTGGTTTTTTCAATTATATAACAAATGTGCTCCCACCACACAATGTAAAGCCCAACTTGGTGAACTTCACATGTGCAACAAGTGGTGACCTTCACATTTTTATAAAATTAAAATGCGAGGACTTCAACAAATTTTTGTTTAAATGGAGTTTCACGTTTTTTTTTTAATGACCATGTGTTTTCTTCAATTGTATACCAAGTGTGCTCCCATGTAAAGTGAAATTTGGTGAAATTAAAATTTTAATAATTTTTTTTTCTTAAATTGAGTTTCACACATCAATTAGTGCTTTGAAAATTGTGTTTTACATAATTTGTGTACACTAAATTACATTAATTTTCTGAAATTTATTTTGAATTTATTTTAAATTGTAATTTAAAAATATAATTGTAAATTTCCACTGTAGATATATATATCATGGAGTATGAACGATGAAGATCAATAGAATCCCATATCTCTACGAGAGAGGGGGACCAAGGATCGAGGGATGTTCATGGTATTTAAATATAATCTTAAATATCCAGACATATACATTCATGTGTGTACATATGGAATTCATTTTTTTAACAATTTTATGAGTTAAATTAGTTGTAAATAAGTTTCATTTTTTTATTTTTTATGAGCCAAGAGGAGAAGGGTGTCTACTCCATCAATGGAACATGCCCATGGTTCATGTAATCGTGGTATGGTTCATGGGATTTAATCAATGAATATGTGAATGTATTTATATATATAATTTTTTTTTGAATTGATTATAAATTCATATTTGTTCCTTAAGCTTCTCTCTCGTCTTGTGAGGTTGGTGGTGGTTCAGATTCCCTTAGAGGGCCATCAGTAAGTGCTAGCGGATTGCATGAAGGTGGTGATATGTATTCCCCCAGAGGCTAATCAACCGATGGTCGTGTTGGTTCTCTACCAATCGGTGGTCATGTTGGCTCTCAGCAGGGTCATTCTGGTTCTCAACAGTCTGAGGGTGGGCAAGATGCTTGCCAAACACATCGAGGTGGCCATCAATTTGAGTATTTTTTTCATTCAATTTGTAAAAAAAAAATTTCATATGTTTTTTTAATATACAAAATTTTATATATTGATGTAGAGGCTGAAAATGTTGCTCCAAATGTTTCTAAAAAAATTCATCGAGAAGAACGCTTCATTCAAGAAGAAGGTTATCCACCAACCACGATTTATCCGGCAGACATTTCCGATATAACTTGGGAAACAACCATGTAGCAATGCACCTTAGAAATGTGTAAACATCTTCATGCAAAATTGAAGAGAGATCTAGTGGCTTTGACTCTATCTGCTGAGAGTCGAAAAATCTTGGAAATAGTTACACACTCTTTAGGAAAACTAGTATATGTGCACTGAAAGCTCGGGCCAACCACTGATACTTTTGTAAAATTCATGAGAAAAATAAAGGAAATAGTGATGGGTCCCAATAAATGGGAGGTTGTTAAATAAAGAGTTACAACAACAATGGCCAAGTCTATGTTTAGTCTCAAAGAATGGCATAAAAGAAGGATGTTGAAGGTGCAATATTTCAAGCACCCTCATATAGCTCACTATGTGTATGATAGACACCTTGTGGCCTATGGAAGACTCCAATGGAAGGACGAGGTTTTGATTTATTTTGGAAAATTATTTTATGCAAAATCATTTTTGCAAATGAAACCCAATTACAATGACCTTCCCTCTGGATTTTTTGGTATTGGGAAAGGTCGATTGTGTGACCGTATGGGTGCTAGGCGTGATGTTGAGTTGCCTCGCCCTAAGCCACCATTGGTTAGTCGACCTTTTCATGTCGAAAATTTTTGGTCAGAGATGGAAGCCACTTCTCAAATTAGTCGAGAAGCAAGGGATGCCATCATTAACAATGTTCACAGTGGATTAGGTGGAGTCGATGTTTGTCTGAATCGACAAAGAGCAGATGAGAATGCACACAATAATTTTGTGTATTATACAGATGAAGAGATTGACAACATGAGTGTTGAAGATATCAAAACATATGCAAATAATTGACGCAATGGTTGGCATGACCTAATTGTTCATGAGGAAGAGGGCATGGGAATGGTATGTGTTAATGGTTAGGGTTCAATTATTCGAACACATGTACAATTTGTAATAAATACACATATACATACATTTATTTTTATATATTAATCTAACAAAAATGTATCATTATATGTTAACATCATTTGTAGTTGTCATGCTTGATGAATGAAGAAAATGTTAATGTCACGGTCGAAGCCTTTGGTTCAAATAATAAAGATGGGTCTCACCATCAATCATACAATCAAGATGGTTCTCACCATCAAGATATGTTGGCAAATGTTAGTGTTTATTAAGTGAACGTGATGATGTACAATTATTTTTTATCTATTATTATATATATCGAAACATGAGAGATATTTTTAAAATAAATAATTGTGCACGCATGTACATGTACATATATATAATAAAATATTTTAACAGATGCTGAGTATGTCCGATGTTTTTGGGTTGGAAGTACCTTATTCTTCCTTGGGAGATGTACCTTCTAATTCCTTAGAAGATGTGCCAAATACACAATCACAAGTATGGACAATTTTTCACTTTTAAAATTTATTTTATCAAGTTATATATTCCACATCAAAAAGATCCATTAAAAAATAAGATATATATATATCTTGAGTTATTTTAAATTTTTTGAGTTTTAGGTTTTTGAAGATTTTCTTTTGGAGCCTCTCTTAGGAGATGTACCAAATCCACCTGCAGAAGTATTCAAGTTTTAACTTAAATATATGTTTTTAAGTTATAAGTTATAAATTGAAGTTTAAAAGTTTTACTATAATTTGATATATTGATATTGAGTTATTGTATACTTTTAAATTTTTTAAATTTTAGGTTTCTATAGAGGATTTCTTTTCTCCACTAACTCTAGCGATGAATATAGGAACATCCACACCATTTCAACCATTTGAACAAGTTGTCTAACTTTTTTTTTAATATTATTGAAAATAATTTTATATATGAATTTTCATTTGAAAATTTTTAATATATATATATATATATATTGTACATTTTACTATTGGATATGTTCCTATGGGTAAGGTTTTAGTGGACAAGAAACAAATGTAGAGGGAACCTCATGAGGTATTGCATGATTTTTTTTTACAATTTTGTTTACAAGAAGTTCTAGATATATTCTCACTCAATTTTAAAACATCAAATTTCAATGTTTGTACGCATAGTGTACGGGTTCCCCATGCTTCGCAGGATAGTTCGAGGATAGTGACTTTACTCAGAGAGACACTACATCCATATTTATTTAATGGATGATACACGTGCACTATTTGATGGATGATGCACATGCACACATGAAACATTATATTTTCAATAGATTTAGTCTTAAATCTACTTTTTTATATATAGTATTTTCTAGATGCAGTCATATATAACTTGATACTTGATACTTGTGAGATCTACAAATTTTGAACATATTTTATATGAAATACATGTGATATATAATGTTTTTAAAACTTAAGTTTTGGATGGTCGAACTACATTTGGCTTGTGAAGTAATGTTAGAATGTTATATATAATTTGTTTTGTTTTTAAAATTTAAGTTTTGGATGGTTGAGCTACATTTGGCATGTGATGTGAAGTAATGTTGTGTTAAATAATTTGTTTTGATTTTAAAGTGTTATGGTTGAACTACATTTTGCATGTGAAGTAATGTTACTTGATACTTGTGATCTATAATGTTTTGTTTTTAAAACTCAAGTTTTGGATGGTTAAACTACATTTGGCATGTGAAGTAATGTTTTGTTATAATTTGTTCTATTTTTAAAACTTAAGTTTTGGATGGTTGAACTACATTTGGCATGTCAAGTAATGTTGTGATATATATTAATGTTTTTCTTTTCTAAAACTCAAGTTTTTGATGGTTGAACTACATTTGGCATGTTATAATTTGTTTTTTTTTTAACTTAAGTTTTGGATGGTTGGACTACATTTGGCATGTGAAGCAATGTTGCGATCTATATTAATGTTTTTATTTTGAAAACCTCAATTTTTGGATGGTTGAACTACATTTGGCATGTGATTATGATATTATGTTTTGTTTTTAAAACTCAGGTTGTTGTTTTCCAAACAAAAAAAAATCACATGAATATATGTACATGTAGAAATGCTTTTACACATGTTTGAATATATAGGTTAAAATGATTGAAGCACAATACATATTGATGTGTGTGTGTGCGTGTGTGTGTGTGTGTGTGTGTGTGTGTGTGTGTGTATATATATATATATATAACCAATAATAAGATTCTAGGTCTTGTTCGATGTGTCAAACAATCATAAAATTTTAAAAATTCATTCTATAATGTATATATATCTAGTGCGTGCAACATTTTTCATCAATGCACATAGAAATGTTACTTGAACAATTAATTTCATTCTATAACATATATATTCAGTATGTGAAACATTTTTCATCAATGCACATAGTAAAAATACTTGAACAATTAATTGCATTTTAGAACATATATATATCCAGTACGTGCAACATTTTTCATCAATGCACATAGAAAAACTACTTTCAGTTAATTGCATTCTAGAACATATATATCCAATACTTGCAACATTTTTCATTAATGCACATAGAAAAGCTACTTTCAATTTTAATTGCATTCTATAACACACACACACACACACACACACACACACACACACACACACATATATATATCCAATACTTCGAGAGCATATGTATCCAGTACTTGCCACATTTTTTTTAGGATATTCCAACACATATGAAATAGTTAAGAATAACTTAGTCTAGTGTAGAGTTAGGTAAAGTGTGTTTCTTTACTATGTACATTTGTAGCTTATAATCCAACGATCACAATTTGTAGTGATCTAAAAATTCACTCTCTCCTCGGTATTAACGACACTTGATCCATGGTTTAACACCTGATTGGTCCATGATCTCTATTTAAATAGCTTGGAGGGTCATTTTTCTGGTAACCATTTATGAGAGAAACATATGTAGATTTTCTTTTTATATTAATAAATTGCCTGAAGTGGCCGCGTTGGCTTAGGCCATGGAATGTTTCCCTCTTTGAGTTTTTTAACCATGTGATAATACTGGTGTACTGATTTTTCATATGTTTGTGAGCAGTGACCTTTGCTTTTTGATCTAAAAAACTTACCCTGTAAATTCCTACAATTTTTCATTAATGCACGCAGAAAAGCTACTTTCAGTGAATTGAATTCTAGAACATATATATATCCAATACATTCAACTTTTTTCATCAATGCATGTACAGAAAATCTACTTTCAGTTGATACTAGTGTGCATGTACCAAAACAATGTACATGTTCAAACACTTGCACAGATAACATAAGAAGGCATCTCAATTTTTAGTTGAGTTTTGGAAGTTCTAAAACATGAATCCAAAGAGAAGAAATTGTTGGGCAGTTCAATCAAAAAAATTCCAATGGAATACCATCTTCAATGATCCGTTCATGATTGGATTTTGACATTTTCCATTTCTTCATTTTCGTTTTTTTCTTTTATTGAACCTCTATCAACTTTATGTGTGCTGCACACACCAAGTGACTATATTGACAACTTATGAAATTATGTTCATATTCTTCAAAGTAAGAAAAATCCCCACTTAGATTAGTTTGTCTGAAAAAACAACCTTTCAGTATAATAGACCCTCTTTCATATGGAAACCCGTGATCATTATAGTTTTCTAATTATTTCATTTTTCGTTCAATACAATGCATCAAATAATACTTCACATTTTCATCGTTGTCAATAGGTGCAATTACAGTGAAAAAATCTCCTGCACAATAAAACAAACTTAACAAAATTATGTATTTAAATTTATTTCTATATCTATATCATTTGAAATAAATTCAAATGTTACCTTCTCTAACAAGATCAGAAACTCGATCACCATCAAATGATATTGTAGTCTCGTGTGAATGCATTTCTTCAAACATTGCAACGGACATTTTCCCCTTTGTATTTAGCTCTATATGTTTCCAAAATTTTACATACATTTTGCTTTCACAAACGCCATTGGATTATGTGTTGTCTATGCAAGCATGACGAAAACAAGAATATTTTCTTTCATCGAATGCAAACACATTTGTGGACAACTTTGTTTTAATTGAATGCAATTTTCAAGTCTCGTTTACTGTTTCAACGTCATTTCCATTTGATCTATCATAATCTTCGATCCCAATATGCCAAAAAAACCTGTATATGGAAAATTCGAACAAGAATGTAAATATGATATCAAAATACTATCAAAGATAATCATTGTGATAAATGTACACTGTTTAAAATTAGATATCCAATAAAAATTAAATTGAATGTACCTTCGCACTTCCCTTGATTGGTTAGTCTCATGGCTTAGACAAGCGATGCACCATTGAAAAAATTCATTAGTGTCCACAAGTAGGTTTGCAGAGGGGTTCATTTCATACCTTTGAAGTGCTTGTTTTATGCATGCCCCTGCACAATCATGTTCTCCTTTTCCATGGAAAGTCTGAAAGAAATTCCAACAATGTTTAATGCATATTTTCTTATGAAGACAACACAACCAAAAGAATGATCATGAAGATTTGAATTGAGTTGCGCATCCATCTGACCATATCCAATGTTCATTGAATTTTATTCCATGACTTTTCTACGAGTCATAACTTTTTCCAAAATAGTGTTGTACAAAATATGTATCATGTGTACAACCGTCACTGGTATAAAAGTGATATTGTTTAATAATATGTCAATTTTCACTAGTGCTTTCTATATCATTGACGTTTTTTTCAGCATGTCTATACAGATTATGGACGAGCATGGAGACTTGGTCAAAATGATAGTATTCACTCTGAATTTATTTTTGTGGAACAAATGTGTAGTTTTTTGCAAAATCAATTACTGACAAAATGGTCCCTGGTAGAGAAATTCATGGGATTTTTTGAGTTTCAAGTCTTGCCATCGAGCTCTATGGTAACGCTTGCTGTATTTGTAAATTTTCGCCTCAAAATTTCCCAAAAAATCTATCACAAAAATTTCTTCTTCTTGTAATTCAATTCCTTTAGCACTATTTGAACCTTGAATTGATGTATGGATATATTCATATCTCTTCCATTTCACTTTCATGTTGGAAAATGATTGATCATTTATATTAGTACGATATTTCTTGTGAAATTTAGTCAAATTTCCACAATCATCGCATTTCTTACCACCAACACATTTCTTTTCATAAAATAATTCATCTCTTTCTCTTTCACATAGAATTTGAGACATGAAATCATGGATAGTGGAAGGAGTAGGTGAATCTCTACCAAAATTAAGGAATGTGTCATAATATAACTAAAATTCCACATGATAACGACAACAAGTGTCGCGTACGGTGATAGGTTTTACATACCATGGTTTTTGTTGAAAAAAAGCACTGATTGAGACATGAATTTCATGATTCTCTTCTTTGAACTTGTTGAAAAACTCTATTTGAGTGGTTTCCAAGAAATTTTTTTCATGTTCTTCATATTGATTTCGTGCTATTCTTCTTCACATCACATCCCTTGCATTTGGTGAAACATGTGAATTTTTATTCCAATATTCATATATTATTTTTTTAACATTTTCACCAAGTCTATCTTTGTATGGTTGCCTAGAAACAGCTCTCCAAAAAGTGAGTTCATCATTATATCTATTTGCAACCAAAATTTCCGATGTTTGTGCAAAGTTTTTCATGAGGTTCCTAATGCACGTGCCATAGATTCTACCCAACTATTCTCTTTAGTACTTTATGAAACCACTGCAATATGTATTGCTCTACATATAACTGAAATATTTTTATGTCTAGATCTTCTAATTGAATTTATAGCACTATTTATAATAACGCTTTTCAAGCTTCTGTGGTTATGCTTATTGAAGAAATCTCTGGATTTTCCACAGTGTTATAAAAAATTTGTCAACGTTTTGAATCCCAACAGGGATCCATCTCTAGGACTACAGTTGAATTGAAGAATGAAGAAGGCCAAAAGGATATGGTTTATATATAGTGAAAAATGTGAGGAAAAGAGCTGACAAGAACTTGATTAATTAATTCTATTAAAATATTCAATTTATTTAATAAATTCTCTTATTTTCAATTTTGCTTTAATAAATACATTTCTATAAATTTTAATAAATTTATTTTATTATATATAATTTTATTAGCTGTTATTAACATTTATTAATTAATTAAATAAATTATTATTATTATTATTAAACTAATAAATAGAGGTTATTTTTATAACTTTAAAAATTTTATAAATAAATTTATTATAAATATAAATTTAACAAATTAATTTATTATATTTATTATTAATTAATTTATTATAATGAATAAAATAAATTTATTAAAATTTATTAAAATGTATTTACTAAAATATAATTCAGAATAATAGAATTTATTAAAAAAATTGAATATTTTAGTAGAATTAATTAATAAAGTTCTTGTTGGCTCTTTTCCTCACATTTTTCACAATATATAAACCCTGTCCTTTCGGCCTTCGTTCATTCTTCAATTCAACTCTCATCCTGAAGATGGATCCCTGTTGGGATTCGAAGCGTCAACAATTGTTTTAAAACACTATGGAAAATCCAAAGATTTCTTCAATAAGCACTATTTATATTTTGTATCATATTTTCCTTCATTTTTTTGTCTTTTTTTGATTTTCTAATACCCAATAAACTCGTAGCTTCTTTTAATTTCCTTAATGATAGGAGACCTTTCAACATTTGGGCTTGAACTGTCACATTTTCCTTTATGAAGTACATATAAAAAATGTGTTTAACACGATATTTTATAACATGGTCATCTATTTTATCTCCCTATGTGTGAGTGTCAGCATTTTCAAACATCTCATCATCGACATTGATTTCATCTATACATATTCAAATGAATAGTACATAGTAAGTTTACATATTCAATAGATAACTAAATTAATAAATATGTATAATTTCAATAATACATGCATGTGTTCAACATATATATATATATATATATATATACATACCTTGTGATTCAATTTCTTCACTTGAATTTCTTTCAACATTTTCACCATCTTCAATCATTGGTTCAATATCTCTTTCATTTTATCTTTCAAAATTTTGTATGTCATCATCAATGTTTTGAGGAATATCTCTCTATGTTTACATTGCAAAATATTTTTCAAATTAGTTCAACAAATAAAAATTAAGCTTCACATTTTACACTAGTAAAATCTTAAATATAAAATTCATAATATTTACATTTACATGCCTACTTCAACATCTAGTTGAAGTTGATTTTCCATTTCAATATTTGAGAGCGCTTCTCTCTTTCTTTTGTGAGATTCTCTCGTCTCTTCTCTACGTTCCTAAGAGTCTATTTTATGATCACATTTTCTCGTGCAATTCCTTCGATTTCCCATGATAATAGAGTATGAAGTTCAAAAAATTTCCTTCAAAAATTTAGACAATAACTCAATTGAAAAAAAAACATCACAAAAGATTTAATTTAAAAAAAAAATGATTTTAATTTTTTTGCAAAAAATACATACTTCAATCCAAAACACTTACTTTAAAAAATCTGAGAAAAAAATGTCTTATAAAAATGAAACGAAGCTCAAAATATTTCCTTCCAAGTCCTGCAAAAAAAACTCATTTAAAAAGTTAGACAAAAACTCATTTTAAAAAGTCATTATAAAAGATTTACTTCAACCCAAAACACATACTCTAAAAAAAATTTACTTCAAAAAATACCTCCAAAAAATGTGCATTGAAAATTAATTCCAACTTCTTAAAAAATGGCAGTTTAAAAAATACTTCCAAAAGACCTCTAAAAAAATATTACTTTAAAAAATACCTCCAAAAAATGTGTTTGAATATTAAGCCTAAAAAGAGTCCTTTGAAAATTAAGCCCAAAACCTCTAAAAACAATGAAAATTAAGCCCAAATCCTCTATAAACAAAATACCTTAAAACAAAATGAAGCCCAAAAAACATCCAAAAAATGTATCACACACCTCTAAGAAATTTCTTTTGAATGAAATGTCCTTTGAATGTACCTCCAAGAAAATTCCTTAAATCCAAAACAATCCTTTGCAAAAATTTCATTTGAATGTACCTCCACGAAAGTTCCTTAAACCCAAAAAAATCTTTTGCAAAATTGTCCTTTGAATGTATCGCCAAGAAAAGTCCTTAAACCTAAAACAAATCTTTGCAAAATCAGATGAAGACATTTGCAAAATTAGACCAAATGTGCGAAAAATATGTGAAAATAATGAATACTTTAACTTCCATTTATATCGCCGAGAAATGTTTTTTTGGAGGGGCTTCGTTGTATTTTCCAGCCGACGGAAAGTCAGGTAAAAGTTCGGCTAAAATTTTATAAACAATTTGGCCAAACTTTTATGACGTCAGACTTTATGGGCCATTGGCGCAAAAAACAATTCAGTCGAACTTTTTTTAAGAGTTCGACCGAACTAACACTTCTTCAATTACGCAGAGCCAAGCTCTGAATAGATATCTTCAACTTTCGACTGACTAAACTCCATGAAACATTATGAATTAACTGTCAGAACCAAGACAAGAATTTTCAGAATTCAATCTACTTTCAGGAAATATAACTTTTATGGAATTTCATGAATATTTACTAATTTTGATTAATTTTGTAATAAAGCGGGTGCAAAAAATTTATGAAGGTCATTATGATTCAATGAAATCAATATTCTATATCTTTGAAAATACACTGTAATTTTTTTTAAAAAAACTATGGTGCATTACATTGGTTCGTCGTCTGTAATGGGTAGTTTTTATATTTTTCATTTGTAACTTGTATGTTAAGAAATTTCATGCATCACGAAACATATTCAAAATATGAAGTTCTTTTATATTGGATCAGTTCAAAAAATTCTAGTAATTATGATATGCATCAGTTGGCTTTGTAAATATAACGAAACCGAAGTAGACTCTGTCTAGATTCTTGTAACACATTTTTTCTCAGAAACACAAAGTTTCAAAGAATACAGCAGTGCTTATTAACATGACTTCTTATGAATGCTTTGATTGTTAAAAAACAAACACTCAAAGAAACTCTAAGTTGACATATCAAATGTGTATAAAAAAATTCCAAAAAATAAGTAATAGAAAGCTAATAAAATTTCTGAGAACTTTTATTTTTATCGCAAAATGAAATTCTGAATAGAAAAATTGTTTTGGCTTGCAGAAAGTTGAAGAACAAAAAAAAAAAATTTGATTTTTTTTTTCTTAAAAAATGAAATGTTTTTTCTCAAAAAATGTCAAAAAGTGTAGGCCAACTTCAAATTTTCACCCTAAACCCTTGAGACAAAATCAGATTTAACAATCTTGATGTTTATGATAATAAATGAATATATGATGGTAGATTCAAGCTGATCAATGCCTAATCCTTGAGAAATGTAGTTAAACTACTTCAATACTTGGAGAATTCAACACAACAGTAATCAATCAATGAAGATGCATGGACATCAGTCCTTAATTATGAAAACATTGTGTTTTAAATTACTAGCCAAGATACTATGCTCATAATGATACAATGATAGTCATGGTATATTATTACTTCATCACATAAATCAAAATCTAAGATATGAAGTAAAATATTCCTCTTACATAACACAATCAGGTTTGAAATTATGGGCGCTACAAAGTACAACAATGTCATTGTTCAAAACTCTTATGCTGGGAAATAACCCTCAAACATCAACAACATTTCTAGCCAGGAAGAGAAGAAGAAAATATACAATGATGACCTTAGAAGATATATTTTTCAGCCCTAAATATCTCCTAAATGATGCTCCAACCCTCCTCAACGTATCTTCATTTTCAGCCCAATGATCTAGGGTTTTCTCCAGAATGAAAATACACTTGCCAAATGGAATAGATGTCACTTTTATGGACTCCTCTTGTAACTTATTAGGGAGTAAAATAGTAGTAGTGTGTTCTAGATTCCCCTAGAAGTGATATGCTTCTCCAAAATAATCGTTACTTTAATCTTGATGATGTGAAAGGTGTCCAAGTTCTAGCTCAATTTTACTGGGATTCAAAGGGGGCGACTGTAGAGAGATAGGGTCTGAGAGGATGGATATAGTTTTTTTAAAGGGCGATGAGATATAAAAGTTAATCTACCTCAAATCACTCTCTATTGGTATGGGTATTTATTCATCTGAAACAATGTTTTATAAACTATAAATTCTCAAAAAAATATGAGTGACGTTGAAGCATGTAAGATGTCTGAAACAGTAGAGTGTGAACTAGTAAAGCTAAAAAACTAGATAGTATGAACTGAAGAAAGTCAAATTTTGTATTATAATAGCCTCTCCATCTAAACGTTTTAATAGGATTATTGTTGGATGCATCCATCTAGATACTAAACAAAAATGCATTTTGCAAACTGTCCTGACTTCCAACCTTAATCATTGACTCAGTTGCTCTTGTTTATATTTCTAAATATCTAAAATGTCTATGCTAAATCTTTTTAAAATTCACATTAGTAATAGGCAATGTAAAAAAGGCAATGCTTGTGCTAATATGTAAGTCAAGAATAAGAGAGAATCCAATGAAGAGTACATTGAGATCAACTTTAATCTGTATCACCAAACACATGTTTCTTTTAGGAGACATATGCATGTTTAGATACTTTTTTCATAAATTAAGGAAAATTCAACATCATATAAATTGTCCTGAGTCCTGAACATTGGTTGGTCTACATTCAACATTAGGCCAATAGGATGAGACCTAAAAAAT
The DNA here is from genome assembly GCA_034641835.2 of Pinus albicaulis. Classification (NCBI taxonomy): domain Eukaryota; kingdom Viridiplantae; phylum Streptophyta; class Pinopsida; order Pinales; family Pinaceae; genus Pinus; species Pinus albicaulis. The sequence continues at coordinate 1,254,322,915 of CM076572.1, read as the reverse complement.
TCTCCCAGATCAAACTTGTCAGTTTTGTTGCTTGACCGATTTACTAGACAATTTCCTTAAAGAGGCTAGAAATATTGTTCATATGTATCAGTGTTAAAATTTCTTCACCAAGATATCATTGCCAGAGGTTTTAAATTGGTTAAAATGCTCACCATATGTTCCCATAACTTGGGTTGAAACATGAGTGTTGTCTCCCTCAGGTCCATGTTTTGCTAGTCCAAAACCAGACAGCTTGGCATTGTATTCTTGCACCAAGTACATATCTCTCCATAAAGACTTAAGAGAATCTAAAGTGTAACACTGAGCCATATCATATCTTTGAAGTTGTATGTATAAACTGAATCCAGCAGAATATTGGATGTTTCAAAATCCCGATAAATCACTGGTCTTTTAGCCCCTCCATGAAAAAATCCCAGACCTTTTGCTGCACCCAATGCAATTTTCATCCTAATAGACCAGGGGAGTGGCAGGGACCCTTATCCCTACATAAGGAAAGTACCAATAGACATCAAACATCTAATATATTTTCCAAAATAGAAATTTACTAATTGGGATTGAGACTCTCTAGAAGGACAAAGAATAATTATGTAGCTACTCATTGCCAAAAAATGTGAAAGCCCCATGACACTGATGCTTAAAAATGAGATTTAACCAAGGGAGGCACATATTTCCTTATGTCCAATAGAAGTTGACAAATCGAGACTGATTATACCAAAATTTCATGAAAGAAAAATAGATCATAAAGTATTCAATAAAGCAATAGAGAGTTTGTTTTGGTAACATCATTAGCATATAGTATGCTCTTCAACCAAGATGACTAAGAAATTCCATATCAGCGAGTAAATTTTTCTACGCATAAATATTCAAAATAGACATTTTGAACAAATCCTCACCAAAAAGGGATTTTTGTTCAGAAGTATACACTGCCATCTAATCAGAAAACAGAAACAAACATTAAAATTTAATGCCTAACAATATTGAGTGTTCTGTCAAATTTGAAAATCATACATGTTATGCTAAATGCATTTGATTCCTTGGATGCAAAGATCAACTCAAACCTTTAAAATTCCAATGGATATGAACCATGTATGCTTTCCTAAAATTTAAGGTGGAAAGAAGTATAAGATAATAAAACAAGAACTGTTTTGTAGGTATTCATACCATTGTAAATAAGTATAAAAGATTGAAAATAAGCATAGAGCTTCAATATTGGTCACTAGCATATGGACTTTAGGATGGGGTAAATTATGAATTAAGATTGCAAATCCACAAGGCCAATAACATATTAAAACTTGAATTGTGATCAATGGACAACCAAGATAGCATACTTTTCCTTTTATCTTAACTTCACATCTGCCAATCTGAAGGTCTTACTCAAAGAAACATGTAACATTGATGTCCACAAGTAAGAGAAATCAATAGATGTGACTGATAAATACAAGCATACCAATAAAGGAAGAGGTGTAACGGAGCTCTGGAAAAGCTTTTGAAATGAAAGAAATGAAGGAGTAGGTACTGCACTCAAAATGGAAGAAATTTCCTTTTTGTTAAATCACAGAGACAATTGTATGGAATAATTGCACGGTTTACCTCATTCTTTTTGCTGCTTGCATTTTAACTTTAGTATCAGAAAATATTAATGAACAATGCAGATCTCCTACCAAAATAAATATAAAACAAAACATACCCTAGTGTGTTTCATATATTGTGTATTTGAGGAAAATAATTCACAGTGGCATGCTTGAAGCCAAAATCAAATATGAGCATTTAATTTATTTGTAAAAAACAACTATAGCATGCCAAGGCCAATCTAGCTAAAAAAAAACTATAGTACGATCACAACTCATACCTGATGCCAACTTTAAAATAATGATGTGTTCATACCATGAATGTTATATTCATGTTACAAATTCTTGAGTATGCTCAAAGATCTATAATATGAAAGTGCATGCCAGTTCCCATCTACTGAGAAGTCACAAGATTAAAAGGTTACTTAAATAATTTATTGGTAAGTACTCATATTCTTGGGAATTGTACAAAACGGAAAATTTTTCATCCCCCTGAACTTACCAGATTTACATTTCTTGGAAAGAAAAGAGACATTTCATCTAGAATAACCTGTTATATATGTCAAATTCCTAATATATGCAATATAAATAAAAAAACTCAATATAAATAAGGGAAAAAGGGGGATCATGAACTATGACAATGTTCATAAATAAAGAGGGGATGAAAGAACTTGTAAATTTATCCTTACAAAAAAAGAATTGAACAAACTATGTATTACTGATTACACTACTCAAGATTTGTTATCACCTAACAGAGGTGTGAAAATGAATTTGTGGTTGCCTGTGGTTTCAGGTATGGGAAGTATTTTAATCAATATGAATTTTGAACTCTCAGTAAAGTTATTCACTATATCATGAAAAATAACAACCATAAGAACATTGAAAAGCATATAATAAGCATGCAAATAGCTATTGCAAAAACAAAAGAAGGACAAGTCACTTTCACATCTGAATCTTACAATTGCATTTTGAAATTGTGAAATTTACTCTCCATTGACATCATGTACAGTAGCACATTCTTTTTCCTTTAAAATATGACCTATAAATCTACATATATAAACAAAATTTTAAAAGAACAGAATATTTTTAATTCTATTTAAGGTTTGTTACCCACCAAATTTGCGTGACCGCATAAGAGAATTTTTCTCCTATATCTCTCTTCAGTCGGAAGCCCAACTTGTCATGACAAAGTTTTTGCAATACATTGGACTTATTATATTAAACGATAATAAGTTGCAGTATTTGAAAAAGAGGGAGAATGACACCAATTTGCTCACGGTTTCTAAGGAGATCCAATTCTCATTTAAACTTAGTCCCATACCATACCACATAACGATGTGGGTCCAGTGTATAGGTGTCAATACAGAAATCAATGTCATGGCTTCTTCATTAACATAATATCAAACTCTTATCAACTCTAACTAAGCTACTTGTTTAAATAGTAGCATGGAACTTGATCTAAGCATCTAATTTATTTAGAAAAAATATAAGTGAACCAAAGTAGAAAACTTTAATATTACAATTCAGAAAAGTGAAAATCTAAGACTGCAAAGAAATCAACCAAAAATAAAATCCAAAAAGCCATAATAAAGATAGTGTCACGACACCAAGATAGTACAGGAAGATTTTCTTCTCCACCCTGTTAGCACATGGATTTGCATCCCTCTCAACGGAAAAATCTAGAATTGAGTGATAATCCTATAGGATATAGTGGTGTAAAAACTCTGATTCCCTATTTCAAAAATATTTCTAAAAGGGGTATACAATGGCTGATGTCAAGACAATAAATAAAATGCGATATGGAGTTTGCACTAGTTTTGAATGCATTCGATTCAGTAGTACCTCTTCCATTTTCCTCAATGGCTTCCAAACCATCATGTCTGACCTTTAGAATACGAAACCATATGCAATGGGAACCCGTTGCTTCTCTACAGTCCCCAAACTCCTATTATGAGGAACTGTCGAAACAATACAAGTTCAAGCTATCCACAAAGCCAAAAAATAGGTCCTGTTGTTGTTGGGTCAATTTTCCACAATTGATCCACAATGCAAGGTTCACATAGTTACAACGAGGTGTAGTACATCCTCTAATTTTTCTGCACTATACCCTAGATGCTCAGATAAGTTCTATGGTTGTTTTTTCTCTTGGCAGACTAACACAGAACACACACAACCAAGCTGGAATAGTTCATGATGGAGGATTGCCACCATTGCTAGAACTTCTTGACTCAAGATATGGATCCCTTCATCAGAATGTTGCCTTTGAAATATGTGGTCTTGCAGATAATGAGGATAATGTGCATGAAAAGGTTGGACCATAAGGATAAGTAATCAGGGCATATTCTCAATTGTATCAAACTCTCAAGAAAAAATTCCCTTGTAATAGTAAAATACATAACTTAGATATGATTTATCTTTCTCATGAATTAAAGTTACATTATAATTTGGCTACACAATATGAGTTCTTTAGCAAAGGTGGCCATGGTCAAGGTAGAAATAGAGTTTCTCAAACACTGGAAAAGGATTGTTGGAGCAAGTATACAATATATAATAAGGGACTTGTGCAATGGGATCCTAATAAACCATCAGTAAGGTCTTCATCATCAACATTAGTCCACCGAGTCACTACAATTCAAGTGCCTGAGGAAACACTTGCAGCATTAAGAGAAGGATCAACATTACAATTCTATGGAGATAATAAGATAATTAATGTCCTACAAATGCCCACACAAGTAGGTCAAAGGGACTGTTGATTATAATGATGTTGATGCAAGCAGGAGTACCAAAAAATATCATATATAAATAACAACAGATAAAGTAAAAAAATAATGTCTGCATGCTAAAACATGAAAAACCTTCAACTCGACGTGCAGAAACATAATTTATACATGCTAAAACATGGAAAACCTTCAACTCCAACTGCAGCAGTCATAGAAAGGAGCTAGGGACTAGGTCATGGTCCATTAGAGAAATATCTACTAATACTCAAAGCTGAATGAAAAGAAATCAAGATAGAATGGTGCCTAGAGGGAGAGCTCAGGAGAGAACTAGACCCTCTCTTGCAATGTTGTTGTAAAGAAGTAACTTGGTGCTAGTGTCTAGTGGACCTCGACAATCTACTAGTAAGAGTGTTAGTTCCCCATATTACTAGTTTAGTCCCTTATTGTTATTAGTTTAGCCACATTATTCTTATTTTTGTACCCCTGTAACCCCCATATCATTATTATTGTTTACTTACATTATTATTTCTAGGTCGGCTAGGATTATGTTGTCACCCCATGGACCCCTATATATAGAAGGAAGTTTTTTCATTTGTATCATCCAAGAATTATTCATTTATGTAACGTATTGGAGGTTTTCCCCTCGAAGTGGTTGATTTCTAAGGTGTTGATATGTCTTTTCTTCTATTTTTAGAGGTGGTTTCATAACATTTGGTATCACAGCTTTGGATTCTAGGGTTTTTTTGCTCCAAACAGGTAATCGTGGAATTTTCTCTATAACTATTATGCTTCAAAGGTTTAGAAGTTGAAATTTTTACAAGGCGAAGCCGCAATCTTGAGGAACTTTGCGGAAAATGTTCAGATCTTGGTTCGCAACATTTTCAGAGATATGATCTATGGAAGTTAGGGTTTTTTTGAGGCTCATGAATTTAACCTAAACAGGTCATTGTGGCATGTTCACTATAACTTTTTTTGTGCGAGGGATTAGAAGTTGAAAATTTTAATGAGAAAATCCGAGATCTTAAGGAAAGTCATGGAAACATTTTAGAGCTTGATTCACAACGTTTTTGGAGATAGGGTTTGTGGAAGTTGGGGTTTTTTCTGGCTCATGAATTTCATCTCAAAGAGGTGATCATGGTAAAATCTTCATAACTCTCTCTCTGAGCATTGGATTAGAATTCTATAAAAACTAGCCACAAATACACAGTCTGTAGTTTCCTATGTATCAAGTTCAGAGCCAAAGGAGGAAACAGTGACATGCGGCACACCATACAAGTTCTCTCTACTGAACCATTCCATAATCAGGTCATTGTGGGAGATTGGGCATAGCTTTGCCTTGAAGAACCCAAATCAGGTCAAACCTTTAGATTTGAAAGAAGATTCAAAGGGCTACTATAGGGCCAAATTTCCAATATTTGAGATTCGAAATCATAGAGATAATACAGTTTCAATATCAAGCTCTTAAAAATGAATAAAAATGTGTGTATTTTTTTTCATATTGCATAAGTCTTGTTTGAATTTATTTTTTTAAGGGACTCCAAAGGCCTATTGAGCATAGATATCAGAATTTGGTTCTAAAATTCATCCTAAAAAAAATTCAACACAAATTAAGCCCTCATAGTACTCTACTATGACTCATGAAGATCAAGAATTGCAACATGATCTATCAAAATTACAAGAGAAAGTGCACCAAATTTCTGTCTTTCAAAGAGAAACAAAAAATGAAATGGAAGTTTTAAATAAAGGAGAGGAAGTGAAGATGGATGGTTTGAAGAAAGGCGTGGAAGCTAAGATGGATGGCATGGAAGCTTGCATGGAAGTTAAGATGAATGAAATGGAAGAAAACATGAAAGACAACATTGAAAACATGAAGAATTCTCTAAAACCAAACATGGAAGGTTTGAGAAAGTTGATACAAGAAATTCTTCCTAATGGTGAAAAGATAGTAGAGGAAATTCATGATGAGAACAAAATAAATGTGAATCATGATTTCAAAAACTCTAATGTTGGATGGAACAACCACCATATTCCAATGGTGGATATGAGGAATTTTGATGGCAAGGACCCTATAACATAGATACTATAGATGGAGAAAATTTTTGATCTCAATAATATGCACAACACACAAAATGTATGCATTGCAAATTTAAATTTTGAACAAAACACATTTTTATGGTATCGATGGCTTTTCTCCTGTAAAAAAATTATCACCTAGTCAATTTTTACGAAGGAAATGATAGCGAATTAATGAGGATAGAAATAGAAACAACTTATTTAGCCAATTGATAAATCTTAAACAAAAGGGTTCAGCGGTGGAGCACATTGAGGACTTCCAAAAATTGAATATTAGGGTAACTGATATTCCAGAGGAACACAGGATTGATGTCTTCATATGGAATTTAAAGGATAACATCCAACATGAAATTCACGTTTGGGAACCTAATTCATTGGAGAAGGCATTTAGGTTGGCAATAAAAATTGAATGTAAAATTATGGCGACAAGGAAGCCTACCAGTCACATATATAAAGATGGAAGTGTTGCTACTCCTAGAATTCCACAACCTACAAGCTTGACACCACAACAATTGGAAGAAAAAAGGGAAAAAGGGGTTTCCTACAGTTGTGATAAGAAATACACTAAAGGTGATAAGTGTGTTGAGAAGAAATTATTTTACATATATTGTGAAGAGGAGGAAGAAAATGAACAAGAAACTCTAAAAGAAGATGATATACACCAAGAACCAGCCCTATAAGAAGAATAAATGAGTCTGACCATATCGTGTAATGCATTGTAAGGAATTACCACTCCTCAAAATCTCAAGATAGAAGGACATATCAAGAAGAAAAAGGTAATAGTGTTGATTGATTTGGGTAGTACCCATAATTTTATTCACTATAAGGTAGCTAAGCAATTGAATTGTTTCCTATACCTAGCACCAGAATGTCAAGTGAATGTGGAAAATGGAGGAACTATAAGTTCCTCTGGAAAATGCCATAATATAAGGCTAACCATGTGGTAATATCTATTTAATAGTTCAATGCTTTCCATTCCAATGGGAGGTGTTGATGTTGTACTAGGAGTACAATGGTTACAATCTTTGGGGATGGTAGCTTTTAATTTTCAGGAACGTTTCTTGATTTTTTTTCGGAAGGAAAGGAAATCGAATTACGGGGTATCGTAGGGAAGCTGGGAAAGATAATAAGCTCTAATTTCATGACAAAGCTTCTAAAGAAATAATAACGAGGCATAATTTCACAATTATGCTCACTAGAAGTTCCAACATCAAAATCATATATTTCTCCAAATCTCCATAAATTCTTGGACAATCATTCCAAGGTGTTTGAAACTCCTAAAGGGCTCCCACCTATTCGTGATCATGATCATGCTATTCATTTGATTCCAGAAATTTTTCCTCCAAACATGAGGCCTTACAGATATCCCTATGTCCAAAAGAGATAAATTGAACATATGATTGCAAACATGTTAGAGGCTGTTATAATTCAACCTAGTCAAAGTTCTTTCTCTGCTCCAATAGTATTGGTACAAAAGAAGGATGGATCATGGCCCATGTGTCTAGATTATAGGGAGCTAAATAAGCTTACTATTAGAGACAAATTTCCCATTCCTGTGATTTATGAATTAATGGATGAATTACATGGTGCAATTTATTTTACCAAGTTAGATCTTCGTTCAGGATATCATCAAATTAGAACGAAGATTGAAGATATTCTAAAAATATCATTTCAAACTCATGAGGGTTATTATGAACTTTTGGTCATGTCTCTTGGCCTTAACAGTGCACCTTATACATTTAAAGGGTTGATGAATTCCATTTTCAAACCCTTCCTTAGAAAATTTGTGCTAGTATTTTTTGATGACATACTAATCTACAGTAGGTCTTGGAAGGATCATGTTCAACATGTTGATAGGGTGCACGAACTATTGGAGGAGAAAAAATTATATGCAAAAACATCCAAATGTTTCTTTGGAGTACAAGAGGTGGAATATTTGGGTCATATTGTAATCTCACGAAGGTGTTAAGGTAGACCCTAACAAAATTAAAGCCATTAAGGAATGGAAATTCCCCATAACCATAAAGTAGTTGTCAGGATTTCTCAGGTTATCAGGGTATTATCGCAACTTTGTTAAGAATTATTGGAGAATAGCAGCACCTCTAACAACATTATTGAAGAAAGATGCATTTTCATGGACTTCTAAAGAAACTAAGGCCTTTCAACATCTTAAAGAGTCAATGTGCCTAGAACTGGTCTTAGCTATGCCAGACTTCAAAAAAACCTTTATTGTGGAATGTGATGCCTTAGGAAATGGAATTGGTGTTGTTTTAATGCAAGAAGGAAGACCCATTGCTTTTGAAAGTTGTCCAATCAAAGGAAATTATTTACAGAAAGCTATTTATGAGAAGGAAATGTTGGAAATACTACATGCACTAAGGAAATGGCGACCTTACCTAGTGGGAAGGCACTTCAAGGTAAAAAATGATCATGATAATCTTAAAAAAATAAAAATGGAACAAATACTATCTTCAGAAGAGCAGCAAAAATGGGTCATAAAGATGTTAGTGTAATATTCCAAAAATATAGCCTTCAAGCTAAATGGAATATTAGAGTTGTTTTATCACTAGGTAGATGAATAAATGGGTAGGGAGGCCCATTAACCTCTTTAGAAGGATCAATAACACTCCTAATGTGAAAGAAGGAAGAATAAGCAGCTAGTTTGAGCACCCTTGGGTGTGAACAAACATGGGATCATGTTGATTCAATCAAGTTTGACCAAGTCAACAAAGTTGTCTGGATACATTGAATCTCCTTGATGAACAGCGTAGTTTTGGTGCAGGACAACTTGCATGAGCTTGATGGCACATATGGATGGGACCCAATGTGAAGAGGTTCACTTGATATATATGGAGAGGATGGGAGCCTTTTTACGCATGCTTTGGATATGATCATTTGATCTTGGTCTATTTAGACTTGGCTACGTTTTTCTATTTAGTAGGGTTGCAGTGTTGTTTAACACAAGGTGTTCCCGAGTGGGAATCCCACCTCTTCCTTTGAGAGGCCTCTTGGGAGAGCTCTGTTCTATATTTCTCCACATCCAGGCTTGAGGCCAAGCACCATTCTCGAGCCTCAGCATTATTTTTGTAGCAGAATATTGTTGTGTTGCAGTGGAGGTTTGATAACACCACTTCCATGTCTGCTTCTCAGTAGAGGGTACCTTCCTTCTCTTGAGAGATCATCTAGGAAGATTTATAGGCTCATTTCACATCTTGGAAGTATTCCAAATTATTCCTCATCTCCTACAGTGCAGTCCCTTGCAATAACTGCGTCATTTTGCAGAGATTTTCTGCAACATGGTTTAAGCCCTTGTTTGTGAGCTAGTTTCTTAGGGAAAGGGCCATCCCTTCTCCCAAAAAGCTAGTAGAAGGGATTCTCATCCTTATGATGTATTATTCAGCTTCATGTATCTAATGTTGTATTGAGACAACGTTATTTTTGAGCTGAATATTTAGATCTGCTCTTTTTGTACTCATGCTTTCAAGAAACCTTTGCAGGGTTATTTCTATAATACATTAAATAGGACAGATCTCTTTTTTCTTAGCATATTGTCAAATAAAACTCTATATCTATGATTTCCTATTATAATTTTGTATAAAGCCTTAGAAAATAACGTTTTTATGTGCTTCAGAAATTCTTCATAACTTAAGTCATGGGATTTGGCTATTTTTAAGCTGATTTGAGGCCAGGACATCTGTTTAACTTATAAAAAGAGATTTTTTTTCTATTCCTTTTTTTTTTTGAGAGCCTTAATACATATTCTAAGGGATCCAACCATTATTTCTTGTTTTTAAAACATAAAACTCTAGAAATAACATTTTTAGTGTCAAATTGTTGCGTTTTCCCCACTTTGGAGGATGTAGAAGTGCTTATTTTTGTTGTTATCGCATTGAATTGATGGAAATGTGTTTCTCAACACATTTTATGACTTAATTTCACCCTAATATTCCATTATTGTGCTTATGCACTGCTGCATTCCCATTTTTGGATATTACAATGGTATCAAAGCATAGTCTTGGCTTAGCCTGTGGAACTCAGCCATGATGCTATCAAGAGAAGGAGAGATGAACATAAAGAAGACTCCATTATGTGGAGGAATAGAGGAGGAGAGGCTCTCAAATCTTCTTCCAAACTCTATGCAGAGCATTAATAAAGACCTTAAGAGTATGAGAGAGGAGATCGACTCTCTAGAGAAGTTTGAATCTAGAGCCAGATCTAGATTGGAACATGATAGGTGTGAGCATGTAGCTACACCCTGTTATGTACAGCGTAGTAAAATGCCCAAATATGTCATCAGAGAGATGGAAGGAGGAGGAATTAAGTGGGAAACTTTTAGTAATTTTCCACAAGAATATGAATCTCAAATTGAAAAGTTTAGATATCATATCACTTTCCAAGAGTTTTGCAAGATCGAGATGGAGAGGAGTAGGTAGCATGACATGGATATATTTTCTCTATCTATCTTTTATGGATCACCAACATGTTCAGCCAGAGCTTGGGTGGAGGAGCTACACACCTATTTGCAGTAGCACCAAGTTTCTGAAGATGAAGCCATCAGAGTTGCATTGCTGCACTTTGAAGGTAAGGCCTATTCTTGGTTGATTTTTGAGTCATTTTCATTGAAAAATTCCAATATCTCTTCTTATTTGAAGTTAACTAAGATATTAGTGGAGAGGGTTTATGGAAAACATTCTAAAACACTCTTGGTAAAGCCAAACAAACCAATACAAACAGAACTTTTGCATGGGTTGGAAGAACCTAAAAACTCAAAACCACTTCAGAAAACTGTTGGAGGAACCCACATCTTGCATAACACCTTGTTGAAGGCAAGATCTGTGTCCCATATCTTTGGACAAGAGGGCATGAAGGCTCATTTTTCAAAAGAGGATCCTATTATTGAGCAAATTACTCCCATTCATATTGAAGATGGAGAGAAGGATGGGGGCAATAGCGCTGTCACATCTAGAGCACATATAGTACCTCATGCAGATGAAGGAGATGTGCATGCTCTAATAGGAGGATTTCTTGTAGCATTTCAAGAAGTTCCCAAGGATCTCAGATATGGAGGTCAAGGCATAATCAATGGATAGCATGATTGTGGAGCATTGTAGATGGAAGGAGAAGATAGGGAGGAAGGTCATTTGATGAGGATCATACACCCCTATCCATTTCAAAGAGTTGATGCAAGGAAGAGGCAGATTGATTTTCGTTGTGAGGGAAAAGGCAAGGTTGCCAAACCATATGTACAGTCTACTCTTGACATTGATGTCTCACTACATGGAGGCATTCGACTTGGGAGGCCACCAGATATGGAGTTGATGAGAGGCATATTTCCATTTGGTTAACCCCTATTAGATTCTAGGGAGGTGAAGACTTTGGAGGATTCTAGTACATCACAGAGATTTTGGGATAGACTCAAGGAGGAGAGAGACATTCTTCCATTTTCAGCACCACCCTCTCTCACCATATGTACTGCGCTGACAAACGTTGCTGCAGTGATAAAGGATGGCACCTTCATGGTGCAAGGGAGCTGCTCCATGGATTTGGAGAAACAGAGGGTAATTCCTTTGAGGAAGAAATCCTCCATACATTGGAGTAGATGGAGGCCACTCATGCTTAGTTTGGCCAAGATTGGGAGATTCTTTTTGGAGGAGAGCTTCTCATGCGAGGCCAACTTCCAAAGGTCACTACTTCTTTTTGAGCATGAGAAGATGCATGATGGGCATGGTAGAAATTTGGAGGAATAAATTGACATGAGGGATGTTAAAGGAGAAGACAACAACATGTGGAGAGCTTCACATTGCAGATCATCATCATTGTCTCTTAGGAGGATTGATCGATATTGGAGGTCTCAACTCTTGGTAGAGTACTCCAAGGATCTTGGTGCTTGCATGATTCTTGATGATCCGAATGGAGATGATATATATATGGTGGATGATGTGGTCATCTATTCTTATGGAAAATTATTCTTGAGTAGAGCTTCTAAGCTCAAGGAGAAGCTACTGCATGCAACACATGAGGAATTATTTTCCATGCACTTTGTTGCATATCTTTCCTTGGTAGAGGAGTTCATTTGCGAGGGAATCCAAAATGACATATTTCAGCATATGGATAGATGCATAGCCCGGATGGTGATAGATATGATGTCACATCCACTTCCCTACTCTTTGAAGGTGAGGGAGAATTTCCAATTGAGCCATTTCAGCTCAAGGTCCCAAGTACATGGTGGAGAATGTATAATTCCACATTATCTTTTATACTTCTTTACTTTATATGAGCATCATGTTGTACCAAGAAGGATTATCAATTATTTAATATTTTATGATGATGTACTTGAAGCCATTTTTAGCATTGAGATTGGCTATCTTATTAGTGGTTTGTGGGGGAAGCCACATGATATTTGGTGTGCACCATTGACACCACTTTTTACTTTCATGTTTCTATCTTGTAGAATGATTATGGAAGAAAACAAGTGGTTTTAAAAGAACTTGTTATTATTTGATTTGATGGAGGAAAATAATGTGCTACACTGGTTCCATGTGTGGGACCTTGATCCACTTTCCGGTTGTCATATGACAACTTGTTTCTATTGGTTTTTGCTTCGATGTATTGATGATATTTTTATGTTCATGGGGAGCTTTGTTTGGAGAGTGGGATATGAGTTGGAGATTCCCATTGGGAGTATGATTCTCCCTAATTTACATGATGTATGTTTCAAGGGAAGCAATGGGAAGCCCATGATTGCCAAACTACATCTCTTTTCTTCATGTGGGAGGAGCCATTTGAAGAACTTGAGTTTTTGGAGGAGGCACTTCATGGTTTATTTGTTTAGTGGGGTATCTTGGGCCACTCTTGGAGGTCATGAAATTTCAGCCAAAGATTAGCAGCAGCCCCATACTTATCATAAATGGAGAGAGAAACCATTTGGATTGGAGGATCCAATCTCCCCATACAGCCCCAACACATTGTATGAACCGGGGATTGAGGATCTTTTTGAACTACCTAGATTGGCTCATTTAATTTGGGTGATAGCATGGGTGTGGAAGTCACTCATTGGGAGTAATATTCCCCATGTTTATCATCACTACTACCTTGAGGAGGCCATTAGACAGCAAGGAAGTTTCCACTTACACCTTCCACATTTTCATGATGTGAGCCATTTGGTTTTGCATTATTGGGAGGAAGTATTGGAGGATGGATATATTGCAGATTGTTTTGAGCAGTGGTGGGGACTATTGATGAGGAGGTCAAAAGAAGAGGAGGGGAGGAATTTTTCTCTCCTTATACAGTTTCTTGAGGGCAAGCAACATTTTGGAGGGGAGGACTGTAATATTCCAAAAATCTATCCTTCAAGCTAAATGGAATATTAAAGTTGTTTTATTACTAGGTAGATGAATAACTAGGTAGGGAGGCCCATTAACCTCTTTATAAGGATCAATAACACTCCTGATGAGAAAGGAGGAAGAATAAGTAGCTAATTTGATCACCCTTGGGTGTGAACAGAGATGGGATCATGTTGATTCAGTCAAGTTTGACCAAGTCAACAAATTTGTCTAGATACATTGAATCTCCTTGATGAACAACGCAGTTCTGGTGGAGGACAACTTGCATGAGCCTGATGACACATATGGATTTGACCCAATGTGAAGAGGCTCACTTGCTATATATGGAGAGAATGGGAGCCTTTGTTATGCATGCTTTGGATATGATCATTTGATCTTGGTCTGTTTAGACTTGGCTTCCTCTTGCTGTTTAGCAGGGTTGCAGTGTGGTTTAGCACAGGGTGTTCCCGAGCGGGAATCCCACCTCTTCGCTTGAGAGGCCTCTTAGGAGAGATTTGTTTTGTATTTCTCCACATCCAAGCTCGAGGCCAAGCACCATGCTCTAGCCTCAGCATTATTTTTTTAGCAGAATATTGCTGTGTTGTAGGGTGTTGCGGTGGAGGTTTGCTAACGCAACTTCCGGGTCTGTTTCTCAGTAGAGGGTGCCTTCTTTCACTTGAGAGACAAACTAGGAAGATTTCTGGGCTCATTTCACATCTTGGTAGTAGGCCAAAGTATTTCTCATCTCCTACAGTGTAGTCCCTTGCAGGAACTATGTCATTTTTCATAGAGTTGTTGCAGCAGGGTTTAAGCCATTGTTTCCGAGCTACTTTCTTAGGGAAAGGGCCATCCCTTCTCCCAGAAAGCTAGTAGAAGGGATTATCATCCCTATAATGTATTATTTAGCTTCATGTCTCTAATTTTGCAGTAATACTGTGTTATTTTTTAGCTGAATATTCAGATCTGCTCTTTTTGTACTCATTCTTTCAAGAAACCTTTGCCGGGTCATTTCTATAATACATTAAAGAGGACAAATATCTATTTTCTTAGCGTATTTTCCAATAAAAATATATATATGTGATTTACTATTGTAATTTTTCAAAAGCCCTAAGAAAATAATGCTATTATGTGCTTCAGAAATTCTGCATAACTTAAGTCATGGGATTTGGCTATTTTTAAGCTGATTTGAGGTCGGGAGATCTGTTTAGCTTATCAAAAGAGACTTGTTTATGTTCCTATTTTGTATTTTCGTGCCTTAATACATATTCTAAGGGATCAAAATGCTATTTTTTCTTTTTAAAACATGAAACTCCAAAAATTAACCTTTTTAGGGTCAAATTGTTGAGTTTTCCCCACTTGGGAGGATATAGAAGTGCTTCTTTTTGTTGTTGTTGTATTAAATTGATGGAAATGTGTTTCTCAACACATTATATGACTTAATTTAACCCTTACATTCCATTATTGTGCTTATGCACTACTGCATTCCCATTTTGGGATATTACAGTTGGGTTATGACTTTGAAATCATCCACAAAAAAAGGAAGCTAAATGTTGTTGCAGATGCACTCTCAAAAAAGCATGAAGAGGTGGAAGAAATGGTTTGTGCAATTTCTATTATCCAACAATATTGGATAACCAAAGCAAGGGATAAATAGAAGAAGCACGAAGCAGTGTGGACACATTTAAAAGTTGAAGCAAGATCCTAGTACATCTGATACATTTAGTTGGAAAAATGATTCCTTATGGTACAAATATTGCTTATATCTTAGTAAGAGTTACAAACTAACACAAAATATTATTTTGGAATTTCACACTTCTCCTTTATGAGGACACTCAGGATTTTTAAAAACTTACCACAGGGTGAAGAAAGAATTTTTTTGGAATGGCCTTAAATCTGATATTCAAAATTTTGTTGCAGAATGTTTGGTTTTGCAACAAAATAAATTTGAGAAAATTAAGA
Source organism: Pinus albicaulis (assembly GCA_034641835.2). Taxonomy (NCBI): domain Eukaryota; kingdom Viridiplantae; phylum Streptophyta; class Pinopsida; order Pinales; family Pinaceae; genus Pinus; species Pinus albicaulis. The sequence goes on along the minus strand of CM076572.1, from coordinate 1,254,307,273 downwards.
CCTCGGGTCTTCTACAACCATTATCCATTCCAAGTCAATGTTGGGATGATATTTCATTGGATTTTATCACAGGTTCACCTAATTCTGAAGGAAAGACTGTCATCATGGTGGTAATTGATATAATTAACAAGTATGCACACTTTTGTGCATTATCTCATCCATTTAAAGAAAGTACAGTTGCTACTGCATTTATGGAAATAATTAAAAAGCTACATGGAAACCCAAATATTATGGTAAGTGACAGAGATCCCATTTTTACAAGAAATTTTTGGACGGAATTATTTTCTTGTTTAGGTACTCAACTAGCTCATAGCTCATTTTATCATCCTTAATAAGATGGTCAAACTGAGGTAGTGAACAGATTTTTGGAAGGATATCTTTGTTTTTTTGTATCTGATAAACAAACACAATGGGTCAAGTGGTTACCTCTGGCTGAATGGTGGTATAACACTTCCTTCCATACTGCAGCAAAAATGACCCCATTTATGGTGGTTTATGGATATCATCCACCCTCCATCGCATCATCTTTAAGAGAAAATTCTAAGGTGAAAGCAGTGGAAGATCAGATCCAGCATCAACAACAAGTTATCCAACTCTTAAAGGATAACATAAACTTGGCACAAAATCGAATGAAAGAATAGACAGATCAACATCGCAGTGAGAGAATTTCTGATGTAGGAGACTGAGTATTTCTAAAGCTACAACAATAAAAACAAATGTCCCTCAAGTAAGATGATAAGGATAATAAATTCTTGCCAAAATACTATTGTTGTTAGAAGGTGTTACAAAGGATTCATACTATGGCATACAAGTTGGAGCTTCCTGATTCTTCGCGAGTGCATCCAATTTTCCATGTTTCATGCTTAAAGAAGGTTATAGGTGGCAAACTTCCAGTTCAAACAATATTTCCAGAACTTGATGATGAAGGAAAAATCATATTGGAACCTGAAATAGTCGTGGAAACAAGAACTCGATAGCCTTGAAATCAATCAATTTTAGAGTATCTCATCAAGTGGAAGAACTTACCCACTGAAGATTCTACATGAGGGAATGAGAATTTTATACATAAGAATCTAGAGCTACTCAAGCATTGAGGAAAACACTTTTTTGAAGGAGTGGGGCATGTTAGGTCCCCATATTACTATTTTAGTTGCTTATTGTTATTAGCGTAGCCCCCTTATTGTTATTGTTGTACCCATGTAACTCCCATATTGTTATTATTGTTTACTTACATTATTATTTTTATTTCAGCTAGGATTATATTGTGGCCCCATGGACCCATATATTACAAGGAGTTTTTTTCATTTGTATCATCCAAGAATTATTCATTTATGTAATGTATTGGAGGTTGCCCCCTCGAACTAGCTGATTCTAAGGCGTTGATCTCTCTTTTCTTCTATCTTTAGAGCTAGTTTCATACCAAAGAGATCTAGTCTGGTGATGTATGTAAGTTTTTGGAGAAGAGGAATGGTCTATGAAGCCCACACCAATCTAAATTTCAGGTCAATGTTACTATTAGTATCTCTCTTAGATCCCCTAGGTAATGGAAGCATTCTAAAGAAAGATGTATCCATTGAACAAGATCTGGTCTAGAAAAATGTTAGAGAATGTGGACACAAAGTTTGAGGGGTTATTGTATGTAAAGGGCTAGACATATTTGGTCAGGTATCAGAAGAAATTAGATAGGGTCTGGATCCCCCTAAAAAGGAAATTAAATCTCCCATGTATCTCATAATAAATGGTGCAATTAAAGATTAAATGATCCCCCATATCAATCTCTCGAATATGGCACAATTGGTGGATCTTGTCCAGTCAATCAATATAGTGGTCAATCTAAATCCATAATCTATGAAAGCAAAATCTATATTGTCCCAATGGGATTGGTGTTGAAGAATGTAACTAGTGTCAACCTTCATAATTGTAATTGATTCATGATGATCCTTAAGATCCATACCATCCTTAATGGCTTCAATAACGTCAATAGAAGACTATTGGCTAGGACCGAGCTCCAAGAAGTAATAAATCATAATTTTGGGAATGACAACTAGCCCTAGTCACAGTATCAAATATCTCAGACCTGTTCAAGAATTATGGAATAGGCTCTGAAAGTAGAGAGGCTTTGTTCTCTAGGACCAAAGGGTCAGTATTCAGGCTAAAGAAAGGTCGAGCTTCTATAGGGCAGAAATTTCAAGTTTTGGGCATATCTACTTGTGAATATTTATGTGGTTGCGGCCGCAAACCTCGGCTAACAAAGCGAAATAATTAAAGAAGGATGGACCTATTTTAGGGTTCATATTACAAGATTATTAAGAAAAGTAAAAGAGAAATCAAGGCCTAAGAAGACAGAGTTGCTCTGGGAATATTCTGAAGTGGTTCTTCTTACTTAAACAATACAAAGAGATAAAATACCTGTGGAATCGAGGACACATACCTGAATTGGTTGATTTAAGGGATAAAAAAAGCCTAAAATTGGTGTTGTAGGTACCTATGAATACAACATATAGGATAAGAGATTAAGGAGGAGGGCCACAACATTTCAGAGAGTTTTTGGAGTAGTTACGGAGAGATGTAACAAAAGGTTGGATGCCCAAATCAGTAAGTAAAGCTATAGTTAGTCTACTCTAGAAAAAGGAAGTCAGGTTAAAGAATACTCTAGACCTCAAATTGCAGATTAATGGCATAATTAAAGGCAATGAAATATCTTTTAGATCTCTGTAATAGAAATAGTCATTATCTGGTAGAGGAAACTAGGCCAGCTTCAGTGGAAGGATTTTTAGGAATGTTCTAAAATATTATTCAATAACGTGTAAAATTCCTAGTTTGAGATATCTACTCCAGGAAGTGGTCAATATGAAAAGAATATAAGTCCACTAAATGACAAGATATTTTTCTCAAGAAATATTAGTGATTGTTCCAAAAGAACCAATGTTGGATATATAGATATATATATATATATATATATATATATATATATATATATATATATATATATATATATCTAAGATTTGAAGCAATAAGCAACAAATAGTCACCTTGTGGTGAGCATCTTGAATTGGAGTTGTTCTTAGGAAGATCATGACTTCAATGAAAACAATAGTTGTATCTTCGAAGGAAAATTTTAGCTTTGGCATACTTGGAGTTCTGAGGCTAAAAAATAGTAGCATCTAGAAGAAGGATAAAGGATAAACTAAAATATTAGTAACAATAAATTTGGCAAGGAGGATCTTGAAGGTAGTCTTGAGAACTCTTGAAATCAAGATCTTGTAGAAAGTCCTACAGCAACGTCCAAGTAATAATAGAAGAGAAAGGTACTTACTACAAGAAATGTATGATTTTTTAATTAATAAAGGGTATACATACATTAAGGATTTTTTGCATAGGATCTAGGGTGTGTGAATCTAGGAATTAGAAACCCTAGATGGGATAGAAAACCCTAGCAAGAAGCCTTCATAATTTGACATCATACTTTTAGTATTGCATATTCTTCTTGGTTGTGATATGATCCATCTTTAATAAAGAGTTCCTTAGGCCATCCTCGAAGTGAATATTGGGGGCCATCATCTATGTCTTGAGAGCATTTTCAGATTTGTTTTCTTACTTCATCGGATTCACTATTTGAGCAACTTAGTACCACGAATATGGATATACTCAACTCTCTACTTGTCATAGGAGAAGATTGCTATTAGTATTGGGAAACACCAATGTTGTTTTTAGAGCGTTATTTTTTGTTGCAGACCATTGGTATTTCTATTAAGCATTCTCCCCTTTATAATACTATTTTAATGATGGTCATGTCTTACCCAAGTGTGAGTTGAAGCAGGTGATCAAAGAAGATATTATTGATGGTAAATTCAAATTACTCCATTTAACCCCCTTGAGTGTCAACTGCAAGATGTCTTTCCACCCAAAGAATTTCATGTAGTTTAGAAATGGTCTTATTGCTCAATGTGAGTATACTTGACAACTTTAGACATATTGACTTTGGAGTCATCTCGGCTAGCTTTTGATTTTTTCTCACCATACTTGAGTCGACTCTAAGCATCACATCCTATGTAATGAAAGGATTCACGAGTTGTCTCGTTTACAAGAGATTGAGTTAGAGGAGAATTCCATTACACAAACCAAGAATCCAGAGGGATTCCTTAACATTGTTATAGAGTACAATCTCTCATCATGCTGTGAGACTATAATATTTCCTTGACGACATCGTATGCTAGTGTATAGGCCCCATCTCTGTGGTATATGTAAAATTTCGAGTTTCCTCTGTTATAATGGAATATTCACCTTATAGGAGCCTCAAGGTTGCTTCTTTTTCATGTTTTTCCTCTTTTTCTGCTTATAATGTGAGTGGAATAGGGCACTCTTACATTGTATTGATGGATAGTCATTTAATTTTTCATTTATTGTTTTATTTCATAACTTCTTTCCTTACTTATTAGGCTTTTAGGATTTTCTTTTGCTCTACCACTTATTATCACTACTTTTGTACATTTGGTGGTCATTGACCTACTTGTTTGGTCATTTGTAAATGTTAATAGAATTATCTTTTGTGATAATCCTCTATGTACAATTATTTGAACCTGTAAATTTTCTTGTATGCTACTTTCTAAAAGTGAAAGTATTCCTAGAGAAGAAAATTATCTGTACATTTAGCTGTCAGTGCCTTGCATAAATACTTGGAACAAACTCTTAGCAGACTCATAAACCAATTAATTTCATTACAGTGAGACATTGGTTATGGTGATATGACATTAAATCCAACTTACCTCCTTTGAGGTGAATCATATTGCCACTTGATCCTTTCCTTCCATGGACTACATTTGGACAACCCCTCCAATCTGTCCTCATACTGGAGACCTGGCTCCAACTTTGACATTGTCACCTACAATTGTGACCAAATCCCTCGCACGTTGTACTTCATTGCACAAAACTTAGAGAGGTTCGTCACAAGAAATAACAGAGGCAGTGGGACAAATCCATGGTAAGGAGGAAACAAAATATTGATGTTTTCAATAAATTTTGACACAGAATCTGATGAGTTCAACCAATTATTATATACTATTTTCCTTAATTTAGCATACCAACAAGAATACCACCTACCTCCTAAACCTCCTAACACTGGTATTCTAGTTTCTCCACACGCACTAGGTTAGATTATCATCCCAGCTAATAATGGATAGCAGGATGTTTTTTATCCTCCTCAACACCAATCCCAAGGATGGATTTCCATATCTTTACCACTTCTGCCACCTCCTCCACTTGCACATCTAGTTCATCATGCTATCTCTATTGCCTCACATTCCATTTTACACTGCTTGGAAAAGCTAAAACCCATGAACCTGAGACAATCAAAGGAGATAAAGACGCATTAGCCACTAATTCTATATCATCTCATAAATACTCTCATTGTGTCATCTCACATGCCCATCACCACGATCAACAATGTGCTAAGGCAAGCTCACACATCAGAAAAGAAGGATACGTAGAAAATACTAGTAGAAAATAAAGGGTGGATCATACAATAGATATGAGTTTTTACTAATTTTTTATATGTTTGACGGTTGTTGGCTTTGGAAAAGAATGGTACTTATATTATTTGTTTTTGGACAAATTTCAGTTTTATTTTTAGTATACATATGATGCATTGGAAACAAATTGATTATATATTTTGACAAAATTTTGAGCACTATTTCATAATATGGCTCTATCGTGATGGTTATTATGAAAACATTGTTTTTATGCATTTACAAAGTATGGCATGTTTCTTTTTGAAGTTATGTGTTGATATATTATGGTTGAGTTGTTATATTGATATGTTAGATTCTATGTTCATTCACATGCAAATATTAATGGGGGATACAAGGGGATTTTCATGCACTATCATATGTTATAGATATTTTTTATGATGCATATACATTTTCTTTTGTGGCACAACCACCATGCATAGGCCCCTAGCTAGTCCCCAATACGACACCATGCATGAGGATTTTGGGTTCTGTAGTGCTCATATGTTGGGTCAAGGAAGTGTATTGTTCCCTCAAGTGAAGTTTAGATTGGGTCGAAAGTGGCCCATGGTCAAGGTGTCCATCTAGGAAGGGGAGTTCAACATTGTCATTGTCATTATCTATGGGATTTAGAAATCAGTCAACCCCTATATCAAAAAGTGTGTTATGTTCTGTGCGATAAATGTTGATGGAACTCACTCTCTACTAGACTAGACGAGACATATACATGGGCCCAGAAAAACAAGGTTGTTCTCCTTAACATATTTCTTTTCTTACTATATTTTACATATATGGTAAACTGTTGTGGTGTATATTTCGATGGTTATGGTGCCTAAAATGATACAGAGTTTGGATCCATTCTATGTGTGGTTTGCTACCCTTTTGTGGTGATTGTGCCAATTTTTTTCTTTAGGGTTACATTACATCAGTACATGCCCCCGTCCTTGTGCCTTTTATGTCAATTATGTCACTAGTATTTTGGACTTTTTTTCGCTTCCTTATGGAGCTACAAATGTTTTTGATTCATTTAAAATATCTCGACCTACTGGGAGTACCTTTGTATGATAGAGAGGCACCTAAGAAATAGGCCCTAATTTTGGGATGATTTTGGATTTTATAGGGATTTCGATCCTCCTGTCAAGGAGGTTGTTCTCTACACTTTGTATAAGAAAAAACATGTACTCGGTCTCCTATTACATGGACACCATACCATGATGCCATGATGTCACCAGATTATTTTATTAGCCCCAAACTAACATTTTATGGGGACATGATTCTAGCATCATTTTTCTTGCGCATAGTCAAAATAGGAAGAATGCATGCTGCCAAGTAAAAATATGATGTAAACCACCAAGATGGTGCTAAAACCTTACACGCTCTAAAATATTAAAATACGATTATAACAATATGTTATTTATTCACATGAAACTTCACATTAAATAATAGTATTAAAAAAAAAAATGGTTTCAATGTTTAAAAGCATGTTCAAACTTACAATCAAATAGAGGAAAAAACACATACAGAAAACCAGATAATAATCATGAAAAAGCTTTATCTTGAATTATCAACTGTAAAGGAACTTACAAAATGTGACACCATGAACATGGTTAAGTGCACAAGAAAAAATATCCTGGGCATGACCCTAGTTGACAAGTTTTATTTCTCATGATGCAAAAGGATTTGTACCTACACTGCCAAGTCATTCAAAATCCATAATTATCTATACAATAGATACAATTAATATTTGTAGTATTTTTTACTCTATGTTGCATTCTTATGATTATGTTATAAGATATGTTGACAATGTCAAAAAATTTCTAAATAACCTGCTCTTCATTTCAAAAAAAAATATTTGACTCACCTGAACTTGGAAGAAGCCTCCTATGATCTAAGAGAGTAGACACTAACTCAACAGTGACTTTTTTGCTGCTAGGTTAGATCGAGTGAGGTTTGCTCCAATATTAAATCACTCCAATAAATTATTCTCTACTAAACAGGGCCAACCACATGAAGGTGGAAGCTCTTATGGCCGCCCTTCCCCCCCCCCCCCCTCACGTCACTCTCAATTCCTCAATACCAAATCGATAGTTCATTTTTTACTTTCATAAGAAAAAAAAAGATAGTCAATAACTAATTAAAAATCAATGTAAAAAAAAGTATGCAAGAAAACATTGAATGTGCTTTTCATAAAAATAGTATGATAAATGAGTTTTTATATAACGAAAAAAAGGTTCCAAGTATTGTAACACTTGTCTTATAATAATAAAATATTTTAAATTATCAAATTTTCTTTTTCTTATTCCTATTTCTGAAGCTCCTAAGTACATCATCAACATCATTTTTCTCTACTTCTATTTCATGCATTTCCTGCATAGTGGACCTAGTTGGGTACTCACAATGTCTGGTCTCATGTAGTGACGGGGTATCACCTACAAAAAAAAATAATATTCAATTTTAATTGCTAATTTTAAAATATCGTTGAAGTAGTTCGGTAATATTAATATAAAAAAATTGCAATGACATTATCTACCTAGTGCACCAGTTGTCACCGTTGGAACCATTGCCTTCTGCTCCTCTCTGGTGGTAGGATGCTTAACTACAACATTCTCTATCATTTAAACAAAAAGCGTTATAAGGACACAACCCTTATTGTATAATTATAGAAAAAATAGAAGCAGAAATTAATTACCATCATGGGCCTCAGTGATAGAAGAATTTTTAGCTTGGTCTTCACTGAAATGTTCAGGTTACACATGAGTACCATGTTCTGGAAATATCTTAGTCGAAACGTGCTTCTCTACAACTGGATTATTTGGCTCGTTGAAAGTGTTGCTTCCCTGATTTAAACAAAGTTGTTAGACATTAAATTTATAGATGAAAAAAAACATATTTAAGGTTAAACATTTTACCTTATCAGGCATTCTAGATCTTGGGATTTTTCCCAAGCTTGTACAACATTCAACTACGGCTTGATAGCTAGAACAAAAAGCGATCTCTTTGCCTTCATTTTTTGTTTCCATTCAAAATTCATCACCCTAAATTGCATATGATTATGTATTTTTAATGTTATTTTATGGGATTACAAAAATTTTGGAAGGAAATACAATTAATTATAATATGTTTAGCTACTTACAATTACTGCGGCTAATTTCAAGTAGCTGCCCTCGCATAGCTTGCACTACCCTTTTTTGTCAATCCTAGATTTGGTTGCCTTCAAAGTGTCAGGAAACCTATCATCAAAAGCTTTAAGTCAGTTATGTAGCACACTTTTATTTTAGACAGAGAAATTTAAAGCTATTGAATTAAAGTTATAATTTACCTTGCGGGTCTAATTAGCATTTTTCCTTCTTTCTTGGCCTTTTTCTCTTCTCTGTCATTGATGAGTGCTCTCTACTCCATCTATGGAATTGTGAGAGGATGCGCATATCTAGAGTTAATTTTCAAGTTCCTCTTATAGGTGTCCTACGTATATTTTAGATATTTGGCAATTGTTCTATCAAATGTGCAAGCCCTAGAAAGGGCTTCTAGATAATCTAGAAGTTCTTTTTTCAGGACAGAATTCTAGAAATTCCATCTTCTGCATGTGTTTGGGCCCAAAATTACCAATGCCTTGCTCTCGAAGGACCCATATAAATCATTGTTTCGTACACAAAAAATATATTATAATTAATTTAAAAATAATAATCATGATAAAATATGTTTTAGATATAGTAAATGAAACAGTTAAAATATTAAAACTCACCTGGGAGTTGTATTTTATTTATAGGAACACCTTCATTTTTCACCAAAAACGTGCCTGGAATGGTCCCCATGGAGGTGACACATGTAGCTCCAGGAACTGCAATAATAAATTTGGCCATATCAGCCTCATCATTGCCACCACGTTTAGCGGTTAGTTGTGTGTCTTCTTGGGGGTGTGTTTCTTGGCTGCTACCTAAAGGCGTACGAGGTGTACAAGAGGGTTCCTCAGGAATCTCTTGCCTTTGTGTCCCACTACCACCAACACCAGGGACAATAGGTTCCAGAAAATGCTACATACAAAAGATGTTTTTTGTTAGTTTAGTGAATGTAAAAATTATAAATCAACCTATCACAATTGATCTCATGTAGAAAAATAAAAATTTCCTTTTTTATTTCTGTTATTATCTTATATGTATCTAGCTGGGTCATAACTTGTCTTATCATTTTTTCTAATTCAAGTGTTTGAGGCACAATTTCTACCAAACACTCAAGTTCCATGTTTTTGTTTAGCATCTTTTTTCACAACAACACAAATGGACATGGGGATGAATATAAGTCTTCCACATTGAGGGAATCATCACGTGCACCATGGCCAAGTTTCTACATATTTGAACAAAATTAACATTGTTTCAATTATGTAAGCAATTAAAATACCTGAAGATAGAGCAAGGTTGGCACTTTACATGTTATTCGGCTAACCCCTTTCTGTGCTCATCCTGCCACATTATAAAATAATAAGAACCATTAAATGTATAAAAAATATATGTTAAAGATAAAGAAACTAATATGAAACCGAAATTATTATTTTTTTACCTATCCTGAGGTTATTCCCGTGCCACAATTAGTATGCCACATTGCAATAAAATTAGAAATGTGAAAACTTGAAAACAATATCTAACTTGAAAACACAAAATGAAAGATAAAATAATTTCTAAGTTTACCTTTCTAATACATAAAAATTTTTCATTAAAGAGTACAACTTTACCATCAAATGGCATTCGATATTAAAGATAATAAACAGTAAATCAGAAATATTAAGACAATGTCTTCTCTAATTTCTCATATCAGCATACAACACAATAATTTAGAGGCGCATTTATAAGGATGGGAAACCAATATGGACACCCCTTGGCTCCACGATGTATGATTCTTGAAGTACCCAACTTACAATAGATGATAGTAGAAGCTATGAAGAGAGGGATTGAAAGATCTTTGCACATGTGCCTCACATTTTTCTAAGGTATCCTTTGAAACTGTGATATGGATAGGGGTAAGCAATATCCTTAACATGAGTGTATCATGTGATATGTCCTCTATTTATTGTTTACTAACACTTTTTTTTCAGGTATATAAGTCATACAAACCATTATCATTCTATGTCAAATGGGGCATATGGAGAGCGAGAAATGAAACAGTCATATGGGGATATGGAAAGCGAGAAAAAATGTTCTTATTGACCGTAATATTCAAGATGTGAGGAGCACCTCCATTAATGCTGTGGAATTCTTTAAAGAGATGTCCTATTAAGGAGAATATGAGAAAGTGAAAATTTTCTAAATTTTTCAGTCCTAGAAACTACTTTTCTTTCAAATGGTTCAGTGGCAAAGGATCCAACCTCAGAGTTGAGCTCCTTTCTCTGTGGGGCATCCTCTTTTGTGCAATATAGATGGAAATATCAGAGATTGATGTCCATGGTGATTCGAAAGTGATTTTTGAGTGGGAAAACTAGATACATGCTTTAGAGGCTCCAGCACTAGGGAATTGGATGGAAGGTACCAGGTGATTGATGATCTCTTTTAATAGATTATCTATCTCACACATCTTCAGGGAAAAAATTCATGTGGATAATCAACTTTCAAATATTGTTGTAGAGAGTTGTTGATTTTGATCATATGATCTATTTTTTAGAATGAAATTCTTCAGAGATTAGGGATTATCATAATCTCAAGAATTTCACCAGATTTTAGTGTCTTTTTTACGCTTATTATATCTTTGGTCCTCTATTTAATATGATTTTTTCTTTTGTGTTTTGGTTGGCCATGATGTTCTACATATATAGTAGACAGGGAAGGCTCATTGTAATATATATGTGGAAAGATTCTACTAGGGGTTCCAATTTTTATTTTATTTTTCTGCTCAAGTTTCCAGAAGAAGATATGTACAAATGTAAAACTTACTCATTTTCATAATGAAAACAAGTTCATGTTTTTCCTTCTGAAAAAAATGAATTTTTATGTGTTAGAAACTATGGACCTTTTCCAATCTCATTTTTTCTAATAACAATTAGAAACAATCAATTTAAAAAAAAAAGTTCTTTGCTTCCTTCATGTAGAAAGGGATTTTGTGAGCTAGATACGTGAGAGGAGATCACAGTGCTTGGTAGTAATGTCTTTTTTGTGGCCTTTGCTACTTTTCCAATTACAAATAGAAAAAAATAGAGGGATTATTTGAAGGTGAGAAGCCTTGGGAATATGGTGTTGACATGAAGTATAGATGATTCTCCAACAACATAGGTTCACCCTATGGAATTTTCTGTTGCATATCAACAATTTTGAAAACTTCAAAAAATTGCAGTGAAGCATGTTACTATAAATTAGCAAGCACAAGAACCCATTATAAAATATGTTGCCTTAGCTCATGAAATTATTTGTATTAGCATATGTAAGAGAAGTGTCAAATGAGATGGAAGTGAAATAGGTGTGGATATTGTTGCAAGAGAAAAAACCCATGTCAAATGGATTGAAACTTCTTCAGCGTAGACCTGCATATGTTGGAGCCTTTTTGCAAGGTTTGGAACATGCCCACCATGTTTTCGATCATTGTAGTCTAAAATTGTTGTTGTTGTTAGAGGGTTTCCATGAAGTCGCTACCAATCTTCTCGTAGATGAATAGGAGGAATAGGGAACATAGATAGAAACACAAAATGGGACTCCAGAAGTGTTGGATACTATAGTTAGTTAGTATACAATGTAATAGAAAACTAAATTAGGGTACCAGCCAGTTATTTGCATTAAAGGTAAGGTATAAAAAAAAGTGGAATGGATTGTCATGACTAGGCATTCCAATGGTAAAAAGGATTCATACAGAGTGTGGAAATGAAAAAAAAATGGTTTGGGTAATCCAAGAAAAAATAGTTTCCATATTTATCACCGAAAAGTCACTCTAAAAATGTTTCAAGAAATTTCCAAGTAGAATGAAAATTCTAAAAGTGGCCAAACTGACAAAGATAAAAAGCTCACAAGAAACCACAATATTAAGCCTCTAATACCAATTGGGATGAGAAAAATAACAAGAATTGAAATGACATATACACAATCCAACAAATAGGACACAAGTGCACAAGTAAAGATAGCATTATCATAGAAATAGTACAAACCTCTGGGGAGAGTAATCAAAGTTGGCAGTCTCCAGTAAAATAGGTGAGTCAAAAATTTATACCAAGAGACCCAAAGAGATGAGACAAAGAAAAAAATAGAAGTTAAAAGTAATATACATGTTCATACATGCTTTATAAAATAATTCTTGAAATAACAGTATCACCAATTCCCATCAAAGTAATGTTTTCAGATTTCCCAACATCATGTTCTACTAAGTTGTTAGAGACGTTTCTAGGCTGATGGGACCATAGAATGTATTGGCATAATTCGTATTCTTGAAAAAATGAAAAAAGAAATAAAACTAAATACATATAGGGCTGCTAACTTGTGTGGCTAATAAGCTTCTCCAAACCATACAAATGCTCAACAATCTCATATAAAATATTACAAAGTTCCTTTTTGTTTCCTTGTTGTTATCTTTCAAGGATGATACCACATGAAATATTAGATTTAAAAAAAAACATTCCCGAGCTCAAATATTTTGAAATAAGGACATGATCGTAGTTGTGCATGGTAAAACACATCAAGTGGAAATTTCCTCCCATAAACTAGACTAAAATAGACTATACTTATCACAAAATTACTACATTCAAAAAACAACACTATAATGCACTCTTTAAGGGCTTTTCATCTTCCTGGTAAATCTTACCAACATAGATGGGCATGTAGCAGCAATGGTGAAAGATGCACAAGAATATACTAAAGTATAACGGGAGTCGTTGGTGTTGGTATTAAAATTCAAAATCGGAATCAATCCAAGGTGGTTGCCTTTTGCTTAGAAGTTTCAATTCATTTTTCTTGCTAAATCTCACTAATGTTTTCATGCTTATCATCCATTATAATTATAGGTTATGTGCCTTCTCAAATAGGAATACTTCTTCATTATCTAATTTTGATAACAATATTGAACAATGAAACTTAAATGCTACCATGAATGGTGTTATGTAGGTTCATGTTTCTCACCAAGCTATACATATAATTTCTATCATAGTATTGGTAGTGGCTTCATGGCAGTGATTTGAATACAGAATTCCATTATATATATACCAATTTATAAATTTTGATGGAAAATATTGTTTGCTGCAAAGGCATCACCAACAAGCTATGGATATAAAGAGATAAAATCCAATAGAAGCAGCATTAGGTAGAACAAAGGCAACAAGGAAATAGACAATGTAGGAAAACAAAATACTAATGAAGGATGTCAAGTAATGAAGAATGTCATCTAAGTATTGAGAAGGATGATAGATCATATTTGAATATGAATCCGAGCACAAAAATTTCTAACCCACTGATGAGGGTCTGAGTAATATAGACTCATGAGATGTTAGAAGCTTGTGTATGAGAGAGGATATGCTCCTTGTAGGTTTATAAACTAAGTGTTGAATGCAAGATTGAGAAACACACAATGTGGAGTGATACCACCCTCAATACCAATTAGATATTTTTTCAAGTATATAATTGTTTTCGAAAGTGTTGTCCAAAGTAGCAAGTATCTTGCTACAAAATCATAGAATAAAAAAAGTGAAGCATATGGAAGTCCCATCCACATCAATCAGTTTGTATGTTTATGAAAACCAAAATTTAAAGGTATAACCACCATTATGTGGCTAATTCAAAATTTTTTATGCCGATGATGCTACAGATAATTGAGGAAATTTTTATTCGAGTTATAGATTTTGTTAATTTCAAAAACACAAACCTGTGATCCTCGAATCTTAGAAATACAACCATATGCCTTGAAAGTAGATAATAATGAATACACATAAGAAGAATTTAAATAGAAAATAAATACCAATTAAACTTATTAGGGTCCTTAACATTTTGTCTGTAGTGGGTTGACAATGGCTGATTGCACCTGATTTCCTGGTCGGGCCAATAGTTGTCTCTGCTTAGGGGTTGCTGGTCGAATTAATGGGCCCCTTCTAAACCCATGAACCAATGTCTTCTCAGCTAAAACCTTGAACCAACGTATTCTCAACTGTGTTGGGCACTACTGTCTCAGTGATATTTGGGTTGTGCACTATAAGCTTCTGCAATGTGATTGATCTGCAGGTTCAAGTGATGGTCGTCGGGCACTACTGTTTCAGCGATTCTGCAATGTGATTGATATGTAGGTTTAGGTGATGGTTGTTGGAAATTTTTGGAAACATTAGGGGATTTTTGAGGTCTAAAATGGGTCTCCTAAAGAAATTATAAAATAATAGTCGAAATAATAAAATAAGATTTGATTACATCATCAAATTCTAGAGGGAAAAAAGAAAAAAACTACTTTTTCAACTTGTATTTTAAACTTATCTCCCAAATTTTTTACTCAAATTTCGACTGAGAGTACTCTTTGGATGCAAAATTTAATTCCTCATCCAAGGAGTAGCCATGTTTCATACTTTCTATGGATCCTGCAACACGAAAAAAGAGAAATACATGAAAGCATGATTGCAATCACATTTTTTCATGTATTTCTCATTTTTCATGTAGCAAGGTCCATCAAAAGTATGAAACATGGGTACTCCTTGGATGAGGAATTAAATTTTTCATCCAACGAGTACTCCCGCTCGAACTTTTATTAAAAAATTTGGGAGAGAAGTTGAAAAAAAGTTGAAAAAGTAGTTTTATTATTTTATTATTTTTTATTATTTAAAAAATGGTGAATCATCCCCCATGGTTGACATCATCATCTTGAACCCTATTGGTTCTTATAAAGTTTATTTTGTTTGTAAATTTTTCTAAGGAGGCCCATTTTATACCTCAAAATTCCCCTAATGAAAGGTAGTACGGTAATGAAGCTAAGAATTGTTGGAAAAATGGCGGTAAGGTAATTAGGTAACCATTGTTGGAAAAAAGGTAGTGAGGTAATTAGGCTAAGCATTGTAAGGGGTGTGAAGGCTAAGCATTTTTGGAAATATGGATTATAAGGTTAGGGGTTTTAATGAAAGGATTATAAGGACAAAGGTTGTAAATACTAGGGATTATTTGAAATATGGGTTATAAGGTTATATTACGGGTTTTGGGGTTTAAAAATAGATAGGGATTAAATGTTATAAATTTTATGGTTTATGATGGTAAAATGTTAAGAGATATAATGGTTATAGTATTATGGTTATGTTTTATAGGTTTGAAGGAGTATAGCGGTCAGGTGTCATCGTTTGGGTGGGTCGGGTCGGGTCGGGTCATGTGAGGGCTCCCAAGGAAACACGTTTGGGTTAGGTGACTAGGTCAAGTAGTGTGAGGGAGGCCATATAAAAAATTCTAAGTTGTGATTGCATTTCTGCCTTGCACTAGACATTCGTGCAAGCCGTTTTCTATTTTCTCCCTTGTGCCTTCGTTCACGTGGGTCGGGTTGGGTTGTGTGAGGGCGCCCAAGATGGAAACATGTTTGGGTCAGCTGGGTCCGATCGTGTGCCTTGTGCACGTTTGTGTGATTCGTTTCATGTTTTCTCCCTTGTACCTTCATTCGAGCAGGTGATCGGGTTGGATTGGGTAGTGTGAGCATGTCTAAGGAAACACATTCATGTCAGGTCCATTTGGGTCATGTGAAGGAGGCCATATCAAAAATTCTAAGTTTTGACCACCCATGTGCCTTATGAATGTTCATGCGACCCATTTTTCGTTTGCTCCCTTGTGCCTTCGACGGGTTAGGGGTTAAAGGGTTTAGGGGGTTAAATGGGTTATGATTTTAGGGTTCCAGGGGGTTAAATGGGTTAGGGGTTAAGGGTTTAGAGGTTAGGGGTTAAGGGTTTAGAGGTTTATCATTTAGGGGTTAAATGGGTTAGGGGTTTAGACGTTTAGGTTCATGAGTACTTGACATGGCCCCAAATTATTCAAGCTCATTGACTGTTTTCTGTTGTACATGAGTACTTAACATGGCTAAGAATTTCTAGGAATTGATCAATATCATACTCCCTATTTGGGTTGTGGGGTGGTGTTGGGGTACATTACACTCATTATTTCGTTAAGGCACACACTTTGGCCATCATTAGACCCTCTTCCATACATTATTAGGGGCACATATGACCACTTTTCATTCACTATTGGGCATTCCCGATCATTTTTCAAATTCTGTATTTTTAGGGTTTTCTATTTTTAATAAGCGGTTCCATCCAGGACAACATGTGGCACTAAATAGACTCTAGTTGGAGGATTAAATGGATAATTCCACTCCATTGATTCATACTACCTAATTCAAAGACCTTCCTAGAGTGAGTATGTACTTACTCCCTACTTTGCAGCAGTTAGCCATCATTTTTCTCTCGCCTCTCCTTGTTAAGCTGACTTTTATTCTTATTTTGGAGTTCAAATAAGTTCAACTCAAATGCATTTCCTATGGTGCCCTCACACAGCATGATGCGACCTTCCCGAACGAAGGCAGGAGGGAGAAAACAGAAAACGGGTCGCACAAATGTGCACAATGAACATAGGTGGTAACAAGTTAGAATTTTTTATATGGAAACCCTCACACAACCTGACACAACATGCCTGAACATGTTTCCTGGGCACCCTCACATGACCCGACCCCACCCGACACATCGGCCCGACCTACCCGAACTCGACTCAAATGTAAACCCAATTTGAATGCACCAAGGGGGTTCTGAAGGGCAACATCTGATGCTATTTTGTGTATATGGCTAAAAAAAAGGCCCCATTTCATTTTGTATGAAGTCTTCCTAGCAAAAAATCAATATTATAGTCTAGGCCCTAAAAATTAGAGGAATTCCAAGCGCATTGAATGTATTGGGTATAAATAACATTTGTAACAACCTGACACAAACATACAATGATGTCATTTATATTGGATGTGTAAATCACTTGAATTATGTTACAAATTTAATCTCTAGAGTGGCCTTGTCTTTGTGAGCGATCTATTCATTTCTGACTCCTTGTGTGAGAGAGCACTACAAGCTCCATCTCAACACGAAGTGTGGATATTGTGAGCGATTAAAATCGAGGCTTGGAAAATTATCTAATTTTTCTATGTTTGGTATAAATGGTAATAATGGAATTACCCACAAACACATACCCTCATAACCAATACCTGGTTCTCTAAAAATCAGATGTTTCCAATATGCTCAATTAGAGGGGAAGGATTCTCCTGCGAGGTCAATATGTTCGTTTGGGGTGTTATTTTCAGCCTTGGATACTGTTAGGTCCCTATATTACTAGTTTAGTCCCTTATTATTATTAGTGTATCCCCCTTATTGTTATTGTTGTACCCCTGTAACCCAAATATTGTTATTATTGTTCCCTTACATTATTATTGGTAGGTTGGCTAGGATTATATTATGGCCCCATGGACTCCTATATATAGAAGGAGGTTTTGGTCATCTGTATCATCCAAGAATTTTTCATTTATGTAATATATTGGAGGTTTTCTCCTCATAGTGGCTTATTTCAAAGCCGTTGATCTCTCTTTTCTTCTATTTTTGGAGCTATTTTCGTAACATTTGGTATCAGAGCTTTGGATTCTATGGTTTCGCTACTCCAAACAGGTCATCATGGCATTTGAGCTATAACTTCATTGATGTAAATATGGCATTAACCAAGATGTCAAATCGCATTGTTCGTGATGGAAAATTCTTATGATGTGTGATGTTGCCTAAATGTCCATTGATCATAATACCCTAATGACAATGTCCTTGAACTAACCATGAAGATGGCCTAGAACCTGGATGATGTGTTTACTCTTAATAAGGAATTCTAAAGATGTCATGTCAACCATGTGCCTATTATTGATGCTCATAGTGATATAGCCTTTAAGTGCCAATGATGTATATAATATACAAGCCCCTGATGACATATGGAGGACTATACATGAATGACCTTACATTGATGAAATATATATCTCATCATGGACTCTCTGGATGGAAATTAATGGATGCTGCACTATGACATGGTTTGTAACATGATCGATGCTACAATATCACACATAAAGGCATACATGATGATGACATGGAAAATGATGGGATATATGACATGAATGACCTCACCATACTTAATGACATATAATGACATTTCTGGATACATTACACTGGAGAAGCCATTAATGACCTCTTGCTATCCTAATCACCTTCTGCACTAAAAATTCCAAACAGTCATAAAGAAAATTATTTTTTGACATCTTGAAGACATCATTTCACTATGGCTCCTTCACTATCTTATACAGGACTCTTTCCTCTTACCATTGAGCCCTCACTAAACCTCTAATTCTCAGTAGTGTAAGAGAAATTAATTTTTTAAGTTAATATATCATATTTTTTAAATCTAGGCGACCAATACACAGCTATCCATGTCAGCCTCTCTCCATGAGACGTGTATCTTCATGAAGGGTCAAAATATACTATTAATTGATGTTGAAACACCTCACTTTAGCATAAAAAAAATCGGTGATTTCCCAGAGATGAGATGCAGAACTGTAAGAGGCCGAGAAGACAAAAAATCATTGTCTTGGGTTAAAAGATTTATGTTTGGGATATTTTCTCAAAACTGTATACACTTGTAAAGGCACTAACTAGGACTAGAGGATTGCAGACCTGTTGGGGACTTCAATTCGGACCAGTGTTGAGGAGCCTTGAAACAGTGCTTTGGATCAGGGAGATAAAAACTCAGACCTATTTTTGAGCAGACAATGGAACCCTTTTAGGACTGTTTTGGTGATGATTCCAAATGCATATCCAAGTTGTTCTTAAAACATGGTTTGGTGGATTTGTGAATAAGTTCGTTAAGGCCTGATTTAGCCCTTTTTTTGTGACAGTGCTAAGGAAAAATTTCAAATCTCTATTTGAGACTTATTTCAAGGAGTGAATGCTAGTCCTGAAGTTTTGGGTTCTCTTGCGGAAGCATCTTGCTAAACTTGGAGTAGTTGGTTGGGCAGAATTGGAGCAGCTCATTAAGAACCTTTATGTTGACTTGTAGCAAATTTTGGAGCACCTTTTTATGTCACACTTGGGAGAAAAATTGTTTGAAGCAACCTAGCCTGTTGAAAAATATCTTTTGGAGCAACCCACTGACATCTTTAGAGTAGACTAAAGACATCTTTTGGAGCACTATGAGAAGACTTAAGAAGGGACATATTAATACAGTGACACATTTTTTTTTCATATTTGTGGTGAAGTATAGTGGGATATTTTGCAGTCCAATAGAGTGATAAAATATTTGTGAAGGCATTCAAGCAATCTCTTGAGACTAACCTATAACACTTATTGGAGATCCTTGAAACAGTCTATTAAATAACCCTTGAAGAACTTTGTGAAGCAACATATTGAAGATAGGTAGAGATCCTTGGTGGACATGATAGATTGTTGAAGCCATTATGATGTGACTTGGAGAAATTGTTTGGGTACGATGAAGAGCAGGGGTGACACCTTATAAGAAGAAAAGTTTGTCACTGATGATGTAATGTGGAGACTACAATGAAGACTAAGTCAAGATTGACAAGGCTAGTTGAAGAAGACATTGGGAGTCGTGAAGTATAACCAAATATATCTTGAAAAATTGAAGGAGGAGGTTGGAGCCTCATAGAGACAAGGATGGTGCCTTGGAATATAGGGTTGGAGCCCTAGAGGATAGGGATCCTCAAGAGACCAGGTTAGATCCTGTACCAGATATAGGGTTGGGGCCCTTGAGGTTGGTGCCTCAGAATTGACAAGGTTAGAGCCTTGGAAGTCCAATTCGGTGCTTGGAAAATATAGGTTTGAGCCTCGGAGATTGAAGATTGGTGTCTTCATTTAGGGTTGGAGCCGTACATATATTTTACTTGATTTATTGTAAAGAAGAAATTAATAAAAGAATCTATTCTTGTTTTTCATTTTTTGTTCTAAATATAGGTGATCTAACTAGTAAAATTAACAATTGAAAAGAAATATTGATTCACTCCCCTCTCAGTATTTCAAACAATTGGTATCAGAGCCAGTACCTTCAATCAAAGCCTAAAAGCTTGAAGGTTTATCATTAGAACACAAATGGCAAATCCAAGGAAGAAATTCTCCAATCCTCCTAATGATGTGTCTTCCTCAAACATTGAAATTGAAGTGAATCAATTTGCGAAGGCTCCATTGTTCAATGGAAATTTTGATATATGGGTGGCATGTATGAGGAATTTCTTGAAGACTCAAGGAATTTAAGTTTGGAAATGAGTGATTACTAATGACACGATGAACGAAGAATCCAAGGAGTACAATACAAGAGAAATGAAGGCAATTTTGAATGGTTTACCAAATTTTGTGAAGGCTAATTTTCAAAAATGTTCGTCAGCAAAATTCGTATCGGACAAACTTCACGATCTTCACTAAAAAGGAGCATTGACAATGATCTATAGTCAAGAAGATGATTGAAAACAAGAAAGAATTCCAGAATCCATCAAGGCAGCTGAAGATAAGAAAGATGACAACAAGGCTGAAGAAAACCTAGAAGATGAAGAGAACAAAGAAGAATTTGAAGAAGAGCTCTTGAATAAACTTATGGCTTCCTTGGGTGAGATTAATAGTTTGAAAAATGAAAATGAGGAACTTAAGAATAAAGTGCAAGATATTAACCAAGGCAAGACAAGGAAGGAAGTTGAATTTTTCAAGCTTCAAGTACAAGAAAGAGATGAGGAGCTTGCCAAACTTAAAGAGGAATTTCATGAAAATAAAAGAAAGCATCATGAAGAAGTCATATCTATGAAAAATCAATTGTATAAGGTAAAGAAAAGGGAAGAAACTTTTTTAAGCCACCTTGAACAAAGACTTAAGAGCTTGAACAATCTTGAAGCAGAGAGTGGTCAATACAAGGAAGAGGTCTCCTCTCTTAGATCTCAACTAGAAGAATAAAGGAAACAAGTGCAAGGAGGTGAGAAGGTGATGGAAAATTTGGCATTCATAGAGGGACAAGTTAATGAAGCAGAAAAGGAGAGAAACACCATGATAGGCCAACTAGACAAAAAGGATGAAGAAATCTTGAAACTAAAATTAGACATCAATCTTCTCAAGGTCGAAACATGTGAAGCTACAAGAAAAAAAGAAGAAATGGAGAGAAGTCTTGCAAAGGAGAATGAAGAAATCTTCAAAATGAAATCAAACATCGTATCCCTTAAAATCGAAGCACATGAAGCAACAAGGATGATGGAAGAAATGAAGAAGCAACTACTAATGAAAGATGAAGATTGTGAAAAGTGGAAAGGACAACTTGTATTTCTTGAAAAGGAAGTTGAATTGCTGAATAAAAACTTGAAAAGCTCTCAAACCCTAGATGAAATCCTATGTCAGCAAATGTCTTCCCTTCATAAATCAGGTCTTTGCTATGCAGGTGAATCCTCAAGTAAGAATGATAATGCTTCAAACAACAAAAATGTGAGGAACCTAGAAAAAAATGTTGATGCTCCCGGTTCCAACAAAGGAAAGGAGAAGAATCAAGACAAGAATGGAAGAAATTATATGCTAAGGATACTTGCATATGGTGTCAATAATACAAAAGGAAATTAATATCATCAAAGAATCCCAAGGAAAAAAGACTTCAAGAGTACTTCAGGGAACTATTCATCACCCAGGCACCAAAGTATATTTCTTGGATATTGCTATTCTTATACAAACTTTGGGCACGTGGAAAAATATTGTAGGGAATATCACAAAGACAAATATAATGGTCCCCGTCAATCTCCTCGAAGAAATTTTTCAAGAAGAAGTCATGATTTCTTTTTCATGAACAAGATAGAGTGCTTCAATTGCCATAACATTGGACATATGGCACATGATTGTAACTTGACTTGGGCCCCTGCACAAGCTAGAACTATTCTAGAGAAGAAAGTTACACAAGTATGGACAAGGAAACAAGTTGAATCTGGAAGTCTCTTGAACACTCCAACGAACAACACATGTTGTTCAATAGATGAAGTCATCCTTGATATTCCAAGTATTTGATGGTGAAACCCTACCAAAATGAGAGCATGCATACATTTATGGGGAGTTTTTTATTCTTGAGCTTTCTTGCAGAAGCTATCTGTGAAAGGGCCCTATGAAACCCTTTATGAGTCATACATGGACAATCATCTTTTGATAAATTGTCTCTCGAAAGCAACTCCATAGAAGAACATAATCCCTTCTCATTTGATGTACCATTGTTGAAGATGACTTTCATTAGATCACAAAGCAAGCAATCTTTTGCGAGCTAGAGGTGTTTATGCAAGCAAGGGGAGTTTCTCCATCACATGAATAAATGTAATCTATCTTGGACCACATTTCCAAAAGGAAGAGCACCATGACAGGGGGAGTAACATTCCTATGAAGAATTACTATTGATGAAGAAAAGAAGCATCTTGACTAGGGGAGTACTTGTGCACCCTGTTTGCCATTGATGTCAAAGGGGGAGATTGTTAATGAATTTTGTCATTGATGTCAATATGAAATTAACCAAGATTTCAATATCGCATTGTTCATGATGGAAAATTCGTATGATGTGTTATGTTTCCTAAATGCCCATTGATCATAATACCCTAATGATGATTTCCTTGAACTAACCATGAATATGCCCTAGAACCTGGATGATGTCCTTACTCTTAATAAGGAAGTCTAAAGGTGTCATGTCAACCATGCGCCTATGATTGATGTTCATAGTGATCTAGCCTTTAAGTGCCAATGATATATCTAATATACAAGCCCTTGATGACATATGGAGGACTATACATGAATGACCTTACATTGATGAAATATAATGGATGCTGCACTATGACATGGTTGGTAACATGATTGATGCTACACTATCACACATAATGACATACATGATGATGACATGAAAAATGATGGGATATATTACATGAATGACCTCACCATACTTAATGACATATAATGACATTGCTAGATACATTACGCTGGAGAAGCCATTAATGTCCTCTTGCTGTCCTAATCACCTTCTGCACTAAAAATTCCAAATATTCATAAAGAAAATTATTTTTTGACATCTTAAAGACATCATTTCACTATGGATCCTTCACTATCTTATAGAGGACTCTTTCCTCTTTCCAACAAGCCCTCACTCAACCTCTAACTCCCAGTAGTGTAAGAGAAATTATTTTTTTAAGTTGATATATTACATTTTTTAAATATAGCCGACCTATACATAGTTATTTATGCCAGCCTCTCTCCATGAGACGTGTCTCTTCATGAGGGGTGGAAATATACTATTAATTGACATTGAAACACCTCATTTTAGCATAAAATTTTTTGGTGATTTCCCAGAGATGAGATACAGAACTGTAAGAGGCCGAGAAGACAGAAATTCACTGTTTTGGGTTAAAAGATTTATGTTTGGGAAATTTTCTTAGAACTGTATACACTTGTGAAGGCACTAACTAGGAGCTCGGACTACAGGATTGCAGATCTGTTGGGGACTTCGATTTGGACCAGTGTTAAGGAGCCTTGAAACAGTGCTTTGGATCAGTGAGATAAAAACTCAGACATGTTTTTGAGCATACAATGGAACCCTTTTAGGATTGTTTTGGTGGTGATTCCAAACACATATCCAAGTTGTTCTTGAAGCATGGTTTGGTGGATTTGTGGATAAGTTTGTTAAGGTCTGATTCAGCTCCTTTTTTGTGACAGTGCTAAGGAAAAATTTCAGATCCCTGCTTGAGACTTATTTCAAGGCATGAATGCTAGTCCTCAAGTTTTGGGTTGTCTTAGGGAAGCATCTTGCTAAACTTGCAGCAGCTGGTTGGGAAAAATTGGACAAACCATTTAAGAACCTTTGTGTTGACTTGTAGCAAATATTGGAGCACATTTTGACGTCACACTTGGGAGCAACATTGTTTGAAGCAACCTAGCCTGTTGAAAAATATATTTTGGAGAAACCCACTGACATCATTAGAGCAGACTAAAGATATCCTTTGGAGCACTTTGAGTAGACTTGAGAAGGGTCATATTAATATAGTGACACATTTGTTTTTGAAATTTGTGGTGAAGTATAGTGGGATATTTTGCAGTCCAATAGAGTGATAAAAGATTTGTCAAGGCATTCAAGAAATCTCTTGAGACCAACCTGTAACACTTATTGAAGATCCTTGAAATAGTCTATTAAGGAACCCTTGAATAACTTTGTGAAGCAGCATATTGAAGATATGTATATATCCTTGGTGAACATGATAGATTATTGAAGCCATTATGATGTGACTTGGAGAAATTATTTGCGTACGATGATGAGCAGTGGTGACACCTTCTAAGAAGAAAAGGTTGTCATTGATGACGTAATGTGGAGACTACAACGAAGACTAAGTGAATATTGACAGGGCTAGTTGAAGAAGACATTGGGAGCCAGGAAGTATAACCAAATATATCTTAATAAATTGAAGTAGGAGGTTGGAGCCTCATAGTTACAAGGTTGGTGCCTTCTAAGATAGGGTAGGAGCCCTAGAGTATAGAAGTCCTCAAGAGACTAGGTTCGAGCTTGTACCAGATATAGGGTTGGAGCCCTTGCGGTTGGTGCCTCAGAATTGACAAGGTTGGAGCCTTGGAAGTCCAAGTATGTGCTTGGCAAATACATGTTGGAGCCTGGGAGATTGAATATTGTTGTCTTCATCTAAGGTTGGAGCCCTACATATATTGTACTTGATTTATTGTAAAGAATAAATTAATAAAAGAATTTATTCTTATTGTTCATTTTTTTTTTCTAAATATAGGTGATCTAATTGGTAAAATTAACAATTGAAAAGAAATACCGATTCACCCACCTCTCAGTATTTCCAACATTTTTCTATGAAGGTTTAGAAGCTGAAATATTTATAGAGCGAAGCCGAAGTCTTGAAGAATGTTGTGAAAGCATTTCAGATCTTGGTTCGTAATATTTTCGGAGATATGATATGTGCAAATTAGGGACTTTTGCAGGCTCCTAAATGTAACATAAACTGGTCATCGTCGCATTTTCGCTATAAAAAATTTTCTACAAGGGAGAAGAAGCTGAAATTTTCATAGAGCAGAGCCACGATCCTAAAGAACATCGTGGAAAATTTTCAAAGCTTAATTCACAATATTTTCGGAGATAGTGTTTGTGGAAGTTAGGGATTTTTCAGGCTCCTAAATTTCATCTTAAAGAGGTGACCGTAGGAAAATTTCCATAACTCTCTCTTTGAGCATTGAATTGGAATTCTGTAAAAGGTGGCCACAGGTACATGGAAATTATTTTCATCTTTATCAATTCAGAGCCAAAGGAGGAAACAGTGACACGTGTCACATCATACAAGGTCATTCTTCTGAACCAATCCATAATTAGGTCATTGTGGGAGATTTGGCATAACTTTGTCTTGAAGAATCCAAAATAGGTTACACCTTTGGAATTTGAAAGAAGAATTAGAGGGCTACTACTTTCAGGTATTGAAGATCCAAAATCATAGATATAATTTAGTTTCAATATAAAGCTCCTCAAAAGCAAGAACAAGGTGTGTGTTTTTGTCGAATTACATAAGTATCATTTGAAAAAATTAGTTTGAATTTATTCCAATGGCATATTGAAGGATAGAAATCAGTATTGGGTTCTAAAATCCCCCCTAAAAAGAATTCAACACCCATTAATCCTTCATACGGCTCTACTATGTCTCATGAAG
This sequence comes from Pinus albicaulis, assembly GCA_034641835.2. Lineage (NCBI taxonomy): Eukaryota > Viridiplantae > Streptophyta > Pinopsida > Pinales > Pinaceae > Pinus > Pinus albicaulis. Next base: position 1,254,281,090 of record CM076572.1, on the reverse strand, counting down.
ACGAAGAAATGCAACGTGAGATATCAAAATTACAAGAGCAAGTGCACCTATCGCAAGGAGCAACAAAAAATGAAATGGAAGTTTTGAAGAAATGTGTGAAAGATAAGATGAATGATTTGGAAGCTAAGATGGATGGCATGGAAGCTGGCATGGAAGCTAATATGGATGACATGGAAGCTAAGATCGATGAAAAAATGGAAAAAATGAAGAATGATCTAAAAGTAGACATCGAAGGTTTGTCAAAGTCGATACAGGAACTATTTCCTAATGGCAAAAAGATAGTAGAGGAAACTCATGATGACAACAAAATAAAAATTAATCATGATTTCATAAACTCTAATGTTGGATGGAAGAACTACCATATTCCAAAGATGGATATGAGGAAGTTTGATGGCAAGGATCCCATAATATTTTGATCTCAATAATGTGCAAAACACACAAAAGGTACACATTTCAACTTTACATTTAGAACAAAATACATTTGTATGGTATCGATGGATTTTGTCCCCTAAAAAAATTTTCACTTGGTCAATTTTTACGGAGGAAATGATAGCACATTATGAGGATACAAAAAGCAACACCTTCTTTAGCCAATTGATAAATCTCAAACAAAAGGGTTCAGTGGTGGAGCACATTGCAGACTTCCAAAAATTGAATATAAGGGTAATTGATATTCCAGAGGAACACATGATTGATTTCTTCATAGGTACTTTAAAGGCTAACATCCAACATGAAGTTCGCATTTGGGAACCTGATTCATTGGAAAAGGCATTCAGGTTGGCAAGAAAAATTGAATGTAAAATTATGGTGACAAGGAATCCTACCACTCATAAATATAAAAATGGAAGTGTTGCTACTCTTAGACTTCCACAACCTACAAGGTTGACACCACAACAATTGGAAGAAAAAGTGTCAAAAGGGCTTTGCTACAGTTGTGATAGCAAATACGCTAAAGGTCATAAGTGTGCTGAGAAGAAATTATTTGACATAGATTGTGAAGAGGAAGAAGAAAATGAACAAGAATCTTCAAAAGAAGAGGATATACACCAGGAACCAACCCTAGAAGAGGAAGAAATGATTCTGACCATATCATGTAATGCATTGGTAGGAATTACCACTCCTCAAACTCTCAAGATAAAAGGACATATCAAGAAGAAAAAGGTAATAGTGTTGATTGATTCAGGTACTACCCATAATTTTATTCATTGTAAGGTAGCCAGGGAATTGAATTGTTTCATATACCCAGCACTGAAATGTCGAGTGATGGTTGCAAATGGAGGAAATACAAATTTCTCTGGAAAATTCCATAATATCAAGCTAACCATTGGGGAATATGTATTAAATAATCCAATGATTTCCATTCCAATGGGAGGTGTTGATGTTGTACTAGGAGTACAATGGTTACAATCTTTGGGGACGATGGATTTTAATTTTCAAGAACTTTTCTTGATTTTTTTTCAGAAGGAAAGGAAGTCGAATTACAGGGTATCGCAGGGAATCTAGGAAAGATAATAGGCTCTGATGTCACGAAAAATCTTCTGAAGAAATAAAAACAAGGCATAATTGCACAATTATGCTCAATAGAGGTTCCAACATAAAAATCATCTATTTCTGCAAATCTCCAAAAATTCTTGGACAATCATTCCAAGGTGTTTGAAACTCCCAAAGGACTCCCACCTATTCATGATAATGATCAAGCTATTCATTTTATTCCAGGAGGTGTTCCTCCATACATCAGGCCTTATAGATATCCTTATGTTCAAAAGAGCGAAATTGAATGTATGATTTCAAAAATGTTAGAGGCTGGTATAACTAAACCTAGTCAAAGTTCTTTTTGTGCTCCAATAGTATTGGTGCACAAGAAGGATGGATCATGGCACATGTGTCCGGATTTTAGGGAGCTCAATAAGCTCACCATTAAAGATAAATGTACCATTCTTGTGATTGATGAATTATTGGATGAATTACATGGAGAAATTTATTTTACCAACTTGGATCTTCGTTTAGGATATGACTAGATTAGAATGAAGACTGAAGATATTCCGAAAATAGCATTTCGAACTCATGAGTGTCATTATGAATTTTTGGTCATGCCTTTTGGCCTTACCAATGCACCTTGTATATTTCAAGTTTTGATGAATTCCATTTTCAAACCCTTCCTTAGAAAATTTGTGCTAGTATTTTTTGACGATATACTAATATACAATAGGTCTTGGAAGGATCATGTTCAATATGTTGACAAGGTGCTCAAAATATTGCAGGAGAAATAATTATATGAAAAAACATCCAAGTGTTTCTTTGGAGTACAATAGGTGGAATAGCTGGGTCATATTTTATCTCACAAGGGTGTTAAGGTAGACCCTAACAAAAGTAAAGCCATTAAGGAATGGAAATTCCCCACAACCATAAATTAGTTGGGAGGATTTCTCAGGTTAACAAGGTATTATCGCAAGTTTGTTAAGAATTATGGGAGAATAATAGCACCTCTAACAACATTGTTGAAGAAAGATGCATTTTCATAGACTCTTGAAGTAACTAAGGCCTTTGGACATATTAAAGAGGCAATGTTCCTAGCACTAGCCTTAGCTATGCCAAACTTCACAAAAACATATATTGTGGAATGTGATGCCTGAGGAAATGGAATTGGTGTTGTTTTAATGAAAGAAGGAAGACCCATTGCTTTTGAAATTCATCCAATAAAAGGAAAGTATTTACAGAAATCTATTTATGAGAAGGAAATGTTAGCAATACTACATGGACTAAATAAATGGCGACCTTACCTAATGGGAAGACACTTCAAGGTAAGAACTGATCATGATAGTATTAAACACTTTTTGGAACAAATAATATCTCCAGAAGAGCATAAAAAATGGGTCACAAATATGTTGGGTTATGACTTTGAAATAATCTACAAAAAATGGAAGCTAAATGTTGTTGCAGATGCACTCTCAAGAAAGAATGAAGAGGTGGAAGCATTTCTTTGTGACATTTCTATTATTCAACCAGATTGGATAACCGAAGTAAGGGGTGAATGGAAGAAGGATGAAGAAGTATGGACACTCATTCAAAAGTTGCAACAATATCCTAGTACATCAGATACATTTAGTTGAAAAATGATTCCTTACGTTACAAATATCACTTATATCTTTGTAAGAATTCTCAACTAAAACAAAAGATTCTTTTGGAATTGCACACATCTCCTTTAGGAGGACACTCAGGATTTTTAAAAACTTACCATAGGGTGAATTTTTTTTTTTTTTTGGATGGCCTTAAATATAATATTCAAAAGTTTGTGGTGGAATTTTTGGTTTGCCAGCAAAACAAAGTTGAGACAATTAAGACCCCAGTTCTTCTACATCCTTTATCCACTCCAAGTCAATGTTGGGAGGAGATTTTAGTGGATTTTATCACAGGTTTATCTAAGTCCAAAGGAAAGAGTGTCATCATGGTGGTAGTTGATAGACTTACCAATTATGCACACTGTTGTGCATTATCTCATTCATTTAAAGTAGGTACAATTGTTACTACATTTATGGACACAATTCAAAACCTACATGGAAACCCAAAAGATTATTCTGAGTGACAGAGATCCCATTTTTACTTGAAATTTTTGGACGGAATTATTTTCTTGCTTGGGTACTCAATTAGCTCATAGCTCATCTTATCATCCTCAATACGATGGTCAAAATGAGATAGTGAATAAATGTTTGGAAGGATATATTGTTCGTTTTGTATCTGATAAACAAACACAATGGGTCAAGTGGTTACCTCTCGCTCAATGGTGTTATAACATTTCCTTCCATACTGGAGCAAACATGACCCCATTTATGGCACTTCATGGATATCATCCGCCGTCCATCACATCATATTCAAGAGAAAATTCTAAGGTTCAAGCAGTGGAAGATCACATCTAGCACCAACAATGAGTTCTCCAAATCTTAAAGGATAACCTAAATTTGGCACAAAATCGAATGAAACAAAAGGCAGATCGACATCGCATCGAGAGAAGTTTTGATGTAGGATACTGGGTATTTTTACGGCTACAACCATACAAAAAAATGCACCTCAAGCAAGCTAAGAAGGATAATAAATTATCTCCAAAGTACTATGGTCCTTAAAAGGTGTTGCAAAAGATTGGTACTATGACATATAAATTGGAGCTTCCTACATCTTTGCGAGGTCATCCAGTTATCCATATTTCATTCTTAAAGAAGGTTATAGGTGAAAATCTTCTAGTTCAAACAGTATTGCCAGAACTTGATGAGGAAGGAAAAATAATATTGGAACTTGAAATGGTCACGAAAACAAGAACTCGACAGCTACGAAATCGATCAATTTTAGAGTATCTCATCAAGTGGAAGAACTTACCCACTGAAGATTCTACATGGGAGGATGAGAATTTTATACAGAAGCACCCAGAGCTACTCAAGCGTTGAGGACAACACTTTTTTGAAGGAGAGGGTCATGTTAGGTGCCTATATTACTAGTTTAATCACTTATTGTTATTAGTGTAGCCCCCTTCTTGTTATTGTTGTACCCCTGTAACCCCAATATTATTATTATTGTGCCCTTACATTATTATTGTTAGGTCAGATAGGGTTATGTTGTGGCCCCATGGAATCCTATATATAGAAGGAGGTTTTGGTCATTTGTATCTTCCAAGAATTTTTCATTTATGTAATGTATTGGAGGTTGCCCCCTCGAAGTCGCTTATTTATAAGTTGTTTATCTCTCTTTTATTCTATTTTTGGATCTTGTTTCAGAACAAATACTTATTGTTTTAGGGCTTCAGGGGTCAAGGGTTAAGGTCTAAGGGCTTTCAGGTTGGAGGATTTAGCGGTTAAGGACTTAAGATTTAGGGGATTTAGGTGTTTAAGGGGTTATAAGTTAAGGTGTGTAAGGGTGAAGGATTAGGGGTTAAGGGTCACAAGTTATGAGGATAAGGGGTTATTGTTTACGAGGTTCATGGTCTATAGCTAGTTAGGGGTTATTTTCTTAAGATTTCATGAGTCATGTGGTTTATGGGTTATGAGTTATAAGCGTAGGGGTTAAGAGATTATGTATTGGGGGTTAAGGGGATATGGAATTCAATGGTTATAGGTTAAGGGCTTATGGTTTGTGATAATTGGACTCCTAATCCCCTTATCACCACTATTGGGGGTTCCCCTATTGTTGTCCAGGTAAATACCCTCTCCACACAGAGGCGATCCCTCTAGCCTTAGGGTGGGTCTAGCAACTACGGGAACATACTAACATCTACCTTCCTATATTGTAAATTAAATTCAGAGCAAAGAATATGTCCTACCTTGTTCTGATGCTATGTTGTTGTATTCCATCTAAAATTCTTGATTCGTTGTTCTCCCCAAGCTCGATACACATTGTATCCAATGTTCGATTACCTGTACATATAGTCAAGACACCACAACAAGCGTAAAACCATGACAAAATTAAAACCATTAAAACCTATCTAACTGATCAAGGACGGCTATAAATCTCATTATAAATGTAAAAATGAGTGGAAGATAAACATCAGTTGCATTTTATTATGATAAATACAAGGGGAGTTTATAACCAAGCCTTGATGTTGAGGGTCTCCTTCGGCAGGTCCATATCCAAGAACATTTGTAACACTCTCACACACAAAGGTCCAAGGTCTCACTATGTTCCCAACATAGAAAAAAAATCACACTCTGCATTATTCTCGCATAGCTATAATTACTTCTCCTTTCTATCATCACTAAGGCTATAGAGCTGAAGGAGGTTTCCTTATATAACAATAAAGGAGGAGGGTATGGGCCCCCAAATGATGGGAAAAAATCTTATCCTTTGGATTAGTTTCTATTTCTTCGAAACAAGAAGCCCAAAGGGGAGTTTCTTGGCCATATCCTCAAAACAAACTTCCAGCTCATTGCCTCGCAAAGCTTCTAGTCACAGAAGCTTCACTTCTATTTTAAAAAAATTTCGAAAGATGCTCGATGCGATTCTGACATTAAGATCGAGTACCAATCGGTGTGGGTTTCAGTGTTAATCTCTGCTATAGGCGTGGGTCAGACACTAAGAGAAAGCACTAACCTTGAACATAAGGCTTTTATAGGGATCTTCCAGAAAATTTGTAAAGGGAGATGATTTGGTAGAAAAAGTGTGGTTCAGGGGTATGTATTCCATGCTTGGAAAGTACACAAGGGTCATTGTATGAGTCCTCCAAGATCAAGGAACGAGGAGTACAAGGATGGTAACAAATTTCTCTGTCACAGATGCCCCCTAAAGTATGAAGTCTGAACATGAGTAAGGGGTGAAATGCTTTACAAGTACGTGCAAGGAACCAAAAGTTGATGTTGGGAGACCTGCAAGTCAAGCACATACACATATACATAACTAAAATATCTGATCAAAATACATGAATCAAGGTATGCATGCAACCATCCCATATAAAATCATGGTATGGTCGCAGCCATCCATCTTAAAGAAACATCTATCCAATCATGGAAAAATCATATCGCCTCACAACTTTGACTCTATAGAATAAAATCCAGGGTCTTGCACTCTGTCATGATTCGATCAAGTACAATTTCAAGCATGCGAAAAGATGAGTTGAAGTTGAACATGCACGAAAATAACATGTTTACTAGCCAATGATGTAGGCTATTAACAAGCGCGAGAGAAACCACCAATAATGACAATAGCTATCAACGTACAACCAGTACAATCTATGAAATGTGAACAGTGAGCTGGCATCAAAATTCCGCAAAATCACCCAATCGAAGGCCAATGATGTGAACCTGTCGTCGAATGCAAAGAACTTGCCATTAGGGCGTGCAAGCTCTAAGGTACCAGAAAGGACTCTCTATATCGACTTCCTAGATAATGAGCTGAAGTTGATAGGAATCGATCCATCGAACGAGGGTCGTAATGAATCCCACATCATCGACATGAAACAAATAATTTGATACGAGTGTTAATTAAGACTAGAACATAGGATCAAGGAATGTACAAACTATAGAAGGATTTACTCTTGAACATATCGACGACAAGACTCTAGAATTTGGCAAGATTTGACTCAAATAGGATTAGAGGTGATGGTGACAAAATTGGTAATCGAATGAGAGGCAAATGGATTTCCCAAACCCATGGACACAAAGTGATAGAATGAAGATATCCCAATCCGACACTAACTACAGATAAGTGTCATGTTCAAGAGCGACATACTACCAACACAACTGATGAATAACTTCCATTTTCCCAGACCATTTTTGGCGAGTACCTCTTTATTTTTACACAACAATGAATAGGATAGCAAAAGCTTGTCATATATGTTTGTACTTCGGAAAAATCCATCCTAGTACATTTTATGAGCCCTAGGAAGGAGAAACTCGATAACATTATGGTGACGATTTTTTATGCCATTTAGTTTTAACAAGTCTGACAAAGGAAGAAATTGGCATCTTTTCATGTTTAGAGAATTTGAAAAGAAGCGGAAAAGAAAAATTCGGCAGTCCCTTTTTGTAGGTAGTGATGCAGGAGCATGAACTCGCGTAGACCAAATTTAATTTTTCAAAACTTCTTGAAGTTTTCATGGCCATAAAAACAATATTTTAGTTAAATTTTCATTAGCTGATTGAGTTTGTTTGTCATTTGTTAGCTTACGCAATTTTTGAGGGATGTGAAAGATCTTAAAATAGGTTGGATCTCAAAAGATTTGTTCCTTAAATTGTATTGAGGAATATATATGGTAAGTGTGAGTGCGTAGAGGGAGGCCAGAAACAATGTAATATCAAGCACTGAGAGGGCGATCTAGCTCACATATGCATGTTGTAACTTGAATTGAAAATAATTGAAATCTATTTTTTTTAACATGAATTTATGTCATTGTGTATTCGAATTATATTATTTCTTGAATTTCTATGACTGTATTTTTTAGAGAGATCAAGCAGTTATTTTGTAGTGTACAATTTTGAATCCTATGTGGATTTGTGTATGTCAAAGATCAACCATCAATGACTGAATGGATCGATGGTGACCCATTAAAAAAACATGGCCCTTCAAATTGATATCCAACGTGCACTGCGTATAGGTGAGATGGATGGCTCATATCCATTCAGAGGGGAAATGAGTTTGAGGGTTAATGGTTTTGGGCAGACCAAAAATGTAGTTTAAGAGCGATGTCATGTGCCTGCTCGAGAGTTATTACCAGGGTGCATTGAGAAGGATTTAATTGTTGCGTAGTGAAAGTTTTTGTTCAGATCGTGGGCCCATAACCCACAGATCTACGAATTAAAAAAAATTGTAGTTTTGCTGCATCAAAATGGTATCAGAGTAGAAAATATTTTCCCGTGTGAAATATTTTGCATGCGAAGGAAGAAGAGGTATAGTTCTATTTAATATTATAAGTGTGTGGTCTTTATATTGTTGTGCAGGAAGCAGAAGAAGGTGAGAAGATTGCGACAACCTAGAGCCAAGAGTGCTCAATTGGTTCTAGAGAAGAGAGAACCATAGAGATGATGAACCCCGTTAGCTGGGTTCGAAACGTCGGAAATCAACAAAAATGGATGCGATTAAACCGGAAAACTTCTCTACACAAGATAATCATCGCAGAAGCCTCAAATCTATAACCATAGAGATGTCGAAAGGCTGAGCTCAGAGGAGGGAAGATTGGTGAGGTATCATGTAGCAGGGAGGACTTGTTATTACAGAGGTTTTGTTGTAGCTCATGAAGAGATCACAAATGAAATTCCACAAAGGATGTGGGTAGAATTGCTAAAGGATGAAGGAGGCATATGACCAGGAGATCGTAGAAATTTTGTACCTTGGGAGTATGATGTAGGAGCATCAACCCACGCAAATCAAATTTAATTTTTCAAACCTTCCAGAATTCAACGTGGCCACAAAAACAATATTTTCATTAAATTTTCATTATTCTATTCAGTTTGTTTGTAATTTGTTAGCTTACGCGGTTTTTGAGGGATGCGAAAGATCTTAAAATAGATCAGATCTCAAAATATTTGATCCTTAAATTGTATTGAGGAATATATATGGTAAGTGTGAGTGCGTAGAAGGAGGAAGAAACCATGAAATATCAAGTGTTGAGAGGGAAATCTGGCTCACATATGTGTGTTGTAACACGAATTGAAAATAATTTAAATCTGTGTTTTTTAACGTGAATTTTTGTCATTGCATATTCAAGTTATATTATTTCTTGAATTCCGATGAGACAGTGTGTTTTACAGAGATCAAGAACTCATTTTGTAGTGTACAAGTTTGAATCTTGTGTGGATTTGTGTATGCCAAAGATGGATTTTTGTATGTCAAATATCAACCATCGATGACAGAATGGATCGACGATGACCCATTAAAAAAATGTGGCCCTTAAAATCAATATCCAGTGTGCACTACATAGAGGTGAGATGGATGACTCATATCCATTCAGAGCGAAAATGAGTCTGAGGGTTAACGGTGCAGATAGACTTGAAATGTAGTTTAAGAGTGATGTCATGTGCATGCTTGAGAGTTAGTACCAAGGTGCATTGAGAAGAATTTTATTGTTGCATAGTGAAATTTTTCGTTCAGATCGTGGGCCCATAACCCACAGATCTGCGAATTGAAAAGAATTGCAGTTTTGTTGCATTAGGTAGTCTCACATATCAAAAAGGTAGAAAAATATGTGTGAGAGAACCTCTTAGTCACGATAGGCTAAGGTATTTCTTTTCATAAATAATATATCCCAACCCGAAAAAGGGGTAAACATATACTAGGTAGATATCATTGCGCAACCATTTAACGAGTTCAAAACGAAAAGAGTCTCGACAATCTTTTTAGTTTTAGAGAGTCATAAAAGAGTTGAAAGACGGCTCCTGCTGAAGGAATGAGTGGTATTAAGGGTAGCAAATGGTTCTGGTGATGGTGGAACTACTCAGAACAAGTAAAGGTCAAGAGGCTAGCTAACAATACCACTCATTGCAGCAGTTCCTTAGGAATGCATAGGAAAATCAAGTGAGGGCATATGATCAGCCAAACAGATGGTGAAAATGGAATGAGAAAACCAAGGCTCATCTAGAAGAACAGGCTGGTAAAATGGCAATCACGAGAGGTAAAATAAGATTGGTTTCATTTTTACACAAGCTTGAAACTTTGTAGAAAACTATGCTTGAAACAGGTTTCATTTTTACACAAGCTTGAAACGGAAACAAACTATCCTTGAAAATTGGTTTCATTTTTACACAAGCTCAAAACAAAGATAAACTATGCTTGGGATTGGTTTCATTTTTACACAAGCTTGAAACAAAGATAAACTATTCTTGAAAAATAGGGAAAAACAAGCATGCCCCCAACATGGTGACTCAATTCGAGGTACCTTCCACCCAAGCTTCAGTCCATATGAAAGGCAGTGGAGTGAAGATTCAAATCATGAGATCAAGAGAAATACTCGACTAGGATTTTATGAGAATCGAATTGAATAGGAACGTGTTCATTGTTTTAACAAGGTTGACACATTAAAAGAACTATCCTCATGATCTAATTCATTTTTTCACGAGGTCAACATAGAATACGAACTATCCTCATGACATCTTGCTTCATTTTTTAGGGAGCATGACACAAGGAAAGGAACTATGCTCTCATGATCTTGTTTCATTTTTTAAGGAGCTTGACACAAGAGAACAAACTATGCTTCTATGAGCTTGTTTCATTTTTTAAGGAGCTTGACACAAGAAAATGAACTATGCTCCGAAGATCTAATTCATTTTTTAATGAGGTTGACATAGAAGATGAACTGTCCTCCGACAAAAACTCATCATGTCGTATAAGAAGTCATGGATTCCAAGAGGTTTGCATCCGATGGGAGGAAAACATCTTGGAAGTCAGGACCGAATGCCTCCAGTACACAATGCACAACGACACTATCACTGAATGGAGGCATGCAAAAAGTAGCCACATAATTGACCTATAGTAGGGAAGATACAATCGACAGATAAAGACTCAGAAGAGACAATGGTGGACCAAATGTCGTATGAGGACCAAATAATGAAAGTTGATCAATGGTGATGATCCATCCTTTGCGTGGAAAACAGATCACACAAAAGAGGGAGGAGACAAGCGCACCCATGGCATAAGCATAGGCGTGCCCTAAGAGTAAATTTAAATCCAAGGTGCCTGGAACAACCATCACATATATACAAATGGTTTTCCCTCCCAAAGTGATCAGTAACTTTAGAAGGCTCCCTAAGGTTGACTGGTTCCTCTGTTAAATGCCAACAAATTCTGCGTAACAGGCATAAGCGGTGGAGAAAAAAAATCTTTCCAAGTAGTTTAAGACAGAACACTAAAGATGAACCTTCATCTATAAATTTTCTAGGTATGGCCACATCAAAGGTCTGTACCGTGATCTCAAAAGGCACATAAGAGAGAAGGCGGTATCCCGCAAATCGACTCCAATCAAAGGAAGCGACCAAAATACGTGGAGGGGTTACCATTGAAATGAGATGGTCATCCCCTGGTGTTACCTGAGCAAGAGGAGCATCATCCTAGACCACAGACATGGGAGTAGGAAGAGAAAATTCTTGAGCCATAGGGACAGAAGGATCTTTCTCCAAGTCTAAGGTATCTGAAGAAATAAGAAGAACATGAGGGGGATGAGATCCACTCTTGATGGAGAAGACCTGATGATCGGAATTGGATCGACCGATTCCACGATCAATGGTTGGTTGGGAATGGATTTGTGAATTTGAATTTCCTAGGGAATGGGATCGACCAAGGATGAATCTTGACCGATCGTTGAATCAAGTAGCAGAGGACTCGAAGAAAAATTCTGGTAACCAACTGGAAGGCAGGGTGCAAAAATAGTATGTTTGTTCAACACTCTTGTTGCTTCATCCATGTATAGATAAAGGTGAATGGATGATGACCTTCACACAACTTATAGGGATCAGTGTTCTTACCCTATTTCTTATGAGTCTTATCATTCATAGTTGAAGATGTGTCACCAACATGACTTTGAGAAGCCAAAGGCAATAGCAGACGACCATCGAACCATGCCACGAGAACTTTGGGGATGCCAAGGAAATATCGAAGAAGGTGGTCACCATTGCACAACTTGCAAGGGAATTTGAATTTCCGTGGAAGGTTGGATGGTTTATTGACAGAAGGTGTCATAGGAGAAACAACTGCAGCATTAGCCTCTCTCTTATCTGACCTCTTCTTTTTCGCCTTCTTCTTCTTCTTCTCAAACACTCGGTTACTAGAATCCAGACTTTGACGAGGTGAAGTAGAGGAGGAGGACGAAGAAATATGTGAAGAAGGGGAGAGGTCCACCTTATAATCAACATGATTTTTTCCAAGTGGAGGAGATGGTTGTAAAGAGGGCGAGATACTTGAGACCACAGAGGTTGAGAAAAACAAAACAGGAAAACCAACTGTTAACCCAGGAAGGGACAATTTTTCCATAAAAGGAGCACCAACATTCCCAAAATCAGGAAAAGGACTAGGATTTCCCTTCAGAGGGGATTCGTTGGTTTGTGAACTTCAAAAAAATTTCCATTGGAAAAAACCTCAAAAAAAAATACTAAGGAAGATAACTTTAACCAGGAATATTTCATGGGCAAGTAATATTTTAAGACATTGAAACAAAACTCTGTCGTTTCCTATTTCAAGAGTCGAGAAACAAGAAAAAGGTGACTCTATCACTTTCAGGTTGAAACGAGCATGAAAGGACAAGAGCTCGATGATATTTTCACTTTTTAAAGAGTCACAAAAAGATCGAAATGACTACTCAGGTAATATAGGAAAGAGGGTGTCCCACGTTTCCATGAACTTCCATATATAGCTTGGTGATCAAATGAAAGAAAAATTACTAAGGACTTGATGTACTTGTAGGTAATCTCCTCAAATGTTGTGTTCGTTGTATCATGGTTATGGGGCGGTAGACTCGGGTTCCTATGGATAAAGGATTGCAACCTATGAGGGTCTCCCTTTATATACACGACGGTACGGGGAGCACAAGTCCATACTAGTGTTGTCTAATTCCATATGAAGAATGAAAACTACTAGGTTTAATGATGCTAGAACATGTCACTAGCCTAGACCTATAAAATATTTGCGTTAGGTTTCAATGTTTCCTTAGATTTATTGAATTGATTTTAAGGTTGATCTTGAATTAATGTTTCAATCTCAAGGCCTTACCGAATGTGCTTTGACAATCTCCTATATGCAAGTCTATGAGAAAATAAATTTTCCAATTTGATGAATGCTATCTAGTTAAGGAAAGAGTCTCAAACAATGATGCAACAAACAAAAATACTGCAAACGAAACTTTCTCCAAACTAGATGACTTTCACTATTCAAGAGTAATCTAAAACATTCAACGATGCGAATTATGCAATGTAATCTATGAAAAATCGTCTTTATTGAAAAATATGCAATTGTAATCTATGCACAAATTCCTTTTCCTTTTGAATGAATAAGAATGCACTCAATGCATTTTTCGATGAAATGAGAATCTACTTAATGCATGCTTTTAATGAAAGAGAATGCACTTAATGAGATTTTTATCTTTCAATTATTAAACAATGTAATCTGAGTTCAATGATCGATCTCAAAAAACACTTTTCAATTCAATGTGATCTAATGCATTTTAACGAAAATAAAAATATTAAATGAAAACTAAATGAACGCAATTTTCCTTAATGGAAGGATGAATGCAAAAGGGATGCAAAAAAACATTAAGAATGCAATCGTTGTTTTAAAAAATTTGTACCGAAATTCCTCAAAAGGATACAACACATATCAGGTCAAGCACAAAGAGGACTTCCAAAGCATGAGCTCGAAACAAGGCATTCTTTCCCTTTTACATCAAGCAATCATAGAAAGAAGACTTTTTAGTTGAACAATGAACAATGTAATCTATGCTCACAAGCGAACGAGTGGACCAAATGAACTCGAAAGGCACTTGAGACTTGAACGCTCAATCAACCAAAAAATAAAAATGAAATCAAATAGAGATGGCTCACCAAGAAAAGAGACTAACTCAATCAACAGGATGATGTCCCACAAAGCATGCAACTAGGAAATTGATGCACAGTCCTAGAAAAAACTAGGCTGTAACAATGTGCATCCAAAGAAAAACAACCAAAAAGCAAAACCAACAAGCCAATCAAACCCACTTGATTGAAGGGGATAACATGTAAATCATACAAAGAGAAGGACTAGAAGGGAAAGACACATTAGTGAAGGACTTAGAGAAAAATATTAATTTTTCACACACCCTAAAATTGGCACAACTTTAGTGGCTGAAACAAGCACCATTTGGTGCGACATGCTAACTAAAAACTAGTGCCAACGGCCAATTGGCATAACTTTCTAATTGAAAAATAGCGTCAATTGGTGTGACTATCAGAAAAATAAAAGCACCAATGCCTAAAAAATAAAAACAAATAATTTCTCCTAACCAAGACTAGACTCACCACTTCAAGAAAAAACTAAAAGATCGTAATTGATGAAAAACATAGGAAAAAACAGGGAAATGGTTGTTTGACTAAACACGTCGAATGAATAAGACCTCAAAGAGTGACAAACTCAAAGGAAACTCCCCAGTGGTGTTACCAATTTTTTTCCCAAGTAAATCCCCTCTGCAGATAGAGGCGATCCCTCTAGCCCTACAGTGGGTGTAGCAACTACGGGAACATACTAACAGCTACCTTCCTAGATTGTAAATGAATTTCATAGCAAGGAAGATGTCCTACCTCATTTTGATGCTATGTTGTCGTCTTCCGTCAAAACTTCTTGATCCGTTGTTCTCCTCAAGATCGATACATGTTGTTGCCAACGTTCGATTACATGTATAGAAATTCTGGACACCATGACAAGTGTAAAACCATGACAAACATAAAACAATTACAACATATATGACTAGTCAAGGAATGCTAGAAATCTCATTATAAATGTAAACAAGAGTCGAAGATAAACATCAGTTGCATTTTATTATGATAAATACAAGGGGAGCTTACAACCAAGCCTTGATGTTGAGGCTCTCCTTTGGCAGGTCCATATCCAAGCACATTTGTAACACGCTCACAGAAAAAGGTCCAAGATCTCACTATGTTCCCAACACACAAAAGCAATCACTCTGCACTATTCTCCCAAAGCTATAATTGCTTCTCCTTTCTATAATCACTGAGGCTGTAAAGCTGAAGGAGGTCTCCTTATATAACAATGGAGGATGAGGTTATGGGCCCCCAAATGATGGGAAAAGATCTTATCCTTTGGAGTAGTTCCTATTTCTTGGGAACAAGAAGCCCAAAGGGGAGTTCCTTGGCAATATCCTCAAAACAAACTTCCAGCTCACTGCCTCGAGAAGCTTCTAGTCATGGAAGCTTCACTTCTATTTTAAAAAATCTCCAAAAGAGGCTCGGTGTGAGTCTGAAATTAAGACAGAGTGCCGATCGGCATGGGTTTCAGCGTAAATCTCTACTATCAGCGCAGGTCAAACACTAAGAGAAAGCATCGACCTTCAAAAGCATGCTTTTATAGGGATCTTCCAGAAAAGTTGTAAAGGGAGCTGATTTCGCAGACAAAGTGTGGTTCAAGGGTATGTATTCCATGCATGGAAATTACACAAGGGTCATTGTATGGGTCCTCCGGGATCAAGGAATGGGGAGTACAGGGAGAATGACAAATTCCTCTGTAACACCTATCGATTGCTCTCGCTACATTCCCTCTAGGTCCCCTAGGCCCTATGAAATTAGCTCCTAAGCCCCCTTCTCATTCTCTAATGTTAGGATTATAGATCATAGTAGACCATGCTTGTATATATGAATTATACCCATCCATGCAACCCTTGTGTCCCCTCGCCCCGTTCTTTCACATTCCTGAAGACACAAATCAAATATTTGGATGTATCTTGGATGACTTGTCACATTCCACTAGCTTCACACATGAATAGGAATTCCCATCATTTAAGAATTTTATAGAGGGTTTTCATGGCATAGTCAAGGGCCACGTTTACAAAAAAAGGGTGTTTTATAAGTAAATTTTAGAGGGATTAATGACTATATGGTTGTTGACAGGAAAAAATTCCACCTTGCCAACAAGGGGGAATTAATTACCTGATCCTAGGTCCCAACTAGACCTACTCTCATTTTGAATGGCTAATCCCAGTGAGTTTTAAGGTTTTTTATAAGGGTTAGGGGAATAATGAGTTAGTTTTTAGGGTATTAGGGATTAAGGGGTTAGGGGTTAGGGGAATAGGGTGTTAAGGGTTAGAGGTTTAGGTTTTAGGGGTTAGGAGAAAAATGAGTTAGTTGTTAAGGGGTTATGGATTGGGGCCTTAGGAGTTAGGGGATTTAGGCGCATTTAGGGGTTAGGGGAGTAATTAGTTAGTGGCTAGGGGATTAGGGATTGGAGTACTAAGCGAAATAATTAGTTAGTGGTCAAGGGTTTAGGGGTTAGGGGATTTAGGGACATTTAGGGGTTAGGGGTCGAATAATGAGTTAGTGGTTAAGGGACTAGGGATTGGGGGCTTAGGGGTTAGGGAATTTAGGCAAAATTATGAACTAGGTGAATAATGAGTTAGTGGTTAAGGAATTAGGGATTAGGGGGTTAAATGGGTTAGGGGTTGGGAATTAGGGTTTATGGGGTTAGAGGCTTAGGGTTTATGGGGTTAAGTGGATTAGGGGTTTATAGGTTTAGGGGGTTATCTGATTTAGCAGTTAAGGATTTTAGGGGTTAGGGTTTAGGAGTTAAATGAGTTAGGTTTTTAGGGGTTTGGGGGTTAAATGGGTTAGGGGTTAGGAATTAGGGTTTAAGGGGTTAAGGGTTAAGGGTTTATAGGTTTATGGTTTAGGGGGCTAAATTGGTTAAATCTCTAACAACTGTTAATTTCAAAACATGAGTGAGACTTAGTAGCCAAGGGATGCATAACCATTAGCGGAATTTTAAGGTCTAAAGTTGGCCTCCTAAGAAAAATGTACAACCAACATAAAATTTATAAGAATCAATAGGATTTAAGATGATGATGTTAACCATGGGGAATGATTCATAATTTTTTAAGGAAAAGGGTAAAAATATTAAAAAATAATAAAATAATAAAACTACCTTTTGAACTCGTATTTTAAACTTATCCCCCAAATTTTTCACTCAAATTTTGAGCAGGGGGACTCATTGGATGAAAAATTTAATTTCTCATCCAAGGAGTACCCATGTTGCATACTTTTGATGGACCGTGCTACACAAAAAATGAGAAATACATGAAAAAATGTTATTGCAATCATGTTTTTCATGTATTTCTCATTTTTCATGTAGTATTATCCATCGAAAGTATACAACATGGGTACTCCTGCTTGAAATTTGAGTAAAAAAATCGGGAGATAAGTTGAAAATACAAGTTGAAAAAGTAGTTTTTCTGTTTTTTCGTGTAAAATTGGATGATGTAATAAAATCTTATTTTATTATTTCCACTATTATTTTGCAATTTTCTTAGGAGGCTCATTTTAGACCTCAAAATTCCCCTAATGACATGTGCAATGCCTACACAACACACTTTATTTTTGGCATATCTCCAAAACCGTAACATATTTTTCAGAATTGAAGGAGATTATTTTCTATGATAGTGTTGGGAATAAATACCTCTATCCATTTCTAAAAATACTTCCCCATATTCTCACAAAATTATTTGCAAAACCATGGCTCAAAACAAGAAATTTACAAACTACGATGTTAGGATGAATTCTAATCGCAAGCGTACGAAAAAAGCTCACTTTACGTGTGCATAAAAAATAGCCCTAAGATCAAAGATGACTGCCAATTTCTTTATATTTCCAGTTATTTGACCAAGATAAATGCTAAAAAATCTAGATCTACGTAGGAAAATATATTAATCACTAAATAAAAGCAAGTGTTGCTCCATGCATCCAAGGGACAAGACAAGAATATTTTAAAGAATTATTGTATTTATGACACTTGGAAGGGAACATAGACAGATGTTACTAGTCCCCCTCCATGGGATGGGTTCTTGTATGTCCTCAACACTTCAGATCTAAGATATCTCTTTATTTATGGTGTAGAAAACCCAGAAAAAAAATGGAACTCAAAGGGAGCTCACAAGAAAAATGATAGCAAAATATGACAATGATGGAGGATCAAAGTCAGACAAAGAGTACAGATCTAGAGTGATCTTTAGGCAACAAAAGGTAGAGAGTGAATGGAAAAACCCTTCTATTTATAATACAATATTGAGCTAGTATAGATATTGGTGCATAATTAAAATAACTAACCAAATCTAGATCTAACATTGATGGAATATTTTATTATATTTGTTGGAGGGAGAAAGAATTTGAATTTGGTCAAATCCCTTTATTTGTAAATAATAAATAAATAAATGATTTATTTATTATTTTAAGAATGTGTTTGAGTAATAAATAAATAGTGATTTATTCAATTATTTATAAATGATTTAGTCAAATTTAACAAGGAATATTATTTAAATAATGTTTAAATAATTATTCCTAGAAAATAATAAGATAAATAATGTTTTATGTAATTAATTTTCCTGTTTCGGGTTAAATATGACGAGGAATATTAATTAAATTGTTATTTAACTAATTAGTCCTTGAGAAAAATCAAACAAATATGGATTTATTGAATATCTCCTCATCGGGTTTCTTGTTTAGACTATAAACAAGTTAATAAATTATGTATTACTAAGTTATTTTTCATAGTAAAACTAATTTTACTTAGGGTAAAATTGGTCTTACGTGGTGTACTTTGGTCCATCTAATAGTAACAGGTTAGATGACAAAAAATTGGTCTAACAGATTGTCCCCCAGCATGTGAGAATTAGGAGCTAATCATATGAACGAAGTACATTCTAAGAACTCAATCACTAGAAACTAAAGGGGAAGTCAGAGAGAGAGAAATATAAAGTAGATCAAAGTTCTAGAGGACAAGACCTTGAGAAGGCAAGAATTACAGGTGCAACAAGTCTCTTTTATGAGTGAGTACCTATTCTACAAGAGGCGGGGGAGGCATACCTATGCCCGCCGAGACAAAGTACAAAGATTAATGCATCCAGTAAATAAGGGACTGACCTATATAGTACATGTTGGCATGAACATGATCTAGATAAAAACATGATAATGAATCCCACATACATAATGAGCCTGGGATAATAGCCAAGACTTATACAATCATATGTGAGAACATGAGCTATAACTACAACCAAAGAGGCCCTGTAAATAGGAAGGGGCTTTGAAAATATGAATAATACATGCAAAATAAAATGTGTTGCATGCGGTTGAGGCCGAAACTAGAAAATCTATAGTGCTGCATCGAAGGCTGTAATGAAGAGGTCATCCAGGCATGTGGGGGGATTCCTAAAGGGCCACCCCTTAATGAGGTCTAAAATGTCTCACACAAACACGGGGATCACCAGTACAATCTGCTGTATCATTGAACCATCAAATATATGGATCTCAATCATGTCGTAAGGAGCTGGAGCTGAGAAAAAATCAATTCAAAGGGAAATAAGGGGTCCCTTCGCATGATCCGATGCACCGAACAAGAGTGGTAGCTGGAACCAAGGTACACAGCCCTCTAGACATGTATTCTGGAATGAATGAGTTAATGTCGACAAAAGGAGGTCCACCATAGGTGAGGCAATAAGGGATCCTCAAGTAAGGCACGAGTGAAAATAGTAGATTGACTGATAAAATGACAGCAAAGATGATGATGGAATGGGGGGTACTGAGTAGCGGGCTAACGACTTCCCTCGCTATAGCATGAATGGCATGGATGACCTGGCAGCAACTCACACAATATCAAAGGGAACAGGGGAAAGTAGGACTTAAGGCCATAATGTGTGACATGAGAGAGGAACCAAGAAATGAAGAATGGAGGACTATAATGGGATACAAAGGGACCCGGGATGGACTCCATGGATGCTCTAAAAAAGAGTGACTCGTTCATGATGATGCCACATAGAAAAGGTCCGGTGGGGACCATGAAAACATCAGTACAAGATGGTTACTCATGACGAAATTTGACACAATCATGGACAAGTATGGAGGTAAAGTGGTGCCCTAAGTACAAGTGTTGCAAGTGAAGAAGTTTGATTTTGAGGAGTGGTGAAGTGACGCTTCTTGGCAATAAATTTCTTGGCGACGTATCGAATCGCAAAAAACTAAAGGATACCCATTTGAGAGCTTGGTGAGATATTTCCAATGGTATAGATGGTTTTTCAAACTGAGCTATGATTTGGCCGCAGTGGGCGAAACAAAAATCTGGGGTTTCTATTTTAATAAGGTCTTTTCCCTCCACATTCAATCATTTTCAAGTGTAGCTATGGTGAATGTAGAGAGGAGAGAAGGCCCTAAATGTTCTGGCGATCATAACGGACAAACCGACCGTTGGAATCAAGATTCGTCAGTTGCAGGTAAGAGGCCTAACCCTAATCTTTCATTTTAGTGGATTGAAATTTGATTTAGGTGCCCAGAGCTGAGGAACAGACGCCTGATTTTCTTCACGAATAGGTCTCATCTTTTGGGGTGATATATACGACCTGGGCAGTAGGTTTTCGGCAGAAAAATGCAACCTGTCCAAGGATTTCCCCTAAAAAGTGTGACCTAACTGAGAGGGGTATTTTAATACTATTTCTTGGCTAAGAGCTAGGTTTTTTATGGTTGAATGCAGTCTTTCCTTTCTGTACATTGACAAATATGATGGTTTTCTACAGATATGGCATAATTTTGGATCAAATGGAGAGAGAGAGACCTGGACACGTTACAGTCGGAGATATGAGATAATCATGGTGTCTGCAGTGCATTGTCTAGGTTTGGGGTGCTGAATTTTGTGGAGAACCCTTTGATGAGAGTTGGGGAGCCCTTGTTGGCCCAGATTGTCAGTTATTGGGATCTAGACCATGAGTTATTTATAGTGCAGAGGCACTGAATCAGGTTGACGGTCCAGGATATATATTTTCTGATTGGTCTCCCACCAATTGGGATGGTGATGAATATGCAGACAGTGTTACCGCAAGGGAAAAACATCATGGATTTTGTAGAGCACCATTGTTACCAGGTCTCCATGTCAAGGGGACATAGCTATCGATTGGGGATCTACAGAGGTTAGAGACCTATGTTGTGGCCGCAACAGTGTTGCAGATCCTAGGAAACCATGCACTCCACCACGTCACTGGGGGTCATATGATGCTTGTTGAGAGTGTGTTCAGTGGGACATCCTATGGGTGGGCCCATATGATGTTGTCGTCGTTGAAACGAAAGTTGTCACTATGCAAGTGGCAAGTGAACCATGATTGTGCATATGGAACAGTGTTGTGCTCGCTCTTCTTTGAGAGGATCCAGACACTTTGACCTCGCATACAGATCTAGAATGGGGCTCCGAGGGAGCCCAAGATGTGCTAGTAGGGGTGGCTACTATGCAGAGGGGGAGGTGGGGGGGTCGGATGGGTGTACCGACCTGAGTTCTTTGCTCATTGGGATCAGATGTCACTGTACATAGATAACTATTCCTATAGTGGGATGAGTTATTGTGGGGACCCAGACTTACCACTACCGCCTGGTCGAGTATGGGGACCCGATGGTAACTGAAAAGTTTCTAATATTTTATGTGCATTTTGAAGTTTCAGAATATTGTATATGGTACTGATTCTTTCACTTTTGGTATGCAAATACAACACCAGTAAAACCGGCTGGGTATATTGGATGGCCTATAGTATCAAGAGTTGCAGGACCTGGTGGATCGAGAGCACTGCAAAATGAGGATGTAGTGGCCCTCCTAGAGGACATCCATCGTTGATGTGAGAGGCTTTTGAGCGGTGTTTCAGAGCACGGTTGGAAAGACTTGGATTACCAGTACATAGAGGCATGTATTGGTATACCGTTAGAGTGGCAAGGGGTCATGCGGCACATCGCGATGGCCTAACAGGGGATGTGTGATCTACGAGATGCAGGAGTAGAGCCATTGATGCAGGATCCTCCAAATAGTGATTAGGTGTAGGGGAATTTGGTGCCCTAAGTTTTGATTTTTCATAACATGTTATGGGAATGTCATATGTATCAGAGTTAATGGACGCTAAAACATGTTATACGACACATATTATAGATATGCATCTTTTTTTATGGTTTTATGTTATTTTCTTGTGTTAAATGCATGTGCTAAGTGCTAATATAGAATATTGATTGCAATTCTATCTACATAGTGATTGTGTTCTCTAGGTACATGACTGAATGTAATGATTTTAAATTCACGAATCAAAAGCTTCACTAGTAAATATATTCTAGAAGGATAGGATTATGCACATGATAGGCACCATTCAATTTCCTGACAAGAAGTAGGGAATCTAAGGGAACATGAAAGTGGATGATGCAATGAGAAAGGGCATCAGCTAATAAACCTCACACTGCATCATATTCAGCTGAGTTATTGGTGGCAGTACCAATACATACACTGTTCGAGAGAACAAGCACATGCAAGGGGGTAAAAATGGCCCTAGATGCCAAGGCTAGATTCCGGGAGTAGCGACTTGCACCATCGGCATAACCGATATAAGGTGTGGATGGGGGTTCCATTTGAAAGGTTGCAGAAGACAACAAATGAGAGGATGATGAAATGTTCTGGCAGCCTAAGCACAAGGTAGAAACCAAACAAACACTGCTAGAGGGAGTGCTCCGAGTAGGATGTCTATGACTCGCACACCGACGGGTAGGTGGTGTGTTGGAGCTGCCTTGAGGGTAGCTTGTTCTAAGGTTGTGAAATTCAACATAGACATAGATGGCGCCAATCCAATTATGGGCAGGAAAGATGAAGTCAGGGGTGGAAAAGGCTTCCATGATGTCATCATCACAGTAAAACATGGGGTGACTAGAGGAAGAGAGACCACATGACGCGGCAAATAAAACTGACTCATCATCATGAGAAGGCATTTTCACATGTGCATCATCATGGGTAGTGATAGAAGAACAAGTAGATAAGGGATGCACTGATGTTGAGCCCAGGGTCATTGTTGAAAGGATTTCGAGCGGAATAGAAGGGGAAGTCTTAGAGGGAGCTTCCGTTATGGATCTCATGAATGATGGTAGGTAGAGGATGGTGGTCACAGGCTCCATCATCTCGACATCAAGAAGGGGAGTTTCAATGGGAGCGGGTAAATCCTCAAGCTTTCTCTAAGCATACTACACAAGGATGGGAGAGGTGGACTTGTTCTTTTCAATCTCATACTCCCGAACTACCTCCAAAGAGGTGTGGTAATGCATGAGGTGGGGACAACAGTGGGTATAATGGCCATCGAGATCACAAAAAGAAAAAGGTTGGTTGGTGTGAATAGTCTTGGGGTTCTTGGCTGCAGTCGAGGAAGAAAGAGAGGCTTCAGGGAACGTAGACTCATTGAATGCAACATTGACCATAAGCTTGATACGAGGCAATTCAGGACAATGATGGGTGGCATGACTGACAACATCACACAAAGCACACGGGGGGCATGATTTGGAGGCTGAGGAGGAGCAGGGTTTGTCAGGGAAACCTTTTATTTAGGTGGCTTCTTGTGAGATTTTCCCCCTTCACTTGAAGATGTCGCAATAGGAGGATATTCCTGTTGAGGTGGCTGAGGCACAATAGCAGAGGGACGGGTCATGGGGACCAGTTGAACCGGGGTCAAAGAAATATAAGGTTTGGGTTGACCAAGCGGGATAATGACTAGGGGATTAATGTACCAGACTGGGATCCCCAGGGTCAAGTTAGGAAGGGATAAGGTAGCCATAATAGGTACCGAAAGAATTCTAGGAGGGGGAGCTAGGACTGGTATCTGACCGAAGGGGTAATGGCCAGGCGGGACAACGCCGAGATGGTTAAGGATAGGAGGAGCCATGCCAGTAGGGTAGAGAGGCTCATGGATACCAGATGCAAAAGAAGGGCTTTGAGGAGGGGGTCCTGAAGGCTGGGTTGAAGTGCTAGGAGTAGGTTGCAGAGGGCAGGGCTACTGACTAGTCAAAGCAGGCCACTCGAGGGAAGCTCGAGACAATTGCATCATGCAAATGTTCCATGAGCTGGGATCTAAGACATGAGTAGGAATACCAGGGAAAGAACCAAGAAAATAAGAGTCTTTGTAGACTTTGGGTGAGACACTCATCAAGCGCTCAATGGTTTTCTTATTGGGCACCGAAGAGATGATGGACTCAGGGGAGGTCCGAGACTTCGGTCTCTAATATGTCAACTGATCGATGGTGACTATATTTATATTATGAGGAAAGGAAATATTGTGGTGAAAAGTAGATGGGACGACATACATCTCATAAGTATAGCTACGACCTAATAGAATGTTGTAATCTAAGGGGGAATCAATGACTTCTATGTCAAGGCAAACAATCTTACCCGCAAGAATAATAAGACAATTGGAGAACAAGTTGATGGGCTGGGAAGAGTGGCAATCCCATGATTGGAGGGTGATAGTGGAAGGGGCCAACTTAGGAGATCTGAGTTGCTTCCAAACTGGGGAAGACATCACACAGGTGAATGCCCCCTCATCAATGATACAACGTGAGACATTGTCATTCTGGATCCTGACAGGGATTTGGAAGGTGACGGAAGCAGGAAGGTGAGGATGTTCTGACCGGTCAACATTGAAGATGATCAAACAATCATTTGAAGGATCCAGATCACCCATGGCAGTTAGTAGAGATTTTCATTGTGATGGGAATGACTGGAGGAGTTATAGCATTGAGATGGTAGTAAGAGATTGCGCCAAATCATCTACTATACTATATGAATGGGCAGCTTTCCCAGAAGTAGTGTTTCGATGTAATGGTCCCTTGGGGATCTATGTATGAACCGCTGCCTTAGTTTTAGTGGTATGCAAAGGACCATTGGTTATCGAAAGAGGTGTTAGTCATCAATACTTTTCACTTGTTGGTGATGACTAGTTATAACAGCCAAATTTTCTAGCAACTAATTTAAAAATTGTCAAATTTTCCAGCTGGAAAACACCCATAATTTTTTTTTTCCCTCTTAGCTTTCAGTCCACCCATGACAAGATGAAACCTCATTACCAAGTCCTATCTAGCCTTAGCCATACTAGCTTGTCCATCAGCTCCAAAGAAAGAAGTTCAAATCTGTTCAAAAAGTCTCCCCTAAGTTAGGTAGTGGCGCTTTAGGCATTTCTCCCTTGGAAAACTATCCTAAAGCCAAAGAACCTCTATCTACTACAGACCAACCCTAACATACCTCCCATTCTGCAAATAAAATTGGTTACAACCCTAGGTCGCGCCACTCATAAACCCTCAAGTCTCAGCAACACATGCACCATAGGTCACTGAGTTTAGGTGTTTTTATAGTGTTTTAATGGATCTTTCAAGAACAGAAGTATACCAGCATTCCTAGGAGATAGTATTTGGTTCCACATAATAAGACAGCTGCTTCTCAATGTGATTTTTAGCCTGGAATGCAGCTACAGGGCAGAGAGTTGTTTCATTAAGCTCCTGCGATCACAGTCAAAGGTTAGTAAATTATGAATGACAAGAAGCGCTTTGCAAATACTAACCAAACTGTTTATGATGCCTAAAGAAGCACAGAGAAATTTGAAAAGAAGAATTACATGTCACAGAGAAGTGGTCATCTTAACTATTATCAATTTTTCATTCTTCATTGGTCAAAGCATGACAAAACAGTGAAAGGAAAAATAACACTGTTAAAGGCTGATGAGATGGCATGACTGAAAAACCTCCTTCATGTGTAAGCAGAGGGCTTGATGACCGAAAAACCCTCCTTCATTTATAAGCAAGGGATTGAAGACTAAAGAACCTCCTCCATTTTATAAGTAGAGGGTTAAGAGCGCCTCCTTCATCTATAAGAAGAGGGCCAATGGACAAAGTTTGATTTTAAGAATTGCACTGACTGTAGGAAAATTTTTGAAGTACAGTGAGACAGCAACTGAGGGTTTCTGAAATAAAATGATGATTAAAGGCAAAGGCAGAGCAGTAGTGCTTTTAAAAATGGTTTACAGAAGTTTTGTCTGTTATTTAGTTACTACGTGGAGCTAGTGGGTTCATCATCAATGAAGAAATATTATTAAAAGATGATGGCCAAAGGAGTCAAGAGGTCTTGGTCTCAAAGTGACCTCTGCCATCAAGTAGAAGGGAAACCACTGTCAGTATGTTCACCAAAAATTCTTCAGTTGGTTAAGACAGAGGTTGAAAATAAATCATGGCATATGGCAAATATTCTAAAGGGAATGCTCTCAAAAGGGGTCAAATAAATGAAAACTCATGTTTTTGCAGACCTCCTTCACAAAAGAAACAAAGGGACAGACTTCCCTCATTCACTTTTCAACTCTAAGTACATTATCCCCTGTTTTAGTTTTACCTACATTTAAAAAGAAGCTCAAACAGCACCTACCAGCTAAATCAGTTTCACAATAGGGCATGACTACCTGCAAAGCATCGGGAGAAAACAATGTCAGTTTAGTTTTCAAAAGGGTGAAGCTACCTCCTTCAAAGTGTCAAAAAAAACCTCACATAACACAAGGTGTATTTCTACAGGTGTCCTTTTTCAATAAGAAAAACAAATAGGCGATAACGATATTTAGAGGTGCTTCTCTTTCTATTCATAAAGACCTTTTTCGACTGATCAAAAGTGACAACAGATGAGCCATACAAAGACAAGAGGTGGAAAAGGGATATTGAAATT
Source organism: Pinus albicaulis (assembly GCA_034641835.2). Taxonomy (NCBI): domain Eukaryota; kingdom Viridiplantae; phylum Streptophyta; class Pinopsida; order Pinales; family Pinaceae; genus Pinus; species Pinus albicaulis. The sequence continues at coordinate 1,254,254,414 of CM076572.1, read as the reverse complement.
GCAGTTAAACTTCTTCCCTAGTTAAATGGCAGTTGCACTCAAAAGGCACCTCTACAATCCTTCATATGGCTCAGTGCACAACTTCCTTCCACAATACAGATATCAGAAAAGGAAGAGAATTTTTCATTCCTAAATGAGAAGCAGTGAAAGTTTTAAATTGTTGAAGAAGTTTTTTTACTTCAAAAGAGGGGTCATGCTTACAAAGGAAATGGTCATTACCACTATGAAATTCACCTAAACAAAAAGAGCTTTAGGTTATCTTTAAAGGACATAAGCTTCACGTTTTTTTCCAAAAACCTAAAGACATTTTCACGAGTTTTCAGAAACCTCACAAAGCAAGTGTGAAAGGGTAGTTGGCTTTTTGCGTTCAAAAGAGAATAAGGAGGCCGTTGCAAGCCATTTGACATTCTCAAAACACAAGGAAACTCTCCCTTTTGATGTTCACGAGACCAAAAAGAAGGATTTCGAGCAATGTGCAAAAGTGTTTGAAGGTTTAAGGCTATGCGGCGTGCTTGGAAAGTGCGCGGTGCGTTCAGGCAAAGATTTACACAGAGGTTCCACTGTGGCATGGTGCACCTGTAGCGCCGGTCACCTTCGCCCGATCACTAACCCGAATCCTCACACAGTGCGGCGCTCTCCCATCTAAATGTGCCACACCTCTTTTTCACCTTCAAAGAAGCCCTAAAAGCCTCCCAAACAATCAACCAAATCTCGAGGAGGATTTTTGAGGTATTTTTCATTACCTCGTGGTAATTTTTAATTTTTGAAGGGATGACTGACGCCATGTTGTTCAAGTATAAACAATGATTAACAAATGGAGGTCTTGGTAGGAAAATCAAGGTGATTTGTTGATATATTGAAAAATATTGTTATAGTAGGAGGCTAGGGTGTGGTTATATTGGTTTCAGAAGGCCTAAAACTGCCCTAAAAAATAGTGATAAGCCATAACACTAATTGCAAGGAAAACATAGTAGTAGAGTGTTTTCAAGTTGCTGAAGGTGTCCTAGCAGGGGTGAAAAAAAAATTAATCCCTATTGGAAAATCTAAGGCCAAAACAATGTTTGTAAAAGGAAAGAAGTGATCTTAAGGTAAAAACAGTGTTTGTAAAGTGAGGCAGTAGTCCTAAGGTGAACACAATTTTATAAGGTGAAAGCTTGGTCAATATACAGTGTCCTCTCTATGTTATGAAATAGCAAACTCTGTGCAGCCACCAGAGTTCCAAAAACAGAGTGTGTGAAAAGATTTTCAAATCAACTGAGGGTGTTTTTTATACCTTTGTGAAGAGCAATGAATAAAAAAAAGAACTTTGTTTGGGGAAAAGGTTTTTATCAGTTTGTAAGGTGTTTTTTCACCTTTTAATAACAGTGATTTTAAAAAGGCAATGTTTGAGGGGGAAGAGTCTTTGTACCAAAAAAAAAAGGAAACTTTCATCTCTCAAAACCACAAATGGATCTTGTCAAAGGCTTCTTTTCTCAAACATAGTGGTCAAAGAAGTGATTTTTTTGTTATTTAAACAAGAAACTTGTTTATCAACTAAGGAAGAAGAAAAGTGATGGTATTCATGAGGAACATAACATTCTTCCAAGAGACACTAATGATGGGAATCATGACAGCACTCAAGAAAACAATGATGAGGGCAAGAAAACACAAAACATAGACCATGAAGGACACTCTCCAAAGCATGTGTTATCTGCCTCTCCTAGGCAAGGGGCCATGAATTCTTGACCAAAGCTAGAATTCCAAAAAACAAAGAAGAAAACCAAGAAAAGCTAAAAACTGCCCAAAGAGGATGCCCAATGAGAAAAAAGGAGAAAGACACCTCTAGGCTTGGAATTTTGGCTGGAGCTTCTAGACATGTTTCTAAAAAATCTTGAGGGACTTGCTCACCAAAATTGAGCGAGTTAGCCACCTATAAAATTTGTTATACCAAAAGGTGGCTAAATATGTTTTTTGAGCCTTCAAGGAACAATTTTTCCCTATCTAAAGTTGTTGGCTCTTGAAGTCTCTTTAAGGCCTCCTGCCTTTTCCTTCTGTCCAGATCCTACATTACTGTTCCCATTTCATACTCTGAAATTTTTGCTAAAAATCCAAGAGAAAACTGCTGAAAAACCATCATTTTCGCCCTTCTCCCACTCAAAACTAACCTTCATCTGCTCCCTTTTTCCTCCATAAATTCCCCTTTGTTTTCATGATTTCTTCTTTTTCCCTCATGAAAAAAACACTTTTACAAAGTTAAAAGTCTCACTCTTTGGCTTTGCCATAACCCCCATTTCCATTGAAAAACCATGAAAAATACATAAAAAACCAAGCGCTAACTCTAGAAGCGCTCATCGCAAATTCCTGAAATGCGATCCAGCGCAGATCGCAAACCGCAAATTTCAGTTTTCATTTCAAAATGTCCATCGCGTTTTCCATTTTTGTGATTTGCGATCAGTCTCCGTCGCATTTTCCTCCTTTTGTGATCTGCGCTCATCCCGGTCGCATCCATCGCAAAGCGCAAAGCGCAGATTTGTGGTTTCAATCCATTAACCCATCAAAAAATTTTGCGCTGCGACCCATTCCTCCATCGCAGTTTCTCACCATCGCATTTTTTTTCAATTGCGATCTCCCCGCCGGGCCCACCCTACGATTTCCCCCACCGCTCATATAAAATGCGCCTTTTTCCTTTTTAAAATTAAAAAAAAAAAAAAAAAACGTCATATTGTATTGTTTAGAAAGGTTTTTTCCACTTCCTTTCTCCCAACCGTCGATCTTGCGCAATCGACGGCTTAGATTTTATCTTTTTTCACCTTTCTAACATTTCTCCAATTGATCCCGACTGTTGGATGATGCCATCCAATGGCCCTGCTTCCTCCGCACAACCTCCAATGTAGTTTAACCTAAAATGCAGGATTTCCTAACGTTTTGTTTATTTTACAGGTTTGAATGGTTTTTTCATAAGAAAGCCGAGGGCCGGGAAAGACGTTTTCTGTGCTTTCGATTTATTTAAGAGAAGCCATCCACAGGTCAGGATTCAATGTTTATTAGTGCTTCGTGGACATTGATGCTTTTAAAAGACCTGCGCGGCCCTGCACATTGACAAGACACTGTTTATTAAGAAACACAGTTAAAGAGTATCAGTTCTGAAGATATAGCATAGCAGATGAAGATTGAAGACAGATTAATGAGGATTACGGCCAAGACAGTTATCAAAAGCCTAATCCCCGACTAAAAACACATTTTAAATAAAACCTAAAGTGTTTTTTCATACAGAAAGCCTCCACCACCACATCTTGAGGCAAATTGATTCCTCAGCTACCACAGAGCCACCTGTTGCCTCAAACCTTTCAAATCAGAGGCCGAAGTTATTGAAGAAAATCAGATATTTGCCTCCAGCACAGCCAGGGAGTTACTTCTGCAAGGAAATCGATGCAGAAAATATCTGCAGAGTTACTCCAAACATTACACAAAGCCTCAAAGTCAAATAAAGCTCCCATCGAGCTTAATTCATAAATGTAAAGCAGTTAATACAGAAAACTACTTGTAAGGTTTTTCATCGAGCCCCTCAAAAGGCCAAGAAGTCTTGAAACTGTATTAATTGCCTTAAGAGATCTTTTATCAAATCTCACCTCCTCATTCTTCTATAAATACTTCTATAGAAAATGAGAAATAGTTGGTTGTTGGTTGCTGTTTCATCACAAGTTGTAACATTGAAACTCTCTAAAATAAATACACGAGTCTGTTGAAGTTGAAAACAAATTGAAGTCTTGGATGTCTTGATGATGTTGTTGCATGCCTCTTCCTGAGAAGGCTCTATCATTGGATTCATGAGCTTGGTTGTTGGTGAAGTATTCTAACTGTTTAATGTTTTCTCCTATTTTCATTATGTTTCATAATCTCTTACTACAGTAGGTTGAAAGTTTTAGGCTAAGAAATGACTCGGAAGCACTCTTAGACTCCGTTCATCCTTCATCAAGTCATGTTTTCTCCGTCGAAGTATTTTAGAGTGGTTTAAACCTTCTTTAGTCTTCATGCTTATTTATTTCCTTAATAGTTTGAACGGTTGGTTTCAGCATGATTTATGGTTCTCCCTGCTTGTCTGTTTCCACTTAAAAACTATTATTGAAGTCTCCCTTTGAAGTTATTTTCTCACAGTGAATCAAAGAGGTCGGTTTTGATCTTTCCCTTTGTCCTCGCTTAAACAAGCTGTTTTGAAGGTCTTTATATAGTTGCAAGCATAGATGTTATTGTGTTCTTCATGTACCTCCAACTATCAGTGAATCTTTTATGTTTTCTAAATCCTTTAAAATAAGATCTTTGAGGAAGTAGGGTGTTCCCCGAATCTTAGATTTCATTTTAGAAGTTGTCTTGAAATCATTATTTGCTTAAAGAATGTTTGTAGAATTTATGGTTAGCCCTGTCTATCAAATATCTCTTTATTGATAAGTTATGTTTCTCAAGTTCCCTTTGTTGAGAAGTAAATTTCTTTTTCCAAATCATTAATGTCCATCTCATTCCAAAACAAAGGATCTCGTGGCCAAGTTAGATTTGCCCTTTGATATCCCATATCCATTGATGAGTTTGTCATGACCTTATTTTGACTCCATAGCCCAATGAACTGGATACTTTTTCTCTCTGTCTATATTTCCTAGACCTTTCATATTATGCTGTATCAACTCAACCCAACCAAACAAACATCCGCATTTAATAACTAGTCTAAAATCCATAATCAAAGCGAACAAGATAAAAATTTGCAAACAAATATTTGAGAGATCCCTCTCTGAGAACAGGAGGACTAGATCCTGGAACTCTAAAGATTGGTTCTGATGTTGCCTTGTCTTTTTATTTGCCAAATCACAAACACAAGACACCAACAAAACAGACTCTGACACAATCTTGTTTTTCGACATTTTTGGGCCTAATTGCTTAAAATCATGGGCGCCGCATTTTCATTTTGGAGCATCCTCAACTCTTGAGAGTGGTACCATTGGATGTATTAAATTCAGGAGCATCTACTCAAAAATTTTTGGAGCATTTGAAGTTGTTTTGGTCCCCCAAAGATACAAAAAACACTCACTTTTTCAACATTCTGCCCCGTCTATCAGCAAGGTTTGTTTTCTGGTTTTTTACACACAGTCCTATTTTTGGAGACCTTCCAGGCATCAGATTGGAAAATTTTTAGTTGTTCTAGAAATTAGACACTCTTATCTTTCCAACGAGCTATCATGAGCCTCGTTTTGACATCGGGAAGGCTGCCAAATGTTGCCGGCAAGTCAGGGGACCTTTTGCTGATGTAAATTTTGAAAGGCTTTTTGTAAAAATTGAACTTTCCAAGACTTCTTTTTCTCCCATGTGTGCTATAGTGCTTACAAAATCGTATGAGAAGATGAAAAGTCATTTTATTTCCCTCTTTTAGCATTGTTTAGATATTTTATGAGATATTTTTTTCCTTGGGCTTTGCAAAGCCTCAAGGACAAAATAAAATATTTTGGATAGGCCAATGAGATTGCAAGTTGAACTAATAGGTTTTCCTAACTTTGGCTTATATATTCCAAATAATTTCATTGTAAACAAGGCTGAGTTTGATGATAGAAGAAATATATGGTCTTATAAGCTTTGGAAGAAATACTTGTCTCATGCTTTTAGATAGTCTCTTGGATGTTCTCTGATGATGAAAGAGGATTGTTGTTGGATTGCATGACTTGGTAGAATGGTATAGTCTCTCTCTCTTTGTTTTGTTTCCTAGTTTTCATTCATGAATCCATGTTTCTTGCTTGCTATAGAACAGTAGAGAACAAATTTGAGACATGCCCTTGGAGGCACCTCAAATTTCCCGTTTCTTCATAACTTCCATGTTTTCTTCATCCTTAGTCACATTAAAGAATTCTTGATTGCTCTTTAATAACTTAAGGATAGTGTTGATTATTTCATTCATGGTTTTATGCATGCTAAGTATGATTTACGGTATGCCTTGCTTACTCATTGCTAGCCATATCTCCATCCATGAAATTTCTCTTTGACTAATTAGATTGTCATTTGTTGAACCAAGGAGGTCTTGTTCTGATCTTGCCCTTTGTCTAAGACTATGTAATCTTGTTTTTAAAGTGCCCAATAACTTGAAGTACTGTGTTTAGGCATTCTGGCATAGTTATTTAAGTTGTTTGTATGTCTTAAGTGTATTTCCCCAAAATCTGATAGCCATTTCCCAAAGTTAGAGAGTCATATATCTCTATGCATGGTTTGACTGTTTATTTCTATGTATTGATTAGCTATAGTTACATTTCTCATGATTAATGGTTTAAGACCATGCTTATGTCGCATATTAAACTAGTTATGCTTGAAATCCTTTGTTATTTACAAAATTGATGTCCATCTTAATGCATTTTTCCCAAAGATCCTTTCTACCTCGAATAAAATCGACCCTTCAACAGCCTTGTTTCACCATCTGACAGCTTTCTTGACCTCTTCGACCCCATAGCCTAGTTGATCTGACATCTTTTTACCTATCTTATATATTTGATCAGTTTCATCCCTCACAACCTAAAAACCAAAACCAAAAAACCTACTTAATAACTAGCTCTAAAATCAAAACACAATAAGAAAACACATATATTTTTATGCGCTAGATATTCTCCCGAATCCAAGGCTAGGTCCTTGGGCTCCAAAGATTGGTTTGATGTTACATTGTTGCCGTGTTTACCAATCACTTCCAAATCACGGACCCTAACAAGAGGCTCTGTGGAACTTGAAGAAGGGGGCTCGGGGGCAGACGTAGCGGGAGGCTTGTTGTACTGACGGGACTCAGTTTAAAGGTTGAGGTCAACGGTAATTGGTTGGTTAGAGTTCATCATGAGAATATGGTAATCAGAGGTACCAAATGGAGGAGGTTGAGTGGTCGCCTGACCTTCAGGTGGTTGGGTAGTCACAAATCCTTGCCAAGGGAAAGGATTGGTAAAAACAACCGGCTGGATAGGTGGAGCATTGGGAGGAACCAAAGGGGAGACTTGCTATCCTCACGATGCTGCTTGAGTCTCCCACATCTGACGCATCTGTGGGAAAAGTGGACAATCATGGGTGTAATGACCATAGACACCACAACAAGAACAAGGCTTATTCATGCAAACATGTCTGTCCTATTTGGCCGAGTGCCCGTCATGGCTTAGCAAAGGTTTAGTGCATTTCCCTTGAGGATAAGTGTTCTAGATTATCTGGGAAGATTTTGGAAGTAGGAGGATTAGTCGCACCTTACTGTGCATATACCTGACCCTGGGGGGGTGGTGGATGTTGTTGCGGGGTTTGAGAAGGAAAGGGAGGCTAAGGTGCTAATGTTAGAGGAGCTGGAGCACCAGGCTGCAGATACGGACAATAAGGAGGTTGGGAAACATTGTGGTAAATAGGCTGGGAAAAAGGAGGAGGCATGCCGTATCCTGGATACATGCTACTAGGAGGGGGGAAAGTGTTGGAGGAGCTGGCCCCTCCCTGAGGGAAACCATAACGCATGGGAGGATTAGTGTATAGACGAGAAAGGGCTCTAATGATACCGTTGACGACATGAGATGCCCTCGGTGCATTGGCACCACCAGGTCTAGGGAGATCAGGTAAGCATATGAAACAACGAACCGTGCATAGATCAGGTCATATTTCAACGCAATCTGGAGAGCGGCTTCTTCGGTCTGAGGGAAATGAGATGCGACATCTTTGCCAATAGCAAGCAAGAGGGATCTGAGAAACCATTTCATGTATACATGGTATTCGAAGGTAGGCTCACATAGTCGGCTTCGTTATTCCCCGAACATTATTAGATAGGTGGGTCATAGACGATTGGCAGAAAGAAGTCAAAAGTTCAGTACTAGTGTCATACCGAAGGGGAAGTCAAGCAAGAAGTACGTAAATATCGTGCAAGAGTCGAAAGTAGCATGAGGAGAGGAGGAGGCTCGGTCAACATACCACTTAGAAGCTCAAAGAAGCGTACGCTAGAACAACTAAGACTGACAGAGTCATCGTGCTGAGTTAGGCGAACACCACATGGTGGCTTACTACGGCTCGTAGGATCTTCTCTAGCAAGACCTCCAAACTTTGGGGATGCTCTGAAGGGGAGCTTGGTTGGCATAGCAAGCTGTCCGTATCTATCATGGTGTATAAATGGATAAATTGGTTAAAATTGGGAAGATCGAGGTCTCAGCAGGAGTGGGATAGGTGGATAGTTCTTGACATTCCGACGAAGGTATTCTGCAATATTTACATGGGGCTACCACCGCAGCAGGGTCCCGAATCCGTAGGGACATGGTGAAGGTGACATGGGGAGATCCGGGGATAGATCCAGAAGGGGAACCCAATGAACTAGAAGTGGAGTCAGAATGGGGACTCGGTGGAGGACTAACTCAAATCCTATCCAGAGGAGTAAGTCTTCCTAACGGAAACTGAGGATGAAGGCCAAGAAGTCTCCAGGATAAACGCCTTGGGGGCACAATGATGTAAGAACAAACATGGATCACAAAAGGAAGAGAGACCAACAAGGGCAAGGAGGTGCAGGATCAAATGATTACAATGTCGAAACAAGGCCAGAGAGGTGTGGGATCAAATGATTACAATGTTATAGACTTTTCCTGACAGTGTAAATCGGGCGCTCTTCACTTAGGGTGTGTGTGTTAAGCGTGTTAATTTTAATTTTTAAAACCTAGACATGTGTAGAGAAAAATAAAAAAGTGTGTTGTATAATTGTAAATAGATATGCAAATAACAGTAAAGGAAATTGAATATAACAGAAAATAAACAGCTAAAGATGCATCAATCTAAACCCAAGGAGGCGGGCTTCTGGACAACTAGTCTGTGGGTGGGAAAAAATATAGTCAAAACACACCAAAATAGCCAATGGATCTAAAGTCAAGAGGGACAATGATCTAAAGGTTAGATCTACTAGAAATAGGTGCAGAGAACAAAAAAATTATAGAGGGAAAAGTGCTACAAATGAGGTGGCGAAAGGCTACAACCTGAATGGAAATGGAGGGGACCCTAGAGGGGGACCAAGAAAAAATTAAAAGAGGTGTTTTGGATGGATGAATAACCAATATGAAATGGATCTGAAGGTACAGGATTAGATGTGAAAAATGGTTCAACACACTGAAATTTCACACGACCTGCTTCAGCTAGACTCCTCCTAGAAAGGTTAAAGCTTACTGAAGCCCTAGGGGGCTAGGTTCCCTCTTTGAAGAGTAAAACAGAGCAAGTATAGGTCCAAAACAGGTGGAGATTAAGGTCAGACAACGTTGAACAATATCCTAGACAAACCCAGAAAATTCTCAGAAAAATTCCCACAAAAAGTACAGGTCGCAGTTTCTGACCTATTTTCTGCAAAGGTCATAGGTTTGAGGTTGTTTTCTACGTCTTGGAGGTTTAGGTGACATTTTTTGGCCCAAAAAGTGCACCCTGCACTTCCGGCACTCTCGGGAGCAAGTTTCGGAAAAGAGTGTCGTCTCAGCTGTGGCTGATGCATGCCACCTACACAATATGTGTGAAAACACACAAAAGTTAGATTTTTTACTTTTAAGGGTTTTATAGGTTAAAAACAACATGAAGAAAAGAAAAAAAAGAAGCTGAAGAAAAATCCTAGGGTTTGAAGCAGTTGTTCATGCAAGGATCTGAAAAACGACAGAGGTCATAATCATAAACCCTCGTGGAGTCACCAGTTGTTAGGATGAATTCTAATTGCAAGCGTATGAAAAAATCTCACTTTAGCCGTGCATAACAAACAACCCTAAAATCAAATATGCCTACAAATTTCTTTAGATATACAGTTATTTCACCAAGATAAATGCTAAAAAATCCAGATCTATGCCGTAAAATATATCAAGCAGTAAATAAAAGCAAGATTTTCCCCATGCATCCAATGGACAAGACAAGAATACTTTTAAAGAATTTTTGTATTTATGACACCTAGGATGGCAACATAGAAAGATGTTACCAGTCCCCCTCAATGGGGTGGGTTCTTGTATGTCCTCAGCAGTTCAGATCTAATATCTCTCTCTCTTTGTTGTAGAAAACCTAAACAAAAAAATGGAACCCAAAGGGAGCTCGGAAGACAAATGGTAGCGAAATATGACAATGATGGAGGATCAAAGTCAGTTCAAGAGTATAGATCTAGAGTGATCTTTAGGCAACAAAAGGTAGTGAGTGAATGGAAAAACCCTTCTATTTATAATAAAATATTGAGTTAGTCTAGATATTGGTGCATAATTAAAATATTATTAACCAAATATAGATCAAAATTTTATGGAATATTTTATTATATGTGTTGGAGGGAGAAAGAATTTGAATTTGGTAAAATCCCTTTATTTGTAAATAATAAATAAATAAATTATTTATTTATTATTTTAAGGATGTGATTGAGTAATAATTAAATAAATAGTCATTTATTCAATTATTTATAAATGATTTAGTCAAATTTAACAAATAATATTATTTAAATAAGGTTTAAATAATTATTCCTAGAAAATAATAAGATAAATAATGATTTATCTAATTAATTATCCTGTTTTGGGTCAAATATGACAAGGAATATTAATTAAATTGTTTTTTAACTAATTATTCCTTGAGAAAAATCAAACAAATATGGATTTATTCAATATTTCCTCATGGGGTTTCTTGTTTAGACCATAAACAACTTAATAAATTATGGATTACTAAGTTATTTTTCATAGTGAAAGCAATTTTACTTAGGGTAAAATTGGTCTTGCATTGTGTACTTTGGTCCATCTAATAGTAATAGGTTAGATGATGAAAAATTGGTGTAACATACAAAAAATGAGCTTTAAATATGAGGTGAGACCATCGTTGGTACGAATTATTTTGATCACTTTATCTTGAAGAAAATCCACTCCATCTTCATATGATCCCAACTCAATTCGCATGCCTTTTTCATTTGAGAGATCTCTGGTTTAACAACAATTAATTGGAGGGAAACATTCTAAGTTGATCCTTCTGATTACATTTTTATCTTGAGATGGTTTTAGTGTAGGTTTGGATAATTTCTTCTTGCTCGTTGTGTTTATCGGAGAAAAATATTTAAAAAAGAGATAGGAAATGAACTTACTGAAATTTCTAGGCTTATGAAGCATATGAGGGGAGGAAGATACACAAATTCCATAATTTCATAACTAGAGAAGCATCTACTTGGAGTGTAGGAAATTGTTACCCACCCAAACGTGCTTCCATGGTCGCCCTCACACGACTCGACCAGACCCAAGCTACGCAAACGTGTTTCCCTGGGCACCCTAACATGACCCGACCTGACCTTACTCGCACAGACGTGTTTCCTAGGGTGCCCTCACATGACCCGACCTAAACTGACCCAGTTCACCTGAACACGTTTCGTTGGGCACCCTCACACGACCTCACTCGATCGAACTTGCTTGAACAGGTTTCCTTGGGCACCCTCACATGACCCAACCCGACCTGCCAAACATGTTTACCTAGGCACCCTTACACGACCCGACCAGAACAGATCCAACCCACCTCGCCCGAACGCATTTGCCTAGGCACCCTCGCACGACTCGACCTGACCCGACCTGACCGAACATGTTTCCCTAGGTGCCCTCACATGACCCGACCTGAACCGACCCAGTATGAACATGTTTCCTTGGGTGCCATCACATGACTTGACTCGACTAGACCCGCCTGAACGCGTTTCCTCGGGTGCCCTCACATCGCATAACCCGACCCAACCCAAATGTATGTGTTTTCCTAGACGCCCTTACCTGACACGACCCAAATCGCCTGAACACATTTCATTGTTTTCCCTCACATGACATTACCCAACCCAACGCCCATGAACGTGTTTCATTGGGCAGCCTCACATGGAACGACCCCAGCCCACCCCACCCAACCAACCCAAACACGTTTCCTTGGGCGCCTTCACATGACTCGACATGAGCCAACCTAGATGCATTCCCTGGGCACCATCACAAGACCTAACCCGACCCACCCAAATGTGTTTCATTGGGCACGCTCATAGTACGACATGACCCGACTTGACCCGACTCGGCCGAACGTCGATTAAGGCATGAGGGAGAAAACTGAAAATGGGTCGCATGAACATGCACAAGGCACATGGGCAGTCACAACTTATCATTTTTTATACAACCACCCTCATACAATCTGACCCGAACGTGTTTCATGTGGCCCCCTCACACAACACGACCGGACCCACCCTAATGAAGGCATGAGAGAGAAAATGAAAAATGGATCGCACAAACATGCACAAGGCTACACACAAGCAGTAACAACTTAATTATCATTTTTTATATGGCCACCCTCACACGACCTCACTTGACTCGACCTGACCAGCCCAAATGCATTTCCATAGGCACCCTCACATGACCTAAACGTGTTTCCCTAGGCGCCTTGACACTACCCGATGCGACCCACCCAAACGCGTTTCCTTGAGTGCCCTTACACGACCCGATTCGACCCGTCCCAACCTACCCAAACACATTTCCTTGGATGGCCTCACATGGCACGACATGACCTGACCCACTATAATGTGTTTCCTTAGGTGCCCTCACACAACCGTACCTAACCTGATCTAACCCTCACGCAACCCGAATCGACCTAGCTAGCTCAAACGTGTTTCCTTGGGCGCCGTCACATGACCTGAATCAACCCAACCTACCTGAACGTGTTTCCTTAGGCACCCTCACATGAAACCACCCGACCCGACCCGACCGTCTTGAACACATTTCCTTGGGTGCCCTCACATGACGAGACATGACTTGACCCACCAAAACAAGTTTCCTTCGGCACCTTCACAAGAACTGACCTAACACGATTCGGCCTGACACGACTCAGCCTAATCCGACCTAACCCGACCTGACATGAACCGACTTGTCCCTCAAACAGTTTGGATACCTTCGTCGCAAATCCAAATTTTCATCGCAAGTTTGATGGTTTGGAGGGCGTTGTCACAAGGCCAACAGTTTGGAGCTTTTCATCGCAATACTAATGGTTGGAGCTTTTTGTCACAATACAGATGCTGGAAATGTTTTCTTTGCAAGTCGTCACAAGACCGATGGTTTGGATATTTTCATCACAATACCGACAGTTGGAGCCTTCCATCGTTATTCCCACGTTGGGAGTGTTTTTTTCGCAAGTCCGACATTTAGAGAGGTTTTTCGCAAGACCAATGTTTTCTCCAATGCTTTTTGGTGGGATTAAAAAAATTGACAAAAAGTTGGGAACTTCCCAACAATACGTCAAAACTGTCAGGTCTAAAGTGTCATAAAATTGACCATATGTACTAGTTATTCAGAATATATGATTATTACGCAGACATGTTATTTTTTAATGTGTATTTTATGGATGCTTTATTATGGTCATTATTATGGTATTTTTTCATCATGATGTTGTTGCTGAGGTTGATGATGTTCATATTGAGATGACTGATATGTTTATTTCATTATATATACATACGTTGTGCTAATACAGATTGACTTTGTAGATGAGATAAACTCCCCTAAAATTCAACTAAGGTTTTTTGGGTTATGATTATATTTACATATCTCGTATGGTATGTTTGTAGGAAGTAGAAGATCAGTGATGAAAAGTAAGATGGTGGATTATAGTTCAGGTGGCTCTCCTTATAGATCAAATGAGAAAAAAATTGATTAATAATATCCTGACATAAAAAACGCCTTTAGAAGTTAAAATTTGAAATGAAGAGATGTAAAGAAAACAATCACAGGATCATTCAATCATAGGAAATACTTGCTAGAGGATAGGAAAAGCAAGTAGAGGTCAATGTTGTGATTCTTTATATTTATCAGAATTGTGGAATTAGGGACAACCACAGATCAGCTACAGACAAGAGGAAAGGTCTAATGGGGCATGTGGTAGTAGATATCATGGAGTACACAAGGCAGACAAGGATGACATGGTCAGAGGTGGTAGATGGATGGATACACCGGATAGAAAAGGAAGTGGTTATGGGTTTTATTCGAGTTATGAATCAGAGAGACAACATGTTCATCATCGCTATCATCCTTATAGGAGGAAGAAGAAGAAATACTTTCCAGATGAGTTAAATAAATCCGAACCTCCTACCAATAATTAAGAGTTGAAGAAACTGTAAGATGTAGAAGAATGGTTACTTGGGATGAAGAAGTTCTTTAAGTTCCATGATTATACAAATAATATGAAGACTAGGATAGCTATTTTCAGTCTCTAGGGAGAATCATACATCTAGTGAGAATATATGAAGTGAGTTAGGGGCATCAAGACAGAAAATTTCATTTGGCATGAATTAGAAAGGATCTTCAGAAAGAAGTGCTTGTCAGGGAGATACTATGACAATAAGTGTAAGGAGTTCTATGAGTTGAGGATGTCATCTATTAAAGACAGAGGCCATATGACTAATTTTTAGGAGCTATTGAGGTATGTACCATATCTTAAGGATGAGAAGACAAAGGTTCAATGATTCTTTAGTGGATTTCAATTACCATTTTAAGATCGGATTGAGTATGATGAGCCTCAAATATTGGAGGAAGAAATTGGAAATTTGAAATAGTGTTATGAGAATTATAAGTGTAAGTCAAAGCGCAAGTAGGGTTAGAAAGGTATTGATAAGACTAAGGTAAAATGGGATAATAAGCAAGGAAGACCTGAAGATGTAGGCAACCAAGAGAATGCATTGTTGTACAGGAAATTCAGTGCAGTTCAGAGAGGACATGGATTTCAGTCCAAGGAGTAGAACAAGGGTGAGGGAAGGAAGTCTTTGATGTGTGGGAATTACAGAAAAGGATAATCACAAGAGATAATGTCCACAACATAATGGTGGGAGACCTCAAATTTACAATGCTCAAGAGGCAGAAACAGTTTGACATGTTGGATAGAGTATTACTTGAAGTTATGGAACATTGGACAATATGTAGGCTAATCATCAAGCATCTATTATCAATGTGGAAGGTAAGATTAATGATTATGATGTTTCTATTTTTACTGAACCTTGATATAACTAGAGTTATGCGTGAAATGTGAACTCAGGTTACAGTTTTGTGAGAATTGCCCATGAAAAATTCATAATCGTAATTTTTTTTTTGTCGAAGAACAAAATTTTTTGGATGAATTATTTACATTTCTTCGGCTGAACAATTATACAAACATTCGGTCAAAAAATAAGTCGTTTAGATTAACACCGACCCTTTAATAACTTTTTTAGTCGAAGGGGAAAAAAATGGAAATAAATTTCTTTGGCCGAAAAAATGATTCTCTATGCCTTTAACAATGAAACACTTTTATGTGCCTTCCTAAACTCCAATCAATTCAAAGCCACAATAAATTTAACAAATGTATTGGTATTCAAGCTAATCTCTGTACAAAATAGTTCTGACTACGAATGCAACATTTTTCAGTTATATTTCCCGACATTGTTCTTAAATATTGAAGGATCAGAAACCGGAATGAATTGTGTATGATTAAACTACGCTTCAAAAAAATTCTAAATCACTCGGTCAACATACAGGTCAAAACGCACAAGATTCCCCATGTCTTCCCTCCAAAGTTGAGAAAATCACATCAATCTCTTTGTTGAGAGAGTCATCGTTCATGAACTGCATGAAAAAATTGCACGAAGGATTGCCGACATAAAAACACGATTTTTATATCTAGTAACTCATAAGCTCTATGAGAATTTCCTACGAGAATTGATCCAAAAAAAAGAACCGAATACACTTAAAAACCCGTTTTATTTAGTTATCAGAGATTTGTGTAAATTCTTCCATCTAAGACTACCAAAGGGGGATTCTCACAATTCACTGTGCATTTGTGTAGCAACACTCCCCACATGAATTGACCACCAAAAAATTCAATCTCAAAACAACTTATGTCATGTTTGCATACCTCCAGGTGATCTTTGTGTTTGTTTCAAGAAAATATCGTCCAAATTCTACCTTTGTGTGTCTGCATATCCTCGTCCTAACTAAAGAAAAGGCCACTTCTCCATCATACGAGGTATTATTGCGGGGCTTCTTCACCTCTAAACACTGAAATCACCCTGAATCATCTATATTGCAGAGATGTTTGTGTTCATTTCTTGTCGCCTTCCATATGAAAAAACAAGGGGTGGTTGGTGGCTATAGACAGGGTAATGCAAAAGAAGGAACCATCCAAATTAGTTGCCTAACAAACCATCAAACCTTCTTGGCATAACACAAGCATATGCAAGGATTCTAGTGCAGGAAATGGTGTAGAAGAATACACGCAACTGAAAACTGCTGCTCAAAACTCCTTCAATATTAACAATATCCTCGTTTCTCACAATGCTTTCAAAAGATGTAACACGACGGGCCCGCTGCAAATTACCACAATTTGACCTTCAGGTTCAATATTCGATAACATGTAAAATTCTTACATTCCTCCTTCAAAAAGTCAATATTTCAAGAACAAAAATCGGAGAAAGAAGGAGCGTGGAAGGAAGCCACAGAACTAGGGGCTAAACTCAATCAAAATAACAGATAAACTAACTGCTTTAATACCATTGTCAAACAGAAATTGGTGGAAAATGAATTCAACTAAATTTAAAGAATGATGAAAATGTACATGTATAAATACAATGAAGAATGTTGGATTCATTTTTCAGGTTTCTTAAATTTCAATAAATAATCACCATAACCCAAATCATAACTGGAGGATTATATGTATAACACATTTTACATATTAAAATGTTAATACATCCTCCAATCATATTTGGAAGCAAAAAACTTTATATCCCTTGGACTTTCTCATCTATATAATTATTTTTTTATAATTATTTTAAGAAATGACGTCTATTAATATTTAAAAGGTTACATGAAAAATTCATATTAAAAATAATAAATTACAAATCTCCCCTCTCTCTCTCTCTCTATATATATATATATATGTATATATATATGATTTTTTTTAAATGTTATGCATATATGTATATAAGCATTTTCTTTTATATAAAATATACATAATATTTTTGTTATGAATCACATTCTACATATTAAAATGTTAACATGTGTCCCAATTATATTGGAAATATAAAACCTTATCCATACGACTCTCTCATCTATATAATAATTTTTTTCTTATATTTCTTAAAATGCTCTCTATTAATATTTAAAAGATTATATGCCAACTCCATATTAAATTATATATATATATATACACACACACACACATACACATACATATATATATAACATTATATTTTTTAAATGCTATATATAAACTCCACATAAAAAATGTAATAAATTACACCTATCTTTTTCAATTATATATATATATATATATATATATATATATATATATATATAATTTAAATTACTTTATTTTTATTTTTCTTTATATAAAACTATAATATTAAATATGAGCATTGAAATATTTTCTGTATCACTAATAGTAAAATATTTTTGTGTTATTAGTATATTTTTATTTTAACTATTACAAGTCAATGAAACATAAAATTAATTACATATCATGTAATATCAATTATATTATTTTTAAATTTCATCTATCAACTCCATAATAAGTAGTGAAAGAATTACGTATCTCTTTAATATTAAAATGTAAATTAATTTCTATGGGTTGCTAATAAATGGTGGCAAAGTGTTTGTTTAAGCACTCCATAGTGTAAAGGTCACTCTCTTGGGAGAAAAATCAACCATTCTAAGCTCTATGATGGTGAGATCGTTTTTTGACAACATAGATTCCCTTAACAAAAAAAAATAAAAATAAATAAATTGTTTTTTTCCTTCACTTTCAATTACTTTATCTCTACATAAAATTGATGTAAAGTTCAAGTGAAAATTGAGGTGTTATATTTATGGTCGACATTACTTTTTTTATTATTACTATTTTTTAATTTTTTTGTTGTAAGTATTATTTTATTATTTTTTGAATGTAGCCTTACATAACACTCTCACCCTTATAGAGGTTGTGAAATATATTAGTTAACATAAATATTTAAACTTATATATTTAAAGTTCTATATGGAAATGTTTATAAGGTAAATATAAGATTTTATTTTTAATTTAAATACTTTATCTTCTAAAATTGATATAAAGATAAAATTATTTTTGCTATATTTAAGTAATATTAAAATAAATCTAACTAGCACAATAAGAATGGAATTATTAATGTTTTATATTAATTTTAACTAAATATAACCAAATATATAATTACTATTAAATTATTTTCTATTTAAAATATATATTTTAGTTAATAAGACAACAATTTTTATTACATTAATAACAACCCTGAATCACACATAGCTAACATCTCCCTGACTGTACAATGAATATTTCGAAAAATAAGAAATAGAACATACATTACTTCCTGCAATATTTTATTAAATATTTGACTAAGTTACTCGGTCATA
This sequence comes from Pinus albicaulis, assembly GCA_034641835.2. Lineage (NCBI taxonomy): Eukaryota > Viridiplantae > Streptophyta > Pinopsida > Pinales > Pinaceae > Pinus > Pinus albicaulis. Next base: position 1,254,236,044 of record CM076572.1, on the reverse strand, counting down.
AAAATATTATTTAGAATTGACATGTTCTTAGTTTTAAAAAAATAATTGCCTTGCATTTTCTTGCAGGTTACGAATGTCTCTATTGGCTTAGATTATTTGGAAGCGACATGCTCACGGTTTCAAAAATGGATTATTTATATTTTATTGGCTCATGCTCATGGTTCCAAAATTCAATAAACGCTTGGACCTTCTTGCCATAATGACATGTAATTGTTCATTGTTTGATGGAAAATAGTTATTTAACAAAGTTGTAAATCATGGTTAGTGGCAAAGTAAAATAACCTTTATATGTATATGATGTTAAACAACAAGTTGTTCCGGGCCTGCAACTGACGATCGTGTACAATTTACGGTACAACAACGTTTGCTCGAATACCAAACTCGGGAAGTTTAATATCATCGTTGTAGCGAAATATTTGTGAAAGCATGTAATGTACGTTTCATGGAAACTAAGGTTAGAGATATATAAATACGATTGTAGAAGCTCTTCCGGGCGTGCAGAAGGTCGAGAATGGCATTTGGGAAGTCCATCAAAAACCTAACCCTAGTTCTCTGGTTATGTTCTATTTTTTTATTTTTCTCTGGTTATTTCTGCATTTACTCTCCACACTTTTCATCATGTGTGTATTTAATGTAACACTTACTCCATCACTCCATCATTATTTCTCTATGATCTTACTTTTATTCCTCCACTATCTTCATCATCTTCCTCATCAATGCTCCATGATCTCCACTCTTCCTTCATTAATAAGTTGTTCCATTATTCCATAATGTTGCTCCACTATTAGTCCACATGGTGTAGAGCAGTTGGTGATGGGGTGCACTGTTAAGGAACTCAATTTGCAAGGTCACCGACTCGAAACTCGTGGGTGATTAGCATTAGTCTAAACTACCAAAAAAAAAAATGTTGCTCCACTATCTAACTAACCCACATTTACACAACAAAAGTGGATTTTATTCATCTATGGATTTTGTGGGTCCCTTCACCCTTTTATTTACTTAATTAATTATGAAATGTAAGAACTCTAATATTCCAGTTAACTGATGGAAAATTGGGAATATTACAACAAAAGCAGATGCTGTAGAAATCCATCTCCCTCCCATGTGGCATCCTTATATGGAAGGTATCCCATCTTCTCCAATGTGCTATTTATGCCCAACTCCATAGCTGCTTCTATAGAATGTCTAGAATGGGCTGCAACTGTGTAGTTATATGCGTCTCCTCCTCAATGAATCCCCAAGTGGCAACCATCTGTTGTCCAAGAGCCTCTTCTCTGCATGAGATATGTGAAGTGCAGTGGTTCCTTCCCCAAGTGGAAAGTCCCAACTCAGGAACTATCTCTCCCACCCACGCTACATGGAGTATGATGTACTTCTCCATGCTCCCATCATTGGCCCCGTTGGCCTTGCTTGCTCCAAGAATCACCTCAACACTGTGTAAAATAGGAAATAGAGACATATGGGTTGACATGTAAAATGTCGGACCATACTCTCCTAATAGCAACCACCGTAGCAATGCCTTTTGCTTCCATACCACACCATCATCATACCAAGTAAGGTAGCCATACTCTTTGAAGAGAAGCCACCAAAATAATGCCTCTTGCTGCCACACCACCTCATCATCATACCAAGTATGGTGGCCATACTCTCCTAATAGAATCCAACATAGTAAGGCCTCTTGTTTCCATCCTACATCATCATCATGCACGATATGGGAGAATCTCAGCCCATATTCTCCCAAGAGTAACCAAAGTAGAAATAAATCTTGCTGCCACCTCACACCATTCTAATGAAAATCATGGAGCAACAATATATTGATTGACATGTAGAGTGTCACATCAGACCAACATAATCAAGCTACCTCCTACCACATCATGTGAGTGGCATGCAATGTCCCAAACAAAGATACATCCATTGACATAGGATATGTCATGTGATGGCCAACTCTCTCAGCCATAACCAACGCAACCAATGTGCCTCCTGCTGCTGCATCACAACAGTACTATGTAAGGTATGGATCGTAAAAATGTGAAATGTTGGGTAGTAACCATACTCACCGAAGAGCAGCCAGCGCAACCATGCTTCCTATTTCCATGTATCATAGATCTACAAGTAACCTTTCAACCACTTTCTCATCATCCTCACCCATCCATCCAATTGTGGATGGTGAATCCTATTATGCTCCAACTTGGTATCCACCCAATTGATAATACCATCCTCCCCCATATGATGATAATATTTTCATTCGGTGATATGTTGAAGTGCATCCTCCTTGAGGTTTCTCCATGAGAAGCTCTCATCAATGACTCGATAAAACCCACGAGGTTCTGAATATGTTGTAGGAAAAGGATTCTCTTTGATTTGTGAGGCACTCATCGAGAAAGCTCCATCCCAATAATGGAAAATTTTATCCATCATAAGATGTCTACCATATACCATGTGCCCATATAATTCTTCATAACTGAAAGTGGTCATCGTAAGTCTCCAAGAATAATTTGGCCCCCAAATCATCACTTCTGCTCAATGACACTGCTACTGATCTCCACGATGTTGTATCTGTTGTCTCATGGCTGTCTTCATACACAATGTTGAACTCATAGTTTTGCATCATACTGATTTGGAATATGCTCACCATATCCTTCGAAACTCCACACTCCAACAGAAAGTGTTGTGTGCAGCTCAACAATGTAAAACTGGGATGGCTATACATATCCTCCTTGAATAGGTCAAGGGTCCTCTACGCAATGATAGTATGTTTCTTAAAGTCAACATCGTGCTCTAACCCTTGGTTATGCAATTGCCCTGATGGCATGACCCCACAAATCTCAAGATGAGGTGCTGAAATAATATGGAATGGAAATGTTTGCAAACCTTGGATCAGCTGATACTTGGGAACATCTTGTAAGACCACAAAATTTCCTCCAACTAGTGCAATGGCTTCTCCAACTATTGGTGATGGTGATGGCTACTCCTCTACTACTTCACCAACATTGGTATTTTCCTCCTCTTCCTCATGCATCTCCTGAATCATGCATGGGAATCTTAATGTCAAGTTCTCAAGATCATATTTCAAAGATGCAAGTGCTTGTTCTCCTGATGCAATTACCTCTGCAGCTGGTGGTGGTGGTGGTTGCTCCTTTTCTAGAGTGATAGAGCCAACATATTACCTTTCCTCCTCATATAATTTCTCATCAATGTCGGTAAATATCTCCGTGTAAAGTGTCTCTCGTTTTATTCTATCAAACTTCTTTACCACCCTTTTAGTGAAGTCTACATAATAAGTCACTCTTTCATGTTTCATATGGTTGAACCACCAATCATTTGCTTCACCCTTAAGGTGCAGCACTGCAATATCAACAACCTCTCTTTCTGCTACTGGGTGTGGCTGGAAGAATGCATCTAACTCCTTCCTCTAATCCTTTGCTACACTTTCAGATGATCCATAAAATGTATGCAAGAAGAATCTATTCAGTATATGCCCTTTCCTTCTACTGTCGTTGCGGGGTCTCTGATTTTCCTTGATCTAAAAAAAAATGTTGGAAATTTAGATTGTCCTTGAATTACCTAGACTGAGATTTGTACTCAGCAAGATCATTACTCAGAGTCTCATGCTCCAAGTATCCTCCATCTCCATTCCATTCACCTCCTTTTGCAAAGAAAGTGGACATAGTAGAGTGTTGTAGAGCTCTCTACATTGTTGGTTATTATGTTGCTGATAGGAAGTGCTTGGACCTTCCTCTTCTAAAACCTTTTGAGGCTCGTTTTTTACTCTCCCTTCTCATTTCTTTAACCTCCTTGGAGAGATCCTGCATAGATATAAAGAGAAGTGTGGAAAAACTTAATCCCTCCATCATTGTAGATCTATAATTTCTGCTTCTTCTTCTGATGTCATGAAATGAATTTCCCACTAGCTGAGCCAAAGATCATGCTCTGATACCACTGTAACATCCCGAAATAGGAAAAGAGAATAATACAAAACACAATAGCTGGAAACTACATCAATGAAAAAATAAACTAACTACACCATAAAAGTAGACAGAATATCTGAGTCATTTTATTAATATGGAGGTGGAATACAATGTACAATCGTGCTAAAAAATAATAGCACTTAAGTCAAAAGAGATAGCTAGAGTGAACCTGAATTCCTCTAACTAAATGCACTGCGTAAGTATTGATCTGGTGGAGGCCATACTGTGTTCTCTCTGCTAGAAATGTTGGAAATATAACTACTGTCTAAAAAGCGATGCGTAGTTTAGGATGTTCTAGAGCTCATATGATGCCGGGATTTCAAATCCGGGCTATATGGTGAAAACCCAAAAGAACCCAGAAATTATTTCTAGATTGGCACACTTTGGAAAATCACCCTCTTAGGGATTGCAATATACAACTACTTGGCATGTCGATCTATGGCATGAACCAAAGATAAAGATGGCTGAAATAAGATACAATCATCTCAATGCATGAAGGATTGATTCCTTCTCCTGATTCCTCTCAAGTTGTAGCTGCTAAATACACAACTGCTGGAATGGACTACACTATCAAGAAGGCTGAAGACATATCTTACTACCAGATGATGAAATTAAGCTCAAGACTGATGGGAATAATCTCTCCAAGGTGAGGGGATGGTTCCTCACTGGACTCCAAGTTGAAATACTTGGAACCTCCTTCCTCCACCAGATCTAGAGGACTGCACTACGCAATTCCAGAAGGAACTATTGTTGCATGGAGGTCTAAAATGATGGTCCTGTAAAATTTAAGTAGAAGAATAAGGTGAAATTATGGTTCCTCCATCAGTTTCCTAGCTGAAATGCTAGAAACTACCTTCCTCTTCTTAAACCCTCAAGAAGGAATGCATAATTCGTGAATATTTATGTTCTATAGAGATGGGTTGAATGTGGCAGTAATGTCGGATGATAAATCGCTGTTCAAAGAAATATTTCTAGAGTAGGTAGTCGAAGTCCCCCGTTGATAAGGGTGGGATTTCTACTCGAGAACACCTGTGTGCTAAAAAACACTGCAGACTTAGCTAAATAGATGAAGCGTGCAAAGAAATGTCAATTGAAAATCCAAGATATAAAGCCAAAATCATGCCTTCTATGGCTACCCTCACTTTCCTTTTATGCTTTGTGAGTTGCCCCTAGCCTTGGCCCACCTCATTACTATGTTGCCCATGTGGCCACTAGCCTCCATGAAGACTATGCTATCTCTCCATAGTCTCCATCATCTTTGCATTACTCTCCACTCCCTCCATCATGTGTGCATTTAATGCACCACTTCCTCCATCACTGCATCATTACTGCTCTATGATATTAATGTTATTCCTCCACTATCTCCATCATCTTCCTCATCAATTCTCCATGATTTCCACTCTTCCTTCATTAATAAGCTGCTCCACTATTCCATAATGCTGCTCCACTATCTAACCAACCCACATCCACACAACAAAAGTTAATTTTATTCATCTATGGGGTTTAAGGGTCCCTCCACCCTTTTATTTACTTAATTAATTAGGAAAAGTAAGAACTCTAATATTCCAATTTACTGATGGAAAATTTGGAATATTACAGATAGTCTATCATTTCTGGCTTCCCCACTATCCAACCTCTCTTGATTGTAACTCCATTATGTACTATATGCTTGTCTAGTAGAATCAGTCTTACTTGGAAAAAACAAACGATGGATTAATATCTTTGATAACGAGCTTCCAACTAATTATTTTATTGGTTACTTTATCAATACGATTTTTAACGCAAAAAAAAATTAAGACTCATTAATATTGATAATAATACTATCTCTTCATCTATTTTTGTTAAAAAATACCATCAAAGCAACCTTATACATTAATATATTTGATAACTAGCTTCGAACTTTTTCTGTTCTTTTTTTTCTTTTAAGGATTTATATGCTCCTTCCTGCACCAGAAATTCTTATAGCATTTTGAAGAATATTGAAATTTGTATTTTCAAGGAGACATTTATTGCTAGAAATTCAGATTCCTCACATAATTTTCTTAAGTAGAACGATTTGCACTTCATCCCAAGAACCCCAACAGTTCAAAAAGTTTTGATTTGTTTCTAAATTTTCCAAGTTACTTTGGAGATGAATAAATGGGGTAATTTACCTCATTGACATATATAGCATATGCCGTGACCATTCCAACCTATTTTGGATAGAATTTTCCGAATTAATACCTCATTCGAAGCCCTAAAGACATTCAAATATTTTCGGGGCCTGTACCTTTCAAAAAAAAAAAAAACTAGTCCACCATGCTTAGGACCTTTTCCTATAGCCCTCATAACACACATTTCCTCTTTTCCTCTATAAAACACTGATAACACTCCTTTGCCTATATATTCCCAACATCTCAAGCTTACATCCCTTAGAAGACACTGATAATAATTGGTCTGGATTATGTTATAATAGATTTTAAAACTCGAAGCATGATAATGATGGATGGGAGTTTAGCCATGTTCTTGATTCTGAGGATACTATATATTTTATTTGATAATCCCTGAAGAACCCTTATTTATTAAGTAGGTAGGCTTCCTTTAAGTTTGCAGATTAATTTCCCTTTAATCAATTTTTTTTTTATTGTCATGAATCAAAGATCTTTGGCATATTTTCTCTCTCCTTTACATTTATTGATAAAGTTATCGATAAATAGAGTGTTTAATAATAAGTTTCTTACAAGTTTAATTATGTTTTCAATTTATTTAATATGATTATAAATTCATTTCCATAAATTTTTTTGATATATGCTTTTAAGATCGATGATGAAAAATGGAATGGCCAATTGTTCTCTCCATATTGTTCTTATGAAATGTTTTCTATTCTTGGTTCCTATGTCATTGAACCGTTTGTGGTTGACTCAAGGAACAACGGATGGCTATCTGCCTTCACCAAATATGACTTAAAATGTGTGCCGAGATATATTATCATTACATTCTATAGCTTTAGTGTGGTAGGAAGATAAAAACTTACAAAAACCAGGGCCTGTACATGCTACTTAGCAATTGTGCTATTTGAATCGTTGTATGGCTTAATTGAGGTAAAAAACTAAAAAATTTACTTTTCCAAAGTACTCATAGATGCAAGGAAATGATGATTGGCATTCATTCATAATCCAATTGAAATTTACATGATACAAAATAGGGAGGGAATTTGTTGCATTTTATCTACTCTTTAGGCCACTTTCTCTTTAGAATTGAGATCAATGGTTTTGGGTTATATGATCTTTAGTCCAATTCCTCTTTAGAATTGTGATCAGTGGTTTTGGGTTATCTACTCTTTAGGCCACTTTCTATTTAGAATTGAGATTAGTGGCTTTGGGTATCTTTATTTATTGTAGATTCACAACATATAATTAGTATAGATTATTATTTTTGCAATGGGCATTAATTCAGGCACGAAAATTAGATAAAAGTAATTACTACCAGAGCTTATGCTTATTACATATTTTCTACTGAATCTATAATCAACATAAATATGAACATAACATAAATTTATATATACAAAATAGAAATGCATTGAATCTACAATAGACATAAAAATGACCATCTTTATTGTCCATGCTATTTTTATTCAAAAATAAAAATCAAGAAAATTAAAAGCTCTTTGACTTCAATTCATGAGGGCACACAAAAGGTATGGTTATCATACCTCTTCCCTTGATTCAAAAATGAAATTGGTGCTTCCTTTGGTGTACCATTTTTCATCAACGACACTATTTATCATCAATGAAAACATTATGTGAAATAGTTTCCCACTTTTTCATTGATGGAAACACCACCAAACATTTATAGTCATTGATGGAAATGAGCCAAAACTAAAAACTCCCCCTAACATGTTGCTAGGGACTCCTTCTTGAGTATGTCACGTCTCTTTTTTTTTTTTCTTCCATGTCTACATTCTCTTTCCCTTTGACATGTTTCTTGATTTTGTTACTTCTTTTTCTTCCTTATTTAATGTCAGCATTCTCTCTCACCTTCACATCAATGGTAAGGGACATGGTTGCCTACCAATACTTCCATGACTATGTGTGGACCTTATAACAACCCCTAGTTGATTCTCCATGTAAATAAAATATAACAAAGGTCATGGGAAATGAATTCCAAGATACATGTTGGGAAAAACATAGTGATGGGTATCATTGCTGATTAATTAATGGCTATGAAAATTGGAGAATGAATTAGAAAATTCAAAGTGACAATAATTCACATTTTATTTATGAAATAAAGTAAAATAGGAGAAAATGAAAGTGAAGGGACACACATTCACATGAGAGGGAAATTGAAGGAAAATGAATAATATAACCCTAAATGATAAATTGGTTTTGCAAAAAGCCCTAGCTGAGCCTCCATTTCCCACAATTTCTGCCTCAAACTAGCTCATGTCAGTAAGTTTTAGCACCAACACTCCATGCCCTTCCTCTGCACATCATCCACCTACAAGTTTCATCATTTTGGCTAGCATTGATCACCAATAGGTTGCTCCCATTTGCACCTATGTTGGTTCTAGAAATTCGGGAAAAAGAGATAATATATGGAAGCTTCCTCTTCTAAAAGCTTCAAGAATTTGTTATAACCATTTACCTTGGATTAAACTTTCAGATCATATTTCATCATTCTTTGGAGTTTCTATCCCTTATCCTTTGATCCAATCCTCCCATGAAAGCTTGAACTAAAACCTTAGATTGATAATTGGATAAGAACTCCCAAGTTACCCAACTCATCTATATATTTACTACCTTGCACCTGTAAGGGGTTTGATTTTGGAGAGTGATTCTACCCTTATACTACTGAGGTGAGATCTTAGCATTCCATGCATTTAGCATGATTGGAGTTGCATATTGTGATAAAGAAAGGAAAAGCTAACAACTTGGAGGAGCTCTTCTACAACAGAAACACCTATTTGTGGTTGCAATATCCTTCCATTTATATTAATGCAAGGATTTCTCTATTTTCCTATATGTGATTGTCATTATTTCACTTATTTCAATACCATGTTTATTATTGAATAGATTACTTACATGATACTACATAGATCTCCTAATTTCTTGGCTTCTGTTATCTGACTGAGCAGACTCTAATTTTTGTAATCAAAGCTGGAATTGGAGCATTGAAGCTGGAGAAGGAATGAAGCATGCTATGAATTATAGGTAGGCTTCATTACATCATCAATTTAATTTAGGGAAAGAATTGGGTTCCCTGTCTCTCTGTTGTTCTAAGTTGGCCATCGAAACTAGAAGAGATACTTTTATCTGTAATTTTAAATCCCGAATAACAGTGAAATTGAAGGAAAATGAAAAATATAGAAGCCTCAACGATAAGAAGTTTTTTGAGTGTTATTTTCTATCCTTTGGAAAGGTTTTGGGTTAAGCTCTCTTTCGTTCTCACATTCTCTCTTACTCTTTCACACTTAGTGAAATATTGGTCCACTTGGGAATTCACTTGGATTTGGGAAAGAAATCAAAGGAAGCAGGAAAGTAGAATGGAACATTTAGATCAACGGATATATGTAGATTACTTCATAGGTAACAAGTTGCATCTGTGATTTCCTTGTTGATTTATGGATGCATGGTATAGTCATGTGATTTTCTCATTATATGTTATTATTAACATCGATCTTTTCCTGTATTGAATGTTTTTTTAGATTTTCCTTTCCATTTCCCGAATATCCACAGTGTTTTGGATTTTCCACATATTTTTTTTTGATCGGTACTTAGGTTCCTTATGTTTGTGGGTTGGAACAAGTGCTCTAGAAGCTCGAGAACAACTTGTATTGACTTACTAGTCCTGGAGCCTAGGTTAGGGAAAACACTCTAGATTCCTTTGTGGGTTGAGTTAGTAGTTCCTGGAGCAGAGTTGGACAAATTCTATGGATCATTTGAAGTTTTTGGGTTGAGTTAATAGTTCCTTAAGCCTTGGAAAACTTAGGTAGAGATCGATCTGGTTGGTGTTAGTGATGTACGACTATGGAGGTGGAATTATTGTGGTTGAGGGTTGATGTGTTTTTTTTTCTAGAATCCTTAGATTGGTTTTATCTTGGTATATTCCATGAGATCCCACATTCATCCTTAGAATATGGCGTGGGGGTGATTGAATAAAATATGGATTTGACTCAGCCCAATCTATGGTCGGGTGGTACGTGGAAGTCCCTCATTTAGTTGGTATTTTCATATGTTAATATGAGACATTTCTTTATTGTGATCTATGAGCATTTGTAGTGCTTATGTTCGTGATATTATTTTTAAGTTTTCATGGTTTTTATGAGGGTTATTTTCTAGTTATATGATGGTTATAAGATGTGTATTATATATGGCTCTTGTCATGAATTATTTAGTTATTGGTTGATTAATGAATGTATGGACTAATAAGTGATGTTGCAACGATATAGTGAGGGCATAAGGCCTTCTTGGTGAATATTTTATGAACCTTAGAAAGTTATGATAAGATGCATTCATGGCCGATAGCTTCTATGTTTGTCATGTGTATGAATGGGTGTAAGTTATGGACTAAGCATGTCATGGGTGAGTTATTGTTCAAGTTTTGTATGAAAAGGCTTATAATGATATCATTTATCATTTTGGGAAGTTACATGAAGCTTTTTGGTAGTGGTCTAGTGATTTGATTGGAACAATATCTCACAGCTTGCGATCATACTGTCTGAATTGGATATTTTGGGATAAATCACATGAAGGTAGTGTTGTGCATGTGGTTGGAGGCCTATAACTATACCGTGACATTTTAAGTGGTTGTGGGCTTAGCTAAGTGAAAAAGATCCAAAATTCATGGTTTTTTCACCTGGGTTGCTCCTTTGGCCCATGAATGTCTTGTAGACCAGGAAGATGTTGTGATTTTTCGATTTGTCAACCCCACTTCAATAACTAGAGCTTGGAGGTCACGTCATGTCATAGTAACTCTTCATCTCATGTTTACCATGGTAGGTTGGTGAATTTGGGTAAATGTGAGAGGGGGTGATTATAGGGTGGTATCAAAGACTCCAGGTTCCAACACTTGTACTAGATTTGTGAGATGTGATTATTACAGAAACATGTTATTTGTTGAAGTGTTTTTTCTGCATGCTTTGTTATGGTCATTATTGTGGTATTTTTTCATGATGATCTTGTTGCTGAGCTTGATGATGTTGATATTGAGATGATTGATATTTTTATTTTGTTATATATACATATGTTGTGCTAATACAGATTGAATTTGTATATGCGATGGCCTCCCCTAAAATTCACTAAGGTTTTTTGGGTCATGATTATATTTACTTATCTCGTATGGTATGTTTATAGGAAGTAGAAGATCAGAGATGACAATTAAGATGGTGGATTATAGTCCAGGTGGCTCTCCTTATAGATCAAATGAGAAAAAAATAGATGATTATTCTCCTAACATAAAAAAAACACCTTGAGAAGTTAAAAGAAGAGATCAAGAGTTGTAAAGCAAATAATCAGAGGATCATTCAGTCATACGAAATACTTTCGAGACCATAGGAAAAACAAGTACAGGTAAATATAGTGATTCTTTAGATTTATCAGAATTGTGGCATTAGGGACCACCACAGATCAGTTACAGACAAGAGAAAAGGTCTAATGGGGCATATGGTAGTATATCTCATGGAGGACACATGGCAGACAAGGATGACATTGTCAGAGGTGGTAGATGGATGGATACACTTGAAATAAAAGGTAGCGGTTATGGGTTTTATTCTAGTTATGGATCAGATAAACAACATGGTCATCATCGCTATCATCCTTATAGGAGGAATAAGAAGCAATACTTTCAAGATGAGATCAAGAGAGCTAAACCTCCTACCTATAATGAAAAGTTGAAGAAATCATAAGACGTGGAATAATGGTTACTTGGGATGAAGAATTTCTTTGAGATGCATGATTATAAAAAACATATGAAGACTGGGATAGTAATTTTCAGTCTTGAGGGAAAATCAGAGATCTAGTGAGAATATATAAAGTGAGTAAGAGGCATCAAGAAAGACAAGTTGAGTTGGTATTAATTTGAAAGGTTCTTCAAAAAGAAGTACTTATTGTGAAGATACTATGACAATAAGTATAAGGAGTTCTACATGTTGAGGATATTATCTATTAAAGGTGGAGAGCATATGACTAAGTTTTTGGAGCTATTGAGGTATGTCCCATATCTTAAGGATGAAAAGACAAAGGTTCAATTATTCTTTAGTATATTTCAATTACCATTTTAAGATCGGATTGAGTATGATGAGCGTGAGATATTGGATATTGGATGAAGTAATTGGAAATTTGAAACATTCTTATGAGAATTCTAAGCGTAAGTCAAAGCCTAAGCAGTGTTGGAAAGGTATTGATAACACTAAGGTAAAATGGGATAAGAAGCAAGGAAGACCTCAAGATGTAGGTGACAAGGAGAATGCATTGCTGTACAAGAAATTTAGTGCAGTTGAGAGAGGACATGGATTTTAGTCTGGGGAGAAGAACAAGGGTGAGGGAAGGAAGTCTTTGGTGTTGGAATTACAAAAAAGGATAATCACAGGAGATATTGTCCACAACATATGGGTGGGAGACCTCATATTTACAATGCTCAGGAGACAAAAATAGTTGGCCATGTTGGAGAGAGTATTCCTTGAAGTTATGCAACATTGGATAATATGTAGGCTAATCATTAAGCATTTATTATCAATATAGAAGGTAAGATTTATGATTAAGTTGTTTCTATTTTGATTGAACATTGATATAACTAGATTTATGGGTGAAATGTGAAGTTGGATTACTCTTTTGTCAGAATTTGCCACGAAAAATTCATAATCCTAATTTTTTTTGTCGGACAATAATTGTTTTTTTTGATGAATTGTTTAGATTTCTTCGGCTGAACTATTATACGAATGTTCGGCTGAAGAATAAGTCATTTAGATGAACGCCGGCCCTCTAACAATTATTTTTGTCTGGGAGGAAAATAGTGGCAATAAATTTCTTTGGCCAAAAAAATAATTCTCTATGCCTTTAACAATGAAACACTTTTACGGGCCTTCCGAAACTCCAATCAATTCAAAAGCGCAGTAAATTTAACAAATCTACTGGTATTCAAACTAATCCTCGTAGAGACTCGTTCTGACTACTAATGAAACATTTCTCAGTTATATTTCTTGTCATTTTTCTCAAAATTCTAAATCACTCGCTCAACATACAGGTCAAAACGCACAAAATTCCCTGTGTCTTCCCTCCAGAGTTGACAAAAGCACATCAATCTCTTTTTTGAGAGAATCATCGCTCATGAACAGTATGAGAAAAATGCACGAAGCATTGAAGACATAAAAACACCATTTTTCTATCTAGTAACTCACAAGCTTTATGAGAATTTCCTACGAGAATTGATCCAAAAAAAAAAAAAGAACCGAATACACTTAAAAACCCATTTTTATATAGTTATCTGAGATTTGTTTACATTCTTCGATCTAAGACTACCAAAGGGAGATTCACACAATTCACTGTGCATTTTTGTAGCAACACTCCCTACATGAATCGACCACCAAAATATTCGATCTCCATACAACTTATGTTATATTTGCATACCTCCAGGTGATCTTTGTGTTTGTTTCAAGAAAATAACGCCCAAATTCTTCCTTCACGTGTCTGCATATCCTCGTTCTGACAAAAGAAAAGGGCATTGCTCCATCAGACCAGGTATTCTTTCAGGGCTTCTTCACCTCTAACCACTGAAATCACAGTGCATCATCTATATTGCAGGAATCTTTGCATTCATTTCTTGTCAAATTCCATATGAAAAAACAAGGGGTGGTTGGCGGTCGTAGGCAGAGTAATGCAAAATACGGAACCATCCAAATTAGTTGCTTAACAAACCATCAAAGCTTCTTGGCATAACATAAGCATCTAAAAGGATACTAGTGCATGAAATGGCGTAGAAGAATACACAGAACTCATAAGTGTTGCTCATAATTATTTCAATATCAAAAATCTCCTCATTTTTCACAATGCTTTCAAAGGACGTAATACGACGGGCCCGTTGCAACTTACCACAATTTGACCTTCGACCTTCAGGTTCAGTATTCAATAACATGTAAAATTCTGAAACTCCTGGTTGAACAAGTCAATATTTCACGAAAAAAAATTGGAGAAAGAAGGAGCATGGAAGGAAACCACAAAACTAGTGGCTAAACTCAATCAACATAAGAGATAAACTAGCTCCTCTCATACCATTGTCAAACACAAATCTCATACCATTGTTAAACACAAATTGGTGGAAAATGAATTCAACTTGATTTAAAGAATGATGAAAATGTACACGTATAAATGAAATTGTTGGATTCAGTTTCCAGGTTTCTTGAACTTCAATAAGTAATCACCATAACCCAAATCACACCATAACCCAAATCACAACCAGAAAATTATGTGTTAACACATTCTACATATTAAAATGTTAATACATCCTCTAATCATATTTGGAAGAAAACACTATATCCATAGGACTCTCTCATCTATATACTATTTTTTTTATAATTATTTTTAAAAATGCTCTCTATTAATATTTAAAAGAGATAGCTATATATATATATATGTACACTTTTTGTTTTATGAAATATACATAATATTTTAGTTATGAGGCACATTCGACACATTAAAATGTCAACTCCATATTAAAATAATAAATTAAAAATCTCCCCCATATATATGTATATATATATGTTTATATGTTTTTCTTAAAATGTTAGATAAACATTTTGTTTTATATAAAATATACATAATATTTTAGTTATGACTCATATTCTACACATTAAAATGTTAACATGTGTCTCAATTATATTAGAAGTAGAAAACCTTATATCCATAAGAATCCCTCATCTATATAATTTAATTTTTCTTATATTTCTTAAAATACTCTCTATTAATATTTAAAAAATTATATGCCAAATCCATATTAAAAATGAATGCATATTATATATATATAGTTAGTTAGAGTTATATAAATATGATAGTAGAAGCTCTTCCGGGCGTGCAGAAGGTCGAGAATGGCATTTCAGAAGTCCATCAGAAACCTAACCCTGGTTCTCTGGTTATTTCTTGTTTTTCTATTTTCTTATGTAGTACTTAGAAATTCAGGACCCATTTTCACAATAGACTTTTGGTCCGCATCGGACATTAACACTATTTCTGTAAATTCATGTTCGGTGTAGAAATTTCAAACACTGGCATCTAATTCCATTGCAAATTTTAAAATATATGACGAACATGAATGAAGTCAAACAGTTGATTGTTGATTTTGCACATACTAGTTAGAGCTCATAACTGGTTATAACTAGCACGACCACATTATATTTACTAATGTGGTTGATATACGCAGATAGGCGTATATAAAATAGTTTTACAACCACATTCACGAATGTGGTTGATATACGCCGATAGGCCTATATCCACTACACATCACATTAATTTATATATCAATAAATATTATATATTTATGATTAAAATCACCAAAATATTATATATATATTAATAATATATTAATAATATATATTAATATATATTATATCATAGTTGGTTATATTATTAATAATATTATAATATTATTACTATATATTATTAATAAATATTATAATATTTATTAATAATATATATTATTATTTATTATATTAATAATATTAAACCCAAAAACATAAGAAAGTAATAAACTCTAAGAATTAATATATTAAACTGAAGAGATTAATAAACCCTAACAGTTAATATTTTAAATTGAAGATATTAATAAACCCAAGGGATAATTAATAATACAAACCCAATGTCATCATAAACCAAAGGTTTAAATATTATAAATGAAAGAAATTGGTGAACCCAAGGGATAAATATTTTAAACATAAGGGATCAATATTAAAAATACAAGAGATTAATAAACCCTAAGAATTGATAATTTAAACTAAAAAACCTAATAAATTAATAAACCATATGAATCAGTATTTTAAACATAAGATATTAATAAACCAATGTGATTATTAACATTATAAACCAAAAGAAATAATAGACCCAAGGGATAAATATTATAAACCTAACAGATGAATATTAAAAATAATAGAGATTAATAAACTCTAAGAATTAATATTTTAAACTAAAAAATCTAAGAAATTAATAAGGCCTAAGAATTAATATTTTAAACTGAACAGAGTAATAAACCTAATGTGTGAGTAACATTATAAACCAGAAGAACTAATAAAACCAATGGTTTAATATTATAAAACAAAGGAATCAAAGAACCCAAGGGATAAATATTAAAAACCTTAGGGATCAATAAGGCTAAGGGAAATATTAAAAACAATAGAGATTAATAAAACCCAAGGGTTTAATATTATAAACCAAAGGAATTGGTGAACCCAAGGGAATTGATTTAAACATTGAGAATTTTTTTGTCACAATGCGACATTGGACCAACTATGACCACGGTTGGCCATGGGTGATTTTCAAATTGAGACAATATTTGTCAGAATGTGACATTTGATCATGGATGACATTGATTGATTATTCATATTATAAACTAAAAGAACTAATAAACCCAAGGGTTTAATATTATAAACCAAAGGAATTGGTGAACCCAAGGGAATTGATTTAAACATGGAAACAATTGTTGTCACAATGTGACGTTGGACCAACTATGACCATGGTTGGCCATGGGTGATTTCCATATTGAGACAATATTTGTCAGAATGTGACATTTGATCATGGATGACATTGATCGATTATTCATATTATAAACCAAAAGAAGTAATAAAACCCAAGGGTTTAATATTATAAACCAAAGGAATTGGTGAACCCAAGGGAATTGATTTAAACATTAAGAAAATTTTTGTCACAATGTGACGTTGGACCAACTACGACCATGGTTGGCCATGGGAGATTTTCATATTGAGACAATATTTGTCAGAATTTGACATTTGATAATGGATGACATTGATCGACTATGGCTAAAGAAATTAATAAACACTAATAATTAACCCAACGTACTATTCATATTATAAACCAAAAGAACTAATAACCCAAGGGTTTAATATTAGAAACCAAAGGAATTGATGAACCCAAGGGGAAAATATTCATAACCTAAGGGACCAATAAGGCAAAGGATCAATAAAATTAATAAAAAAATACTCAAGTTGAAGAAATTAATAAAGACTAATAATTAACCCAAGGGATTATTCATATTATAAACCAAACGAACTAATAAAACCAAGGGTTTAATATTATAAACCAAAGGAATTGGTGAACCCAAGGGAATTGATTTAAACATTGAGACAATTGTTGTCCGAATGCGACGTTGGACCAACTATGACCATGGTTGGCCATGGGTGATTTTCATATTGAGACAATATTTGTCAGAATGTGACATATGATCATGGATAATGTTGATCGATTATTCATATTATAAACCAAAAGAACTAATAAAACCAAGGGTTTAATATTATAAACCAAAGGAATTGGTGAACCCAAGGGAAAACCATTACCCAAAAAATTATAAACCAAAGGAATTGGTGAACTCAAGGGAATTGATTTAAACATTGAGACAATTTTTGTCACAATGCGACGTTGGACCAACTATGACTATGGTTGGCCATGGGTGATTTTCATATTGAGATAATATTTGTCAGAATGTGACATTTCATCATGGATGACATTGATCGATTATTCATATTAAAAACTAAAGGAACTAATAAACCCAAGGGTTTAATATTATAAACCAAAGGAATTGGTGAACCCATGCGAATTGATTTAAAAATTGAGACAACTTTTGTCACAATGCGACGTTGGACCAACTATGACCATTGTTGGCCATGGGTGATTTTCATATTGAGACAATATTTGTTAGAATGTGAAATATGATCATGGATGACGTTGATCGATTATTCATATTATAAACCAAAATAACTAATAAACCCAAGGGTTTAATATTACAAACCAATGGAATTGGTGAACCCAAGGGAAAACCATTACCCAACAAATTATAAACGAAAGGAATTGGTGAACCCAAGGGAATTGATATAAACATGGAGAAAATATTTGTCACAATGCGACGTTGGACCAACTATGACAATGGTTGGCCATGGGTGATTTTCATGTTGAGACAATATTTTTCAGAATGTTACATATGATCATGGATAACGTTGATCGATTATTCATATTATAAACCAAAAGAAGTAATAAACCCAAGGGTTTAATATTATAAACCAAAGGAATTGGTGAACCCAAGGGAAAACCATTACCCAACAAATTATAAACGAAAGGAATTGGTGAACCCAGGGGAATTGATATAAACATCGAGACAATTTTTGTCACAATGCGACGTTGGACCAACTATGACAATGGTTGGGCATGGGTGATTTTCATGTTGAGACAATATTTTTCAGAATGTTACATATGATCATGGATGACGTTGATCGATTATTCATATTATAAACCAAAATAACTAATAAACCCAAGGGTTTAATATTATAAACCAAAGGAATTGGTGAACCCAAGGGAAAACCATTACCCAACAAATTATAAACCAAAGCAAGTGGTGAACCCAAGGGAATTGATTTAAACATCGAGACAATTTTTGTCACAATGCAACGTTGGACCAACTATAACCATGGTTGCCCATGGGTGATTTTCATATTGAGACAATATTTGTCAAAATGTGACATTCGATCATGGATGACATTGATCTATTATTCATATTATAAACCAAAAGAACTAATAAACCCAATGGTTTAATATTATAAACCAAAGGAATTGGTGAACCCAAGAGAATTGATTTAAACATTAAGACAATTGTTGTCACAATGTGACGTTGGACTTGGCCATGGGTGATTTTCATACTGAGACAATATTTGTCAGAATGTGACATATGATCATGGCTGACATTGATCGAGTATTCATATTATAAACCAAAAGAGTTAATAAACCCAAGGGTTTAATATTATAAACCAAAAGAATTGGTGAACCCAAGGGAATTGATTTAAACATCGAGACAATTGTTGTCACAATGCGACGTTGGACCAACTATGACCATGGTTGGCCATGCATGATTTTTATATTGAGACAATATTTGTCAGAATGTGACATTTGATCATGGATGACATTGATTGACTATTCATATTATAAAACAAAATAACTAATAAACCCAAGGGTTTAATATTATAAACCAAAGGAATTGGTGAACCCAAGGGAATTGATTTAAAGATTGAGACAATTGTTGTCACAATGCGACGTTGGACCATCTATGACCATGGTTGGGCATGGGTAATTTTCATATTGAGATAATATTTATCAGAATGTGACATATGACCATGGATGACGTTGATCGATTATTCATATTATAAACCAAAAGAACTAATAAACCCAAGGGTTTAATATTATAAACCAAAGGAATTGGTGAACCCAAGGGAAAACCATTACCCAACAAATTATAAACCAAAGGAATTGGTGAACCCAAGGGAATTGATTTAAACATCGACACAATTTTTGTCACAATGTGACGTTGGACCAACTATGACCATGGTTGGCCATGGGTGATTTTCATATTGAGACAATATATGTCAGAATGTGACATATGATCATGGATGATGTTGATCAATTATTCATACTATAAACCAAAAGAACTAATAAACGTAATGGTTTAATATTATAAACCAAAGGAATTGGTGAACCCAAGGGAATTGATTTAAACATCGAGACAATTTTTGTCACATTGCAACGTTGGACCAACTGTAACCATGGTTGGCCATGGGTGATTTTCATATTGAGACAATATTTGTCAGAATGTGACATTTGATCATGCATGACATTGATCAATTATTCATATAATAAACCAAAAGAACTAATAAACCCAAGGGTTTAATATTATAAACCAAAGGAATTGGTGAACCCAAGGGAATTGATTTAAACATTGAGACAATTGTTGTCACAATGCGACGTTGGACCTAACCATGGGTGATTTTCATATTGAGACAATATTTTTCAGAATGTGAGATATGATCATGGATGACGTTGATCGATTATTCATATTATAAACCAACACAACTAATAAACCCGAGGGTTTAATATTATAAACCAAAGGAATTGATGTACCCAAGGGAAAACCATTACCCAATAAATTATAAACCAAAGGAATTGGTGAACCCAAGGGAATTGATTTAAACATCGAGACAATTTTTGTCACAATGCGACGTTGGACCAACTATGACCATGGTCGGCCATGGGTGATTTTCATATTGAGATAATATTTGTCAGAATATGACATTTGATCATGGATGACATTGATCGATTATTCATATTATAAGCCAAAAGAACTAATAAACCCAAGGGTTTAATATTATAAACTAAAGGAATTGGTGAACCCAAGGGAATTGATTTAAACATTGACACAATTGTTGTCACAATGCGACGTTGGACTAACTATGACCATCGTTGGCCATGGGTGATTTTCATATCGAGACAATATTTTTCAAAATATGACATATGACCATGGATGACATTGATCGATTATTCATAATATAAACCAAAAGAACTAATAAACCCAAGGGTTTAATATTATAAACAAAAGGAATTGGTGAACCCAAGGGAAAACCATTACCCAAAAAATTATAAAGCAGAGGAATTGGTGAACCCAAGGGAATTGATTTAAACATGGAGACAATTTTTGTCACAATGCGATGGTGGACCAACTATGACCATGGTTTTCCATGGGTGATTTTCATATTGAGACAATATTTTTCAGAATGTGACATTTGATCATGGATGACATTGATAGATTATTCATATTATAAACCAAAAAAACTAATTAACCCAAGTGTTTAATATTATAAACCAAAGGAATTGGTAAACCAAGGAATCATCTCAAACATTGAGATAATTGTTGTCACAATGCGACGTTGGGGCAACTATGACCATGCTTTGCCATGGGTGCTTTTCATATTGGAGACAATATTTGTCGAATGTGACATATGATCATGGATGACATTGATCGAGTATTCATATTATAAACCAAAAGAACTAATAAACCAAAGGGTTTAATATTATAAACTAAAGGAATTGGTGAACCCAAGGGACAACCATTACCCAACAAATTATAAACCAAAAGGAATTGGTGAATCCAAGGGAATTGATTTAAACATTGAGACAATTGTTGTCACAATGCGACATTGGACCAACTATGACCATGGTTGGACATGGGTGATTTTCATATTGAGACAATATTTGTCGTAATGTGACATTTGATCATCGATGACATCGATCAATTATTCATATTATAAACCAAAAGAACTAATAAACCTTAAGGGTTTAATATTATAAACCAAATGAATTGGTGAACCCAAGGGAATTGATTTAAACATTGACAATTGCTGTCACAATGCGTGTTGGACCATGGTTGACCATCAGCAATATGGGTGATTTTCTAGATATTGAGACAATATTTTCAGAATGTGGCATATGACCATGGATGACGTTGATCAATTATTCATAATATAAAACCAAATGAACCGATAAACCCAAGGGTTTAATATTATAAACCAAAGGAATTGGTGAACCCAAGGGAAAACCATTACCCAACAAATTATAAACCAAAGGAATTAGTGAACCCAAGGGAATTGATTTAAACATCGAGACAATTTTTTTCACAATGCGACGTTGGACCAACTATGACCATGGTTGGTCATGGGTGATTCTCATATTGAGAAAATATTTGTCAGAATGTGAGATTTGATCATGGATGACATTGATCGATTATTCATATTATAAACCAAATGAACTAATAAACCCCGAGGTTTAATATTATAAACCAAAGGAGTTGGTCAACCCAAGGGAATTGATTTAAACATTGAGACAAGTGTTGTCACAATGCGACGTTGGACAAAGTATGACCATGGTTGGCCATGGATGATTTTCGTATTGATGTAATATTTGTCAAAATGTGACATATGATCATAGATGACGTTGATCGATTATTCATATTATAAACCAAAAGAACTAATAAACCCTAGGGTTTAATATTATAAACCAAAAAAACTAATAAACCAAAGGGTTTAATATTATAAACCAAAGGAATTGGTGAACCCAAGGGAAAACCATTACCCAACAAATTATAAACCAAAGGAATTGGTGAACCCAAGGGAATTGATTTAAACTTTGAGATAATTTTTGTCACAACGATATTGAGACAATGTTTGTCAAAATGTGACATTCGATCATGGATGACATTGATCGATTATTCATATTATAACTCAAAAGAACTAATAAACCCAAGGGTTTATTTTTATAAACCAAAGGAATCGGTGAACCCAAGCGAAAACCATTACCCAACAAATTATAAACCAAAGGAATTGGTGAACCCAAGGGAATTTATTTAAAGATTGAGACAATTGTTGTCACAATGCGACGCTGGACCAACTATTACCATGGTTGGCCATGGGTGATTGTCATATCAACCATTAGGTTTATTTTATTGTTTATAATATTTATCTTAGGGTTTATATAGTTTTTCTTTATAACACTAGTTCTTTGGGTTTAATATTATTCAACCATGGTCAACCATAATTTATCAAATCAATTGTGGTCAACCATGCTTATTCATGGTCAACCATGGTCAAACGTCGCATTGTGACGAAGATTGTCTCAATATGGAAATCAATCATCGTCTGAACGATGGTCCAACATCACAATATGACAAATATTGTCTCAATATGATAATCATGGTCAATCATGGTCACACATGGTCAAGAATTGTGAACAATGTTTTATAAAGTTAAACATGGTCAACCACAGTCAATCATGGTCAACCTTGTGTATGCATGGTCAACCATGTTTTATAGACTCAAACATGGTCAATCATTATCAACCTCGGTTATCCATGATCAATCTTGGTCAACCATGATTATCCATGGTTGGCCATGGGTGATTTTCATATTGAGACAATATTTGTCATAATGTGACATATGACCATGGATGACGTTGATCGATTATTCATATTATAAACCAAAATAACTAATAAACCCCAAGGGTTTAATATTATAAACCAAAGGAATTGGTGAACCCAAGGGAAAACCATTACCCAACAAATTATAAACCAAAGGAATTGGTGAACCCAAGGGAATTGATTTAAACATCGACACAATTTTTGTCACAATGTGACGTTGGACCAACTATGACCATGGTTGGCCATGGGTGATTTTCATATTGAGACAATATATGTCAGAATGTGACATATGATCATGGATGATGTTGATCAATTATTCATACTATAAACCAAAATAACTAATAAACGCAATGGTTTAATATTATAAACCAAAGGAATTGGTGAACCCAAGGGAATTGATTTAAACATCGAGACAATTTTTGTCACATTGCAACGTTGGACCAACTGTAACCATGGTTGGCCATGGGTGATTTTCATATTGAGACAATATTTATTAGAATGTGACATTTGATCATGGATGACATTGATCGATTATTCATATTATAAACCAAAAGAACTAATAAACCCGAGGGTTTAATATTATAAACCAAAGGAATTGCTGAACACACGGGAATTGATTTAAACATTGAGGCAATTGTTGTCACAATGCGAGCGTTGGACCTAACCATGGGTGATTTTCATATTGAGACAATATTTATTGAGAATGTGAGATATGATCATGGATGGCGTTGATCGATTATTCATATTATAAACCAACACAACTAATAAACTCGAGGGTTTAATATTATAAACCAAAGGAATTGGTGTACCCGAGGGAAAACCATTACCCAATAAATTATAAACCAAAGGAATTGGTGAACCCAAGGGGTGATTTAAACATCGAGACATTTTTTGTCACAATGCGACGTTGGACCAACTATGACCATGGTCGGCCATGGGTGATTTTCATATTGAGATAATATTTGTCAGAATATGACATTTGATCATGGATGACATTGATCGATTATTCATATTATAAGCCAAAAGAACTAATAAACCCAAGGGTTTAATATTATAAACTAAAGGAATTGGTGAACCCAAGGGAATTGATTTAAACATTGACACAATTGTTGTCACAATGCGACGTTGGACTAACTATGACCATCGTTGGCCATGGGTGATTTTCATATCGAGACAATATTTTTCAAAATGTGACATATGACCATGGATGACATTAATCGATTATTCATATTATAAACCAAAAGAACTAATAAACCCAAGGGTTTAATATTATAAACAAAAGGAATTGGTGAACCCAAGGGAAAACCATTACCCAAAAAATTATAAAGCAGAGGAATTGGTGAACCCAAGGGAATTGATTTAAACATGGAGACAATTTTTGTCACAATGCGACATTGTACTAACTATGACCATGGTTGGCCATGGGTGATTTTCATATTGAGACAATATTTGTCAGAATGTGACATTTGATCATGGATGACATTGATCGACTATTCATATTATAAACCAAAAGAATTAATAAACCCAAGGGTTTAATATTATAAACCAAAGGAATTGGTAAACCCAAGGGAATTGATTCAAACATTGAGATAATTGTTGTCACAATGCGACGTTGGGGCAACTATGACCATGCTTTGCCATGGGTGCTTTTCATATTGAGACAATATTTGTCAGAATGTGACATATGATCATGGATGACGTTGATCGAGTATTCATATTATAAACCAAAAGAACTAATAAACCCAAGGGTTTAGTATTATAAACTAAAGGAATTGGTGAACCCAAGGGAAAGCCATTACCCAACAAATTATAAACCAAAGGAATTGGTGAACCCAAGTGAATTGATTTGAACATCGAGACAATTTTTGTCACAATGCAACGTTGGACCAACTATGACCATGGTTGGCCATGGGTGATTTTCATATTGAGACAATATTTGTCAGAATGTGACATTTGATCATCGATGACATTGATCAATTATTCATATTATAAACCAAAATAACTAATAAACCCAAGGGTTTAATATTATAAACCAAATGAATTGGTGAACCCAAGGGAATTGATTTAAACATTGACACAATTGTTGTCACAATGCGAAGTTGGACCAACTATGACCATCGTTGGCCATGGGTGATTTTCATATTGAGACAATATTTGTCAGAATGTAGCATATGACCATGGATGACGTTGATCAATTATTCATATTATAAACCAAATGAACTGATAAACCCAAGGGTTTGATATTATAAACCAAAGGAATTGGTGAACCCAAGGGAAAAACATTACCGAACAAATTATAAACCAAAGGAATTGGTGAACCCAAGGTAATTGATTTAAACATCGAGACAATTTTTTTCACAATGCGACGTTGAACCAACTATGACCATGGTTGGCCATGGGTGATTTTCATATTGAGACAATATTTGTTAGAATGTGACATTTGATCATGGATGACATTGATTGATTATTCATATTATAAACCAAAAGAAGTAATAAACCCAAGGGTTTAATATTATAAACCAAATGAATTGGTTAACCCAAGGGAATCGATTTAAACATTGAGACAATTGTTGTCACAATGCGACATTGGACCAACTATGACCATGGTTGGCCATGGGTGATTTTCATATTGAGACAATATTTTTCAAAATGTGACATATGATTCTGGATGACGTTGATCAAGTATTCATATTATAAACCAAAAGAACTAATAAACCCAAGGGTTTAATATTATAAACCAAAAGAACTAATAAACCCAAGGGTTTAATATTATAAACCAAAGGAATTGGTGAACCCAAGGGAAAACCATTACCCAAAAAATTATAAACCAAAGGAATTGGTGAACCCAAGGGAATTGATTTAAACTTTGAGATAATTGTTGTCACAATGATATTGAGACAATGTTTGTCAAAATGTGACATTCGATCATGGATGACATTGATCGATTATTCATATTATAACTCAAAAGAACTAATAAACCCAAGGGTTTATTTTTATAAACCAAAGGAATCGGTGAACCCAAGCGAAAACCATTACCCAACAAATTATAAACCAAAGGAATTGGTGAACCCAAGGGAATTTATTTAAAGATTGAGACAATTGTTGTCACAATGCGACGCTGGACCAACTATTACCATGGTTGGCCATGGGTGATTCTCATATCAACCATTAGGTTTATTTTATTGTTTATAATATTTATCTTAGGGTTTATATAGTTTTTCTTTATAATACTAGTTCTTTGGGTTTAATATTATTCAACCATGGTCAACCATAATTTATCAAATCAATTGTGGTCAACCATGCTTATTCATGGTCAACCATGGTCAAACGTCGCATTGTGACGAAGATTGTCTCAATATGGAAATCAATCATCGTCTGAATGATGGTCCAACATCACAATATGACAAATATTGTCTCAATATGATAATCATGGTCAATCATGGTCACACATGGTCAAGAATTGTGAACAATGTTTTATAAAGTTAAACATGGTCAACCACAGTCAATCATGGTCAACCTTGTGTATGCATGGTCAACCATGTTTTATAGACTCAAACATGGTCAATCATTATCAACCTCGGTTATCCATGATCAATCTTGGTCAACCATGATTATCCATGGTTGGCCATGGGTGATTTTCATATTGAGACAATATTTGTCATAATGTGACATATGACCATGGATGACGTTGATCGATTATTCATATTATAAACCAAAATAACTAATAAACCCCAAGGGTTTAATATTATAAACCAAAGGAATTGGTGAACCCAAGGGAAAACCATTACCCAACAAATTATAAACCAAAGGAATTGGTGAACCCATGCGAATTGATTTAAACATCGAGACAATTTTTGTAACAATGCGACATTGGAACAACTATGACCATTGTTGGCCATGGGTGATTTTCATATTGAGACAATGTTTGTCAGAATGTGACATTTGATCATGGATGACATTGATCGATTATTCATATTATAAACCAAAAGACGTAATAAACCCAAGGGTTTAATATTATAAACCAAAGGAATTGGTGAACCCAAGGGAATTGATTTAAACATTGAGACAATTGTTGTCACAATGCGACGTTGGACCAACTATGACCATGGTTGGCCATGGGTGATTTTCATATTGACACAATATTTTTTAGAATGTGACATATGATCATGGATGACGTTGATCGAGTATTCATATTATAAACCAAAAGAACTAATAAACCTAAGGGTTTAATATTATAAACCAAAAGAACTAACAAACCCAAGGGTTTAATATTATAAACCAAAGGAATTGGTGAACCCAAGGGAATTGATTTAAACATTGAGATAATTGTTGTCACAATGATATTGAGACAATATTTGTCAGAATGTGACATTTGATGATGGATGACATTGATCAATTATTCATATTATAAACCAAAAGAAATAATAAACCCAAGGGTTTAATTTTATAAACCAAAGGAATTGGTGAAACCATGCGAAAACCATTACGCAACAAATTATAAACCAAAGGAATTGGTGAACCAAAGGGAATTCATTTAAACATTGAGACAATTGTTGTCACAATGCGACGCTGGACCAACTATGACCATGGTTGGCCATGGGTGATTTTCATATCAACCATTGGGTTTATTTTATTGTTTATAATATTTATCTTAGGGTTTATATACTTTTTATTTATAATACTAGTTCTTTGGGTTTAATATTATTCAACCATGGTCAACCATATTTTATCAAATGAATTGTGGTCAACCATGCTTATACATGGTCAACCATGGTCAAACGTCGCATTGTGACAAATATTGTCTTAATATGGAAATCAATCATCGTCTGAACCTTGGTCCAACGTCACAATATGACAAAGATTGTCTCAATATGATAATCATGGTCAATCATGGTCACACATGGTCAAGAATTGTTAGCCATGTTTTATAAAGTTAAAGATTGTCAACCGCGGTCAATCATGGTCAACCTTGTGTATGCATGGTCAACCATGTTTTATAGACTCAAACATGGTCAATCATTATCAACCTTGGTTATCCGTGATCAATCTTGGTCAACCATGATTATCCATTGACAACCATATTTTATAAAGCTACACATGTTTTATTTTAAAATGATAATAATAGTATTATTTATAATAATAATTTTATTGTAATAGTTGTTTTTAATATTGTTTTTTTAATTTATATTTAATATTATTATGAATTTTTTTTTTTATAAATTAGATTAATTAATTGAATTAATTATTCTATATTAAATTGAGTCATTATTATTATGTTTAAATTATTAATTAATTAAAAGTATTATTAATAATATTATTGTTACTATTATTATTAAATTAAATTATTGAATATTATTTAATTATTTAATAATTATTTAACATTTTAATCAACTAAAAACTAATTATTTAAATAAAAACAATATTAAAGATAAACTATTAGAATAAAATATGATCTCGAAAACGAATTATAAAACTTATGGATGATATTGTTTTGTATGTGATTATTACCAAAAGATTTTATTCATAAGTATTATTACAAAATAATTATTATTATTAAAAATATGGTTATTAATTAATATTATTGCTATTATCAATTAATAATATTATTAAATAATTAACAATAATAGTAATAATTAATAATTAATAATATATTGAATTAAATAATATAACATATTTTAAAAATTATTTAATTAAATAAATAATTACTAAATAATTAACTAATATACCATGACTTTTATTATTATTATTATTAATTATTAATAATAATATAAATAATTTATAAAAATAATAATTTATTAAATTAGTTATTTTTGTAATATTGTTATTATTTATTTATTATATATTTATTATTATGAGTTTAATATTACATCTATTACATCATAATATTTGTTGCAATACTGACCCTCCTAGCCTTTTAAGATGTCAAAATTATAGTGAGCTTGGGAGGCTTCTCTCCAAGCTTTTTGAGCATAGGAATAAACCTGAAATCAAACTAAATAATTCTTTTCTTTAGGTCCGATAAACCAAAAGATTGGTCTCAGTGGCTGTTAACCACCACCCCCATCATCATCATCATCATCATCATCATTCATTTATGTATATTTCATTTATTAGTATTATTATTAATTATAATTGAAATATAATAATATTAATATTTTTTTAATGATAATAATATTATTATTGTATATTTAACAATATCGAAATTTATTATTTATTTATTTATTATTTAATAATAATAATAATAATAATAATAATTAATTTGCAATAATAATAATTAATATTATGTTGATAATAATAATAATAATAAATTAACTATAATAATATAAATTAAACACTTTTATTATTTGTAATGATAATAATAATTTGTTGTATTAATTATTTTTATACTATTATTATTATTTTTTATTATTAAATATTTATTAATATGATTTTAATATTATGATTAATATAGATTTATTTCATTTATGGCAATTTCAGTTATTATTAGTATTATTAATTGTAATTGAAATGCAATAATATTAGTATATATTTTATAATAATAATAATAATATTATTATATATTTAACAATATCAAACATAATGAATCGGACTCCACTAGATCTTGTATCCAAATAGAGTTCATTTGTCAGATTAAAGTTCGGATTCACCTTGTGTTGAAGCTGGAATATTATAATTTCTCAAATTCATTTAAAATCAAACTTGAATTCCCTTGGGAGTATAATATGTTGATTTGTAAATGACAGTTAACTTTCTATAGTATTAAAATATTATGAATAAATATTTCAAAGCCTTTGTACAAATATCCAAGCTTCGAGGTTATGATATTAACCCATTTGAATGACTATTTTAATTCTTTGAACAAGACATTAACGTTGAACTCTTCACGGGCCCACACAACCAATGTATAATAACCAATATTAAATGGAAAGAACGTTGGGCCATACCTCATACTAACCCTCGTGCAACTTCCAAAGTGAACGCCCTTAGATCTTTCGCCTTCAAGATCGAACGCAAATCGTGTTAGTTTTATCATAGAACTTTAGCACAAAAATATTGCACGATATAAGAAGTATTCAAGAGATGACATGTCCAAAATGTATTGGATCGCATTCTAAATTGAAAAACCACTCCTTAGCACAAGAGCCACGCGATACCGGCTGTATTACTCCTTCAAAATTGCTTTCATCAAAATTGGTATTTGACTGTGTTTAACTCAGAATTCCGCTCCTTTAAACCCGTCTTTCTCTGCGTTAACACTATGAATCGACCTCACTGTTGTCGATTCAAAAAAACAAATTTCGATGCAAGACTTAACGTGCTCACTTGAAAATTTTAAGCTCTAAACATAATGAATCGGAATCCACCAAATCTTGTATCGAAACAGAGTTCATTTGTCGGATTAAAGTTCAGATTCACCTTGCATTGAAGCTGGAATTAGAATTGCATTTCATTGGCATCATTAAAACAACAATGTTTTATCGCAATTGATATTACTCAGCAAACAGAGTTTTCAATGCAAATCAAATATATTCAATGAGCAAATATTGATATTGTTTGCGTCCTTAATAAAATCATCGATTCTTTGTTTGGTAACCTTAACACCATAATCGGTATCGACTCTTGCAAATCAAACCCTACAAACTGTTATATAAACTCTAATCAATATCAGAATTGATATCTGATATGAGCCAGTTTAAGGTTATCAGTTCTTGAACGAGTACTTGAAACAGAAGTTTCTGTACATAAAAATTACCTTGGTTGCCGGAGTTAGCCAACAAATCTAATGAATTCTTTCGTCACCTTTCATTGTGCCCGGCCAACCTCCTTCTGCAACTCCTCTTTGAATCGTCCATTACAAAACTTAATAATTGGACTTTATAATATCATGTAAAACATGAAAATACAATATTGTCATTGAATTAGCAGTAGATACTAACAGAAAGTGTCTGTGACATAATTTTTATTGTAGGACAATCATTGTGAGATCTTAAAAGAGGATTTAAGCTTTAATATAAAAAATCTGAAATTCACATTGAATTCATATTTTCAACTCCAAAATTAATGCTTCAAACATGAGGGTGGACTTCTGAGGCCTATTACCACTGAGAATTGTGCATAGTTTATACTTTTTTACGGTTATAAAATGGATTCCTGCCTCTTAATTCTCAGCAAGTACGTGAAATTTTGAAATACTTCGAAACAAATTGTTTCTTTGCTACAAATATTCGAATGTTACAAAATCTGATGAACAGATTGAAATTGGTGAACCGCAAATCTTGCAAGGTATGATGAACCACTGCTGGTTCAGAGTGAAGCTAAATGTGTGCAAACCTCATCAAGGAGAAATCGGACTGATTTTCGAGCACCTGACCCATCTGGGAAACTAGTCCTCAGGCTGGATGGTCCCAAAAGAAAACACAAAACAACAAATAACAGTGAAGAAAATTGTCTCTTCCCCTATAATTAACTCCGTGTCAAGGCACATCATGCTTTATGAGGTCCAGAAACACAACACAACCGATTCTTGTTGGATTTTCATGCATCATCATGTTTACGATTGCACGAAGTTTCTCAAGGATCATCCTGGCGGAATGGACAACATTTTTCTCAACCCCGGTTCGGATTGCACAGAGGAATTCGATGCAATCCACTCAAACAAAGGTAAGGCCATGCTGGAGGACTATAGAATACGCGAGCTCGTGACAAAGGCCATAGCGAATGGATCAAACTGCTCTTCCTCGGATACGTCTCAGAGATCTTGAGGATGAGATTGAGACGTTTCTTGCGTATGCCAACAGAACTGAAGACTTAATAACGCCTCTTTCAATTCCATTCACTCCAAAATATTTAGACCCCCACATTTCATGTGATGACGGGAATGGCTGGCATGCGTCAAGAGCCCTCCAGAATTTCAACCATCACAGCCGTTACATTCCACGTCAAGACAATCGTGTCATTCGATGGTTCAGCAGTGTGAGCCGCTCACATTTGTTTGAGAATTTGAACCATCAATTAGGTGGTTCAACCACAACATTTCCTCTCACGATGTGTCCGTGTCCGGGGGCACCTTCAGACACCTTTCATAACCATTTCACACACTTGGATAAGGGTTAATGTTTCAGCTTAATTCCAAATGTTAACCTTGATAGGTGGCAATTAATAAATGGTATAGTAAATTTTTAATCAAGATTTGTAAATTTTTAGTTTAAGTATGGTTTAATCACATGTTTTAGATATGCAAGTAAGTTAGTGGGGTAGATTTGATCCATTGATTTAGTGGCGACGATGAGAATATACTGGCATCTTTCAATCTATACCATCGGATGAAAAAAATTAATTAGCAAAAAGACTAATCAAGCGAATTCCAATAGCGGGTACGCCTATAGGTGTAAATATGTCTTTAAAAAATTAATTTTATTATGTATAATTTAGAATTCCAAGATTGGTTTAATAAAATTCAAACCAAAATTACACCAATTCCTAATATTTATTTCAAAAATAGTATGAATCAGAAAAAATTAACTCAGAGAAAGTCATTCAATTTTTTTGCCTGTTTGACTACAGAGGCCAGTGGAGTGGCCAGTGGTTAGTAGTAATGCAGATGAGCTTGAGATTTCTCTGGCAAGGGCTTCAATGCCAAACAAGACACTGATCATTACAGCAGCAAATAATGCATGGATGGAACCCAACAGCCTCATAGATATGTTGTTGGAAAGCTTTCGTCTTGGTGAGGGAACAGAGGACCTTCTAGACTATCTCCTCCTTTTTTCGTTAGATGAAACGACCTTCAACTGCTGTAAGGAAATACATCCCCATTGCTATAATTTTAGGACAGAAGGGGTTGATTTTTCAGGCGACAAGATTTTCATGACTAAGGATTACTTGAAGATCACTCGGAGAAGAATAGAATTCTTGAAGAATGTGGTAGAGCACAGATTTAGTTTCATCTTCATTGTAATTTTACCTCTCAAGATTTTTTTCAAAAGAAAAAAAGAAAATCAAAAGAGTATATTGATGATTAAGAAAGATAACTAAAACTCTAGAGCTTACATTACAACTGTTTCTGAGAAAAACCACAAGAACTATATCATATTAGAATAAAAATATACCTGGTAAATCCAAAAAGATATATATATATATATATATGATAAACTAAATTTATCCCTCCATTCTTCAAATATATTACTTGAAAAATTAAGTAATGTTTAGATAATACATCCACATTACATTTAGTTCCCTAAAAATATGAAGCATTTACAAATAAGAGAATTTCTTATGGAAGAGCTCTGATCTTAAGTTGCCATGCCCCCAAAACCATACACCTAAGTTGTTGTCCTCCCTTTGCCATTTTATTGTTGAAAATGAATCACCAAATATTTTCATACATTTAATTGAAAGCTTTGAAGAAAACTTGAGCAACCCCAAAAACCCAATAATTCCCTTATTTGATTTGTTAGCTTCCCTAATCCAATTTTTAACTTAAAAAAATGAGACTCATTAAGATTGATAATAATACCAGCTCTGCATCTATTTCTATAATATAGCACCATCAAAGAAATCCATGGATTAGTCACTTTGATAACCAGCTTCCAACTTCTTCTTATCTCTTTTTTCTTTTAAAACTTTACATGCTCTTGCAAGTACCAGAATTTTTTACAGCAATTTGAAGAATATTGAAATTTGGAGTTTCATAGAGACATTTATTCTTCACAATTCAGATTCATCACATAAGGTTCTTAAGAAAAACCACATGCAGTTCATCCCAAGAACCCCAACATCTGAAGTTTACATCCCTTAGCAGACACTGATAATAACTGGGCTGGATTAGGTTATAATAGATTTTAATAGTGGGGATGTGATATT
The DNA here is from genome assembly GCA_034641835.2 of Pinus albicaulis. Classification (NCBI taxonomy): domain Eukaryota; kingdom Viridiplantae; phylum Streptophyta; class Pinopsida; order Pinales; family Pinaceae; genus Pinus; species Pinus albicaulis. Next base: position 1,254,202,232 of record CM076572.1, on the reverse strand, counting down.
GATTGATGGGAGTTTAGCCGTGTTCTTGATTCTGAGGATACTATATATTTTATTTGATAATCCCTGAAGAACCCTTATTTATTAAGCACATAGGCTTCCATTAGGTTTGCAGGTTAATTTCCCTTTCATCAAAATTTTGTTTTTATTGTCATCAATCGAAGATCTTTGGCATATTTTCTCTCTCCTTTACATTAATTCACAGAGTTATCAATGGATGGAGAGTTCAAAAATAATTTTGTTACATCTTCAATTATTTTTTCAAATTTATTTAATCTGATTATAAATTCACTACCATAAATTTTTTAGATAGCTACTTTTCACATTTATAATGAGAAATGCAATGCCCAAGTGTTCTCTCCTTATTATTTTTGTGGAATGTTTTCTATTCCTAGTTTTTATGTCATTGAACCATTTCTGGTTGACTCAAGCAAAAGCAGGTGGCTATCTTCCTACACCCAGGCCTAGAATTTCAAATATTTTCAGCCTGTCAAATGAAAATTTGATGACGGGTGTTAGTTTTTCATGCCTGTCAATTTACGTTTTAAGTAAATTTATGACTATCAATTATTTTTTGGTTTTCAAGAGTTTCTTGGTATGTTAATTGTGACTAATATTCATTGTCTATCCCATAGAAATTAAATAGAGAAAATGCCAAAAATAAAAATGCAAGCATGATACAAATCTTGTTTAGCAAACACATACGATGTCCCACAAGCACCATGGAGATGAAGTATCGATTTGAACATCTACTCTAACTCCACAGAAACTCATAAAACTACAAAATAATAAGCAAAAAATAACAAATTGAAAACAATGTTTGAAAGAAAAAACACGAGACATCCCAGTCTTAAAGCACCCCTCAGTCACTTTGACACTCAATGACTGTGGTCTAAGAGTGCCAATAATTTTCATCATTCCATGAAATAAATTATGTAAGATACAAAAAGCTAAAGCTATTTTCAAGACTAGGATTTAATCAAAAGTTATCTGCAAAATTATCATAAGTTGCCAATACAATGGTAAACTATGCAAGAAAAAGTTCTTAAAATAAAGCTAAAGTATATAGGTTGCGAAGAATAAGTTCAGTTATGATTTCCGAAGCCAAGCCCAAAAATCAAAACAATACATGGTTAAATGATTAACAACTATTTCCAGCACATATTTTACCTAATGAGCACTCTTCTGAAATTTCAATTGAATCCAAGGTTGAAAATTTCATTCATGTAAGGAAAAGGTTAGCAACTATTTCCAACACATATTTTAACTAATGACCAAACTCTTTTGAAATTTCATTCAATCCAAGGTTGAAAATTTCACTTATGTAAGGAAAAGAAAGTTTGAGGTTTGCAGTTGTTATTAAATGGATCTAATAGTGTCTGAAATGTCATTCAATCCAAGGTTGAAAATTTCACTTATGTAAGGAAAAGAAAGTTTGAGGTTTGCAGTTGTTATTAAATGGATCTAATAGTGCCAAGTTATGAATAAGAACATGTATGGAACTCCACAAAAGAGATTTAAACTGTGGTTTCAGTTATTTTTTTCCCTGTGTCTAATTTCACATAAGAATGACCTGTAGCTAAAAATTTCTTTGAAAATCTGCCTAATCAAGTTTACAAAATAAAAAATAGAGAGAGAGTTTCACACGAAAATATCCTTCTATCAAAATACATAGAGGAATCGAAATGGTGTTTGAGGAAATGAAACCATCTTTCATTGGTGTTGGCAATTCCCTTTAATGTTGGAGAAGTATACTATCTAGTTACAAGATGTTGGCCATTTCGTGGATGAGCTATGGTGATTTCCTTCAGCCCAATTTTGTAGAGGGTTTGAGAAAATGTAACTGATGCAACACCTGGATTTGGGGAAATAACAATGACAAGATTTCTTGCACTCAGGAAAAGAGTGATTAGAAGTGGCTTTTGGAATCAAGTGAGATCAAGATATTGTGAATGCAGACTAGCCAGAGAGGATATGATTCACACAGGCTAGAGCCCTATTCTCCCAAGAAATAGATAGAAGTCTATCATCTAACGCAATTGATTGCAGTACAGTTCCAGGAAGAGAAATATTACCTTCGCCATGCATAAGACCTAGACCACCGTAGCTAATGGAAGGCAAGATCAGACAAGGGTTGGTGGTAAGAATAAAGATAAGGGATTCATCAACGAAAAAGGTTAAATATTAAAGATTCAAAGTGCTTGCATTGATGGCTTCGGTCGGGCTTCAGGCAGAATCTCCTCCCATTTCTATAAGTAGAGTCCCACCTTTGCAGATGGTTTATACTTGATCATATATATGACTTTTACAAACAAAAACTCATGGAATCGAAGTAGAGGAACACAGTTCCTCCCCATTCATAGCAGTGTTTTTTTAGTCTAGTCACCACACCATTTAATCATTCATTCCAAAAAGAAGGGTTGAGTGCTAATGTAGGATACGAAGCTTTGGAGCTTTATTTAGGCAACAATCGCATATGTTTTTCCTCTTTCTTGATTGAAGAGATTCAGCTTGTTTCAGGGTTTGTTTTCCAGAAGAAAGTAAATGGTTGGTGGCCGAGTAAATGGTTTGACATCCCTAGAAGATACGGAGGGGAATAGTGTTTGATGGACCACATGGCTGGCAATATATGCAATGAATGTGGAGGATATGTCTAATCCCCATCATATCAACCCACTAGTATCCCTACAACTGATATGGGCTTCCCATAGTTGATTATTTTTATGGTCGGTCGATGGCACTCCACTACCGAATTCCAAACTATAGCCGTTGTTATTGGTTATTATAAACTAGCATTTGCACCAAGAGGTGAAAAGTAACGCCACAAGTGGAGAATGTGGAAAACAATAATTAAATACAATATATGGAAATTTTAGTTTCTATATATATTTTAAAGAATATAAAATACATTATGACTTGTGATCAGATTCTTGGAAAACTAAGAAAAATCAGATTCCTAGAGAACAAAGAGAAATTAATCCTTGCTCTTGAACTCAAAATAAATCTATGTACAATAATAAAAACACGCCTTGGATGCCTTAAGAAATGGATTGAAACTGTCACAATACATTTTGAATATATGCATATGTGACTAACATTATTGTTCTGAAGTGAAAAAAGCAATGCATAACCAACTTTCACATCTAAAGATTAGCCTGTAAACAGAAAAGCGATTGGAATATAAGGATTAATTCAATTGATAGGAATATAAGGATTGGAATATGCGATTTTGAATAGAAAAGTGAAGGGATAACCTTATAAACAAATATTCCAATGAAACAAAAATGAAGCTCTAATGCGCATGAGAAAACTAACTCCTTGCACCCTTCACAGTGATGCTGGTACATACTATTAGTAGAAAATATCATTTTTACCATGAAATTAGATAAACTTACTGTATAGTGATAGGTAATAGAAATAATTAGCTCACTTGTACATATCATCAAATTAACAAGACAAATCTAAATATGTATATATTGCTTTCTATAGATATCTTAATTTACCCTTTTTCTCTTGAGATGCATTAGATAAGCATATTGATCTTCAGAAAAAATGCTTGATTACCATAAAAAAAACCTTAGAGCCTGCATTTCTTCTAGGCTCTTTTTAGAAGTTTTAGGAGGGAGAGACTAGCTTAATTGGGTAGAAGATAAATGCCTACCATACATGTTACATTTTTAATTGCATCTCTGTCTGTTGAGGCTTTGACTGGTTCATAAAATCCATCTCCTCTATTTCTTTGTTTTAGTAAGACTAGTTTATTTAATATTATTATCCAAAAATTGTTTCCAAGATAGTGAGATTAGCATAGACCTTTTTCACTATCAGAAATTGACTATTTACAATTTTCAAGTGCTTCTCTCATTCTGCCAACAACCGTGTGAGTGGCTGCACGATTGTTATAGCACAACATTGATGCCTGGATAAAACTCTTTGATGTCTCATTAGGAGATACAATACTTGCCCCTCGTGAAAAACATTTCTCTGCTTTAGGAAAGTCTCTGTTTGCATAAGCTTGATTTCCTCTGAGCCACTTTTTTCACAAGCCTACTTTGTTGCAACACTTTTTACAACATTTGAGATGATTGTTCCTGCACTTGCTTCTTTGTGCTTGGACATAAATGGAAATGGCTCTGGAAAATGATTTCCTTTCTGTTCTTCATCTTTCTGTTTTGTACCTTGAAGCTTATTTCCATTAGGACTTTTGATTTCTCATTGCATTCCATTATTTAAAAAAAAAAACAAAAGTCTATGGTAAGAGGAGATGACTTAGTATTAATATCACAACTTTTTGCATTTATATTTTCTCCAAGTTTTGTCCAACGACTTCTTCTGGCATGTTGTCTGATGGAGTAGAAATTCAAGAGGGACATGCAAAGTTAAACTGCTTATTTTGACTACTTTATTTAGTTTTTTATTTTGCACCACCTTCATTGATTCTTATCTTTTCCATTTTAGAATTTAACAACTCACTTTTAGCACTTGCAATAGATATATTCTCTTTAGAAAATTTCCATTTACTATTATTACTTCTATCAGGCAATAAAGACATTGCTTCACAAGTTTTTTTACTTCTCTGCCAAGACAGACCCTCTCATCCTTTAGATGGTTTTTCTTGGTGATGGCTTTTGGCATCCATTTCCTTATCGGTACCAATATGTAAGTTCAAAGTGCATCCATCAGCTCTTCAACCTTGGCTTCGATAACAAGAGATTCATGTATATTGTATCTTGATTGAGCAACATACTAGAGGAAGCTTCTCATGTTACTGAAGATTGCTCCAAATCTGGCATTTAGTGATTGCCAAAAGAAGACTCATCTTTAGAAGCAATTTCATTGTAAGGAGAAAAATCCATTGGTGAACCTCCCTTAGTGTTATTGGCTGAAGTGAAACATGGAATGTACCTTTTTGGCTTAGGAGCAGAGCACCTATGATTTGGGGTAAAACAATGCAAGTTTAGGGCATTTTTGTGCGAAGAATGCAGTGAGATATGTTGGGTATGAAGTAGAGCTAATTTTGAGCTCGATTTTGCAGAAAAATGCATCAAATTTGTACTTACTGATGAAGACCATGTAGCGTTTATGGCCACCATTGTCATCTTGGGAGCAAGACTGACAAGAGCTGCCAAAAATAAGAGTTCACAGAAAGGTCGTCGGTTTATGGAGTATCAATGTATGGTCTATGATTTATATTTCACTTGAGCAAACACAACACCACTGTCCACTAAAATCTTGGATGCCGATAACCTTGAAGCCCAAAACCACGAGTCAAGTTTACCATAAGCAGCACCTGCCTCCATTGTTGGACTGGGAGATGCTGCCGTCACCTCTGTTGCCGCTGCTGCTACTCCCACTCCCACCATTATCATCACAACAGCCAATAGAGCCGCAGATGCGTACTTTCCTTCCCCTGCCATTCTCACTCACGCTTTGTGATTGGTTCATAAAATCCATAAGAAAACCCTAGAGCATGCATTTCTTCTGGATTGTGGATTTTTCTGATCTATTCCAGACTTTAGAATCATCAGACTGCTGGTTCTCAATGTCCATGGGAAGCTTCATCTTTGCTAATGACTCCAGAAATCATCCCGGCTGATAGGTTACACCAACTCTAAGCTGCAAAACGAGCTCTGATATGAACATGGAAAGGAAATTTGTTGAACCAGTGGATTATTGTGTCTGTGATTTCCAGTCTGATAATGTCTATGGGGGCGATGGGCGATTATGGTGGATATGGGCACACTTCAATGCTGCAGAAACAAACATGTACAGGTATGGAGGAAGGATGACGTGTACGCAAGTATGTCAGAGAAGAGAGGATGGCTGGGGAGTACATGCATTTCAACTCTGCAATAGGTAGTGAGCAGGTATGCAGGGATGGAGATAGGAAATATGGACAGATGGCGAATTTTAATTAGTTGTAGGGATGAACACATGGGAATTTTAATACGCTGGAAGGGTGATAAGAAAAGCTTCTCATTGGCTGGGGTGAACAGTCTCTGCTCACCTAAAGCCAGCAAAGAGAATGCCTCCAGCATAATTATGACGGTAAATTTAAATTTGTGAACGTCATATTTACCGTTTCGAAGTTTATTTACCCATCATTTGCAATGTTTCTAAAATATTTTAGACCATCAAATACGTTTAAAAACCAAAAAAACGTTTTGTGGAATGTCAATTGCCAGGCCTGCCTACACCAACTCTGACTTAAATTGTGTGCCTTTTAGATAGCTACTTTTCATATTTAAAATGAGAAATGCAATGCCCAAGTGTTCTCTCCTTATTATTCTCTCTCTCTCTCTCTTTTTTAAATCTAGTATAATCGGTAACTGGTGAGATTTTTCCTGAACAAGGCCCAGGATCAAATCTTACTGGCTGCCACTATAAACCTAGGCTAGGTGCCACAGCCTGCAAGCCACACATTAGCAATTAACTTATGCCTCAAAGTGTTCTCTCCTTATTATTCTTATGGAATGTTTTCTATTCTTGGTTTTTATGTCATTGAACCGTTTCTGGTTGACTCAAGCAACAACGGGTGGCTATCTTCCTACATCAACTCTAACTTATATGGTGTGCCAGGATATATTATGATTACATTCTATGGCTTCAGTGTGGTAAAAAGATAAAAAATTACAAAAACGAGAGCTCGTACCTGCTACTTAGTAGTTGTGCTATGTGAATCGTTCTATGGCTTAATTCGGGTAAAACATAATAAAAAAAATACTTTTCCAAAGTACTGATAGATGCAGGGAAACGATGAATGGCATTCATTCATAGTCCAATTGCAATTTACATGGTGCCAAAACCAGGGAGGGAAATTGCTGCATTTTAGCTGCTCTTTAGGCCACTTTCTCTTTAGAATTGAGATCAATGGTTTTGGGTTATCTTCTCTTTAGTCCACTTTCTATTTAGAATTGAGATCAGTGGTTTTGGGTTATCTGCTCTTTAGTCCACTTTCTATTTAGAATTGAGATCAGTGGTTTTGGGTTATCTACTCTTTAGGCCACTTTCTCTTTAGAATTGAGATTAGTGGGTTTGGGTATTTTTGTTGATTGTAGATTCACAACATCTAAGTATTATAGAGTATTATTTTTGCAATCGACATAAATTCATGCAGGTAAATTAGATAAAAGTAATTTTTTTTTTTTTTAAAGAGTAATAAGAATATATATATATATGTTCGCCTTTACTACCAGAGCTTATGTTTATTACATATTGTATACTGAATCTGCAATGAACATAAAAATGAACATAACCTAAATTTTTATATATACACATTAGCAATATACTGCAATAGACATAAAAATGCCCATCTTTCTTGGCTCTTTCTTGGGCATGCTATTTTTAAATAAGAATACGTATCTTAACTTTTTTTTGGGTATGATTTTTTATGTTTATCTCTACATTGGGCATGATATTATTAGATCGGAGACTTTTCTGATCCATAATTAGATAAATGACTTTTGTGAACATGATATTGTTCTTGATTTTCTATGCTCTTGCATTTTTGCTTTAAATTACATAAAATCGACATTTTAAATAATGTTGTGCAGGATGCAGATGTGGTATGGCTCAGAAATCCCTTCGCAAGGTTCTGAAGGGAGGCAGATTTCCAAATTTTTTGTGATACATGCGACTATGGTCGCACCGATCTCAGAAACTTACCAAATACAGGTTTTACATTTGTTCGTTCCAATGAGCGAACAATCAAACTGTATAATTTATGGTACCACTCTACCCAGCACTACCCTCAGAGACATGATCAAAATGTCTTCAACAACAAGATGAAATTCTCGAAAGAGTTTAAACAGATCGGGCTCAATCTATTGTTTCTTGACGCAACATACTTCAGTGGATTCTGTGACACAAGAGCGACGTTAGAATACGTGTGTACTATGCATGCTAATTGTTGTAGAGGTGTAAAGGCCAAGACTCACGACCTGAGAATAACTCTTGAAGAGTGGAAGTTATTTAGATCAGAAAATAAACAAGGGAGGCTGCGAAGCAGCAAGTCCCTGCCGCTGAGTTAAATAAATCCAGTATATTGGCACGGGATCTATATCTCCAACTACTGGGACTGGCTCTCTCACTCGAACTGGGACCGGTGACTAAGCAGCTGGATCAACGGATTCTGGGTCAACAACTGGTTCAACGGATGCAACTGTTAGAGAAACTTCAATAGGCGTTTCAACGGGTGCTACTTCAATTGCTTCTGGGATAACTGGGTCATTAGCATCATCAACCGGCACATTCACGGGTTTTCCCACTCGATCTGCTCGAACTGACTCAGATGCAGCTAGCATTGCCGTTGGTGGTTATCGAAATGAAGTGGGCTCTGGTATTGCTTTATTCTGTTTCTTAAATTTGTGTCTTCAAACAGAGAACTGGAAAAATGCTAGGTAATGTTCATGTTGAGAAAAAAATAACAGAGCATTTTTGTTTCATTTTGCAGGACATACTAGCAGACAAGGATAAAACAGCTCAGGAAAGCTATCATCTCCAAAAGAGTAGTGATTATTTTTCCTCTTAATATTTTGTTGTTAGGAGAGAGCAACAACCCAAAACTTCAGTATTTTTGGGGAATTTTAACATGACAAGCATGAAATTAGAAGTTAGAAGGGCTGTAAATTACCTACGATTAAATTTGGAACAACAATTTATTTTATTTTATGCTTAAAATGAATATGTTTGTTTCCAAAATAGGCAGAGTCTACAGTGTCTCCAGAGATTAGAAGGGCTAGAAGTTATCTATGATTTAATTTGGAACAAAAAATTATATGAAAAAAAACAAAGGACATTAAAAAAATGTAAGTGCAAAAAATACAATCCCCATAATCAAAACATGGTTGTTGAAGGGTGACTTTAATAGAAAGATAATTGACCAAAAAGAAATGTATATTGTGCAATGTAATGTCTAGGTGAGTAAGTCTAAACTATCGAAGGATATTCTAATTTGTGAGATGCCTAAAAAGTGTGGACCTGTGTTCAAAAAGAGCGAATTTAAGTTGAAAAAAAGAGGAGATTGGATGTTTGTGAAAAGGAAAAAACAATAGAGTTACCCAAGAAAAGCCACCTTCATGGCTTCTGCAATTACTTCTACGTAGACCATGTTCAACCTATGATTCACTACCAATTTGAGGAAGGATAGTGTTCAGTGCTGCATGGATGCCACTGGATTTGTCTCAAAAATACAGTCAGATTTTCATGCAACTTCAGTAGACCCTTGAGATTAGACATTATTCATTAATCTTTACCACACACGCTGCCACCTACTCGACGAGTGATTTGTAAGGGATTTGCAAAGCTATCCCTTACATCCTTTGTTTCCTTTACATGTAAGCTTTACATTATCACTCAAATTAAAGAAAATATTGGCAAGGGATTTACCATCTCTAACATACGATTTTTTTGTTCCTTCATCTTCGGTACTAGGGCACCCAGGTTCTGAATGAATAAAATTTAGTTTTTCATGATAATACAGAGGTTGAATGACAATTTTGGAAAAATTCGCTGTAATACTATCTACCAGTAATGTCTACTTTTGCTTGAGCTAGCAGGGTTTAGAAAACAGTGGTAAGGGAAGTGCCCCAAAATAAGGAAAATTCATGTTATGCAGAGTTAAAGCCAGAAGCTTAAACTAAACAGAATAAAGCTCCATAATTTAAACTGATATTTTATAATATTTGTTTAACTGTGAATGCTACTTCCAGCAATGAACACAGTTGTTACCAATGCCAAAATCAGACAAAAACTGAAAAGGAAAACCAGTCTTCTGAAGGAAACCATTGTTAACCAGGAATTGTTTTCTATATGAATAGTTGGATGCTAAGTACAGCAATTACAACTTCAATCCGAGGTGCCATAGGTTGAAACCCACACCATCAAATCACTCCACTTCTGGTCAGTTTTCTCTCACGGTCGAGGACATTTTTCAGCAACAATTTCTCCTAAAAAAAATCAATACCATGTTAGAAGTTTGGGCAGACCAGAATAATTTATAACAAACTTTAAAGCAAAATACAGATGGTTATCAATCTAACAAAATCTAGCACGGATTATTAAACACAGCACAAGATGAAATATTCAAAAGAATAAACACAAATCTTTGGTATTAATGTGTACATAATCTGCTGTATATGGAAATGAGAAAACATATTATTGTTAATTTAGAGATATTCTAAAATTCAATAGACAGGAAGAAGGTCAATTGTTAATTTCCTATCAATAGAATTCCAAAATATTCTAGAAATCTGCAAAATTGCCAGGCAATATCTTTTGATTCAGAACATACTATTGTCTCTAAAAAATTTTGCAAATATTTGCTTGACCATATTTTCAAAAATATTTTGGAATCCTATTGATAAGAAAAAACAAGATGAAACAATTGACCGGTCAAATTCTGAAACATTACTCTACATTCTAGTTAAATTCAACTCCTTGTCTTTGCCACTGAAACAATAATAATCTGCTAACCTAGCCATGCTGTCTGCCTGGAACTGCTCCGAATACTAAGTACTATGCATCTTCCTCTTCCACCCGGATGGGATTACATTTCCAGACATTTTAGCTCTAACCTTCCCACCAAAAAAACATATATTTATTTTAACATTAATCTTTCCACCAAAGAAACATATTTATTTGAACAATTGTTCCGAAATCGAAGAATCACGAAACCCTAAAAGAAGAAACATTGCGAAAATTCAGAGACTGCCTAAGCATTAGGGTACGAATTTTAACTGCAATGGGATCCAATTACGGAACGAATTTCAACTGTAATGGAATCCAATCCCATAGAAGTTATAGTGTGGTACGGTACGCTGGACAGTTGATAGAGACAACGCCTAGCAACAAGCAAAAGGCAGTTTTAAGACCATTCCAAGTAAATGTTGGAACCATTAATTTTGCACCATGAATTGTGTCAGTATTCTCTTTTGTAAATCAATTACATACAGAATCGGGCCAATCATATTTTAATAGAAGCCAATGGCGTAAATTTCTTGAAAGAATGATGGAATTTTTTCATCTTATCCCCTAATGATGGAATTTTTTCATCTTATCCCCTGCCACTGTCCCGACCACAAGTCTTGCGGTAGAAAGAGTAAATAAAATGGTGGTCCTCTGCACAAAATAACAGAACTCAAACCTACTATTCGTTGATTTTTGCTGAAAATTAATGCCGTAATTAAAAATCGAGGAGGAATGTTGTTAGGTACTTTTGCTAGCAATTGGAGAAAGCGGTTAGAATGATTGAATTTAGATCTGCTGGAGAATGATTTACAGTGCTTTTCGTCAGAGGGTCAGGAACATGGAAATCAAAATGGAATGAAATCGCGACCCGCATTGTATAACGACAGGATGTTCGGCCATGTAGGCTCTGTATCCCAACTGATGTGGACATGACTGTTTCAGAGTGGTAAGTTTTTGGCAAAATTATTAATTTAAATTATTTAAAATGTGTTTTAGAGTGTATAAATAGATTTAACTCCTTGGAAAATCAGTGGAGACATTTGATTTCTGCAAATTACATCATTAAAACTTCATATTTTAAGAACTTTCAACCCAATTTCAGTCAAAATTGACCCGGCAAAAACAGTTTCTGGGTTCAGGAGGGATTCGAACCAGGACCATTCCTCCAAACCCTCGCAGGAAAATCACATGACTGAATAAGCAAGGCATCGCCTAACGGTCAGTTGCAGAGCCTAACTTGATCCATTTCTCCGGAAATATTAAGCGGTTCCTTCGCTAAATAGCTTGACGGTCATTTCACAGCCGTAGTTGGTGACAATCCCAGGTTGTTTCGTCTGTTGGAAAATTATTGAAAATGTCCTCAATGATTCCATCCCTTTTGGAGATTCTAAATGAAAATTTCCTCAATGATTCCATCCCCTGTGGAGATTTTACAACCAGAAATTCCAATGGAGGTATATTTCTATAAAGTGCTGAAGGAAATTTTTGGAATTGTATTACTTTGAAATGATCGGTATTTAATAATAAGGATTTGCTTGAATTTTCTTTTACCTGAATATGAATATATTTTATTCAATTGTAGATTCTGAAAAAAAATTGAAAATTTACCGGGACAGGCTTCTTCTAGGTATACAATTGTTCAGTATCTTTTAGAGTTAAACTTAAATGGATGGCATTTGACCTGAATAGGATTCTTTCAGGTATATAATTGTTCAGTACCAATTCAACACTCATCGCAAAATATTCTCAAAATTTACTTTTTAAATTAAATTTTTGAATATGCTTCACAATTGTATACACAAATGTATCTTGTCAAATGTAACAATCTCAAATCAGTAGACCTGTTCACGAATATTTTTTGAACACCAGACAGTATCATATTAAGAGAATTCAGGCGGGGATCGAATCTGGAAGTACTAGAGCATCTTATTGATCAGAGAAACAAATATCAGGGATTCTCTTTGAACATTCAGGTTCCTTCAAACAAATATCTGAGATTCCCTTCTTTGCCTCAATACCTTCAAATAATTTTTGTCGAAATTCCAAAGATAAAGCAATAACTGCAACAATACTAAAACCAAAACATGACAAAACAAAACCTACTGCCTGGCATTGATATGCTGCTGAAGAGAAGGGCGACCCCGACTTGACATGCGCAAACAAACGCAATTCTTGTGTTCAATTGTTTGCGTTTTCATGTCGCAAAGCCCTCTCTCGGATTCTGAGAACTAGCATGGGTAGTAGCTCCATTTGATGAATCAGCGGCAGCCATCATCAAGCACTCTCTTCTTCTGCCTGCATTCAGCGACAACCATCGTCAAGCACTCTCCTCTTCTACCTGCACACTCAAGTGACTCTCCTCTTCTACCTGCACTCAAGTAAAAGTGAAATGGCTTTCGGGTTTCCGGTGAAGATAGAACAGATGAATAAGCGAGAGTAATAGTAAAAGCGCCGGTTGGCCACTGCATGCAGCTGCCATGTGGTCTAAGGGCAGCCAACTTAGCTAGCGTGCTTCTGCTTCTTATGACATACACTGTATACACAAGCTAACGCTGAACGATAACGCGCTAGCTTAAATTAATGCTAGCATTAGTTTCGCTAGCATTTAGTAGTTTCAAATTTATAGACCAAAATTAAATTTAACATATGTTTATGCCTCTCGCCTCGGGAAGAGGCCAAATAAGACGGGGAATTGATCTGCAGCTAAAAAACATTGGTTATACAAAATTTTAAATTGGTTTGCCTGAAACAAATTGGTTAAGAAAGGCCGGGACTAATGCTAGCATCGCCCTAACCGATTACAATAGTCCCAGCCGTGCCTGCGGCCGGGACTAATAAATGAAAGAAATCGTGTTCGATTCAGGACAAGGAGGAGAAGATAATCCATTTTAATCAATAAATAGAGATGCAACATTACACGAAATTAAGTGTTTTTTATATTATTCTAGTTTCTTCATTTTGTATATATATTGTATTCATTTTGTATATATTTGGTTGAATTATATTTTCATTATGTTTAATATATTATTTTAATTGGATTGGAAAATTGAACTTATTAAACAACTTATTATAAATTTTTAAATTATTATTATTTTTTATATTAAATTACATATTATTTTTAAATATAAATTAAAAAAATTAATAATTCTCTTAACTTAAAATTTAATAATAAGAAATCAGATATAGTAATAGGAAAAGCTCTATTAATGGTGTGCCTCTGCCTACAATAAGTCAAATATCTCTTTTTAAATGATGAAAAATCCTTGAGCATTATTACAATAAGTTAAACATATCCTTAAACCTTTGAATACAAATAAACCATATTTTCAACCATTAGTATTGTTTATCAAAGAAAGAAGGATAGGTTATTAAGCCCAATTTAATGTAGAACAAAAATGGGTGTATTTAACGTAATGCGGGGATATTTATTTTAGTTATGTGGGGAGGGAAATGAGTAGATAAGATCAATATTCATGGGTTGCATTGTATTGCAACTGATTAATTGAATTGAGGTTAGTGGGTTATAATATAAAATTTATGAATTTACATTATAAATATAAATATATTGCATTATAAATTTGAAGTTGTACGTTTTGTTAAAAGTAGTAATATATATTTGATCGGTTCAGAGGATAGTAATTTACCACCGCCAAATGCGATCATCATTAATAATCATTATCAAAGTTAATGACATGATTCAGGAAATGATAAGAGGTTTTGATAATGATAAATATCATGGATCCATGAAACAAGCTTCATATTTGATTAATCAAACCCAATATTCATGGTGAATTTATTATTTTGAACCTGATGACAAAACTTAGTTTTTAAAGACTGTTCCGCGTAAAGGAAACTTTGGAAACAGCTTTTGAACATATGGAAACACATTTTGGAAAACAGAGAGATTTTTGTTGGGAAAGAACTAATTTAAAAAAAAGTCTGATATTTTAGGAATTCATGCGAAAAAACTCATAGCCAGCTGTTGATGAGCCACCTAATTATTTCAAGATTTTTAGCCAACATTGACTTTATAAATTGGATGAAGATATATGTATACGATTATAGAAAACAGTTGAAAATATGTGACAATCAAAACTCAATTTTCTTAGCACAAAATTGGTACTTTATGATATCCTTCTCACAATAAAGGTACAAATAGAAATGAAATGAAAACTCAACAACATTCAATTGTTCGAGACACATTGCAGCTTTGTTGATTTCAAGTTTATGTTTAATTAATTTTATCTTTGATTTTATTTCCACCAAACAAGGAAGACATAGTTGTTATTTTTATTATTTATGCAAGCATTTTGTAATTAATAAGGGTTTGGACCTCAAGAGTCTGGGGCCTTTTGTGTTCTAGAATTTAATCAATAAAATACAAGATTAGAGGACTTTATATTTGGTTGCAAATATTCATGTGACAGTTATTTCGAGTGAGTGTTTTCCATATGTGTTTGTGTTTCTTAATAAGTGATTCATTGAATGTTTGGTCTTTGGAATTTGACTAGAGAATAATTAATTTAAATTCATAATTAGATGCTCTATTTAACATTATTCAAATACTTGTCACTTATTTCCTGTAAAGTTTCTCTCGGATTCATCCTTCATACCTAATTGCAATGGAATATTTTCTCCATACAACGCGCAACTCTCTCATAACGTAACTCTCTAAAAAAGAGTTGTCTACCTTTCCTTTGCCGGTAATCGATCATGCAACTGACATCTTACATACATTTGTATTTTTCATGTACTTTGACTCGATTTTCCAATGCATTCTCTCTCTTTCCCATCTAATCCTTTTTCAACCCTCATCCTAGTTAAAAATATGTCCATTGAGTGTATTAGTGACATGCTACTATAGTGACCTTCTGTAGCAGAGTCATAGAGAGATCCCTCCGTAGATTGAAGGGCCAACTTTCAATCCTAAAGTGGTTTGAATGTTTCCTTAAATTTTCTCCCCACAACGAGGGAAATTTCCAAGTGATAACATGATGAGTGGCTTACTGACTTGCACTACCTACGATAGTGAAATTCCATGACGTTTTCCATGTTTCATTTCTTAATAAGTATGTACAGGAAGTTGATCATGTGATTTACTAGTGTGTATTGGAGGTTTAGCCAAAGGTAGAATTCCATACAAAGCCACAATGCATTTTAGAGAAAAAATATCTCATGCTCCAAAATAGAGCAATCGAGCAGGTTAAAGTGTAGTGTAAGCACTTTGGGGCTGAAAAAGCTACATGGGAGATGGTCGATCAGTTGTGACGTATGTATCCTTCATTATTTCTTTGCATGAGCAAATGAGTTTTTGGTATGTTTATATGTAGATATAGATGATTTTGTATATACCACAACAATTTGTACTATAAAGTCTCAATAAGACATATGATTGTAATGTCTGTTATGTTCATCATGGTTTGCAGTAGTTGTTCACTATAAATAATGTATCGAGCTATGTTATAAATCTCCATGGATTGTATGTTTTAGCGTAAGAAGTCACTCCTTCAGTGCTTAAGGAGTAACCCTTACACATCATAGTTCATTTCAAATTTTAAAGGTGTTGTTTGAGTGGTGGGATGGATTTCTCAACAATTTTGAAATGATTTTATCTTCTTTAAGACATTCATGTATTTGGCAAGATGTGGCAAGTATACATTGTGTGGGTAAAGGTAGTATATGGAGCAAAATACACAAATGGAAGAAAGATGAATAGCTGGTACCTATTTTAGGAAATATTCCTATCCTAAATCAATCACACAGCTATGATTATGGTCTTTAACAAAAACTCCATTTATGTTAAAAAAAATGCACTAGAAAATATATTGCATGTATAAAGTATTCCACAAATCCTTTATGAAACCTTCACTAACATGTTCTATTAAAAACATAAAATTTGAAAAAAACTGAAAGTAGATAATTTCCTATTAAATCCTTTAACAGCTTCTCACTCACACTTCACTAGTTGCTGCAATTTATATTTTGAAGAAATTAACAAAGAAAAGATACACACCACACATTATATGTTCCTTGAATCAAAAAATCCTCCAGCATGAAGAAATTTTTTTTTTCTTATTATTATTTTTCTTTCAGTAGGCTAACAACCAACCCTAAAATGGTATTTATAAATGGTATATATACGAAGAGAGGCACTAACTCCACCTCTTCTAAAAGGAAGGAAAAATTACTCCTAACATAACATATGTTTATAATGCATTAAAACCTTATCCCACTGAAATCCCACTGAAATAATAGGTGTATAAGAAAGAAGAGAAGAAATCTGAGCTGAACTGCTAACTGCACTGACATTCTGCTCCTTTTTCTACTGAGTTGATTCTTCATGTTTATGGTTATTAAATAACCGTGCATTTTTATTAAATACGACCTCCAACTAGTGCTGATATATGGAAGATATAGAACCTTCAGCCTTCCCCATGCTTTGCTGATACCGATGGTGATGCTGGTGGGTGTGGATCTATCATAAGCTTGAAAGGTTACCCAGGATAGTCATTGAATGGAATAATTGATTTTTGGCTACACGTTGAGATGAAAATAGAAGGGAGTGAAGTGAAGCACAGGAATGAAAAGTAAGCGAAAGGAGTGGGAAGCAGGAGGAGTAAGTGCATTAAAATATATCGCAATCGCAATCACAGAATGGAGTGGAGTGAATATATTATCAGGGCGGAAAAGAAATACGATAATATGGTATGACATGGTGGTAGACGGGTCCTACCAATCGCATTGGGCGTTTAGGAGTGGAGGTCATAAGGTAGAAACAAAATGTTTTTCGATTTGCGATTGTGATGAGTGACGGGACAGAATGTGGGTCATAGCATTATCGCAATTGGGGGGTTTTTGGAAGTAGCAGCATAAAGCAGTAAAAAAGTGGAGGAATTGCGATGTGCTCTATCACATTATCGCATCAAGGTTCAGGATCCGACACATAAATGGTGAGTGACATGCAGGCGATAATGCGATTTGCGATTTGGGTGATAATGTGATATATGATTGTGATATGTGATATATCGCATCGGGGTATCGCAATCCCAAGAGGGAGTGGAAAACATAAGGTAGGGTCAAAGAAATTTGTGATTTTGTGATGCGAGAAAGGATCAAGGTCGTATTTTTTTGAATTTTTGCATGGTTTTAATCCTAAAATAAAACTATGGAATGGACTCATGACTTAGCAATAAATTTTTCTAACATTGGCTCCACAGGGGATAGAGCTCTACCTACGAGGGTCTAAGAATATTTTTCAGTTTTAGTGCCTTGTTATTGGGCTATGGAGTCTTATTGGATTTTGAAAAAAAAACTTTGACAAACTAGAAATGATGAACTAATGCTGGAAATGACTTTGAATAGAAAAACTGACTCGACTCAGACTTGACAGCTGACTGAAACTTACTTGTGGCAGTAGATGGATCTTAGGGCCTTCACCCTGGGCTTCAAATCTTGATGATAACCTCCCACTTACTGAATATATATATACAATCATGTGATTTTATCCCTCTAGTGCAACCAATCCAGTAAATGGTTACTTAATTGAGTTTGGCTTGCACTTTCCTCGAATAGGAAAATGAACAAAATATAGGAAACTCAAAATATCCACTAAATATGTGCTCATGATCCATAAACACAAGAAGATTAATTTTCTCAGATGGCTCAAACAAAATGACCAAAGTATCATGAAGAACATGCAACATATGTTTTTTGGATGACTTAAAACATGAAAACAAACCTCCTTCCAAATTGTTGTTTTTTCTATGTGCCGATACTGATCACCTTCATCAATGAATGTTGCAACATTGAACTTCATTGCTGGTTGTAACAAACTGGAAATAAGGTTTTGAATAATATTAAGAGAAAAAAAAATTTGTTCTTGAAAATATGTGTTTAAAGTAACCATATTATCAAAATCAAAGATGTGCACATCCATAAGATCTAGAAAAAACTCCTCTTCTTCAGCAAAGTCTTCATTTCCTAGAGCTGGAGGAAAATCATCACCTTAAAAAGGCTCTAAAACAACATTTTATTTTTCACTACTTTTCTAAAACCTATGCTGGTCAATTTACAGCCTATCATCTATAAAACCTTAAGGTATATATAAATTTGTTTCAGAAAATAGATTTAGGAGTAATCCTTCATGTGAATATAAATCAGTAGTCTCTAAAGTAGCAGATTCATTAGATATTTGAAAAATATTAACTTTAGTAAAGTCTTCAATAACTGGCACAACTAGATGTAATTCTATGTCACATACCCATTTAATCCCATTATCTTGGATTGAATTCTCATGCTACTAAAAGTAGCAATTTTTGAAAGGACTTACAATATGCTTTTCCTCAATCATTGACCCAAAATATTAATAAACAAAGGGAATATATATTTCTTTTTCTTCATTAGTTTCAAGTTGTTGAGTTTCTTCCTTAACCTCTAGCTTATCAGTGTGTTTTATTGCTACCAGAATTGTTTCCTCAAGTGAAGAAGAATTAACTGCTGCCAGAACTTCAACAATTTGTTTTTCTTCTGGAGTTTCAACTGCATCCTTATTATTTCCCACACTTCACTTCACTCCCCTCCACTTTCATCTTGACGTGTAGCCAAAAAATAATTACTCCATTGAATGACTATCTAGGGTAATTGTTCACACTTATAACAGACCCACGCCCACCACGATCACCATCGGTATCAGCAAAGCATGGGGAAGGTTGGAGGTTGTATTCAATAAAAATACATGGTTATTTAAGATCCAGAAACGTGAAGAAACAAATCAGTAGAAAAAGGAGCAACATGCCAGTGCACTCAGCAGTTCAGCTCAGATTTCTTCTCTTATTTCTTCTACACATGTTATTTCAGTTGGATTTCGACGTGATGAGGTTTTAATGCATTATGACACATATGTAATGTGAGGAGTAATTTTTCCTTATTTTTAGAAGAGGTGGAGTTAGTGCCTCTCTTCCGATATATACCATTTTAAATACCATTTCAGGGTTGGATATTAGTCTACTAAAAGACTGAAAATAATGAAAAAACCTTTTTGCTTCATGCTGGAGGATTTTTTGATTCAAGGAACATCTAATGTGTGGTGTGTATCTTTTCTCTGTTAATTTCTTCTAAATATAAATTGCAGCTACTAGTGAAGTGTGAGTGAGAATTTTTCAAAGGATTTAACATCAAATTATCTACTTTTAGTTTTCTACAAGTTATACGTTTGTAATACAACATGTCAGTGAAGGTTTCATAAAGGATTTGTGGAATAATTTATACATGCAATCTATTTTCTAGTGTTTTTTGTTTAACATAAATGGAGATTTTGTTAAAGGCAATAATCATAGTTGTGTGACTAATTTAGGATAGGAATATTTCCTGAAATATGTACCAGCACAATTTATACTTGCCACGGCTTGCCAAATTATTTCCAAATAGGTACCAACACAATTTTTACCCGCACAATTTATACTTGCCATAGCTTCTCAGATGCATGAATATCTTAAAGAAGATAAAATCATTTCAAAATATTTGAGAAACCCATCCCACCACTCAAACAACCCCTTTGAAATTTGAAATGAACTATGATGTGTAAGGCTTACTCCTTAAGAATTAAAGGAGGGAATTCTGTCGCTAACATCTTTGGTGCCATTATCGGGGAGGAAAATTGAAGTTTATCTTTGAGTGAGCAAAAAAGTTATAAGTCTAGTTCTAAGGTGTACAGTTCCAGTTGTTTTTTTTAGACTGCTTTACACCTAGCGACTCCATTGAGAAGTTATCGCTCCTAGAAGGACTAGAACCAGGGCTTACCCATATTCCCCTTTGAGAATCCTAGTTTATAACCCTCAAAATCTAATGAAGAAAAAGAGTAAACGAATTTTTTTTCCCCTACTATTGTTTTCTCAAAGGCTGCTCCTAAAGAAGTCCTACAAACTTTAACCCCTGATTTTGCAGAAAATCCTGTAACTTACTTGTTTTCCAAAAAAAAAAATAGTACCTAATTCACAAGTTGGTGCTTCGTCATCTGTTTTTCACAATCCACCTATTGTTATTCCACAAATCCCAACAACTCACACCATGACGGGTCCAAACCCACCACCTAACCGAATGGATACAACTGTTGCTGCTAGGTATGCCCCTTTGGTTTTACCTCAGCCTATGAAAGCATTACTTGTAGGATATTATCTCAAGTACATGCCTAAGTTTAGTGGTGAGGGAGAGGTAACAACTCAAGAACACCTTGCTAATTTTTATGCTTATGTTGACAGTCTGAATATCAAGCATGAAGATGTCTGGATGAGAGTCTTTGTTCAGAGTCTTGAGGGTGATGTAAGAAAATGGTTCATATCTTTGACAATTGGTTGCATCACTAGAATTGGAAATCTAGATGATACATTTTTAAGTAAATGGGGTGCTAATAAAGATTTTCTATATTATTTTTATGAATTTGGTGCAATTAAAAGAAAATAAGGAGAATATGTTTTTGATTTTTTCAAGAGATTCAATAATATGTATAGAAAAATAGCTACTGAAGCCTACTGAAGCTTCAGCCAAAATCACTTACGTTGGTGCCTTTGATCCTAATTTTTGTTTATTATTGAGAGAAATAATATCCTCAACACTAAAAAAAATGTAAGACAATGCACTATAGGTAGAATCCAATGTGTTAGCA
Organism: Pinus albicaulis; assembly: GCA_034641835.2. NCBI lineage: Eukaryota > Viridiplantae > Streptophyta > Pinopsida > Pinales > Pinaceae > Pinus > Pinus albicaulis. The sequence goes on along the minus strand of CM076572.1, from coordinate 1,254,181,108 downwards.
ACTGATAGGCTCAGAGGATGGATTGAAAGAGAAAAAAGAAAGTAAAAATCTGAAGTTTCTGCTTCAGGAACTTCAGACGTTGATCCTAGTTTAGATGAGCTGACCAAGATGGTCGAGTCATTGACTACTAAAATGTCCAAACTCAAGATGGAAGTAAGACCAGCTACCACCAGAAATATTTCATTTGATCAGCCTAGTAAGCAACAATTTCTAAGACATAATGTTCCTCAAATTATGTAGTGAGAAAGGATATATGCTAATGATCAAAGAGGACATCCCCCTTTGCAGAATTTTATATTTGAAGATGAAGGTGAAGCTGAAAGGTTGGAGAAAGGTGTTGATATCAATCATATGAGAGATAAAGAAATGTTGATTTTTCTTGCCAAAGTAGAGTACAAAGACTTCATGTCATGTACTCAGGATGATGAAGTGAGTCATAATCATTCCATGATTACAATTGATCATCAAAGCGTATATAATCTCAGATGTAGGAAATACCTTCTATGTTTTGTGAAATATTTTCAATCTTTTATATTTTTTGTTTCACATTATTATATATTTGTTTTAGTTGTTGTTATCTTTGTTTTTGTAGGTCAAGACCCATTACAATGGCTTCATTGGAAATACCATTACACTTAGATGTGGCCTCCTATTTCCTAGATTAGGAGTAGGTCTAGTTGCATTCTAGTTTCCCTGTACATGTTTCCTGCATTGTGTCTCCATCTAGTCTATCTATTTGTTTTTTTGTCTTAATTTTTTTTTATGCATCCTTCTTTACAAGTTAGCTTTAGTTTTTCTTCCCTTCCTTGTTTTTTCAAGCCATTTTCCTTGTGTTTTTTTAATAATACTTTACATGAAACATGTTATTTTTTGGCTCAAAATGTGATGTGGCTAAAGTTGAAAAAGGAAATTTTAATGACGAACAATGATTGGCTTATATGCTATCCTCTTCTCTATCTTGGGATTCAAAATCTTTAAAATCAATGAGGCCTGAATGGAAAATAAGAATCGTTCTAGATAGAAAATGTTAGGTCCCCATAATACTAGTGTATCCCCTTATTTTTATTGTTAGTGTAGCCCCCTTATTATTATTGTTGTGACCATGTAGTCCTCATAATGTCATCACTTCGCCCCATATAATCTCACTATTGTTATTGTTGTGCACTTACATTATTATTTTTATGTACGCTATGATTATATTGGGACCCTTTATACTCCTATATATAAAAAGTAGGTTGTTATAATTTGATTGTAAAGGAGTTTCACCCCTCAAAGAGGCTGATTTTTAAGTCCTTGATCTATCTTTCATTTTATTTTGTGAGTTGGTTGCATAACATTTGGAATCAAAGTTTGGGATTCTAGGGTTTTGCTTCTTCAAATAGGTCATCATGAAATTTTTTCTATAGGGTTTTTTCGATGACGCTTCAAAATCTTAACATTTTACCACGTGGAGATGAAATCTCAATGAAAGTCGTGTAAACATTTCAAACCTTGGTTCACAATATTTTAGGAGATATGATCTATGGAATTTATTATTTTTGCAAACTCCAGAACTTCATCTCAAATAAGTGACTGAGGGAAAATCGTCATAACTTTCGTTTCTGGAATCAGATTGGAATTATATAAAAAATTATCGAAACTAAATGTACTATAGTTTCTTTTATATCAATTTCATGGCTGAAGGTTGAAACAGTGACATGTGGCACGTTGTACAACTTTTCTCTACTGAACCAGTCCATAATTAGGTCATTGTGGGAGATCGGGCATAAATTTTTCTTGAAGAATCCAAATTAGGTATGACTTATGGAATTGGAAAGAAGAGTCATAGGGATACGATAGGAAGAAAGTTCAAATCTTGGCGATCCAAAGTCAAATAGATACATCAATTTCAATATCTAGCTCCTCAAAAGAAAGAAAAATGTGTGTTTTTTCTTTAATTGTAAAAATTTTGTTTAAAAAAATAGTTGGAATTGATTCAAAAGGGAATATTGAAGCATTGATATCAATATTGGGTTATCTAATGCATGCCAAAAATAATTCCATGGCCATTAAGACCTCATAAATCTCTACTATGACACATGAAGAGGAAGAAGTGCAACACGATATGTCAAGATTACGAGACCAAGTGGAAAAAAAATTTCTCTCACAAAAAGTAACCAAAAAAGAAATGGATCCTATGTGGAGAATTTGAAAAAAGGCATGGAATCTAAGATGGATGGTTTTAAGAATGAAATGGATGACATGGAACCTAACGTGGATGGTTTTAAGAATGGAATGGATGGCATGGAAAATGAGATCAGTGGTATAAAAGAAAAACTGAAAGACAACATGGAAGACATGAAGAATGCTCTAAAAGCATACATGGAAGGTTTGAAGGAAGGTTTGAAAAAGTTTCTACAAGAAATGCTTCCTAATGGAGAAAAGGTAGTAGATGAAACTCATGATGACAACAAAATAAATGTTAATCATGATTTCATAGAATCGAATTTTCGATTTAAGACCAACCATATTCCAAAGATAGATATGAGGAAGTTTTATGGAAAGGATCCGATAACATGGCTACTAAAAATGGAGCAATACTTTGAGCTCCATAATGTGCAAAACACACAAAAGGTATACATTGCAACTTTATATTTAGAAAAAATTCAGTTTTTATGGTATCGATTTCTTTGTTCTCATAAAGAACTTGTCACTTGGTCAATTTTTACGGAGGAAATGATAGCACATTATCAAGATACAAAGAGAAGCACCTTATTTAGCCAATTTATAAATCTCAAACAAAATGGTTCAATGATGGAGCCTACTGAGGAAGTCTTCTAAAGATTGAATATAAGTGTAAATAACATCCAACATGAGGTTTGCCTTTGGCAACCTGATTCATTGGAAAAGGTATTGAGGGTGGAAAGATAAGTTAAAATAAAACATATGGCAACAAGGAAGACTAGAATCACAACTATAAAGATGGAAATGTTGCTACTCCTAGCCATCTGCAACCTACAAGGTTGGCACCACAACAATTGGAGGAAAAAAGAGAAAAAGGTACTTGTTATAGTTGTGATAAAAAATACGCTAAAGCTCATAAGTGTGTTGAGAAGAAATGATTTTACATAGATTGTGAAGAGGAGGAAGAAAAGTAACAAGAAACATCAAAAGAGTAGGATATACACCAGGAACCAACCTTGATAAGGAAGAAATAAATCCAACCATATCTTGTAATGCATTTCCAAGAATTATCACTCCTCAATCTATCAATGTAGAAGGATATATGAAGAAAAAAAAATTAATAGTGTTGATTGATTCGGGTAGTACACATAATTTTATTCATTTTAAGACAACCAAGGAATTCAATTACTTCCTATATCGAACACCAGAATGTCAAGTGATTGTTGCAAATGGAGGAACTATAAATTTATCTAGAAAGTGTGATAATATCAAGCTAATTGTGAGGTAATATGTATTGAATAGTCCAATTATTTCTATTCCAATGGGTGGTGCTAATGCTGTACTAGAATTCCAATGGTCATAATCTTTGGGTACTATAGCTTTTATTTTTCAAGAAATTTTCTTGATTTTTTTTTTTGAAGGAAAGGAAGTTGAATTATGAGGCATCGCAGAGAAACCTCAAAGGATAATAAGCTCTAATGTCATGAAAAATATTTTGAAGAAAGAACAATGGGGTGTAATTGCATAATTATGCTCACTACATGTTCAAACATCGAAATCCTCTATTTCTATAGATCTCTAAAAAGTCTTGGACAATCATTTCAAGGGGTTTGAGACTCCCACCTATTCATCATCATGATCATGGTATTCATCTAATTCCAAGAAATTTTATTCCAAACATCAGACCTTACATATATCCCTATGCCAAACAGAGAAAAATTTAATGTATGCTTGAAGAAATGCTAGAGGCTGGTATAATTCAACCTAATAAAATTTCTTTCTCTGATCCAGTATTATTGGTTCACAAGAATGATGTATCATTACGCATGTGTCATGATTATATGGAGCTCAACAAGCTCACTATTAAAGATAAATTTCCCAATCTTGTCATTGATGAATTATTGGATGAATTACGTAGTGCAATTTACTTCACCAACCTAGATCTTCATTCAGGTTATCATCAAATTAGAATGAGGATAGAAGACATTCTGAAAACAAAATTTAGAACTCACAAGGGTCATTATGAATTTTTGGTTATGCCTTTTGGTCTTACCAATGAACCTTCTACATTTCAAGGGTTGATGAATTCCATTTTCAAACCCTTCCTTACAAATTTTGATCTGGTATTTTTTGATGATATACTAATATACAAAAATTCATGGAAGGATCATTTTCAACTTGTTGAGAGGGTGTTAAAACTATTAAAGGAGAAAAAATTATATGCAAAAACCTCCAAATATTTCTTTGGAGTACAGGAGGTGGAATATCTAGGTCATATTATATCTCATGAGGGTGTTAAGGTAGACCCTAACAGAATTAAAGCCATTAAGGAATGGAAAAACCCCACAACCCTAAAGCATATACGAGAATTTCACATGTTAACAGGGTATTATCACAATTTTATTAAGAATTATTGGAGAATAGAAACACCTCTAAGAATACTATTAAAGAAAGATGCAATTTATTTGACTCCAGAAGAAACTAAGGCCTTTGAACATCTTAAACAGGAAAATGTTCCAAGCACCAGTCTTAGCTACGCCAGAATTCACAAAAACCTTTATTGTGGAATGTGATGCTTCAGGAAATGGAATTGGTGATTTTCTAATGCAAGAATGAATACCCATTGCATTTTAAAGTCATCCAATCAAAGGGAAGTATTTATAGAAAGCTATGTATCGGAAGGAAATGTTGGCAATACTATATGCACTAAAAAAATGACAACCTTACCTAATGGGAAGACACTTTTAGGTAAAAACATATCACGATAGTGTTCAATAATTTTTGGAACAAAGGCTATCTTCAGAAGATCAGAAAAAATGGGTCACAAATCTGTTGGGTTATGACTTTGGAATCATCTACAAAAAATGGAAGCTAAATGTTGTTGCAGATGCACTCTCAAGAAAGGATGAGGACTTGGAAGCATTTCTTTGTGTCATTTCTATTATCCAACCATATTTGATAACCAAAGCAAGGGAGGAGTGGAATAATGATGAAGAAGTGTGGAAACACATTCAAAAGTTGGACACCTCTCCCTTAGGAGGACACTCAGGATTTTTGAAAACTTACTAGAGGCTCAAGATTTATTTTTTTTGGGATGGCCTTAAATCTGATATTCAAAATTTTGTGGTAGAATTTTTTGTGTGCTAGAACCTTTATCCATTCCAAGTCAATGTTAGGAGGAGGTTTCAATGGATTTTATCATAGGTTTACCCAAGTCCAAAGGAATGAGTGTTTTCGTGGTGGTAGTTGATAAAATTACCAAGTATGCGCACTTTTTTTATTATCTCATCCATTTAAAGTCACTACAATTGCTACTGCATTTATGGAAACAATTAAAAAGCTACATGGAAACCCAAATATTATTGTAAGCAACAAAGTTCCTATTTTCACTCGAAATTTTTGGATGGAATTATTTTCTTGTATAGGTACTCAACTAGCTCATAGCTCATCTTATCATCCTCAATCTGATGGGAAAACTAAGATAGTGAACAAATGTCTAGAAGGATATCTTCGTGGCTTAGTATATAATAAAAAAACACAATCGGTCAAGCGGTTACCTATGGTTGAATGGTGGTATAACACTTCCTTCAACACTGCAGAAAAATGACCCCATTTATGGCACTTTATGGATATCATCCATCATCCATCATGTTGTAGCTCCTAGAGATAGTCTTGAGTTGTATAAAGACCAGTGCCTAGGACATATTAACTACAAGGAGCATATGATTCAACTGATAGGAGTTGATGAGGTTAGGCTCTCATGCTACAATCTCTTGGATGAATGGTTTTAATAAAGGTGGAACCAAGATCCCAAATTTAAACACAACAACTATGAAACTGCAAAAAATGAGTATAAACTTCAATATATAAATGCATCCGACAGATTTAAGATAGAATGTTGTAGAGGGGGCCGAATTCTAAAATGACACACAGAAATCAATTAATAGGTGGTCGATGAATGTGGCAGAGGATGTAGTAGAATATTAACCATAACAGGGCTTATCCAAAGAAAAAAATTCATATATACTGGGCCTATGCAAAGATAACAATCCACTTACATGAACAATTCCAAGGACAAGGATCCATTCTAGTTAATATCAGAGGAACGGTGGAAGAGATGAAAAATTAAATAAAATATCCTGTCAGAGCTATATTTAAAGCACTATAGATGAGTAAACATGAGTTTCTGTAATGATAAATTCACATATAAACATGGGAGCACTCACATTCCAGAGCATAGATATAAGAAATGTGGAGATATGAGAAATGAACATTTGTATTAGAAACATAGAGAAGAGCTACAAACTATGAATCACCCAGATCAAAATCCCCAATTCCAACAAAGATTCTTATCATTGAGTCCCTATAGGATCTTCAACATCAATTATCAAAATTCAGACAACATACATACAGAGTGCTTGAACTAGTGAGTCCTTTGGAAAATCCGGAACCCTGTAGATGTATTTCCTTTCTGCTTTTATAATATTCTCATGGGCCATACAGGGAAAGATATTTTGGGAAAATATATTTTTGGCATGCCTGTATGTAGTTTCAGGTCTTAATCAGAAAATCAAAATTGATGATGGGGCAGAATGCCTCCCATCATCTTACAAATCAGGCTTATGTCTGTTTTTAGTGAAAATAACACAACTGTCTAACTGAAAGTAAAAATTGCAAGATTGAAATATGAATTTCACTCAAATATTAAAAGTAAAAATAAAACAAGATACCACGTGGGCCTAATCATGAGTTAACAATTTTGGTGTTGGGAAGGATTCAAGGCTGTAACTGGAGCAGGAAGTACTGTGGTTGCAGAGGAGCTGGCTTTCTTAGAGGCAGACGGAGAAAATGCGGTGTCCGATGAACTCGCATGATTGCTGCAGGATCAGGTATTGTAGTGAAAGCGTCAACCCGAATATGCAGTTATGTTAGCTTGGCATAACTTGCCAGAGTGGGCAATCGTTGCTTCACATGATGCAGAAGAGAGAATTATTTACTGAGAGCTCCAATTATGGTTTTGGCCTTAAGATGAGCGGTCTTCTCAGATGGTATGTCAGTCCAATTCATCACTTCTGTCAGCTAACACTTGTATGCTAATAACAGTTGCAGAGCCACATTTGAAGGCTCCTGGCATGATGGGAGGCCGGCGAGTGTCAGTTCGGTCCATTTTGTTTCGAACTGTTCCAAGCTTGTCGCCATCTTTTCTAAACTTCCCAGTGCAAGGTTGCGCGTAGCTTCCTTTTGCATCACCCTCTCACATTCTGACGCCTCTTTGAACCTGCTCTTGATTCCTCGTTTGGCCAATTCTTCTGAACTCAAGTCATTTAGAAGGGCAATATACCTTCTGGAATTTTGAACCTTAGTTGAAGCATCTGTATACCCTTCGTGTAAATTTCTTTTGAATTGGAGTACTGCGGCCTTATTTCTTCAATGAGGGTTAGGAAAGCCCAACGCTTCTTTACCTCCATAATAATGTCTATCCAAATTAAGCATCGATAGTCTAGAAGGGTGATTTTTCCTTCCATCTGGCTCATCAGGTCCTGGATGGTCTTCTCTTGCTGCAACTTTTCTTGTTTCCCCTCTTCTATTTCCTTCTTCAGAGCCACTACCTTTTTGGAATTCCCTTTGAGGTGGGCCTCGAGCTCCTGAATCTTCTGTCATTCTGTTTGAAACTGTTTCTCTGCTACTTGAATTTCACCCTGCGCTGTGGTTAGCTGCTCAAAGAGGGAGTTCGATCCTTCAGGGGGTGGTGTGGAGCATACATGTGCATCCAATTTTTTCTGTAGCTCGTCCATCTTCCGCTGGAGGGTGATCATCTCGTCAAAAATTTTAACCCTTTCTTCCTTCTCCTTGGCAAGGGAGTCTGCCAGGTCAGCCTTATCTTTTTCTATTTGGGCTAATTCAGCAATTTGTATGTGCTGAAAGCTAGGCATATTCAGCTTATATTTCATAGTTTCAACCTGTTTCTACAGATCCCAGATGATGTGGCCTTGAGGGTCTGCTTTATCGCTCCCTTTTCCCTTCACGACAGTTTGCAGACTGTGCAAGTCATTTTAGAGTGCCCAGGCATTAATCTTCTCCATTCTAACATTCTATACCGCCTGTTTGTACTTGGTTTGTAGCTTCCTTAGAGTGAGGGAGAGCTTCACAACCTCATCCTTTAGCATATCACCAAAACATTGGAACAGATTGCACTTATCAATTGGTGGGACTTGTGACATGTTGACTGCCACTTCCAACGCTCTATAGCTGGTGGTACCAGCCTCTAGGTCTAATATTGCTTCAACCAGGGCCATTACCAATTGTTATTTATCCATATCAATCTTGGCTGAAAACCAAGTATGATATTTGTCAACATATCCTTCTAATTCAGACCTGTGCTTTTCCCTCATAGCTCTGTTTTTCACCTTCATTTCACTTTCCGCCTTTGACCTATTTATAGAGATGGCTTGCGAAACTTTTGAGAAGTCAGAAGATGATGGACCATCATGTCTTACCACAAAGCCCGCCTTTCCCTTTTCGGGTTGTCCATACAATGTTACCTTTTTCAGCGACTGCTCTTCTCTAACACTTTCTTCCTCATTGGTTCTCTACCTTTTGGAAGGCTAAAAGCCTTCTACTGAGGCTCCAGCTCCTTCAACCTATTTCTTGCCTGCTTCTGGTATGGAAGTACTCTCTCCTTTTCCCCCTGTCACAGATGAATCAGTCTCCATCTGTGAAAGCCAAGGCCAGGTATCAAGATTAGCTCTCCACTCGATGAAAGTTCTAGTTTCGTGAGCATAAGCAGTTGATTTAATCTTATTCTTTTTATTTGAGACGATGCCCTTCAGGTCATAGGGCCAACCTTTCCCTTGCTTTAAATCCATACCCTTGAGTAGGTTTTCCACTATGGGGAGGGCATGCCTTGAGTTAACAATGAAGGGGCCAATGGTTGTAGAAAGCTTAAGAATGAACCCCTTTTTTGTAGGGAGGAAGTGGAGCTGGTCAGCCTTCAAGGTCTGCCAGAGGTATTGCAAGGCGTAAATTCGCATGGCAGGAAAAAATGGCAGTCTGTAAGGGGAAAATTATATACCGTAAATCCTGATCTTAGTGTAGTCTTCGAATAAGTACCAATCTCCTGTGCTTTCTTCCTCACTGTACTATAGCCATCTCCTTTGTTGAGGAAAAACCCTGGGTGGATAGTTGTCATGAATAATTGTGTAGGCTATTGTCATAAATTCATTCAAGAAATTTGAATAACCCACCCCATTAGCCAACTGATGTACTGCGAGGTTCCAATCAAATACAGTTCTTGGTTGAGAGGTTATTCTAGACAAATTTTCCAGACCCAAACCCTCGAACTTATCAGCCTGTTGGAAAAGGAAGAGGTAAAACACCAGGGAATAGAAACGGAAGTTACCAGTGGCCGGGAGGTCAAGAAACTAGTTTTGGATGGCAGAGGCTAAGAAACCAGGGATATCCAAAACAACCCCTGATTGTGACATTAACCATAAAAGGGCTATCCACTCCTTTGTGACTCGTTCCGCTCCTTCTATACCTAGCAACCCCGTAATGGGAGCAAGTGTTGGCTGAAGGTATTCTTTGAATGTATTCAGAAGGATTGAGTCTGAAGACGGGAAAGATGTAAGGTGGGAGTCAGAGATAGCAGTGATGAAATCGGTCTGCTACCTCCAGGGTAGCTTAGAAAACTGGTGGGATAATGAAATTTCGGTGAAACTAACATAGTTATAACTGGGAGGATAAAAGAGGGCTTTCCTGATGATCTTAGGAGATATACTAAATATCTTGCTCCCTTGGGTTGATAGAAACATGTCTCGGCGCTCATCATATGCTTCCCTGAGCCAGCAAGTCAATTCCACAACTCGGTATACGGGCGGAGTAATTTGGTGGTATAACCCCAACAAAACAACTCTGAACCTATCCCTGCTTTCTATATGCTTCTTAAATAGGTTAGGTTTGACGCTACTGATAAAGAAAGGGTATTGAGGATCTCAAATGTGGACTTGCAAGTCTGTGAATGGCTCAGGTCTAGGGGCAGCCCTAGACTCGTGAACCTGAGGGGTTTCTAGTTCAGACTTCTTAACCTTGACTTTCCCCATGACCATTATGAAAATGAAAAGCGGAAGGAAACTAGATAGTGAAAAAGGGATGGAATACATGCGTAGTAAGGAAAATACTCGGGGAAAACGACGCAAGGAAGCTAAAAGTGACTTGGTAGACCTTGGTACGGGACGCCTGTGCTTTAGCTATACACTATCACATAAAAGGAAGTAATTTACCACAATGAATATAGAGGCAAGGCTATATGACTTCAAATTTCCCGGAAAATGAGACTAGGATGACACTTGTGGGGCTGACGTCATCATGACACCGACACTGGGACACGTGGCATCTGGTTATTTTCTATCAGAGTTTGGTTAGGTGTATACCACGCGTCGGGTTAAATGTCGGCACTAATTGTGTACCGGGTGTCCTAGGACTTACCTTACTGTTATATTCATAGTGTCGGGTGTCCTTCGTGGTCGGGCCCACTAGAAAGTTCGGTGGGTTTTTGGAGCAGCTCTAACCCCGTGGCCATTACCTCATGGAATATCTTCCTCGGGTCACATTGTATGCTACGTCACCAGAATTTCGGGGGGGGGGGAGCTTCTACCTTCCCCCTGCCATCCTTGAAACCTCCAGAATTTCTCATGCACCTTTACACTTTGACTATGTGGAGTATGGGTGGGCCCCGCCTTGTGTAGTTGTTTTGTACCTTTATTCTCTCTATTTCGTGTGAATATTTTCCGCAAGGCTACCATATAATATAACGCCTTATCCCCCTTTTTATATGGATCTCCTTTCATACTAACCCATTCACACTTTTAAATATTTCTCCCTTTTTATGCTGTCGGGTGATCCACCTTTATAAGATTCTTAGGGCTAAGGTGGTGGATGATATAACAACATTGGCTCCATTTTGGGACGACACGCTTGTCCTCAAATGTGTCGAGAACTCTGCAGACCATCTGTTAGCCTCTCTTTGTGAACACAACTCCTCGGCACCTTCTCTTATTTTTTCATGACAACTCAAAACAACAAACATCATAATAAAAAAAACTAAATAATGTACAATATCATACAGCAAACCTTTCGGCCTGAATCAATACTGGAAAAAGGGTTTTAAGAATTGCCCATTCACAGGGACGTCGAGTAGATCACCATGCAAATTTTCCATCTTGAAGGTGTTGTTTCCTCCTTCTTCAGCAATTTTTAAAGGTCCGAACCATAGAGGATCGAACTTTTCATGCTTTCCTTTTTCAGCTCTTCTTATGTTCCATCTCAGTACCAGATCTCTTACCTGCATCTCTTTACCTTTAGCATGCTTATTGAACATGTTCTTCATTTTCTCTTGGTACTCAGTCAATCTCTGATCTACTTGACTTCGATTCTCCTCCAGCTCTACTAACTAATTCATCCTTTTGGTGAGATCGTTTGGTCCCTCTTGAAAATCCTGCATGAACCTAGCCATAGGTAAGGCCAATTGTATTGGGAAAAGTACTACTTTTCCATAAAGCAACTCATATGGGGATTTTCCTGTTGACCTCTTACTAGTGATTCTATTTTCCCATAACGCGAACTTATGCTGAGAATACCAGTTCTTCTGATTTTCATTAATGGCCTTTCTAGGTGCCTTCACCAAGGTTTTGTTTGAAGATTCTGCCAATCCATTCCCCTTTAGGTAATATGCCGTAGAGTGACCTAATACAATATTATACTATTGGTAGAAATTGATAAATTTGGCAACTTAAAAGCCTGAGCATTGTCAGTGACAGTCTTAGCAGGGCAGCCAAACCTTGAGATAATGTTATCTTCCAAAAAATTGATTACCATTTTCTCTGTATCATTCCTTGTTGGCACGACCTCTACCCATTTAGTGAAGTAATTGGTGGCTATTAATATCCACTTGTGTTTCCCACTTGAGGCAAGATGAATTTCGTCGATGAGATCAATTCCCCACTACTGGAAAGGTTCTTCTATGTGCACTGGGATCATGGGCAGAGGCGCGAAATTCTTCCTTTCAGCAAACTTTTAACATTTTTCATAGGCTCTTACCCCAGCATAGACATCTCCGAAGAGTTTGGACCAAAAAAATCCAGCTTTCAAAATCTTATGTGCAGTGGCTCTCCAGCTATAGTGGCCACCATAGATGCCGTCATGGAATTCTGCCATTAATTCTTCTACTTCATTTTTAGTGAGACATAGAATCAGTATGCCCGATGGGTCTCTCCAGTACAAACGACCATTTGCTACAATGAACTTCTGAGATTTTAGCGTCGGCATTCTATACTTTGTCTTGTCACAGCTTGGAGGACATCTAAGAGTCAAGAGGTATTGTACAATTTCTTTGTACCATGGACGTAGAAGGTAGTTCATATGGGTCTTTTGTGTAGTTGTTTCTATAACACAATGCTCATCTGATTTCCTAGACTCCTCATTTTCCACCATGGATAAATTTATCCCCAAAGCCTGACAGTTTGATTCAGAAAGGATCTTGGCTAATCCTTGTCCTTTTATTAGCTTAGTGGGGTGTATCTCCAACTCGTACTCTTGTATCTTGGCAATCCATTTGCCTCTCTTCCTGAAGGTTTAAACTATCTATGATTTGGGCTACTCCTTGGGGAAGAATGAAAGAAGACACTTAAGACTGGTAGACTGGTTGTTTCAGTAGCTTAGTCAGGGGGACTGGGATTTTAACTTTCTCTAGTTCCTTTTGAAGATTAAAAGCAGAGGGAGACTTCTCTATGGTATTTTCCTTTGGCTCTTTACTCTCATCTAGAGGTTTTTCTTCCTTTTGAATAGGTTTAACCTTTACCTTTGGAGTAGGGGCCAACTTAGAAGAGGAGGGAATGAAGTTATCAGAATGTAAAGGTTCAATTATAGGTCTCTTACCTTTATCTCCGACCTTCTATATAGTTTTCTCCTTCTGAAGCATCTCCTCTTCTTGTTCTGGTGTGTGGGTTCTCTTTCTAGAGGACCTGAGATCATATTTTCTATAAACTGTGCTTGCGTGAACTCTACAAATTGCTTACAGTAATCATCAATCTCTGGATCTTCAGCAGCACTTGTTTTCTCTTCTTCTTCTTGCAAGCAAAGCTCCACTCCTTCACTTTCTTGCAAAGAGGACTCAACTTCATCACCATTTGAGTAAGAAAGGTATTGATCTTCTTGCCCATTAGGGATGTCTTTGGTAGGGCCATCCATCTGCCCTTCCATATACAACGGGGGATGTATGTGGTCTTGTCGCTCCTTCTGATCTCTTTGTAATATTTTTAAAGGAGGATACCTGTATTGGGGGTTATAGCGCCTGTTTGGAGCAGTTTGGAATGGCTTAGAGGATGATTTCGTAGCCTCGAGCTCAAGCTTCACTAGTTTACTCGAAATATTCTTGATCATTTTATTCATCTCCTATATTTTGTTATCAACTACCTCTTTGTCTTGATTAGAGGTAGATGCTTCTTCTTTCCCTCTCCATTTAGCATCATGGTATGACCTCCCTTTTGATTTACCCGTACAAGCAAAGTTATCTTCCACTTCCAATGCATCAATCTGGGCTTCATCTAGAGTAGTAGACTTTCTTTCACTTAAAGAGAATCCAAATTCTGACTCAAAAGCTACTACAAACACCACTTTAGCAGCGGTCTAGTGAGGCTTCATTTTGGCTGGGAGACTGGTATATAACTTATTAAATCTCTTGATGAATTCCGATACATCTTCATTATGCCTCATTCTAAGTGTGTTAAATTTTGTAAGACAGTATCTGTGGTCTTTCTTCTCTCCCCACTTCTTGATGAAGGCATTTCCATCTCCTCCCAGTTAGTAATGGAGTGGTCTCCCAAAGACTTGAACCATTTTCCGGCCTCTCCATCTAGGGACTAGACAAACAATCTCAGGACCACATCCAGATGTTAAACATTCAAATTTTCCGCAAAGGCGCAAAAAAATTCCAGGTGTTTCTGAGCTTCAATATCATTTTCTCCATCTAAACGAGGTAGGATCTTTAAATAATCCTGAGGCATATCATTCAAGATCTGAGGCAATTCCAGAGGGGTATATTTGTTCAATAGGAAGCCAGGAACAGGCGTCGGAGGTTGTGGGGGTGGCAGGAGAGTTTGATGTGTAAGAGGAGATGGTGGAAGATAAGTATGTATGACAATGGGGATATATTGAATGAAGGCTTGAGGGGCTGATTGAAATGATGGAATATGAGCAGTGGAAACCTCTGTGACTTCTTTAACTTCTTTGGCCTCTGGAGTGGGATGCAGAAAGAAGCTCATGGTGTCTACGGACTCAGCCTCATATTTTACTTCAATATTTTCCACGGAGGGGTTAGCTGAAGTATACTCAAGGGTTCTTGTAGTAGAATCAGGACCTTGATTTTGAGCTAATTGAGAGGAGGATGGAGAGTCTTCCAGGGAGAATCTGGGAATATCTGTATAAGATGATTGTCTTTCTCTGCAACCTCTCTTGTACGAAATTTTTTGTGGATCAGACACCGAAGGTGTTCTCAACTGGGATGTATCTGACCTCAGGTGTGGCTTTTGAGAAGCCAGGACTGCAAATAAATTGATCCTTTGAATGACAGTGGAGTCGCCAAGGTGAGGGATCTACAACTCTGAACCCTTCCTGCTCACCTATTTTGAAGGGTGGATGAATATTTGTTGAGGCCCAAGGATTTAGTTCCTTAAATTCTTTCCCTGAGAATGGCGCCAGAAAGATTTTGTAGCTCCTAGAGACAGTCTTGAGTTGTATAAAGACTGGTGCCTAGGATATCTTAACTGCAAGGAGCATATGATTCAAATGATAGGAGTTGACGAGGTTAGGCTCTCATGCTATAATCTCTTGGATGAATGGTTTTAATAAAGTTGGAACCAAGATCCCAAAGTTAAACACAACAACTATGAAACTGTAGAAATTGAGTATAAACTTCAATATATAAATGCATTCGACAGCTTTAAGACAGAACACTGTAGAGGGGGCCAACTTCTAAATGACAAACAGATATCAATTAATATGTGGTCGATGAATGTGGCAGAGGATGTAGTATAATATTAACCATAACAGGGCTTATCCAAAGATAGAAATTTATATATACTAGGCCTATGAAAATATAAGAATCCACTTACGTGAACAATTCCAAAGACAAGGTTCCATTGTAGTTAATATTAGAGGAACAGTGGAAGAGATGAAAAATGAAACAAAATTTCCTACCTGAGCTATATTTAAAGTGCTATAGATGAGTAAACATGAGTATCTGTAATGATAAATTCACATCTAAACATGGGATCACTCGCATTACAGAGCATAGACATAAGAAATGTGGAGATATGTGAAATGAACATTTGTATTAGAAGCATAAAGAAGAGCTACAAACTGTGAATCACCCAGATCAAAATCCCCAATTCCAACAAAGCTTCTTATCACTGAGTCCCTATGGGATCTTCAATATCAATTATCAAAAATCATACAACATACATACAGAGTGCTTGAACTAGTGAGTCCTTTGGAAAATCTGGAACCCTCTAGATGTCTTTCCTTTCTACATTATAACATTCTCATGTGCCATACGAAGAAATATATTTTGGGAAATTATATTTTTTGCGTGCCTGTATGTAGTTTTAGGTTTTAATCAGAAAATCAAAATTGATGATGGGGTAGAATGCTTCCCATCATCTTACAAATAGGGCTTATGGCCATTTCTAGTTGAAATAACACAACTGTCTAATTGAAAGTAAAAATTGCAAGAGTGAAATATGAATTTCACTCGAATATTGAAAGTAAAAATAAAACAAGAGACCACGTGGGCCTTATCATGAGTTAACAATTTTGGTATTGGGAAGGAGTCGAGGCTGTAGCTAGAGTAGGTAGTACTATGGTTGCAGAGGAGCTGGCTTTCTTAGAGGCGGATGGAGCCGATGGGGTGGCAGATGAACTCGCATGATTGTTTCACCTCTGCCAAGTGTTGGCTACAGGATAAGGTATTTTAGTGAAAGCGTCGACCCAAATATGCACTTTTTTTATCTGGACATAAATTTCCAGAGTGGGAAATCGTTGTTTCACTTGATGCAGAAGAGAGAATTCTTTACCAAGTGCTGCGATTATGGTTTCGGCCTTAAGACGAGTGGTCTTCTTAGATGGTATGTAAGTCTGATTCAATACTTTTTTCAAGTGACACTCATATGCTGATAATGGTTGAAGAACTACATTTTAAGGCTCCCAGCATGACAGAAGGCCGGCGAGTGTCATTTCAGTCCATTTTGTTTCAAACTCTTCCAAGCTTGTCTCCATCTTTTCCAAACTACCCAGTGCAAGGTTGCGCGTAGCTTCCTTTTCCATCACCCTCTGACATTCTGACGCCTCTTTGTACCTGCTCTTGATTCCTTGTTTGGAAAATTCTTTTGAACTCAAGTCATTTAGAAGGGAAATATACCTTCTGGCATTTTCAACCTTAGTTGATGCGTCTGTATACCCTTCATGTAAAGTTCTTCTAAATTGGCATACTGCGACCTTATTTTCTTCTATGAGGGTCAGGAAAGCCCAACGCTTCTTTACCTCAATAATAATGTATGTCCAAATTAAGCATCGGGTGTCCAGAAGGGTTATGTTTCCTTTCATTCGGCTCGTAAGGTCCCGGATGGTCTTCTCTTGCTACAAATTTTCTTGTTTCCCCTCTTCTATTTCCTTCTGTAGAGTCGCTACCTTTTTGGAATTCTCTTTGAGGTGGGGCTCGAGCTCCTTAATCTTCTGTCATGCCATTTGAAACTGTTTCTCTACTACTTGAATTTTGCCCTGCGCTGTGGTTAGCTACTTGGAGAGGGAGTTGGATCCTTCATGGGGTGGTGTGGAGCATACATGTGCATCCCATTTTTTCTGTAGCTCATCCATCTTCCCATGGAGGGTGGTCATCTCGTTAGAAATTTTAACCCTTTCTTCCTTCTCCTTGGTGAGGGAGTCTGCTAGATCAACCTTGTATTTTTCTATTTGGGGTAATTTAGCAGTTTGTACGTGCTGAAAGCCAGGCATATTCAGCTTATGTTTTAGATCTGCAACCTATTTCTGCAGCTCTGAGATGACATGGCCCTAAGGGTCTGCTTTATTGCTCCTTTTTCCCTTCACGATAGTTTGCAAACTGTGCAGGTCATTTGAGAGTGCCCGAGCGTTAATCTTCTTGATTATAAGGTTCTTGACCACCTGGTTGTACTTGGTTTGGAGCTTCCTTAGAGTGAGGGAGAGCTTCACAACCTCATCCTTTAGCATATCATCAAAACACTGGAACATATTGCACTTATCAATTGGTGGGACTTGTGACATGTTGACTGCCACTTCCTGTGCTCTATAGTTGGTGGTACCAGCCTCTAGGTCTAATATCACTTCAGTCATGGCCATTACCAATTGTTATTTATCCATATCAATCTCGGTTGAAAACCAAGTATAATATTTGTCAACATATCCTTCTAATTCAGACCAGTGCTTTTCCCTGATAGCTCTGTTTTTCAGCTTCATTTCACTTTCTGCCTTTGACTTGTTTACAGAGATGGCTTGCGAAACTTCTGAGAAGTCAGAAGATGATGGACCATCATGTCTTACCATAAAGCCTGCTTTTCCCTTGTCGGGTTTTCCATACAATGTTACCTTTTTCAGTGATTTCTCTTCTCCGACACTTTCTTCCTCATTGGTTCTTTGGCTTTTGTAAGGCGGAGAACCTTCTGTTGAGGCTCTAGCTTCTTCCACCTATTTCTTGCCCGCTTCTGGTGTGGAAGAAATGTCTCCTTTTTCCCCTGTCATAGATAAATTAGTATCGATCTATGAAAGCAAAGGCCAAGTATCAAGATTAGCTCTCCACTTGATGAAAGGTCTAGTTTCGTGAGCATAAGCAGTTTACTTAATATTCTTCCTTTTATTTGAGATGATGCCCTTCAGATCATAGGGCCAAGCTTTCCCTTGCCTTAAATCCATACCCTTGAGCAGGTTTTACACTATGGGGAGGGCATGCCTTGAGTTAACAATGAAGGGGCCGATGGTTGTAGGAAGTTTAAGAATGAACCTGTTTTTCGCAAGGATGAAGTGGAGCTGGTCAGCCTTGAAGGTCTGCCGGAGGTACTCCAAGGCGTAAATCTGCATGGCAGGAAAAAATGGCAGTATGTAAGGGGAAAATTCTGCACCGTAAACCCTGATCTCATTTTAGTCATCAAGTAAGTACCAATCTCCTGTGCTTTCTTCCTCACTGTATTGTAGCCATCTCCTTTGTTCAGGAAAAATCCTGGGCAGAGGGTTGTCATGAATAATTGTGTAGGCTATTGTCATAAATTCATTCAAGAAATTTGAATAACCCACCCCATTATCCAACTGATGTACATCGGGTTCCAATCAAAGACGGTTCTTGGTTGAGAGGTTATTCTACACAACGTTTCCAGATCCAAACCCTTGAACTTATTAGCCTGCTGGAAAAGGAAGAGGTAAAACACCAGGGAATAGAAATGAAACTCACCAATGGCCGAGAGGTCAAGAAACTGGTTTTGGATGGCAGAGGCTAAGAAACCAGGGATATCCAAAACAACCCTTGATTGAGACATTAACCATAAAAGGGCTACACACTCCTTCGTGACTCACTCCGCTCCTTCTATACCTAGCAACCCTGCAATGAGAGAAAGTGTTGGCTGAAGGTCTTCTTTGAATGTATTCAGAGGGACCGAGTCTAAAGACAGGAAGTATTCAAGGTGGGAGTTGGATATAGAAGTGTTGAAATCTCTCTGCTACCTCCAGGGTAGCTTAGAAAACTGGCCAGATAATGAAATTTCGGCGAAACTAACATGGTTAGAACTGGACGGATAACAGAGGGCTTTCCTGATGATCTCAGGAGATATACTAAATATCTTGTTCCTCTGGGTCGATATAAACATGTCTCGGCACTCATCATATGCTTCCCTAAGACAACAAATCAATTCCACAGCTGGGTATATGGGCGGAGTAATTTAGTGGTATGACCCCAACAAAATAACTCTGAACCTATCCCTGTTTTCTATATGCTTCTTAAATAGGTCAAGTTTGATGCTACTGATAAAGAAAGGGTAGTGAGGGTCTCGAATGTGGACTTGCAAGTCTGTGAATGGCTCAAGTCTGGGGGTAGCCCTAGACTACTGAACCTGAGGGGTTTCGGGTTCAGACTTCTTAACCTTGACTTTACCCATGACCATTATGAAAATGAAAAGCGGAAGGAAACCAGATAGTGAAAAAGGGACGGAATACCTGCGCATTAAGGAAAATTCTCAGGGAAAAATATGCAGGGAAGCTGAAAGTGACTTGGTAGACCTCGGTATAGGACGCTCGCGCTTTAGCTATACACTATCTCATAAGAGGAAGTAATTTACCATAGTGAATATAGAGGCAAGGCTATATGGCTTCAAATTTCCTAAAAAACAAGACTAGGACAACACTTGTGGGGTTGACATCATAAGGACGCCGACACTGGGACGTGTGGCATCTAGTTATTTGCTATCACAGTTCGCTTAGGTGTATACCACGCGTTGGGTTAAATGTCGTCACTGGTCATGTACCAGGTGTCCTAGGACTTACCTTACCGTTATACTCATAGGGACAGGTGTCCTTCGTGGTCGAGCCCACTAGAAAGTCCGGCGGGGTTTTGGAGCAGCTCTAACCCCATGGCCATTACCCCACGGAATATATTCCTCGGGTCCCATTGTATTCCATGTCACCAGAATTCTGGGGGGGGGAGGAGCTTCTTCCTTCCCCCTGCCATCCTTGATCCCCCCGGAATTTCTCACGCGCCTTTACCCTTTGACTACGCGGAGTACGGGCGGGCCCCGCCTTGTCCAGCTATTTTGCGCATTTATTCTCTCTGTTGCGTGTGAATATTTTCTACAAGGCTATCATATAATATTGTGCCTTATCCTCCTTTTTATATGGATCTCCTTTCATATTAACCCATTCACACTTTTAAATATTTCTCCCTTTTTATGCTATTGGGTGATCCACCTTTATAAGCTTCTTAGGGCTAAGGTGGTGGATGATATAACAACACATCACATCTTATTTAAGAGAAAATTCTAAGGCTCAAGTAGTGAAAGGTCACATCAAGCATCAAAAATAATTTCTCCAACTCCTAAAGTATAAACTAACTTTTGCGCAGAATCGAATGAAACAATAGGCAGATCAACATCACAGTGAAAGAAGTTTTGATGTATGCGACTGTGTATTTTTATGATTACAAACATACAAAAAAATGTCCCTCAAGAAAGCTAAGAAGGATAATAAATTATCGCCAAATTAATATGGTCCTTACAAGGTGTTGCAAATATTTGTACTATGGCATACAAATTGGAGCTTCTGACATCTCCTAGACTGCACCTAGTTTTCCATGTTTCATGCTTAAAAAAGGTTATAGGTAACAAACTCCCAGTTTAAACAGTATTTACAGAGCTTGACAAGGAAGGAAAAAACATATTGGAATCTGAAGTAGTCACAGAAACAAGAAATTGAAAGCAACGAAATTGCTCAATTTCAGAACTTACTCATTGAAGATTCCACATGGCAGGATGAGAATTTTATACAGAAGAATCCATAAATACTCAAGTGTTAAGGACATCATTTTTTTTAAGGAGAGGGAAATTTTAGGTCAGTATAATGCTCGTGTATCCCCTTATTATTATTTTTAGTGTAGCCCCCTTATTGATATTGTTGTGCCCAGGTAGTCCCCATAGTGTTATCATTGAGCCCCATAGAAGCTCACTATTGTTATTGTTGTGCCCTTATATTATTATTTTTATTTAGGATCTGATTATATTAGACCCCTTAGACTTCTATATATATATAATAGGTTTTTATCATTTGAGTCATCCAATAATTGTTGATTTATATAATGTAAAGGAGGTTCGCCCTCGAAAAGGCTGATTTGTAAGTTGTTGATCTATGTTTTCTTCTACTTTGTGAGCTCGTTGCATAACATTCCTTTGGTCAAACTATAGTCCTCATATATCTATTAAGATATTCACTCCTAACTAATACCTATCTTGAATGATGTTATTACTTTTCGAATCAATAGTGTATAAGGAAAAGGAGAACAAGTTCAAACGAATGTATAACTTTAGTTATCTTTGAAATAACTTAAACAAGGAACAAACATATCCTACTCTCAATAAGTAAAGAACCCTATTATAGTGTCAAAAAATAAAATTTCCTTTTCACATCCTATTAGTAACTAAATAAATAAGTGAAGAAGAGAAAGGCTTCCTGCACAAAGAGGTCAGGCAAGCAACTTCACCAAGGTACTCTCTAGGTTTTCTGAATGCAAAGAAATTATTATTTTTTTCTTTTGGGTGACTCCACCAAGGTATTTCTCAAGCTCATTGGAAATGGAGCAACATCAAGGAATTTCCTTAAAACATCCATATACATATTATTATTTTCCCCTATCAAAACAGTTTATGTATGAATAGTCTATGTTGATGTGTTTCATAGTAAGGAAGGAATATAAACGACTATATATTCAACTGGAATAAGTGGGAAAGCCAAGGTTACCCACATGGAAAATCGATTCTTCCTGATAGACTGAGACCTTGCATTTAAATCTAAAATATGAGTAGAGAAGTTGGAGTTCTACTAGAGTGTCACTAAGTGTTGATGTTGTGATGAACACCATCCAAAATTTTCCTCACACTTTTATTTGGAGCCTACTGAGAATCTTACAATTTCTTGCTCTATGGTTACCACAAGTTTGATTGATTTTTTGTAAAACATTCAAGTCTTCTTCTCAAAATTTTAACTATCAAAGTCACTTACTCACACATGCTCAGTCAGTAATGAACCAATAAACACACTTTATTAATGGAAGCTTGAATAGGCATAGTGTGGTACATCGAGAGAGTGATTATGTGAGGTTGAACCTATGTCAATATCTGGTGCACACATTAATTAACAATCTCTCTCACTTTGATTCCAGTTCCACTTCTATTTTGGTGAGTTTTCTTAACTGTCACTTTTATGCACCGTTTCTTTCACATGTGTCGCTTTTACATCCTATTTATAAATTTTACTCGTTTTAACTTTAATAAATATCACTTTCATGTTATATTTTCTCTTTCATGTGTCATTGTCAAGGTTTTTCTCATATTAAAAGTATTATGTTAATTTTTTCCTTCTCTAACAGGTGTCACTTTTATTGTTTTCACTCCTGGATGTGTTGCACCTTTGTGTATCATAAAAGCTAGTTATGGTGCACTCGTCTACACTATATGGTCTTACATATCATTAGAATATTTTCTAGACACATTCCTATATATTATTACACCTTTTGGTCTCAATGGAAACATTTCTTATAATATCTATCTAGTTGTCGTAATGTCTTGATTCAACTGTAACATTTAGAAATAAGTGTCACTTTGATGCCATTTTCAAGGTTTGATTTCTATCCATGTTTCCTATGTATCCTTTAGTCCTGTATTGATGGTTTTAATTTGTGTGATCCAAGTTCGAGTCATGCTCGGATGCATTTCCCTCTCCTATTCTATCGGTCCCACACATACTCATTATGGATCTCTCCCCTCTCCTCTTGCTCAATTTAAGTTGTGAATATATTAACCCTCTGACCAAGTGATGAGATTAACCTATTCATGATACTCGTTGATTTATATTTTCCTCCCATACTCGTGAACGAAGTATTTTTTAAGGTCTCCTCCCTCCTATATTTCATTAGTGCTTCCTAGGATGAGTAACCTAGCCTTTTGTTGACTCCCTTAGTGAAAAGAACATCAAGAAGAACAAGAAACCACTATTAGAGAGGATTTCACCCTTAAGTCTTGAAAACACTTCGAACTCATGGAGAGAATTCTCCAAACTCGTAGTTTTTTCACTTCAAACACATAGTGAAAAGGTGAACTTTAGAAGAACAAGTGTTATTTTAGTGCACCTCAGATGAAAAAGGACCATTTAAGTGCACCTCAAAATACCAAGGGCCTTATCTCCCTTCAGAAGAAATCTTTGAAACAACAAGGCACACTTCAGAAAGAGATGGATTCTCTGTCTCTTTAAAAGTGCATGAAACATAATAAATCAGAATTCAAACCTTTCTTCCCTCTTCGAATGTGCCTTGTGTTCTCATCAAGCGCTAGGGTAAGCATATGGTGCATCAAGAGTGAACATGGATCCTCCTTCAGTCGTCACACTGCACCCTTGGCACTCCTTGTGACTTAGGATTTCCCAGTTGATCACATGGTTCAACATGACGCATTATTGAGCCCCCTTCTTTCCAATGTGCTTTATCCCCAAGCCTCATCATTGATAGGTCTCCTTCAACTCATGGCTCTATCCAAGGATAAAATGATCCTTTGAGTAGTCATACCATGATTTCCTTAAGGCCTCACTATTATTTTAGTGAAAAACTGTAGTCCCAAGCCTTAAGAATTCACACTTGTTCCTTCCTCTTCCTCTCTATGATAAAAACTTATAAAGCCTCTCTTTCTCAATGCATGGCACACGAAAGAGGCTCAATTAGGCCTATTATCGGCCCTTGAAAAGTGAAGATACACTTTCTTATTCTTTCTCTCTTTCCTTCAAAGGCATGGAATAGTCGTACGAAAAAGGCTTACCACCTTGTCCCTTCAGCTTCCCCACTACATTGGGCCTAGGATAAATTCTGTCCATAGTGCCCGACACATTAATAATGAATAGTGGAGCCTTCCTAAGCCAATGTTAAGTTTAATTAAACCCCCCTAATGAAGCTTTCTCCTTTTAACCCTTCCACGATCCTATCATAATAAATTCATTCCCCGACTTAGGTAGGGATATAATATATGATTTTGATCCGAATGGGAAATGGCATCAACCCATGGTATTCATCTACCCATGTTATCCATCCACCCATGGAATTTACCCATGGTATTTTAAATGGCATCGACTCATGGTATTCATCCACCCATGATATTTATTCGCCCATGGTATTGTAAGTGACCCATGGTATGTATCCACCCATGGTATTCATCCACACATGGGATTTACCCATGGTATTGTAAGTGGTATTGGCCTATGGTATCTACACATGGTATTGTAACTCAAAAAAGGCTATAAATAACAAGCCTCAGTTTGTAAAAGGACAGATGGTCCGCCACAATGTAGCTTCTTCAGTTATTCTCTGTTTTAATAAAACAAGTTTCTTTGTGGTTTTATTTTCTTTGTGTTCTCTTTTTTTTTCTAGCATTTTTATTTTACAGATCTTGTCAGATCCATTTCAAATTTTTAGATCTTGGAGGCCTCCCCCCAAGATCCGGATCAGTGGTATCAGATTCAGGTTACGCCTCCATGGGAATGAGGTTTTGAAACATATTTCAGTTTCAATGTTTTGCAGCAATCTTTAGAAAAATCCATGAATTTTTTTGGGCGGCGAGTTTTCAGATCATATCTGAAAATTTTGGTGCAAAATTTGCAACAAAAAAAAGACCATATCTGGATTCCTTGCAAAAAAATACTCAAATTCAAAGAAAAAATCGGCCAAATTGGAGTTTAGATGAGAGAGATATCGTTGATTCAAAATCAGCAATGTTGAAGCAATTTTTCTGACGACAATTCATGGATGGCGGCTCTCCTGTCATTTTTCGCAATTTTTAGTGAAAAATTTCAGAAAAATGAATATATATCTGAGCTCCTCTTGAAAAATAACCCAAGTTAAAAAAAAAATTCGGTCGAATCGGAGTCTGGATGTGGGAGTTATTGTTGATTTAAAATCAACTATTTTTTCAGAAATTTTGTGACGACGAATCAGTTCCAGCGCGAATCTGTAGGTCTAGATTATCCAGATAGTGGTTTCAAACACATATGAAGATGCAGAATGATCATTCCATTTCCAAAAACAGGTTATAATAAATATTCTGAGTTATATTGACTGAGTTATGCTCATTTTAAATCTGGAGTAGCATTCGGAGCGGGTTCCCTTTGGAGACGTGCCCTCCCACCCCGCTTTAGTAGGCACCTGCTTCACATTCATCAGTTTGATCATAGCAGCGTTCAGATTGGGTTATTTGGAGACTTGCCCTCCCATCCCAAGCTATGTAGGCACCTGCTACTTCATCAACACTCAACATCACGGTTATGGGTCAATTGCACAAAATCAATTTTCATCGAAGTCCATTTGCTAGGCCGCACACTGTTAGTCACATAGTTGGTCACAAGCATTACATGGTATCTCTATCCTCGGATCTTCATTTTTCATGGTTTTGGTTCATCCACAAACCCACACTTCATCGAAGTCCATTTGCTAGGCTGCACACTGTCAATATCACAGTTGGTCACAAGCATTACAGGGTATCTCTATCCTTGGATCTTCATTCATCACGGTTATGGGTTGACTACACAAAACCCTTCTCTTCAGTGGCTCTTCATATTCAAAAAAGTCTTCTCAGGAGGGAACTTCACGCAATGGGGACCATTGCTTCTTAAGGAGGGAGGAGTGATCCGAATGGGAAATGGCATCAACCCATGGTATTCATCTACCCATGTTATCCATCCACCCATGGAATTTACCCATGGCATTTTAAATGGCATCGACTCATGGTATTCATCCACCCATGATATTTATTCACCCATGGTATTGTAAGTGAGCCATGGTATGTATCCACCCATGGTATTCATCCACACATGGGATTTACCCATGGTATTGTAAGTGGTATTGGCCTATGGTATCTACACATGGTATTATAACTCAAAAAAGGCTATAAATAACAAGCCTCAGTTTGTAAAAGGACAGATGGTCCGCCACAATGTAGCTTCTTCAGTTATTCTCTGTTTTAGTAAAACAAGTTTCTTTGTGGTTTTATTTTCTTTGTGTTCTCTTTTTTTTTCTAGCATTTTAATTTTACAGATCTTGTCAGATCCATTTCAAATTTTTAGATCTTGGGGGCCTCCCCCCAATATCTGGATCAGATTTTAAGATACTTTTATTTCTCATGAATGATTTTAATTGGTAGGAGTACCTTCCTAACATGAAAAGGTAATGGTCAAGGTTAAATTACAAATAATTACTTGCAAGAAGAAGAACATAGGAGAACCATCATGAAAAAATGAATAAAATCATGAACCAAGACAGAAAGAAGACATTGCGTGATGACTCAAAGGATTCCAACACTCACACAAGACCCTTTGGAGGGTGAAGATAAATAACATAGCATATAGTCCATGAACATCAAGTACTAATCATATCTTCCATCAATATTGAAGACATAACAACAAGGAGAACAACTTGGCATTTCCACCTCATCATGAAGTCAATGACATCAATTTCCAAGCTATGACTTGTATAAGTTTCAACATTATGCCATATGCATCCATCTGTCTTGCTACATCCTCTTCTAGAATGCAATGATGTATTTATAAGGAAAATAAAAAAATGTAATGTGTTGTATTCCAAGATTCATATGTGGAATATGAAAAGTCACTTAATCAAATATGGAGAAAAGATTCTTTAAAAGAAGTCACAAGGTTATTTAGTGAATTCCAAAAGTTATTTAGAAGTTCAAGAGTTGTTTACAAGTCCAAAGGACACATTAAAACTCCAATAGTCATGAGGTTTATTCAATATTCAAGAATATATGAAAGGTAATTCCTCTTGTTCTAAAAATCAACCTCATAACTCACACAAAAGGCTTTCAAAGGCTTAAGCTTTGGAGAACTCTTCTATGCTTCTCTAACTTGCTAGAGGAGAGAAAATCGTTCTTTGGATAAGCAAGAAGTGAATTAATGTTCCACTATTAGAACTTGTGCCTCATTATTGTAACTATTTATTTGTATATTTCACCTAATATTTAACCTCATTGATCCAACAACTTGCATGCATGCATCGTGAATTCTTTAAGACTATTCTTTGGATGTTCACATTATATTTTGTAATTGTTAAGTACTAAATAAATTGAACCGTTTTAATGGCTTAAATGTTGATCTTGTTGAATGTATGTTGTATTTGTTTTCATGAATCATTTTTATATCCTGAACTAATTTGTAGGTTGATCAATGAATATTTGTTTTCTCTCATGTGCCTTCTTGAGGATAGTAATATTACTTTCCTAAAGGGGTATCCCCCATTTTTCCCTTTGTGAAAGTATCCTTTTGAACATTGCAATCGGTGCATAATAATGTAAAATTTATTGACTATTCAAAGGTTATGTTGATATTCTCTTTTGTTATTGATTGAAACCAAGGAGAATGTTGCAATTATGGTGGTCAGGTTGATACTCTAGATGGGGGCCCTACTCCAAATAGTGTGAGGTCTAATTGAGACTTCACATCTAGGAGGACACTATATGTTGGAAATATCCAACACCGTAAACAATGCACAAGGCAGGGACCTTTCCACCTATGACTAGGTGATATTTCCTATTGTATAACCATGATTGTTATCTAGGAGCAATTCATATAATTTGAGGGCTTGAGTAGCCATTCTAGCCAACCCAGCTCGAAAATTGTCATGGAAGATGGAAATATTCCAAGAAATCCATGTTCCCTAGTAGATGATGGCAGGGAGGTTCTCAAATTATTTCAAGATGTAAAGTGCCTTTAAGGGTGAAAATATTCTTTGATCGTAGGGTCTTTCCATGCCCAAGGAGATACAATGAAGTTGTGAGTACAAGTCCAAATGAAATATGTCAAGGAAAAATAAAAAAAAGAGGTGACCAATTACTTCTTTCATATATCTCCATAGAGGGAACTGATTGGGTGTAACAAAGCCTATTTTTTGGAGGATATCACCAGTGGGAATTTTTTTTCCAAAATACACCGCATAAGGAGATGGGAATTTACTAGAAAAATCAGCTTCCATACTTGTTTGAACCTTCAATATTAGGTGTAATTTCCACAATAAAATATGATAAATAGCTATTCAATATTTGGAGTGTAGAACCAAAAAGGGAAAAACAAAATTTATCTCGTCATCCATGTCCTAAATTAAAACATGTGAATTTTTTAGAGCTCTGGTATAATTCTGCCAAGGGGCAACCCATTCAGTAGGGAGGTTGAGGTGGAGAGCATCAAACTAGCCTTGAGCACAAATTGTGGAAGAGTAGGGTTTTTCAATTTGATGAAGTGTTATGAATCCATTGATATTTAAGAGATATACCAAATATTGAGGAAACTAATATTGTTAACCACCTCAAATCCAGGTATCCAAACTGATTTTTACTTGATTACCACAACCTATTTTCCATGCAAGACCAAGTTCAATGATATTTGAAGATTCAATGAAATCATTTCATATTATTCAAGCATTATCCCTCCACTTGTGTGGAGTCCTTATCTAGTCCATTATGGAGTTTTGGAGTATAGACTTCCTATGTACCACTTCATATCATAAATTTGAGGAGGTAATAAGGAACCATCCAACCTTGGCAGCTAGAGCTTTTGAGAAAGTGATTATATTTTTTAGGCCCAAATTTCCCTATTTCTTTGGGAATGTTATTTTGTCCCATTTAATCCATGAGAATATATTATGGTATTTTTAACACATGCATATATATATATATATATATATATATATATATATATATATATATATATATATATATATATATATAGATATAGATATATATACACAATAAAATTTGGGAGAAAAATTAAAATTCCTTCGGGAATCCATGATAATAACATCTAAAAAGCCAAAATGGCCTTTAAAACTTATTTGATAAAAACAAATTAACCTACTTGAGAGATATATTAAATTTTGAATCCTTTCAATAATTTTTCAATATTGATTAGCAACCATATCCACTTGAATTTCCTGTAATCGTTTCATTTCAAATGAAACCAAAATATTTAAAACCTTAGTTCGTCGACTACGGGTGAATAGGAAAAGAAGCTTGGGCAGACAAAATTTATTCTCTTAAGAGTCCTACTTATAAGAGAGTCTATTTTTGAATATTGGTCATCACTCCAACTACTTGTCTATATAAGGAAAGAGAAACCTTGTTTGTGTCAAAACACTTCTTGTAGCTATCGTTCAAAAGTAGGACATAGTCGACAAAGAGGAGTTTTGTGATTGATAGGTCACCATCCAACATGAATCTTTTAAGATCTCCTCTCCTCTTAGCCTTTATTGTAAAATGAATAAGTCCTTATGCATCGAGGATAAAGATTAGGGGGGATATCGGGAACCTCTTCCTAAGCCCTCTTTTGGCATATAATAAATCAAATGTGAAGCCATTAAATAGGACAACAAAGGAAGAAATTGTAACATAATGTTACACATCATTTTGTCACAATCCCTACATTCTCTATTTTGAATACTAGAGGGCCATCATAGTGACCCCTATGTATTTTCAAATATCATAATGAATTTCATTACATACCTTGACATGCCAGGAATAAAATCTCTATATACCATTCCTGAGGTAGACCCTTAAAAAAATGTAATTTTGGGTCGGCATTGTGGTGTGGTTATGTCCTCATGCCCATGGCCAGATTTGCACTAGGCCTCGTGCCGTGGTCACTCTGTCTCTAAAGAGCCCCCATGCCGAGATACTTTGGGAAATCATTTCAATATGGAAAGGAAACTTCTAAGATCTAACAACTTCGTGAGTGGAATCATGGATGTCTGTTCAATTGGATGTGGTCGATTTTCTCCCTTTGGCCTTATAGTTCCTACAAAAATGCAACTTCCCAAAGGGATAGCCCTTTCCTCCACCATAAGTGCATCCCGAATCTCTTCCTCCACTCCTATAAATTCATCTTCATCCCATTGATTCTAATATCTAGAATAGAAAAAGAGCTAGTGTGCAGAAGATAACAGAGGATAGTCCATAGTTGTGAGAGAGGGTTTGAGCCTTTCGCCTCTTTGAGCCGAATCAATGAATGGATGCTTTGGAGACAAGCCCGACTGAACCCATAAAAGGAGGTATACAACATCAATATGCAAGGTGTAGGTTGTAAAATTCCTTTTATACATTAATATGACATGCAGTGATTTCTAGTTCCATCTTTGTATATGTTAACACTCAAATTTTCTGACTCTCCTTGACTAGTTAGATAGTCGTAAATGAATATGTATGCTCGTATGCTTTTATTATTTTCTTGATTCTTGTGTAGGTGTGTCGATATCGCTACAAATGGAGTGCAAGGCCTAAAGGAAAAATATCGAGGGATCACTGCAGTGTACTATGTCAGGAGCATTGGGTTAAGGTAGGACATCTATTTAAGTGTTTCGTTTATGAACTAGGAATTTAGAAACCTACAAGTTCCCTTGTTGCTAGACCCACCCTATGGTTAGAGGGATCACCTCTGTCTGAAGAGTTGATTTTCCTCCACAACAATTTGGCGACTCTGCTGGGGATGTCAATGTTTGTTGTCTCTTACTGTTCATTTTGAATTTTTATTGTCTCTCCAACTTTAACCAAATTGTTGTTTCTTTGCTATTTTTGGCTTGTTTTACTGCTTCTAGTCATTTCACCTTTTTCTAGAGTGATAAGTTTGGTTTTTCTGAAGAAGCCATGTTTTTTTCCTTTATTTTCTTTCTTGACGCTTTTGATTGTATGGCATTCATGCCCATCTACACGAGTGGTCATTAATACAGGTGCAATTTTTCCTGCTCGGTGCCTAATTCCACTGAAAAATTGTGTCGATTCCTGTAAGATTGAATTTTTGACCTTTTGCAGTGAGTTTCTAGTGTGTCTTATCCTTTAGGTTGGTTTTTATGCTTGTATTGATCCACCTAGCTCTTGTTTCCTGACTTGGATTTCTCATTCCTTTTGGTTTTGTTATCTCTCATTTGAATGATGTTTCTTATCCATCCTAGGGTTTCTAGGTGTTTTGAACACTTGGTCACATGTTCGTTGGGTGTCTGATCTGTTTATGAGTCAGTTTGGTCATTCATGTTCAGTTGAAAAGTTTTCTTTGTATGATTTCTTGATGTAAAATGGAACGAATGCCGTGTTTTGAGCCCACGCGTTGGAAGTCCTCTTTCTGCTTGAACTCATATGTCTTGTAGCCGTTTGAGGAATTTTGTTACAAAGTGTTCAAGACAAGATTGTATTCTTAATGTTTGATTGCATCATTTTTGCTTTAAGGAAATTTGCGTCCATTTAGTTTTCATCTCAAAGTTTTCTTTTCGTTAAGATGCATTAGATCAAGTTGCATTGAAAATTTATGTTTGAAATTTATCATTGAACTTATATTACATTGTTTAATGATTGAAAACTAAAAGTTGCATTGAGTGCATTCTTATTCATTCGAAAGAAAAGGGAAATTGTGCATATATTACGATTGCATAATTTTCGAAAAGAGGATTTTGCATAGATTACATTGCATAATTGACATATTTGAATGTTTTAGATTACCTTTAGATATTAAAATTCATCTAGTTAGGAAAAGTCTTGTTTGCAACATTACAGTTTCTTGCATCATTGTTTGAGACTCTTCCCTTAACTATAACGCATTCATCAAATTGAATGATTTCTTTTCTCATATAGCTGCATATAGAATTTTTCAGATGACAGTGGTAGGGCCTTGGGGTTGAAACCTAATTCAAGATAAACCATTAAAATTCAGTGAATCAGCCTAAGGAAGCATTGAAACTTAACACTCACACTTAGAGGTCTATGGTAGTGACGTGTTCCAACGTCATTAAACCTAGTAGTTGTCGCTCACAATCTTGCATTAGACAATGCTAGTACAGACTTGTGCTCCCCGTACCATCACGTATATAAAGGGAGACCCCTACTGGTTGCAATCCTTGACCCATAGGAAGCCAAATCTATTGCCTTCTAATCGTGATATGTCGAACACAACATTCGGGGAGATTGGTTGTCGTACGTCAAGTCCATGGTCATTTCTCTTTCATTTGATCATCAAGGTGTATATTGCAGTTCACGATTACCTGGTCACCATATATGCCTATAATACCCCAAGTATTCATTTTTAATCTTTATTGACTCTTTAAATTTGAAAATATCATTGAGCCCTTGTCCTTTCGAGATTGTTAAATCAAAAGTGGCTAGAGTCACCTTTTATCTTTTTCTCGACTCTTAAAACATGAAAAGGAAAAGTTTTGTTCCAATTTCTTAAAATTTATCGCCCACGATAACATTTTACTCATTCCAATATTCAATTAAGGTCAATGGAAATGCTTCCCGATTCCGAAAACCCAGGGGTCCCCTCGGATGAGAATCCTGGTTCGTTTCCCTCTTTTGGAAATGTTGGTGGCCCGTATACGAAAACGTTGTCCCTCCCGGGATTAACCATTAGTATGCCAGTTTGGTTATTTTCAACGCCTGTGGTTTCAGATATACCAATTGTCTCTCAACTGAGCTCTCCTCCACCTGAAACATGTCAACCCCATGTTGATCTCGATGTTGACCCCTCGCCTTCTTTTCTCATTTCTTCACCTCGTTCTTCCTCTTCGCCCGACGAAAGTCTCGATTCTAGTACCCAGGTGACTAAGAAGAAGAAGATGAATTCGAAGAAGATGAAGGAAAATAAGCTGGGGAGGGGAACCACAAATATTGCTACACATACAGCTAATATTGAGAAATCTCTCATTACATCCCGTAGACTCAAATTCCCTTGCAAGCTATGTGAGGGTGACCGCCTCCTTCGTGATTGCCCTGGTATTCCCAAGGTGATAGAAATGTGGTACATTGACCCAATTCATCCTTCATCATCAACCTCTGGGCATCATGTTGATGATGAGCCTTCAGCTAGAGATTATAAGACTTGTAAGAAATAGGGTAAGATCAAATTCCCCTCTAGGTTGCGTGAAGGTAACAATCCCATTCACCTCTGTCCTCATATAGATGAAGCCTCTAAATTGTTGGATGCCCTTTCCACTTCTAAGTTAGGTCTTCCCATTGGTTAATGGAAGTTTTCTTTGATTCCTTTGTTATTTTATCAAGTTATTGATCGGGATTCATCTCTGGTCAATTCTGCTCTCTCTGAAAGTCAGTCTCCTGAGTCCTTTTGTGACCAGTCATTGGTTAAGAAAAAGGTTGACCTGAGTCCACCTATAGTTCATCAGGTCTTTTCCCTCAAGAGTTGGTCTCATCCCAGTTAGGTTATTTGTGGTTCCTCTTCTTCCCTGGGAATGAAGGGTGATCCTCCCGTTTCTATGATCCAGGGGGGTGATCCTCCGACTCCCGATGCCACAGTCCAAGAAAGTGATATTCATGCTCTCATTCCCATAGTTTAGGACGGTGGTCTTTCTGCTCCTGTAACGGAAGGGGATAATCCTCTTATTCATATGGGATCCCCTCCATGTAGTTTGGTCACTTCCTTTGATTGGAGTCGATTCATGGGATATCGTCTTCCTTCTTATGTGCCCTTTGAGATCAATGTGCAAGCCTACAATATGGTCTTACCTGGCACAATTATATATGAAGGCGCCTCAGTTAGTACTTATGTCATGGGAGCACTTGTCTCTTCCCTCTTTCATGTGATCTGTTTTCCACATGAAGTTCGGATCATGACCATTGATCATCTTTCATTATTTGGTCCTAATGTGAAATCCAGTCCACCATCATCCCTCACTGGTCCATATGTTCTAATGGTATCTTCCCCACCACAGGTCCATTATGTGGCCACCTATTCTGTGTCCACGTCCACTGATAATTTAGTCAGTAAGGTAGTACACAATGTACTAGGGACATTGGATCCTACTTTCCATAGTTTTTTTCTCTTGTCAGATGAGGAACTCTTGCAATCCATGACTTCTCATATGTCTTGATTAGGTCATCAGAGCATAGTTGGTTTTCTTGTGTCAAGCTCCTTAAAAAATGAAACAAGGTCATTGGAGCATAGTTGGTTTTCTTGTGTCAAGATCCTTAAAACATGAAACAAGATCATCGGAGCATAGTTCCCTTTCTTGTGTCAAGATCCTTAAAAAATGAAACAATATCTTCAGAGAAGAGTTATTTTCTTGTGCCAATATCTTTAAAAAATAAAAATAAAAGTTTCATGAGGATAATTATTTTACTATGTCAACCTTGTTTAAAAATGAATTAGATATTGTGAGAATAGTTCTTTTCCTATGCCAACCTCGTTTAAAGAATGAACCAAGTTTCCCGTTCAATTCAACTCTTTCATTAGATCTCGTAAAATCCAAGTTGATTCTTTCACTTGATCTTGTAATTGAACCTTCATTCCATCCACATGTTAGTAACCAGCAGTCTACTCAGGTGAATGGACTGAAGCTTGGGGAGAATTTACCTTGAATTGAATCACCATGCTAGGGGCATGCATTTTTTTCAAGCATAGTTTATCTTTGCTTCTAGCTTGTGTAAAAATGAAACCAATTCCAAGCTAGTTTTCTAAAAAGTTTCAAGCTTGTGTAAAGATGAAATCAAATTCAAGCAGAGTTTTCCATTTTTCGAGCTTGTGTAAAAATGAAACCATTCTCATTTTACCTCTCGCGATTTTTTTATCGACTTGTTTTGCGAGATCAACCTTGGTTTTCTCATTCCATTGTCATTATCTTCTCGGTTGATCGCACACCTTGACTTGATTTTTTTACCAATTCCCTGGTTAGCCAGCCTCTTGAATTTTATCATGTTTTGAGTAGTTACAAAATTATTGGAACCAATTGTTATACTTTATACGACTCATTCCTCTAGGAGGATTCAACTTTCAGCTCTTTTCTGACTCTCAAAAATATGAAAATATTGTCAAGCTCTTGTCATTTTAAACTCGCTAAAGGCTGCAAAATGTCATTGTCCCAGTATATGTTTACCACTTTTTCGGGTTGGGATAGATTATTTATGAAAAATGAATACCTTAGTCGAACATGTCTAAGAGGTTCTCTCAGATATTATTTTCTACCTTTTCAGATCTGAGAGACAACCTAAGAAAAGGGACCTTCTAGATTTTCATTTTCTACCTATTTTAAAACTCGCTAAACATGAAAAGACGTTGAGTTTTCCATTTGTGATACTCATTAAATCTAAATGACATTGGAGTCGTCACCATGATATGACCGAGCTCCTCCTTCCTAGGGCTTGTAAAATGGACTAAGATGGATTTTTCCAAAGGAAAAACTTATGTGATAATCATATGCTATCCCCTTCAAGCTTGTTTCCAAAAATAATTACGGTATTCACCAGAAATGGTGGGGGGAAATGGAACTAGGTGTCAGTTGCATCGGAAATATGTCACTATTGAAAATGACACTTGTCTACAGATCGTACTGGGTTGGTAACATCTTACATTCGTCATTTTTCCTCCATGGGTATAGGTTATCCATTTTGACCTCTCATCTACTATTCACCTCCTCACAATGACATCAGATCCCTTGATGTCTGTCGGATTCCGGAGTCGTGTCGCCAAATGTTTAAGATATTTCCCTTTTGCAGTTTTCAATCGTTGATCCTTTGTTCAGTCTGGATTCACTATCATCTTATTCCTCTGTCTCATGTTGATGATGTGGGAAACATTATGGCCCTTCTTCAGCCAACCACTTCCTGTCGACTTCATCTCATTATCCAAGAAAGTGGTATTGTGGTGGATTTGTCACACGGGTGTACGAAATCACACTAGCTTAAAGAGTGTGGTCTACTCTTTAAACTATTGGTAACAGGCAGAAAGTGGGGGAGATCAAAAGCATAACATTTAATGAGAAATAGTATGCTAAAGTATGCTCTCATTAAAATAAAACTAAAAAACAAATAAACATAAGCTATAACGAGAGTCAAAATGATAATAATGCAAACGATGGCTCGATGGCCTCTTCTTATTAAACGTTTGAAATGGAGAATAAATTTTACCCACTTACGAAAGGGCCCCTAGGCAATGGTTCTAGGACCCAATGCAAAGATGATTCCTTCCAAGCACTGCCTCTGATGCAGTCTCCCTCTCTCTCTCTCTGTTGTGGTGGACTAGGATGTTTGGTGGCCAACGATCGAGTCCTCTTTAGCTCCAGCTCCGGGTCACACACTACTGGTGTTGCTTGGGAAACTTTGGCTAGCATAACAATGTGATCACCATTTCTTCATCTCTTGGTGGCTTTATATAGGTGAGTTTCAAATCCTCCTTTCCTCCCTTGGTACATGATGAATAGTGACCCAAGGGAGAAGTATGATTCCATTGTGTGCTCAAATATTCTTTTGTGTGCTCAAATAGTGTCTAAGGAGGTGTTGGTGGCTGTCCTTAAGCATATTTCACACAAGGAGTAACTGTCCTTTGCTTGGTGTGGTCCCGGAAAAAGACTTTTTTTCCATTTCCAGAAATTCACGCTTATCGTGCAAAAAGGCGCGCAGAAGGCATTCTTCTCGAAGGATAAAGCGTGCAATTCAACATTTATGACTAGTTCAAATCTGATTTTCTCAAAACCTTAGAGATTTTAAATACTTCTTGATTCCATAATGTGTTACTGCCCTGTAAATCCTTAGGCTTGGCATTAATTAATGTCATCTTCTACTGTAAGATTTTCCAGTGTTAATAGTTTCCCCCTAATGTGTGAGGTCTAGGAAGAACTGTATAGCTGAAATACATTATAGTTTCTTTTCTGTATCATGCGCACAGAGAGAGAGAGAGAGAGGACTGCATGAATTTTGGAATTGACAACACCTTGCATTGTTTCTGAGATAACCATGGCCTAAGGGACCCCCTGCAAGCAGAAAAAATGTACAACATATTTACAAAATTTCAACGAGGCAGGCATGTCCCATGCTCGTGATGCTATGGCTAGTTTAACAAAATTGATAGATACATGTGCTGTCTGTGGGACTACTGTGGTGGTGATGCTGGTGGTTGTTGACGATGACTATTGACGCCCTAAGGGGTGTTTTTTCTTTGACGATAGGTGGAATATGGTACCCATATGTGTAATATTGGTATGACATATCACTGCGTAATGTACACATATGTACTAGTTGGGACCTTCTCGTGTAAGCATTGTTGTCAAAGATGCTTATGGAGGCATGGGTCTTCGACAGATCTAATCAAAGTGAAATGGTTGTAAGGTGTGATACCATCGTGACATGAAAGCTTTTGCTGTAGTTGAATGTCAGGAGGATTGATGACGTCTATGGACAATGATGTCTCCCACAGTGCCACCCGAGGATACCCCTTTACATGGGGAGGGGTAATCCAAGGTGCCGCTTCCTTTTTGGAAAAGAGGTGTCGAGGACAAAAAAAGGAAGCATTAATCGAACCATGGGTAGCCGACTTGAGGGGTCGGGGACCTAAGTGTGATGGGTTTCACATAGGAATGTTGGTGAGAGGTGACTAAAAATGGATGATGGGGATTCAGTGGCCCGAGGTCGAAGCATACTTTAGCAGCTTGGCTACAATCATACTTATTTCTAAAGGGAAAATCCCTGGAGTTGGTAGGACTTCCAGGGCAGGTGTGAACTGACTATTAATTTCATGATGGTGTGTGCATGGGGGTGAAATACAATGACCAAGGGGAATGAGGGACTGCTACCATGGGAGAAAAGGTGAAATATGAGGGCAAAGAAGAAAAGGTCATCGTTTGTGGTCTTTGTACACTTACCAAAATAAAAAAATAATGAGGTTTGGTTTGTACAAAACACAGAGACAGGTACCCCAAAACATGAAAAGGGGGTCGCTCACTGTAGGTGTGAGGACGGTGTTTTGCTGGGGATAGGGGTCCCATTGGTTGGTCTCATGTGCGGGGTTAGTGAAGCAGAAAATGTCACTAAAGGGATTATGTTGACGGAGGTATGGTGGGCCAAATGGGATGCATGGAGGTGCGCTTTCAATCTGCTTCTACAACATGGTCATCTGGGAAGGGGGTTTTTAGTTTGAAT
Organism: Pinus albicaulis; assembly: GCA_034641835.2. Lineage (NCBI taxonomy): Eukaryota > Viridiplantae > Streptophyta > Pinopsida > Pinales > Pinaceae > Pinus > Pinus albicaulis. The sequence continues at coordinate 1,254,143,165 of CM076572.1, read as the reverse complement.
GTTAAACTTGACCTTATGTATGACAGATGGATGGGCACGAGGTGCTTCCCAGACTGAAATGGTATGGACATGGCGTCACTTGTGTTATGATATATGGTCTACTTTGGGTGAGAAGCACCATGGAGGGGAGGCTCTACAGACCAACACGGACCTTTATCATGTACAGGGTCAGGTGATGATAAACGAGGTCGAGTATGAGGACCCTATGGTTTATTTCTGATGGAGAAATGATGTCAGGATATGAAAAGTTTTGTGGGACTCTATCATGTTGAGGGTAGAATGATACCTGCTCTGAAACCTTCAACAGATGGTGTTGTAAATGGTTTGCGGGTTCTTCTTGCAAAAATAAATACCTCAAGTGCAAACATCTTCTTTATCAAATATTATTGAAAGTCATGAGATTTAAAAGAGAAGATGAGAGAGGGCATACCTGCCAGTGCTGAAAAATTAACTTTTAAGGAGTGTGAATGTGTGGCATTACCTTTGTTCCCTTAGGAGCTGTAACTTGGCTCCTAGTTTTGATTTCAGTTGCGGTTGCCCCTAGACTGAGGTCATGGGGGGGCATTTCCATTTACTACCCCACGTCCAAGATCTCCCCGAATACAGATTATTGTTTCCTAGGTGACCTCAGGTCAAAGACCTGAAGAAGCTGTCTACAGTAATTGATGTGCCTGATAACTCAAGAGTATGAGGCAACCATGTTCCCTTGTCCCTGGTTGGTGTATGGTGGCTTGGGTGGAGGAGAGACAAGTGGTTGTCTTTTTGGTGAGTTTCATTCCTCCTTCATGTACAAGACGACATGAGGTTCATCTTCGCCAGACTGAAGGGAGGGATCCTCTTGATAGGATAACTCGACCACATGTAAGTCATCCCTATATCGTGGTATTTCCAAACAATGGTGGGTATGATCCAATAGGTGTCACAGAGAGCCCATGTGTGACTGGTACACAACGGTTTGCCTTTATTTCTTGTGGCAGGTTCCTTTTTACGAGAACGCGGTGTCAAGGTGTCTACTTTGGATTCAAGGAGTGGTTTTAACTCGTCCAAATTCGGATATATGTGGGTAGGGTGGCCTATGACATCACATGTAGTGCAGACTGGTGAGTCCCTTTGCATGGTGGCAGCTACCACCTTCTTTCCTCCGTTTGTGGTTTTCTTGGTCGTGATAACCTGTTTCGCAATGGGAACTTCCTTTGCGGGGGTGGTCTCGACTGTTTCTTGGGTGGGTGGGGGCTCCTCTGGGCTGAGGGGCTTTAACCCTGCTGCAGTAATGTTGGTGGCTCCTTTTCTGGTAGGGGGAACGAAGTACCAAACTGGGAACACAAAATATATGTTGGGTAACACCAGTTTTTCCAAAACCTGGTGAGAGATAAAGCCAGCTGGAGGGTAGAGGATAGGGGTTTGGGAGGCAACGTAGGCTAGAGAGGCTGCCATAGTTGAAGCCTTGGTGTCGTTACTGCTTGAGTCTGTGTCTTGACTAACCTCGGTGCTTGATGTGAACATCATGCACACGGGGCCCTTGATACTATGAAAGAATATCTGCAGTTGTATCTATGTAGGGTAGAATTACATCCATCCTTGTTAGGGGATGATTTTCACTGTGCGTTAGCTGGTCTACTGTGATGATTCGATCCTCATAGGGGAACGTAATAATGTGGAATATGGAGGATGCTATGGAAGGCATGGCGTACACGTAACTTTTCCCAAGGATTATGTTGTAATCCAAGTGAGCATCCAATACTTTGATGTCTATGTGGACCATCTTGCTGGCTAAGAAGACTAGTAAATTTGGGTAGAGGTTGACGGGAGTCAAGGGATGACCATCATAAGCTATGAGGGTGATGACGGAAGGTTTGAGTTCAGGGGATCCTAACTTTTGCCACACATTTTTTGACATGATGCATGTCAATTCACCCTCGTCTATGGCACATTGGTGAATAGTGATATTCTATACCCATACTGGTATCTGGAAGGTGACCATGGAAGGAAGCCTAGGGGTGGCTTTGTCCAAGTCAAAAGCCATCATGCGTGTATCGGCAGGGTCGATAGCACCTAACGCAAAAAGTAGGGCTTTCTATTGCTTTGGGCACAACTGCAATACCTCTAATGTGGACATAGCAGCAGGTGATTGAGCTAAATCATCCACGATGCTATAATTATTGGTTTCTTTCGAGCAATTACCTGCTCGCCTATTAGGCACTTTTACCATTTTTGGCAATAGTTACATAGGAATATTTGGAATGGTCAAAGGTGTAGTCAGCACGCTAGTACTAGCCCCTAATGTATTGGTGTCTTGTGGGGTGTCATAGCTGCGATTCTGAGTCTGGAAAAAATTTACTCCCCGGTCATATAGATCTCATGGTTGTTTTTTCTGGAAAATTCTAGGTTTTTCTGCTAAGTGCTGACCGACCCTTGATGGGGGAAAGGTTCTTGCATCATCACAGTTTGCTGGGAAGATCCTCCTTGTCCTCAGTTACTCTGTAGCTTTTTAATCTCAGGGAGTTCAGGATAGTGGTGAGTATAGCGCCCGTATTCACCACATATTGAACAAGAATGGGTTTTTGGTGGAGGTGGCCTTTTGCCTTGCCTCGGGGCAATGCTTGGCTCCTGGTTCTGATTTTGATTGGAGTTACCTCTAGCTTGAGATTGCAGTGGGAGCTATTGGTTGCTGCCCCCCTGTCCAGGGTTCCCTTTGGGCTTGTTTTTTGTCTTTTTCTTAACCACGTTAGGAGGGTAGTTCTCCTAATCATACTAGTGTGGTTGATTTTGGGACAGCTTCACAAAGCTCACCTATTCATTGGTTTGCATAGTGTTGAGGTATAAAAGGTATCTTTTTAACACCTATTTATCCTACATTAATCATTAATCCAGGAACAAATTTTTATTTCAAGAGTGTACTCTGTCTGAGGCTGCAATTCAAGCTAAGAGTAATGCTTTGTAAGATGTAGCATAGTGTTCTAAATACAAGATAAATAGATGCTTGAAAAATAAATATAATTACAATAGCATGAACTCAAATGCTCTTAAAATATATCTATTCAGTTAGCAACCATCAATCAAGGATACAGTAGCAATAACTCATTCCTCTAGAAATTGATGCAATTGAAATCAAATTGAAACAAGACAATCAATCTGGGAACATGAAAGCAATAACCAATATTCTCTATGGTTGACAGTCCTGCTTTAAAGAAATTAAATGGAAATAAAAATTGAACTAAAGCTGTTATTGAAAGTAAACTAAGAAATCTCTTCAAAAGAAAAATATTTGCAATCTGTAAACTAATGAATTGGAAATGAACAGCACACTAAAATCGAACAGTAATGTAAATGAATAACCAACTGAAACTAGAAGAATCAAACATCAAATATTAACTAATGAATCTGAACAACAGATCTTAAATTAATGGAATCAAACAACAATTCTATTAAACATCAAACCCCGTCGAAAACAAATGTTGTTAAATAGTAATCGAAGTGAACAACAATTGAACGAAACAACAATCAATTGGAACAAGACATCTAATACTGAACATCAATGCTATGTAAGGTTTAACAGGATAATTAATATAGGAATTAAATTCCTTACTGAAACAGAATAGCAATGTGATTCATTAACATAATGAAATAAATCAATAATTCAACAGCAAACTAACTAACTTGCAAATGTAATAAGAACAATGACAGCCTATCACACAACAATAATTAAAATATAGAGATACAAACAGCAGATCGATTCCACTAGGGGCGGGCCCTTAGGAGCAGTGAAACACTTCTGGGTTACTTCAGAGCTTGAGAAATGGAACAAAAACGCATCTTTGTATTAATCAAACATAAATAATGTTCATAGCGATCACTCTTCAATTACGAGAGTTAATAAGGAAATACAGAGTTATACAGAGAATGCTTAATTAATGATTTGACTCCTTTGATCTCTAAAGGCATTGCCTTTTATAACAGTTTCGACAGATAAGACAAGGAACAAGATAACAATGAACAACGATCCCTTAGGATCGAAAGATCCTGAGGGATTCGCTCCTTTTCTTTCTTTGGCTAACACTTGATCTTCTTTGGCTGTCGTCATTTCGTCCCCTGTCTTCTCTTGGCTATGCGTTCATATTTCTTTCTCTTTGACTGGATATGGTCTATTACTGGAGGAACAATATTTACTCCCGCTTTAGCCTTGCCTCTCGAATAGTTGTTTACTCCGTTTTTTCCCTGTTTTTACAATAAAAGGAAATTTTTAGTGACTTTTCACAATAAACATAAATCTTTGCAATTCCATCATAATTCTTCAATAAATCACCTTTATATAATAAAAAGAGTTATGTTTAAAGGAAAAGGATGAGAAAATATATGGTGAATTCATACCTTTTTCAACGCTCAACATACCCCCCTGCTTACCCTTTTTCATGTCCTCATGAAAACCATATTTTACATTCAAAGCAGTTAAGGAATAGGCTAGAGAAGGTTTTTCATCAAGAGGTCTAAAACCATGATTTGCAGCTAAAGCTTCAAAGACATGCCCTGTCTATCCTTCAGGTATTTCATAAATGGATTTATAATCTAATGCAGGATACCATACAATGGGGCTTCGAAACCTACACCCTAGCTAGAATGGGCCTTCCCTCAAGATGAGGTTGCTATAGAGAACCAGGCGGCCAACAACTAATCCAAAATTTTTATAGTTAAATGGCTCTCTATCTTGAACATTCCAATTGGAAATCCTCCATCAGACTTTAGCTGTTGTATAGGGCTGGTCTCTAATAGATAGAAAATATTCTACCCCATTCAAGACAATTTCTTTATGGACAGGCCCCAATGCTTGGATAACACGTTCTCTTGTCATCAGATTCTTCTGCCTAGCCCATAATTGTAATGGGTGTTTTGGTTCACTCCTAACCCATAAGTCTAACCCATTTTCTTATCTTTGGAAAGTATTATAGGCCTTGAGCCATTTCAAATGATTGACAGCAAATGAAATAAATGCTTGATATTGGATGTCACCCACAAAAGGGATGGGATTTGTCTCAATATCATTTTCCAATATGAGATTATGCAAAAGAAACTCACACAGCAGACATTGGAATTTGACCCCATAGAGTTTGCAGCATGTTACAAAATCATCTATAGTGTTTAACTCTATAGAATTTCCTGCCCTAACTGCTTTAATTTTTAACTGTAAATATCTCTCTAATAAAAACAAAGCATAATTCTTGACAGGGCATCTACACACTAAAACATCTGTATATAAGGAATATAGAGTATCCATTTGATTTTGGGCCATTTTTAATTTATTCCTTACCTTTTCGGCCTTTTCTTCTGCCTTCTGATATTTATCATAGGCTTTAGCCTCTGATGCACTAATGTCTTTTAGTTGCTGCTGTAGCTACTGATATTTCTTTTTGGGGACAGTTTCTTCCTCCAGCTTCTCTTTTTCCTGTTGAGCCTGTGTCAACTCCTTTTGGAGTTCTGCTATAGTAGGGTCAGTAAAAGTGTTTTGACTGCAGGACTGTGAACTTTCATTTGAGGTTGTTGAATGTGGAATAGCTGCATCTGGAACAACTGCCTGCTATTCCATTTCTTCCTGATTGGGCTCAGCTTGGGTTTCCACAGTCTCTGCAACTGGGGGTTTTGTTCTGGTAGCTAATTTCCTCTTTTTTGAAGTTCGCTTGATGGCTACATTTCTCTTCTTTGGGGTTCGTTTGGGAATTTTTTTCATTTTAAGAACCTTAATAGTTTTTCTGAGTTTTTCCACCATCCTTTGAAGCTTATGTCGTTCCCTATGAAGTTTTTCAAGTTCAATTACTTTATTTCTCTTCTTGGGAGGAACAACCGTTCCTTTTTCTGCGCTCAATTGCTCAGCTGGGGTTTGCTTCTTAGTAGCCATGCCTTTGCTCAAGCTTGATTCTCCATTTTATTCTTGGAACACTTCTTCAGTGTTCATCTACTCTTCGCTACATTCTTTGGGGGTAGTAACTGGAATTGGTTCTGTTGTTCCCAGAGGGTTTTAAGTTTGGAACACTTCTTCAGTGTTTACTTCTTCCATCCCTCATTTCTCAAGGGAAGCAACCCTAGCTGGTTGTGCTGTTCCCTGAGGATTTTCTTCTTCCATTTCATCGGGTACCCCTTCGACCGTATATTTTTCCATAACAGCTTGTTCCTGTAATTGGTTTATTTCAAAATTGAAATTTAATGGACTGTGTGTTTGTATTTACTCACTCATGTTGGCCAAAATTTGGGCCAATTGTTCCTCCTGCAAAGGGCTTTGTGGTGGACTTGTAATGGTGGTTTCGGGAGGTTCTTCTCCCTTTCTTTCATTATTACTACTGTGATTATCTTATTCTCCTTCATAGGTGTGGTAACTTTCCTTTTCCTCATTAGAGTAGAAAATATCTTCTTCTACACTGGTATGGGGACTTCCTTCTTCCTCATCAAAGTAGTGAATCTCTTCTTCTACACTGGTATGGGGACTTCCTTCTTCCTCATCAGAATAGTAGATGTCTTCTTCCTCCTCATTTCCTTCTTCCTCATCATTTCCTTCTTCCTCCTCGGTATGATGACTTCCTTCTTCGAGTCATGGCGGTTGTTCAGCTTCCAAGCTGGGAAATTCTAGGGGTTGGCTAATTCTACCCTGAAAACCTTCTATCATTCCCCTTGTTAGGGTCCCGTCATTTGGCTGATTAGCAAGCCAAGTGATAGGGTAACATCAAACCAATCTTTGGAGCCCAAGGACCTAGCCTTCCAGGACTCAAAGAGGGCTCTCTCTATTTGTGTAAGGGATATCTATGTGTTTGCTTCTTATGTTTCTAATTTTAGGGTAGTTTTGAAGTAGGTTTTTGGTTTTGTTTTTAGGTTTGTGAGAGATGAACTGATCAAATAATAAGATAGATAAAAATATTTTCAGATCAACTAGTCTATGGGGCTGAAAAGGTCAAGAAAGCTTCAGATGCTGATACAAGGTATGTTGAAGGGCTGATTTCATCAAGGTAAAATGGATATTCGGGTAAAATGGAGTGGGATGGACACTAAATTTGTGAAGAACAAAGGATTTCAAACATAAATAGTTCAATAGCTGACATAAACATGGTAGGGATAACCATTAATAATGAGAAAGATAACTATAAATTGATGAATGCATAGAAATAAGCATTCAAGCAATACATAGAGATATATGACTCTCTAACTTTAGGAAATTTATATCAGACTTTGGGGAAAGAAAATTAAGACAAACAAATAAATCAAATCACTATAAGGAAATTCCTAGACATAGTATTCCAAGCTATCAAGCACTTTGAAGTAAGATTGCATAGTTTTAGGCAAAGGGCAAGATCAGTACAAGACCTCCTTGGTTCAACTAATGACAATCAAGCAATCAAAGAAAGGTTTCAGAGGTGGAGCTATGACTAGCTATGAGTAAGTAGGGCATACTGTGAATCATACTTAGCATGCATAAAACCATAAATGAAACAAGCAAAAAATTTCTTCAGTTATCAAAGAGCAATCAAGGATTCTTTGATGTGACTAAGAAAGAAGAAAAAATAGAAGCTATAAAGAAACAGGAAATCTAAGGTGCCTCCAAGGGCTTGTCTCAAATCTATTCTCTACTGTCTTATAGCAAGCAAGAGCATGAAATATGAATGAAAACTAAGAAAACATAACAGAGAGGGACACTATACCATTTTACCAAGTCAAGGAATCCAACAGTAGTCCTCTTTCATCATCCAAAAAAATTCAAGCAAATATGCAATGCATGAGACAAGTGTTTCTTCCAAGCTTTTGTAACCATATATTTCTCTATATCATCAAGTTTAGCCTCTTTTCACAATTAAGTCTCTTGGAATATATAGGCCAAGATGAGGGAAAACCTCCTAATGCAACTTGCAAGCTCATTGGCCCATCAAAAATATCTGATTTTGTCCTTGAGGCTTTGGCACAAAATATATATATAAGAATATCCTAAAAATTCTAAAAAAGGAAAATAAATTGACTTTTCCTAACTAAGCATGGCCAAAAAAGGCTAAACGCACATGAGGAAAAGCCACTTCAGAAAAGTGCATTTTTCACAAAAATACTTAAGAAAAATATCAGTAGAAAGTCTCTTGTCTTGTGGGCAACTTTTGGAGGCCTTCCCTATGTCAAAAAAAGGCCTGTGATGGCTCGTTGGAAAAATCTAGATGTCTCATTTCTAAAAATTTTTCGTTTTATCCAAACTGATCACCAGAAGGCTGTCAAAACTTAGCCTGTGTGTAAAAACCAAAAAAAATGCCTTTGCTGATATGCGGGGCAGAGTGTTGAAAAAGTGACTATTTTTTGCCACTTTGGGGGACCAAATCTTCTTCGATTGATCTGAAAATTTCCGAGTAGATGCCCCTGAAATTATGGCATCCAATGATACCATTTTCATCCTTTGAGGATGTCTCAAACAGAAATGGCGATGCCCATGATTTTTAGCAAAAAAGCCCAAAAATGTCAAAAAACCAAAACTTGTCAAATTTTGCCCTATTTTGGTGAGCATGACCATCAAGGCTTTTCAGAAACATGCTGAGAAGCTGAGCCCAAAATTTTAAGCTTTGATATGTCTTTCTTCATTTTTGGTGTCGGGCACCTCTTTTGAGCCTTCTTGAGCCTTTCTTCTGTGGCCTTCATTTTCCATCGGGCAAACTGATTAAGCTTCTTATAGTGCTCGGTCATTCTTCTTTGAAGGTCCAAATCTCTATTGGCCTTTCCCAAATTCTTCTCCAAGTGGTCATTCACCCTTTCGATCCATGCTTCTCTATTATTTTCTATCTCTTGGGTGAATAAAGTAGTGAGAGGAAAAGTTTGGAAAAGGGCAACCTCTTCCTCTTTTTGTTTCTCTAAGGCTCTTCTGAGTCCCATGGTCCTTGGCCTCTTTCTTCTTGGTTGATCTTCATCTTCGCTATCATTGAGCTTTCCCATGAGTTCTTCCAACCTAATTTTCACCTTGGAGGCCTCCTTTTGATATTTGATAGCTCGTGTCTCATAAACTGCCATGTGGACACTCATCTGCTTGTTTTGTGTTTGCAGAAAGTGAAAGAGGTTTTTAGACCTCTGTAGATCTGCTTTTAGATCATGAATTTGATATTCTCTATTTATCAAGAGAGACTCTAGGATTTTGGCCTCATTGTCTCTATCATCACTGTTTATCTAAATTATGTTAAAGTCCCTCTCTTTCTCGTGACTGCTTTCTTCCTTCTCCTTTCCCTTGATTTGGGTGGCCTTCTTGGTCTTCCTCCTCTTTGGTAATTACACAATGGATTGCTCGGGAAATTTCCCTTTGTTTCGAAGGGCTCTAGTGACATTTGGAGTTACAGTTTGAGGCACTCTCTTTCTTGATGTTCGGGGCTTTTTCACCTTTGGAGAAGAAAGCATGGCCCCTTGCCTAGGAGAGGCAGCTAGCACATGCTCTATTTGCTATTTGCCCTTGATACTCTCCTCATAATGTTTGTTGCTGTGAGGGCTACCAATATCCTCATCAAACTGTTCCATTTCCTCATCATGTTGTTTCATTTCTTCATCATTGTCCTCTTCACTATTTTGGTCTTCTTCATGGCGCTCTTCTTTACCACTATGCTGCCTTTCATCACTATGTTTTTCTTCTTCATCATGCTATTCTTCTTCACTGTGTTTTTCTTCTTCATCATGTTGTTCTTCCTCATTATGTTTTTCTTCCTCATAATGCTGCTCTTCCTCACTTTGTTCTTCTTCCTCATAATGCTGCTCTTCCTCACTTTGTTCTTCTTCCTCATTATGCTGCTCTTCTTCACCAATCATGGGAAAATTTAGCTTCTTAGGAATGGGCTTACTAGAAGAAGGAGAAATATGCTGAGTGGAAGGTGAAGGAGATGCATGGGATGAAGAAACAATGGAAAAATCGGGATGTGCAATGAAAGTGTCCCAAGATATTCCCTTCCTGTGAAGTTGATGAAGAATGACAATCTTGATGAGGGAATGATGGAAAAGGCAAGCTCACTGCTAAGAGGGAGGTCTCTTTTGAACAGTGGAGGCCATAGTTTCAATACTTCTATGGAGGAAAAAGGGAGGTTTAACAATTGGGTCCTGATGAAGTGCATGAGTAACCGAACATGGTAAGCATAAACCCGGGAAAACCTTCCCTCGCATGTGAAATATTTCATGATTGTCTTCATGAGGGGATCATAGCTAGTCAAAAGATATGAAAAAGGAAATATGGATAGGCATGTATCCCGATGCTCCGACTTCAAAAGGGGTTTGTATTATTCTGAGTCAAGGTAGCTCTGTTTAAACCATTTTTCTCCGACATATGGGATTTTGGTAGCTCTTGAAATGGATCTAGGAGAAAACTTGAAATCTAAGCCTACCAGCTGAAAATGTTTCTCTTGCAATCTCAAAGCACATAGATGTGTCAAGGGGAGATATATTTTCACCTCCTAAAACCTTTGACAAAAATCTATACATCCAACTTCATGAAAGTTAAACAGAACTGAAGGATGGGCATTTACTTCCTCAGTTGAAAAAGGTTCATACCTCCTGTGATGGCCACTTCTACTGTCTTGCCTTGGAGGCATTTTTCTTTGGATACTCTTTGTTGGCTGACCAAGACAGGTTGTTTCAAATGGTCTTTGAAATGGTTTCCCAACACCACACCTTATCCTCCTTGTAAGTCATTGTGCCTCTTTGATGCCAATAAACAAGTATCTTTCAAATGATAACCAAAATCAATTTATCACTGTGTTTGGGCAAATATCTTGAAAAAGATGTGTTTGTGGTTCTTCAAACAAGGATTTCTTTTGTTTTGGCACAGAAATCCTCCCTTCAAGAACTGCCCCTCTGAAAAGTAAACAGGACACCTTTCAACTGACTTGAGAACCTTCACAATAGACTTTGTTTTTGGACTCTGGGGCTGCATAAACTTTCACTATCTCATAACACAAAAAGGACCTTTTTAAATTTACCAAGCCTTCAACTTCTAACCACTGTTTTCCTCTTTGATTTTAGCAGACAAGGTTTGTTCTTTGTTTAACACTATTAGAACACTTTTCCAGCAAACTTGACACCTCTACAACCTCTATTTATCTATCTAGCAATGGTGGGATATCACTATTTTTTAAAGGAAGTTAGGGCTTTTTAAAAAATGATAAAAACACCTTCTCCTATCACTGTATTATTTCTTGACATCCACGGCAATAGAAAATATTTGAATTTGACCAAAGGCCCTAACTTCTAATCACTATTTCTCTCTTGTTCTTTTTAGTTGATAAGATGCCCTTAAAACCACAGTTAAAACACCTTCCAGGCTGATTTGAGACCCCCAAACACAAGAAGGCCTTCTCTAGTTTTGACAAAAACTCTATCTCTTTACCACTGTCTATCTCTGTGTTCTTAGGTGATGAAGTGGTTTCAAAATCACTATTTCTTCTTTGGTAAAACACAGCAAAGAACACCCACTTTAAAGTTCGAATTTTATCAAGAGGTAATGGAAAATACCTCGAACAATGATTATGGGCCTTGGTTGGTCATTGGAGCAGTCTTTAAAAGTGTTTTTGGATGCCAATGGAAGAGAGGCACATTTACAAATGAGAGCGCCACGTAGATGGAGGCTGCTAGGTGTTTTTTAGGCACTGGTGACCTGAAGACATAGGTGCGTTGCACGCCGCTACAGGCGCGCCGCGTTGTAGTTTAAACACAGTGTTCGGGTGCTCACACGTGCGCCGCATAGGCTTCTGAGCCTCAAAACTCTGAAAATTTTCCTGGAATCACCTTGTTTCTCCAGTGAGCAGCTAATTGATTATGTTTAGTGTTTTGAAAATGCTCGTGGGCCTCTTGAATGGTCTCTTCTGCCTTTTAAAAGTCAAATGAGCTCAAATGCCTTGGTAGTTATTTTGTAAGGGTCTAGATGCCTTTTGAAAAGGCTTTTTTGGTCATATCAAAACATAAAGCACTATATTTATTATTTTATCACTTTTAAAATACCATGAGGCCTTCTATTCGAATAAGTCTCATAATAACAATGTTGTGGCCAACTTCTTTTTGATGACCCTCATATTCATGGCTTTTGTTGAAGTAAGGAGGCTTCCTTAAGAAACAAAACCCTTTTCACTACCCTTTCATTTAGGAAATAACTCTGTCACTGTTTGTTTATTGTGTCCTTCAAAAGGAAAAATGCTCAAGAAACACACCCAAGACTGCTGATGCATCCTTTGCCTATCTCTTGGAAGGAGATGATTTATAATTCTAGAACTTACTTTGACCATTTCAACTCTCTTGGTGTTTGATGACTTGTTATGCCCATTGTTGAAATTGGTCAAACACTATTAGGCACCTTTTAACATTTTCCTTTGACTGTGGAAAAACCTCATTTGTACTCACCTAGATTTGACCTATACCTGTTTATCAAAGAGAAGGATTTTAAAGACCCTCAATGCAATCATATACAACATCAGAGTTTGTTCATATGTACATAAAGAGGTCTTGTCTATGACTGTGGTATGCCTTGTTTATTTGAATGTTGTCTTTGATTTTAAAACATTTTTTCATACCCTTCATGTCATTTTGATGATCTTTTCCTAATTTTCAAACATTTTAACTTCAGATTGCCTTTGAAGAAGGCCTTTATGGACATGAAAAACAAAGCTTCTTGAATCATCATAGTACCACTACTTGTCATCTATTTAGCACCAGTTTTCTACTCATAAGCCTTCAATTTCTTTCTACTGATTTCAACTCTGTCTTTCAAATGGTGAACCCATGTAAGCACCCCTTGAAACACTACTGTTGTATCAGTGGTCTCATCCATTGGATAAAATGGTGTAAACAAGTTTTCAGGCCATTTGAAGCATTGTTATCCTTGTGCTCTTTGAATGAGGCCATACCTCTTCTCCTAATCCTCTACTTGTTAAATGAAGGAGGCCCTTATCATATTTCCAAACCATCTGCTTTTAAATGAAGGAGCTTTACAAAAAGTGACCTAACCATCTACTCATGTTTGGAGGAGGTTAACACAGTCACTCAACCATCTGCTCATGTTTGGAGGAGGTTAACACATTCATGCCATTTCATCTCTTTTTCAAACTATGTCATCTTTCCTTGTAATGCATATCTCTGCTTGGTATCCACAATAAGTAATAAAGTGAAAATTTGGCAATATGCTATGAGAGGTATTTTCTGAGATATGTACCTATTGTTAGAATGCCCTTGTGAATCTTTAGAAACCAAGAGCAACATGACTTGTATCTGTAGAGTATTTGATTGCTAGTCATTATTTACTAACCTTTCTTGACTGTGTTTATACAGGTTTATTTAATTTTCTCTCTGACCAGTACTCTTATCCCAGGCTCAAAACAACATGAGAAGTAGTTGTTTTCCTTTATTTTAGCTTGAAAATGTCTTCTGGAATATTTGTACATCTCTTCTTTTGAAATAGACACTGAAACACTATAAATCAACCAAATATCAGTTTGGCTTTTGAAGAATGTACCACTGAGACATCAAGACCTTTTAGTGGCGTGACATATGGGTGTATCAAGCTTTGTTTTTTGCAGAATAAGCGCCAATTCAAGGTTGGATGGTATTGAACAAAATATTTTGGCTCAAGATGCTTTTGCCAAGGGAGGATTTCCTGAAGTGCCACTACCTAACTTAGGGGAGATATTTGACAAATTTTGAGTATTCTCTTTAGCATGACCAGATCTTAAGACGACATATGACCAGAGGTAGGGTGGATGACATTCTTATTAGCAGTTGCTTAATGAATGACCTGGGGATGAGGGTGAATGACAATAGATGACTATAGCTTATGACATCTGATGGATAGGATTATACAACTGAAACTAGATAGGACTTGACAACTAGGTTTTTCTCATCATAGGCTGACTGAAAAAGGTAGGAGGGAAAAAAATGTTTAGGGGTGTTTTCTAGACGACATATTTAACAAATTGGAGATCAACTTCTAGAAAACTTGGCTTTAAAAACTAGTCATCATCAACAGGTGAAAAATACTGATGACTAACAATAGCTCCATTTGGGGAGGGAAGCTCCTTTTCAGGAGGTGTCCAGAATTTCAGATCTCTATCCTTTGAAGACCAGTGCCTTTATCCATTGGCAAAAATTTCTTTCTTCCTTGATGCTATTTCTGAAAATTGACAGCATGATTAGCATAAAAGTCATTTCTACCTACCTCGCTACATTTCCTAACATTTTTTCTTCTTTCGGGTGCATTTGGACTAGCAACCCTTTGGCATAATATTTTTTGAAAAATGACACTATCTAATTCTACACTTATATCTGTCGGGAGTTTAGATTAAGCTGATGAACTCCTTTGTTTCTCTACCTATGCTGGATCGATTGTCAAGGTTAAGCTGTTTGACAAGATTTTATTCTCTAATCTAAAACACGAAATTGAAAAATGACTAAATCAGGATTAGAAAGTCTGATTTGTCATGTACTTGTGGCATGGACAAGCTGCACACAAATATTATTTTACATAAAATGAAATCTAGAAAATCAGGGCTAGGATACAAAGTTTGTTTTTCATCCCTGCATTCCTCTTTTGTTCTGTTTTGAGCATGTGGAACCAATATCTTTTCCTAATCTATCTTCTTTGACAAGTCAATATTATACAATATTGACTATCTTTCCTCTCACTAACTTATCAGAAAATAAATTTAAACATGTCCAGTTATGATTAGGCTAGCTAACTAAACAAGACATTTTGAGCACTAGTAGCGGCATTTAGACTTGCGTGCTTTCAGAATGACTATTTTTTGAACATGGGGCTTTCTTTCTATTTTTCAAACTGCCCTCTTTTTCTACTTTTCTATTGTTTTTTAGTTTTCTGTTTTTTAATTTATTTCTCAAACAATGGTATATACAATGAGTGAAAATGTTTTAACTTAGAAATCCTGGAAATGGTGAAACTTGAGCATCTTATCTTCATAAGGATCTCCTACCACTCTTGGTCCACTCAGCTCTTGAAAAGAAAAATTTGGAAAATTTTCTCTTCCAAGAATAACACAAGGATTCATGCATGAATCTCTAAACAACCCCGTATCTTCCCGTTGTACCTCTTTATACCTTTGATCTCTACTTCTTCTTTTGCTATACATATTTTTCAAATAATGCAGATATTCTTTGTCATTTTTGAATTATATGATGACATCATCAAGGTACATCAGAATGTAGAAATTTAAAACTAGAAACATAGATTTTAGGAGCATGTTTTTGGTGTCTCGTGGTTTTGCAATTTTGGGTTTGAATATGGAACTACTTCCAGCATACTTAAAAAAACTTTTGAGCTGCTCGCTTTGCAAAGGAATTATTTGGCAATACCCTGAAACATCATCTTGTAAAGACACATGATTAAAACAACTTATCATTTGTATAGCATGGTCTTGGGCAGGAAGGATATAATTTATGTCACAAGTGTGTGTATTTGTGTTTCTAGAATCAAAACAGATCCTATGTCCAGTTGTCTTCTCTTTGATTATTATTGTCTGGTCAAGATTTTTGTATTTTCTTTTGTCGAAGCTATTTATGGGAGTGATGGCAGTGTTATAATGCTTCTGACTATTTTCTCTACATGTAGGAGTATTTTGAACAATCTTGCAAATTCTAGCAGTTCTAAGTCTTTGGTGAAGTGGCGGAATGTTAGATAGTTCAAACAACTCACGTATATTTGGACTGCAGTCATCATATCTTTTCCTAAGAAGTTTATCAAACACTTTTTCTGGATTATTAGCTGTTGTGGCTATAGTCAAGGTTTCATTTGAAGAGGTAGAGTTATGATATGGTAAATCCTTAAGGTATGGTAAGAACATTAAGCTTCCCTACCCCTGATTTCCAAAGAGGTTTGTAATATGCAAGTCTTCTAATACCTCTATTCCGAAAAAATCTCCTGATATTACTGATCATGTTTGTCTATGGTTTGAGAAATTTGCTTGATGGTATACAATGTTTTTTTCTTCCTGCTCTATTTATGTTTCAAGAGGAATGAACTCTCTTCCCTCAAGCCATAACTGCTCATGGTCATGATAATTTTGAGTGTCCAGCTCGTCATAGAGAACTTGGGGTAGCTGATGTGGTGTGTCTAAGTTTGTTTCAAGTTCTCCCAATTGTTCCTCAATGTTTTCATCAGTGTGTAAAATGAAGGAATTCAGATCTGAATGCAAGGAGTACATCGAGATGTTATCTGGCCTTTCTTGGCTGCTGATCATATATTTCATGTGTGATTCCCGATAGAGTATTCTAGTTTGGTTAAATACAGGAATACTAGCGTAGGACATATAAAGTTGAATATTTCCTTGAAGCTTGGCTCCCCATAATCTGGATAAAAGCATTCCATACTTGGGAGGGATGTCTGCTACCACTATGTCCATGATTAAGTGTTTTGAAGGTACTTGGGCCAAAATAAAACAAAGATATTTGATTAAGTTGTTAGGTCCCTATATTACTAGTATAGTCCCTTATTGTTGTTAGTGTAACCCCCTTATTGTTATTATTGTACCCTTGTAACCCCCATTTTGTTATTATTATGCCCTTAAATTATTATTGTTAGGTCGGCTAGGATTACATTGTGGCCCACTAGGATTACATTATGGCCCCATGGACTCCTATATATAGAAAGGAGGTTTTGTAAATTGTATCATCAAGGAATTGTTCATTTATGTAATTTATTGGAGGTTTCCCCCTCGAAGTGGCTTATTTCTAAGGTGTTGATATCTCTATTCTTCTATTTTTGAAGCTGCTTACACAACATTTGGTATCAGAGCTTTGGATTCTAGGGTTTCGCTACTCCAAACAGGTCATCGTGGCATTTTCGCTATAAATTTTTTTCTACGAAGTTTTAGAAGCTGAAATGTTTAGGGTGAGAAGCCAAAATCCTGAGGAATATTGTATAAAAAATTCAAAGCTTGGTTCGCAATATTTGTGGAGATATGATCTTTGGAAGTTAGGTCTTTTTTCAGGCTCCTAAACAGGTCATCGTGGCATTTGCGCTATAATTGTTTTTCTACGAAGGTTCAGAATCTAAGATTCGTATCGTGCGAAGATGAAATCCTGAGGAAATTTGTGAAAAAATTTCAGAGCCTGGTTTACAATATTTTTGGAGATATTATCTATGGAAGGTAGTGTTTTTGCAGGCTCCTTAATTTCAGCTCAAAGAGGTGATCGTGGGAAAAGTTCAATAAATCTCTCTCTGGGCATCGGATTGGAGTGCCGTAAAAAGTGGTCACAAGTACACAGACTTTAGTTTTTCGGATATGAATTTTAGAGACAAAGGACCAAACAATGACACGTGGCAAGTCATAAAATTTCGCTCTACTGAACTAGTCCATAATTAGGTCATTGTGGGAGATTGGACACAATGTTTTCTTGGAGAATCCAAATTAGGTCAGACCTGTGTCATTCAAAATATAATTTAGAGGGCTAAGTTGGTACCAAAATTCAGATATTTAAGTGCTGAAATCACAGAGATAATCCAATTTCAATATCGAGCTCTTCAAAAGCAAGAAAAAGGCGTGTATTTTTTTTCCAAATTGCATAAGTCTTGTTTGAAGAATCAATTTGAATTGATTCCAAGGGCATATTGTAGAATATATATCAGTATTGGGTTCTAAAAGATGCCCCGTAAAAATAATTCAACACCCATTAAGCCTTCTGAAGGCTCTACTATGACTCATGAAGATGAAGAATTGCAACATGATCTATCAAAATTACAAGAGCAAGTGCAACAAATTTCACTCTCGCAAAGAGCAACAAAAAATGAAATGGAAGTTTTGAAGAAAGGCATGGAAGCTAAGATGGATGGCGTGCAAGCTAAGATGGATGGCGTAGAAGCTAAGATGGATGGCATGGAGGCTGGCATGGAATCTAAGATGGATGACATGGAAGCTAAGATCGATGAGAAAATGGAAAACATGAAGAATTTTCTAAAAGCAGACATGGAAGGTTTGACAAAGTTTATACAAGAAAGGTTTCCTAATGGTGAAAAGATAGTAGAAGAACCCCATGATGAGAACAAAATAAATGTTAATTGTGATTTCATAAACTCTAATGTTGGCGGGAAGAACCACCATATTCCAAAGATGGATATGAGGAAGTTTGATGGAAAGGATCCTGTAACATGGATACTACAGATGGAGCAATATTTTTATCTCCATAACGTGAAAAACACACAAAAGGTACGCATTGCAACTTTACATTTAGAACAAAATACATTTGTATGGTATCGATGGCTTTGCTCCCGTAAAAAAATTGTCACTTGGTCAATTTTTATGGAATAAATGATAGCACATTATGAGGATACAAAGAGCAACACCTTCTTTAGCCAATTGATAAATCTCAAACAAAAGGGTTTAGTGGGGCAACACATTGAGGACTTCCAAAAATTGAATATAAGGGTAACCGATATTCCAGAGGAACACAGGATTGATCTCTTCATAGGCACTTTAAAGGATAACATCCAACATGAAGTTCGCGTTTTGGAACCTGATTCATTGGAGAAGGCATTCAGGTTGGCAAGAAAAGTTGAATGTAAAATTATGGCGACAAGGAAGCCTACCACTCAACTCTATAAAGAAGGAAGTGTTGCTACACCTAGATTTCCACAACCTACAAGGTTGACACCACAACAATTGGAAGAAAAAAGAGCAAAAGGGCTTTGCTACAGTTGTGATAGCAAATACACTAAAGGTCATAAGTGTGTTGAGAAGAAATTATTTTACATAGATTGTGAAGAGGAAGAAGAAAATGAACAAGAAGAGGATATACACCAGGAACCAGCCCTAGAAGAGG
The DNA here is from genome assembly GCA_034641835.2 of Pinus albicaulis. Lineage (NCBI taxonomy): Eukaryota > Viridiplantae > Streptophyta > Pinopsida > Pinales > Pinaceae > Pinus > Pinus albicaulis. The sequence continues at coordinate 1,254,124,379 of CM076572.1, read as the reverse complement.
AAGAAATGAATCCGACCATATCATGTAATGCGCTGGCAGGAATTACCACTCCTCAAACTCTCAAGATAGAAGGACAAATCAAGAAGAAAAAGGTAATAGTGTTGATTGATTCAGGTAGCACCCATAATTTTATTCATTGTAAGGTAGCCAAGAAATTAAATTGTTTCCTATACCCAGCACCAGAATGTCAAGTAATGGTTGCAAATGGAGGAACTATAAATTTCTCTGGAAAATTCCATAATATCAAGCTAACCATGGGGGAATATGTATTAACTAGTCCAATTCTTTCCATTCCTATGGGAGGTGTTGATGTTGTACTAGGAGTACAATGGTTACAATCTTTGGGGATGGTAGCTTTTAATTTTCAAGAACTTTTCTTGAAATTTTTTTCAGAAGGAAAGGAAGTCGAATTATGACGTATTGAAGGGAATCCGGGAAGGATAATAAGCTCTAATGTCATGACAAAGATTCTAAAGAAATAACAACAAGGCGTAATTGCACAATTATGCTCACTAGAAGTTCCGACATCAAAATCATCTATTTCTGTAGATCTCCAACAAGTCTTGGACAATAATTCCAAGGTGTTTGAAACTCCCAAAGGACTCCCACCTATTTGTGATCATGATCATGCTATTCATTTGATTCTAGGAAGTGTTCCTCCAAACATCAGGCCTTATATATATCCTTACTTCCAAAAGAGTGAAATTGAACGTATGATTGCAGAAATGTTAGAGGTAGGTATAATTCAACCTAGTCAAAGTTCTTTATTTGCTCCTATAGTATTGGTACACAAGAAGGATGGATCATGGTGAATGTGTCCAAATTATAGGGAGCTCAATAAGCTCACCATTAAAGACAAATTTCCCATTCCTGTGATTGATGAATTATTGGATGAATTACATGGAGCAATTTATTTTACCAAGTTGGATCTTCATTCAGGATATCATCAAATTAGAATGAAGACTGAAGATATTCCAAAAACAACATTTAAAACTCATGAGGGTCATTATGAATTTTTGTTCATGCCTTTTGGCCTTACCAATGCACCTTCTACATTTCAAGGGTTGATGAATTCCATTTTCCAACCCTTCCTTAGAAAATTTGTGCTAGTATTTTTTGATGATATACTAATCTATAGCAGGTATTGGAAGGATCATGTTGAACATGTTGACAGGGTGCTCAAACTATTGCAGGAGAAACAATTATATGCAAAAACATCCAAATGTTTCTTTGGAGTACAAGAGGTGGAATATCTGGGTCATATTGTATCTCACGAGGGTTTTAAAGTAGACCCTAACAAAATTAAAGCCATTAAGGAATGGAAAGTCCCCACAACCATAAAGCAGTTGCGAGGATTTCTCGGGTTAACATGGTATTATCACAAGTTTGTTAAGAATTATGGGAGAATAGCAGCACCTCTAACAACATTATTGAAGAAAGATGCATTTTCATGGACTCCTGAAGCAACTAAGGCCTCTGAACATCTTAAAGAGGCAATGTGCCTAGCACCGGTCTTAGCTACGCCAGACTTCACAAAAACCTTTATTGTGGAATGTGATGCCTCAGGAAATGGAATTGGTGCAGTTTTAATGCAGGAAGGAAGACCCATTGCTTTTGAAAGTCATTCAATCAAAGGAAAGTATTTACAGAAACCTATTTATGAGAAGGAAATGTTAGCAATACTGCATGCACTAAAGAAATGGCGAACTTACCTAATGGGAAGACACTTCAAGGTAAAACTGATCATGATAGTCTTAAACACTTTTTGGAACAAAGACTATCTTCAGAAGAGCAACAAAAATGGGTCACAAAGATGTTGGGTTATGACTTTGAAATAATCTACAAAAAGGAAAGCTTAATGTTGTTGCAGATGCACTCTCAAGAAAGAATGAAGAGGTGGAAGCATTGCTTTGTGCCATTTCTATTATCCAACCAGATTGGATAACCCAAGCAAGAGATGAATGGAAGAAGGACAAAGATGTATGGACACTCATTCAAAAGTTGCAGCAAGATCCTAGTACATCTGATACATTTAGTTGGAAAAATGATTCCTTATGGTACAAAGATCGCTTATATCTTTGTAAGAATTCCCAACTAAAACAAAATATTCTTCTGGAATTGCACACTTCTCCTTTAGGAGGACACTCAAGATTTTTAAAAACTTACCACAGGGTGAAGAAAGAATTTTTTTGGGATGGCCTTAAATCTGATATTCAAAAATTTGTGGTGGAATGTTTGGTTTTCCAGCAGAATAAAGTGGAAACAATTAAGACCCTGGGACTTCTACAACCTTTATCCATTCCAAGTCAACGTTGGGAGGAGATTTCAATGGATTTTATCACAGGTTTACCTAAGTCCGAAGGAAATAGTGTCATCATGGTGGTAGTTGATAGACTTACCAAGTATGCACACTTTTGTGCATTATCTCATCCATTTAAAGCAAGTACAGTTGCTACTACATTTATGGACAGAATTCAAAAGTTACATGGAAGACCAAGGGTCATTGTGAGCGACAGAGATCCCATTTTTACTGGAAATTTTTGGACAGAGTTATTTTCTTTTTTGGGTACTCAATTAGCTCATAGCTCATCTTATCATCCTCAATCTGATGGTCAAACTGAGATAGTAAATAAATGTTTGGAAGGATATCTTCGTTGTTTTATATCTGATAAACAAACACAATGGGTCAAGTGGTTACCTCTCGTTGAATGGTGGTATAACACTTCCTTCCATACTGCAGCAAAAATGACCCTATTTATGGCACTTTATGGATATCATCCACCATCCATCACATCATCTTTAAGGGAAAATTCGAAGGTTCAAGCAGTGGAAGATCACATCGAGCATCAGCAAGAAGTTCTCCAACTCTTAAAGGATAACCTGAATTTGGCACAAAATCGAATGAAACAACAGGCAGATCAACATCGTAGCGAGAGAAGTTTTGATGCAGGAGATTGGGTATTTTTACGGCTACAACCATACAAACAAATGTCCCTCAAGCAAGCAAAGAAGGATAATAAATTATCGCCAAAGTACTATGGTCCTTACAAGGTGTTGCAAAAGATTCGTACTATGGCATACAAATTGGAGCTTCCTGCTTCTTCGCGAGTACATCCAGTTTTCCATGTTTCATGCTTAAAGAAGGTTATAGGTGAAAATATTCCAGTTCAAACAATATTTCCAGAACTTAATGAGGAAGGAAAAATCATATTGGAACCTGAAGCGGTCACAGAAACAAGAACTTGACAACTACGGAATCGATCAATTTCAGAGTATCTCATCAAGTGGAAGAACTTACCCACTGAAGATTCTACATGGGAGGATGAGAATTTTATACAGAAGCACCTAGAGCTACTCAAGCATTGAGGACAACACATTTTTTGAAGGAGAGGGGCATGTTAGGTCCCTATATTACTAGTATAGTCCCTTATTGTTGTTAGTGTAACCCCCTTATTGTTATTATTGTACCCTTGTAACTCCCATTTTGTTATTATTGTGCCCTTAAATTATTATTGTTAGGTCAGCTAGGATTACATTGTGGCCCACTAGGATTACATTATGGCCCCATGGACTCCTATATATAGAAAGGAGGTTTTGTAAATTGTATCATCCAAGAATTGTTCATTTATGTAATCTATTGGAGGTTTCCCCCTCGAAGTGGCTTATTTCTAAGGCGTTGATATCTCTATTCTTCTATTTTTGGAGCTGGTTACACAACATAAGCCTAGAGACTTGACTCTACTTGAATCAAATGAATATAATTCTTTATAGGGTCTTGTTATTTCTAGGCCTAATCTTTCCATTACCACCTTTGGCATGAGATTATGTGAGGCTCCGGAGTCTAGCATGGCATTGTGTAGGATTTGGTCATGTATATTCAGAGTGATGTAAAAGGGAAGAGTGGTTCCTTCTTGGAATTTCCCTTCTATTTTTGGATCAAACAACACTTCAGGGGTGTCATCATCTAGATTTAAGGTGTTTGCCTCATTTCCTATATTCAGGACCTTTAGAACTTTGGATTTGTAAGAGTTTTGGGTGATAATTTTAGACAGAGGCATGGTGATCTTTATTTTGGTGATTTCACCTTCAAAACTAAAGGGTTCTTGTAGTTTAGATAGGTTTGCTTCAGTTTTTTCAGCCATGACATTCTCTATGTTCTTAATTTGCTGACTCTGGTTTGGGATTTTGTTCAACACATCCATCTCAGGGATCTTGGTAGAGGTACTAGGACAATCTGAGCCAAGGTTTGTATGAATAGCTTTATCTTTGTTTTGGTTAGTTTTCTTAACCACGATTTTGTTGCTATCCACTACTCTTTTAAGCATGGTATCAGGGGTTTTAGTAATAGCAGTTTCTGAGCTACCTTTCTTGGAGTTGTCTTGGTTTTTTCTACTTCTAAGATCATACTTCCTGTGGGCTTCTATTATAGTGTTCTGAAAACCTATAGCAGGATCTTTGGGGTCCTCATAGTTGGTTTCATTTTGATTTGGGGAGAAGAAATCTTGTTCTTCTTCTGTGAGGTAAACCTCACCCTCGTTATCAGAACCTATTAGGTTTAAATGAATTTCATCTATGGGTTCTGTATCCCTCTCTTCTTCATCAACATAGTTTTCATTGAAGGGTGGCCTGATTTGTTGGTCATTTTCCCTTGGTTTGTTTTGAGGTTGTTCTCTCCTAAAGTTTTGGTTCCGGTTCCTGTTTTGAGAGTTTGGATGGTTGTCCCTAAGAGGTGTATTTTCACTTATCTTTTCCCACATTTTTGCCATGGATCTAACCAAGTCATCTATCCCAGGGTCTAAGGAAGGGACTGAAGGGGCGACCTCATCCCGGTATGTGACTTTCCTTTCTGATCTAGTCCTAGCTCTCTTTTCGGCTAAGTTGGCTTCTGCACTTATGACCACTTTTTGCATTTCCTCTAGAGTTGGGGGGTCCTTCTCTCTTATTTGATAAGTCATGTCTGGGTCAAAGCCTTCATGAAACTTTGCTAAGGCTAAGCCAAGTGGAGGTTTGAAGTGAGGCAGGAGGGCATTATAAACACTGTTGAACCTAGTGCAATATTCCCAGACACTTTCCCCATTATCCCTTTTTAGGTTTTTATACTCAGAAATTATTTGAATGGGGTTCTTTCTGATTTCCCACTTATTTATGAAAGTTTGGTAGAGTTCTGGGAGATCGTGTATGTTGTTTGGAGTTAAGCTCTTAAACCATTTTTTGGGTTCTCCACCCAAGATTTGGGCGAACATTCTCATTCTTATGGTCTCGTCTTCTAATTCCATGTATTCAAAGGCATCACTAATTCTATCTACATGTTGCTGGGTGGTAGTAGCCTCAACTCCGGTGAAGTGCGGGATTTTGGATTGGTAGTCATGTTGTAAAGGTGCCAAAGGTTGTCGCAACACCAAGGGTGCATACCAAGCTGCCATGGTGGGAGCTAATGGTTGATTTACGATATGAGGGCTTGTAGGATAAGATGCGGTGATTTGAACAGTGGTGGTTTGGATGGGTGTGGCGGATGTACTTGCGCTAGTGACCTGATTTTGAGCAGATCTAGGCTGGTAGGAGCCAAAGTGGTGGAGAAGTTGGAAGTCAGAACGTGTAGTAGGTGAGGCTTCTCTACTAGGACTTTGTGGCAAATCTAGGGGCTCAAGATCATCAAAGTTTATTTTACTTTTGTGACATGCTTCTAAAAGGGGTTTTTGTTGATTTCTAGTCAAATGGGGAATCCTAGGCAAGGATGTGAGATTTTCACATATTGATCTTGCTTTACAGATGGACCTATCGGTAGCTAAGTTGCCAGTTTTGAAAGCTTGCCACAAAATCTTCTCTGGGTTATCAACTATGATAGGGGGATTTGGGTCTGGAGGAGATCTGGTATTGATTCTTCATGGAGCCAGATTTTGAATTCAGAGTTTAGAGAGGATGGTATTTGTGATTGTTTTGGATGGATGGCCTCTTTAGGGGTTTTTCTAATGTGAAGGATGGTCAACACAAAAATGAATGCTAGTGGAGTCGCCAGGTGGATTTCTTTGAGATCTATGGTCCACCACCAATACTATCAAAGATACTTTCGGGAAAAAAATTTCTAGCAAACTTTGAGGTGGAGACTTGCAAGGAAGACTTATCAGTTAGTTTCAACAGTTTCCTAGACTATTTGGACAAGCTAAAGGTTCTATTTGCAAGTTTATTCTGTTTATCTCCTATGTTTAGGTGAATTTTTCTGAATCGTTAATTTATACTTAGTTTGTCACTTGATCACAGAGTTTGCACAATGAATTTTAAGTTTTGGAAAGGATTAATCAACAGAAAGGTATGGTTTATAATTTTTTTGGCTTTTATGGAGTTTTTAGGCCTACTGGAGGCTAGTGGAATCGCCAATTGGAACTTGGCTGTTTTTATAGAGATGTACTTATGGTCCACCACCAATAACTAGGAAAAGCCAATTTGGGGATGTTTTTGGGGTTTTTTGAGTTTTTATGTGTAGCCTATGGTTTATTAGAGTATTCTAAAACTGATTCATCACTTTGATAGGGTGGTGAAAACAAAAGGAGTTTACTCTAAATGATTCTATGGACTGCTTGTCTGTTTAAATTTTGAAAGACTAATTAATTTACAAGAGTTTTCTAGACTGTTATGTACTCAGTTAGTCCCACCATGATCGCCATTATGTTAGGGTCCCATGATTTGGCTGATTGGAAAGCCAATTGATAGGGTAACATCAAACCAATCTTTGGAGCCCAAGGACCTGGCCTTCATGGACTCAGAGAGGGCTCTCTCTATTTGTGTAAGGGATATCTATGTGTTTGCTTCTTATGTTTCTGATTTTAGGCTAGTTGTGAAGTAGGTTTTTGGCTTTTTTTTTAGGTTTGTGAGGGATGAACTGATCAAAGACTAAGATAGATAAAAATATTGTCAGATCAACTGGGTTATGGGGTCGAGAAGGTCAAGAAAGCTTCAGATGGTGATACGAGGTATGGTGAAGGGCCAATTTCATCAAGGTAAAATGGATCTTTGGGTAAAATGGAGTGGGATGGACACTAAATTTGTGAAGAAAAAATGATTTCAAACATACATAGTTCAATAGCTAACATAAACATGGTAGGGCTAACCATTAATCATGAGAAAGATAAATATAAACTGATAAATGCATAGAAATAAACATTCAAGCAATACATAGAGATATATGACTCTCTAACTTTAGGAAATTGCTATCAAACTTTGGGGAAAGACAATTAAGGCAAACAAATAAGTCAAATCACTATGAGGAAATGCCTAGACATAGTATTTCAAGCTATCTGGCACTTTGAAGTAAGATTGCATAGTTTTAGGCAAAGGGAAAGATCAGTACAAGACCTCCTTGGTTCAACTAATGACAATAAAACAATCAAAGAAAGGTTTCAGAGGTGGAGCTATGACTAGCCATGAGTAAGCAGGACATATCGTGATTCATACTTAGAATGCATAAAACCATAAATGAAACAAGCAAACAATTTCTTCAGTTATCAAAGAGCAATCAAGGATTCTTTGATGTGACTAAGGAAGAAAACATAGAAGCTATAAAGAAAGAAGAAATCTGAGGTGCCTCCAAGGGCATGTCTAAAATCTATTCTCTACTGTCTTATAGCAAGAAAGAGCATGAAATATGAATGAAAACTAAGAAAACATAATAGAGAGGGACACTATACCATTTTACCAAGTCAAGGAATCCAACAACAGTCCTCTTTCATCATCCAAAAACATTCAAGAAAATATCCAATGCATGAGACAAATGTTTCTTCCAAGCTTGTATAACCATATATTGCTCTATATCATCAAGTTCAGCCTCTGTTTACAATGGAGTCTCTTGGAATATATATGCCAAGATGAGGGAAAACCTCCTAATGCAACTTGCAAGCTCATTGGCTCATCAAAAATATTTGATTTTGTCCTTGAGGCTTTGCAAAGCCCAAGGCACAAAATATCTATAAGAATATCTTAAAAATTCTAAAAAAGGAAAATAAATGGACTTTCTAACTAAGCATGGCGAAAAAAGGCTAAACGCACATGAGGAAAAGCCACTTTAGAAAAGTGCATTTTTCACAAAAATACTTAAGAAAAATATGAGCAAAAAGTCTCCTGTCTTGTGGGCAACTTTTGGAGGCCTTCCCGATGTCAAAATGAGGCTCGTGATAGCTTGTTGGAAAGCTATGAATGTTTAGTTTCTGAAAATGCTTTGTTTTATCCAAAATGATAACAAGAAGCCTGTCAAAACTTGACCTGTGTGTAAAAATCTAGAAAATTGCCTTTGCTGATATGCGGGGCAGAGTGTTGAAAAAGTGACTATTTTTTGCCACTTTGGGGGACCAAATCTTCTTCGATTGATCTGAAAATTTCCAAGTTGATTCCCCTGAAATTATGGCATCCAATGATACCATTTTCATCCTTTGAGGATGTCTCAAAAAGAAATGGTGATGCCCATGATTTTTAGCAAAAAAGCCCAAAAATGTCAAAAAACCAAAACTTCTCGAATTTTGCCCAATTTCGGTGAGCATGACCCTCAAGGGTTTTTAGAAGCATGATGATAATATGAGTCCAAAATTTGAAGCTTTGATATGTATTTCTTCATTTTTGGTACCGGGCGCCTCTTTTGAGCCTTCTTGAGCCTTTCTTGTGTGGCCTTCAATTTCTGTCGGGCGAACTGATTAAGCTTCTTATAGTGCCTGGTCATTCTTCTTTGAAGGTCCAAATCTCTATTGGCCTTTTCCAACTTCTTCTCCAAGTGGTCATTCACCATTTCAAGCCATGCTTCCCTATTGTTTTCTATCTCTTGGGTGAATAAAGTAGTGAGAGGAAAAGATTGGAAAAGGGCAGCCTCTTCCTCTTTTTGTTTCTCTAAGGTTCTTCTGAGTCCCATGGTCCTTGGCCTCTTTTTTATTGGCTGATCTTCATATTCTCTATCATTGAACTCGTCCATGAGTTCTTCCAACTTAATTTGCACCTTGGAGGCCTCCTTTTGATATTTGATAGCCCGTGTCTCATAAACTGCCATGTGGACACTCATCTGCTTGTTTTTTGTTTGCAGAAAGTGAATGAGGTTTTTATTCCTCTGTAGATCTGCTTTTAGATCATGAATTTGATCTTCTCTATTTATCAAGAGATACTCTAGGATTCTAGCCTCATTGTCGCTATCATCACTATTTATCTGAATTATGTCAAATTCCCTTTCTTTCTCATGGCTTCTTTCTTCCTTCTCCTTTCCCTTGCTTTGGGTGGCCTTCTTGGTCTTCCTCCTCTTTGGTAATTCCACAATGGATTGCTCGGGAAATTTCCATTTGCTTTAGAGGGCTCTAGTGACATTTGGAGTTACAGTTTGAGGCACTCTCTTTCTTGATGTTCGGGCTTTGTCACCTTTGGAGAAGAAAGCATGGCCCCTTGCCTAGGAGAGGTAGCTAGAACATGTTCTATTTACTCTTTGCCCTTGCTACTCTCCTCATCATGTTTTTTGCTGTGAGGGCTACCAGTATCCTCATCAAACTGTTCCATTTCCTCCTCGTGTTGTTTCATTTCTTCATCATTTCCCTCTTCACTGTTTTGGTCTTCTTCATGGTGCTCTTCTTTACCACTGTGCTGCCTTTCATCATTGCTTTTTTCTTCTTCATCATGTTTTTCTTCTTCACTGTGTTTTTCTTCTTCATCATGCTATTCTTACTCACTGTGTTTTTCTTGACTTTTCTCTCTTTCCTCACTGTGTTCTTCTTCCTCATAATGCTGCTCTTCCTCACTGTGTTCTTCTTCCTCATTATGCTGCTCTTCTTCACCAATCATGGGAAATTTTAGCTTCTTAGAAATGGGCTTACTAGAAGAAGGATAAATATGATAAGTGGAAGGTGAAGGAGATGCATGGGATGAAGAAACAATGGCAAAATCGGGATGTGCAATGAAAGTTTCCCAAGAGATCCCCTTTTTCTCAAGTTGATGAAGAATGACAATATTGATGAGGGAATGATGGAAAAGGAAAGCTGGCTGCTGAGAGGGAGGTCTCTATTGAACAGTGGAGGCCATATTTTCAATAATTCTATGGAGGAAAAAGGGGAGCTTTAACAATTGGGTCCTCGTGAAGTGCATGAGTAAATAGACATGGTAAGCATAGACCCTGGAAAACCTTCCCTCAGATGTGAAATATTTCATGATTATCTTCATGAGGGGAGCATAGCTAGTCAACATATATGAAAAAGGAAAGATGGATGGGCATGCATCCTGATGCTCCTGCTTCAAAAAGGGTTTGTACTGTTCTGAGTCAAGGTATCTCTATTTAAACCATTTTTCTCCGACATATGGGATTTTGGTAGCTCTGGAAATGGATCTAGGAGAAAACTTGAAATCTAAGCCTGCCAGCTGAAAAGATTTCCCTTGAAATCTCAAAGCACATAGATGTGTCAAGGTGAGATATATTTTCACCTCCTCAACCCTTTGACAAAAATCTAGACATCCAACTTCATGAAATTTAAACAGAACTAAAGGATGGGCATTTACTTCCTCAGTTGAAAAAGGTTCATACCTCCTGTGAGTGCCACTTTTGCTATCTTGCCTTCGAGGCATTTTTCTTTGGATACTGTTTGTTGGCTGACCAAGACAGGCTGTTTCAAATGGTCTTTGAAATAGTTTCCCAACACCACACCTTGTCCTCCTTGTAAGTCACTGTGCCTCTTTGATGCCAATAAACAAGTATTTGTCAAATGATAACCAAAATCAATTTACCACTGTGTTTGATCAAAGATATTGAAAAATATGTGTTTGTGGTTCTTTAAACAAGGATTTCTTTTGTTTTGGAACAAAAATCCTCCCTTCAAGCACTACCCCTTTGCTATTTACTGCCCCTTTGCAAAGTAAACAAGACACATTTCAACTAACTTGAGAGACTTCACAACAGACTCTGTTTTTGGACTCTGGGGCTGCATAAACTTTCACTATCTCATAACACAAAAAGGACCTTTTCAAATTTACCAAGCCTTCAACTTATAACCACTGTTTTTCTCTTTGATTTTAGCAGACAAGGTTTGTTCTTTGTTTAACATTGTTAGAACACTTTTCCAGCAAATTTGAGACCTCTACAACCTCTGTTTATCTATCTAGCAACTGTGGGATATCACTATTTTTTAAAGGTAGTTAGGGCTTTTTCAAAACTATTAAAAACACCTTCTCCTATCACTGTATTAATTCTTGACATCCACAGCAACACGAACACTTTGAATTTGACCAAAGGCCCTAACTTCTAATCACTGTTTCTCTCTTGTGCTTTTTAGATGATAAGATGCCCTTAAAACCACTGTTAAAACACCTTCCAGGCTGATTTGAGACCCCCAAACACAAGAAGGCCTTATTTAGTTCTAAAAAAAACTCTATCTCTTTATCACTGTCTATCTTTGTGTTCTTAGGTGATGAAGTGGTTTCAAAATCACTATTTCTTCTTTAGGAAAACACAACGAAGAACAGCCCCATTAAACTTCAAATTTTATCAAGAGGTAATGGAAAATACCTTGAACAATGCTTATGGGCCTTGGTTGGTCATTGGAGCAGTCTTTAAAAGTGTTTTTGGATGCCAATGGAGGAGCGACACATTTTCAAATGAGAGCATCATGCAGATGGAGGCTGTCGGGCATTTTTCGGGCACCGATGACCTGAAGACATAGGCGCATCACGTCCCACTATAGGCGCGCCGCATTGTAGTTTAAACGCAGAGTTCAGGCACTCACGGGCTTCTAAGCCTCAAAACTCTGAAAATTTTCCCGGAATCACCTTGTTTCTCCAATGAGCAGCTAATGAAGTATGTTTAGTGTTTTGAAAATGCTCGTGGGCCTCTTGAACGGTCTCTTCTGCTTTTTAAAATTAAAATGAGCTCAAATGCCTTGGTAGTTATTTTGTAAGGGTTTGAATGCCTTTTGAAAAGTTTTTTTTTGGTAATATCAAAACATAAAGCACTGTCTTTATTATTTTATCACTTTTAAAATATGATGAGGCCTTCTATTCGAATAAGTCTCATAATAACAATGTTGTGGCCAGCTTCTTTTTGATGACCCTCATATTCATGGCTTTTGTTGAAGTAAGGAGGCTTCCTTAAGAAACAAAACCCTTTTCACTACCCTTTCATTTAGGAAATAACTCTGTCACTATTTTTCTATTCTGTCCTTCAAAGCAAAACATGCTCAAGAAAAAAACCCAAGACTGTTGATGCATCCTTTGCCTATCTCTTGGAAGGAGATGATTTATAATTCTAGAACTTACTTTGAAAATTTCAACTCTCTTGGTGATTGATGACTTGTTATGCCCATTGTTGAAATTGGTCAAACACTGTTAGGCACCTTTTAACATTTTCCTTTGACTGTGGAAAAACCTCATTTGTACTCACCCAGATTTGACCTATACCTATTTATCAGAGAGAAGGCTTTTAAAGACCCTCAATACAATCATATATAACAGCAGAGTTTGTTCATATGTACATAAAGAGGTATTGCCTATTACTGTGGTATGCCTCATTTCTTTGAATGGTGTCTTTGATTTTAAAACATTTTCCCATACCCTTCCTGTCCTTTTGATGAGCTTGTCCCAATTTTCGGACATTTTAACTTCAGATTTCCTTTGAAGAAGGCCTTTATGGACATGAAAAACAAAGCTTCTTGAATCATCATAGTACCACTACTTGTCATCTATTTAACACCAGTTTTATACTCATAAGCCTTCAATTGCTTTCTAATGATTTCAACTTTGTCTTTCAAAAAGTGAACCCATGTAAGCACCCCTTGAAACACTACTATTGTATCAGTGGTCTCATCCATTGTAGAAAATGGTGTAAACAAGTTTTCAGGCCATTTGAAGCATTGTTATCCTTGTGCTCTTTGAATGAGGCCATACCTCTGCTCCTGACCCCCTGCTTGTTAAATGAAGGAGGTCATTATCATATTTCCAAACCATCTTCTTTTAAATGAAGGAGGTTTACAACGAGTGACCTAAACATCTACTCATGTTTGGAGGAGGTTAACACAGTCACCCAAACATCTGCTCATGTTTGGAGGAGGTTAACATAGTCATGCCATTTCATTTCTTTTTCAAACTGTGTCATCTTTCCTTGTAATGCATATCTCTTCTTGGTATCTCACGATAAGTAATAAAGTGAAAATTTAGAAATATGCTATGAGAGGCATTTTATGAGATATGTATCCGGTTGTTATAATACCCTTGTGAATCTTTAGAAACCAGGAGCAACATGACTTGTATCTGTAGAGTATTTGATTGCTAGTCATTATTTACTAACCTTTCTTGACTGTGTTTGCACTAGTTTATTTAATTTTCTCTCTGACCAGTACTCTCATCCCAGGCTCAAAATAACATGAGAAGTAGTTGTCTTCTCCTGTTTTAGCTTGACAATGTCTTCTGGAATATTTGTACATCTCTACTTTTGAAATAGACACTGAAACACTGTAAATCAACCCAATATCAGTTTGGCTTTAGAAACATGTACTCCTAAGACATCAAGACCTTTTAGTGGCGTGACCTATGGGTGTATCAAGCTTTGTTTTTTTCAAAATAAGCGTCAACTCAGGGTTGGCTGGTATTGAAAAAAATATTTTGGCTCAGGATGCTTTTGCCAAGGGAGGATTTCCTAAAGCGCCACTACCTAACTTAGGGGAGATCTTTGATAGATTTTTAGTATTCTCTTTGGCATGACTAGATCTTAAGATGACATATGACCAGAGGTAGGGTGGCTGAAATTCTTATCAACAGTTGCTTAATGAATGACTTGGGGATGAGGGTGAATGACAGCAGATGACTTTAGCTTATGACATCTGATAGACAGGATTATATGATTGAAACTAGATAGGACTTGACAACTAAGTTTTTCTCATCATAGGTTGATTGAAAACGGTAGGAGGGTAGAAAATGTTTAGGAGTGTTTTCTAGATGATAGATTTAACAAATTGGAGATCAACTTCTAGAAAAATTGGCTTTAAAAACTAGTCATCATCAATAGGTGAAAAATACTGATGACTAACATCCCTACTTCTCTTTAACCTGGAGGATTGTCTGTGTTTTGATGGTTCTGCTGCTGTGCTATTGATTCTTTTGCATTTTGGGGTACGAAGGGCTATGCCTCCATCAATTGAGAATATCAATTCTTCCCAACTAGCCTGCTGTTGGGCAAGACTGTAACTCACTATTAATCTGATTAAGCAGTGGTGGCTTACCACCATGTCTATATGACGAGATTTTCTTATACTTCAGGCGATGTCATGCAATAAGGAATTTAAAAATGCAGGAAATTTTACACTACATTTTTGCTTTAATACTGCCAATAATTTAAGGTGGCGAGGTCTTACCACGTATTTTCTTCCATCGCATGTTATATAGGCCTGTACTACTTTTTCCAATTTTGTCCATGGTTCTCCCAATGATGCCGGCTGAACTCCTTTTCCTTCGACGACAAATGTATTTCCTTCTTCCTGGAAAATTTTCATGGCTTCTTGAAGCCTAAATTTCTTATGGGTCGATATGGTTCCTTCCGCTGGCAGGCCAGACACCTCGGCAATTATTGATTCTGTTATTGCTATCTGCCTACCTCTAACCATGGAGTAATATTCTTGCAAATTTTTTAAAAATTCAATGGCTACTGTTTCATTAGGTTGTTGCAGTCTTGTGAGGTAGGTAATCCACCCTACTCTCTCTAGAATTTCCCATGCAGCATCAGAAAAAACTAGCACTTGTGGCTCACTACGAATTGTTCATCCTCCCATCTTATCCGGACACTGTCAATTCTTCACAAACACACAGTAATGTAATGGAATAGTGCAGCACAGTATATTGGAATAATACCGTTAAGTTTTTTTTATTACCTAGAATATAGGGATTTGATCTGCATGCAGTCATTAAGAGGCATCTGCGCCCCCCCTGAAGGATGATAGGTCGCCCTCGACCGTAAAATAAGAGAGGAAAGTACTGTACAGTAGGAAAAATCATGCATACTTATGATACAATCAATCAAATTATTGCATTACTGAAATCGATGCATGTGATTAAATTGTAAATAGATATCGAAACATTTGTAATGAATCAAAGATAAGGAAAAGGGACAGCTGATGTGAACACAAGTACTAATGCGCTTATTACCCACTCAAACTAATGTGATCGATTTATGATGAATCTCATGTATAATAGGTTCAAAACCAAGGGTTAAGGACTCATAATTTCATTTGATATTTATATAGAAATATAGGAAAAAGGGTTTAACATTACTATTGATTTGTAAAAATGTGACTCCAATACCATCACCAGAGCTCTATTGCGCACAAGCGTCCATAACCTTGACAAAGTTGGTTTTTCACCCTTGGAACCATTATCCTTTATTTATGCCTAGGGAAGTGCTGTGTGATGTCATGATGGAGGCCATTGTGCCGGCTTGGAGACCAGATAAATCACAATTCCATTTATCGGAAAGAAGTGAAAAGTGGGCAGGCCGGCTCGTGATGAGACCTCCTGCTCCAAGGACTTTCTAGTTTTTTTTTTTTTCAATTTTCCATTGGACCATATCCCTGGTGTGGTGGCCATATTGGGAACGCCACTTCACTTATTCCTTATGATCATGGTATGCTGGCTCTTGATGAGACCCCCTATCCTCTATTTTCCATATCATAGAATTGTTAGTGATATATATAGATATATTTTTTTCTTTTCTCTTATTCATTTTTCATATAGCACTTTCCTACTTATATATAAAGGAGGTCTCAGCACTCCTTAAGAGTAGGGATGGTGGAATAAGTCTAAACATCTCAATAGAAAAGAATAAGCCCTTATTCTTACTCAATAAATAAAAATAAAAGAAAGTTATAAATATTTGGGGAAGAACCAACATGATAAAGATAATTGATCACATTAATTTTAGTGATAATAAGATAGAAAATTAATATTGGTGGTTATGTCCTTTTCCTTTTTCTTATCACTACAAAATAATTTCTTAACAAAATGACAATTTCTCTTGATTTGCTGATTCCAGTAACCTTTAATTTGTGTAATCTTGCATAAATAGTATGTTTTCCATTATAATAGTCATGGGAAATCCTCAAAATGCTGCTCTAAAATAAGAAAAATGCACTCGAAAAGTGTTGTTCCTTTGGAAAGGAACGACAGAAACAATTTGCGAAAATGTTGTTGCTTTCGAAAGGAACAACAAAAACAATCTGTGGAAATGTTGTTCCTTTCGAAAGGAACAACAAAAACAATCGGTGGAAAATTTTGTTCCTTTCGAAAGGAACAACAAAAATAAACAACAAAACTATTGTTCCTTTCAAAAGGAACAACAAAAACATTCACAAAAATACTGCTGTTCCTTTTGAAAGGAACAGCAAAAGTGTTGTTCCTTTGGAAAGGAACAACAAAAATTCACAATAAGGAAAGTAAGAACAGTTGAAGAAAAAACAAGCAAAGTAAAAGAAAAATATTTATGTACAAATTTCGAAATAAAGAGATTATTTAATGAGTGGGTGCCGAGGATGAGTTATCTCCTTTAGAAATAATTTGCATGGTAGAATCTTCCTGTAATTGCTGGTAGAAGGATTCTCGAGTAAGCAGTTTATGGTAAAGTCGCACTCGATGACCATTTACTTTGAAGGAATTTCCAGATCCATCAATGGTGGTTAATATAATGGTGCCATTATCATGCACTTTTTGTATCTCGTAAGGTCCAAGCCATCGTGTCTGGAGTTTTCCTGGAAAATCCCGAAACCTGGAGTCATATAGGACTACCCAACCTCCTTCGCAGAAGATTTTTTCTTTGATGAGGGTGTCGTGCCATTTTTCTCTCTGTTGTTGAATTAATGGAGTGTGCTAAAGAGTAGAGAGCCTAATTTCATCTAACTCATTGATTTTCTGTAATCTTTTGGCCTAGGCTTCATTTAAATCTAAACCCACCTCCTGGGCTGTTCTTAATTTCTGAATTTCAAACTCTATTGGAAAGATGGGCTCTTTTCCAAATATCAATTGATATGGTGAATACCCCATGGTACCTCTCCATGTTTTTCGGTACACCCACAATTCTTTTAGAAATCTGTAAGCCCAGTCACGTCTGTGTGAGGCAACTATTTTTGTCGGTATAGATTCGATCACTTTATTCGTGCTTTCTACCTGGCCGTTTTCTTGTGGGTGGTATGGATTTGTGACTTTTTGTTGAATGTGGTAATTATCTAATGTTTCAGTGAGTTTGTTAGCTAAAAAATGCGGTCCTCCATCTATAATTATGTCCCTTTGGAGGCCGTATAGCACAAATATCTACAAAAGGAATTGTATTACCGAGTCTTCTGTAGCTTTTGAAAGTGCCTCTGCTTCAACCCATTTAGTAACATACTCAGTTACAACTAGGATGTATGTTCTTTGATTCGATTGTGGGTTAATGGGACCAACAAAATTGAGTGCCCAGCGTTCGAATGGCTCGATTACAAGTTGTGGGTTCAAGGGCATTTCGTCGAACTGTCCAGGGTGACCTGCACTTTGGCAACTATCACAGGCTCATACAAACCTTTTGGTATCTTTAAAAATAGTAGGCCAAAAGTAGCATGTCTATAAAACCTTGTGGGTAGTTCTACGATCTGCAAAATGTCTGCTACATGGCCCATCATGGCATGCTTTCAGAATGTCAAAGATTTCATCCTCTCAAACGCATCTCCTGATTTGCATATATGATCCTGTATGAAACAAGTAGCCCCCGATCCAAGAGAATCGAGTACTTCGCTGTATTATCTGTTTTCGTTCATTAGGCGTTAGATGTTTAGGTAATTTACCTATTGCTAAGTAATTTTCTATATCAGCATACCATGGGGTTTTAACAATAACAGAAAACAAGTGCTCATCTGGGAAGTGATCTTCGATTGCTGCTGCATCTGTTGGCTTTGGAATTCATGACAGGAAATTAGCTACGGGGTTCTCCTTTCTGGGTCGATCTTTTATTGTAATATCAAATTCCTGCAACAAAATCAACCATCTTGTTACTCTACCATTTGTAACAGGTTTATTTGCTAAAAAATTTATGGCAGAGTGATCTGTATACAAAAATATAGGCTACCCAATTATATAATGTCTAAACTTATTTACAGCATGTATTACAACTAGAAATTATTTCGCAGTCACAATATAGTTTAATTCAGCAGGAGATATATTTTTGCTAATATAATAAATTGCATATGGTTTCTTATCCTCTTCCTACCAAAGCATTGTTCTAATAGTTGTGTCTAAGGCATCAAATGAAATTGGGAATGGAAAATCCCAATTTGGGCCCCTTAGCACAGGGGCTGTTGATACAAGCTTTTTTAGATCCTCGAAAGCATGGTCACATTTATCTGTCCAAATAAAATCAACATTTCCTATTAGTGCATATAAAGGTGCAGCTATTCAAGAATAATGTTTTATGAATCTTATATAATAATCAGAAAATTCAAGAAAGCTATGTACCTCTATTTGTGTGGTGGGAGTAGGTATTAACAAAATTATTTGAATTTTAGCTGGATCTACCTGAATTCTAGCTGCTGAAATATAATGACCTAAGATAACTCATTCGGTCATCATTATATGACACTTTTCATGGCTTAAACGAAGCCTAGTGTCAATACATATTTGCAACACCTTTTCAATGTTTTTTAATGCTGGCTCAAAATCATCTCCGTAAGGTGTGAAGTCATCCATATAGACTTCGAGCCCCTCATTTATTAAATCTAAAAAGATGCTGAGAATGGCCCTCTGAAATGTAGCAGGGGCATTGCATAGGCCAAAGGGTAAGACTCGATAGGAAAATGTCCCCCAGGGACAGGTAAAAGTGGTTTTGTCTTGGTCCTCAGGGACAATCTGGATTTGATTGTATCCACTGAAGCCATCCAAGAAAGAAAAGAATTTCTTTCCTGCCAATGTATCTAATACCTGATCAATGAAGGGAAGGGGAAAGTGGTATTTCTGGGTTGCTTTTTCTAGTTCGCGGTAATCTACGCATATCCTCCACTTTCCATTCTTCTTTGGTACCACTACTAATGGGGAGACCCACTTGCTATTAGATATTGGGTAAATGAAATTTACATCCAATAGCTTTTGTAATTTAGCTTTCACAATATCTTTAAGGTGAGGGTTTAATCTTCGTTGGGGTTGCCCAATGGGTCTAGAATCTCTTTCTGTGTAAATTTGGTGTGTGCATAACTGGGGATCAATTCCCTTCATGTCTGGATAATCCCATGCAAAGGCTCCCTTATATTTTTGTAGTAATTGGACCAACTTATCTTCTTGTTCTGCAGTCAGGTTTTTTTTAATGTTTAGAGTTTTTCCTTGTTCAATTTCCACAATTTTGCTATTGTAAACAGAGGTAGTCGGTATTGATTGATCATGTCTGTCTTTCAGAAAGTCTTCTTCTTCCTTATTATCAAATGCTGCCTTGATCATGTGACGTTGCAAATGGGATCTGATTTTTGGCTTATTGATGAAGTTGTTAATAATATCATCCTCCATTTGGTCTTTCAAATTGAGGGCATCTTCTACAGTTAATGGTGATCTCATCTTCGGATGCGGATGGCAGCCTTGATTGATGGGACATTAGTCCCCGGACACCTCCCGAGGATGCTTGCGTGAGGTGGCCATATGGCCCCCTGAAGCTCCATTATCCTTGCATTTACTCCGCCAGCTTGCTCTGCATTTACTCTCCCTCGCCAGCGTATTCATCTCCCCGTCCTGCTCAGTTGGTTAGCGATGGAATTCATCTCGGGTAATATGGAGTGTTCCTGTTCTTCTTGTCGTTCTTTGCCTCCCCTGTGGAGCGCTTGCCCTGTTGCTTGTGCTGAACCAAGTGCTCGCACATAGACGGGGTGACGCTACTCGCTCTTGGGCTGTTTGGAGACATTATCAGGCCATCATTTCTCCCAGAGTGCCTTTTGTTGTTCCAATTCCTTTCTGCATACCCAATTTTTCAATCACTGCGGGCTCCGATCGCTTTCTTCCTGTTCTAATTGTCTCAGGAATCTCCAGACTACTTCTGTAGCTATGTCACATCTCCATCACCGAATGCACTGTCGCCGTGGTGTGAGCCGACGCTGGGCTGCTCGCTCTCAACCTTCTACCAGCTCGGATGTAGAGACTTCCTCTGAGGACGTTGCGTGGGGGCACTATCTGGATACTTGCAACCAAAGAGGTCACGCTTGCCATCTTGGCAATGTCCGCATTTCTTAGACCACCCCACCTCCTTATGCTGATCTGCCAAGGCCTTTTCCCGTACCTCCCATGCTTCAGATAGTTATGCCCTTTGCCAATCCTCCCAGAGGGTGGAATTCTGCTTTGAATGCTCCTTCAATCAGCCCATTGTCAGTGCCTTCGTTATTGTCACTCTGAGAGAAGAGATTCCTAACTTGAGTTTTCCACCTATGCTTGGTCCAATTCCCTCTCCCCTTGGTCCTAATCCTGTGCTGGCTGTGAATATTCTCGTGAGACCTGTTGAGCCCTTTGGACCAGCACCTTCCAACTTGGGTAAGCAACCCATGTAGGTGGACGTGGACATCACCAACAAGGACAGTGAACCAAAGGAAGATGTCGAAGTTCCAAGGGACGAGTACTGGTGCCGCATTGTGGAAGAGCCGTCTTCTCCAGCTCATGAGCAGTAATTCCTACTTGCCTTGGTCCACCATGGTACACTCGCTCAATCGTTTTGGAAGAATTTCTAACTTTCTTTGTTCTTCTTCAGCAGCAACAGTTATTTGCTACTCTAGTATATTTTGTTTTGATATGTTATATGCAATGAACAATGAGCCAGTTTCCCTCTCAAGGGCGGCGAAACTCTCTCTAAAAGAATTGGTTTCCTACTCAAGGCAGTTCGTTATTTTTGTTAAGCATGGACATCAAGCCCAGTGTTCAGGCTCCCATAGTTGAGACTGTGGCAGTTTTATATCAGTATGTTTTATAAATAGAATTAGTATTATTTAGAAAAAAAAAAAATGGTGATCTCATATTTTCCGTGAGATATGATACAGGTTGTTTCCTTGTTTTGATTATTGATAGGCTTGGTTGGGTTGGGGGATATAAAGCTAATTTCTTGACATAGTTTCCCCTTATTATAGTCATGTTTCCTTGTCTGCAGCCAATGTAAGCATCATAAGTTGCCAACCAAGGTCTACCTAGGATCAGCGAGTGTCCATCTAGCCAGTTCTTTGGGTTGATAGTCACAAAGTCAACAAGGTACTCCCAGGAATCTACAGATAACATTACATATTGTAGTGTACCTTCTGGTTTGACTATCGATCAGTCAGCCAATTCTAATAAGGTTTTTGTTGGATATAATGATGTAATTCCAAATTTTTGGCAAGTGGTGGTTGTTAGGATATTAATTGCAGCTCCCAAATCAACTAAGTCATTTGGAAATAATTGCCCATTGATTTGCACCGTCACTAAAGGATTTCCTGGGTCTTCATATTTTACAGGTGTTTCCATTCCCGATAATAGGTCAGATAGAGTATCGACTACTTGGACAGTTGGGTTAGCTGTTGTTCTCGTCTTTGGCTTCTTTATACATAATTCCTTGATGGTCTTTGCATAAATAGGAATGTCTTGGATAGCTTGGAGGAGAGGGATTTTTATACACAAATTTTTTAATTCTCCTAGAAGATCAAAATCAGGATATTCTATTTGACGAGGTATGATTAATTGTTCTAGGAATGGTGGAGAAGAGGTGGTTGCCTGTTGTTGAGTTTGTTGTTGAACCACATTCTCTTTTTGCAATGTTTGTTCTACGGGTAACAGATCTTCAATTTGAACATTTTTGTCTCCCTCTGTTTCTACTATGTGCCTAGATCTTAATTGAAGGTCATTGCACTCCCTTAGTTCAGTTTCTAGTTCTGGTGGTTCCATTATTTGGACAGACTGGACTGGCCTATTATTTGGGTTGGGTTGGGCTAGGAGTTGTGATCTTAAATTGGTCTGGGGGTTTGGTGGTAATGTATAGGGGGATGGAAATGTAGGTTGAGAGAGGGGAATTGTCCCAGCTGCTTGATTTGTAGGTATTTTCCAGTTTGACTGCCAAGTTTGACTCTGTGAAGTGGAGGGGTGCCATTGTGTTGGATAAGCATTGTTTTTCCAAAATGGTGGGCAGAAAGGAAATTTTGGCCAATTAGTTTGGTTTGTTTGATTTGGCCATGGTGATGTAGGGAATGGCTGTTGTGACCAATTGGGGAAAGGTGGTTGATTTTTCCACATTCCATTATATTGCTGAGCATTATATTGAGGAGGCTGAAAAGAATAGAATGGATCAGTTGGCATACTTGATTGTCGTGGCTGCCATTGTCGGCGCTGATTAAGTAGGCATACCACTTCTGATTCTTCTTCTGCCTCTTTATAGACTATTTTTAACCCAGGAAGTGAGGAATATCCTTCTATGGGGTGATATTTTGTGCAAATGGCACAAAATTTGATTATATCCAGTGGGCACTCTTTATGGCTATGTTTCTTCTTGCACTTAGGACAAAATATTCCCAAATTTTGTTCTGCTTCTAGTTTCCTTTTTTTGGCTTGCATAATGTCGAACTGCATCGTCAGAGTCCCTATAATATCATTTCTAAAATCCTCCAGCATATTTCCAATCTCTGCACGGGTTACACCTTCACTAGGAGTCTTATTATCCCTTGTGATCATGTCACGGTCTACTGATTTTAGCCTTGTGTTACCTCTCGAACTCCTGACACAGAAATCAAAGATGTTAGCATAGCTTTCCTTATATATATCACCTTTTCCCATAATATTTAATGTTTCAACCCATTGATCCTTCATCCCCTTAATTAATGTAGTTTTCAGAACATTATCCGGTAAGGGTAAAGATGCATAAGGTGATCTCTGGAGGTTGTATTGAAAGCGTTCTACATATTCCTCCAGTGTTTAATTAGGTTTTGCTGTCATCTAAAATATTTCATCTTTTAATTCCCTAGATCTACAATAATCCTCATATTTCCTTAGAAACACAGCTTTCATCTGGTCCCAATCATTCATAACACCTCCACCTAGCCCCATAAACCATCATAAGGCTGCTCCTTTTAATGTGGAAGGAAATAGTTTTAATTTTTGGGGATCGGTGGTATAGTCGTACCCCCTGCATAATACATCAAATTCAAATAGAAATTCATTTTGATCTTTCGATGTTGAGCCATGGAATGTAGGAATATGTTGAAGAGGAATGGCTTTCATAGGTGCATTAACTGCAGTATCCACTATGGGATATTGCAGTGTGGAAGTTTGTTGAGGGTTTTTCTGGTTTTGGTTTTGGGCCATTTGATCAAATATGTGCCAATATCCTTCTGGGATTTCGAGGGAATTCCTAGGCTGACTAGAAGTAATAGGAATGGTCTTGACAACACTCCCTTGATCTGGAATAATAGGTGTTCCCTGCTGGTCTACTATCTGAGGAGATTCGGGTCCTTTGTTTTGAATGATGATGACAACACTTCCCCTATTTGGGCTGCTTACTGTTTGGATTATTTCAAGAGGAGATTTTGGTTCTTCTGTTTCTCCTATTTCCCCTTCTCCTTCACAGAGATTACTAGAGTTCCCTTATTGTGGAGAAATTTGGCGAGAATTCTCAATTTCTTCGGAATCTTGCTCTATTCCTTCCGTTTGAATATGTATCTTAGCAAAGGCTATAGATGGTGACTCTGTGGCCTAAAGGGAACTAGTAGGTTGTCTAGAAATAACTTTCCTAGGTCCTATTGATGGCTGAGATTCAGTTTTCTTAAGGATTTCATCAATGAAGGTTGTTCGCCCAAGGGTCACTGGTCCCTTAGGTTTTTCTGGTTTAGGAGGAATTTTGTTTTGTTTAGCTTTCCTATTCATTCAAAAAAAACAAGCCTTCATTCCTTCCTAAAAAAATTACCCAATTCTGATATGAAGTGGGCCGTGAGTAAGTATGTTTCTTGCTTGATGCGCAGGCTCTTACCTTCCATCTTTAATACCTAATTCTTCCCAAGCAGAAAAAAAATTCAAATGTGCATCACTCCTTGTAAATGGCATACACTCTCCCCGGAAATGGCGCCAAAATTTTGACGTATAAAAGGTATCTTTTTAACACCTATTTATCCTACATTAATCATCAATCCAAGAACGACTTTTTATTTCAAGAGTGTGCTCTGTCTGAGGCTTCAATTCAAGCTAAGAGTAATGCTTTGTAAGATGTAGCACAATGTTCTAAATACAAGAGTAAACGGATGCTTGAAAAAGAAATCTAATTACAATAACATGAACTCAAATTCTCTTAAAATCTATCTATTCACTCAGCAACCATCAATTGAGGATATAGTAGCAATACCTCATTCCTCTAGAAACTGATGCAATTGAAATCAAACTGAAAC
The DNA here is from genome assembly GCA_034641835.2 of Pinus albicaulis. Taxonomy (NCBI): domain Eukaryota; kingdom Viridiplantae; phylum Streptophyta; class Pinopsida; order Pinales; family Pinaceae; genus Pinus; species Pinus albicaulis. The sequence goes on along the minus strand of CM076572.1, from coordinate 1,254,100,011 downwards.
AAGAAAATCAATCTAGGAACGTGGAATTAATAACCAATATTCTCTACAGTTGACAGTCCTGCTTTAAAGTAATTAAAGGGAAATAATAATTAAACTGAAGCTGCTATTGAAAGTAAAATAAGAAACCTCTTCGAAATCAAACTCTTTGGCATCTGTAAACTAATGAAATGGAAATGAATAGCACACTGAAATCGAACAACAATGTAATTGAATAACTAACTAAAACTAGACGAATCAAACAACAAATATTAACTAATGAATCTAAACTGCAGATCTTAACTTAATGGAATCAAACAGTAATTCTATTAAACACCAAACCCTGTTAACAGCAAACATTGTTAAATAGTAATTGAAATGAACAGCAATTCAATAGAACAGTAATCAATTGGAATAGGACATATAATATTGAACAACAATGCTTTGTAAGGTTTAACAGGATAATTAATACAGGAATTAAAGTCCAAACTGAAACGGAACAGCAATGTGATTCATTAACATAACGAAATAAATCAATAATTCAATAGCAAACTAACTAACTTTCAAATGTAATAAGAACAACCACAACCTAACACATGACAATAATTAAAAGATAGAGATACAAACAAAAGATCGATTCCACTAGGGCCGGGCCCTTAGCACCAGTGAAACACTGCTAGGTTACTTCAAATCTTGAGAAATGGAACAAAAATGCGTCTTTGTATTAATCAAACATAAATAATGTTCATAGAGATCGCTCTCCGATTACGAGAGTTAATAAGGAAATACAGAGTGATACAGAGAATTCTTAATGAATGATTCGACTTCTTTGATCTCTAAAGGCATTTCCTTTTATAACAGTTTCGACGAACAAGACAAGGAACAAGATAACACTGAACAGCAATCCCTCAGGATCGAAATATCCTGAGGGATTCGCTCCTTTTCTTTCTTTGGCTAACGCTTGATCTTCTTTGGTTGTCGTCGTTCTATCCCCTGTCTTCTCTTGGCTATACGTTCAGATTTCTTTCTCTTTGACTGGATATGGTCTATTACTGGAGGAGCAACAGTTACTCCCGCTTTAGCCTTGCCTCTCAAATAGTTGTTTACTTCGTTTGTTCCCTGTTTTTACAATAAAAGGCAATTTTTAGTGAATTTTCACAATAAACATAAATCTTTGCAATTCCATCATAATTCTTCAATAAATCACCTTTCTAGAATAAAAAGAGTTATGTTTAAAGGAAAAGCATGAGAAAATACATGGTGAATTCATACCTTTTTCAACGCTCAACATGTAGGTGGGTTGTGTGCTTGGGACTGAGCATAATGTTGTCTTGTTTTTGCACATGGCCATTGGGGGGGAGCTCTTCGATTAGTGTTTCTTCCTGCGTACTGGGTCCCCTTAGCCAAAGGGTAAGGTCCTCCTTGGTGATATGCTTGTGCCCTATTAGTCAAATTTTTCTACGACATATGATGACTTTGAAATCTAGGTTGAGACATATTCTGGGTAGAACTATGTGTATAACTAAGATTTTAACTACTACTACCTAGGTACCCTTGGGTCATTGAGCCAATTAAACTGTCTGCAGAGTTGGATGTGCCTGGAAATTCTTAATAAGTTTACAGGTGCAGGGTGTTAGGGAGGATATTGTAGATGTATCCTGACTGCGTATAGATCAGTTCAAGCTGTTGGGATTTAACGATTTCATCCTCTTTGGATGTGGGGTTGCATTGCACCACATCCTTTGAAATATCCGCCATCATAGTTTCCAAGAATAAATATAAAAGGACTCGGTCGTCAAGTTTAGCTTTACATAAATTGTGACACCGCCTCCATTCATGGAGATGATCTAAGATATGGATGGAGGGGGATTGTCTGAAATGAGTCAGTAATTCCATTCCCGAATCATGGTGAATGGGCAACTAAAAGTATGTGAGGAACGCGGTAGCAAGGGCGCTAAAGGTTCCATGTGAGGCAGGCGGTTTCTCCACGTACCATTTCATGGCCACTCCCATAAGAGTGCATTGAAATAGCCTCACTTGAATAGTATCGTCAATGATGCTATTCGATGAGCGCCACAGGTGAAAGGTCATTACATTATTACCTGTGTCTTCTGTTTTCTTACCCTCAAAATTTGGTATATCCAAAGGGAACTTCGTAGGCATGGTAGGCCAATTGGGGTCGTGTGCGATGGGTTCATTTGTGAGCTTGGTTAAATTGGGTAGATTCAATGCGGTTAATAAGGGTGACTAGGAGGTTGATGCCATGGAAACGTGTGAAGAGACAAAGTTCTAGTTAGAATGAGGGTTAGTCAGTGACGTACCCTGTTGTGAATTCAGCTGGCTTCTTGTATGGGACGCGCTCCTCTGCCCCCTAGGGGATGAGGGGGGAGTGATGTGCAGTGTGGTGTTGGGAGATCGACTAGGGTTCCCAACTAAGGTTTCTCCAAGAAAGGATGAACTAAAAATTGTGGCAATGTTTCATCTTTGACGCCTAAATGGCGAAAGACTTGGAACCCCTCCCGGTAATGGGGGGAGGTCCAAAAGACACCTAGACCAAAAATGTTTCGTTGGGACCATTGGAGTGTCCACCAAGTTATATTTTGGAAAAATTTGAGTGGATTGAGTCTATGATCACAACAAATTTATGGCCACATACATAAAACAAAGGGAAAATGAAATGAATTTTCCCTTTAACTTAATCTATGTGATCAATCAAGCAAACACGGTGGTTTTTGTTTGTTTGTGCATGATACTCAAAGTCCTAGAAGACCTATTACATCCTCACACACTCCAAAGTAACTGGGCATTGAGAATATTTCTTGCGAGTGCTAGCACAATGTCCCGTAAGAGGTGGTGATGCCCCGAGTCAGCTAAAGAGAATCCACCAAGGTAAGGGTAGAGGGTCTGGTGCTTGCCTGCACCATCAGCTATAGGGTAAAGGATTCCCTAGCTTTTGGCCACTAAGAACCACTGTCCCATGTGAGCATTCGTGTCTTGGGCTTCTTGGTATTCAGCTAACAATACCGAGTATCAGCAGGGTCACGTAGCCCCAACTGATATTGCACACACTGTGTCTAAGCCTAACCCCCTTTGAATCAGGTCTCTGCCATGCTCGGGTTTTATTTTTTGTGCGGTGATAGGTGGATTTTAAGGCTCCATAAATACACAGCTTATATGGTTGAATATGAAGTGTGATCAAGGCAGCTTATTGGATGCCTACCCATTTGATCCTAACTTAATCTATAAATTCTTTTGTGGCCCTTGTGGGGAGAATTTAGTGAGTTGTTTTAAGTTAGTTTTAGGTGGATTTATTTTCTTAGTGGGTGAGTGTGTGTGAGCGTCTGGTGAAAAATATCATAGTTTGAACATACGGATATTGGTGATCCTTTACAAAAGTCCCCTAGTTGAACTATGTGACGTTGTTCCTTGCTCAAATGGAAAAAATTTGTAGATAATGGGCCACTTCCAAATCTTCCTAGTTAATCTATGTGACTTAACTAAAGGGAGATGGCGAATCACAAATGTAGAGTTTCCATATGCTCGCCTATGGTCACCAAATGGTGAAAAGGTAGTAGAGATTACTTGCTCTAATCGGAGATTCAATCCTAGTCCCGCAATTTCCTAAATGCAAAAATTGAATTTAAGCTAAACAATTTCTACACTAGCTTATGCATGTGTGGTCTTGGGCCACTTACTTGGACTATTTAAATTAAGTGTGCATACCAGAATTTGAAAAAACGTAAATTTTTCAAAAAGCAATGGTTAATTCATCCCCCACTTAAACTATGTGAATACTTTTTTGCAAAAAAACAACTTAAATGAAAAGTAACTCAATACCTACAAAAAGAAGCAAAAAGTGTGTGCTCAGACGCTGTGAGGTATCAACACAAGTGTTGTTAGATACATTCAGGGCTGCCCAGCACAATTATAAGCAGAAAAATGCAGAATATGGGGAGAAAAATCTCAGTCTGCAATTTGTGCACAAAAAGCCTTGACAGGTGCGCCTTCCTGCACGCAGGTCAATCCTGAACGAATGCAATGCACCTCTATGAGGAAAAACTGCACGCAAAAATCCTGTAATTAAAAATATTAGGAGATGCCTTCTTCAGTCTGTCACTTCAGTGAGTCTAGGGACTGTAAGATGGATCAGAGGACTGTTAGCTCCACTCCAGCATAGAAAAAGGGTCTCTTGCAAAAGATGGCACAACCACATAAACTTGGAACACGTCAGTGCAGTCGCCAATCTTGTTGTGGTGGATTTTTCACACAAGTGTACGAAATCGCACCAGCTTAAAGAGTGTGGTTTACTCTTTAAAATATTGGTAACAGGAAGAAAGTGGGGGAGCTCAAAAGCATAACATTTAATGAAAAAAAATATGCTAAAGTATGCTCTGGTTAAACTAAAACTAAAACACAAATACATAGAAGCTATAAAGAGAGTCAAAATGATAATAATGCAAATGATGGCTCGATGGCCTATTCTTATTAAATGTTTGAAATGGAGAAGAAATTTTACCCACTTGCCAAAGTGCCCCTAGGCAATGGCTCTATGTCCCAATGCAAGGATTTTTCCTTCCAAGCTCTGCCTGTGATGCAGTATCCCTCTCTCTGTTGCGGTGGACTAGGATGTTGGGTGACCAATGATCAAGTCCTCTTTATCTCTAGCTCTGCGTCACACACTGCTGGTGTTGCTTGGGAAACTTTGGCCAGCATAACAATGTGATCAGCATTTCTTCATCTCTTGGTGGCTTTATATAGGTGAGTTTCAAATCCTCCTTCCCTCCCTTGGTACATGATACTGACCCAAGGGAGAGCAATGATTCCATTGTCTACTCAAATATTATTTTGTGTGCTCACATAGTGTCTAAGGAGGCGCTGGTGGTTGCCCTTAGGTAGCTTTCATACAAGGAGTGACTGTCCTTTGCTTCGTGTGGCCTCGGAAAGCGAATTTTTTCCATTTCTAGGAATGCATGCTTATCAGGAAAGAAGTCGCGCAGAAGGCGCTCTTCTCAAAGGATAAAGCGCGCAATTCAACATTTATGACTAGTTCAAATCTGATTTTCTTAAAACCTTAGAAATTTTAAATACTTCTTGATTCCATAATGTACTCCTGCCCTATAAATCCTTAGTCTTGACATTAATTAATGGCATATTATGCCATACGATTTTCCAGTGTTAACAAGTGGTTTAGAGACTCCCTTCTGGTACCTTAGAGCTTGCATGCCTCAATGGCAAGTTCTTTGCATTCGACAACAGGTTCTCATCATTGGTCTTTGATCAGGTGATTTCACACATGTTCAAATCCAGTTCATTTTTCACATTTCGTGGATTGTACTTGCAATACCTTGAGAACCATTTAAATTATTGGTGGTTTCTCTCATGCCCATTAACAACTTCCATCATTGGATAGTAATCAGACAAATTTCTTGCATGTTCGACTTCATCTCATTCATTCACATGCCTGAATTTGTACTTGTCCGGGTTAGGACAAAGCACAAGGCTGTGTGATTTTTTTGATGAAATGCTGGTTGCAGGACTATTTTGTTTTTCATGACTATATGCATGACTCTTCTGATTGGATGGTTGCAACCATACATGAGTCTATTTTATGGTCCTTTTCACTAGATGGTTGTGTCCATACCATGGATCTTCTTACATTCGTTATATTATGGATGTTTTTGGCCATATGTTGTACTCATGTATTAAAGATATCAGTCATACACGATCTTGCAGGTCTTCTAGGGACATCATTTTAGTTTGGGCATGTTCTCGTAAAGCATTTCACCCCTCCATCTGTCTCAGACTTCATGCTTTAGGAGGTATCTGTTACACAACATTTTGTTACCGTCCTTGCATTCCATATTCTGAATACTAGAGGACCATCATAGTGACCCCTGTGTACTATCACACATAATAATGAATGTCATTATATCCCTTAACATGCCAGCAAAAAAATATCCGTAGACCATTCCTGAAGTAGACCCCTAAATATATGTAAATTTTTCGGTCCACGCTGTGGTGTGGTTATGTCCTCGTGCCCATGACCACAGTTGCACTAGGCCTCGCGCCGTGATTTATATATCTCTAAAGAGCCCCCATTCCAAGCTACTTTTGGAAATTTTTTTAATATGGAAATGAAGCTTCTAAGATCTAACAGCTTCGTGAGCAGAATCATGGATTTTTGTTCGACTGGATGTGGTCGAGTTTCTCCCTTTGGCCTTCTAGCTCCTACAAAAATGAAACTTCCCAAAGGGATAGACCTTTCCTCCACCATAATTAGATCCCAAAGCACTTCCTCCACTCCTATAAATTCCTCTTCATCCCATTGACTCTGCTAGCTAGAATAGACCAAGAGCTGGCGTGCAGAAGATAGCAGAGGATAGTCCATAGTTGTGGGAGAGAGTTTGAGCCTTTCACCTCTTTGAGCCAAATCAACGAATGAATGCTTTGGAGAAGTGCTCGATTGAACCCGTCAAAGGATGTTTACAACATCAAGGCATAGGTTGTAAAATATATTTTATATATTAATATGACATGATTTATTTCTAGTTGCATGTTTGTCTATGTTAATAATGAACGTTTATGACTCTCCTTGACTAGTTATATAGTCGTAAATGAGTATGTATGCTCATATGATTTTAGTGTTTTCTTTATCTTTGTGCAGGTTTGTGGATATCACTACCAACGGAGTGCAAGGCCTAAAGGAAAAAGATCGAGGGATCATTATAGCATACTACGTTAAGAGCGTTGGGTTGAGGTATGACATCTATTCCAATCTACGTTTCGTTTATGAACTAGGAATTTGGAAACTAGCATGTTCCCATATTGTTAGACCCACCCTAGTGCTAGAGGGATCGCCTCTATTCGTAGAGGGGATTTTCCTGCACAACACACACTACTGAACCTGAATTGATAAAATTGACATCAAAGCCCAAATAAGAAATAAGAGTATGAATGTAATTCCAACCAACTCTATAAAAAGCTTTGGATAAGTTAATTTTGACTACCAAACCTTTTAATTTTTTATTTTTTAGAGTATGAAGCCCTTCCTAAGTTATTGGAATTATGATGTATGTATTGTCCTTCATGGAAACCCACTTATAACATAACAAGTATAGGGTAATCAGACTAGATCAGATATAAGTTCAGAGGTGACAAAGTAATGGAAAAAAATGATAGAATGATGAGACAAAGGTTTGTAGGTTAAAGACACAAGATTTATGAAGGTAAATATTTTAAGAAATATACGCGATTTAAGATAAGTCGAAGTTGCATACACAAGTAGAGATGACGAAAAAAATTCACGTACATATTGGCACATTATTTTATTAAATACCAAGGGTCTTTACCATGGTATTAGCCCACGATATTGAGCGTAGTAACGACTATTTGATCCCATAAAATATTACCACTGACACTAGTGTGGTTTTGGCTCATGGTATTGGCTAAGGCTCAAAATATACAAGGAGGTTAAGATCAAAGTTTTATAGTGTGCAAGAGTAAGGGTTTTTGATGAATACATCAATCTAAAGTATATTTGCATTGTATGGGCTATAGTTGATAAGTTGATCTGAAATAAATATGCACCTATAAATACAATGATGGATCAAAATCACAAGACATGAAATGAATTTTCGTTGTATGAAATTCTCATGAGTTGACTAGATCTATGATTTGATACATGTTTTATCTTTGAATATTATGATCTAAGTATATCTAAAGTTTTGAAGGGTTGCACAATTATAGGTCAAAATATGCATATCTGTACATAGGTTGGTCTCGGTCAAAGCGCGTATACACAAGGGTTTTCTTAATAAAAAGCACATACATAAAGGAATGGTTTCTCTTAAAAATATTTTTGATCAACCTCATCAGTGTTGTCATATTTCTACTGTCTACCAATAATGTCTTCATGTTGATCTAAGTTTAGTAGAAATATCTAAAGTTGAATTGATTGAATGTTGATTGGTTGGAGAATATCCATTTTTCAACTCACTATATGGGGTTTCAGAGATATGAAATCTGATAGAATACTTCAGAATGTCTCTGTGTAATTATGTGTTTGATTTTGATTAAAAATTTTCAGAACTTGGTAGGTTGATATATGTACACAGGTTTTTGTTCACAAAAGTGTGTATACATGCAGGGTTGCTTAAAAGAAGTAGAATATAGGATTTTTTTTATGGATTATCAGGGTTGCATTTGATTGAATATGTTGATGCAGTATTTTCAGTTCAGTTCTGATATTCTTAATATAGTGATCTCACTCTTCTATTTGATTTGAGTTGATGATTTGTTAAGTGATTGTTTCCTTCAGTGACTGATTGGTTCAGTGGTTGTTTCCAATGATTGGTTTGGTACAATGATCATTTTTATTTTTTGATGCTGAGATCAGTATGAAAAATTATTGAAAAGTAGCCTACAATTTATGATGTGTTGAAGCAGGTTCATCCAGTGTGAAAATTTATGAAACGTGGTCGATGGATGATGCTGAGGGTTGGATCCTTTGGTGAGGAAGTCAAATATTCTTGATAGTAGTAGTTGGTGATCAGATCTGGGGGTTGAAGCTCCCTTCTAGTGGGTGTTCGTAAACAAGATCAAGGGGTTGGAGCTCTCTTCCAGTAGGATCTTAAGAATCAGCGAATTTTTTAGCCTCAATAGGTGGATGTATACGTGCTGGTATGAGTCTGTAACAATACAAGAATGTAATAATTTTTCCATAATAATAATATTGAAAAATGAGACAACAACAATGATGGATTTCTCCTACATTAGGTTTCCACCTTAAATCTAGGTGTTCATATGTGTTTCTTATTTGTGATGGTTTAGTATGTTCTTACTGCACATGTTTACTACTTATTAAATGTCCAATGAATAAATGATGCACTACCTTAAGTCAATTAATTGAATATTTATCTAAATTATAAGTTTACTGGGTATATGCTAGTTCCCTTAATAATATTCGTGTACATATGCTAGATTGTTTCAGTCCAATTGTGTAAAAAATTTAGAAAAGAAAAGTAAAAAAAATTGTGATTTTTTAAAATATTGATTCACCCGCCCACACTCTTAATATTTTTCCCAACAATTGCTATTAGAGGAGGTCCTTAAGAATAAGCTTGATCACTTGAAGGAAGATCTACCAATATGAGAAATCAATATGAAACAACATCTATCATAACACCACTCTTCAATGGAAGTAATTCACTTTTCAGGAAGACAAGAACAATATCATATCTATAGTCTCTTGGAGCAGATGTATGGGAAATTGTTGGAGGTTACCAATATCTAGTCTTAGTTCCCACAGATGTAGCATAAAATAATAAATATGATACCAATGCAAAATTTGTCAATGCCTTATTGGGAGGACTCACAGAATCATAATTTGTCAAATTTATGCTGTTAAATTTTGCAAACAAAGTATGGGACATGATCATCCAGAGCTATGAAGGTGACCAGAAGGTAAAAAGTGTTAAACTCCAAACTCTTAGAAATAAATATGAAACTCTCAAAATGCATAATGATGAAACTATTGCTATTTTCTTTATATGAATAGATGATATTTTCAATCTTATGGGAAATCTAGGTGAAGATATAAACGACCTAATTTTAGTAGATTGAGATCTCTAACTCCTAAATTTGAGTCAAAAGTGTCCGCCCTTGAAGAAAAGAAATATCTACAGAACCTTACTATTGTATAGTTGCCCAAGATCCTAACTTCCTTTGAAATGAGAAAAGGAGGTCCCTCAGAAACCAGAGAAGTTTCTTTCAAAGCAACTACAAGAGGAAAGGAAAAGGAATAACACAAGGAATCGGTTTATTTATTAGAAGAAGATGAGGTAATTTTTTTAAAGAAACACCAACTAGGCACTAGAAATTTCAGAGGTAAGATTCCCTTCAAGTATTTTTCTTGTTCTAATTTTCCTTATAAAGAAAATCATGAAAAGGGGAAGGAAATATCAAAAGGAAATATTAAACAATTTGAAAATAAGAAAAGTTATTATACTCATCAAGGTTGTGATGGTTGGTCAAATAGTGAAGAAGGAGAATTTGATCAAGATATTAAATTAATCATGTCATTTAAAAGAAGTAATAATGACTCCAATGAAAAATTTGTGGATTCTTTAGAGGAAAATTATTTTTTTATTGAAGAAATCACTCAGCTTAAAGTATATTTAGAAGAAAATGAGGTAGCCATATATACTTTAAATAAACTAAGAGAAAAGGAGAAGAATAATGAGAAGTTAGAATGTAAAATAGTATGTCTAAGAAAGGAACTTGAGAAGATAAAAGCTCTAAATATAAGATTTGATAAAGAATCTGAAACTTTAGATGCAATTATCAAGGTTCATGGCTCTCCTCATATGAAGAGAGGTCTTAGATACAATGGAGAAACATCAAAGGGAGAAAATTCCTCTATCACAACCAAAAGCTATCTAAATGCAGCAAAAAACAGTCAGCAAGGTTCTAGCCTTTAGCAAAAGAATAAAACTACTTCACAGTTAAATCAAGTCCACTCTAATCCAACGATAAACTCCAAGATAAGCATCATTCAAGAGGTAAAAAACACTAGAATATTCTATGATCACAAGAATTTATACTTTAATGGACATTGTTTCTCATGTCATAATTTTGGTCATTGGGAAGCTCAATGTGTTGCATAAAAAACCATCATGAATAGAGAAGCAAGAAAAAAAAGAATAAGAAAGGAATCAAGAAAAACACCAAAAATAATTTATCACATCTTAAAGAAAAAATTGATTGCTCATTTAGCAATAACTTTGGACATGAGGAATCTGAATGCAGGAGAAAATTATAACCAACATCTCAAAAGTAGAAAATATCAGCAAATTATAAATATGAAAAAGGAAGGACTTCTAATCTAAAAGATGCAACATAGAATTGTATGCAGAAGGTCAAAAAAATCAATGGTACATTAACAACGGATGTTCAAAATACATGGCAAGTGATAAAGATAAACTCATTTCATACATTGCATTAGAGAAAGAAAAGAATGTTACTTTTGGAAATACCTCAACTGTTGTCATTAAAGGTAAAGGATTTTTTTTTTCTAAAAGAAAAGGTTAAAGCTGGTAATGTTATGTTTTTTGATGGCTTCAAGCATAGCTTGTTAAGTGTTAGCCAAATGTGTGACCAAGGTAATGAGGTTGTTTTCATATCAAAAGAATGTGTGGTTTGTGAACTTGACACAAGGAAGACAATTATAAAGGGAAAAAGAACTCCAAGTAATATTTAAGTATTGAAAGAAGGCCAAGAAAAATGTTACCTAGGAAAAGCAGAGGAAACTAGTTATGGCACAGAAGGTTGGGACATCTAAGATTCTCTCAACTACCCAAATCAACCAAGCTCAAATTTGTTCGTGATTTTCCCAACATCACCTTGCTTGAATGTACCATATGTAATTCATATCAATTCCATAAGAAAACTAGCATTCAATTCAATGCCAAAGAAGGATCGAGAAGTAAGCCTCTTGAACTTATACATATTTATTTGCATGGGCCAATAATGAAAAATTCACCTCGAGAAGAAAAATACTATATCTTATTCATTGATGACTTTTCTAGAATGATCATGATCAGTTTATTTAAATACAAATACGAATCATTTGATAAATTCAAATCCTTTAAATAATTATTTAAAAATGAGTTATATATCTAAGGAGAAGAATACATATCAGATGAATTCTTTGATTCATATGAACAACATGGCATCAAAAGGAGGTTTTATGTATCCATAAATCCTCAATAAAATGGCATGGCAGAAAATATGAATAGAACAGTTAACTAAATGGCTCGTACTATGCTTGATGAGTGTTGAACACCTAATGCCTTCTTGGGTGAAGAAACACATATCATAGTAAATATTATCAAGAAGGCTCCTGTTCAAGTAAATAGTGATAAAACTCCTTATGAACTTTGGTATGGTAACCCTCCTACTGTAAATAACGATAAAAAATGTTTCATAAAAAATAACAATAAAAAACTTGGAAATTTTGAAGCTAGGGCAGATGAAGGAATTCTTCTTGCTTGCTCATCTAGAAGCAAGGGATACAAATGTTACAATAATAGACTTCAAAAAATTGTTGAATGTATTGATGTTATGATTAATGAAGCATGCATAGACCCCAAAAGGATAATAACAGTAAAAGAGGATGGTGATGATTTTTTTCCCAAATCAAATCAAAATGATATAGAAGAAGAAACTAATGAAGCACCAGAAGAAGACAAAACTCATAAAGAAAAGGCTCCATTGAGGTATGTTCAAAAGAATCATCCAAAAACTCAAATTATAGGAGAAAAGAAATTTGGGGTACAAACAAGAAGATGTATTGTAGGATCTCCTAGCTTTATAGTTTTTTTATCCACTATTGAACAAGAAAACATAAATGAATCTAGTAAATATGGATGTTGGGTTAAGGCCATGGATGAAGAACTTGATCAAATTGAGAAAAATAATATATGGGAATTCGTTTGAATTCCTCAGGATAAAAAATTTATTGGGAAAAAATGGATATTAAAAACTAAATTGAATGAAAATGGAGAAGTCATTAGAAACAAATATAGACTTATTTGCAAATATTATGCTAAAAAATAAGGTATAGAATCTGAAAAAACATTTTCACCTGTAGCCAGACTTGAAGCGATAATAATGTTTCCTGATTTTTCAAGCTTCTGCCATTTCAAATTGTATCAAATGGATCTAAAATCTGCATTACTTAATTTAGATCTAGAATAAGAACTATATATTGAACAGCCACAAGGATTCATTCTAGGGAATGATGAAAACATTGTATGCAAACTAAAAAGGCTTTATATGGGTTTAAAAAAACCACTCAGGCTTGGTATTATCGTCTTGAAAAGGATCTTCAACAACAAGGTTTCACAAAAGGATCCACAGGAAACAACATGTACACAAAAATAGAGGATGATAAATCACTAATTATTATTTTTTATGTTGATGACATCATCTTTGGGAGTAATGAAGAATCTATGAGTCAAAAATTTGCTTCTATTATGCAAAAAAAATTTGAATTGTCTTTACTTGGGGAATGTTGCAGCCACTACAACACCCTGTGAATTTTGGGATCGGTCTAAAATTTCAGAGCCTTTATTGCTTTTGATGGCATGCATGAGGACAGGTTCACCACTAAGCATTAACCATAGGCCTAATGGGTCCACCTCGGGTAGGTAATATATGATCAAAATTTCGTTTTCGATAATTTATTTTTTCTTCTAAGTGTGGTCGTAAAGTCACATTTTTCACCACTCTTGATCATACGCGACTTAGCAACCTAGTGACCTATCTAGGTCGCAATGTCACAAAGCCGCATTCTCTTTCAACTTCAACCTTTTCGCGACTTAGAAACCCAGTGACCTAGACTAGGTTGCAAGGTCGTAGGTCGCGAAGTTACGAATCCATTTCAACAGATTACCTTTGTGACCATGAGACTTAGTGACCCATAGACCCCCAAGTCGTCAGGTCGCAAGGTCACAAGGTCGCACACTTAAACAAAACGCCATAACATACAATCTTGTTACCACCATTAAGGCCCACCTATGCGACCTCTTTATATATACAAGGGTTACACAGGTCGCATTCGACCTATGTGACGAAGCTTACAAGGTGTCTGACATACCAATCAGAGAGTGTTTTTACTCTAGGTAAGTCATTGAAGCCTCCTGTATTTCACTTTTTCATATGATGCTAACCCTACCTAACCCTTTCCCCTTAGCAAGATTATTAAACACCTTAGGTTTCCTATCAGCAATCCCCCTTATTAGACCAGATTTCCCTCTAAATTTCCTCTTTCTCCCCTACTCATCCCATCATGCCCAGATTAACTTAGATCCTCCTAACTGCACTCTGTTACCTGATGCATATATTCCCAAAGCTATTGTGACATCCTCATCCCTGATTTCCTCCATTTTCCTTAATTTTTCTCCATGTTTCATGAATCTCACACCTGCTCGTTTCACCCAAAAAATCCCTAATGTAACCTCGCGACCTTGCCAACTTGTGACCTGGTCACTGGTCACCAAGTCACCAAGTTGCTAAGGCCATTTCTTCCATGCATATGCGACTCAGCGACCTTGCGGCTAGGTCGCCAGGTCGCATCCTTTTCACTCTAAGGCCTTTGCGACCATTACAGGTCGCAGCTACATGGTGCAACCTATCCTCTTGGTCACTTGGCATCCCAGACCAGGTAGTACATTAGTTGGTTTAAACAGGTGATTTTATCTATTATATTGTTCCCTACATGCCATTTTTCTTATCGTGGGATTGTTTCTTGAACATGCTAGGTGACGTTGAAGTTGAGCTTGATTTTGTATCTATCTCCTCGACCTCAAGCGACATGGGGCCTCCAACAGTTCGTAGATGGAACAAGAGCCCAGAAAGTGATCCACCAGAGGGTGATGTACCTCCAACACTAACTCCCATCTACAAAGACATAACTTGCATATTTAGGAATAATGATAAGATGTCTTGGTATGAATTTTACCAAGAATTCGTGAAACATGAATTCCCAGAGGACAAAGCTGACTCCCAAGTATACTTACAGGTAAAAAGGTCCAAAATGCACTACGTGGAAACTCACCCTCCAATATTCTCATGTGCAGAAGTCATAGATTGGATTCTCTAATAGACAAAATCAAAATATTGGGCGATAAGAGACTTCACTGGAGCAGCCTTCGCAAAACTTTCCCCGAGGGATGCTGAAGTGTACTAATCTCTAACTAGAAAAGAGGAATCCTTTAATGCCAAATGGATAGCGACACATGATGTTCTAGGGAACAAAACCTTTAATATATGGTGGGAAGACCCCGAGAATTTTATGGGGAATAAGGACCAATAATATAATATCGAGGGTCTTAGGAAGGTTTATAGGCTTGTCATGACCATGATGTGCCAAAGGTATGGGAGGATGGATGCTACTACCTTAAACAGGGTGTTGGTCCCTCTAATACATGCAGTCAACACCTACGACACTCGCTTCAACTGGGCCTAGTTATTAATCTCAGCTTTGAGGGCAAACATATTGGTGACACAGGTGCTAGAAGAAGGGTTAGCATTGGAATTCCACATGGATTACTACCTATTAGATGCATTATGATAACAATTCAATTTTTATCAGTGGTCATAAAGCTGAGATGCAGCAACTAGAGGCCTGATTCATAAGGATTTGAATATTTTCTAGGATACCTAGCATAACTAGGATATTGATTTTATCTCATAAAATTTCATCACCGTAGCATACTGTATGATCTTCAGGGAAGATCCACCTTGCATGTATAGAAGAGCCATGGAGACTATCATCAAGGTATCTCATTGGTTTCCCATCTGAGAATGCACCCTCAAGAGGGTTTTTGGATTTTTCAAGAAACCCCACACATTGCCCAAGTTCGTGACTGCTAAGATGTTCCTACAAGAAGTCTGCTACTAGATGACGAGAAAATTTTCTAAAACACTAAGTAAAGGTAAGGAGAAACCATGGCCTACCCTCCCACTCACCATTGGTGCCTACACAGTGAAGGATTTCAAGGAATTGGAGGCAAAAGTTGAAAAGATAAAGGGTTTCATTTCGTAAGCTTAGATTTCCAGTCCTATGACCCAGAAAGGATCATACCAGCGCACTACAAGAGGGCTAAGTTCAACTAGACCTATCAACACATAGAGATAATATTGGAGGATGATGTAGGAAGCTGGTATAATGCACTCAGGGAGGAAGTCCCTGAAGAATAATTTGAATTAGATGGAAACTAAGGAGATCAGTCTCAAGATGACCTAACCCTACAGGATAGAGCTATTTCCATGAAGCTGAAAACACCGATAGGAGGAGCTTCTACTTCTTATCCCTAGAAACCCAAAAATACCTTAGGAAATAAGTCTCCTGAGAATTTGCAAGAAGAAGGAAAAAAATAAACCATGGAACTGCAAAAGAAGCAACAGGATGAGGAACAACGAAAAAAATGGTACAAATAAAAACAGAAAATGAAGCAAGCAGAGGAAGCACACAAGAAGAGGGAAGAAGAAGGAAAAGAAAAAGAAGAATAACAAAATAAAGGGGAAGCAGAGAGCAAGATGAAACATGAAGAGGACAAGGAAAAAGAAGAAAAAATAAGAAAGGAAGAATAAGCCCAGAAGCAACAGGAAGAGGAAACCAAGGAAGTGGAAGGAGGTAAGTCAACACCTTTACAACTCAGGAAACAAGTAGATCTGCCACCGATCGATATACCCTCGGTGACTTCCGTGACATGCAGACACTTCCCTTTCTCCGAGTTGTATCTTTCGAGAGAACAAGAGGACAATGCACTAGATTTGACAAGGCTATATTATAATCAGTATACTCACAAGATCAAGCAAGAAAGGAGAAAATTCCTTTCCTAGAACCCATGCGAGCCTTTGGCAGTTACAAATAAAAAGCACATACGATTGGACACCAGGAAAATTCCCATAGTGATAGCATACGTTGGGACTAGTTTGTGTCTCCTACCAAAGAGAACATCAAAAAAGTGAGCAAGGAAATCCTACAGATACATAGTAGGCTTCATATAGCTGAGAAGGGGGCCATTCAAGAAGAAGAGGAGAATAAAGCCTTGGAAACGTAGAATCAAACAATTAAGCTCACACTCACCTAAGTCGGCATATTGCAAGCTCCCTTTAAAGGACAAATGGACATCATGAGCAGGACCATGGTGGAAGTCTATGAAGAGATGATGAGGCTAAGGATAATAGTCACTCCCTTGGCAGGGGTCTAGGAAGAAACGAGAAATAAGTCCGCACAGCTGAAGAAGGCCTCAAAAACACTTGACAACATATTGGAATGGTCTGAGAAGTACCCGCAAGCCCCTTCCATGATACCAAAGAGGGATTGGATCTGTAGAAAAAATGACAAGGTACATATGCGGATGAAGTTGCAATCCTGAGATAAACTTGAAAAATATGTAGAGAAGGTGATGACTGCATATGAGCATCTCATCAGCGATATCGACTCAATGGAGGAGGTACATCACATACCCTCCACGAGTACAATGGCCCAAAAAAAGAGTCACGAATAGTTATTGCAATACATCCAGTCATTTATGGATCCGATCAGACAAGTATCTGGCTCAAAAGACCTCTCAGTTACCAAGGAAAACATTACAAAATACGTAATTGAGCTAGTTAGAATGTACAAAAATATTGCTTCACTGTCTAATAAGATTAATTCAAAGAAACGCACACTAGTCCCTAGTGCTCTTGAATGCTTGTACAGAGTCGAGGAAGACATCCCTCAACTTACCCCGATAGTTGTTGAATATCATGCCTAACAGATGTATCTCAAGGAGAGACAATGCGTGTAAAATACAACCCTATCTATCACTAATATGCTCCCCTGAAAATCAACTCGATGGCCAGGGCTGTACATCCTAGGTAGCAAGTCCAATATACACCCAGGTTGCATGTCGCGACTCGACCCAAGCCAAAATTTGTAGTTGCTCCCAAGTCGCAAGTCATCCCAATAGTCAGGGAGATGAAGGGATGGGGGTAACCCAACAATCAATTTTTCTCCATATGTACTCCCTTGGGAGATATTGTAAAGGGATTTTTTTAGACTCTAGAGAGAGAGAGAGATATTTGCATAGCATTGAAAGTATGTTCCGGGAATGAATACAAAGGAGTGTTTTGGATCTCACTATTAAATTTTATGGAGGCTTCTGTGTATTGACACCATCAGTACAATCCTTTTGAACGAATAATATTTCACTTTAATTGATTGGTGTATGTTTTTTTTTATGCATTGCTTATGTATTTGAGCTTCCTTTGATATGTGGATGATGTATGATGGTTTAGTGTATGGATATGTTAATGACCTAGTTTGTCGATATATATCTAATTTTATTTTGAAATGTTCTTAGATGATTGAGAGACACTTGATTAATTTTTTCTCTTGTTTTCAAGTGGGTCTCTACATGAGCATGGGCTTAATGAAGTTTTCCTAAGAATAGTTCTCTTGAGTTCCATGCTTTAAAATTTTATTTCGTATTCAAGGTATTTCGTTTTACAAGGTACCCATTGACCATTTTCTTTGTCCTGTTCAGTAGTAGTACATTCCCTGAGTTGTGAATATCCTCTCCATCTGATAAAAAGCATATCTCTTACCAGCATGATGGCAACCAGGCCCACATATCGGAAGGGATCCCTACCAAAAACTATGTAGATTCTAGTTGGGGTTTTATAATGGGGAGATCTCATTACTGTTTGCAAGTCAGTTTTACTCGTAAAAAAATTGGCGCTAGAAGGAGGGCCTGATGGAAAACTCCCACCAAGCTAGTAAAATCCCTTTGCAAACCCCTTAAAACCCATTTATAGGCCCATGCTCAGCCCTAGGAGACATCAGTTTTGGTAACATCGGTCCTCCACCCCTCGAAGGTACTCCTCGTAAGGAGGACCCCCCATTCTACAAAGTCACGAAAGATTAGTTAAGGTCATTGCGTCCGCTCACATATGATCTCATTAGAGGTCTCCAAAGACCCCCCCTCTACTAGTACCCTATCCAACCCGCGTACCCCCAACAGACATCACACCTTCCAGGGTGTCCTAGTCAACTTTGTACCTCAACTCATAACCCTAATTCTTTGTTGAAGCCCTGAAATTCTATTGCAACAACATGGGGGATAACCACCCGGTCCAGACCTTAAAGAAGCTCCATTTCCATTTGGTATAGTGGCTCCAAATAGGGATAATGAGACCAGTTTCCCAGCAAATAAATTGATATGATGATGATGGGTTTGATACAAGGTGAAATGAAAAATGACTTTAAACTAATGGAAATAATCTATCTAAGTAACAAACACATGCATCTATTTAATATAATTATTTAACTTCAAATATATAACCTGGGAATAATTACCATCAATGCGATCTAAAAATATATCTTACAATAAAAGGTAATAAATATCATTCGATTACTAAAAGAGATGAAATCATGTAAGATAATTATTTTTACTAAATAGTTGGTCGAAATAGTTATGTAATATATATCGCATATATCAATTTCTTTATGTATTTGGTAAGGAATTACAACTAAAAAATTGTAAAAATGTGCATGAATGATAAACTATAAATTAAATTTCATACATATCACAATATAAAGAGAAATGACTATAAACTCATAATCAAGACTTAATCATAAAGATAATAGTATGAGATATGATAAGTTCTACTCACGAAATCCACAATATTGACCTACTTCTTCTCAATCCAAATATACTTTAAGAGTACAAAAGTTCAATTTCAGTAAAGAATACTCCAATTTTCAAAAATGTATATCATTTTCCATATATTTTATCAAAATCATTCACAAAAGTATAGAAGTGCAAGATTTTTCAAATTGTCTTTTGAAAATTTTTTGGACCACTCTCTAAATGCATGAGAGACGTTTAAATACGAAAATAAATATGTCAGAAATAGATTGTTACACAAAAAGCTGAGGAGATTTCAAACAATCTTCCTCATAACAAGTAAACTAAACTAAAATATAGAAACTAGAAATGACAAGACTGCTTAATTGGTTTGTTGTCTTTTTGTCACTTGGTCATTGAGATGGAAAATATCCATCATCGAATTCAATTGAGTCGGCTGAGTGATTCTTGATCTCAATTTTCCCTTGAATACAACATTTGAAAGTGATGGCAGCACCTTTCCCATGGAATCAGTTAAGGAGCGCAGAGTCATACACTAGCTATGTGGTCTAATCAGTAAATTCTAGTAATTTTCTTGATCCAATTTAGTTATCAGGTTAATTGATTAAGACTATTTATCAATGCTTTCCTTCCACTGGTTATCTAATATCTTGACTTCTGGAATTAATTTAGTTGTACATTTTTCAATAAGTTTGGCATTGTGAAGCTGTTCATTGAGAGACTCAATGATTTTTCTTCCTATGTTGGCTTCATTTGATGCCACTTTCTCTACTTGTTTTAATTGCATTTCTGAAAATTTGAATAAAATATCCTTTTGATATTTTTCAATCTTTGGGAGATCAGCCTTCTTCCCTTCCTCAGATCCTTGCCAAAAAATAAATTCATAAATTTTCCTATCAATCTTTTCACATTCCAACTTTTTGTTTGACACTTGTTGAGTCAATATGTCACTTATTTCACAGTATGAGCTAGTAGCAGAGATTTGTTGGAAGAAATTCTCTTGCTGTTGTTTCAACTGTGAATTCCATTCAAGTGCTTCTTTAATGAATTGTTCTATTTGAGGTTGACTCTTGAGCTTGTCCATTGTAGCTTCATTTTGTGCATATTTTTCAAAGATGTGCACTTAATGCCGCAATTTCAACCTTTCAAATTATTTTTGGAACTGTGCCATTTGCATTTCAACTTGTTTATTGGCATTTTATTTCTCCTACTGCAGTTGTCTTTCTAGCACTTGGATTATTTCTTCTCTTTATCTAAGCAAAAGTTGCACTTATGCTTCTTTATCAATTGTATCATTTGCATATGCTCCTGCAAACTGTGAAATTTTAGTAATATCTTTAGTTAGATTGACAAGCATGTCTTTTCAAACAATATCTAATGACGCATTACTGAGGGTTGTCATTTTTTCATCAATTCTCATTATTTTTCCCTTCTTCACTAGAGCTTTATGATTTGGACTGTCGAAAATGTCCAATGGAGGTATCTCTTCAATATTTAAAAATATTTCATCAGTAGGGAAGGCTAGGATGATTTCCTGATCTTGTACACCTGGAGTTTGTTGAAGTTTTATTTCTATTTCTGGTAACTTCTCAATCTGTTCAGGATTATGAAAGCTTGATGATCCTTCAAGATTATGATTAGGTGGTACCTGAAGTTTTTCAGTAAAATTATGCCATTCTTTGCTTAAATGATCCACTTAGGATTTTTTTCCCTGCTTAGGTGCAGATTGAACTTCCTCAAGCTCTTTAGAAGATGCCTTTTCTAATCCAGATCCATCAGTTCATTCCTTATCATGTGTGTCAATTCCTTTAATTACATCTTTAATTATTTTATCAGGGCTTTCATCTTTATTTTTAGATTCATTTTCAGAATGATCTGAATCTTGGGAATCACGTTTAGAATGTTCTGAATCATGGACTGATTTCTCTTAGCATTCATCTTTAGACATATCTTTTGAATCATCATCTAGGCTGAAACTAGGAGATGGCTCACTAATTTCCTCTATTTGCAACAGGTCTAATGGGATTGTTTCCAATATTTTATTTCTGTATTCATGGAAAGATTTGATATCTACTACACTGAGTCCATTGGATGCCATGTTTAATACCTATGAAAATTTCTCTTTCCCTTAAAACAAATCATCAAAATCATTTTTCTCATACATGAATCATCTAATTTTAAGATAGTAAAATATTGGACTACATTGTCGGGGTCATACTGTCTTCCTGGAATAACAACCATATTCAAAGAGTTCATATTTGGGATCTCCTTTGGTACATGAGTCATATCAAAAAGAGGAAAGGCACCACAGTGTACTGGAAACGTAGGCCAAATAGATTTCTTTATATCCTTGAGATGCTTGGTTATACCATTTCCTATGGTTTGGTATGCAATATCACTAGCCAAAAGTTTTTGTGGGACATGATAGGGAAAAACATGGGGAGACACAATACTCCCAAAAAATCTAATATAATTAAAAGTTTCTTCTCCAAACCATTTGGCTATAGGCATAATGTCTGCATTGGCTTCTTTAGAAATATTTGGGGCTCTCTCATAATAAAATATTTGGTGGATAGGAAACATGACTCCTTGGAAAATTTTATAAAAATGAGAATGAAATTCAGATTCCCACAAGGCTTTTTGATAGACATGAATAGGAATAGGGTCTTGATTGGTCCATTTCCAACTTATAACAGGAAAATATGATAAAAAAGATATGGCATCCACAATGTATGCACCCATATAAAAAAACAGGGATTGTTCTAGTAGAGAAGACCCTATTATGTCCGTACTCTCTAATATTGATGGCTACATTATTGGATAAGATATTGGCCCAATTCATAATGGCATAATTCATGGAAACGTTTATTAGGGGAATACATTCAATAGAAAATTTGGTTGTATCAGACTTGGAAAATAACCAACACATCATTTCTTTTATAAAATAGTGGGGTGTTGGTAATTATATAATCAAATATGTTAGGGTCCTATAATAATAGGATTCATAATTTTTAATTGACTTAGATTAGTCCCGTAAATATGTACATACTTTTCTTGCTGCAAATTGTTTTCCCATATTATAAAAATAAAAAATGTAAAGAGGGTAAAAGTCCTGAAAGAAAAATCAATGGACTTGAAAGAAAAAAATTTAAAAAGGATAGAAAAATGGACCCCAAACAAAAAAGAGATAAAAATAAAACATGAAAGTGATGTAAATCCAAATGGTGCTACTATTTACTTTTACTACAAAATAAATATTGTGTGTATTTTGTTAAAATTCCATAATCCATGAGGGTCAAACAAAATAATGTTGACCTCTCATGCTTTAAATTTCATGTTGTTAGATAGAGAATAAATATCTAGCCAAACAATTTAATATTGGCAGATGAGTAGCTAGGTAGTGAATAATAAGGAGCTCAACAGTTTAATTTGAGTCCTTGGAAGAAATAAGGATAGAATTATTTAGTTTGATGTTTAAAAGAAAATGAATAAAGTTTTGCACGCTCAAATTCACCCATGTAAATGAAGGAAAAATGTTGGGGTAGCATATGGGTAGGTACACATAGATTTTAAAATCATGGATAGGAAGAAAATTGGTCATTTCATTTACCAAATCATCCTATTAGGATATTCCGACACATAGGAAATAGTTAAGAATAACTTAGTCTAGTGTAGAGTTAGGTAAAGTGTGTTTATTTACCATGTACATTTGTAACTTATAATTCGACAGTCACGATTTTTAGTGATCCGACGGTTATCTATAACCTTGATATTAACGACACTTGATCTGTGGCTTAACACCTAATTGGTCCATGATATCAATTTAAAGAGCATGGAGAGTCAATTTTCTGGTAACGTTTTATGAGAGAAACATATCTAACTTTTCTTTTTATACTAATAAATTTCTTGAAGTGGCAGCATTGGCTCAGGCCGTGGACTGTTTTACTCTTTGAGGGTTTTAACCATGTGATTATACTGGTGTAATGATTTGTGATCTGTTTGTGAGCAGAGACGTTTGGTTCTTGATCTATGGAACTTACCCTGTAAATTCCTACATGATATCAGAGCTATTTTGAGGGATTCATCCATTGTTGATCAAAATCCGAAGTCGGTTTGATTGCATGTGAATGTCGTTTTATAGATACACTATTTCTGAAAATTTTTGGGATTGGAGAACTACTCTATTGTGTCAGGAGCGTCTATTATAGTGAAGAACGTCTTTCATTTCATGTGAAAAGGTTTCCAAGTGCCCAATTTATGACAGTTTAGATCTGGAGGTATAGCGCATCTATTTTGCAGTTATATTTGTTAATAGTTCTACTTATTTCAGTTCCCTCTGTTTATTTTCAATTTTTAGGTTTTATTTATTTGTCGAATCTATACCCTCTTCTCTGTGTATTCTCTTTTCTCTGCGCTGCATGCGATCTTGGAAAATCAGAAACAGGAAAGGGGATTTTTTTTGCTACGTATGCTCTATCCCTGCGTCTTTGTGCGATCTCGGGAAATCAGAAATAGTGAAAAATTTGATAGTTGCCGGTAAGGTTAACCGAAACTCTAATGTTCTGCTGTAAGGCTTGTATTTCATTTTTTTTTTGTCTCAGTTTTTGTGTTTTTTTGTGTAGGAAAAGGCATGCACACTGAAGAAAAAAAAAAAACCCTTCCTCCTTTCAAACAATAACAGAATCCTTTTACTATCTCACTTGGTGAGGGGTTTGTTTATGAGAATAGAGGTCTTGGGTTCAAGTCTCCTTCTCAAGCTTATTTTGTAAAAAAAAATTGTTAAAAGTGGTGGAATTTTTTTTTTTTAAAGCTGCACTTCATCCCATTCCCGTAACTATTCAGCATCTTCAACTCGTTTTTTCAAAAAGGTATAACCTCTTTATCCGGAAGCCACTTTTCGAGCTGTTTTTTTTAAACAGCCTAATTTTTCAAAATATTTTCATTGGAGTTGTTAGTTTCATCTTTTCATAGCATTAGTTTTTAAAAAAAAATGGAAAGTGGATGCCCGATTATTCTTAACAGCACCAATTATTTCCAATGGCTACCTCACATGGTAGATATACTTAGAAGTAAAGGGCTTTCTAGAATAGCCATAGGAGTAGAAACTAAACCTTTTGATGATGATAAATTCGCTAAATGGGAAAATAGACAAGATCAAGCATGAGGGTTGATAGGAATTTCCATTGCTCAAGATCTTTGATTTCATATCATTGACATTGACACCCCTCATAAAGCCTTGGACAAGCTAAATATTGTCTTTGGCATTCAAAATCAAATAAGGGCCCATCAGCCTGAAAATGAGTTGCTTACTTTGGACCCCAATAATTTCTCCTCTATTGAAGACTTTTTGTCCAAATTCAAGACCCTTAGACTTCTTTTAGAAGGTTGTAAGGTCAAAAAGGAAGACAACAACCTCATCTATTGCATTCTTGCTAAGCTTGGCCCTGCATACTCTATATTTGTTTCCGCCTTTCATTCCACTAGAGAAGCCATCATTTCTTCAGGAACCACCTACAAGAATCCCTTTTTTTATTCCTTTTGTGATTATTTTATAAGTGAACAAGAAAAACTCTTACACCTTGGTCTTATCACTCATGGAAACACTTCTAAGAAAGCCTTAGTAGCCCAACAACAATCATAGCAAAAGAATCCCAAGAAGCAGTATCCTAAAAAGTATGGTCCAAAACCAAACAAGGGTCCTAAGCAATTTTGACCGCAAAATGAAAAAAGAAACTCACCAAAATGATAAGGCAAATAAAAACAAAGGGAATAAGACAGATAGACATTGCAACTTTTGCAATCGTGATGGCCATATAGAGTCCAAATTTTTTAAGAATATGGAAGCCTTAGAAGCAGCAATGAAGAATCACAACATCAATTTGGAGCACTCTTCACCTTCATCTTCAGATATGGCACTTTCTTCTTGTGGTTGTCAAGTATCAAGATCTGTTAATGCATTAAATGTATCTACCTCTTTTCATTCTCATGAGTGGCTCACTGATTCTGGAGCTTCTTATCACATGGCCAAAAATAAAGCCATGTTTTCTTCTTTAAATGATTGTAACACCAAACATATTTATGTTGGTGATGATAGATCTCTTAGTTTTGTAGGATCTAGAACCATTCATCTTGATAATAGTCGTTATAATGATGTACTATGTGTTCCTACCTTGTCATGCAACCTTCTCTCTGTTTATCAGATAACTCATTCAAGTGAAGGGACAATAGTAGAATTATCACCTAATGATGTTGTAATCAAGGACCTCAAAGATCCTAAACATATTTTTAGCTACTGGCATTGCTGATGATTCCAAAAGTTTGTATAAGTTTTACAACTTTGGGTCATCACGTCTTCTCTCCGTTTTTGTTGCTCATAATGATGATGTGAGCAAACTTTGGCATGAGCGATTTGGTCACTTAAACTATCGCTCTCTTCAAACTCTATGTAATGAAAATATGGTGACGGGCCTTCCTATGGTATCTTTCCAAGATGATGTTTGCTCCGGATGTGTACTCGGAAAACATCATCAAGATAGTTTTGACAAACGTGCCTTTTGGCATGCTTCAGCCCCTTTGCAGCTTCTGCACAATGATTTATGTGGTCCACTTCATGTTGTTTCTTTCTTTGGTTGCAAGTACTTCTTAACTTTCATTGATGATTTTTCTAGATGCACTTGGGTATACTTCTTAAAACTCAAGAGTGAAGTTTTTAACATGTTCTTGGCCTTTAAGGCCTTTGTTGAGAAACAAGCTAAACATCAAATTCTTAAGTTAAGATCAGAAAATGCAGGAGAATATGTTAACAAAACATTTATCAACTTTTGCATGAGCATGACACTCAATTGCAACATACCGTTCCATATACTCCACAGCAAAATGGTGTATCTGAAAGGAAGAATCGCACCTTAAAATAAATGGCTAATTGTGTGCTTCAATCTAAAGGACATGGTCTCAATTTCTGGGCAAAAGCCATTAACTGTGCAAATTACATAGTAAATCACACTCCTACTAAGGTTTTAAAGAATATAACTATAGAAGAAGCTTGGAGCTCAATCAAACCAGATGTAAGTCACTTTCATGTTTTTGGAAGTGATGCTTGGGCCCATATTCCAGGTGCGAAACATAAAGCCTTAGAAACTAAGAGTGAAAAATGCATTTTTGTTGGATATTCTGAAGATGTCAAAGGATATAGAATTATTCAACCAAAATAAAAAATATAATGATTAGAAGAGATGTAAAATTTGATGAGAATATATTGGCCTACGAGTCTAGTTCGTTAGGTGTGCCACCTTTGGCCTGCGAGGCTGATTTGACATATATGCCACCTCTCTCTTTCTCTTCTATTTTTAATAGAATTCTTTCTAGTTCAGATGATGACAGCGAGGATGATAATTCTCCTCCACCTCTTGAAATTTTTCTTTTACTCTACTGCTTCCAAGATGGGTTCACTCTAATTGGGATGTAGCAGGTTCTCTTGCAGGCGACCCTCCCAATCAATGACATACACGTTATCAGTTCGAAAAAGCCTCTTCCTTATTGGCTCAAGTTCCAGAAAATCCTGAACCAGAAACGTTTGAAGAAGCATCTGGTCATCCATATTAGGATGAAGCTATGAATGAATAATATTGTTCCTTATTAGTGAATGATACTTGGGATCTTGTTCCCCTTCCAAAAGGAAGAAAACTTGTCGGATGCAGATGGGTTTACAAAACAAAGTTTTGAGCAGATGCAAAAGTGGATAGACATAAATCTTGTCTTGTCACTAAAGGATTTTCACAAGTTGAAGGAATTGACTATAATAAGACCTTCTCCCCTGTTGCCAAAATGAATTCTATTTTCCTTGTTCTTTCCCTTGCTGCCTCCTTTAAATGGGACGTCCATAAGATGGATGTTAAATCTTCCTTCTTACATGGAGATTTACATGAAGAAATCTACATGGAACAACCCCCTAGCTTTATCCAAAATAACTCTAGCCTTGTTGTCGCCTTATGAAGTATCTCTATCATCTCAAACAAGCTCCTCAGGATTGGTATGAAAAAATGGATAGATTTCTATTAGATAATGGCTTTTCTATGTGTCATTCTGACAACACTGTCTACACCAAGAGAGTGGGTAAGTCCTTCATCATCCTTTCTCTTTATGTTGATGATCTTATCCTTACTGGTAATGATCAAAACCATATAAACCATGTGAATTGTAGCCTTAAAAGGAAGT
The DNA here is from genome assembly GCA_034641835.2 of Pinus albicaulis. Taxonomy (NCBI): domain Eukaryota; kingdom Viridiplantae; phylum Streptophyta; class Pinopsida; order Pinales; family Pinaceae; genus Pinus; species Pinus albicaulis. Next base: position 1,254,072,616 of record CM076572.1, on the reverse strand, counting down.
TTTAAATGAAAAAATTAGGACACTTGCATTATTTCCTTCATCTTCAAGTGTTGCAGTCCAAGGAAGGCATTACCCTCTCTCAGTCCAAGTCTGCCAGTGATCTTCCACACCACTTTCACATGGAATATTGTAAGCCATCCCCTTCTACCTTTCAGTCTGGATTCAAGCTTTCAGTCACTTGTACTACCCATGAAGTTGATGCTACCTTATATCGTCAACTTGTTGGTAAACTTCTGCATCTAACCCATACCCGTCCTGACCTTTCCTTTGCTATTGGTCTTGTCGCTCAGTTTATGCACCAACCTCATGAAAGTCACTAGAAAGAAGCTAAAAGAATACTTCAATATATTCGAGGTACATTTTACTTTAGAATTCATTACAATGTATAAGCATGTCCATTATTGATTGGTTTCACTGATTCTAATTGGGCTGGTGACCCTGATGATCGAAAGTCTACTGCAGGATATGCATTCACCCTTGGTTCAAGACCTATTACTTGGTCTTGTAAAAAACAAAGTGTCATATCTCTTTGTTTAGCAGAAGCGGAGTATCATGGTGCAGTTGAAACCAGAAATGAAGCCATGTGGCTTCTTCAGATCCTGTCTAAATTTGGTCTCCATTAGCAGCATTCAACTACACTTTGGTGTGATAATCAGAGTTCCATTTAGCTATGTAAAAATCCAGTTCACCATCAATGTATGAAACACATTGAAATCCACATACACTTCATCAGAAATCTCATTCATGATTGTGTTCTTCAAGTGCAGTACTAGCCAAACAATGATCAAGTAGATGATATATTTACAAAGGCTCTCACAAAAGAAAATTTTACCAAACTTCGATCCACGCTTGGAATTCAGGAAAGTTGTCCTGAAGGGGTGATAGGGTCTAATGCCTCCTTCCTTCTCAAATTGTGTCACGTTTGTGAATCCTTCAATCCTAACCTAATTGTTCTCAAGGGGGGATGTTAGGATATTTCAACACATAGGAAATAGGCTCCCTTTGTGTCACCTTTTTAAATCCTCCAATCCCATCCCAAGTTGTTCTTAAGGGGTGATGTTAGGATATTCCGACACATAGGAAATAGTTAAGAATAACTTAGTGTAGTGTAGAGTTAGGTAAAGTGTGTTTCTTTACCATGTGCATTTGTAACTTATAATCCTACAGTCATGATTTGTAGTGATCCAATGATTATCTCTCACCTCATTATTAACGACACTTGATCCATGGCTTAACACCCGATTGGTCCATGATCTCTATTTAAAGAGAATGGAGGGTCATTTCTCCAATAACAGTTTATGAGAGAAACATATGTAACTTTTCTATTTATATTAATAAATTGCCTAAAGTGGCTGCATTGGCTCAGGCCATGGATTGCTTCCCTCTTTGAGGGTTTTAACCACGTGATTATACTGGTTTACTGATTTGTGATCTATTTGTGAGTAGTGACCTTTGGTTCTTGATCTACGGAACTTACCCTGTAAATTCATATACATCCCCTTGCAAAAATACTCATCCCCTCCATTTTCATTCTTTCCCCTTATGTCATTCTTTTCCCCCTTGAAAAAAATCCCCTTTTCCTAAGTTAAAAACACATTTTACTTAAGAAAAGTGAAACCATTTTACTAATTCCCCTTTTATTCAAAAAATACCCAAAAACCCAAAAATACTTTTATCATAAGTATAAATGTTGAGATGTTATATCGGGCCCAACTATAAAGAAATATATCCCAGACATAAGTTTTACACTATACTTAGTATATTTTACATCATGCAAAGTCCTGCATTACATTTTATTACTAACACACTAGCCTAATGTATTAATTCCTATATAAACCTTTTAACCCCGTATTAAATTAATTCCCTTATGTATTATATCCCAACCCACATATTTTATTTAAACATGTAGTTTAAATCCCCACGTATTAAATAATCCCAATCCCACTATATATTATCCTAGTGGGTTATAACTTTACAGATACCCGCATCCCATTGGTTATATTATAAAACCTCAACCATATCACAAATTAACCAATAATATAAAGTTCTGATTATATGGAATAAACCTTAGTTTTAATACATATTAACCTCTCGCATCATTTAAACACCAGTCCCCATGTTATCTGATCCCATGACTCTATCGCACAATCCTAGCCACCCAATCTTCATCCGCCATATTCGACCGTCAGTATTTCTTATCGCGCATTTCATTAACCGATAGTTATCACACCCCAAACCCTGTGAAAAACACAGTTTTTGGGCTCTCCTTGCCCTCTACACGGCCAATTTTCATTGGATCGCATCATTCAAAAAAGTACAACTTACCACCTTTACTCATTGTAAAAACTACCTGGTTGTTTTTTCCTCCTAGCGCACAAACCACCCTGTCAATTTAAATACCCATGCACATTCAATGCATTCATTGTTGAATAAAAATGCTTATAAACTGCCCAAATGTTGGAAATACTAAGAGGGGGGGGGGGGGGGGGTGAATCAATATTCCTTTCAATTAGAGCATTAGTTAATCTTCAATTATTATCAGTGTTTGTACAATGATAGTAACAAACAAGAGGAATGCAAATGCACATGGTTTTTAAGGTGGAAACACACTCCGGGACAAAAACCACCTAATGCTTTTCTAATAACTCTTTAATATTCAACTCCAATTGAAAATAAAGCTCCAACTTCCTAGAATCTAGAGAAGCATTCTTCTCCAGCTCCCACTGGATGAATTCTCCAACACTCGAGATTCTTTAGTATTCAACTGAACGGATTCCCCAACAACCAATGAGCTACAACTCACCCTAGCACCACCCTACCACCGTATAGAAGAATAAAAGAAGAATGGACTCTCGTACCAGGGAAAATGGTCCACTTTACAATGATATAGAATGATGTAGAAGAAGAAGATATACTATACAATAACCCCAACTTTGACACAACCACCTAATGATGATCCTAGACCTCCCAACACTGACTCTTCAACCCTTGGCAGATAGACACTAGTACAATTTTTACAATAATGTATTTACAATGACTTAGTACAATGATACCTTTACAATGATTGTATGTAGAGATGCCCACTTGAAGACTTCATAGGATGAACTTCTTACTGTTTTTATGAACCTTACTTGCTGCTCTTGTCATGCTACCCTCTGTTACACCTTGCTTTGCTTTTCTGCCGTAGAAAGTCTGGTCCTTGGCCACCCTTGACAACACATTATCTAGCTTTTTATTGCCTTCTAGGAGCTCGATATTGAATCAAGTTTATCTCTTTTATTTCAGATCCTCAATATTTTATTTTAGGTCCTATAGTACTTTTCTGAGTCATATTTCCAATACCACAGGTCTGACCCAATTTGGATTACTCAAGTGAGAGTTATACCCAATATCTCACAATGCCCTCATTATGGATTGTTTCAACAGCGCGCATTTATACGGCATGCCACATGTCACTGTTTCCTCATTTGGCTCTGAAATTTATAGAGCAGAAATTACAGACTGTGCACCATCTGCCACTTTTTATGGAATTCCAATCCGATACTCAGAGAGAGAGTTATGATGAATTTACCAAGGTCACTTCTTTGAGATGAATTTCAGAAGCATGAAAAAACCCCGACTTCCACAGATCATATCTCCAAAAATATTATGCACCTTGATCTAAAATGTTTACAGCAGATTCCTTAGGATTTCAACTTCATCTCATAGAAATTTCAGCTTCTGAGCCTTTGTAGAAAAAAATTTAAAGTGCAAATGCCACGATGACCTGTTTCAAATGGCCGAATCCCTTGCATAAGGAGGAAATGAAGATCACAATTTATATAAATGCTTAAGTTGATAGGGGCTTCAACAAGTGAACGTGGGAGGGATTTTAAGAGCTTAAAAAATATTAATTATGACTTTTCAATGACCCATACCCCAACCTCATGGGGTTTTAGCCCACTAACTAGGCGTACAAAATTCAAACATGAATATCTCTCAAACCGTGAAGAATTACATGGCGTGCCATATACAGAAACATCTTGACAAGTAGAAACCATAAAAATCATTATTGAACTAGAATATATTAATTTGGTAGGTAAAAATTCCCATGCAATATTGGGTTAGCCCTTGGTACTGCTTGGGTTGACATCAATGACAACCGCTGATCAAAAATCTCCCCCTTTGGCATTGATGGCAACACAAGTACTCCCCCTGTGATCATGATGCCTCTTCCTACAACAGTCTCTCCCCCTTCGACATCAATGGAAAAGGGTAACTCCCCCCCAAACACAACCATCCTGCGAACCTATACACACTTCCACTCCCCCTGACACACAACCGTCCTGCAGACTTGTAATCTGCTTCCACTCCCCCTTTATATTTTGAAAAAGGAAAATCTAATGAGAACTTGGGAGAATCCCAAGCTTCTGGTGAAGATATTCCAATGCTGGCGAATATTTAATATGTGATTCTTTTGGTGCTGCTTGGAATATTGCTACTTGTCCAACTGCTTGCATATCATCTGGTCGGGAGGCTGTTACATATAGAAGACTACTAATCATAGATCTGTACAACCTTGATCCACATCCTTAGATGAGTCGTCTATGCTCAATTTGCAACCTGTTACCATTGGAGTAAGGATGGGTTCACAATCTTCCATTTTAAATTTCTTGAGCATTTCCTTGATGTACCTTGCTTCACATATAAATATTCCTTTCTCTTGCTGAGATATTGAAGCCCTAAGAAGTATGTCAGCTCACCAAGTAAAGACATCTCGAAATCACTTTGCACCTTTGTAGCAAAATTCTTACTTAGTTGATCATCACTGCTACCAATTATTGTATCATCCTCTTTAGCTATTAGACATGCTTTAGTTGCTTCATCCAAAACATACATGTCATTTGGAGCTCGACTTGCTGTAGCCACAATTTTTCCATACACGCCTTTCCTGATTTCACATTTCGTGGAGTTGAATAGTATTGTGTGTCCTTGATCACAGATTTGTCCAACACTGAGCAGATTGTGATTCATGTTTTCAACCAATAGAACATTCTTGGCTAGAGCATCTTTTCTTCTAAGAGTGACAGTACCTGATCCTATAACATTTGAAGATCCATCGTTTCCAAAGGACACGGTTCCATCCTTCTTCTCTTTCAGAGATACAAATTTATTTCTATATCCAGTCATATGCATTGAGCAACCGCTATCAACATACCACACATATTTTTTCTTTTGAGCCTTGAAAGTGAGAGCACAATTATCATTCTTCTTCTTCTTCCATGTTCGTTCGTTCAGTGGCTTCGAATATTATTTTGGAGGATTTTCAAGTCTATAGTCTTTGGCTATGTGTCCAAAGTTTCGACATTTGTAACATTCAATATTATTTCTTAAATGTTCAAATCTATTGATGTTTCACTGAGACCTGGGAGGTTCATATTTGAAATATCTCCTGGAATTGTAATTGTTCCTAGCGTACGTGCGACATTCTATAGCTTTATGACAAAATTTTCTACATGAATAACAGTAGCCATAAAAAATATGTTGGTACTTGGATGGAAATTTTCATTGAGGAATTGTCTTCCAAGGCTGTTCTTGCAAATCTTGTCCACGGAAGTCTACATGCATGTTAGATCTCATAGGTTCATTATATTTTGTTGTAGAAGGTCCTGCTTCTTCTTCTTTGTAACCAATGCTAGTTTTTTCATTGTAATATCGTAGATTGTTGATGAGTTCTTCCAATGCCCTTGAGTTGTTGGCATAGTTTTGGATAGTTTTTCCTTTCTTCACTTCCTCACGCAGCGAGACTGCTTCAGCTTCTAATTCTTTCCTTTCTTGGTTTCTTTCTTCCAACTTCTTTTGAAGTGACTCTTCAAAGCATTTGTGTTCATCAACTTCAATTTTGAGACCTTGAACTTGTTTTTCAAGAGTATTGGAACGGATCTTCTTTGCCTTGAGATCTTTTATAATCTTGATTTCTTCCTCATAAAATTATTCTATGGTCCATCCTTCTTCTTTGTTGTTTGATACCTCTTGTTTTTTGTGCTTGGGTTTATTGTGCTTGGCCATAAAAAATACTCTCTCATTGGCTTCTTCTTCACTATCATTGTCTTCATCGGATGATGAGCTATCTTCTTTAGAGAGAAAGTTCCTTTTGGATCCTTGCTTGTTGCATTTCTTAAAGCCTTTCTTTCCTTTTGAGTTGCCATTACTTATTTTTGGAAATTTTGATGTAAAATTCCCAACCTCATTACAGCTGAAACATATCAATGGAAGTTTACTTTTGAGTTGTCCCTTACCAATTTTTAGTTTTCTCGTGAAGTAAGCATATTCTTCATTTGAAAGACCTTCTTCATCATCTCCATTTTCTTCGCAGTTGTAGGTGCATGTGTTTTCAATTGAAATTTTTTTATCCTTATCGGTTTTCTTAGATGCAACGAACATAATTTATAGATGCGAAGTACCCTCTTATTCATCAAGTCTCATTTCATATTCTATGAGAACTCCATGTAATTCATGTTTGCTGAGTTTGTCCAGATTTGCACTATATTCTAAGACCGATACCTTTGGGTTGAATCTCCCTGGTAATGTTCTAAGAATCTTCCGTATAATAGTCTTCTCGTCAACTGGCTCTCCCAATCCTTCTAAAGTATTGGTTATTTCATCAACGTATTGGAAGTATGCAGCAATGTTGCAATCTTATTTCATTATGAGTTGCTCTAATTTTGCTCTATAGATTTGAAGCTTTGCTTCTTTGACATTTGAGTCACCTGCATATATATTCTCAAGCTTGTCCCATACATTTTTGGCAGTTTTACAACCCAACACCTTATGATAAGAGGATTTAGTAAGTCCATTGATAATAATATTCTTTTCTTTTGCATCATTTACGAAATTCTTCTTACCTTGTTCATCCATAGTTGATGTAAATCTATTTTTAACAGTGTCCCATACTTCATAACCTTGCACCAAGAGATAGACCTCCATTCTTCCTTTCCATAGTGCATAATTATTTTAATTGAATAGAGGTACACCATTGTTGGTATGCTCCATGACCTCCTTCCAGCTGTTAAACTTCTATTGAAGGAACCAAGCTCTGATACCAATTGTTGGAAATACTGGGGGGGGGGGGGTGAATCAATATTCCTTTCAATTAGAGCATTAGTTAATCTTCAATTACTATCAGTGTTTGTACAATGATAGCAAAAAACAAGAGGAACACAAACTCACATAGTTTTTAAGGTGGAAACCCACTCCGGGATAAAAACCACCTAATGCTTTTCTAATAATTCTTTAATATTCAACTCCAATTGAAAATAAAGCTCCAACTTCCTAGAATTTAGAAAAGCATTCTTCTCCAGCTCCCACTGGATGGACGCTCCAACGCCCGAGATTCTTCAGTAGTCAACTGAATGGATGCCCCAACACCCAATGAGCTACAACTCACCCTAGCACCACCCTACCACCCTATAGAAGAATAAAAGAAGAATGGACTCTTGTACCGGGGAAAATGGTCCACTTTACAATGATATAGAATGATGTAGAAGAAGAAGATATACTAAACCATAACCCCAACTTTGACACAACCACCTAATGATGATCCTAGACCTCCCAACAGTACCTCTTCAACCCTTGGCAGATAGACACTAGTACATTTTTTACAATAATGTATTTACAATGACTTAGTACAATGATACCTTTACAATAATTGTATGCAGTGTTGCCCACTTGAAGACTTCATACGATGAACTTCTTGCTGTTGTTATGCACCTTGGTTGCTGCTCTTTTCATGCTACCTTCTGCTACACCTTGCTTTGCTTTGCTTCCATAGAAATTTTGGTCCTTTGCAACCGTTGAAAACACATGATCTATCTTTTTCTTGCCTTCTAGGAGCTTGATATTGAATGCAATTGTGTCAATATGCTAGAAATCCTAAGTATCTAATTTTTATCGAATGATAGTAGTCTACGAGTCATCCTTCTAATGCAATAGGTCTGACCCAATTTGGATGCTTCAAGAGATATTTATACCCAATCTCTCACAACACTCTAATTATGGATTGTTTCAGCAAAGCGCACTCGTATGACGTGCCACGTGTCACTTTTCCCTCATTTGGCTCTAAAATTTATAGAGCGAAAAGTACAGACTATGCACTATCCGCCACTTTTTATGGAATTCCAATCTGATACTCAAAGAGAGAGCTATGACGAATTTACCAAGGTCACTTCTTTGAGATTAATTTCTCTCCAAAGCCTGTAAAAACCCTAACTTCCACATATCATATCTCCAAAGATATTACCTTGATCTGAAATTTCTACAAGTTCTTCCTTAGGATTTCAGCTTCGCCACATAAAAATTTCAGCTTTTGAAATTTATTAGAAAAAACGTTAGAGTGAAAATTCCATGATGACTTGTTTCAGATAGCGAAATCCCAACATAAGGAGGATATGAGGATCACAATTTATATAAATTCTTAGGTTGAGAGGGGATTCAACAAGTGAACGTGGGAGGGATTTTAGGAGCTTAAAAATTATTAATTATTGACTTTTCAATGACCCATGCCCCAACCCCATGGGGTTTTAGCCCACTAACTGGGGGTACAAACTTCAAACATGAATATCTCTCAAACCGTGAAGAATTACATGGCGTGCCATATATCAACAGAAACATCTCGACGGGTAGAAACCATAAAAAGCATTATTGACCCAGAATATATTAATTTGGTAGGTCAAAATTCCCATGCAATGTTGGGTTAGTCCCTAGTGCTTCTTGGGTTAACATCAATGACAACTGTTGATCAACACCAAATTTCACCTTTTCATCCTTTCTATTACTTTTTTCATGTAGAAGAAGCATTGAAAACCGAAAAATTTGCTGACGACTCCATTTTAAAGCCAAATTGAAATAGAATTTACCAACTATGTCGCTAAAAATCATTGCAGAAGTCATCCAAGTGCTATTAAAGACCAGGAGAACCTCAGGAAACATTTTGCAACCTTAGAAATCCCCCTGAAAAGCAAAAATTCAGTTTTCCTAGGTATTCTTCCAAAGAACAGACATATTCATCGATCTAAAGAAGTAATATAGTTAATCGAATCATTTAGGAGCCTTTAAACCTAAAGAAAACCCCGTTGCTTCCTAAATCCTTTGTTTTGTAAACCCTAAGAAATCCTTTCATAGATTCTGAGGCCTTAGACCATTAGAAACCACAGATTGAATAAAACAAAAAATCTTAAAACCTCTGCATACCTAAAAAATAATCCTGTGCCTTTCAAACCATTTTATACAAACTCTAGGTGTCTTTTACAAAGTTCCAAGGTTTTGAGAGTGTTTTTTGATACCGAGAGTGCATTATAGGCCCTAAATATCTTTTGCAGAAACTTAAAGGTCTTGAGATTGCCTTTTATTATAGAGATTATAGTTAAATTTAATTGAGTAAGTTTATACCTTTTCAGGCATAAGATAAGACCCCTGTTTTATCCAAATCCTTTTACATACTGCTATAAATTTTAAAACTTTCTCCTACAGGCTTAAATCAATGTTTTTAAAGTCAAAAGAGTAATAAAATTGATAAATCAAGCAAAGTAATGGCTTCAAAAAATATTGTAGCTGTCAACCCTCTACAACCTCCTTTTGTAGATGCAGAGCACATTCCATTAGCAGACACAGTCTTCAAGATTACTGATATAGACACAAAATTTAACCTTATTGAGCTCCATTACCGAAGCCAAGAAAAATCAGTAGATCAGGCTGATGAAGTTTTCATTTGAGAATCTAATTTACCAAAATATTTTGTTCCTTAGACCTTTCAGTGCCCAGAATTAATTAGACTCTCTCAATCCTACTACTTCCCTCATCAGAGAGCCATAGTAAACCTTGAAAAAAGAAGTCATTTTTACTATTACAACAGATTCAATCAATAAAATGCTTCAGATACAACCTAGACCAGATGAATTTCCTTTGTCCATTGAAGCCCTCACTCAATTATACTTGGATCTAGACTCTCCCAAGTGGTTCTAGATTTTCTAGACCTTCATGCCTCCTTATGTAGAAATTACCAAGTTAAATCCTCCATATTCTTCTACAAAATTTTCTGAAAGGACAAGACATATCATTTCCATGTTTCCTTTCATTCTTGGCTACTTTATAGATGAACATGCTGATGTTGCAGTTTTAGGTTTTCTATCTACTTTCACATGTGCTTAGCCTCTTGCTACCATTTTTAACTTTGCTTAATAACTTGCTAACAATATTCATGAACAATTGGTTAAAATGCCTTCTGAAGGTGTTTTCAAGTATTCTTCATTATTATTTCATGTGTTTCTATATATTCAATCTTAGAAGTTTAATATAAACCTTTAGAAGCTTGATGAGGAAGGAAATCCACAATCAGTCATCTTTTGGACTTCCTTGATAAGGAAAGATTCAAATGAGTTCACTTATACAGATTTTACAAATTCTTTCATTCATCCCATAGTCAATTTGTTGAACAACTTCGTGCAACCCAGAATTAGTTAAGAAATTAAAAGGGTCTTGTATATTTCAGAGCATAATAGCAAAGGTGATTGGTACTTGTAACAAAATAACACTATAATAAGAGTATATTGATCAAGTCTGGTTCCATATAAACTGCCTAAATATCTCCCTATGAGGTTAGTTTCCCTGAAATACATAAGACAGATTCTAAATTTAGATGCAATTAATTTCTTGGTAGGAAAGAAAAAAACACAGTTCAAGTTGAAGAACCAGGTTGGCCCTTTTATCTATAACAATAGAGATACAGGTCCATAGGCTAAAAAACATTTGCAAGAATTCAAGTTCAGTCCCAGTTTCCTGTGGTATTATGATCCCCTTGGAGATATTAGTAAATGAGAGTTAAATGAAAATTGACTCCATATGTACATGAAAAGAAGCCATAGATAGAGGAATTCTCCAATCAATCTAAATTGTTGGAGAACACCTTGGTAGAGGCAGATAAGCAAAGTGATACTAGTCAAACTTTGCAAATTCCAACCCAAGAAGATAGAAATGTGAAGAGAAACAGAGAGGAAGGATCCTATACTACAGAGACTACAACAGAGACAAAATTCAAATTGAGATACAGTAAAAATCCAAAGCTAAATCCTGCTAATAGAGAAGTAGAAACAATAGAGGTGATTGATACATAAATTGGAGCAAAAGACATTGCACCTCCTACAATAATTGAAGAAGAACAATAGCCTACTACTTCAAAGACTCGACTAATTCAGAAGCAACACAGTATTGAAGTTTCTTCATCTAAAAAACCAGTAGAAAGGGAGATGGATATAAAATAAAGATACAAAGAAATCAAAGCCATAAAATGAAGAAATTAAAACAAAAATATATTCTTAGTATCCGAAACCCATTAGGCTACTCTCAGCCTTTGACTATAAGAATAAAAATATGCAGATGTCATTTCTTCAACCTACATTTCAGACTCCTAAGCCATCTTCATATTACAAAAAGATATATTTTGAAGTCCCAATCCAGGATATCCATCCTCTTTATCAAATTTAGTTTCATAAGCAAGCAGGGGAGACGTTTATTCTACAATGACCACCCAAGGCCATGAGTGCACAGAAACTGAAAAACACTCTGGTAAATGTCAAATATCAGCTCAAATTGGAGAAAACATCTTCACAGGCAAAAAACACTAGAATCAATTCCTTGGAAGAGCTAGTAATTGAAGTAGGATATGATCCTAAAAATGTTAAAGTTATAGAAGAATTGATCAAGAAGAAAATTGCAGACATTGCTGCATTAAAGAAACAACTAAAGCTACCCCCTACAGAACGTCCTGAAGCCAAGGAAGTCTTACAGGATACCAATGAGAAATATGATATGATGAATCTCATTTTACAGTTGACTGCTCAGATAAAGGAGATGGAGAATGAAATGGACAAGTTGGTCCAAGAGAAAAAGGGTAAAGAAGAAAAAATTCCAGTCACAGTGATTCCTGTAGTTACTACTGTTGTACCTTCTACACTAGCTGAATCATTGGCACCAACAGTTCCCATGGCTACAACATTACCTGTCACTTCATCAACCACTTGAGCCACATAATATTCAGCAACGGAAGCACAACATGCAGATGAAGCAAGAAAACTAGTAAAGGCTATGCAAGACATGTCTATTCAGACTAATGAGATAAATACACTTAAAGAATAGCTAAAATGTCTTGAATATGCAAAGAAACTTGCTCAAATAAATTCTAAGAATGAAGAACAAAATGCAAAAAGGTTGAATGAGAAATTGAAAATTCTAGAAAAATAAATAACACTGAAGGAACCAATGGCACATGTCAAGCAATAGCTATGGTCCAATATCATTGAAGTATTCAGTGATATTTGGCCATCAATCCAGGTTATATATGAGAAAAAATACTTAGTCAAATCAGCAAGAGAAGCAATTCAAAAGATCAAAGAAGAGCTTCGTAAGAAACTTGAAGAAGCTCTTGAAATCATCAAGTTTCTTAATTCTAAGAACAAGCAAGAGATAGAAGAGATTGGAATTAATGAAAGAATAGAAAACATCCTAGAAGTTAGGAAGGTAATCTCTAAGAAGAATTTGATGATACAGTTAGAAGAGAAATGTCTTAACATGGAGGTTTCTATCACAATATTCATGATCAATTTTAATGTTCTAAGGAAAAAGGTCTTCCCAATCCTCTAGTTGTTAATGACATATTAATGAAGCAGGATGATTATGATAAAAAGATAAGAGAGTCTGCCAAGGAAAATTAAGCCTTGTAGGGAATCCCAACAGGGAAGGTGCTCTACAACAATTTTGAGAATTTGTTTTACTTACAGCATGAGGTAAAACACATATTTGTGAACAAGCAAACATTCTCAAAGTATAATGAAGCTGATGAAAACTTCAGAAGGATGATGAAGATAAAACTGCCAAAGGTAGAATTCCTAGAAAAATGGACTGATTTACTGTAAAATCAGATTGCAGTAAGCATAGAGTAGTGAAAGTTAAAACAGAGCATGTTGTTTTCACATTTAAAGTTATAGTTTTGCAGAGGAAGAGTTGTTGAGCCCAAGAATTTTCTTCTCTTTTACAAACCTTCACTTCAATTCATCATTCTTTTATCACTTCATAAGCCTAAAACCAATGAAGAATTATTAGGATTGCTTAAAGGTTACATACAAATGATTAACATGTTGTATTTTTGTGGTTCTTGCTGTTTTAATAATTTTGAATAGTTTAGCTACAGAATACAGGCATTCTGTAGCTAGACAAGGGTTCTACAGCTATTTTTGTGTTTAAGTATGATGCAAGTGTTAATTGAAGAACGAGCGCACATGGGTAGTTCTCAAATATTCTCTAGATGATTCCTTCCTATCCACGAGGATTTAATCAACAGTTGGAGGTGTCTAATCCTATAGTTAAGGCAAGAGTCAAAGAGACTGTTCTCTACAGGAATTAGGACCCTTGATTTTCTTTGCAGCAAATCATGAGTCTTAAAAGAGTCCCAATCTGATTATAATTTGAAGATTACGCCTGTAACTATTTCTGTTCGACATTGGTTATGTAATTTGCATATAAATTAAGCTCTGTAGAACCGAGAAGGGACAGTTAATAACATATTCAGAATTACAGTGATACTCTATTTTTTTTAAATGTTGTTTTAATAAAGGAGATTAGCATTTGATGATGTTTTGATTACAACCTTAAGGAGCTAAAGAATTTCACCGAATTGGTAGCAGAGGGCCCCTGCTATCAAATGAGGTTTCTTATGTTTTCTAGCTAAGTTATTTCAATTTCTGTTTATCATCTCTCTTTGCTTTTTGCTTTTTAGATTGCTTTCATAGTCTACAATTACTGTATCTAACTGAGTTGAGTCTATTGAATAATAGTGAGTGGCTTACATGCAAAGTAGTTGTTTAGAATGTTACTTCATGTCATTTTCTTTCCTAATTTACAGTTTTTGAGTCCCACTGAGTTCAATCTATTGAATAATAGTGCGTGACTTAAAGACAGTAATTTTATAGCATTTTATTTCATGCCATTTACTTTCCTAATTCATAGTTGTTGAGTCTCATTGATTTTAGTCTATTGAATAATAGTGAGTGACTTACAGACACAGTAACTGTCTAGCATTTTATTTCATGTCATTTGCTTAATTAGTTTAGATAGAAGATTCTCATTCCATTGCAATTAATCTCTTTCAAAGACATTCTAATTAAACTTGAAATTTAATAGAATATGTAAGAATGGCTAAATGAATAAGATTAAGATGTAATTTTTTGAGTGATCAAATGTTTTCATTTCTCCAATTTTCAATTAAGTTATAAGATCCATGTATTAGGTTTTCTTGTTTCACCCTTTCTTGATTAGAAATTAGATTTCAAAATTATCCATAAGACTCTATTTTTTTTCATAGAAGGTTAACTCATTACAACATTTCCTTTTCTTCCTTTTTGATTAGATTTAATCTCATCTTTCTAGTTTAGAATATAAAACTAAGGATCAAAACATAAAACCCCAAAACAACAATAAAACATTAAAACAACGAAGTAAGAAAAGGGACACTTAGGCATATATAGTGCACCACACTTCATCAAAGTTACAAATCTTGGTTGATAATTAATGTTAAAAATTTAGGACATTAAATTGACTAAACATTTTGGCGTCGTTGTAGGAGAAGTGTAACTAGGTAGCCTTAATTATTACATCCCAAAAATAATGATATGCGTAGAGAAAGAGACTCTAGGGGTAGATTTATAAGAGGCAGAAGCTTAATCCCCACAATACAACTCACTCCACCAAGGCCAAGAAATAGAACACCTCCATCTCAAACCTGTATTCCATAGTATACTGGTCATAGGCTTTGTTGAGGAGGTAAATCCCCTCTGTGGACAGAGGCGATCCCTACTAGCCTAGCAGGGGTCTAGTAACAATCATCAAATGTTACAGCGCAAGTTCCTAGTTACGAATAAAATACCAAAGATGGAGGCCTACCTGGAATCCGATGCTATGATCCATAGAAGAGAGCGTTCCCATTCCTCAGCCTCGGCAGATCACGATCCTCCCACTATCTCCATGGATGGACACCTGCACATGCAAGAAACAACACGGATACAAGCATAAAATTCAGAATACGCAACTATATATCAGTCAGAAAGGATATAACTTATTATTCACATAAGTGAAAACAGAGTGGAACCATAACTGTAATCATTCATTAAATAACAATCGAAAGAGAGTACAACCAATGTTCTGACACTGTGGTCTCCTTCGGAAGGGTCTCTAGTCGTTCACATCTCGCAAAGCTCACCAGGGAAAGGGCAAACCTCTCCAGAGTCTCTCGACGATAGTCTCCTTACTTGCATCGGCCTTAAGGGAAGAAAGAGGGCTCTTACAGCACAAAGGCTCTTGGGAATTTGGAGATTCAAAGCTTAGGCACTTCAAGACTAGCTTGCAATGGAATTGAGCAAGCTTTTATAGATGGGGAAGGAGGGAGTTGGGATCCCTATTATTGGGGGATTGGCCATATCATGAAGGAAGGTTCCATGGGAGGTGGCAAACCACTTCCCTTCCATGGAACTCCCGCAGCTAAACCTCCCAACTCAAGATAGGCAATGGTTTCTGAGTTTGTTGAAACATAACTTCCGCCATCTTTATTTAAAAAACACTCCTTAAATTGGCTGGCGCGACTACTGCTCTGGGACAGAGCGCCAGTTGGCGCGGCCTCTTTGTAGGATTTTCCTCATTGGCGCGAGTGATGAACTGTCTGCCCGCGCCAATGCAAAAGGAGATGTTTTTATGATTTTTTGCAAGGAGATGTCTTTAGGGCAATTGAAGCTCATGCTTAGAGGAATGCATTGATGATGATTTCAAGGCATGACAATGTTCACAGGTCACAAAATGGGTCCTCCATTGTGCGGGATGGGGAATGGTAGGGACTGTGACAAATTACTGTGTAACAGATGCCCCCTAAAGTATGAGGCCCGAGAGAGAGAGGGGTGAAATGCTTTACGAGAACATGTTCAACTGAAGCCCCGCCGTCGGAAAACCTACGTAGAAAAATACAACTGATATCTCAAGTACATGATGTATATGCGGTATGGGCGCAGCCATCCGAAACAGAGTATACTATAATCCGGATCCAGGGTATGGGCACAGCCATCCAGCAAGGATCAAATAAATAGACTCAGGTATGGTCGCAGCCATCCAATCAGTGAGTCATATACATAATGATAATAATCCACAATCGCAGTCTGGATTACAATAGACACAATCCAGGGTCTTGCGCTCCATCTCGACCCAAACAAAGTACAAGTTCAAGCATACGAATATGTGAGCTGAAGTCGAACATGCAAGAACATCGTCTGATTACCAGCCAATGATGAGAGCTATTAATAGACGCGAGAGGAACCACCAATAATGACAATGGCCCTCAAGGTACTACAGGTACAATCTACGGCATGTGAATCAATGAGCTGGTGTCGAACACCCATAGAATCACTCGATCGGAGGCCAATGATGAAAACCCCACGTCGAATGCGACGAACCTACCATTGAGGCATGCAGGCTCCAAGGTACCATAAAGGAGTCTCTAGATCAACTTCCTGAATAATGAGCTGAATTCGACAGGAAGTGACCTTGATCGAAGGTGGGCCATAATGTTTCCCACATCATCGACACGAGACAGAGGAACATGATTATTTGTTGTGAATTCGGATCGTATGAGAATCAGAGGAAGGTTGATAATCGCAGAGGCCAACTTCTCTTGAACATATAAATGGCACGATAGTGGACTTGGCAGTATTTGACATCAACGGATCAAAGGTCATGGTGACGAGGCAATGAGCAGATGAGAGGTCAAAAGGGATTATCCAAACCCATGGAGGAAAAGTGAAGAAATGAGATGAGATGTCCCCAACCTGACACGAATGCAGACAAGTGCCATGTTAAAGAGCGACATACTGCCGACGACAACGACAATGGTTCCATTTTTCCCCCACCATTTCTGGTGAGTACCACAATTATTTTTGATAACAAGCTTGAAGGGGATAGCATATGCTTGTAATATAAGTCCACCCTTCGGGAGAATCCATCCTAGTGCATTTAATGAGTCCTAGGAAGGAGGAACTCGGAGAACATCATTTCGACTGGATCCGATGTCATCAGGGTTTAACGAGTCTAACAAAGGGAGAACTCGGTGTCTTTTCATGTTTAGAGAGTTTGAAAAGACAGCAGAAAAGTAAAATCCACAGGTCCCTTTTCGTAAATATCTCCTCAGATCCGAAAAGGTAGAAAACAATATCCGAGAAAACCTCCTAGTCACGATAGGCTAGGGTATTCCTTTTTTGTAATCAATCCATCCCAGCCTGAAAAAGGGGTAAACGTATACTGGGTAGATGTCGATTCGTGTCCATTTTAACGAGATCGAAATGACAAGGGCCTCGGCAATATTTTCATGTTTAGAGAGTCAGAAAAGAGCTAAAAGATGACTCCGAAGTGACTTTTTCGTGTATTTACCGAGTCCAAAAAAGTATAAAATACAACTCGTTTCCATCGTTAAAGTCGCAAAAACCTACTGCTACACATACCAAGCAAGCGTAAAACCCATTTTCGACATAACATATTTAAAATATTCGATAAAAATAACTTTTAAAACTCATTTCATGTCGAAAAAGTTATAAATATGCCAAAATGGTAAAAATAAAATTACATTTACTATTTACCTTGGTAAAAAGCAGCAGTGGTCCATTTGGAGTGCAAAATTCTGATAGTGATTGCGACAGATCCGGTTGACCATTCAGATTCTCATCTGCTACAGGTAAGAGGCGCTTCCCTGCTCTTCATTTCAATCCATTTTTTAATAGTTTTCCCTTATGTATCAGCCCTCTGTGGCCACTCTTTGAAATTTTAGGGCTACGCTCATTGGCGCGGGTATTGAGCACAGACCCGCGCCAATGGGCTATTTTATGCAAAGGGCTCGTGCCACGTGGCGCGACTGTTCACAAAACAGCTGCACCAGTGGCCGAACCTAAAATTCTGCCTAAAAATTCCAGATTTTAACCAAATTGAATGGAATTTGAAGCCTACCAGAGATCTAACTAAGGGTTTATGACGATGTGGATGCAGGAAATCAAGAAAATGGTGATTGAATGGAAAGAACGAGAGCATGGAGAAGAGGTTGAACAGGCCATAGAAAGTGAGGCTTGCATGAATGCCCTCAGAAACTGTGGGCTAAAGAAGTTCTTCCTTACACCCTGTCTGCGAGCTCAGCCCGAGCTCCTCCAATATTTGATCAATATTTTGGACGAACATGAACAAGTTTTCAAGTTGCGAGATCAGGTATTGGAGCTGGAGGTTTCTGATGTGTATTTCATCATCGGATTGTCTCGCAGAGGTCCGATCCCCGTCTTGACTGGGAGTAGACTATCTGGCGAGAAGATGGAAGAAGTGATGGCACGAGTGTGCCAAGGAGCACAAATGGGATCAGGGAGAAAAAAGGTGGATATCCACACTATCCCCGATCTGGAATTGAGAGTTTTCCTACATACCATCACGCGGGCTGCAGGGTCGCAGGCACCGCACGAGGCCACAAAGGCCCAACTCCTGCTTGCCTCAGAATGCATGAGTCCCTTACTGTTTGACTGGGCAACAGCAGTAACTATAAACATGAAAAGACAGCTCACAAAATGCAAGCAAGCTAAACTGAAACAGTTTGGCTATGGTTCCATCCTGGTACCGTTCATTCTGGAACGCTTACCAATCTTCCAGGGCCAAGGGGCCATAGTAGCAGATCCGATACCACGCGAGCCAAGAATGGCTCGCTAGGCAGCACTAATGCCTAGAGTTGGAGGCGGCCAACATATGTCCTGGAGGCTGGAGTTCTTTAGGTGGTTACGGCACCAGTTGATTGTAGTGGAGGACTGGCCATATGCAGGAACTGACTTCACCGGAGACCCAGATCTCCCACTACCAGAAGGAGACGACTGGGACGAGGAGTTGGGTAAGACCTCATGTTTTTTATTTTTATGTTTTATGTTTTTTTTTGTTAATACACATTCTTCCTAACAAATTTTATATATGTATGCAGATGTGGGACCTGAGAGACTAGATGGAATGTCTCCAATCTCACGGAGGACTCATCTCGCCCTTGATCCTCAGGGAGAGGGCACAGGAGGAGAGGAGTTGATCCAGAATCTCGAGGGCATTGCCTGAGGGATCTCGGACTATGCTCGGCTGGAGGACGTACCGATGGCGTACCAGCATCATACGGTGGGAGTCCCAAGTTGGATCCACCGAATCCTGAGACGCTTAGTGCGTGCAGTCACATGCTATCATGAGCACCATGCGGATTAGCTCTTAGGGATTATACCACACTTATTTTTTGAGAGACATATCGTCTCCTGATGTACTTAAGATGATTATGTATATTTTGACTTTATGTGACACACTCTATGTAAACATTTTGATATATATATATATATATATATGCATATCTATTTCTGGATGGATCTTTCTTTACATGTGATGATGATTTACAAATTGTGCAAATGTTTTTCTAATACCAAATTTGCTACTACATCTGTTAATGTATTCAAATGCCTGGGTATATGATGATATGTAATGTAGTCAAATTTCCTTTCCAGTAATCAAATACACAGATACAGACGTAAAATGGACGGGTTTCTTATCGAATAGTGTCTGTTCAGTTGTAATACTACAAGTTGGGAATCTAGATACACGAGCAATTCACGGATATCAAGGTTTACTGCCTCGGTTAATAATTCTATCACAGCACTATGTTCCGCGATATTGTTCGTAGCACGTCCTAGACACACTCCTTGCAGGTTGACCAACTCACCAGCAGGATCATAGATTACCCAGGCTGCTGAAGACAGATTTCTGGTACTGCGGGATGCACCATCCGCGAAACCAACAAATGGATGTATAGACATCTGCACAACCAGGAAGACCCGATCAACAGAAAGATGTTTACAAGGCACACCACACCATACATGCACACAAATGAAAAAACACACACCTATGTACACACACCACACCAAGAAATCACTTCAGGCATAGTACTTTTTGAGGTACAACCCATTCATGGGCTGCGCCAGTGGAACTCCTTCATAATATATAAGCTCGTAGGCCCCATTTTTCAAAACGAGTTTTACTATATAGGGCCCATGCCACATAGGCTGGAACTTACTGGCTCCAAGCTTGTCATGTGCTTGATCGCACAGGAGGACGAGGTCTCCTTCGATAAAGGAACGAGGAGAAACAGATTGATCAAAATGATTTTTGACCCTCTTCTTTTGTGCTTCAATAACCAAAGCAGCCAGACGACGGGTTTCATCTAACCGTTCCAGATACAGAAGACGTTCTTCCTCAGCAGAAGTGTTAGGTAAAAGTTCCACAACTAATTTCAACGAAGGAATCTCGCATTCAACCGGAAGAGTTACTTCCAGACCGTACACCAATTGAAATGGTGTGAACCCAGTTGCACTCTTTGCAGATGTTCGGTATGCCCAGAGCGCTGAGAACAGTTGGAGATGCCAATTGGATTTGTGAATACCAACTGTTCACTGAAGCATAGTGACCAAAACCTTGTTCACTGCTTCAACCTGACCATTCGCCTGAGGGTAATATGGTGTTGAGCTGTCGTGACGCAAGCCCAACTTTGAAGTCAGCTCCGCCATCATATAATCTCGGAAATGAGTACCGTGATCAGTGACGATGGCTTGAGGAACCCCAAACCGTGCAATAACGTGGTTGAATATAAATTGAGCAGCCATTTTCCCGTCAGCATTTAGTGTAGGCATCGCCTCGGCCCACTTGGTGAAGTAGTCGACGACGACAATTATATACGCATGCCCCCCCGGTCGAGTGAGGGTTACACGTCATAAAATCCATGCCCCATTTCACAAAAGGGCCGCTGGTAATAACGGGATGCAATGGTAAAGGCAGTGCGCGCATCTTGCGCTGAAATATCTGGCACGCATGACATTTACGGACTGCAGTGATACAGTCTTTGAATATGGAGGGCTAGAAATAACCTGCTCGCAGAATCTTCTGGGCAGTAGCATACCCGGACATATGTCCACCACAGGCGCCACTGTGGCAGTAATTTAGGACCTTTTCAGCATATTCCAAGGTTTTGCATCGCCGGAGCACCGAATCTACTCCAATGCGGTATAAGGTATCTCCTACTATACGGTAGGGCTGGGACTGGTGCCGAATCCAACAGTGAGCAGCTTTATCCAACTCAGACCGGAATGTCAAGGTCTGAAGATACACTATTATGTCACTGTACCAAGGGTCACAAGTAGTGATGAGGAAAAGCGTTTCGTCCGGTATATGGTCTTCAGAGTGTGAGGGAGCAGAGTCTATAGGGAGAGAGCATATCAGATCCGCGAAGACCAGTGATTTAGTTGACTTAGCGGTAGTGAACTCTAAGTAAAACTCCTGCAGGATCACAATCCATTTGGAGTACTTTCCCCCCAGTAATTGTCTAGAGAGAATATACGTCATAGGGTTGCAGTCTGAAACCACTGTTATCGTACGCAAAAGGATGTAATGGCGAAAGCGTTGTACAGCATGTACTGCTGCTAATGCCAACTTCTCGACATGAGCATAGCACGTTTCTGGATCGAGAAGGTTCCGTGACAAGTAATAAACAACATGTTCATCACCGTCATCGTCATCCTGCACCAAGACCATGGCTATGGTGCTAAATGTGGTGGCTAGATATAAAGTGAAGTCGCGGTGGTAGTCCAGAGGACGAAGCAACGGAGCATTGACAAGCAACGTCTTCAACTTCTCAAAGGATTCCTAAGCAATCTCGTCCCAATGAAAGGGAACGTTCTGCTTTAACAAACGAGTGAATCCTTTGGCCACCTCAGCATAATTCGGGATAAAGCGCCGAAGAAAGTTTGCTTTCCCTTGCAGACTCTGTAACTGATATAGGGAGGAGGGTGATGGGAGATTTACGATGGCCTCGACCTTTAGAGGGTCAAGGCGAATTCCGTCTTTCGAGACTATGAATCCTAAAAGACGGCCAGAATCAACGCAGAAGACGCATTTATGAGGATTGAGCCTGATATTGTAGCGCCTGCAACGAAGAAAGATCTGGCGGAGATGCTCAGGATGGTCCTCTCGCTTACCCGAATGGGCTGGCAAGTCGTCCAGATAAGGCTGAACGATATGACGAATGTCATGAAAAGCGTAGGACATTGCACGCTGAAAAGTGGCTCCAGCGTTCTTCAAGCCGAACGGGAGTTTCTTATACGCGAAAGTACCCCACGGACAGATGAATGTGGTCTTGTGTTGATCCTCAGGTGCAATATTGATTTGGTTATATCCTGAGAAACCGTCCATTAAGGAATAGATCTCACTCCCAGCACATTCGTCGATGAACTGGTCTATAAACGGAGTGGGATAATTATCCTTTGGACAGGTGCGATTGATGTCGCGATAATCCACACAGACTCTAATTGTACCCTGCTTTTTATCGACAGGGACAATGTTAGACACCCATTCTATGAGGGGGATGGGATAAATAAAACCCGCGTTCAGAAGTTTTTCAACTTCTGCCTTGATGGCGGCGGCTTTCCGAGGATGCATGGGGCGTAAGCGTTGGCGCACGGGTTTCGCACCTGGATAGGTTGGAATCTCATGCACTACGATACTGGGATCAATCCCCGGCATTTCCTCGTAGGACCACGCGAAAACATCTCTGAATTCCTTAAAAAGCTCAGTATAGACTTGAATCTCATCAGGAGAACAAGTCACACCCACATGAA
This sequence comes from Pinus albicaulis, assembly GCA_034641835.2. Classification (NCBI taxonomy): domain Eukaryota; kingdom Viridiplantae; phylum Streptophyta; class Pinopsida; order Pinales; family Pinaceae; genus Pinus; species Pinus albicaulis. The sequence continues at coordinate 1,254,049,841 of CM076572.1, read as the reverse complement.
TATTCTCAACGATCCCCGGTTTAACGGAGATGTTGATCGGGATGGTTTGAGTAATGTTACTCAGGTTACCCTCCGAAAAAACCTCATGCGTCAAAATGGGCATTTGAAGAGGAGGGGTAGGAACCTGAGTAGCATAACGCTCTAGACAGTCAGACATTGCCCCCAAGCTAGGCATAAAAGAGGAGTGATGATGTCCATCGCCCCAAGGCAGCTCCTCAAGAGACATAGTTTCAATGATGGCCTCATCAGAAGGAAAATTCTCTTTGAGAGGATCAAGTGAATCAGCCTAACCAAGCCAGGGGGATTGAGAGTAGACGTCGAGAGCCATGCTCAAAGGAGCATGCTGAGGAGGTGGAGGATCAGATGCGGCAGCAATTTCACAGTAGTTGATCTCTACTAGTGTCAAGGGCATGGATTCTCCAAACTCAAACACCTGCTCAGGCGTAGGAATAAGCCAGGGGTCATCGGACCTGGACATCATGTTGACTTGAGCGGTGTGCGGTGGTGGTGCGGGAAAAATACCCATGAGGACCGGGTCTTTGAAGAGACCAGGTCCCACACTGTCCGGGGGATTCGGAATTTGATCCACATATGGCACATTGTTCTCAGAGGTAGAGGTGAAAAATGACAACTGATCCACCGTGACAATCTTGCCCTCGTGAGGGAACTTAATGAATCGAAAGATAGTGGACAGAACGCAGAGCATGGCATGGGTCCAGCTGCGGCCAAGAAGTATATTGTAGTTGAGTTTAGCGTCAACCACTTCCACTTCCACGTTGACAGTTTTCCCCTGTAATGTGATCGCTAGACTCTCGAGAACACCCAGGGGTTTGGATTCCCGACCATCAAATGCCTCAAGGGCATTGGGAGATGACGAAAGGGCCGGAGAGCCGATGGCCTTCCAGCAAGCGGAGGACATAACGCAGGTAGATGCACCTTCATCCACGACGGCCCTATGAATGTTCAGACCGTTAATCCCGACTTGAATAATAAGAGCGATTTGATGTGGAAGCCGGGGAGTGAAATTCTCTAAATCGAAGGTGAGAAGACTCGAGTCGGCGGGATCGATGCCCCCGATCGCAGACAGTAAAGCCTTCCGTTGCGAAGGACAACTTTGAAGAACTTCTAACGCAGACATGGCAGACAGCGCCTGTGCCAAATCCTCAACAATGCTGTAATGTTGAGCGGCACGAGCATTCGGATTATAAGAATATCTTCGAAGGACACCTTTAGAGGGTGGCTTCACAACGGGTTCAGGAGTAGGCTTCTCGATTTCCAACGAACCGGAGACAGGTGGGGGAGGCGGTCCATCCGCAACTGCCTTCCCGGGTGCCTGCCGCGATTCGTTGTAATCCTTCGACCGCGTAGCGACAGAGATAGGTGCAACACTCTTCATCATGAAAACCTGAGACCCAAATGGTGCAGATGGTGACGACTATTTGACCATCTGGGTCTGCTGAGATGGAAATGGCTCTTTTAAAACAGCCGGAGTCCCTTTAGGGCCCTTAAGAAGTTGACTAACCTCGGATCGTCGTGGACAATCCTTAGTATAATGGTCCCCTTCACAAATGAGGCAAGGGTACTTCGGTTTACGCTGAGAGCCATCCTCAGTACGAGATTTAGATTCTGGCTTTGGGGCATCAAATTTAGATTTGCCTTTGCCCTTATTTTTCCCCTTGGAAGTTTTCTCCGTAGGATTGGCCTGGACGGCATTCACTTCTGCGGTTTTACCAGAATCAGAGGAGGCAGGATTAGCAGGAGCATTTTTGGAAGAATTAGACTTCTGCTTCCCATTCGAAGATTTCTTCGAATTCTAAGAGACAGAACCAATGACACCAGCCACCGCAGGGGTAGGCGGAGCCTTAGAGGTTACGGACTGCGGGGCATCAGGCAAGATATCATAAAGTGTGCCGGACTGAGAATATACAAGATCCAGACATTGGGAACGCGCAATAGCTTGTTCCTCCATCACACACGCTCCCATTGCAATATCCTGAGCGATTTTATTCACAAAGGAGGTGGTGAACCAGTGAGTTAGTATCTGATCAGGTATGTGAAACTTGATCAGTCTACGATGGCATCGCCACTCATGAATGTGATCAGAGATGTGAGTGGCTTTATCCTGCTTCAGAGAAGTCAGGAGGTGCGTCCCGGCTTCATAACGAAAAGGTAACTGAAAGTCCGTGAGGAAAGCCATGGCTAAAGAATTGAAATCTTGGAAAATGCCGCGGGATAACTCTATGTACCACTTAGCAGCAACTCCAGTTAAAGTATGCTGGAAAAGGCGCAGGCGAATCGAATCGTCGACCCAAGAGTTAGACGAACACCAAAGATGATACGTCATCACATGCGCCTGGGGGTCCTCTTCGGCTTTTCCCTCAAACTTGGGGCAATCACCTGGTATCTTGGTGGGAACCGGAGGCCAATATGGATTATGTAAAATCGGATCATTGGTCAACTTTGAAACATCCGACAACTCCAAGGTGTCTAGGAATGGCAGTGGCGGATTGACTGGCATGCCAGACCCAGGATGAGGACCGTTACCTGTACTCCACAATGGTTGTGAATATCCTTGACCCCATGGGTTCTGTCTCGTAGGATTCTGACCATAGGGGGTGTAGGTCGTATAACCAGACTGATTTGGATGCTGGTAACCAGAGTGTAGGGCTTGATAACCAGGGTAGGGGCCCTGATTATACGTCGGCATGGTGTAAGCAGTGTTTGGATTTGGCTGCTGAGTATAGGTAAAACCTGGTGGAGGAGGATAATACTGAGAGCCTATGGGGTGGTTATAGTTCGGTTGAGATTGACCATGAGGAAAATAACCACCCTGAGGATGAGTAGGCTGCTAAAAAGTGGAACCCTATGGAGCCTAATAAGTAGGGCGCAGCTGTTGATTTGGCTGCGGCATTGAATGAGTCGGCTGCTGAGCAGGGTTAATAGGATGAGCGGGCTGCCCTGAGTGAACAGGTTGACCCGACTGAAAGGGCTACCCTGAATGAACAGGTTGACCCGGATAGACAGGTGGTGCCAGTTGAGCAGGCTGACCTGGTTGTGGATGAGCCCTAGGTTGTACCGGATGGACTGGTTGGCCTAGAGGCAAAACACCAGGTTTTACCGGATGGGCCGGTTGGCCTGGTGGTGGAACAGGGCCAAGTGCTTGCTGAAAATCGGTTTGACCCGAAGTGGAACCATAGGATGGTCCCGACTAATATGTAATGTTAGAAGCAACAGGATATTGCGGTTGCATCGGTAAAGAGGGCTAGATTTGACCCCCAGGACCATAGATCGGTCCCGGTTGATACCCCGGCTGAGGCTGAACAGGTTGACCGGAAGGGCTATAATACTGTCCTTGCAGATCGTACGATGGCCCTTGTTGGCCGACAGGATAGCCTTGCATGGGCTGCCCCTGTGGATCATAAAGATAGCCAGGTTGGCCCGCAGGTTGGCCTTGGAAAGGCTATCCTTGCGGGTTATAAGCCTGGTTATAAGGTAAACCTTGAGCATAGAGGTAAGCCTCAAGAGCGGGTAGACGTAAAATCTCCCCGTGCTCATCATACTGACCTGGGAAAGCATACACGGGAGTACCATCCTATGCGTAGTGCGAAAAGTAAGAGCGGTTGGGATCTTGGGAGGACAGTCCAACCTCGACGTTCGGCTGTTGCAAAGACAACTGATACTTTTCCGGAGAGATGTTCTCCGGAATAGCAGTCGCTAGATAAACATCTTCAGGAGTTGGCACAGCCCTCGCAGCGGATGCCGTGACGACAGGAGAAGAGGCGGCCACACAGACAGTGGTCCGGACAGGAACAGAAGTAACGGGCGTCTGAGGAGACACCCTGGGCGTAGTAACAGCTGGCCTCGAAGCAGGAGATGACACTCCCATAGAGGCTGCGGTGGAAATGATCTGACCCAAAGATCTGTATCCCTGTGGTAACGAGGGACTGGCTATTGACATGTCAGCCAGCTCAGAGTTGTCTCCCTGAAACAATCTTCGTGGGAAGAGCTGATAGTCTTCACCAGACGTTGGGATTTCCTCACCAGAATCACTCATGGTTGATCCTGCCATTAAATCTCACAAGAGACAGCGAGGACTAGGACGAAATACAGCAGCAACAAAAAGCGAACCCGATGTAAGAGAAAGGAAATCAGCTCCTAATGTCAATTCAGACACAGGGTCCGAAAAGGGCCAATTGAACTCAACTGGTCCTCCAAAGGGTTGCTCAGCAAGAACCGGTCCCCCGTCAGGAAACTCGGAAACAATAGGCTGCTGCGGTTCAGCGTAGGATTGGGAAGCCTCTGAAGAATCGTCCGTGTAAGGACTACCAGTAGAAGAAACCGAAGGTTCCGCCACTGTGGCGAACGACCAAAGAAAAAGAAGCAAACACACAGACGGGCTGAAAAAGAGTCAAGACACATGATCAAACGGTCAACAAGCAATATCTAACAGGGCATATAATCGTGGGTGATTAATTTTTTACCACATTGAAAAATAAGAAACTTCACCGTTTCATGTTTTAAGAGTCGAGAAACGATAAAAGATGACTCTATCTCTTTCAGATTTGACACAAGCGTGAAAGGACAAGCGCTTGACGGTATTTTCAAATTTAGGGAGTCAGAAAAGACCAAATGACTACTCAGGAATACTACGCACAAAGGGTGTACCAAATAACCGTGAACTGGAATATACACCTTAGTTTTAATAATGAAGAATAAATCAACCAAGGACTTTCCGTACGTGCAGGCAATCTCCCCGAATGTTGTGCTCGGTGTATCACGGGTATAGGGTGTCAGACTCGGCTTCCTGTGGATAAAGGATTGAAAACCTAGAGGGGTATCCCTTTATATACACGACGGTATGGGGAGCACAAGTCCGTGCTAGCGTTTTCTAAAGCCAAAAGGCGAATGACAGCTGCTAGGTTTAAAGACGTTGGAACACGTCTCTAGCCTAGACCTCTAAATATGTTTCGTTAGATTTCAATGCTGCCTTAGGTTAATTGAATAGATTTTAAAGTTGATCTTCAATTAGGTTTCAGTTTTCAGGCCCTAACGAATGTATTGTTTCAAAAACTCCTAAATGCAAAGCTACATGCCACAACACACCATTTTGTTCGATGAAAACTAGCTACAGAAGAGTTGAGAGTCTTTACACAAACAAAATGATCGGAAGACAAACAATGAGATCTCTAATGCAACTAATGAAATCGAAAATTTTTCATTCCAATCACTAATTACTAATAAAATCGAAAAATTTCAATTTGCACTAATCAACCAAAAGAAAAAGAGATTTTTTTGTATTGTAATTATCAATGTTTGATAGCTAGATGCACTAAACAAACTAAAAATAAATGGAACAACTTGAGAAACGATATTGAGAGAGCAAAACGAACAAATTTCACTCAATGACACAAGCAATCAGATCCCAAATCGACCAAAGTCTCTCAAAACCAAGAAAAAGACTCAAAGGCTCCAATGGACCGTGTGATCTAGGCCCAAAGCAAGACCAAACGAAATTTGAATGAAGAAATGAGAAATCACCCAAAAATCGCAACAAAACAGTGAACAACTACTAAAAGAATGCAGAGGAGCAATCAGAGAGTTGACTGGATAAACGAAACACCAAAACTCCCAAGGAGGGCTCGATACACAAAGCCACTAGACGCCCTAGGGCTTAAAACGTGAAATCGATAGATAAAAGAAAACAACCAAGGGACGAAGGAAAATTCCAAGTCAAACAGGACCCCAACACACTCAGGTAGTCGAAAAATCAAGAAGAAAAGCACTGACCAGACCCAGAGAGCTCAAAACCGAGCAAAATGAAATACCTTATAGGAGTGGCGCGACTGTAAGGCTACAACTGGCGCTAGCAAGCAATTGGCGTGGGCTATACAAAAGCAACATGCGCCAATTGGCGCGACTGTCGGGCTAAAAAGCGCGCCAGTCGAGTTTCTCAGCCAAAAACAAAAAAGAACTACTCCAGAAGCAGATCAATGTAAACTAAGCAAACCAAGAAGCAAAAAACAGCAAAAGAACCCAGCCCAAAAGGCTAACCAAGCAAGGAAAATCATAAAACAATCAAAACGATACAATCCAAACGAGATAGTGAAATCTAGACGTTCCCCAGCGGAGTCGCCAAATTGTTGAGGAGGTAAATCCCCTTTGCGGATAGAGGCGATCCCTACTAGCCCAGCAGGGGTCTAGCAACAATCATCAAATGCTACAACGCAAGTTCCTAGTTACGAATAAAAGACCAAAGATGGAGGCCTACCTGGAATCCGATGCTATGATCCGTAGAAGAGAGCGTTCCCGTTCCTCAGCCTTGGCAGATCACGATCCTCCCACGATATCCGCGGATGGACACCTGCACATGCAAGAAACAACACGGATACAAGCATAAAATCCAGAATACGCAACTATATATCAGTCAGAAAGGATATAACTCATTATTAACATAAGTGAAAACAGAGTGGAACCATAACCGTAATCATTCATTAAATAACAATCGAAAGAGAGTACAACGAATGTTCTGACGCCGCGGTCTCCTTCGGAAGGGTCTCCAGTCGTTCACGTCTCGCAAAGCTCGCCAGGGAAAGGGCAAAGCTCTCTAGAGTCTCTCGATGATAGTCTCCTTACTTGAGTCGGCCTTAAGGGAAGAAAGAGGGCTCTTACAGCACAAAGGCTCTTGGGAATTTGGAGATTCAAAGCTTAGGCACTTCAAGACTAGCTTGCAATGGAATTGAGCAAGCTTTTATAGATGGGGAAGGAGGGAGTTGGGATCCCTATTATTGTGGGATTGGCCCTATCATGAAGGAAGGTTCCATGAGAGGTGGCAAACCACTTCCCTTCCATGGAACTCCCACAGCCAAACCTCCCAACTCAAGACAGGCAATGGTTTCTGAGTTTGTTGAAACACAACTTCCACCATCTTTATTTAAAAAATACTCCTTAAATTGGCTGGCGCGACTGCTGCTTTGGGACAGAGCGCCAGCTGGCGCGACCTCTTTGTAGGATTTTCCTCATTGGCGCGAGTGATGAACTGTCTGCCCGTGCCAATGCAAAAGGAGATGTTTTCATGATTTTTTGCAAGGAGATGTCTTTAGGGAAATTGAAGCTCATGCTTAGAGGAATGCATTGATGATGATTTCAAGGCATTACAATGTTCACAGGTCACAAAATGGGTCCTCCATTGTGCGAGACGGGGAATGGTAGGGACGGTGACAAATTACTGTGTAACAGGCTTCTAGAAGTTTTAAGATCAGATATCCAATTAGGAAGATCTCCCACTTCATCCACTGAAGCAATTCTAGAAGAATAATAAGATCCATGGACTCCTATAGGGGGGATAACCTTTTTCACTTCCACAGGAGAATAGATTCCAGCAGAAGAATTAGAATTTCCTATTGAAGAGGAAGAAGAGGAATCTTTCTTCAATATAACCTTGATGGAAGAACCAGAAGAAAAATTATCTCCCCAAACTGAACATTATATCAGTTTGGAAGAATCTATCATGGCAGGAAGAGGAGAAGAAGGAGAAGGGGAAGGAAAAATCTTTAATGGAGAAAAATTTCTATTTCGAGGAAGTAGAGCTAGAGGAGGAGACAGAGGAAGAGGTAGAGGAAATATAGAAGGAGGTAGAGGTAGAGGAAATGTAGAAGGGGGTAGAGGTAGAAGGGGAATTGAAAGTTCCTTTGGATTCCCTATAATAGATGAAGAGACAAATGCTTCCATGAAAAATATCTCACCCTCTGTTCTTCCAAAATTTCATGGACTAAAAAGTGAAGACCCTGAGACATTATTATTTGAATTTGAAGTTCTATGCAGAACTTATGACTATATACAAGATGCTCAAAAACTCAAATTGTTCCCTTCAACATTGAAAGGAGCAGCACTAAAATGGTTTATGAGTCTAAGCACTAGGTCTATTGGGACATGGAATGATATGAGAAGAGCATTTCTAGAAAGATATCTAGATTACTGTATACCTGTCAACCATAAAGAAGAAGTGTTCAAAATGATGCAAAAAGAGGATGAAAATTTGGAAGATTTACTTGAAAGATTTAACTATAACATCAAAAGTGAAAAAATGGAAAATTTAGATCAAGACACTTTGAAAGCTCTTTTATTAAAAACAATTAGAGATGAATGGATAGATATCCTTAACATGATGGGGAAAGGAGATATATCTCAACTTTCATTACCTGATATAGGAGAACTATGTATTAATCTCTCAAGAGGAAAATCTAAAATTTTGAAAGGACCAAGAGACCCCGTTCTTACAAGGGTAAACAAATCTGCAACTGGGACAGTAAGTAGGGAAGAAATATGGAATATTATTGATGAATTCAAAATTGATATTCTAGGGAGTCTTAGTGAGCAAATAGATACCCTTAAGCTACAAAACAAGCAGAAAGCTGAAACTGATTCCTTAGCAATCTTCTGACCCAAATGTATAAAGGAGCATGCCTTAAGAGAGTGTCCTCTTGATAAAAAAGTAATAGATACTTGTGCAATTTGTTCAGAAAATCATGAGACCAAGAATTGTCCTTTAATTCGTGGCCTTAAGGCTATTTTTCAAGGAGAAACAACCACAAATTCCACATAATCTCTTAATTTTGTCTCTAGAAGACCTTGGCAAGGACCTCAAACACAAGGGTTTAATAATCAAATGTATAATCAACCCCCACCAAGTTGGAATTCTTAGCAGCAACCTTGGCCCCCATCTCAAAATCAATCTCAATCTTGGGCTCAAGGAGAAAAAAATCCCTATGGTAGGTTCTCTTAGTATTATCAATATCCACCATCTTATCCATCATATCCAAATTTTCCTCCTCAAAAAAATCCTCAGCAGAATCCACAACATCAAAATCAAAATCAAAATCCACCACTTCCATTACCATTTCCCCAGAAATCAAACCAGTTGCCTGGCCAACAAATACCAAACCCCAAGAATAAAAACCCTCAGAATACCTATATGATAGAAGGTCAACAATTTCCAACTTATTTGATTACTCCTCTAGACCTTAATGATGTTCAACTTAGGTCTGGAAGGATACTTGAAAAGAAGAAACCTTCTGTAATTATACAAGAAATTATTTTTTTTGAGGAAGATTCTCTACAGGATAATAAAAGTTTTGAAGAAATCACATCTCTTCAAAACCAAAATATTGAAAAAGAAAAATAGATAGAACCAATGATTTCAACTCCTATGTTAGAACATCGATCAACATCTACTACTACACCTCCTTTTCCTGAAAGATTACAAATTGATAAAGGTGTAGAGAAACAAATTATGATTCCTAATTATGATTTCCTAGATGAATTGAGAAATATTTGTATTAAAATTTCATTATTACAAGCCATGAAGGAAATCCCAATATTAGCCAAAACAATAAAAGAGTTGAGTATGAAAACAAAAGGAAGAAAAATAAAAGAGACAAAGAAAATACAACTGGTAGGAAAAATAGTAGACATAATGATGGGGAAGATTGCCATTCCAAAATATCTAGATCTTGGAATCCCAACTGTCAAAACACATATCAATGGAATAGAAATTCCAAACACATTAATTGATCTAGGGGCAGCAATAAACATCATGAGTAAGCAAATCATGGAAAAAATAAAACTTCCTAATATTATTTATACACCCACACTACTACAGTTAGCATATAGATCTGTAACTAAACCAAATGGGGTATTTGAAGAAATTCCAGTGTGCTTAGATTCTTGGGAGTATTCTGTGGATTTCATGATCCTAACTCCTAAAAATGATCTAGGAGGACATCCTATTATACTAGGAAGAGCTTGGTTAGCTACAGCTGATGCTTTTATTAGCTATAGATCTCGTGATATGTACATCTCTGATGGTAGTTCAACCAAGAAATTCACTTTGTATCCTCCAGGAAGAACAATCACATAAATAGATGACAATCAATGGATTGATGATGAAGAAGATATACATCCTCTCTTCACTATTTCAAATATTAGTGAAGATAGTCAGATTTTAAATGTCCTAGAAAATTATGAATCTTCTTCAGAATATAAACATGAAAAATTTCAAGAAGAATCCAATATTGAATTTTTATCATCAAGACAAATGTTTCTTTACTCTATGGAAGAATTTGGCAGCTCTACAATTGAAATGTTTCTAGGAAAAACCTTGGACATAAATAAAAACCTCGAAAAATTTCAACAAGAAAATCTAGTCGAAATATTATAGAGACATTCCTCTGCATATGCATGGGAATAAAATAACATGAAAGGGATTAACCCTAAGACTTGCACTCATCATATCTACATAGAGGAAAATTGTAAACCAATCAGACAACCTCGAAGAAGGACGAATCCAAACCTTAGGGAGATTGTTAAAGAAGAGTTGCAGAAATTGCTAAATGTCAAATTTATTTATCCCATTTCAGATAGTCAGTCGGTTTCTCCTTTGGTGATTGTACCCAAGAAAAATGGTAAATTGAGGGTATGCATTGACTACTGAGAATTAAATCAAGCTACTCGTAAAGATCATTTTCCTTTACCTTTTATAGATCAGGTGTTAGATACATTAGCAGGAAAAAATTACTTTTCATTTCTGGATGGTTTCAGTGGTTATAATCAAATTCAATTTTCACTTGAAGATCAAGATAAAAACACATTTACCTGTCCTTGGGGAACTTATGCCTACCAAGTACTACCTTTTGGACTATGCAATGCGTCTGCAAAATTCCAAAGGGCAGTGCTAGAAATTGTTTCAGATGTAATACATGATTGTGTAGAAGTATACATTGATGAATTTACAGTATATGGCAATACATTTGAAGAAGCTTTAGAAAACATGGAGAAAGTTCTGAAAATATGTAAATAAGCAAACCTTTCATTAATTCATGAGAAATGTTCCATGATGTTTACTGAAGGGATTTTTCTAGGACATCATATCTCAGGAGATGGAATTAGAGTAGATGAGTCAAAAGTTGAAGTCATCTATACACTATTAGTTCCAAGTTGTCAGAAAGATGTTAGAAGCTTTCTAGGATTTACAGGATACTATAGAATATTTATAGAAAACTTCACCAAGATAGCATCTCCACTTTTCAAATTACTCACCAAGGACTGTGAATTCAAATGGAATTCTGACTGCCAATTAGCATTTGAAACCCTAAAAACAAAAATATCAGAAGCACCCATTTTAACGGGACCTAACTGGAAATTACCTTTTCATATATCAACAAATTCCTTATATATAGCTCTAGGAGCTGTGTTAGGACAAAAATACCTAATCCCTTATGCCATATACTATAAAAGTAAAAATTTGACTCCTTCAATTGTAACTAAAAAAGAATTCTTAGCTATTGTTCATGCTATAAATAAATTTAGACATTATATAACAGGCTATGAAACTTTTGTTCACACAGATCACTCTGCAATTAGGTAATTAATGAATAAATCAGTCACTGGAAGAGTCATAAGATGGTTATTTCTTTTACAAGAATTTAACATCACCATTCTAGATAGACCTGGAAACAAAAATACAGTGGCTGATTTCCTATCGAGAATCCAAAATATTAAAGACAATAATCTAGTTAAAGACAAATTCCCTCATGAATATCTCTTTGCAATAACTACTCAAACTCCTTGATTTGCGGACATTGCCAATTATTTACTTTCAGGAAAATTTCCTTCAATTATGAATGCTAGAGAGAAAAGAAGAATCATTAATGATAATGCAATATTTTCATGGATTGATAATGAATTGTATAAGACAGGTACAGACCTTATTATCAGAAGGTGTGTTCGAGAAGATGAGATGCCTGAAATTCTTAAGGCATGTCATGATGAACCCTGTGGTGGCCATTTTGCTGATAAGAGGACAACCTATAAAATCCTTAATTTAGGATATTATTGGCCATCCATCTTTAAGGATGCTAAGGAATATGTAAAAAGGTGTGATATTTTCCAAAGGATAGGGAAACCTTCTCCTTCAAATGAAATGCCATTACAACCTTCGGTACATATTGAACCTTTTGAAAAATGGGCTTTGGATTTTGTAGGACCTCTTAATCCTCCATTAAAAAAAAAAGGTATATCCTAGTTTGCACTGATTATGTCACCAAATGGGTAGAGGCCAAGGCATTACCTTTTGCTAATGAATTATCTGTAGTTAATTTTCTTTTTGAGGATACTTTTACTCATTTTGGTGTCCGAAGAGAAATTTTCACAGACCAAGGATCTCAATTCACATCAAATTTGGTAGAGAAAGTGGTAGAGAAATACAAAATCAGGCACAGGAAATCTACTCCCTACCATCCACAAGAAAATGTCCAAGTTGACTCTACCAATAAGGTGATCGAAGGGATTCTTACAAAGACTGTTCATCTACATAGAAGAGATTGGGCAAAGAGGCTTCCTGAAGCCTTATGGGCCTACAGAACTACATGTAAAAACACAACAGGACACACTCCTTATGAACTTGTTTATGGAAAATAGGTCATGTTCCCCATAGAGTTTCAAATCAAAACTTTCAATATGGTAGTCCAACTAGGACTTGATTTTACAGAAGCACAGACTAGAGAAAATTAATGAACTAGATGAGAATAGACAAGATGCAGTCCAAAGAACAAGCATAGTCCAATAACAAAAGACTAAATGGAATGACAAGTATATCAAAGAAAATAAATTTCAAGAAGTTGACTGGGCACTCTTGTTTGATTCAAAATTCAAGGATTTTCAACATAAATTTCAAACTCATTGGCTTGGGCCATATGAAATTGAGAAAATCTTTGAAAAAGGAGCAGTAAAGATCAGAACAATAGATGAAGAGAAGGTATCATTTCTTGTAAATGGACATAGAATTAAGGTATATCATAAACCACTTTCAAGAGAAGAATTTGTCAAAAAAATCCAAGATAACATTGATATGAAGTTAGTGAAGAAGAATTCTTCTTCTTCACTAACTTAGTTTATATTTTTCTTTAACAGTGAAAAAAATAAAAATAAAAAAATAAATAAAAAGAAAAAAATAAAGTATAAATATGAAAACCAATCAATGATTGGCATATTTATGCGGGAAGCGCAGGGTGAAAATCAGAATTTTCTAACATCCTATACTTTCAATTTTTCTTTTTCTATCACTAAGTACTTATAATTGTAGAACACAAATTGCAAATCCATTTTTTTTTCATTCCATACATCACTTCATTCAATTTACATTTCCATAACAATTTTTACTCCATACTCATATTCCATAACATTCCATACTCATATTTCATTCCATTCCATATTCATATTCCATCCATTCCACTCCATATCTATATTTCATATTTTGTTAATAGGAACGTTATGCAATTGTCCATTATGTAGCTGATTCTGTTCTGCAGCTAATCTGACTCTACAAGCCTACTTCAACAAATAAAATATGATTGTAAAGAGAGACTATGGAACTCTATTCTAAAAGATCAACATTCTACAAAATGAATAATAAACACAACAAACATCAAAGTCAAAGATTCTGAGGTAAATTGTGCAAATTTATTTTGATAACAAAAATATAAAACATGAAAAAGATACAACATGCATAATCATATGTCTCCTAAGTAAATCTATCATTCGAATTGATCTCCCTTTATCATAAAACACCTCGACCATATCCCTTACCCTGCGCTCCATAACGGTTCATCATTAATTAAGTGACTAACGGTCATAGTTTTAGACGTGACCTATTAGGCCACATCTTTATAAGATCATACCATTTATTTGTGATTCCTAATATCATAATAAATCTTTTTCCAACTATTTAATTCTATATCAAACCCTCAACTTGATTATCTCCATCATTCGCTCAACACCTCATTCGCTTACTACCATCACACTCTGTAGCCAATCCATTCGCAGGTTAAGAGTAGTAATTATAAGGGTGAGACATCCTTCTGCAACTTCCATAGGCACAGGATCAGAAACAGAGCATCAGACCCTACAACCAACAAAGGAAAGTAATTTATACAGAGAAGAAATGGGGTTAATTGTAAGAACAAAACCAAATGGAGTTAAGTATATGGAAGGATACCCACAAGTTAAAGGGCTATTACAACAAGTTGCGTGGTCAAGTTCTGTAGAAAAATTTAATGGGTTCCAAAAAGAAATTACAAAATCATTTTCTAGATCATTTGATGGAGCATAAGTGGAAATTGGAGACATTAAGTTTACCATAACAAAATCATTTGTAGCTGAGGCCACATAGCTACCAAGACAAGGATATTGATGGTTCAAGAATAAGGAGTTCCATAATGAGCCTTGGAAACAAATGCTGAAGAATCTAGGTATGGACATTACAATATTTAGAAAGGGAATTCCAAGCACAACTTTAAAATGTAAATGGAGAAACATGTTATTAATTTTGCAAAAAATTAGAACATGTGAAGGTAGATTCGGTACAATGTTTGTTTACCATATCAAGCTGTTAATGAATTTCTTAGATGATGGAGAGATGAATCTACCTTTCTTTTTACTCAATAGCCTGAAAAGAATGGCTTCCAATGTTCAGAAAAGAGTTTAATTTCTAGAAACTACTCTCCACCACCATGGCTTAGTAAAAATGCTGATTGAATTCCACTTGAAGAAAATAGGAGATAATTGGGAAGAGTTTCTTTTAAGAAATCATTTTCAAGAAAGAGAAGAAACATCATCTAAAGAAGAAAATTTTAGGAGAAGCAGAAGAAGAAAAATTGATAAAGCTGTTGAAAATAAACATGATACACCATCACAGGAAGAAAGTGAAGAATTGATTTCTGAAAAGTTGACAGAGATTAGAAAAAATATTAGGGTCAAAAGAAAAGAGAAAATAACAAGTGAATATACTGATGAAGAGAATGAAAATCCACCAAATTTAAGGAGAAGTTCTAGACTCAAAGGAAAGTTGAAAAAGACGCTGGTTAAGAAAATAGGAATTATAAATGTTGAAGATGAAGAAACTTTGGTTCAAACAATAGTTGATAGATCTCCTTTACATCAGTTTGAAGAAGACCCTAACAGAAGAACTCCTGATATAGACCCAACTCAATAGCATATTTATGATTATGTGGAATCTTTGGAAAGAAAGGCCTCAGAGAATAAAGAAAGATCCCTCAGTTCACAAGAACCTCCAATAGAAACCCTAAATAAAGATAATTATGAATTGGAGATACTGAAGAGACACATTATGAGAATGAAATCTTGAGAGAACAAGTTAAATTGAAGAATTCTATGAATAATACTCTCACTCTGCAAATGGGGACATTGCAGAAAGAAAACAGGAAGCTAAAGAAGAGGAATAGGAAATTGAACAAAGCCCTTATAAATATCAGGTTTAAATTACTCATGAAGAAACCCAGAATGACACTCGCTACCAAAAGAAGCAGAAAGATAAGGCTGGATGTTCTAGCAGAGGTTTCAGAGTACATGGAATAAGTTTTGATGAAATTACATGAGGACATGCAATAGTTTTGTAGTGGGGGTATGTTAAGACCTAGAATTGTCTTCTCTTTTACAAACCTTCACTTCAATCCATCATTATTTTATCACTTCATAAGCCTAAAATCAATGAGGAATGATTAGGATTGCTTAAAGGTTACATACAAATGATTAACATGTTGTATTTTTGTGGTTTTTACTGTTTTAATAATTTTGAATAGTTTAGCTACAAAATACAAGCATTCCGTAGCCATACAAGCGTTCCACAGCTATTTTTGTGTTTAAGTATGATGCAAGTGTCAATTGAAGAAAATGCAAACATGGGTAGTTCTCAAATATTCTCTACATGATTCCTTCCTATCCAAGAGGATTAAATCGATAGTTTGAGGTGTCTAATCCAATAGTCAACGCAAGAGTCAGAGAGATTGTTTTCTACAGGAATTACGACTGCTGATTTTCTTTGTAGCAAATCATGAGTCTTAAAAGAGTCCCAATCAAATTATAATTTGAAGATTACACCTGTACCTATTTCTGTTCGACATTAGTTATGTAATTTGCATATAAATTAAGCTCTGTCGAACCGAGAAGGGACGGTTAATAACATATTTATAACTACAGTGATACTCTATTTTTTTAAACTTTGTTTTAATAAATGATATTAGCCTTTGATGTTGTTTTTATTACAACCTTAAGGAGCTAAATAATTGCACCAAATTGGTAGCAGAGGGCCCCTGCTATCTGAGGTGGTTTCTTATGTTTTCTAGCTAAGTTATTTCAATTTTTGTTTAGCGTCTCTCTTTTGTTTTTGCTTTTTATATTGGTTTCATAGTCTACAATTACTGTATCTAACTGAGTTCAGTCTATTGAATAATAGTGAGTGACTTACAGGCACAATAATTGCTTAGAATTTTATTTCATGTCCTTTGCTTTCCTAATTTACAGTCGTTGAGTTTCAGTGAGTTCAGTCTATTGGATAACAGTGAGTGACTTAAAGACATAGTAACTGTCAGGCATTTTATTCATGTCATTTTCTTTCCTAATTCATACTTGTTGAGTCTCACTGAGTTCAGTCTATTGAATAATAGTAATTGACTTACAGACATGGTAACTGTCTAGCATTTTGTTTCATGTCATTTTCTTAATCAGTTTAGATAGAAGATTCTCATTCCATTGCAATTAATCTCTTTCAAAGACATTTTAATTAAACTTGAAATTGAATAGAATATGTAAGAATGGTTAAATGAGTAAGATTTAGATGTAATGTTTTAAGTTATCAAATGTTTTAATTTCTTTAATTTTCAATTAATTTATAAGATCCATGGATTAGGTTTTCTTGTTTCACCTTTTTTTAATTAGAAATTAGATTTCGAAATTTTCCATAAGACTTTGTTTTCTTTCATAGAAGGTTAACTCATTTTACAACATTTCATTTTCTTCCTTTTTGATTAGATCTAGTCTCATCTTTCTAGTTTAGAATAGAACACCAAGGATCAAAACATAAAACCCAAAAACAACAATAAAACATTAAAACAACGAAGTAAGAAAAGGGACACTTAGGCACATATAGTGCACCACAATTCATCAAAGTTACAAATCCTGGTTGATAATTAATGTTAACAATTTAGGACACTAAATTGACTAAACAAGAGTATCAGTGAAAGAGTATCAGGATAAAGAGTATCAATTCAAGGTCAAAGTTTAAAGTTAAAATCAAATATTACAAAGAAGAAATAAAGCTGCGAGCATGAAAGACACCTCATTGTCCAGCTACAACCTTTGTTGAAAAGAAAAGAGAGAAAGAAGTAAAAAAATCAAGACATCAAACACATTATTTCAATAAAAAAGGGATAGCTATCATTAGTTAGAACGTTGTCACTATCTTCTTGCATGAAGATACTTCTTTTCCATGAATAATTCCTAATTTTTTTTAGGATATTTTGAAAAGAGTTTCTGTATAAATACTTCTCATTTGGAAGTATTGAGTGTGGATGAATTGCTGAACATTTATATAGTTGTACTATTTTGAACTTAAGGGTCATTGTACCAATTTCAACTCAGCAGACTGGATCAAAGAAATAAAGCATCATATTACAAGATTCATGTGTTGGGCCACTATAGTGAAGTATTTTCACTTGTTTCCTTGTCAATTTATTATTTTTTTCATCAATACTTGAATTTTGTTCTAAATGTAAATGATAAATCAAGAATTTTCATTTCAGAATATGTTAAAAGCACGTTGTTTTGACTAATTATCATTTTTATGTTTTCTACTGAAATATAGATTAGGGAACCCTTAATTTCTCCCTAGTTTCAATTGACCTCTGCCTTTCATTCATAATTTGGATTTAAGAACCCTTAATTGCTCTTTTAACCCAATTAAAACCATTTTCACCATCAGCCTTGAAGATCTGAAGTAACTTAGCTATCTTTCCCAGTAAACATTTCCTTTTGGAGATTGATCTTAATCTAACTTCTTGACACATTGACTCCATTAGCCCAATGGAATACATACCTACAACTATTCATCTGAGGAAGTGATTTCACCACCAAATCAAATCAAAATCCAAAACCAATTTACCCTACATACCTAGCCTAAAATCAAATACAATCAACAAATATAAATCATATAGAGAGAGCCCTCTCTAAGTATTAGGAAGGCTAAATCCTAAGGTTCAAAAGTAGGTTTGTGGTTACCTCTAATTTTATTTAAGCTAAAATAAAAAATCTCACAACTTTTGAGAATTATTGGAGCGATAACATGATACACACCATGTTTATCCCAGTTAAATTTGCTGTGATCAACCTTCCATTATTTTGCTACATTCATAGGGTCTTCATTTTCTTTCAAAAACTTCTCAAGAAAATATTTATCATAAACCTTCTATAGTACTTGTAGATGGTACATAACACACAAATCTTCAGGGGTAATTGAAACCACGTCTTCTTGTCTTGAGTTCTTGAAAGTTCTATCTATGTAATTGACATTGTCAATGACCCATCTCACCTTGTCATTATATGGTAAAATATTCGGTCCTACGGTTATCCTGTGTAAAAAGGAACACGCCACCGTGAAATATGAAGGCTTAGATGAGTCAGGTGCATCTGTTGTTCCTACTTTTTTCAGTTCCTTTGGTTTCCCCCCTTCGATAAAATTGCACATTGCTTCCAAGGAAGTGGTTTCACTGTCCTTAATGCAAGTAGTATCTGATAAGAGTGGAGGCATATTTGTGACCTCGGTGGTGCATTTTTGGGCCATTTATTTTCCTTTATTCGTCATTTTTGCTGATATTTATTTCTCGAGTGATTTCATGAATTCAAGCAAAAAGGGAAATCAGAGTAGAGATGAGGAGGAGAGACGAAAGGAGAAAAAAGAGTTTAATTACCATAAATTTTAAACCTGGCGTTTTTATTTGAAAAATTCCATAGAAAGATATTAATCTTTTCGAGTCCTGAATCCATGAATGCCATTAATATTTCATTAAAAAAAATTCAAATGCTTTGCGTGTTTTACCATGAATGTCTAATCATGAAATTTGTATCATGTGATATTTTTAATGGATGAATAAATTAAGCATCATTTCTATTGCTTCACGATAAATTATATATCACAAATCACACATCGTATAGGCATTGATATTATATATCTTGACCGTGAGTGCTTGCAAAATGTAATCTACGCAAATCATGTATCACATTGTATTTAAGCTAACATGACTTTTCATTTAGTTTGATGTTGCGGGATGAGATACGCGATATAACTGAAAGTATTGTGCTTTATCAGATTCTTTTCTTATATTTATCATTTGTTTTTTGTTCTATCGGGTCTGATATTATCGCATTTCACTTTTCGAATAATATTTCTATTTTTTCATTTTTAGGAAGGAGCGATGAGATTTATGTTTAAAAGGGATTTTTTTCCTTTTTAACGGGAAATTTGTAGATGACTTGAAAAGGGTCTTATCACTATCACAATCCACAAGTTGTATGTGTGTTTCAACATTGATACCTTAGAAATTTACGATTTGCGCTTAAGCAGAAAACATTTCTTTCCTTTTATTTATAAAGTTTTTTAAAACTTAAACAAAAGCAATGTAACGCATCCTAAGCTTCCTTTTTTTTTTTAAGGGTCCCCATTTATTATTCACAACTTTAATGGATGTAAAATAAATGTGGGGGGTTGTTTCATATTACAACAATTGGCGATTCACTTGGAGAACCAGTTATCTCGGATAATTTTAGAATTTCTGTATTTTTCAAAATAAAAATAGTTCAAGAAATGTAAATAACATGAAATTTAAAATAAGTAATATTTCTCTGAATCATAAAAAGAAAATCACTTCATTACTATTCACTTGATATCCTCTTAAAGGTGAAAATTCTTTTGGGTAAATCAATTTTTACTGAGTTAAAGGTTAAAGTAGTAGACAATTTTTGCAGATTAGTTTTAAAATATCCTCATTTGTCACAGGTAGAGCCTCTGCTGCAATTAGGTATTAATAACCTTGACAGGGTTACCTTTTAACGAGTCAATTATTCAGTAGCTCATCCAAATAAGAATTCAATTTTTAAAGATAAATCCTAGGTCATATACTTATTCTTCTTTCCTCTTTTTTATTTTGCTACTTAAAAGTCATTGTCTTGGTTTGGTGGCCAAATAATGACAATACCATTCATTGGTTGTAACTTAGCTGAACAAGCTACCTCGTGATGAGACCCCTTGTCTTTTGATTAAAATAATATTAAGCCATTGCCTTGTTGCGATATGCAGTTTTGGTAATGTTAGTTAGTTATTCCCCTGTGAACATGGTAAGCATGCTCGTGATGAGATAACCTATATTTTAAGCTTTTTGAAAATTTATTTCATAATATTAGAACTTAAAAAGAGAAAAAATTATTGGATGGGGATAATGATTGACTCCTTAAGAGTTTCTAGATGACAATTTTAGAGTTAAAAATGGCTATCTACAAAGAGTCTTTTACTTGGTTAAAGACAATTTTCTTGACAGATGATAGATCAAAAGTATTTTATAAACCTGGAGGTTTCTCAAAGAAGAAATAAATTTTTGAAAAAGAAGAATTTTTCAGAGAGCCAAAACTTTTTATTTTTCAAATGTTATAAATATTTCTTTAACAATTACTATTTATAAAAGTGGAAATAATAAAATATTCAAAGAAACTTTATTGTGAAGTCAATAATTATACTATTTCAACAAAATTTTCTTATAAAATGTAAAAAATATAATGTACAATGGATACAAGAGGTTATCTTCTATGAAAAGCATTTCTTCAAAATTTTCCCATTTACAGGCAAGGATTCTTTCCTGTGTGATAAATCTTGCAATAAAAATTTTGATGGGCTGATTTTCTCAGTAATATGAAATGGTCCAAGCCAAATTATTTGGAATTTGTTATGCTTACGCTTTTCCTCATGTGATTTTTCCCACTTCAATACTAGGTCTCCTCATTGAAATGATTTTGGGCTAAGAGAATGTGCATCAAAGGAAGTCTTGACTAACTGCTGATGGTGAGCATGTGTGATTTTGGCTTTATTTCTTACTTATTCAAGTTTGAGGATCTATGCTTGACTTAATTGCAAAGAAGAAGAAGGATTTTATTCAATAAACTAGACTAGGGATAGAGAAGGAATATCTACGCTTGTGGAAAGAACAATTTATTTCCCATAAACTAACTAAATGGAGAAGTGCATATTGAAGACTTCTTTGTAATCCGGTTTCCCATAGAGAAAATGTTAAATATTTGTGCCAATTCTTATGACTTTGAACAACAATTTATTTTATAATACTAATGAGATTTGTTTTGGTTGATTCTGATGGACCATTTCCCTGAGGATAATAGTTAGCATAATATTTAAGTTTGAAACCTCATTTAAGAGAAAAAATCTGTCATTGCATTGCCTGAGAAATAGGATGCATTATCAAATATTAAGGTAGTTGGTATAAAAAATCTGGTAATGATAAATTCATCAATGAATTCAATTATGTTCTCAAAATTAGTTACCTTTAGTGGAATTTCTTCCACCCATTTTTTAAAATAATCCGTTGTTGTAATAATATATCTATTTTGGCTTGAAGAGTGAGGAATGATGTCACCTATTATGTCTAGTCCCCATTGTTCAAATGGTTGTTCAATGTTGACTGGATATAACGGTAGTGCAGGTTTCCTTTTTCTTCCATTAGTAGTTTCACAAGTTTTATATTTTGTTACATATTGATGTGCATATTTAAACAAAGTTGGTCAATAATAGCCAGCGTGTAGAATTTTGTGTGCCATTGTGTCTCCTCCAAAATTTCCACCAGCTAAGTTGCCATGGAGTTCCTACAAAACCTTTTATGACTTGAATTTTTCTAGACATCTTAATAGGATAGATTCATATTTTTTTCTGAATAAAACATCATTGATGATCTGATATTGTTTTTCTTTTAATCTTAAGACTTTATTCTTTTTGTAATTGAGCTATAGAGTAGCATATCCATTTCTTAAATAAAATATAAGATCAACATTTTGAGATTCAGTATCATTGAGGCTTACCTCAGATATATGTATATCATTACCTGGATCTTCTTCTATTGGTGAATGAAATGCTCCAACCAACATTCTGCAAAAACCTTGACCCCTGATAATTTTTGCTGGTCTAATTTCTACATAATATTCTTGTAAATGAGTTACCTAGTTGGCTATTTTTTCTCCCACTTCCGTTTGCATCAATAATTGTCCGACTTATCAAAATGGAACTATGATTTTGGTGTGAGTTTTTAGGAGAAATGGCCTAAAATGTTTTATTTCTTTAAAGAAAACAAATGCCTATTTTTTAACAACAGAATAGTTCAATTAAGCACCTTGTAAATTTGAACTTAAGAAATAAATAGGTGCTTCAATATTTTGTTCATTAAGTTGTGTTAAAACAACTTCATATAATGTTTCTGAGGCAAATATATATAATACAAAATGGTTTTAAAAGTCAGGAGTAACTAGAGAAGGAGCATTGATGATAGCCTGCTTGATTAATTTAAATAGCTCCCTTTCAATGTGACTCCATTTAAAGATTGAATTTTTCTTGATCATGGATTGTAAGGAAAAAACTATTTGTGAAAAGTGAGGAAAAACCTTTTTACAAAATCTATTTGACCCAAGAGAGACTGCATTGATTTCTAATTGTGGGTAAAAGAGATTTTCTCAACATCTCTAGTCCTTTCTGAATCAATATAAATACCTTTTTTTCGTACGACGAATCCTAAAAGCTTACCTTTACTCAAGGAAAAATAATTTTTTTTTGCGTTTAGAGAAATCCCATATTTCATGCATCGTTCAAATATCTATTTAAGGTCGTTCAAATGGCTACTTATTTTCTTGGAATAAACAGTGATATCATCTAAGTAAATAACAACAAATTTGTTAATGAGTCCTTTAAAGGTTATATCCATAGCTCTTTGAAATGTGGCATCAACATTAATCAAACCAAAAGGAAGTTTTTGATAAGAATATGTTCCCCATTTTTTTCTAAATGTAGTCTTTAATCTATCATCTGGATGTACTAGGATTTGGTTATATTGTGAAAATCCATATTTTGAAAATCCATCAAGAATTGAAATAATCTTAGAACTGGCTATCTTTTGCAATACTTGTTCCATGGTTGGTAATGGGAAGTTATCCTTCAGGCAAGCTTTGTTTAGATTTCCAAAATCTATGCATATGTGAATATCTCCATTCTTCTTTATAATAGGCACTAGATTGGAAACCCATTTTTAATGTCTAACAAGAAATATGACATGAGCCTTGAGAAGTTTTTTTGAGTTCAGATTTTATCTGACTTTCAAGGTTCGGGTGGATTTTCCTTAGTTTCTGCTGTACTGGTTTTTCATTTGATTTCATAGGTATAGTGTGTTGTATAATAGAGGTATCATAAGCCTTGAGATCAGAGTAATCCCAGGTGAAGATTCCTTTGTATTTCTTCAGCAACTGAATGCATGATGATCTTTCATGGGGAGGTAAGCCAGGACCTAGATTCATTTTCTACAGCTTTTCATCAGTACCGAGGTTTACTAATTCAAAGCTCAAATTTGAACTTTGAATTTTGGCATTAGTTATATTTTTAAATATATCCCTGAGATCATAAAGATCTTCTAGCTTAACCAAAGATTTGGGTATTGGATTTTCTTTAATTTTTTGCTTTAACTAAAGGTCATGCTCATTTTCATCTAATATTTGATCATCATATGACCCTTATGATGTCAAGAAATCAATAATATTATAATATTTCTTGAATAATCTCCAATTGGTGACATTTTCAGGAATGGATGGTCTAAAAATCAATTCAATGGAGAATCTGTCCAGACTAAAACCTTGAGATGGTATGAGTTTTGATGCAACATTCATTAATATATTGGCACTAGAATTTTGCAATCTGGGAATAGGGAAATATTAAAGGCCAAAAAATTATCTTTGAGATCCTAAACCAATGTTTGATAATGTTTAAGATGTCCAGAAAGGAAGTGGATAGTGTTTCTTACCTATTTAATAATGATTCATGAGTCTCCAAACACTTCAAATATTTCACATCAAGACTAATTGCTTTATCCAATCCTTGTACCAATGCTTCATATTATGCAGTATTATTTGTACACTCAAATTATAATATGCAAGATAATATGATCTTCTCTCCTTCTGGGCTAACTATAATACAACCATCTCTTGCACCATCATTAGATTTGGAACCACCAAAGTACAAAGCCCAAAACAAAGCTTTGGCTACTGGTTTATTTACAAAAAATTTCCATTTGGAAAGATCTGTTTGTGAGAAGTTTTCAATTTGTTGAATGACAACATTGTCTAAGAAGGGGGATTATTGAGCATTAAAATTCCCTAAAAATTATTCAACTAATTAATTGTTGATAATATTATTGGTGAATGCTACTAGCTCATTGTTACCTTCAAATTCAATTAATGTATGTTTCATGTGTTTTTCACGATCAACTCAAATTTTATTTGGTTTTCCATTATAAGGTAACCACACGTGAGACCAATCTGTAGAAAAATATCCATGGAGTTTTTCAGAACAATCTCTACTCAAAATTAAGCCATAGAATTCTAGAATATCAGGTACTAAAATGTCAATAATTTGACTAAATTTGGGATTCGAAGAAAGTTAGATACTGAATGAATTTATTTCCTCGAGAACTTCAACTTTGTTTCTATCAAGTTGTACTATGTGAACAACAGATTATTGAGGAGTGATATTCAACTTAGCACAAACTGTTGTTGGCATTATATTAGAAGAAGCCCCTGAGTCAATCAAACAATTGTGAAGATTCATGTTGTAAATTTCGTATGTTAGAAGAAAAGGAGGTGTATGTGAATTAGATCTATCACTTATAAGGATGGCATCTGGAGGATAAACCTTATTTGAAGAAGTAGGAGGTTTGCCTGAACCATTTACAGGCTGAGATATAACAGTAGTGGTTAATGGTGAAGTAAGAACTGCATTCAACTCTCTAAGAAATATCTTCAATTGTTGTTTCAATTTTGTAAGTTCATGTAGTGAAATATTTCCCTTTACTTTCTTCATATCTTCAAAAATATTATATTCCACAGTGTTAGAAACTACCAAATTTTTTGATGTAGATGGATAATTTGTTGAAGGTGGACTAGGATGTGAAACCTTAGAAGCAAATTTCTTATTAACTGATTTATCCTTTGAAGCTGATTTTGAAGTTTTCTTCTTTTGACTTGGATGGCTATCTTCATTAGGAACCTTTCTTCTAGTAGAAATAGGAAAAGATTATTCTTGTTTTTCATTTGGAAGGATAAAGTACCACATGTTATTTAGTTCAACTACTTCCTCTTATTCGATGTATTCTTCCTCAGTTTCTTCATCTTCTGTTTCTAGGTCAGACTCAACATAAGATATAATGTTGGGTGGCTAAGAATTAGAAAACTAATTTCTCTTGAAATATCTAAAATATTTCTTAGCATTGGAGTTTTCAGAAACTTGTTCTTTGATATCTACCATTTCATTAGTCATGGTTTTTAGTGCTTTCTGGAGGCCTTCTACATTAAAAGGATCTTTTGGTGGATTTTTCTTAGAAACATCTCTGAAAGAGACTTTCTTGGATTTTTAGTCCTCTTGAGAGCTTTTATTTTCGAGAGAAATTATACGTTTCTCTACAGACAAGGACTCTTTCATGTTTTCTGCTAATGTAGCTAGTTTCGCTCTATCTACAAAAATAGTTAAATTAGAGGGAAGAGAAGATATATGCCACTCAATTTTAACATCAGTGCCAGGAACTGGCATAGTAGGGATTTTATTGAGTAATTTATTGAATCTAGAATTGAAGTATTTAATATTTTCTCCCATTTTTGCCTTGAGATTTGATAATTAATTGATAAGTGATACAATGGTTCTATCATCTCCAAACTTAGCTAAGAATTGTTCTTCAAATGTATCCTAACTAGTTATAGAGCAAGCTGGTAATTAAAAACACCACGATCCTGCAGATCTTGTAAGAGTATATGGGAATAATCTAACCACAAAGTCTTCTTTAGTAACTTCATTTAAATTGATGGCTATCATATAGTTGTGAAGATGCTATTTTGCTGGTATACCATCATCAGGATTAAATTTGGGCAACCATCTTTCAGGATGCTTAGGAAGTGGGTGAAGAGGATCTTCCATTGCTACAACACTTGGATTATTCCATGGTTTTATTTGTGGTGGTGGTTGTTGTCCTACCATGATTGTAGGAGTATGGATGGATGAAAATATGAGAGATATGTGAGTGGAAGAAAAGTTAGGTTGACTACCCGAACTAGAATAAATACCACCAGTAGTTTGAATGAGAATTTTGTAACATGTCGGAGAAGTGAATGGATATGAGATGAGGAATTGGATAAAATATGACTAATAGATTTTTGTGATCTATATTTCTCGGTATTATTTCATAAATAAGTAATGGGAAATTCCAAATGAGGAACTCCAATTTTCTCACTTATAGAACAAGTCAAGGTTCTTCTGGGTTGTAACACAGATGAAACACTTTCTTCAAATGGTTGAGATATTGCAGGTTTTTTAGCTGAAATAGAGATTTGTTTTAACTTATCTATTAGAGTCTGAACTTCTAGTGATTCAAATTTGTAATATGAATAAAGTAATCCCTAGGATATGCTAGGGGATTTTGTAGAAGATTGTTCAACTTTTGATCTTAAAATAGTAATTCTGGATGGGGATCCAAAATTTTAAGGGGATATAGAGGGAGAACGGCTATAAGGATGGCTTCTAGGTTTTTTATTAGTTTTCCTTTCCATTCATGTATGGCCCTCCTTCAAGAACCAAAATGTTGAAGCCCCAGAATTCCATTGCAACAACATGGGGGATAACCACCTGGTATGGAACTTAAAGCAGCTCCTTTTACATTTGGTATAGTGGCCCCGACTAGGGATAATGGGACTAGTTTCCTAAGAAAGAAATTGATATGATGATGATGGGTTTGATACAAGGTGAAATGAAAAAGACTTTAAACTAATGGAAATTATCTATCTAAGTAACAAACACATGCATCTATTTAATCTAATTATTTAACTTAAACTATATAACCTGGGAAGAATTACCATCAATGTGATCTAAATAGATATCTTACAGTAAAAGGTAATAAAGATCATTCGATTACTGAAAGAGATGAAATCATGTAGGATAATTCTTTTTACTAAATAGTTAGTAGAAATAATTATGTAATATATATCACATATATCGATTGCTTTATATGTTTGGCAAGGGATCAAAACTGAAACATTTTACACAATTGCATGAACGATAAATTGTAAATCAATTTGCATACATTTCACAATATAAAGATAAATGATTGTAAAATCATAATCAAGACTTAATCATAAAGGTAATAGTACTAGATATGATACGTTTTTCTCATGAAATCCATAATATTGACCTGCTTCGTCTCAATCCAAATATACTTTAAGAGTAGAAAAGTGCAATTTCAGTAAAGCATACTCCAATTTTAAAAAAAATAGATCATGTTCCATATATTTTATCAAAATCATTCATAGAAGTATATAAGAGCAAGATTTCGCAAATTTGTTTTTGAAAAAAATCTGGACCACTCTCTAAATACATGAGATAGGGTTAAATACTAAAATAAATACGTCAAAAATAGATTATTACACAAAAAGTTGATAAGGTTTCAAACAACCTTCCTCATAACAAGTAAAATAAACTAAAATATAAAATCTAAAAATGACAATACTGCTCAGTTGGTATGTTGTATTTTTGTCACTTGGTCTTTGAGATGGAAAATATCCATCATTGGCTTTAGTTGAGTCGGCTGAGTGATTTGGGATCTCACTTATCCTTTTAATATGAAATTTGAAAGTCTTGGCACCGCCTTTCTCGGGGAATCAGTTAAGGAGAGGAGAGTCATACATTGGTTATGTGGTCCGATCAAGAAATTCAAGTAATTTTTTTGATCCAATTTAGTTATCTGGTTAATTGATTCTGCCTATTTCTCAACGTTTTTGTTCCACTACTTCTCTAATAGCTTGAATTTTGGAATTTCTTTAGCTATACATTCTTCAATATGTTTGGCATTCTGAAGCTATTTATTTTCAGAGTCAATGATCTTTATTTCTACATTGGCTCACTTTGATGCTACTTTCTCTTCCTATTTTAATTGCATTTAACAATCTTTGAATAAAATATCCTTATGATATTTTTTAATCTTTGGGGGATCAACATTATTCCCTTCCTTAGATTCTTTCCAAGACATAAATTCAGAAATTTTCATATCAATCTTTTCACATTCCAAATTTCTGTCTGCCACTTATTGAGTCAATATGTTACTTCATAGTATGAGTTAGTAGCAGAGATTTGTTGGCAGAAATTCTCTTTTTGTTGTTTCAACTATGAATTCCATTCAAGTGCTTCTTTAATGAATTGTTCTGTTTGAGGTTGAATCTTGAGCATTTCCATTTCTAATTCTATTTGTGCATATTTTTTAGAGATGTGCACTTCATGCAACAATTTCAACCTTTCAAATTATTTCTGGAACCGTGCCATTTTCATTTCATCTTTTTTATTGGCATTGTGTTTCTCCTATTCTAGTTGTCTTTCTAGCACTTGGATTCTTTCTTCTCTTTGTCTAAGAAGAATTTTCACTTCTGTTGCTTTATCAATTGTAGCATTTGCATATGTTCCTGTAAACTGCGAAAGTTTAGTAAGATCTTGAGTTGGATTGATAAGAGTGTCTTCACAAAAATATCTAATGACTCATTACTAGGGGCAGCCATTGTTTAATAAATCCTTATTATTTTTCTCTTCTTCACTATAGCTTTTTGATTTGGATTGTATAAACTATCCAATGGAGGTATCTCTTCAATATTCAAAACAATTTCTTCAATAGGGAAGGCTGGGATGATTTCTTGATCTTGTACACCTAGATTTTGTTGAAGTGCTATTTATGTTTCTGGTAACTTCTGAATCTGTTGAGGAGTATGAAAGCTTGATGATCCTTCAGGATTAGGATTAGGTGGTACCTGAAGTTTTTTAGTAAAATTCATCCATTCCTTGCTTAAATGATACACTTGGGATTCGTTGTCACCTTAGGTGTAGGCTAAACATCCTGAATCTCTTTAGAAGATGCCTTCTCTAATGCATCTTCATCAGTTCTTTCCTCGGCATGTGCATTAGTTCCTTTAATTATATCTTTAATTATTTTGTCATTTCATCTTTATTTTCAGATCCATTTTCAGAATTATTTGAATGTTGGGACTCATGTTTAGAATATTCTGAATCCTGAACTGATTTCTCTTGAGACACATCTTCATACATATCTTTTGGATCATCATCTAGGCTGAAAATAGGATTTTTCTCTCTGATTTCCTCTATTTTCAATAGGTCCAATGGGACTATTTCCAATCTATTATTTTTGTATTCATGGAAAGATTTGATATCTGCTACACTGATTCTATTGGATGCCATGTTAAATACCTCTGAAAATTTCTCTGTTCCTTCAAACAATTCATCAAAATAATCTTTCTCATGCATGAATGGTCTAATTTTAAGAGCAGTAATAAAATCTTGGACTACATCGTTGGGGTCATACTGTCTTCATGGTGTACCAACCAGATTCAAAGAGGTAATATTTTCAATCTATTTTCCTGCATGAGTCATATGAAAAATGGAAAAGGCACCACATTGTACTAGAAATGTAGGCTAAATAGACTTCTTCATATCCTTGAGATGCTTGGTTATACAATTTCCTACTGTTTGGTATGCAATCTCCCTACCCAAAATTTTGTCTGGGACACAATAGGGAAAAACATGGAGAGACGCAAGACTCCCGGAAACTCTGATATAAGTAAAATTTTCTTCTCCAAACCATGTGGGTATATGCATAATTCCTGCACTTGTTTCTTTATAAATCCTACGGGCTCTCTCATAAAAAATTATTTGGTGGATAGGCAACATGTCTCCTTGGAAAATTTTATAAAAATGGGAACAAAATTCAGATTCGCACAAGGCATTGTGATAGACATGAATAGGACTAGGTTCTTGACTGGTTCATTTCCAACCCATAATAGGATAATTTGAACATAAAAATATGTCTTCCATAATGTATGAAATCATATAGAAAACAAGGATTGTTCTAGTAGAGAAGACCCTATTATGTTTGTACTCTCTAATAGTCATGGCCAAATTATTGGATAAGATATTGGCCCAATCCATAATGGTAGCATTGATGGCAACGCCTATTAGGGGAATTCATTCAACATAAAATTTGGTGGTATCAGGCTTGGAAAATATCCTACACATCATTGCTGTTATAAAATAGTGGAGTGTTGGTAATTGTGCAATCAGATGCATGCCAAGTTTATCCCGCATAAATTTTATATGATCAACCTTCCATTCTTTTGATACATTCATTGGGTCTTCATTTTATTTCACAAAATTGTTAAGAAAATATTTATCATAAACCTTTTGTGCTACAGACAGATGGTACATAACGCGCAAATCTTTAGGGGTAAATGACCCATGTCTTCTTGTCTTGAGTTCCTCAAAGTTCTATCTGCGACATTGACATTGTCAATGACCCATATCACCATGTCAGTATATGGTAAAATATTTTTTCTTGCGGCTATCCTGTGTAAAAAGAAAAATGTTGCCTTGAAATAGGAAGGCTCAGATGAGTTAGGTGCTTCTGCTCTTGCTACTTTTGTCAATTCTCTTAGTCTCTCCCCTTCGAGAAAATTGTACATTGCTTCCCAGGAATTGGTTCCACCATCCTTACTGCAAGTAGTATCTCAGAAGATTTGAGGCATATCTGTGACCTCAGAGGTGGATGTTTGGGAAATTTATTTTCCTTTCTTCATCATTTTTACTGATATTTATTTCTCAGGTGATTTCCTGAATTCAAGCAAATAGGGAAATCAAAATAGAGATGAAGAACAGACGTAGATGGAGAAAACATAGTTTAATTACCATAGATCATAAACCTGGTGCTTTTATTTGAAACATGCCATAGAAAGATATCAATATTTTTGAGTCTCAAAACCATTGAATGTCGTTAGTATCTTATTAAAAATTTATCAAATATTTTTCATGTTTTACCATATATGTCTAATTAGGAAATTT
The DNA here is from genome assembly GCA_034641835.2 of Pinus albicaulis. Lineage (NCBI taxonomy): Eukaryota > Viridiplantae > Streptophyta > Pinopsida > Pinales > Pinaceae > Pinus > Pinus albicaulis. The sequence continues at coordinate 1,254,018,754 of CM076572.1, read as the reverse complement.
ATATCGTGTCATATTTTTAATGGGTGAATTAATTAAGTATCGTTTCTAGTGCTTCACGATAAATGATATATTGAAAATCGCACATTGTATAGGCATTGATATTGTGTATCTTGACCCCAAATTTTTGCGAAATGCGATCTACGCAAATCGAATATCGCATTTTATCGAAGCTGACATTACTCTTGATTTAGTTTGATGTTGCGGGATGCGATAAGCGATATAAATCAAAGCAATGTGCTTTATCAGATTGGTTGTTGTCTTTATCATTTGTTTGTTGTTCTATCGGGTCCAATATTATCTCATTTCACTTTTCAAAATATATTTCTATTGGTTTTTTTATAGGAAGGAGAGATGCGATTTATGTTTACAAGGAATTTTTTACCTTTTTAATGGGAAATTTGTATATGACTTGAAAAAGGTCTTATCGCTATCGCAATTCAGAATTTGTACATGTGTTCTGACATTGCTACCTTAGAAATTTTCGATTTGTGCTTAAGCGAAAGAATATCAAAGAAAAAAAAAATTTCTTGCCTTTTATTTCTAAAGTTTTTAAAGACTTAAAAAAAATTGAAGTAATACGTCCTAAGCTTTTTTTTTTTAAGTTTCACCATTTATTATTCACAACTTTAATCGATGTAAAAATAAATGGGGGGGTTGTTTCATAGTACAACATGCTCGAGGAATACAGAGATGCCATTGACTGAATCTCTGCCAAAGGCCTCGATATCCCCTGAGGGGTCTACGAAGGAGGCCCTGAGACCATCGCCACTAGGGTCCCCATTTTTCCCCAACAAAATATCGATCCTTAGGCCAATCCTCCTTTGAATGAGAATATCCAAGCGAATGACCTGTCGGGGGGAGGGGCTGGAAGAGGTCGAGGAAATAGAGGCCACAGAAATAGTCGAAATACGGACCAAAGCCACCACCTCCATCGAAACCAGAACTGAAAATATTTTCTTTTCAACAGGAACTTCAATGGTTTCAGGAATTTAAGGAACTATCGGAATATTGAAAATATGGGAGTTCCCTAGAGTTAAGACATGCACTCTCAACATGAGGGTGATGCTTCGAGGTCTGACTCTGGAAGCGAGTCTGAAAATGAAACTGAGCACGTCATAATTCCACCTTTTTACAGGGTAGGGCAGGTGCAACCCCTGGCCTGGATAGCACAATACCCTCTAGGTGTCTAAGGTTCGCTTCACAACATGCCTCGACAGCTAGAGAAACACTTACCCAAGTTCCATCTCGAACAGGGGACATTAGAAAAATATCATATTAGTAACTTCTATCTCACTGTGAAAATGATGAGGGTGCAATACAATGACGTAGCATGTCGGTTGTTTCCGCACATCTTGGAGAAGAAAGCCACTACCCGGTATCACTCTTTTCCTGTTGTCTCCATCCAGACCTGGGAAGAATTCCGCCAAACATTCCTTGAGAAATTTTATGAGGAAAAAACCACTTCTATGCTACTCACGGAGTTGACCACCTTGAAGTGGAAAAAGAAGGAAAAGGTCAAATATTTTAGTCAGTGGTTCACGACCATCCTGAGCAAGTTCCCCTCGAACATGGTCCTTAATGATTCAATCACTATAGACTATTACATAAGGGTCCTGTCGCAAAACATTGTTGTGTTTATTAAACATAAAGCCAAAGTCACCCTAGCCAATATTTTCACCATGGCTCTTGCCCTACAGAAACATATTCTTTCCATAGGAGCTCTAGATCATGACAACCATGAAGATCCCAAATCCATTGGGAAGAAAGCACAACCCTCAGCTAGTAAATTCAAGGACAAGGATAAATACCCCTTTGCATTTGAAAGCATCACTAAATCCCTAAAGCTCCTAACAACTAAATTTTTTGATCTGAAAAGGAAAATCAATGATACTGCCTAAGGTAGAAAACCCCTAAATCCTTTCTTTAGGAAGAACAATAGCACACAAAATCGCCTTCCACCCAATCCAAACGCGAATTTCAACGTAGAAGAGATTGGAAAAGATAACTTATTTTCTTTCCACCAAGCTTACCACTCAGAGAGGACTTGTCCCCAATGGATAAATAACATGAATGTGATGGTGAATCAACTACTAGAAGATCAGACGATAGTAGAACTAGATGAAGAAATTGAGCCAATTGAAGAAGAAGTTTTTCCCCTCGATGAAAATTTATGATTGACGGTTCTGACCTTTTAGGTGATCCGTGGGGAAGAACCTCAATCCATGGCATAAATGAATATGGTTAAAAACCCCCAATCGAAGCCTCCTTGGACCTACAACCTGAAGATAAAAGATCTGATAGCCGATAACACTTTTGAAGAGAAAAGGAAAGCGTTCTTGAGGAAAACCTTGCCCCTGAACAAAGAACAGTAGGCCTCAACTCCTACTTCAGATAAGACCAACGTAACTTCCACCCGGGGTATGCCTAAGGCTGGACCATCCCCAAATTCACCCAGTATGCCCATAGAAGGACCTTCACACCCAAAGCCTAGGTACAACATTATCGAAGACATGAAGAAAACACAGGCCAATATATCCCTCTATGGGCTTGCCCAAATAACCAACCAACACGATTTCATTCTCCAAACTTTTGCTAACCATTCCTTGGTGAGTAGGTCTACCCCCACGTCAAGAACTAGTATTTCTACACCTTCCCAAGCCTCGGTCAACCTCTAGTCCATTCTTAATGTTTTGAATGCTAATTTGCAAGGATTGATGCCCCCATTCCTCCTATCATTTGAGTTTTTTAATTTTAATTTTCATAAATACCTTGTTCATTCTGACACATATACCAAGGTCATGCCCATATATGTATAAAAATGTTGAATATCCATCCTGAGAATACCAATGCTAGAATGATTAAGCTAGATAGGTCCCAAGTTCCTACCATGGGCGAGTTAAATAAAGTTTTAATATGCCTCTCCTTAGACTCTCGATTTTATTAGTGCATCGACATAGTTGTCGTAGACATTCATGAGGCCTATGGTTTAATGCTAAGCCGAGATTGGTCAAGCAAGCTACAAGGTTACTTACCCACAGACTGGTCTCATTTGCAGCTCCCGTACAAAGGGAGGAAGAACCAAATCTGGGTCGATAGAGAGCCATACATGAAGCACACCATTACTGACCTAGAAGCAACCAATCAACCCGTTAGTTTTGTGCAAGAATATTTGGGAATGTGATTATTAGAGGTTGCACTCAGGCGTTACTAGGCCATCCAATCCTCGATCTCTCCGGACGCTCAATTGGAATTACTCCCTTGTCCTACACCTCATCCCATCACTTTTGACATTTCACCCAACACCTCTTCTTTGGGCACACTTTCCATAAACACATGCAACTTGGAAGCACCCCAGAATGAAATTTGGACCCTATACTATGACGACTCCAAGACTCATGAGGGAGTCAGGGCTTCCTGTATCCTGACAAACCCCGAAAAGAACAAGTTTTTGGTCTCTTGCATGTTGGAATTCCAATGCAACAACAATACCACCGAGTACGAAGCACTAATCCTAGGGCTCAAGAAACCAATCGATCTCAAAGTTATTTTCGTGAAGGTAATCGAGGGTTCTGAAATCATCACCTGACAATTACACAACACCATCCAATGTCTATCTCTGCATTTGAAAGGGTATCAACACGAGGTATGGTATTTGATTTTTTCTTTCCACGTTTTTTATATTAAGTCAGTACTTAGGATGCATAACGCGACAATCGATACTTTAGCCAATGTTGGCGCTAGGTTTACCTAGTTAAGGTATGGTTTTCCTATGTAGATTGTATATAAGACCGCAATATTAGACAATGTGACTAATTTCCACATTTTCAATGATGATCAGCATGTGCTAGATTTCATGTTAAATGCATATGTGTTCAAAGATGATGTTATCGAAGAAGAGAAACATGAATTTTCTTTACAAAACGAGAGGGAAGAAGAAAAGGGAAAACTTATACCCAAAGGGGTTGTCTCACTCGAGAAATTCTTTGATTTTCAAAAATTCTTCCAGGGGCCTCCTAATACCAAAGTAGAAAGCTACACCTTATCAAATGAGGAAGTGAACCATAGAATAGAAAATGATCTGAAGTTCATTAATCTCGGTACCATGTGCACCCCCTAGGAGCGGCAGTCATTTATTGATTTATTCAATAAGTATCGAGAAATTTTTTCTTGGACATATGATGAGTTGCAGATGTACGACACACAGATCATCCAATACATGATACCGATGAAGGAAGGCATCAAACCAATTTAACAGAAGCTAAGGAAAGTGCATCCAAACCCAGAGCCACTAATTAAGAAAGAACTCAAGAATTTCCTCGACACTTGCATTATCTTTAAGGTCTGACATTCAACATGGGTGTCAAAATTAGTCCCCGTGCACAAGAATTCTGATGAAATACACTTATGTGTAGACTTCCAAAATATGAACTGTTTGTCTAACAAGGAGAACAACCTTGTCCTCCCCATGGAGTAGATTATTCAAACTGTATTTGGCTCAGATATGTTCTCATTTTTGGATGGGTTCTCAGGATATAACTCAGCACTGGTTACCGAACCCGGCCGTTTGAAGACGACATTCATAACTATGTGGGGAACGTTTGCATTCAGGCACATGCCTTTCAGTTTAACAATGCTAGGGTGACCTTCCAAATATCCATGGATATCACCTTTAGAGGATTAATAGGACCAAATGTGGTGGTCTACCTAGATGATGTCATCATGTTCTGAAAATTAGTTATGACCACCTACACCACCTAAGGCAGATCTTCGAAAGGTGCAGGAAGTATGGAATCTTGTTAAATCCTAAGAAAAGTATTTTCACGGTCTCAGAACGAAATTTTGTCGAGCCAAATTATAATCAGGTACGACATAGTGATTGATACAGACCACGTAAAGGCCATTGCCTAGATTTCTCCCCTAGGTGGTAGGAAATCTATGTAGTCCTTCGTCGGGAAAATCAACTTCCTATGAAAATTCATATTGGACTTTGTACAAATCGTGAAACCCCTACATAACATGATCAAGAAAAACACAAGTTTCAAATGGAATCATCCCGAGAAAGAATCATTTGACAATATTAAGAAATCCATCATGGAAGCACTAACCCTTTACATCCTACATTTTAGCAAAGGCTCTATCTTGTATACTTTTTCCTCAGAATCATCACTAGCGATCGTTCTTAACCAAAAGGACTGTGACCATGATGAACAACCCATATCCTTCATGAGCATAGGGTTACAAGGCACTGATCTGAACTATCCAGACATCGATAACCAGGCGTATGCAATATATAACGCGGACAAGAATTTTAGGCCATATATCCTTAAGAACCATGTCATAGTGTTCATCCCTCACATAATATTCCATTCGCTATTCGTACAACAAAAGCTAGGTGAGTGGCGAGGTAGCTAGATGGTATGCCTTTAGGAATATGGCTTAGAATTCAAACCCGCACACACTGTTAAGGGGTAAGGGTTTTACCGGATGGCTACTGAAATCGCCGACTAGTGGAACAACAATGAAGAATGTGAGGAACATGAAATAGAAATGTACTAGACTAATAGCACGCTCCCACAAGGCCCCCGATCATGGTACTCAGATCTCCTGCAATATCTCGGCCATCGTACCTTGGATCCAACTTTGACAGCCAAGAATAAGCAAGCCATAAGGCTGAAAGATGCATCCTATAAGATGTTACAAGGCAAGCTATTCCTCAAACATCACATCGACATCTTGTTGCATTGCTTGGAGTTCGAAGAATCCCAACGAATCCTAAATAAACTACATGATGGCCTAGTCGGGGGGAATTATGCAGGAGATGCTATAGATCATAAGGTCATGCAGGCCTATTTTCATTGGCCCAATCTATTTAGATATGCTCATGCCTACGCTTGAAAGTGCCCCTCTTGTCAAAACTTTTCCCATAGGGAAGCCTGACCATTCCCTTAACTACATTCTATCGTTATAGAAGAACCATTGTAGTAGTGGGGTTTGGACATGATCAGAGAGATATTACCACACTCCTCAAAGAAGCACTAATATATCGTCACAACCATAGATTATTTCATGACATAGGCTGAGGCAGTACCATTGTTGGGCCTCATAATTGTCACATTTTCATCATATTTATCCTCACCATTCCTCACATTCCATCACCTAATTTAACCATTTAGCATACCATCTCCATGGGGTCACCTCATTATTTTCCAATTTATTTATTTTTAATATTACTAGAGAATGTGTGATTAATTATTGGAAAATTGACATATTTCACAAATATCTTAAATGTGGATGATCTTTGTAAATGTGTAGGATTATTTGGAAGAATTATTCAAATTCCTCTTGAATATTTCCTCCACCATTTCAATAATTCAAAGGATAATTGTTCAAGCTTATTCCAAGGAGAAGATCATGGATATTTGGATAACATACCTTATCCAAGATTTGTAAGAGATGAGTGAGGATTTGAAGGAATCATATATTGTAATTATAGGGATATTGGTTCAAAGAAAAGTGGATTTGTAATTATGAGTTGCTTATCTCGTTTTCAAAGCACTTATGTATTAATAGGAGTGCTCTTTCTCCAAGTGGGAATAGTAATGGAAAATGGAATATAGAATAGGTAGAAGATAACAGAAGAAAATTGAGACTTTGAGATTCTTATTTTCTGAATTTAATTGAAGACAAAATTTATCATTTTCTCGTGCATTAAATAAGTTTCATTAGCTGAAAGTACTCTCAGTGTATGAGGCAAGGGTGGAGGGTGCCCCCATACCAAGCTAAGTACACTTCTTAGTTTATTTCGTAGCTGCAATTTCTAAATTAGTTTGATTATGTTTGATTTATTTATTTTTGAGTATTGATGAATCTAATGATCATTCTTAAACTGCATATGAAAGGACAAACAAGTGTTTAAGTTAAGCACTCTTTCTATCAAATCAAGATTTTGAGTTAGAATTCATCTTCACATGCCTTTATATGCTTTTATTGCTAATGGATCTTAATCTTGTTTCTATTCTGCATACGAAGAGACAAACCAATATTTAGGTTAAATACCTCTTCCATCTGATTAAGATTTCAAAACTAATATTCATTTTTTCCTGTTTTTCTGAATTCCTATTTCACAATAGCATTAATGATAAATGAAATCAATGATGAAGGACAACCAGGACCTCTTTTAGTGAAGAGCCTCTTCAATTATTACTTCATGTATCTTGATCTATTGTTGAGAATTTAGAAACTATTTAAGTTAGATGCATTTCATTTTTTATAATTCATCTTCTAAACTTGACTATGGTTGAAATCCATATATTTTGAAGATTCTTCTAAGTTATACAAACTCGGATTGACAATTAAATGTTCATGTTAATTTACCTAGTAAATTGACCCAACATTTTGGCATCGTTGTCGGGGAAGCATACTTCAACATAGTCAATTAGGAATATTGTTTAGAAAACACATAAAAATAAATAAATAAATAAAATGACAAAAACCGAGTATTTCTTTTAGTTAAAGTTTTATTATGCCTAGAATAGAGATTAGAAGGATAGAGTCATTAAACAAAACCCCCATCAAAATATTAAAAAAAATAAAAACTCATTTTCCCAACAAGATTTAAAAAGACATGATGTTAAAGAAGCCATTTGGAGGGTATATCACGACAAGGATATTCTCAAGTCCTTGTCCACAATTTCAAGTAATCCCGATCCCTAGGGATGAATATTCAATTTAGAAGTTGGAAGAACAAAGTGTCGATGAAGAGGATCCACAAGAAGAAAAACTAAAATCTTCTTCTAGCAAGGAGATGAATGAGTCATGGATCACATACGATGACGATCAAACATTAGAACGTGAAATTGAAGAGTTTCTAGCATGTATATCACAAGAGCTCCTATGCATTCCAGATTTTGAAAAAGTGACACTCCAAGAATTTTATGACATGACAACAAAGAATTTTGTGAATGAGCGCAAAGCAAAAGAAGATCATCTTAAAATTTGGTCACAATACCACTCCATTTTTCAATGTTCTTTCTCATCAAATCCTTATGATCAGATAAATTTTCATGTTCAAGAATTTATTAAAGTATCATTTTCAAACTTGGATGTGGGTTTAATTCTCATCTTGTTACCCAAATGGATGCATTGGAAATTTTCTTATACTTCAGAGAATAATCTATTTTTTTGCAATAGAGTAGGTAGGATATTATTCTCTTCAGTTTTCAATAAGGGTTTTCAATATGCTTGATCAAAGACATTTTTAAATCTGCAAATCACTTTGTGTCCATTTGTTAAAAAAAAATCAATAAAATTTTCTGAGTTTAAGAATTTAATAAAATTTAGTTTCCTTTAAATTTTAGTTTAAAAAATAAAAATAAAAAATTCTCACATAATAATAATATATATTATTAAAAAAACAATTTTTTTTTAAGAAAGCTAACATTTTTAAAAAAATAAGATTCAATTTCATTTTTCTTTTGGAAAAAAAAAAAAAAAAAACTCAAAGTCATTCAAATAACAAATAACAAATAAGAAAAAAATTTAACAACAAAACCAAAACAGAAAGAAAAAAAAAAAAACATATAACAAAACAAAACATTAAACAAATAAAAAATAAAAACACAAAACAAAAATATAAAATTTAACAACAAACAAAAGCGTAAAAACAAAATTAGAAACCAAAAAAAAATATACGAACAATGCAAATCAATACATTAAAAACAAATTTAAAAAAAAAACCAAACATTAAAAATCAAATACAATACAATTAAAAAAAACAAAAACCAATCAAAACACATAAACATCACTCAGCAAATGAATAAAACCACGACCAAATGTCAAAGCCGCTAGCTCCAACTAGCATGAAGACTGAAAAAAAAACTTCTGAATCCTTGAACTATCATCGAAATTCCCATTCTCGTCAACGATTCCAATCCTACCATCGCCATCGTTATCATTGTCGAATCAAGGGTTCCATTCCTTCTCTCCTCCATGGATTTCTCTTTCAGGCTCACTAACCCTAATCCATCTCTGAAATCTTCTGCTACATTATCAATATCGTGATCTCCTATTTCCGGCCGAGTAAAACCGTTCTCTTCCTCGCTGCTTTCCCCAGCCGAGTTTGTTGCCATTGTTGTATGATATCGAAATATTTCACATGCAAATTATCGATTTCTTCTAATCACCTTAGCAGAGACAGAATTTACAAAGGATGAATATAAGCATGTAGCATTTTTTATGAGTAATGATAATTGGATTTTCTGCTCAGAAAATATGGAGGAAATCACGCTTTTCCGATTTGGTTGTCATCACATTTGGAGGAGGCAGTTATTCCAGATATCCCTGCATGCAAGGATTTGATGCATGCTGGATAACCCCAAGGTTGAGGTCATATGGAATACGGAAGTCCTGACAGCTTCTGGCAACAAGAGGGGTTTGCTCAATTGGCTGAATCTGCGTAACACGGTCACCGGTGAGGTGTGAGTCCTGCAAGTATCGGGGTTGTTCTTCACCATTGGGCATGAACTAGCCACCAAGTTTTTGGAGGGGAAGCTGGAATTGGACTCGAACGGTTACATAGTGACAAAGCCTGGAATCACCCAGACCAGTATTCTCGGGGTGTTCGCGGCCGGAGACGTTCAGGAAAAAAAATGCCGCCAAGCGATCACCGATGCTGGCACGGGCTACATGGCAGCATTGGAAGCGGAGCACTATTCGCAGTAGATAGGAGGATAGGAGAGAAAATATATTTGATTGTGCTGGAAAGCTCACAACTATTACTCCAGAAATGGACAGTTCTTGAAAAGGGAGTGGCCTGTATTAGTGGTATTTATGCAAATTTCCTAGTTTTATTCGTAGGGCTTCTATTTTTTTTTTAATTAGCCCAATTATTTCCACTTTGGTTTTCTGGAAAATGAGTTCAAATAGGCATGGATAGTAGCTCTGAATGAACATATGCCAAGAGGTGTTCAATTTCGACAAAGTGTTTGGGTTCATTTCTTTAACTTTGAAAACGGGCTTGCTCTTGCTCTCTCTTTCATTGTATTCTAATAAGAACTCTACGAACTTTTCAAAACTATATATATATATATATATATATATTTCAAAAAAAAAAACAAAAAAATTAATAAAAATATTTTCATTGTTTTAAAAAATAAAATAAATAAATAAAACAAAAACTTAAAAAGAAATTGCTGTCATTCATTTACATTAAAATTCATAAAACCAGCTACTTCTTCCCCAAAAAAATACAAATACCTTTTCAAATGTTTTTAATGATTGTTAAAAAATCAACATTCTTCCAAAACAATAAAAACACTTTGAAAAAGTATTAAGTAATCAAACTATTAAATTCCATGAGGACATGCAATACTTTTTAGTTGGGGAAAATAAAAGTATGTTGGGTTTTCAGAATTGTCATTCATTTTAAAGTGAATTTGTGGGAAAAAGTTTGGATGCATATACTAACAAGTGGAATGAGATTGGTGCTATCTTTAGATCAAAGAGAAGTTTATGCGAAAAGCCTCAACATTACAATGCGGCACCCTTTTCATCAATGATTGATGTGACTCAGAAAAGTAATAATAAATGGACATTTCATAAATTCTTGAAAATGAACTAATTTGTTTTTGAGTCACTTCATACAGGAACGATCGAAGGATATGGAACAAAAATGCGACAATTTTTATGCAAGAATGGTGCTAAGATTTTCAGGGTTGAAGACAATCTAACGCAAAAGTGATTTTTAGAAATCACAATGAAATATGCATCATTGGATGCTTGAAGGAACTAATTCTTCACTACACATATCGTGAGTCATAACATTTCCCATTACACAAAAACCCTTTTGCGTCATGACATGTTTACTCATATTTTTTCTTCCAATCGCCTTAATCATCCCTATGTTGCAGCCATCTTCCATTTTCTTATCCTTCATGACTTCATACACGCCTATTTTTCTAAACAACATACATCATTTCCTTCTTTTTTAGTTCATTTTTTCTTGTCAATAAAAATCCCAAGCTCTTTTTCTATGATTACATTTCCCTACCATATATATTGCCTGATTCTGAGATCTTTTCATCTATAGTCCTACCAATCATTTTGTACAAACTTGCGTTGACTGATGTGGGATTCCCTAAGGCCCACCTTTCAACAAGTCTTGACCCATCAACTTCAACACTTTATTTGGGATAGAGACTAGAGTCATCATTAGTACCTTGATGCTTGTATGCCCTAATGACAGATTCTCTCACTGACAATCATGGGAATACATCAATGTCCCTTGATCATTGGATCTTGCAAGTAGATCGACATCAGATCATCTATTCGAAATTTGCAAGATGTACTTGGGTGCCTTGGCACTCATTGACATCAATAGTGAGTTTGCCTCGCATTGGTTAACAACATACATTAATGGTCGGTAATCCAATGACTTCTTTTCGTGCTCGACACCGACACATTCATTCGCATGACTAGAATTGTACCATCGGGATTTTGAAGCGGGTGAAGAATATAAATTTTTCATGACTACATCAGTAGTTGCGAGAGCATTCCTTCAGTCATATGAGATTACGACAGTTCCACTTTCAGACATCATCTTCAGATTCATGCAACCAAGTAGCAGTATAGATTCCTTCACTTTATCTAGCAGCAGCACTTCAGATTCCTTCACTTCATCCAGCAGCATGATATTCACATGATCCAACAACGCGATATTTTCCTAATCTAGCAGCATGACATATTCTCTCATGCAAATCAGCATGACATTTTCCAGGTCGAGAAGCAACAACAGCAACTACATTCATATTGCATAGTTCATCAAATGTTTGGGTAAGTGAAGGCATGTTATTTTCTAATTTTTAATCAAATAATTTCTTACATGTTGAAAGTAAATGAACTTGGAAAATTCCCTCACCATATTGCATCATCTTTCACCTTTTCGTAAACATAACACGTCTTCAGTTTGGCGGGGGGAATATTCATAACCATTTCATTCCATTCATCATCTCACATATTGTCGACCAACATGACTCTTCCAAACTACACTTCGTTGCAATTGATACATTAATATCTATTTTGGCATGATTCAAAAATATGAGAAAAGGTTTTCCTATACATAGTAATGACTTATCATTTCCATTATATGACTTATCATTTGCAGTACATGTGTTAAAAAAAGAAGAGAAAGAAAAAATAAATGTTGAACCAACATTTGTTATATTCATGGTTGTTAACACAAGAGGCAACCATAGGAAATATCAGTTACAGTACATATGTTTTACATCCTGGAATGATACATTGTTAGTTTCATAATCATGTAAAGCCAAAAGATTTTATCCATGCAAGGTTGCATGAGGGCATGAAACAGGTTCAGTTTGGGGGTATGTTGGGTCTCATAATTGTCACATTTTCATCATGTTTACACTCACCATTCCTCACATTCCATCACCTCATTTAAACATTTAGTATACCATCTCCATGGGTTTGCCTCATTTTTTTCCAATTTATTTATTTTTAATATTATTAGAGAATGTGTGATTAGTTATTAGAAAATTGGCATATTTCACTAATATCTTAAATGTGGATGAGCTTTGTAAATGTGTAGGATTATTTGGAAGAATTATTCAAAATCCTCTTGAATATTTCCTCCACCATTCCAATAATTCAAAGGATAATTGTTCAATCTTATTCCAAGGAGAAGATCATGGAGATTTCAAGGAGAAGATCATGGAGATTTGGATAACATATCTTATCCAATATTTGTTAGAGATGAGTGAGGATTTGAAGGGATCATATATTGTAATTATAGGGATATTGGTTGAGAGAAAACTGGATTTGTAATTATGAGTTGCTTATCTTGTTTTGAAAGCACTCATGTATAAATAGGAGTGCTCTTTCTCCAAGTGGGAATAGTAATGGAAAATGGAATATATAATAGGTAAAAGATAGTAGGAGAAACTTGAGACTTTGAGATCCTTATTTTATAAAGTTAATTGAAGGCATAATTTATCATTTTCTCATGCATTAAATAAGTTTCAGTAGCTAAAAGTACTCTCAGTATACGAGGAAAGGGTGGAGGGCCCCGCCACACTGTAATAACTACACTTCTTAGTTTATTTCATAGCTACAATTTCTGAATTAGTTTTCTTATGTTTGATTTATTTATTTTTAACTATTGATGAATCTACTGATTATTCTTAAACTGCATATGAAAGGACAAAAAAGTGTTTAAGTTAAGCACTCTTTCTATCGAATCAAGATTTTCAATTAGAATTCATCTTCTCATGCCTTTACATGCTTTGATTGTTGATGGATCTTAATCTTGCTTCTATTTTTCATATGAAGAGACAAACTAGTATTTAAGTTAAATACTTTTTCTATCTGATTAAGAGTTCAAAACTAAGATTCATATTTTCTACTATTCTAAATTCATGTTTTCACAATAGTAGTAATGATAAATTAAATAAATGATGAAGGACAACCAGAACCTATTTTAGTGAAGAGCCTCTTCAATTATTACTTCATGTATCTTGATCTATTGTTTAGAATTTAGAAATTATTTAAGTTAGATGCATTTAATTTTTAATAATTCATCTTCTAAAATTGACTGTGGTTGAAATCCATATATTTTGGAGATGCTTCTAAGTTCTAAAACCCGAGTTTGATAATTAAATGCTCGTGTTAATTTACCCAGTAAATTGACCCAACAACCATTACGTCAAATCAATGACCAGGAGGTAATAAATTTAATTACTCAGTACATCATGACCGGGTACGGTGTCCCAACCTCTCTCGTCTTTGATAATGCTAAGTATTTTTCATCATTTATGGTGTATGAGTTCTCTTTCGAAAATGGTATTTTTTTGAAACATTCCACCAATTATTACCCACAGGGGAATGGGCTAGCTGAGTCGACCAAGAGGAACCTAATCTAGATCATCAATAAAAATTTTCTATCCCAACAACGAAAATAGCACAATTCCCTTAGAAACACTCTCTGGGCTAATCGAGTCACACCCAAGCCTTCTCTAGGGACCTCCCCTTTCTTCCTGGTCTACAGGAAAGACACCATCCTTCCCTCGAATATTTCCTTTCCTGCCCTGCATTTATCCTAAGAAACACATGACACCCCATGTCCTGCCTTGCAATCCCACATAGACACCCTATTGAAGCTAGAGGAGGAAATACTAAAGGCCAGAGATAAATTTTCCATTCACCAAAGCCAAATCAAACAATGGTTTGACAAAAAATCTGTCGGGAATAAGATGTTTGAGGTTGGAAATTTTTTCCTCAAATGGGACAAGGCCCATGAAGGAAAATGGAAGCATACTAAATTCCAAGCCTTGTGGATGGGACCACTTCAGATCAAAGAAAAGGTTGGCCAATACACAAATAGACTACAAACCATGGAAGGGAGGATTGAAGCCCTCCCGATGAACAACCACGACCTAGAAAATTACTTCACCTGACATCCCTCGGGCTGTATCCTCACTCTGTATCATAGTCTTAATTTTTTTACTTTATCGCATTTGTTATGTTTTGTTTGTTTTTGTTTTTTTTTTCAATAAAAAACTTGCCTCGAGTAAGTTTCTAGAACATCACTCTTCAATTATGCCTTTGTTCTAAGGATTAGCACAATCGTTACTCAATCGACAAGTTACACCTAAATCTCTCCATGCAAAGAGTCAACCCAAAAGCCCATTTTCCCTAAAAATGTATTGGAAAACTGCTTTGTGGAGGAAAATCGACTAAAGCAAGAGATCGTAGTGCAAGCGTCTAGTTCTGTGCGTTAACTCAAAAATTGATATTGAAAGTTGACTGATGAGGTAGGTGACTTGGTGAAAGGGGAAAGAGATAATCTTGAACAACGAAAGGGAATTCAGGAAAACCTAAAAGGTCTCTCAATAAAGGCCATGAGCAACCTCTCTTGCAAGTAAAATAAGTCGGGATCCATCATATGCCCAAGCAGTATTTTACACATACAAATAAGTGCCTTGAGCACATACAAATAATTTCTACAAGCAAATAAAATCAGGGTAAAGGATTGAGAAAGGCTTCTTGCATAGAGAGGCGATGCGACGACTCTACCGTGGTACTGTTCAGGCTTGTTGATAGCAGAGCAACGTTCGTGACTCCTAGGTGGTGACTTTTCCCGGGCTATCCAGGCTCACTAGCAGTGGACCAATGCAAGAGACAAATAAATTATATCAGATCCCTTTAAGCCCATGTTGTTACTCCAACCCATTTTTTCCAGTCTCTAGAGATAAAACATGGTGGGCAGCAATTCGAGTCGATGCGACCAAGGGAGGTTGATGCAAAAAGGCTAGAGAGGGGGCTAGCTGGACCACAAAGGCATAAGGAATAACCTTTTAATCCCCCCCGCCCCCCTCCCTCACCCCCACCCCCCAAGTTATTAAGTGTAAGGATAGATTCGAGGTTCTATGAGTGAATCACCAATTGTTGTAGCCGCTACAACACACTCTGAAATTTAGCATCATTCTGATATTTCAAAGCCCATGTTGCTTTTTATGGCATGCATGAGGACAAGTTCACCACCAAGAATCAACCCTAGGCCTAAAGGGTCCACCGCAAGTAGGTAACCTATGATCAAAAGCTGGTTTTGGATGATTGATTTTTTCTTCTAAGTGTGGTCACAAAGTCAAATTGTTCACCAGTCTTAATCATACGTGACTTAGAGACCTATCGATCTATTTAGGTCACAAGGTCGTAAAGTCACATCCTCTTTAAACTTCAACCTTTCATGACTTAACAACCCAACAACCTAGACTAGGTTGCAAGGTGGCTAGGTCTCAAAGTCGCGAATCCGTTTCTCCAGCACACCTTCGCAACCATGCGACTTAGCAACCCAGCAACCCCCAAGTCACTAGGTTGCAAACATACGCAAAACAACATAACATGTGACCTTGTGACTTCCATTAAGGCCTACACATGTGACCACTTTCTATATACAAGGTTCGCGTAGGTTGCATTCGACTTGTGCGATGAAGCTTACAAGGTGTCTTACAGACCAATCAGAGAGTGATTTTTTTCCAGGTAAGTGGCTGAAGCCTCCTGCATTTCACTTTTTCATCTAACTGATGACCCTACCTAACCCTTCCCCCTTAGCTAGATTATTGAATACCTTAGGTTTCCTATTAGCATCCCCCCTTCTTAGACCATCTTTCCCTCTAAAGCTCCTCTCTCTCCCTTTCTCATCCCATCATGCACAGACTAACCTAGATCTTCCTGACTTCACTCTGTTACCTGGTGCATCCATTCCCAAACCTCTTGTGACCTCCTCAGCCCTAATTTCATCCCTCTTCCTTGATTTTTATTCATGTTTTATGAAGGTGGCATCGGCTCGTTTCACCCAGAAAGCCCTAATGCAACCTCATGACCTCCCAACCTCGCGACCTCGCAACCTTGTCACCTGGTCATTGGGTTGCCAAGTCACTAAGGCCATTTCTTCCATGTAGATGCGACTCAGCAACCCTGCGACTAGGTCACTAGGTTGCATTCTTTGCATTCTAAGGCATTTTTTACCATTACAAGTCGCAAGTACCTAAAAATTTCTGGTGCGACCTATAATGTTGGCCACTCGGCATCCTAGACTAGCCAGGACATTAGTTGGTTTAGATAGGCGATTTTCTCTATCATACTGTCACCTCCATGCTGTCTGTCTTATCGTGGGATTGTTTCTTGAACATGCCAAGTGACGTTGAAGCTGAGCTTGATTGTGTATCTATCTCCTCAGCCTTAGGCAACATGGGGCCTCCAACAGTCTGCAGATGGAACAAGAGCTCAAAAATTGATCCACCAGAGGGTGATGTACCTCCAACGTTGACTCCCATATATAGAGACACAACTTGCGTCTTAGGCAAGCATGCAGAGATGTCTTGGTATGACCTATACCAAGAATTAGCAAAACAGGAATTCCCAGAGGACCTAGTCGAGCCCCAGGTATACTTACAAGTAAAAAGGTCAAAACTACACTATGTGTCAGCTCACCCTCCAATATTACAGTGTGGGGAATTCATAGACTAGATTCTCCAAAGGAATGACTCGAAATATTTGGTGATAAGAGACTCTGTAGGAGTAGCCTTTTCCAACATTTCCCTCGGGGACACCGAATTATACTAATCTCTACCTAGAAAATCATATTCCTTTAACACTAGATGAATAGCGAAACATGACGTGCCAATGCATGACACCCTGAAGAGGTGGTGGGAAGACCCCAAGAATTTTAAGGGGAACAAGGATCAAGAATATAAAACCGAGGGTTTGAGGAAGGTTTATAGGCTCGTTGGGGCCATGATGTGCCGAATGTATGGGAGGATGGATGCTACTACCTTAAACTGGGTATGGGTCCCTCTAATGCACACAGTCACCACTTACAACACTCGCTTAAACTAGGCCCAGTTATTAATCGCATCTATAAGGGAAAACATATCGGCAACACGAGTGTTAGAAGAAGGGTTAGCATCAGAATTCTACATGGATTCCCACCTATTAGATGGAATCTACTCACGATGCCATTTTTATTAGTGGTGACATAACTAGGATGCAGTGATCGGAGGCCCAGTTTATAAGGATTTTAATCTTTTCTAGGATACCAGTTATAAGCAGGATATTGATTTGATCCCAGAATATTTCATAACCATGCTCTACCGTCTACTCTTCAGGGAAGATCCACCTTGCATGTCTATAAGAGCCATGGATACTGTCATCAAGGTAGCTCATTGGTTTCCCATCCGAGAAGGAACAATCATCAGGGTTTTTGGATCTTTCAAGTAGCCCCATGCATTGCCCAAATTAGTCACTGATATTTTTCTTCTACAAGAAGTGTGCTACCAGATGACGAGTGGTTTTTCTAAAATGTTGAGTAAAGGTAAGAAGAAACAATGATCTACCCTCCCACTCATAATTGGTGCCTACACAATCAAGGATTTCAAGTAAGTGGAGGCAGAAGCCGAACACATAAAGGGTTTTCATTTTGTAAGCTTATATTTCCGGTCCTATGACCTAGAAAGGATCGTTTATGAACATGCAAGCAGGCTAATTTGAACTGGAACTATCATCACACACAGAAAAAATTGGAGGATGAAGTGAGAAATTTCTATAATGCACTCAGGGAGGAAGCCCCTAAAGAAGAATTTGAATTAGTGGAAACCAAGGAGATCAGTCTTAGGATGATCTAACCCTCTAGGATAGAGTTCTCACCATGAAGCAAAAAAAAATTATAGGAGGAGCTTCTACTTCTCAGCCCAAGAAACCCAAAAATACCTTGGCCAATAAGTCTCCTGAGAATCTACAAGAAGAAGGAGAAAAATAAACTGTCGAACAAAAAAATTCAAAGAAAAAATAGAGGGAAGAAGAACTTAAGAAGGCCTGAGATGCTTTGGCACAACAACAAGTACAAGAGAGTTGAAGTCAAGAGGAGGAAGAACAAAAAAAGAAACAATAGGAGGAGGAAAAACAAAAAAAAAATAGAAATAAGAACAGAAAAGGAAGCAAGTAGAGGAAGCACACTAGAAGAGAGAAGAAGAAGAAAAAAAAGAAAAGAAAAGGGAAGCAGAGGGAGAGATGAAACAAGAAGAGGAAAATGAAGAAGTAGAAAAAGGAAGAAAGGAAGAAGAAGCCAGGAAGCGACAGGAAGAGGCATCCAAGGAAGTGGACTGAGGTGAGTCACAACCTTTACAAATCGGTAAACAAGCAAGTCTAGCACTGATCGACATAACCCAGGTGACTCCCTTGACAGGCGGACACTTCCCATTCTCCAAGCTGGGTCTCTTGCTAGAATAAGAGGACGATGTACAGGATTTGACAAGGCTGTCTTATGATTAGTACACTCACAAGGTCAAGCAAGAAAGGAGAAAATTTCTTACTTAAAACCCAACCAAACCTCTGGCAGTTATGACTTAAAAGGACATAGTCTTGGACACCATGGAAAATCCCATAATGATAGCATATGTCGGGACTTCTTTCGCAGCTACTACGAAAGAGAATGTCAACAAAATGAGCATGGAAATCCTATAGCTATAGAATAGGCTTCGTATAGATGAGCAGAGGCCCATTCAAGAAGAAGAGGAGAATAAAGCCTTCAAAAAAGAGAATCAAATGCCTCAGCTTATGCTCACCCAAGTTGGTAGACTGCAAGATGCAATTCAAGGAGAACTAGAAATCATAAGAAGGACCATGGTGCAATTCTATGAAGAGATGATGAGGCTAAGGAAAACAACTACTCCCTTAGCAGGGGTCCAGGCACAAATGAGAAAGAAATTTTCCCAGCTAAAGGAGGCCTCGAAAGAACTTGAAAACATATTGGAATGGTATGAGAAATACCCGCAAGCCCTTGCTACTCTACCAAAGAGGGATTGGATCCACGCCCAAAATGACAAAGTACAGATGCGGATGAATTTGAAATCCTGAGATAAACTTGCAAATGATGTAGACAAGGTGATGACCGCATACAAGCATCTCATCAGCGGTATCAACTCAATGGCGGAGGTACATCACATACCCTCCAAGGGTAAATTAACCCGACAAAATAGTCGAGAAGATGTATTACAAGACATCCAGTCATTTCTGGATCTAATCAGACAAGCAGCCAGCCCAAAGGACCTCCCATTTATGAAGAAAAACGTTACACAATATGTTGTTGATCCAGTCAGAATCTACACAAAGTTGGCTTCAAAGTCTAATATGATTAATTCAAAGAATCGTACGTTTGTCCCATGCGCTCTTGAATGCTCACACAGACTCAGGGAAGACATTCCTCAACTCACCATGATAATCATTGAATATCAAGCCTTGCAAATGTATTTGAAGGAGAAACAATAGGTGGAAACTCCAACCCTATCTATCACTAAGTTTCTCCCCTTAAAATCAACTAGATGGCAAGGGTTGTACATCCCAGGTAGCAAGTTTCATATTGAGCCATGTCGCAGGTTGCAGATGCCTCTAGGTCGTAGGTCACGATCCAACCCAAGTCGCAGGTCTCAGGTGCTCCCAAGTCGCAGGTCATCCCAGCAGTTAGGGAGAGGAAGGAATGGGGGTAACCCAAAAGTCATTTTTTCTCTATATTTACTCCCTAGGGAGATATTGTAAAGTACATTTTTTGGACTCTAGAGAGAGACAGATAATTCTATAGTATTGAATGTATGTTATGGGAATGATTAAAAATTAGTGTTTTGGATCTCACTATTGGATTTGATGGAGGCTTTTGTGTATTGACGCCATGAATATAGTCCTTTTGAATGAATAATATTTCCCTTTAACAGATTTGTGTATATTTTTGTTTATGATTTTTTTATGTATTTGAGCTTCCTCTGATATGTGGATGACTTATGATTGTTTAATGTAGGGATACATTAATGACCTAGTTTGTTGATATATATCTAAATATCTTCTTAAATGTGCTTAAATGATTGAGATACACTTGATCATAGTGAAATTTTTCTCGTATGTTCAAGTGAGTCTTCGCATGAGGATGGGCTAAATGAAGTTTTGCTATCAATACTTCTCTTGAGTTACATGCTTTAAAATTCACTTTGATATTCATGGTATTTCATTTTTTAGGGTACCCATTAACCACTGACTTTGTCTCGTTCAGTAGCCATACATTCCCATTTTTATGAATCTCCTTTCCATCCAAGAAAAGGAATATCTCTTACCATCATGATGACAACCGAGCCCACATATCGAATGGGATCCCTACGAGAAACAGTGTAGAGTCTAGTTGGGATTTTATATCGGGAATATCCTCTTACTTTTGGAAATTCACTTTTACTCATCAACAGGGAACTATAATATTTTCTTGGTTTACTAGTACAACAAGAAAAATACGACCTCTTTCTCTCATGTCTACAAACTAGTATGTACTCCAATTATGACAGGATGTAGCCTCTGCTCACGTGTTGAATATCCCACAGTAAAACAACCAGAATATAGATCTATAATTGGAAGTTTTATTTATATAAGAGGTACTAGACTAGATATCATGCATGCAGTTGGGATTATTGGACGTTTCCAAGAAAATCCAAAGGAAACACATCTTCAGGAAGTTAATAAAATATTCAAACATCTACAAGGAACCCAAGACTTTGGCTTATGGTATCCTAATGATGTCTATCTTACCCTTCATGCATACAAAGATGTGGACTAGGCTTGAAATGTTTAAGACAGGAAAAGTACTAGTAGAGGTGAATTTTACATAGGGCCCTGACTGGTATCTTGGTTTAGTAAGAAACAAAATTTTGTTCCCTTATCTACAACAAAAGAAGAATATGTTGTTGTTCCATCTTGTTGACAAAAACTTCTATGGATGATGCATAAATTACAATATATTCAAATCAAATGTGCTGCACCCATTTCCATCCTATATGATAATACCAGTGCTATTAACATTTCAAAAAATCCTATTATGCACTCCAAAACCAAGAAAATTCGAATTAAGTACCATTTTCTAGGAGAATAGGTGCTTGAAGAAAAGGTTAAATTAGAGCATGTTCCTTCTAAATAGCAAGTTGTTGATATATCTACTAAACCTCTTCCAAGAGAAGCATTTGAATATCTCAGACAAAAATTTGGAGTAGTCTTTGCCTCATCTTGTTGTTGATCAAGTCTTCTCATACCTTCTCGCACAGGTGATATCTGATAAGCTTATTTTTTGTATGTGGGGTTAATCAATTATAGTCACGTATATATGCGAGTTTATATTGAGAAAGACGTGTATATATATATATATATCAACAACAAAACCTGGGTCCAACTCTAGAACAATTTCTAATACGCTTTTGTCAGTTATTCACTATTGAGATGTTGATTACAGTTTGCATCTGTTACTTATAACTGGTTTTGAGCACTAAGATTTGGTTCAATATGTCATTTATCCTATTTGTGATTGATGAATATACACTCATGCATGAATTGATGTTCTAACAAAAAACAAGTAGCATAGGTTTAATGGCAGCTTTAGCCTTCTTGCTAATGACGCATTGTTGGCATTATGTTTAAGACGTTGCTGAAGATGCTCATGTGATTGATTCATGGCAAATGAAGACCTTTCTACATTTACATTATGGTGATGATGTTGCTATGTATGATACTTTATTGCCTTATTTTATTTCAGGATGGTCTATCATTGTTAAGGTCCTTGGGTTGGTTTTAAATGTCATATCTATCATTTGATGTAAATGTCATGTGGAGACCTATGATCTAATTATTCATTTATTTTATGTAATCCCACTTCGTTGGGTGATTGGGTCATATATTTAATCCCATGTTTGGAAACTGATGGTATATAACCCCACTTGGTTGGGTGGTTAATATAAGGTAATGTTCAGCTGAGTCATAGATTCATGTACTTGATTATAAATATTTCAAAAGCTTTGGCATGTGCTGAGGGGGAGCATTGGTATTTCCTTTTCCCTTGATGTCAAAAGGGGAGACTATATTGGAGTTTGAATTTGGTGGCTGATATGTTTTTCACTTATCTACAATTTATGTTGATAAAAAACCAACATGGTTTCCATCAAGTCCAAAGGGGGGTATTGTTTTCATTATGATGTATGTGTTGTCCTTGACGGAAATACACTTGTAACATAACAAGTATATGGTAACTAGATGAGCTCAGAGATGACAAAGTAATGGAATAGAATTATAGAATGGTGAGACAAAGGTTTGTAGGTTAGAGACAATAGATTTTTGAAGGTAAATATTTGAAGAAATATACGTTGGTTGGATAAGGCCAAGTCGCGTACACATGCGAAGATGATGAAGAAAATTCATGTATATATTGGCGCATTATTTTATTAAATACCAAGGGTCTTTACCATGGTAGTATCCCAAAATATTCAGTGTAGTAATAACTATTTGATCCCATCAAAGATAATTGTCGGAGCTATTGTGGTTTTGGCTCATGTTATAGGCTAAGGATCAAGCTATACAAGGAGGTGAAGGTAAAAGTTTTATAGTGTGCATGAGTGAGGGTTTTTTATGAATACTTCAATCTGAAGTATATTTTCATTGTGTGGACTATAGTTGATAAGATATGAAATAAATATGAACCTATAAATACAATGATGGATCATGATCATGAGACCTAAAATTACTTTCCATTGTATGATATGCTCATGGATTGACTACATCTATCATCTGATGCATGTTTCATCTTTGAATATTATGATATAGGTTTGTTTGAATTTCTGAAGGTCTGCACAGTTATAGGTGAAAATTTGCAGATCTGTTCACAAGTTTGTCTTGGTGAAAGCACGTATACACATGGGTTTTCTTCATAAAAAGAGTGTACACAAGGGAATGGTTTCTACTAAAAATATGTCTGATCAAATTGACTAGTGCTGTCATATTTATGTTGTCTCTTAATGATGTCTTCATGTTGATCTGCGTTTAGTAGAAATGTCTGAAGTTGAATTGATTGAATGCTGATTGGTTGGAGAATATCCATCTTGTAGCTAACTATATGGGGCTTCACATATCTATAATCTAAAAAAATACTTCAGAATGTATCTGTGAAATTATGTGTCTAATTTTGGTTCACAATTTCCAAAACTTGGTACTTTGTGATCTGTACGTAGGTTTCTGCTCATAAAAGCGCGTATACACATGGGTTTCCTTAAGTGAAGCGACATATATTGTTTTACGGATGACCAGGGTTGCAGCTAATTCAATATGTTGATGCAGTATTTTGGGTTCAATTCTTATATTCTCATTACGTTGATCTCATTGTTATGTTTGATTTGAGTTGATGATTGGTTAAGTGACTATTTTCTTCAATGACTTATTGGTAAAATTACTTATTTGTTCTGTGATTTTTTTCAGTGACTGGTTTGGTACAATGATCAGTTTCAGTTTTTGATGTTGAGATAAATATGAAAAGTAGCATACAATTTATGATGTGTTGATGAAGGTGGATCAAGTGTGAAAGTTTGTGAAACGTGGTACATGGATGATGCTGAGGGTTGGAGCCTTCAATGAAGAATTCTAAGCTTCCTTCCATTAATATCTGGTGATCAGATCAGGGGGTTGAAGCTTCCTTCCAGTGGGTGTTGGTAAACAAGATCAAGAGGTTGGAGCTCCCTTCTAGTAAGAATTGGATAACAAGTGAAGTTTGTATCATTGAGGAGGTGGGTTCCTGCATGATGTTATGAGTTTTCACAAGTACAAGAATGTAAGAAATTTTCCATAATAATAAGTTTGAAGACTGAGACGACAACAGTGGTGGTTTTCTCCCACATTCATTTTCCACCATAAATCTTCATGTTCATATGTGTTGCTTATGTGTGATGGTTTAATCTGTTATTATTGTACATGTTTAGTACTTATTAAATGTTTTATGAATCGATTAGGCACTGGTTTAAGTCAAGTAATTGAAGATTTATCTGAATTATAAGTTTACTTAGTATATGCTAGTTTCCTTAATTATAGTTTCATACATACGCTAGTTTCCTTTAGTCAATTCACGTATAGAATTTATAAAAGAACAGTAAAATTTTGTGTGATTTTTTAAAATACTGATTCAATGGCCTGTTGGACATTGGGTTCAATGCTCCCCGTGTGTTTCGCAACATGGACTAACCACATCTTGTGGCTCCTAAATCTAGGGATTATAGCGGAGACTAATGCCTAAGGGTTTTGGTCTAATGACAATCGTGACTCCAACAAGTGGTATCAGAGCGACAGGTCTCGAGTTCAAAACTCACCTAACTCGTGTTGGCGGGGAGATTGTTGGACATTGGGTTGAATGCTCCCTGTGTGTTTCGCGACATGGACTAACTACCTCTCGTGGATCCTAACTCTGGGATTTTAGTGGAGACTAATACCTGTGGGTTTTAGTCTAACAAAAATCGTGATTCTAACATGCCCCCCCCCTCCCCCCCCTCCCCCTCTCAGTATTTTTCCCAACATGAGTGACCCCTATTGTTTTGTGAATTTTTCTGCCCTATAAAATTGTTTTTTTTTCTTTGGATATGCTCTATGATCAAATAGGTTTAATTCTATTCTCAATGATTTTTTTCATTATGTTATAGATGATTTTGCATAACAAAATGGGTTGAAAATCATCAAATGTGTGCAGGGATTCAAATTTGGGAATTATCATGATGAAGGTTTAATGGAAAGCATCATAATTTATCCACAAATATCTACATGCCTCCACCACCTTTGAAAAAGCATCCCTTAAAATGTGGAATAATTCTACATAAAATTCAATTTTCCATTTATTTGGCACATGGATTTTTCCTTTCTAAAAAACATACAGAACTCACCCCAATTCCTCTTTAGAAACATGTTCCATTAGGGAGAAATTAACTTTTTCATCAACATATCTAGGGAAATACTTGGCAAGAGTAAAAAATGGAATCCTCCCTAAGGGGCCTAAAAATGTATTTAAAATGGTTTACCCCTATTTTAGAAATATCACTGAAGGAGGATTCCCTGCCACCATTAGGATCATCTAAAGACCAAATTTATTTGCAACACATATACCTCTGGAATAATGTTGAAAGAACTTTGTGTTTTCATTGCCTAATTTCAACCATATCTCCTTGATATTTAAGGGCTAGTCTTTCTACTGATATTCTAAAATCCTACGAAGAGAAGCTTCTAGTTGAATAATTTCTGATTTGGATTCATCGGACTAGTAGCCCCCACTGGCTAAATCCTCCCAAACTTGAATACAATTTTTTATTTTTTTCATTGATTACTCATGATTATGAGCCTTCTCCTTTTCTCGTACCATGTTTTTCCATTTCAACCTTTTAATATTTTCAGTGAATTGTTCCACCAGGGAAGCCCCTTGACCAGGGATGCCATGGGTGTAATGATCTCACATAATTTGGTGAAAGGATTCCTCCTTCATCTAAGGTGAGTTGAATTTCAATGGAGCTTTAGTATTTCTTAAAACCCCTTTGAATTTAATAAAATGGAATGGTGATCTAAAATTCCTCCACTTCCTACCCATTTATGAAAAATATGCAGTTGATTGATCACGGGTTGAGCCACCAAGAAGTGATTAATTTTGTGAGAAAACTAAAATGTCTCTCAAACTCTATTATTACTCTAAGTAGGTTTGATCCTTATAGGGTCCACTTAAATAAGTGGGACTCCGATATGCAAGAAAAAAATTATGTTATAGGGTCATGGTAGGCATTCACACCCCAAATTTCATACAATCGCAAAGAGAAACTGAGGCCTCCACACAAAATTGGAGTTTTTGAATGCATATAGGAGTGCTTGATAATATTATCCAATAATGTACTTATAGCATGGCATGCTTGATAGATGTTTATTAGTCTCAAAGTCATACCCATGTTGGAAACATAAATGTGAGCTCCCAATAGGACCTTTTATCCCAAAGAGCTTAGAATTTTCGTGTATCATATTTTATAACCAATGGTAAGGCCACCAAACCTATCTATGGCATCCACAAAAAAATATTCCCATTCCACGGGAAATGAATTTATAGTTTTAACCACCCCATGACCTCCTCTAAAATTTTCTTGTATTAATATGACGTTGATATCTTCGATTAAGAATAGTCATTTCAGGGATAGATGTTTATGTGAGTTATCCATTCCTCTATAGTTGAAATAAAATATCATCATTTTGGATGAGAGATAGGGTATTACACTGTTGTAGGAATTCCTACAAGATATTTTTATTTTCCTACCATGTCATCATAAATATCCCGAAGAATAGCCTTAGATATGTGGGATTATCTTCCATGATAGTTATTGGAATGTTTGGATGGGGTTGGCAGACCCAAGAAATCATAGGAAATCAAGTTCGATGAGGATTTGGACTTTGGAAAAAGGTTATAGTGGGGCCCTAGATATGAATAAAGTAAACACTCATCAAAAAAATGAAGGGAGGGAAAAATTGATGAAAAACAAAAAAGGGTAGAGTCTAATGGACAAGGGACATGTTTAAGGTGAAGCCCACTATGTAAATTTCCTTGATAAATAGATAAAACAAAATATGATGAAAGAGAAATAGATTCCATGGCCATATAAAAAGGAGCTTGAATGATATAAGATATAGGGAAATAGGAAGATTTTGTAACTCACAACGAATAATAGGTTGGTTGCACAACCTCTTCCAGAGATGTTGAACGATTCTTTGTGCTTGAGCCAACTAGTATAGTATGTCCATCCATTGGTCGAGCCTCTAATGATATTTCCTGAGGGTTCGAGTGAGAGTAACCTAAGTAGCCTATTGGAGGAATATGAGCCTCTAAATTACCAATTAAGGGTAGTGGAATGACCATATATGGCCTATGCCCTTGACTATATTTTTCTTGTGTCTCAAAATAAGTACCCTCAATTTGAACCTTTTTCCGCTTTCTTCCTGCATAGGGCATAAGGTTGTCATTTGTAACATGGATGAATTCATCACACCAAGGAAAATGGAAACGGATCGCTTCATAGTCTAGAATATGGAGGTGATATAATCCCAAATAGGCTATGTTTAAGGTGGTGATCAAGCCTTCCCTTGTGTCTAGAAATATAAGAATTCTAGCGCAAGTTATTTTTCTAGATTCCACATCCAAGTAGTCAACATCCATGAATGAGCATAATTTGTCCCAAACCATCCCGAAAAAATCTTGTGACCATAGTCCTCATAGGTGAACCCATACCGACCCAACTACAATTTGGTCCTTGTTTGCATCGAATAGTGACGATTGGTGCAAGAGTAGTATTGGTGTCAGTTTAATACAACAAACTCTATTCATTACCTAATTAGTGTTAGTTTTTGTAGCATCTCAGATTTTCTAGTATTAAAACTTTGTGGAGAGGCTAAAACACATGATTTATCCATAATCCATAACTCGTTTTTGGAAATTCCACATAGAAGTGTCTGAATTAGATTATTAGCCTATTTTTAAATATTTCATAAGTCTAAACTTAGGAAAATAGGTTAATTAATAAATATTAATTAAGAAAGGTTTAAATCGTATAAAAAATCATAGGGATTGAAAAGGAAATAATCTCAATCATTGATTAAGGTTTTATCTTTGTCGTTGGAGTCCCAACTAGATATTATAACATGAATTTGATAGGTAGATGGAGACACACACTTGTGACACTTTAGATCGATTTCGTTGGGTAGTTCGATTTATCTAGAGAGAAAAAACAATTGAAGG
Source organism: Pinus albicaulis (assembly GCA_034641835.2). Classification (NCBI taxonomy): domain Eukaryota; kingdom Viridiplantae; phylum Streptophyta; class Pinopsida; order Pinales; family Pinaceae; genus Pinus; species Pinus albicaulis. The sequence continues at coordinate 1,253,990,595 of CM076572.1, read as the reverse complement.
AAGAGATCAATATAGAGAAGTGAAGAAAATAGGGGCTGAGACAGTGATTCCACAGAAAATTTTATAGTTCCGGAGAGTTAGAAAGATTAAGCTGAAATATTCTCTAGGAAGCTACGGAGAGGCAGCACAAAGCCTCGAAAGGGAAATTTGATACAACTGAAGAGGAGCTCATTCTTAGTTCAAGAGACCAAGAATATTTTCCATAGAGAGATAGTTTTTCAATCGATAGTAGGAAGTATGGATAGATTAGCAATTTATTGAACCATATCATGTGAGGGAGACGCTAGGGTGACACAGGGCCTACACAAAACTGGTTGGATGACTAGCTTTTCAGAGATAATACTGTGACAAGATTGATCAGAGAGTGTAATTTCCCTCGAAGAATATTTTCCAGTATTAGTCTCGAATAGATTCACCAATTTGGTAATATTTATTATATTCAAAATTTATCGTTTCTACTTAATAATAAAAACCCTCAGTTATTGCACTGGTTTTACCAAGCTTGGTTTTTTCAAGGACATTTGTCCAAAAATAAGAATGTCGTAATTTTTTTGTGTGCTACTATTTTCTTAGTTTATATTTTATATTTCACAATATTTTTTATTTTCAAATATTTCACTGTGATTTATTCAATATTTTCTTTAGAAAATAGACTATTAACTAATTTACAATTATAATAATTAATTATAGTTGTTGCAATAGAATTTCAGTGGTGAATTTTTCAGATGGTATAAGAGTCGGTTTGATTAGACGAGGAAGCTCAGAAGTATAAGAAAAAAATAATTGTTCACAGGTAGCAGCAAGATTAATTTCTAGAGGCTTCCTAGAGTCTCACCTAACCGATGTGATTTTATTGGGGAAGTTTAGTTTTTCAGTCCAGGTTGGTAGAAAAAATCAACTTTCTAGCTGAGTGATTCCAACAAGCACAGGGAGCAACAACTCAGTAATTTTATGACATTAGATTCCTTATTTGGGAGTCGCAGGGTTTCATATGTGTTTGGAGTAGAAAAATCAATGTCGAGTGGAATATAGAGGCACATAAAGAGAATTTCTCTCAGCGGATCTCTAGCCTAGAAATTTGATTTTCCTAGTTATAGATTGGAAAGAGTTATGAGAATATTTTATCACTCTAGAAGGGAGTCTGAATAATAGATTCAACAACGTAGTCGAGGAAGAGGGATATTTTTTACTATAATAAAATATGGCCATAGTTGGGCTTATATATCAGGATAGGTTGGAGGGAGACTCCAACTTTGTCACCTAGAAGGCTAGGATGTCCTTCTTACTAGATAAATATAGCCTATGTAGATAATGTGTTGGAAGAATCCCTTCACCCTCTTTTCTCAAACATATTTTCTTGATGACAGGAACTGGTATGGAATTGAAGCGTCGAATTCAAAGTCAAAATGTTTTCTTCTTAGTTTTATGTTTTCTAGGGTTTTTTTTTCTTTGAAAGTTTTTTTTTCCTCTTTTCCTTCTTTTTATCTATAATTATTCCCTTCGCCTTATTCTCTGAAACATCTTGTCCTGATGATGGGTATTAGTATGGATTTGAAACATCATATTCAAAATAAATCTATTGGCTTCTTAGTTTTAATCTTGTTAAGGCTTGTTTTTTTTTCATATTTCTATTTATACTTCTTTTGTTCACATTCTTCTCTCAAACATCTTGTCCTGATTATGGGTCCCACTATGGACTTGAAACGTTGACTTCAAAATCAAACCATGGAGGATATTCTAGATTTTGTAGAAATTATATGCACTAAGCATGCATATGTCCTAGATTCACCTCATCAAACACTATTTAACTTTATGCAAGATACTCAATCAATTACGCTTGTTAATATTTTGTAGAAAAATTAATTGCACACACATGTGAAGAATAAACAAAAATAATCAATCGTACATAACATAGTTTTAAGAAGGAAAGCTTCAATCTGAAAACTACAACTATATATTATGTATCATGGAATCATATGACAATCCTCATAAAAATATTATCAAGCTCTCAGTACAGTACAATCATCATACACTAATCAAGAACAATCTTGCAAATCCATGCACTGATCTCTGCCTCCTGCTAGCCTGCCTCCACTGCGCAATCCTTGATGAAGAGTAGCTTTGAATGAATTCAAATTACACTTGCCTTGACTACGCAATCCTCATTGGCAACTCCAATGTGTGTGCGATGCAATCAATGCATCACTATTGTCACAACAGATAATCCATCTTGCCCTTTCACCTATCGCTCCACTAGGTCTCCACTGAAACTGCCATGCACTGTAGTTAACTGTTGTATTGTTCAGTTGATTAATGAGCTATTATTTATGAATTAATTAACTAATTAATTCAATCCACTTTCACTAGTGTATCATTCAGTTAGACTAGATACAACTAGCTCAACTGAGTCTAACTAAGTTAAACTAAATACAACTCCATAACTACTTCTTCCAACTGTGTCATAACTCTGCCACTTGAGTTCTAACCGAGTCCTCCATGCATTAGCTCTAGTAAACCCTTGGGAATTGTGTAATTCTCTTAGTCCACTGATGTGCCACATCTATGCACTGAAACAAAGTGCTCCAAGAGAATAAGTTGTTGTTTAGTGTCTGATTATTATTAAGAGCTAATAATAGTCGACATGCATATATTTTTAGATCAACGCTCTCTGAATAGACTTTGCCAAATATTCTAAAAATAGAATTTCATCTATTTTTCCAACTTTATCAACCATCCACAAATAACATCATGCAACTTCTGAAATATGATCATCATGTCTAAAAATAAACACAGTCTAAAAATAGACTTGCGCCAAAAATAGCCTGCGGGCCCACTTAGTGAAGGCGACTCTTTTCACTAAGCTCATCATCTTGTTGAATCTCAACACTCCCTCTCAACAAGGTAGGGATTATCCTTCACCCCGATCCTGCCTCTATGGTATTCGAATTTACTCCTGGTGAGCGCCTTCGTCAGAATATCTGCATCCTGATCCTCTAAAGGAATGTACTAAAGCAACATGATCTTTCGCCAGACACAATCTCTGATATGATGATACTGGATAACAATATGCTTAGATCTATCATGAAACAAAGGATTAACCGAGAATTTAATGCAACTCTGATTATCATGATGTATCACTATGGCATCTAAATGTGAACCGAACAAACCAACCAGAGTCTTCCTCATTTAGATAGCCTCACATGCAGCTTGACTTGTTGCCATGTATTCCGCTTTCATTGAACTGAGTGCCACATATCTTTGTTTCCTGCTGTACCAAGAAACTGCCATAGATCCGATACTGAAAATCCCTCCTGATGTGCTCTTTCTGTTTGTTGGGCTTCCTGCCCAATCTTCATCTGTGAAGCCATGTAACTTCACCTCATCTCTCTGTCTATACCATAAACCATACTCAGATGTGCCCCTGAGATATATCAAAAAATGCTTGCCTATATTCCAAAAGAGCTTGGTAGGCTTAACCATCTCTTTTGAAAGCTGGTTCATCGCATAGCATATGTCTGGTCTTATTTTAACTAAATACATGAGCGAACCCACCAACTGTCGATAAACAGTGGCATCCACTACCTCTACCGATGTAGCATCCTCTTTCTTCCAATTTCCTGGAAGAGGAGTGTTGATAGGCTTGCAACCTTGCATGTGAAACTTCTCTAGTATCTCCCGGGCATACTTTCCTTGAGACACAAAAATTTCACCTTCCTGTTGCCATATTTCCAATCCAAGGAAATAATGAAGGAGGCCCAAATCCCTCATCTCAAACTCCTTTGCAAGATATGCCTTGCATGAGAGTATCAACTGCTCATCACCTGTTAGTATTAAATCATCAACATAAATTACAATGATTAAAAACTTATCCTCCACCACAATATGGTATAATTTTGCATCCACCTCACTCTTGGTGAAGCCAAGTCCAGTGAAATAGTTGTCAATCTGAGTGTACCAAGCACATGGTGCTTGTTTCAACCCATACAACGCTCTTTTGAGCCTGCACACATGCGACTCACTGCTGAAGATCTCAAATCCTTCAAGATTCTCAATGTACACCTCTTCCTCAATGATCCCATTAAGGAACGCAGTCTTCACATCCATATGATGAATGTGCCAACCCATCTGCGCTGAGAGAGAGAGGATGGTCTGTATGGAATAATACCGTGTGACAGGTGCAAAGGTTCATTCATAGTCAATCCCCTCGATTTGTGAGAAGCCAAGGGAAAAAAAATCTTACCTTATACTTCTCGATGTTCCCATCGACAACTTGCTTTACCTTGTAGATCCATCTTGATCCTACAACTGATTTTCCCACCAGCCTTGGAATAATCTCCCAAGCACTGTTTCTGACAATGGAGTCATACTCCTCCACCATGGTATCTACCCATGTGGGCTCCTGCACTGCTTTTTCAAAAGAAGATGGCTCTGTCACGATAGACTTTCTCACAAGAGCCATGTATCCAGTAAATCGGTCAGATGATTGTCTCTATTTGCTCTATGATGTAGGGACTCCTACATTCTGTGTCGCATCAAGCTTCAGTCTCTCAGCTTATGTGGTACGCTTTCTGCCTTGTCTGATGTTTGTTTTTGCATGAGTGGACTCATCCACTCTATGAATATCCTCCTGTGGCTGATACACATCTAGAGGCTCATCTTTGGGAACAAGAAGCTTCTCCTCTGCATGCAAGGTGTAGCTCCATCTCAAGCGACAACTTCATGGCTTTCACCTCATTGAATTTTATATCCTGTCATACAACAGACATCTAACTATCTGGAAAATATACACGATAATTATGGGGTGTTTCTGTGTACCCCACAAATATCCCAACTTCTGCAGTCGGCTCCAGCTTCTTCCCGGCGTCCTTTGTCACATGAATGTAAACAGTGAGCCAAAAATCTTCAAATGAGAAATATCAGGCTTCCTACTAGTAAAAGCTTCTTCAGGTGTACCCATGCCAAGTACTCTATAGGACAATGGTTTTTCACATAAACCATAGTGTTTCATGCTTCTTCCCACAAGCGCATCGGTAGGCCCTGGTCATGCAACATCGCTCGTGCAGCACCCACAATCATTCTGTTCTTCCTCTCTGAGACCCCATTCTGCTGTGGGTTATGAGGCACTATGATTTCTCTTCGAATTTCTTATTTTCTATAGAATTTTTTGAATTCTCCCGAGATGTATTCACCACCATTATCACTCTGTAGAGCTTTCACTTGCTTCCCCAACTCCTTCTCCACCGATGCCTTGAACTCACAAAAATTTAATAACATTTCACTCTTTTTCTGCATGAATAAGATCCATCATCTATGAGAATAGTCATCAAAAAATATAACATAATACATGTGTTTTGTTGTTGAAGCAACTGAGAAAGGTCCACACACGTCTGTGTGAATTCTCTCCAGGATCACCGAAGCACGATTCTCCTTCTCATGAAAGGTGGTCTTCACAAACTTACCCATAGTACATCCCTTGCACTGATATGACTGCGCAAGAGTACCCTTGGGAATTCCAGTAGAAATATGCTACAATATCTTCAAAGCGCCATGGTGAAGATGGCCCAATCTCCTGTGCCATAATTCGTCCTCATCCCAGCTCACCACTTCTTCTGCTTTGCCCACCATTGTAGCGAAACCATCTACCTCCATCTTGTAGAGATTCTCAATTTGAACCACTATATTCTTGGTTTGACCCATTGTTTTATGTCGAAGGAATGCTTTTCCCTCACTGAAAACAACATCATAACCTTTGTCTTCTAGCATTGGGACCGAGACCAAGTTCTTCTTCAGACCTAGAAAAAGCATGACATTATTTAACAAGAATGGATTATCAGACTCCCTCTCAAAGGTAATGGTCCCAATGCTAGTCGCACTGTACTGACCATCGTCACCCATATTTATATGCATCTGGAGGTCCTTCTCCTCCAAGTCACTAAATAACTCTTTATCTCCTGTCATATGGAAAGACGCACCACTATCAAGATACCACACCGATCCCATGCAGCTTGAAACAAAGCATGAAATTAAGGAGAAATCAAGCTCAAATTGTGAGGCTAAGGCCTCTCCAGCTGCAGCTCCAACAACGTTCTTGTTATTCTTCTTCTGTGGACAGTTAGTGGCGAAATTTCCATGTTCGTGACAATGAAAACACTTCACTTTGGACAAATCCTGCTTCTTTCCTTTAGCTTCGGATTTTGAAGGATTTTTCTTTTGATTCCCTTCCCTTGCTTTGGCAACCAAAGTGAAATTATCTTCATCTTCATTCTTCGATGAAGATCCATCCCTGGTACCTCGCTTTATCTCCTCCTGCACAAGATCCGACCAAAGTCATTCCCAGCCTGGCATTTTCTCCCATCCATTGACAGAGTATTCGTAGCTATGCCAACTCTTTGGAAGCCCAAGGAGATCTGATCTCACCAAGCCTTCATCATCAACAGTAACCCCCACACTTCCTAGTTCATCCTTGTAGTGGACAGACTTCGTGAGGTATTTTGGAATACTGTCGCCCTTCTCCATTTTTATTTTTCTGAGCTTGTCTTTAAGTGCCAACTTCCTCTGGTCACTTCTGCTTTGGATCAAGTCTGTCAAAATTGTCCATATTAAGAATGGAGTGGCTTTCCCATGAAGGCTATACACAATAAGGTCTTTCACACCTTCCAACAGAATTCTCCTCGTCTTTGCTGTCTTCTTTTTCCATGCGTTAAGTAATGCAACATCGCTAGATCCCGGCTTAGGAACATCGCTATCGATGAACTCCTTCAGCCCATTATCCTCTAGCACCACCTCCATCCTATATTTCCAGGATATGTAGTTTGAGCTCCCATCAAGGGCATACTGCAATCTCAACCCGTTGAAAGACATTTCAATGTATACTCAACTTTTGCACCAAGAATTTTCTGTAGCAAATTCGAATTTTCCACCAGCACAAACTCACTTCACAATTATAATCTTCAATAAAAAATGCTCTGATACCATGTAGAAATTACATGCACTAAGCATACATATGTCCTAGATTCACCTGATATCACACTATTTAACTTTATGCAAGATACTGAATCAATTCCACTTGTTAATCTTTTGCGGAAAATTTAATTTCACACACATGTGAATCATAAACAAAAATAATCAATCGCACATAACACATTTTTTAATCAGGAAAGCCTGAAGCTGAAAAACCCAACTATATATTATGTATCATGGAATAATATTACAATCCTCATACAAATCATATCAAGCTCTCAGTACAGTACAATCGTCATACAGTAATCAGGAACAATATTGCAAATCCATGCACCGATCTCTGCCTCCTACTAGCCTGCCTCCACTGCACAATCCCCGATGAAGAATAGCTCTGAATGAATTCGAATTACATTGGAATTGACTTTAAAATCCTCATTGGCAACTCCAATTTGTGTGTGATGCAATCAATGCATTACTATTGTCGCAAAAGATAATCCATCTTTCCCCTTCACCTATCTCTCCACTGGGTCTCCACTGAAACTGCCATGCATTGTCGTTAACTGTTGTATTGTTCAGTTGATTAATTATTTATTATTTATAAATTAATTAACTAATTAATTCACTCCACTCTCACTAGTGTATCTTTCAGTTAGACTAGATACAACTAGTTGAACTAAGTCTAACTAAGTTAAACTAAATACAACTCCATAACTACTTCTTCCAAATGTGTCATAACTCTACCACTTGAGTTCTAACTGAGCCCTCCATGCACTAGCTCTAGTAAACCCTTGGGAATTGTGTAATTCCCTTAGTCCACTGATGTGCCACATATGTGCACTGAAACAAAGTGCTCCAAGAAAATAAGTTGTTGTTTAGTGTCTGATTATTGTTAAGAGCTAATAATAATCGACATGCATCTATTTTTAGATTGACGATCTATAAATAGACATCGCCCAATATTATAAAAATAGAATTTCATCTATTTTTCCAACTTGATCAACCATCCTAAAATAGTATCCTACAACTTCTGAAATATGATCATTATGTCTAAAAATAGACATAGTCTAAAAATAGACTTGCGCCAAAAATAGCCTATGGGACCACTTAGTGAAGGCGACTCTTTTCACTAAGCTCATCATCTTGTTGAATCTCAATAGAATTCTCCTCTTCAAATTTACCCACAAAAACCTGTAATCAACAAGAGTGTTTTTTCTTTGTGCAATCCCCAGAGAGAGGAAGCATTCTCAAAAGGAAAAATGGTCAAGATCCTTCTTCTAGAAAGAGGAGAAAGATTGACTTTCAAGATCCAAAAGATGATATTGAGGGTTGAAGTGGGAAATTAGTGACTAATGATACCCACTTTTTAAATGCAACATAATATGTCATACGATCATGTTTTGACATGAGATGTCCTTTGTATATCAAAGTCTCTTTCTATATAGGTCTCCATATTTCATAATTCCACATTTAAGCATGAGGATTTCTTTTGAATATTGGGAACAATATGCTATTTTATTTATAAATTTACATTTGAGACAATTTTGAGTGTGTGTGTGCATCTATTACATGGAACAAATTCTATGAATTGAATAGTTAGGTTGCTAAATCAAATTTGCTTCTAAGTTGAATTTGCATCTATGAAGTGAACACTCTCACATGGTATGTTGTTTAAAGTGTTCGGATTGGATTTATAAAGACAATTAATTTATGCATTTTACTGGTGATAATTGTACTTAATGATCATAAACAAATTGCAACAAATTTTATCTCCTATGGCACATGTATCCAATCATATAACATATTTGAAAATCACATTAGTGCAATAATTTATGTAGATATATTACTTTTAATCTTGAATTTATATATTGAATGACTTAGTAATTTCAACCATATGTTATATCTAACCAACATGAATTATATATATTTGAAATTACTTAATCATGAAAAAAAATGAAATTTGCAATCATTCCATCACTATCTCTCTTTGTTTCTCCTTCTCTCTAACACTGTTACAACCCTTCTCTCTCTTATTCCCTCTCTATCTCTCTCCTCTTCTGCTCTTTATCCGTCTCTCTATCCCCTACCTTAATCTCCATCCCCCCATCTCTCTCTCCTCCCTCCCTCTCTCATACCCCCTCTCTCTCTTCTCTCCCCCACTCTTTATGTTTCTATTATCTTTCACATATTTCTTTGTGTCTCTCTATCTCTTGTTTTGTCCCTATATTTATCTCCCTCCTCTCCTTTTCTATCTCTCTCGTTCACTCCCTCAAGATTTCTTTCCATATACCTATATGTCTCTCTCTTATTCTTCCTCCATTATCTCCATATTTCTTATTCACTCTCTATCTCCACCTCTTTCCCTATTTCTCCCCTTATACCTTTATATTCTTCCACTTTGTATCCCCTTCTCTATTTATTATCTCAATATTCATCCCCTCCTTCTATCTCTCCTCACTCCATGTCTCGTTCACTCTCTCTCTCTCTCTCTCTCTCTCTCTCTCTCCTTCCCACTCTATTATTCATTTCCATTTTCATATATTTTTCTCTCTCTATCTCTTCCTCCTTATTTGTCTCTACCTCCCTCCTTTTATCCTGTCTCTCTTCCTCACACCGGCACTATCTCTAACCCTCTCTACCCCGTCAATTTCTCTTTCTATATCTATCGCTCTGTCTCTTTGCCTCTCTCTTCTTACCTATCTACTTCCCATACAATCTCACTCTGCCTCTCTCTTTCCCTAATCTTTCACTTTCTATCCCCCCTTCCTCTCTCTCATTCCCCCCCCCCCTCACCTCTCTCTCTCTCTCTCTCTCTCTCTCTCTCTCTCACACACACACACACACACATTATATCTCTTCCTCCATCCATCTATCTCTCACAGATCCAAATTTATGCAGGAAAAAAACATAATACACATATAACCATAAATACAAAGATGGAATGGAAATAACCCTTCATTTCATTAATATTCAAGAACTGAAATTTTTTTACAGACATAATGGAAATAAACGATCTAGGACACTAGTATCTTATCTCTGAGAAGATATGTGGCAGATACAAGATTTTGAACTGTGTTACAATGAGGCTCAAGGGCCTATTTATTATTGAGAAATAATGGAAAAACCTAAAAATCCAAAAACCTAACCCTAGGAAATGAAGCACCAAAACTATGGGCCCCGTTTCGATAAATTGATACATCAACTTCCTAGGGATGTAACTTTGGCATACGATCTTCGTTTGACATGAAAAATATCTCTTTAGAAATATCTATCCGAGAGCTACAACATATGATGTGAGAAACATAACAGGAGATTCCATGCATCTCTGATTTTTTCCAAAAAATGTTTTTTAGGGTCTCAAAATGGCTCTGAAAGTTGAGGACCAGAAAAAATACTAAAAATAGTAAACTATGCTACAATTAAGGAAACTAAAAAACTAGAATAAAAAATGGTGGGGCCCCAAGTTGAATAGGCATGTGGTCACCAATATCTACCTAGATCATTCCTCCCTGCTTAGGAAGAAATGGTCCCCAGTTCATTGATTTCCTCCATGAGGTGAGGAAACTTCTGCTGAACTTGGTCCGTGGTGAACTGCTTGCCTTGGTGCAGGAGTTGGCCAGCTTTGACAACTAGATATAGTTGGATATTATATTGGTGAGTGTTCTTGATCTTTATTCCCATGATACGATCCATGGTGGCATGTTCCATGTAGTCTAGGTTTAACTCTATTGGTGTGAGTTGTTCTACAATGTCGGAGGTGTCTAGTGTGGAGTACTAAAAAGGTATGCTTTTGATGATTATTTCAGTGGCTTTTTAGTAGAATTTGTAAACCTTTTTGCATCATGAATTTGGAAAATAATAAGGAACTATAACAAAACATGTGGAAATTGATATGCAAGACTTAACCACTGATAATGGTTATTTTCCGTACAGGAAAAGGAGAAAACGAGGAATTTCCGCTCCAAAGGAAGAGACAAAGTCGAGATAACTGTTGTCCCTCTGAAGGCTAACCGAATGCAAACAAGGTTAAACAGATTAAAGCAAGTCGGCCCGGAAAAGAAGGAGAAGACACCGGCTCGGCGCAAAAGAAAGGAAAGGATGAAGAATTAACAGTTCGGCGAATCCCTCAGGATCTTCGATCCTGAGGGATCGCTGCTTTATTTATCGTGTTACTTGGATATCTCCGCCGTCGCCTTTATATAAAGGGACAACACTGTTAGCTTAAGAAAAAGAAGGATACGCTTTTATGTAATTTTCTGTTAAACATCAGCTCTGATTATTAAGTCTCGTTGAGAACTGGTTCATTGTATTCCTGACCGATGCATTAATAAAAGCTTGGTGATTATTTCGTCTCTGCGTCTGGATTAACTTAAAGCGGTGTATCCTTGGAGGCTAAGGGCCTGGCCCCGGAGGAAACTTGCTTTTGTACCATTACGACTTGATTTCTGTGTGGTTTGTCTATCAGTGTTATTTGGTGATTTGATATGCTTTATAAGTTAATATTACATGCTCTGTTAAAGATTGAATCATTGAGGTTTTTACAGATAGAATCGTGTGTTGACTCCGCATCAAGTTATTAATCCTTTTAAGAGTTAATTGCATGTTCTTACTGTTCTGTTACAGAGCTGTTATACTAAATATTCGTGTCATACATTTGTTGAGGTAGTGTTCTTCATAATCGTTGGATTCAGAAACAATAGTGTTCTATTTGGAAGCGCAGTCGTATTCCTGTTGATTCAGGTTGATCAGATTGTTATTCCAGTGTGTTGTGCGCGTTTCTGATTTATCAGTGCTGTTCCATAATTCATTAATAGTTATTGCTGTTCCATTAGTGTGTTTTGCGTGAATTGCATTTAGAGTGAAATAATGTGATTTGATTGCAAAGAGTGCATTTGAGTTAATAGATTAAGATTGGTTACAACTCGCGGGACTTAGTTATTCAATTGTTGTTCCATCCTAGATTTGCTGTTCTATTCCAGAATTGATGTTCAATCCTTTATTTGTTGTTCCATTTACTCGCATTTGTTGTTTTGGCGTGAGAGATGATCTAAGGCTGTAGTGAGCATTGGCGGTCACTGTCTAGCTCCCAGGCTTGTGGTCTATGCTCTAATTTCCTTTCCATCAGTTTTCGAAGGGATGGGTTATCACTGCCGAACCCTTGACTGATAAGCTGTTGAGTTTTCTGAGTGTGTGATTTATTCTTTGAAGTAATTTAGTTACAGACAAGCATCCGTTTACTCTTGTATTTCTTAAGCACTGTACTACTAGCATTACTCTGAAAAATGATAGCCTCAGATTGAGTCACTCTTTGTAATAACAAAACGCTCCCGGATTGACATATTAATGTGAGGTAATTAGAGGTGAAAGAGACCCTTTTTATAGCTCTACATTTTGGTGCCATTGCCGGGGAAAGAGTGTAGCCATTTTCTTTTTTCAGAGTAGTGTATGAGCCTGCTAGGGAGGAGTTGGATCCTAAAAACGGAAGGTAAGAACCTACGTGCGGAGCATGTAAAAACCCTGCTCCACTGTCTGCTTTCCTAACAGAGTTGTTTTTTGCTTTGTTTGAATAGAAGTTGGTAGTTCATTTGAGTGCATGACTAAGCAGAAAAGACCAGAAAAAAACATCAAACCCCCATCCAAGCCTGAAAAAGCTAAGGGGCCGGTGACCCTTGGCCGAACGACCTTCATAGACAAAATCTATAAGAACACAGAATCTCAGCCATCAGTAGGCCCCAGGAAAAACATTTCTAAACCACCTACTAGTTCCCTTCAGGCCACAGGATCACCATTTGTAGCCTGTGCTGAGGTGCATAGTCAAACTGAAGAGCAGGACTTTCAAGAAATTGAAAATTCTACTCCAGAACTATTGCAGGAAGGGAATTCCAGCAACTTTTGTGAAGGAGAAGGAGAAACATGGGAAACCAAGGAACCAAAATCCCCTATTGAAACAAATCAGCCATTAGATAGCCCAGATAAGGGGAGTGCTGCGAAAGTCATTGTTGAAGGAATTCAATCTCCTTAGACACCTGGTATTCTCATTATTCCAGATAAAGGAAGCGCTATTAAAAATATCCCTGTCAAAACCGTTCCCACTCAACCTAGGAATACCCTCCTAGATATCCCAGAAGGTTATTGGCATATATTCGATCCCATGGCTCAAAACCAGCCAAATGCTCAAACCTCTACATTACAATATCCTATAGTGGATTCTGCAGCTAATGCACCCATGAAAGCTATCCCTCTTTAGCATATCCCTACATTTCACGGTCTCACATCAGAAGATCCGGATGCATTTTTATTCGAATTCGATGTGTTATGTAGGGGGTATGATTACACCACCGATCCCCAAAAATTGAAATTATTTCCCTCTACATTGAAAGGGGCTGCTTTAAGATGGTTTATGGGTCTAGGTGGCGGGGTTATCAACAATTGGGATCAAATGAAAGAATCCTTCTTAAAAAAATATCAGGATTATTGTAGGTCTAGAGAATTAAAAGACGAAATATTTCAAATGTTAGCCAGACCGAATGAAACATTGGAAGAGTATGTGGAACGTTTTCAGTACAATCTACAAAGATCTCCTTATGCATCGCTACCTTTACCTGATAATGTGTTAAAAACTGCATTAATAAGGGGTATGAAGGAACAATGGATTGAAACATTAAACATCATGGGAAAAGGGGACATTTATCAAGAGAATTTTGCTGACATCATTGACTTATGTATCAGGAGTTCGAGAGGCAGCACAAGAATAAAACCGACAGAATATGATCGGTTTGCAAGAGATAAGAAAGTATCAGCAGAAGGAGTAACACGTGCAGAAATTGGAAATTTATTAGAAAATTTTAAAACCGATATTATGGGGACACTAACTACACAACTTGATATTGTGCAGGCTAAACAGAAGCAGCTGGAGGCAGAACAGAATTTGGCAATCTTCTGCCCCCGATGCAGAAAAAAACATAGCCACAAGGAATGTCCACTAGATAAAGTCCAAACATGCGCCATCTGTACAAAAGATCACCTTACGGAGAGCTGCCCCTCACTTCCTGGATTGAAAGCGGTATATAAGGAAGCAGATGAAGAACCAGAATCGGTGAATTCGATCAACCAGCGCCGCCAGTGGCAGCCGAGACAACTTGGTATGTTTCCGGACTCAACCTCTTTCTTTCAATCCCCACAGTATAATGCTCAACAATATGGTATGTGGCAAAATCAATCTCAACCCCCATTTACAAACTGGTCACCACAATCGTTTCCTTCTTTAAATCCATGGCTGAATCAAACAAGCTAATCTGGTTGGCCGAATTTCCCTTACACTCCACCATATTGGAAAAATGGCCCATATCCTTCACAATGGACTCCCTCTACTTCAAAAAGTTCACCCTGGCAGACAAGCTGGCAAAGACCGATGTACCACCCAGCTGGAACTATTCCGCTCCCTCAACCTACTCTGCCAGCCTTACAACAAAACCACCAGTCTAACCTGAGATCGCAACTCCCAGCCCAACCTGATCCCAATCCAAATAACAGACAGGTCCAATCTATTCAAATCATAGAATCATCAGAAATAGGACCCGAACTGAGGGAGTGCAATGACCTTCAGTTAAGATCTGGATGTATAATTGAAACTGAGGGAGATAAAACAGTTCATATTGAAGATCAGTTACCAAGAGAACATCAGTTACAACAAGAGGATGTAAATAAGCAACAAAATCATAATCAAGCAACCACATCCTCTCCTCCGTTCCCAGAACGATTAGCCATACCTCGACCCATACAATATCCTGACTTTGACATTCTGGGAGAATTACAAAATCTGTACATAAAAATTCCATTCCTCCAAGCCATTCAATATATTCCCATATACGCAAAAACTATCAAATAATTGTGCATAAAGAAACCAAGGAGGAATATAACAAATAATCCAAGAGTCCAAGTAGTCGGTACTTTATCTGACCTATTGTCTGGGAGAGAAACACCCCTTAAATATGGAGACCCCGGGAATCCAATTATAACTGTTCAAATTTATGGTCAGACCCTGTCTAATGCCTTAGTTGATCTAGGGGCTACAATTAATATTTTAACAACCACAACTTGCCAAAAGCTCGGCATTACATCTGTAGAACCCACCTCTACTCTGTTAGAATTGGCTGACCGATCTGTGGTTAGACCAGAGGGCACTCTACATGATGTCATGGTCTCCGTAGAATCCTGGGAGTATCCAACCGATTTCCTGATAATTAATCCAAAAACCCGACTTGATGGACATCCGCTAATTTTAGGTAGACCTTGGCTCGCTACTGCCGATGCCTACATTGGCTGTCGGCAGGGAAATATGACCATAACCAGAGGACCGAATAGCAAAAATTTAGTTCTATATCCTCCAGCGCAGCCAAGTGTCACAATGATCAAAACTAATAAGCACCCTGTATCATACCTTACTGATAACATCAGATCTCCATTAACTATACAAGAGGCACTTGATTTTAAAGACCAAATAGAAGATGATGCCATTAATAATTTCATTAGTCAAACTGAATCTCGCACACAGTGTCACATGATAGAAGCAGCATTTGATAATGAATTGGAGGAAGATCCTCTGAAAGATACACATGACCAAACGATACCTGTTACTTCTGTTGCAAATAGTAAAACTGTGGAAATTGCACCGGGAAAAACTTTAAACATCAATGCTAATCTCACACCTCAACAAGAAACTAAGCTCATCCATTTGTTAACAAAATATCAAGAAGCATTTGCATGGGATTACCCAGATATGAAAGGAATTGATCCCCAGTTATGTACACACCACATTTATACAGAAAAAGACGCCAGACCTGTTCGACAGCCGCAAAGGAGACTTAATCCTCATCTAAAGGATGTGGTAAAAGCTGAACTTCAGAAACTTTTAGATGTCAACTTTATCTATCCTATTTCTGATAGTAAATGGGTCTCTCCGCTGGTGGTGGTACCAAAAAAGAATGGAAAATGGAGAATTTGTGTGGATTATAGGGAACTAAACAAGGCAACACAGAAAGATCATTTTCCTCTCCCATTCATAGATCAAGTATTAGATACTTTAGCAGGGAAGAAATTCTTTTCTTTCCTGGATGGCTTCAGTGGATACAATCAGATTCAGATTGCCCCCGAAGACCAGGATAAAACTACTTTTACTTGTCCCTGGGGAACATTTGCCTATCGAGTTCTACCTTTTGGCCTATGTAATGCTCCTGCCACATTTCAGAGGGCTATCCTTAGCATTTTTGCAGATTTAATAAATGATGGACTTGAAGTTTACATGGATGACTTTACACCATATGGAGATGATTTTGATCCGGCTCTAGACACCCTAGAAAAATTCCTACAACGCTGCATTGTTACCAGGCTTTGCTTAGGCCACGAAAAATGTTTTTTGATGATGACTGAAGGACTTATCCTAGGACATTATGTTTCAGCAGTCGGCATTCAGGTAGACCCGGCCAAAATCCAAATACTTTTGCTCATTCCCACTCCTACTACTCAAACAGAGGTACACAGATTTCTTGGATTTTCCGGTTATTATAGACTATTTATAGAGCATTATTCGCACATTGTTGCTCCTTTATATGCACTAACCGGTAACGTTGATTTTCTTTGGACAGAAAAATGTGACCATGCTTTCGAGGATTTAAAGAAGCTCGTATTCACAGCCCCAGTCCTTCGAGGACCAAACTGGGACCTACCGTTCCAGATATCATCTGATGCCTCAGATACAGCTATTGGCGCAGTCCTTGGGAAGGAAGAGGATAAAACACCATATGCCATCTATTACATCAGCAAGAACTTATCCCCTGCTGAATTAAATTACACTGTTACTGAAAAAGAATTCCTAGCTGTAATACATCCTGTCAATAAATTTAGACATTATATTACAGGCTATCCTGTTATCTTATATACAGACCATTCTGCTATAAAATATTTAGCAAATAAGCCTGTCACAAATGCCAGAGTAACTCGATGGTTAATTTTATTGCAGGAATTCGACATCACAATCAAGGACCGGCCTGGCAAAGAAAACCCTGTAGCCGATTTTCTTTCGAGAATACCAAAATCAAGCGATGCAGCAGTAGTTGAAGATCAATTTCCGGATGAGCACCTGTTTGCTGTTGCCATTCAAACACCCTGGTATGCTGATGTTGCCAACTACCTCGCAGTAGGTAAACTACCAAAACATTTAACTCCTAACGAGCGCAAGCAGATTATTCAGAAAAGTTCTCGATTCTCGTGGATTGGGGGCTATTTGTTTCACACAGGAGCAGACATGCATATCAGGCGATGTGTTAGAGAGGATGAAATCTTTGACATCCTAAAAGCCTGTCACGATGGACCGTGTGGGGGGCACTTCGCCGAGCGTAGAACTGGACATAAAGTATTGCAGACAGGATATTACTGGCCTACGATCTTCAAAGATGCGAAGAAGTTTGTCCAAGCCTGTGACAGCTGCCAGCGAGCAGGACGGCCTGGTCAAGACAATGAGATGCCTCTGAAACCACAGTTAGTCATCGAACCATTCGAGCGATGGGCTCTTGATTTCGTTGGACCCATCAACCCCTCATCAAATTAGAAAACATATATCTTGGTGGCAACAGAATATGTCACCAAATGGGTTGAGGCAGAAGCATTGCCAAGAGCCACAGAGGACTCTGTCATACAGTTCCTGTTCCATCTATTTGTTTGTTATGGCCTTCCTAGGGAAATAATTACAGATGGAGGACCACAATTTGTTGGGCATAAATTAGCTGCAACACTCAACAATTATCACGTCCAGCATAAAATCACTACTCCATATCACCCACAGGCGAATGGGCAGGTAGAAAGTAGAAATGAGATAATAGAATCAATCCTAACGAAAACCATTGCGTCACATAGGCGTGATTGGGCTACCCGACTACCTGAAGCACTCTGGGCCTATAGAACCACATGGAGGAGCACCACCGGTTACTCACCTTATCAATTAGTGTTTGGGAAACAACCCATTTTTCCCATAGAATTCGAAATCCAAACATTACGGACAGCACAGGAAGTTGGCCTAGATCTAAGCGAGGCACAAATCAATCGACTACAGAAGATCAATGAATTAGACGAAATTAGGCTCTCTGCACTACAAAATACAGCATTGATTCAACAGCAGCGAGCTAAATGGCATGATGCGCTCATCAAAAACAAAGTCTTCCACGAGGGAGACTGGGCTCTGTTATACGACTCTCGGTTTCAGGATTTCCTTGGAAAACTTCAGACTCGATGGTTGGGACCATACGAAATCTAGGAGGTGCATGACAACGGAACCCTTACTCTAATTACCATTGACGGTTCTGGATATACATTCAAATTAAATGGCCACCAAGTCCGTCTCTATCGCAAACCGCTCACTCGGGAATCCTTCTGCCAGCAGCTACGCCGAGACACTGATATGGAGATTTTAGGAGAGGAAGAGAAATCTTCCTCACCTGTAATTCATTAAGGAATTCATTTCTTTTTAAAAAAAATTTTGTACATAAGTTCTTGTTTTTTTCATTCTTGTACATATGTTTGAACTAAATGTTTTCTGATCATTTTTTTTGCTATTCCTTTTCTTTCACAAAGTTCGATTTTTGCCATTCTAAAAATAGCATCTGCGTGTTTTTTTATGCTGTTGGTTTTGCTTGTTTTGTTGTTCCTTTTCTAAAGGAACAGCATTCTGGATCTCTGCTGTTCCTTTTCCAAAGGAACGGCATTGTTACGTCTTCTGCTGTTCCTTTTGGTTACCACTGTTCCTTTTTTTTTCAAAGAAACAACGTTCTTTTATTGCTGTTGTTCCTTTTTCAAAGGAATGGCATTTTGAGTGTTTTTATAGTATTTTTATTTTTGCTGTTCCTTTTTCCAAAGGAACGGCATTTGCATTTTTACTATCCCTTTTTCTATCATCCGTCGTTGTTTCTTTTCCAAAGGAACACCACTAGCATACTTTTTCTCTCCTTGTGAAACAACTTATTCCTTTTGCTGATCTAAATTGAGGATGCTTCTTGCCCGTCTTCTTTCTAGTCTTTAAGATACAGCTATGTATTTGTGCAATGAAATATAAAATCACAACATACCGAAATCTTCAAACCATAAATCGCTATATCTATAAGGCTCTGCATTAGTAAGAGGACAAACGGAAGGACATACTTATTTCTTACCTTTTGCTGACATGGTTTTACTAATTTTGCCCTGATTGGTTATTTTTATCATGCTGATCCCCTTAAACTTTTTTGATTAGTACTTGGGAATAAGAGCAAAGAGCTTATATCTTCCTATTGAGATGATAAGACTTCTTCCACCATTCCTACTCTTAAGGAGTGTTGAACCACCCTTTGTGTATAAATAAGGAAAAGTATTCTATAAAAAAGAAAAAATATGTGAACATGATATGTGAAGTGTCAAATGCAGGATAGGGGGTCTCATTAAGAGCCAGCCTACCATGATCATGAGGATGGAAGTGAAGTGGCATTCCCATTATGGCCACCACACCAGGGATATGGTCCAAAAGTTATATCAAATAAACAAACCTTGGAACAGGAGGTCTCATTACGAGCCGGCCTGCCCACTTTTCGCTCCTTCCTCGTGAATGGCATTATGGTTAACTGGTCACCAAGGCAGCATAATGATCTACATTTTTACATAGCAACATTCCTAAGTATACACAAAGGATCATGGTTCCGAGGGTGAAAAAACAACTCTGCCAAGGTTATGGACACCTGTCGGCAGCAGAGTACTGTTAATGGTATTGAAGTCACCTTGGTTACACCAATGGGTAAGATACTAATACTCTTTTGTTTCTTATATCCTAGGAACTAATCATATGTTATTTCCAGATTTATACATCGCATGAACATTTATCATTACCAATCATGGCAACGGAAGTGACCATGACCACTTGAGATTTGGCAAGTATGATACATGTCCTACCCACCAGCCTCATATCATAACACAGCAGCCTCTTATATAATACACGATCAATTCTCCGCCTCGATTTCGGTAATTCGTTGTCATTTTCAACATAGCATAATTCCATATGCTGTTCCTTTCTGACTTGGTTGCAGACCGGGTGCCGCTCCTTTATTTGCCGGCTGGGATAGCCTATCACATTGCGGGGGGGGGGGAGGTTAACCTCATCATTCCCTGAATTACGTGTCAACTCACCATTCGGGAAAAATAGTGTACGACGGTTTGGCATGGTTTAACGGCATGGCATTTCTATTTTTATACAAGTTGCTGTTCATAATCCATTTCCGTTGCATTGTTGCATACTCTCTATTTTTTCTTGCGATTATCACCCTCTCTGTGTTTCAAACGGCACAAGAAGTTGTTGTTCCATTGAGAATTCACAGTGAAACCATGGGAGGAAGGGAAATTCGAAGCGAACCTCAGAGGTTGACAGTCTCCGCTGCTGCTCGAGAGATCCTGGAGAGAGCAGGATGGTTGAATTATCTCAGTCGCCTGCAGGAGTCTAACGAAACAGTAGCGATGGGATTTTTGCAGAACCTGCAGGATGATCACTCCACAGTAAGGGGGAATCGGATAGCGGTCACCGACGATATAATTGCAGAAGTTTCGGGACTACCAGCCACCGGACAAGTATGGACATTAAAGAAGGAAAGATTACAGAAGATCATGGAAATGTTCCAGGACGAAGGTCATAGCTTGACAATTAAGGGGAAGGGAATTCTGCCAGCAACGCTAGGAGAACCCTGGACGTAATTAGCAAGAACAGTGCAAAGCTACATCACCTGCGAAGGGAGGAAAGACGTGGTAAGACCACGACATCTTAAACTCTTAGCTGTTTTAAAGCAGAAATGCTCTGTAAACCTACCTGCACTTCTGAATTCATTACTGCATGATGTTGCACGAAGCATAAAAAAGGCAGAGCATGTAGAGTCAGTTGTCAGTCACCATGGGCTAATACGACTAATAGTTAGCCATAGTCTCACCCAGCAACAGAGCAGCTGGGAAGAGCTGCTTGTAATGATTAGGGGGGGATTGACAGCGGCATCCCCAAAACGTAAACATTCTACAAGCACACCAGAATGTCCGGAAAAACGCAGAGAACACGTTGCTAGTGCATCAGAACAACCAGAGATACACCAAGAATCGGCGAAACATAAGTATGCCAGTAATGTACCCGAGCAACCAGAGGAGCCCAGAAAATCAGCCCGGATAGCTCGGATGAGAGGAAGACTAGAAAAGCCTAGAAAATCAGCCCAGTTACCTAGGATGCGAGGAAGGATAGAGAAGCCCAGAAAATCAGTCCGGTTAGCTCGGATGCGAGGAAGGCTGGAAAAGCTCCAGGAAAGCACCAGCCAACCAGTGGTAATTGAGGATGAGCAATCCGAAGAAGAAGCAGCCGAGCATTCGGAAACAGAAATAGAAGCAGAAATTGAACAGGATGAGGAAATGGGACAGCAGGGAGGTAGCCCATTACAAGACCCAATGGGAGAAGACGAATTGGCCACAGTCCTGGCCAATATGGGTAAGTATGGCCAACCTTCTAATTCAGCAGACCTCCACGACAAACCCCAAGAAGAAAACGCATCTGAAAAATCACATGCAGTAGAGCCAGAGAATCTGCCTATTCATGATGAAGAAGAGATGAGAGATACTGAACGGGAACAATCTGTTCCCAAGATACCAGAGGAAATTCCAGAGGGAGTAGGAGCAGAAAAAGCAGTTGCCCAAGAAGAGACAGAACCAGTCAAGGTTCCTACCCCAGAATAGCCAGAGCAGAATAGCGAGGAAGCACACCAAGAGAAAGATCCAGAGACTAGTCATGGTCCAAACCGCAGCAGTCAGCCTGTTGTTCCTTCTAATGAAACGGTGGAAATTAAGAAATTGCAAATGGAACGGCAGAAATTATTGAATACAATAACCCATCTCAGACAACAAATTAGAGTTCTGAAAGCAAACAAGAGGGTAAGAAAGACTGGAGGGAAGAAAAAGAAGGCCAACAATCGCCCTACTGTTCAAAGCCCTACTGAAAATCCAGCCGCCATTCCAAACGTTGCTGAGGAACAGCAACAGACTGATATACGCGTTAAAATAGAAAGGGATGATATGAGGACCAGCGACAAGAAAATCCAGACAGAGGCACCACCCTTAGGGGTAATAAGGGTTCTGAACTCCAAACAGCATAATAAGAAAGTTCAAGTAAAACTCCCGGCCTCTACTGACCTATGGAAAAAAGATCCGAAGACAAAAACCTTGCATAAGATGGTGAAGCAAGCCCAGCAAGAAGCCGAACAACTTAGAGAGCAAATGGTTCCCCGAGAAAAATATGAAGAGTTACAGCAGCAACTAAGGGACGTCAGTCAATCCAAAAGCCAGGCCTTTGAAGGGTGGAAAAAGGAACAAGAGGAAGTTGCACAGGTAACCCGTAGACTAGATATTGTTATCAAGCAGATGAATACCTTGTGTTCTTTATACAATGATGTTTTAGCATGTAGGGCCCCTGCTAAAAACTATGCTCTGTTTTTATTAGAACGGTATTTACAATTAAAAATAAAAGTTGTTAAAGCAGGTTCCCCTATACAAATCAACACTGTCAATGACTTTATAGATTTTTGTAAACATTATGGAGTGAAAGTCCAGAGATTGTTGTGTGAACTTTATTTGCATGACCTTGTGCTAAATCAGGAGACTGAGTTAAACCCTGGCCCTTTCATTGGAGACATCCAATTACAAGCATTCATTTCATTCGGGGTTAATCAGATTAAGTGGCTCAAAACCTATGATACTTTCCAGAGTCAGGAAAATGGTCTAGATTTACGGGTAAGGGCTGAGCCTAGGAACCCAGTGCAGTTGTGGAAAGCTCATAGAAACCTCATAAAGACTTCGGGTGTCTATGAAACATTAGGACCCATGCATGAGGCACTCATTCGAGAGAGTTTAGAATATTTTCTTTCCATCAAAGACCTGGCCATTAATGCAGCCAAATTTCGGTACCGAATCTCTGATCCAAACATCCAGCTCAGGGAACCATTTAAGTATGAGATCTTTGAGTTAGCTGCCAACCGTTTGAACCTCTATGGCGAGAGCATTCTGAAAGCAGGGTCATCCTGGTTAGGATATAGATTTCGCACTCCAATTATTTGGCACCCTGCACCCGGATACCAGGCCCTGTATGAGATGCCTGAGGGACAAACAGGTCAGTTCTTTGACTATCTAATCACTCATCATGGCTGTAGATCTCCGCATGAGACTCCTTCTCCAGCATATTCTCTCACTGCCTTTCATGTCAACTACAATGTTTTCATGAGGACATGAAACAAGGTAAGCATGGGGGTGTGTGGAGTACTAAAAAGGTATGCTTTTGATGATTATTTCAGTGGCTTTTTAGTAGAATTTGTAAACCTTTTTGCATCATGAATTTGGAAAATAATAAGGAACTATAACAAAACATGTGGAAATTGATATGCAAGACTTAACCACTGATAATGGTTATTTTCTGTACAGGAAAAGGAGAAAACGAGGAATTGCCGCTCCAAAGGAAGAGACAAAGTCGAGATAACTGCTGTCCCTCTGAAGGCGAATCGAATGCAAACAAGGTTAAACAGATTAAAGCAAGTCGGCCCGGAAAAGAAGGAGAAGACACCGGCTCGGCGCAAAATAAAGGAAAGGATGAAGAATTAACAGTTCGGCGAATCCCTCAGGATCTTCGATCCTGAGGGATCGCTGCTTTATTTATCTTGTTACTTGGATATCTCCGCCGTCGCCTTTATATAAAGGGACATCACTGTTAGCTTAAAGGGGAGAAGGATACGCTTTTATGTAATTTTCTGTTAAACATCAGCTCTGATTATTAAGTCTCGTTGAGAACTGGTTCATTGTATTCCTGACCGATGCATTAATAAAATCTTGGTGATTATTTCATCTCTGCGTCTGGATTAACTTAAAGCGGTGTATCCTTGGAGGCTAAGGGCCCGGCCCCGGAGGACACTTGCTTTTGTACCATTACGACTTGACTTCTGTGTGGTTTGTTTATCAGTGTTATTTGATAATTTGATATGCTTTATAAAGTTCATATTACATGCTCTGTTAAAGATTGAATCATTGAGTTTTTACAGATAGAATCGTGTGTTGACTCCGCATCAAGTTATTAATCCTTTTAAGAGTTAATTGCATGTTCTTACTGTTCTGTTACAGAGCTGTTATACTGAATATTCGTGTCATACATTTGTTGAGGTAGTGTTCTTCATAATCGTTGGATTCAGAAATAATAGTGTTCTATTTGGAAGCACAGTCGTATTCCTGTTGATTCAGGTTGATCAGATTGTTATTCCAATGTGTTGTGCACGTTTCTGATTTATCAGTGCTGTTCCATAATTCATTAATAGTTATTGCTGTTCCATTAGTGTGTTTTGCGTGAATTGCCTTTAGAGTGAAAGAATGTGATTTGATTGCAAAGAGTGCATTTGAGTTAATAGATTAAGCTTGGTTACAACTCGCGGGACTTAGTTATTCAATTGCTGTTCCATCCTAGATTTGCTGTTCTATTCCAGAATTGATGTTCAATCCTTTATTTGTTGTTCCATTTACTCGCATTTGTTGTTTTGGCGTGAGAGATGATCTAAGGCTGTAGTGAGCATTGGCGGTCACTGTCTAGCTCCCAGGCTTGTGGTCTATGCTCTAATTTCCTTTCCATCAGTTTCCGAAGGGATGGGTTATCACTGCCGAACCCTTGACTGATAAGCTGTTGAGTTTTCTGAGTGTGTGATTTATTCTTTGAAGTAATTTAGTTACAGTCAAGCATCTGTTTACTCTTGTATTTCTTAAGCACTGTACTACTAGCATTACTCTGACAAATGATAGCCTCAGATTGAGTCACTCTTTGTAATAACAAAACGCTCCCGGATTGACATATTAATGTGAGGTAATTAGAGGTGAAAGAGACCCTTTTTATAGCTCTACATCTAGTAGAGGTGGAAAGTATTCCTGAAGGCGGTATACATTGAACATTGGGTGTAGACCAAGGAATGGTGGAATAATGAGCTCAAAGGCATTGTCCTCTATAACCTTTGTTATTTTTACAACCCATATCAGAGCGGGTGATGCTTACGGTGGGGTTCAGTGAGGCACTCCTTCTGCAAATGTAGCAACACTTTCTCGCCCAGCTGAAAGTTGTGTGGAACCCAATGTTGATCATGTCGTTTCTTGTACTTAGCATTGGATATGTCAAATATTTCATGAACCTATTGGCAGATGTGTTGAGTGTGCTCAATGAATTTGTTCGCTTTTTCAACTTCAGATTGGACCTGATTATGAGTCGGCCTCAGTAGTCGCAAATGGCATGACTACGTCAATGGGGCATAATGGATGGAATCCTAGGCCCACCTAAAAGGGCTTGTGGTTGGTTGAGCTGTGGAGAGCATGGTTATAACTTTTTTTAACATAGGGAAGCCTCTGATCCCATGTGTGTGTATGTTTTAGATTTTACATGTGCGGAATGTGTATGATCATTCTGTTGATGACCTCTGTCTAGCCATCAGTTTGGGGATGGAAAGTTGTGGAATTGGTGAGTTTGGTGTCCAACATTGACCAGAGGGTAGACCAAAATGTGTTGTGGAACCTACTGTCCCGATCTGAGATGATAGACTATGGGATTCTAAAGTGTACCTACACTTGTTCAAATAAGAGTTTAGTAGTGGCTTATGTTGTGATATTATTCTTGCAAGCCGCCATAATGGCCATCTTCGAGAATCTGTCGATGACCACAAAAACACAGTAATTTACATGCTTAGTAGAATTAAGGCTGAACATGTAATCGATGGAGATCGATTCCTAAGGTCGACTACGGGTAGGTAGAGGAGTATAGACGCCTTGCTTATTGATCTTCAATTTGGAAATGGTGCAAGAAGTGCAGGATCTTATGTACTTCCTGAAATCGTGTCGAAGGTTTGGCCAATAGAAATAATTCTGCACTACTACCATTGTTTTCTCGACCTTGAAATGCACAGTGACCTGCCATTAGTGCGCTTGCAAAATCATCTTGGAATGCTCACTTGAAGGAGCACAAAGGTGTCCCAAGTGACATAGTAGTTCATCTTAGAAGTGAAAATTTGGAACTTGTGTACCCTTAAAGAGTCTATTATATGTGTGGCCGAATTATGGATCACTATTTTACAGAAGTGGCCAATCAAAAGTCTAGTGCCCACAAGAGTTGAGAAAGGTGGTTAGTGCCACGATCGGTGGTCGGCTAAGGCTATATGAAACATTATTTGTGTTTCCCTTCTTATACTTCACCTTTAAATTGAACTGTTGCAGATATGTGGACTACATATGATGGCGATCGTTATTCAACTTCCCTTATGTATTTATGAAATGTAGGGGTCAGTGGTCTATGTGGATGACAGTTTTGTTCCCAAAAATGTATCGCTTCCATTGTCGGCAAGCCTTCACAATGGAATCCATTTCTTTGTCATAGGTGGGATACCCGCAGACTGTGTTGGACAGTGTCTCACTGTGATATGCCACTAGATGCCCATATTGAGTAAGAACTACCCCAATAGCATAGTCATAGGCATCTGTCTTGATCTCAAATGGTTGTTGCAAGTCCGGTAATGTGAACACTAAGGTGGAGCAGAGGCGATGTTTCAATTCTATGAACACCTTCTGTTGAGATTATGACCAAAATAATTTTTCTTTCACTCCTCCCTTGGTGACTTTAATCAAGGGTGGAGTGATATGGGAGAATCCCAACATGAACTTGCGGTAGAAATTAGTAAGACGCAGAAAGCTATGAAGTTCTATAAGACTAGTTAGGGCTAGCCAATCCCGAATAACTTGGCTCTTGGTTGGATCCACATGAACCCCCTGCTCATCAAAAATGTATCCAAGATACTAAAATTCGGTCATGCCAAAATTGAACTTCTCCAAATTAACACACAACTTGTCTTGTCGCAGTGTTTGGAGGAGCTGTCGGATGTGGTCGAGGTGGTCTTCCCAAGTCTGGCTGAAGATTAGGATGTCATCCAAGTACACTACTACAAATGAATTGGTGAATGGCTGCAAGATGTCATGCATCGGCCTCATGAAGGTTTAAGGAGCATTTGTCAACCTAAAGGGCATGACCAGCAATTCGAAAAGGCCCTCCTTGTCTTTGAAGGCAGTCTTCCACACATCGTAGGGTTCGATTGTTACCTAGTGATACCTAGACTTCAAGTTGATCTTGCTAAAATATTTAACCCCTTTGAGTTGGTCCATAAGGTCATCAATCTATGGGATCAGGTATCTATTCTAAACAATGATCTTATTCAACACCCGATAGTGAATACAAAGTCCCCATGTCCCATCCTTCTTCTGCACCAAACCAATCAGGCTCCCACATGACGATGAACTCGGTCAGATGTGACGTTTCTGCAGTAGTTGCTAAATCTACCTCTTGATTTCATCATTCTATAGAATAGAGCATTGATATATCATTCCATTGGGCAGTAGCGCACTTAGGGTCATCTCAGTGAGGTACTTGATTTGACAGTGCAGAGGCACCCCTGCGGGTGAGGTAAAGATGTCCCCGTACTCCTTCACGACCTTGTCCATTTTTTGTTGTCATGTGGAGGAGCCCTTTCTAGAGGTCATGGCCATAGTGTTCTTCTTGCCCTAAGGGTGGATCATCATGAAAAAAAAATTCCCAGTTTTGGAAATGAGCTTACTGCATTTTTTGCAGTAACCAAAGAGATAGTGGTAGGCGGTGGTACCTCTAGTATCTTGTAAAACTTTTTACCCAAAGTAATAATAAGAGCGTGAGGCTAGGAATCATACACAACATTTCACTGCCACAAGTATGGTAGGCCTAATAATAAATAACAAACATCAAGAGGAGCAATGTCACATAATACCTCATCCATGAAGGGCTTGATGCTATATGGAAGGTGACACTACTAGTTGACGTAGAGATCTCATCCTTGGTGAAGCCATCCGATTGTGTACCATTGTGGGTGTGTTGTGGTCGGCAAGCCCAACCGCTTCATGAAATCTACTTAAATGACGTTATTTTGGCTCCCACTATCTACAATGAACTATAGATGGGAACACTTTACCCACATCTGGGAGTGGATGAGACACTCCTCCTCCTTTGGATATTTCGGTTCCTCCTTTTGGAACTTCGTGGTGGCAATGATAGCATTGGGCTCTGCATCGATAATATTCTTCCCCTTGTCATTCCCCTTTTTGGGTTCTAATTCAAAGTCAGAGCATGCATTTGATTCAGAAGCCTTCATCTCGGCCACCAATGATTCCTTGGACCGACACTCACTTGTGTTGTGATTAGATCTCTTATGCAACTCACACCACTTTCTCGTGTCCTTCTTCGACTTCGTGGTGTTTTTATTTCCATGCCTTGGATTTTTCCTTTGTTCTACAGTTTTTAGGCACCTTTACCTTGCTTTTGATTTGCAGATCCAAAGTATCAATTCTTCTATTTGAATTTATGCTCAATCTTGGCAGCATACCGGTATGTCGTACCAAGCGAGGAGATGTCAAGGAACTCTATTTCCTCTTGACTGTATCTTTGTAGATAACTACTTTTCTTCAGGACCAAATGTTTCTCCAAATATTTGATACCCAAATTTGTGAGCAAGGTATGGAAGAGATTTATCAGCTCATGCACATCTTGATTCCTTTCTTGCTGTAGCATAGTCCATTATATGTTCTTGTCCTCACAGCTCCCCACAGGATAATATTTTTCCTTGATTGTGGCTCTAAAATAATTCCAAGTGGGTACGGCTAAGAACAGAGCGGGTTCCCCCTCTTCCTTTTTCTCACAGTAGGTTTCCCACTAGTCCTTCACATGGGTAGTGGCTTTGAGCAGTGCAAAAATAATCTTCTCCCGGTCAGAAAAGTCATGAAACGAAAAATACCCTTCTAACAGAGTCAACCATTTGTCTATGGTGTCTTCATCTATTTTTCCCTCAAATATGGGAGTGTCAAAGTTTACTTGTACCGTAAAAGGAGTCATGCCTCCAAAGTGGTTGCTTGATCCATATGCGTTGATGGTGGGTAGTCGTTGAAGGAACTAGGAAACGTTATCCATCATCATGTCCCTTTTTTTTTTCGAGGGCCTCCTTGAGCAATATTTTTATAGGATATCCTCTTGATCTTGAAAAGGTTCAACCAAATTGAGCCCTAACTCCTTATACCCCGACCTCATTGGGGACATGCAAAGAACGACCGAGAAAGAGCATACCGCTCTAATACCACTTATCTGAATTTGTGAAAGAATGTAATAGAATACACATATAACCAAAATAAAAATATGCAGCAAAAATAACACTTCATTTCACTAATATCAAAGAATTGAAATTTGTTTACAGACATAATGAAAATAAACTAGCTAGGGCACCATTAGCTTATCTCTGAGAAGAGATGTGGCAGCTACAAGCCTCTAAAATATGTTGCAATGAGGCTCTAGGGCCTATTTATTATTGAGAAATAATGGAAAACCATAAAAATCCAAAAAACTAACCCTAGGAGATGACTCGCCAAAAATATGCGCCCCATTTGGGTAAATTGGTAAGTCAACTTCTTCGGGGCGCAACTTTGGAATGTGATCTTCGTTTGACACGCACAATTTCTTGTTCGAAATATATATCCAAGAAATACAACTTTTGATGTGAGAAACATCAGAGGAAATTCCATGTTTCTCTCAGTTTTCCCCAAAATATCATTTAGGGCCTCAAAAAAGCTACGAAAGTTCAAGACCTGAAAAAATGCTAAAAACAGTAAACTGTGCTACAATTAAGGAAATTTAAAAAATAAAAGAAACAATCGTGAGGACCCAAGCGGAATAGGTAGGTGGATACCAATATCCACCTGGATCACACACTCCCTCCCCTTTAGGGCTATTTCTATATCACCCCTCCCTTATTATATCTCTCTCTCTCATTCCCTCTTCCTTCCTCTCTCTCTCTCTCTCTCTCTCTCTCTCATTCCCTCTTCCTTCCTCTCTCTCTCTCTCTCTCTCTTTATCTCTCTCTCTCTCCATCACCCCACCCCTTCCTCTATTTATTTAACCCTTCTTCCATCACTCAATTCATTATTCACAAAAAACCCACTTCAACTATCTCTCTCTCTTTATTTTCCATCTCTATCTCTATCTCATTCACTTTATCCTTCTTTATCTTTCTTTTCCTCGCTCCTTGCCCTCCTCTGATCATTCCCCCCCATTTCATATCTCCATATATCTCTTTTCCTCTCTCTCTCTCTCTCCCATTAACTCTCTCCCTCTCACTCCATTTCTCCCCCCCCTACTTTGAAGTTTGATTCCATAGGATAGGTGAAATTACTAAGTGACATGGATGTGTTGTCCATGGCTCAATTAACAGATCGCATATTTTTTTGGATGTAGCATTATCAATATCTTTAACCTCTTGATGACCTCAGATAATATAAATCTCTTATATATCCTAATATCAACAATAAAATGTAGTGGGGTGCCCTTTACCCACATCTATGAATGGAAGAGGTGCTACCCTCCTCAATCTCCTCTGAATCTTTTGGTTGGACATTTGTGGTAGTGATGGTAGCACTGGTTTCAACATCAATTATTTTTTTCCTTTATTTTGTTTTGAATTGAAATATGAACCATATTGTAATTTTTCTTTAAGCTTAACTATGAAATGGGTGTTATGAGTGACTTTGATCAGTGTTTTGATAGCAGCTTTTGTGGATTTCACACCACTTTTTAATGTCCTTCAACTTCCCTACTTATGAGCATAACTTCTAAGCTTATATCATGGTATACTTGTAACCCAAACTCTCACTTATTTCCTTGCTTCAATTTTTTCTCAATTTTGATATAATATCGATAAGCAACTCTTAATGATAAGATGTCCAAGAAATCCATGTTCATTTGGATGTAATTATGTAGGACATTATGACACTTCAAAAATAGGTGTCTCTAGAGGTCTCTAATACCCATATTTGAGAACCATGTATCAAAATTGTCAATGCACTTTGAAATCATATGGTTTATCTCAAGTAATAGAGTTCTCCATCTTGTGTATTGGTAATCACAACTCCCTACAGGGTATAATTCATCCTTTATGACATCAAAAATAATAACCCAAGTGGGCCCAGTAATGAATTTCAAATAGTTTACTTCTATGTGTCTCTCCTAGTAACCTTTTCACCAATATTTTACAAAGGAAATGGATATTAATCTTGAGAAGGAAATATTCTCCTTGTAAGAAAAAATAGGTCAAGGAACAAGCTTCTATTAAATTTAACAATTTATCCAAATCACGTACTTTTATTTTTCCTTTGAATAAGGGACTATAAAAGTTACCTTGTGACTTTAAAAGTATAATATCTTGAGAATTATCGCTTTTTTAAGGTGCCACAATTGTTTTTTGTAGTTTCTGAAGGATCTAGGTGAAATTTTCCATCATCTCATCCTAATATTGCATGATTTATTCCTCAAGGAAAAACTTGATAGGATATCCTACTTTTTCATCTCATTTTTCTTCCACCACTAGATGTTGCTTGGGATTTATATGAGTGATCATTTCCCAATGAAACTAGCTTGAGACCTAAATTTTTGTACCCTTACATTATTGGGGACATACACCGAGAAACAAAAAGGAGAATATTACTTTGGTACCAATGATATAGGTTATAGCAAGACTGAAATAAAAGGTGGGAAAAAATGGAAAAAAACATAGATAAATATAGAAAGAGCATGAGAATACAAGGAAACCCAAATTATATTGATAAATAAAATGGAATAATATTGTAGAACACAAACTGGCCAAAATGGTGGTATATAGATATGAAAGGAGAGAGATGGAAACTAAACGCATTTGAAGAAATATTAGAAAATGTGAAACAAATTTTTTTTTAGCATATATAAAAATCCCTAGGTAAAAAACAATAACCTCAGATTATGAAGAACCGAAATGTTTTTGGGCCCCAGGGTGGGTACTCAGTACATCAAATTCCAAGGGCACAATATTTTCATACACTGTCTATTTAGGGCACACAATACAATTTTGGAAATAACTATCTGATGATTGCAATTTTTTCCCCAAGGTAGGGCATGCCATGGAAATTACTAGCCCCCTGATGTGCCAAAAACCATTATCTATGGTCTGAAAAGAGCCTTAAAAGTTTGGGACCTAAAAAAACAATAAAAAACAAATAAGAAGATAGACAACTATTGAGCCAATTTATGATGTTGGTCATCACCAATATACACCTACATCAGTGGGTCTTGCATGAACAAAAGTGGCCCAAGTTGGTTTGAAATTGAATATTGTAGACTCATCTTCATTATGTATCTCCAAATAACCTTCCAGCAAATATTTGAAATAAGGGATTTTAGGAGTGTGAGGTTTATCTTCTCATTGTCAGAAGATATTTGCATATAGTAATAGCCCTATAAAATATTTACCATTTTTTGAAAGAATATTCAACTATTTGGACTTCAAATAAGGGGGTATCAAACTTAACTACTACCTTCAAGGGTGTCACACCTCAAAAATTGTAACTTGTTGAAGGTGTCTTGGCTACTGTTGGCAGTGACCAAAGGAAATGGGAAAATTCTCCATCATCTTATTACTTTTTTTCACAAGTACTTTATCAAGTAACAACATGATAGGATATCTTGATTTGTCATCTTTCTTTCCTTCTGCCATGGTAGGCTACTTGGGTTTGCGATAGAATTTTTTCCAAGTGAAACTAGCTTGAGATGCAACTCTCTGTACCCTGAACTTGTGAGGGACATGCATTGAGAAATAAGGATGAAATTTATTTGATATCGTGCCAGAATGAAATGAATCTATCCCAACAAAAGTACATCCAAAAAAGGGTAATCAATAAGAATATAAAAGATAAATATTAGGATTATGACTCAAATAAGACTAAGGGAAAAATAACATTCAAGTAAAATAATATTGAATAACGATCAACCAATAAGAGAAAAAGTCATTTTTTTTTAAGTGTGACTTGACCATATTGTAATGTGAATCATACCTTGTATTTATAGCAATTTTACGCACATTCATTTAATAAAAATTTGAATTAACTAGTATCTCCATAGGATGGAGTATGAGAATTGTATGTGCCTCGAAAATTTTGATGTAAGACCTTAAAACGAAAGAATACACTTGTAATTCGGTTTAAGGGATGGCTTTAGATAAGCGAAAACCACTTTATGGCTCATGGTCATCCAAAACCACTTATCATGGTAGAGGAAGATTCATGGTGAAGAAAAAACCAATTAACGTGATGTATTACTTTTGGTAATAGAAACCACTTGAGAATATGATGGTATAGGATAATCTAAGAAAAATAGAGAGTGCTTATGGGTTAGCTAAAGAAATGTGGTTAAGGTAATATAAGGAAATCCCATGATGATGTAGGAGGAGTGAAATCGTTTGTGATTGAAGATATGCTTTTTCACCATGTGCGAGAAAATGTTTCCTATAAAAGTGATGAATAAAAGGGCTAATGATCCATGTATTCCACTCGATGGTAACTTTTTTATATCAAATTCAATAAAAACAATGTGAAAGTAGAAATTTGGACCAAAAATCAACTTCACGACTATGGGGTGCTTCGATTCATACTAAGTCATGTGCTAAAAATGAGAAGATGCCAATGAATAAGGTAGTGGATGAAGATTAAGACAAGTAGCCATTAATGGGGGGTTATTGGAGTATATAAATTCTACTTGTATTAGTTTTGATAGCACTTGTGTTTCTTTTCATTATTTTTCATGATTAGGTATAGTTTCTCTCTATTGTAACAACCCTAGGTTAAAACTTCATGTAATAAATTTAATAAAAGAAAAATAATAACCATGGTCATGGGGCACATATTACAAGCTGAATTTTGGGAAAAAATATAGTGACAGGATCATTGGTGATTAATTAATGACTATGGAAATTAATGACTAGTTTATAAGCCTTGGTTACAGAAAAAAATTGGAGACCCTTACTTGGTTGAGTTACTAGTCCTTCAAGGCCTTGTTGGAAAAATAATTTGGATGCCCGATAATAATTGTGGGTTCAATTACTAGTCCTAGAAGCACTAGTTGGAAAAAATTCTCTTGAGCATTGGACAGCTTGGCTAGAGAGCGATCTAGTGATGGTTAGTGATGTAAAACTGTGAGCGTGAATCAGTAGTTGAGGGTTGAGGTGGTTTGGCCTATATAATCCATGGTTTTGTTTTTCTTGGTTTATTCCATGAGATCCCACATTCATGCTTGGAATATGGCATAAGGGTGATTAGATAGAAGAAATATTTGGTTGACCCTAATTTATGTTCGAGTGGTATGAGGAAGTCATATAACTAGTTGTATTTTGCATATGTCAAACAAAATCTATATTCCTCTTGTATTTGATGGATAAATGTACTTTTTATTATGATATTTTAATGGTTATTTTATCATTGTTATTATACTGCTTATAATATTTTTCTATGATATTCTTGATGTATGGCTATCATTATGTTATGGTTAGTATATGAAATCTTAATGAGTGAATGACATAATAGAAAAAAATTCACATATTGGGAGGAGATATTGGACCTCCTTAATTATTCTCAAATAAGTATGAGATCTGTATGCTTAGATATGTTCTTATGAACTCTATATTACATTTTCATGATGTGTTTGAAGGAATTTTTTCCATGGATAGGCCTTGTCAGATCAGGTCCTTGTCCAAGATTTTCATTAGAGGCCTTGTCATAGTGTTATTTATACTTTTTGGAAGTTTTATCAAGTTCTAGGTAGAGGCCTGAGTCCTAGCCCTATAAACATGGCTCAGAATCTGGGGTCATTGGCATAGGAATACCTCAAAAAAGGCTACATTCACATGGATTCCTTGTTGTGCACATAATTAGAGGGTTACAATCACATGGATGGTTTGTCATCAGTGCGAGTAGGGCTCCATTTTAGAAAAGCAACAAGTTGTAGCAGGGGTTGGTCACCTAGAAGGGTTGGTTGACTCCTAAAGGTTCTATAGCATCCGTGGAAGGTCATATTTGTCTCATTGTGTCGGTTCCACTTCCTTAAATATAGTTGGGAAGTTGAATCATATTATAGCAAATCTTTGTCACATTTTTAACCTCGTGGATAGGATATCTTGGGTAAATGTGGGAGGAGCATGTTATAGGGTGGTATCAGAGGATGGTTTTATTCTCCTTAGGTGATGTCTAGTTTTTGTTCTGCTTGGATTATTTTTTTTTCATATGTACATGTAAGTTACATATGTTTCTTCGTGCTTGTGTTATATATGGTTGTTATGTATGCATGTTGTGATTTCATGTAGAAGTTGATGGTGTTGTTGTCGGACTATGTTCGTATTGAATGCATGTTAGTGTTTTTATGTATT
Organism: Pinus albicaulis; assembly: GCA_034641835.2. Classification (NCBI taxonomy): domain Eukaryota; kingdom Viridiplantae; phylum Streptophyta; class Pinopsida; order Pinales; family Pinaceae; genus Pinus; species Pinus albicaulis. Next base: position 1,253,955,253 of record CM076572.1, on the reverse strand, counting down.
TTGCATGTATGTGTGTCATACATATGTTGTTATCCATGTATTGTGTCCGTAATATTACCAAATGGGAAAAGCCGGAATATAGTGCAAAACCATGGAAATAACAAAGTAAACATTACATGAAATAAAGAGGCCAATATGGAGACCTTCTAATCATTATAAAAATAGAAAAATATGCATAATAAATGGGCCATAACATGTACAATAAGATAGAGCAAGCCTCCAATGGACAAAACCCTCAAAGAGGTGTTGCTACAATATATAAAAATACTAAAACACTGCTACAATGTAGTTTTAAAGGCACTACAACAACAAATGAATATAAAAAATATCATGGGCTGATATGTGCCTCAAAATATAGATCTAATATAGATTTGAGCACTATATAACCTCTAATCAAGAACCCCCAAATGGTTTTTAGCAAAACACTATGTACAAGATGGGAATCTAAACCCTAGGGCTGAAGGTCCACTGCAACATATAGATCTGGATAGTGTGGCTGATCTGATATATGAAATAATTTAGCCTCCTCCCATATATCTCCTATATGAAAGGAATATCCCCTTCACTAGAAAACCTCCTCCCCAAATGGTGTGCCAAAACCACCATGCAAATCCTCCTTCAACATAACGTAGATATGGAAAGAAACTATGCTGTAGGGGAAAACAAATAAGTGGTCGGATGCCAAGATCTGAAAATATGCACAAGGGTCTTCCTTACTATCCTCCCAATGGAAAGGAACCCTTATCCACTGCAAGTAAGTAATTAGGTGACCCAAATATGGTCTTCACTACTAAAACCTACAAAATAACTAAACCCTCAACAGGATCTGCGTTATGGATGTAAGATGACGCTTTGGCCAAATGCTTGATAGTGGAAGTGAAGTACAAGACTCCTCCAAGAGATTCTCAATGGAAGGGGTGGGATTCTCGATCATGAACACCTAGTACTAAATAACACTTTCAACCTCAACTAAACAACCAAAGAAGGCTATATGTCTAAATAGACCATATATCAAAATATCAAATACATCAACCTCTATAATATGGCTGACATCCTCTTCCTTTTATAAGATATCAGCTTCCACACCCTGAGCCCCATTCATTTAGGATCCTACTTCCATGTAAGGTGTATCCATCTAAAATTGCGTTGACCCTCATTGATTGCCACTCCCCCATGACAATGTTGTTGATTTGGTCAAGGTTGACCTAGTTAAGATGTTCCAACCCCTTTTCACACCTAAGGGTGCTTAATTAAGCTACCAAGATGTTTTCCTTTTACATTGGCATTGTTTATTCATTATTAAGGAGACTTATTATTACACAATAATTTTTCACCGTCCCTGCAATCCCTTGTACTGCACATTGGAGGGCCTTTTTCATGACCTGTGAGTAGTGACATGACCTGAAACCACTTTCATGGCATTCCCCTTGACAAGGAAAATCATTCCTCTGAAGACAATTTCCTATAAAAAACCCTAAAAATAGACCTTTTGGCCTTGGTGCGACCAACCAGTTCAGCGCTCGCGCCAATGCGGAAAATCCACCAAAGAGGGCGCGCCAACTGACGCTCTATCCTAGTGTATTACTCACACCAAGCTTAATAAGGATTGTTTTTTAAAAATAAATGGCAGAAGTTTGATTCAAACCAACTCCTGAACGAGACTCTAAAATGAGTTGGGAGGTTTGGCTCCGGATCTCCATGTAGGGGAAGTGGTTTTCCACCTATCATGGAAGCTTCCTTGAGGATAGGGCTAATCCCACTATTGTAGGGATCCCAACTCCCCTTCCACAATCTATATAAGCTTGCCGTTTTCCCTTTGCAAGCTAGCCTGAATAGAGCTGAATCAGTAGTAAGTAGACTATCGCCAGACAACCTCTGAGAGCCAAAGCCGAAGAGAGAGAGATTTGTCCCATTCCTTACGAGCTTCATCGAGACGTGCTCCACTGTCGACCCGCCGAAGGAAGATCCAGCATCAGAGCTCAGGTTGTATCTTTCTTTCGTTGTGATTAATAATAAATGACTTTGATTATGGTTCCATTCATATGTTCATGTTTTATGTTATGAATTATATCTTCTTTGACTGATATATGGTTGAATGTATTAGGTTTTACGTTGTGTTTTGTTTCTTCGTGTACGTGTAGGTGTTCAAACGTGCCATAATTCCTGCAAGAAACAATAACGTGGGACTTAAGGTAGGCCTCTTGTCGCATCTTAGTCTTTTGTAACTAGGAACCTGCATCTTAGCATGAATCGGTTGTTGCTAGACCTGATCTGGGCTAGTAGGGATTGCCTCTATCCGCAGATGGGATTTACCTCTTGAACAAACTGGCGACTCTGCTGGGGAGACATTGATTGGATTTTGTCTTGTCTTTTTGGTTGATTTTGTTCTTTGTCTGCTTGATCAACTCTTCTGGTTCGTCTTTTTTTAGTGTTAAACCTCTGTTTAGCTTCACCATACCTGATCTGCTCCTTGTTTGTTCTTTTTTATTTTTGTCATTAGTAAACTCGACTGGCGTGGTTTTTTCCCTAACAGCCGCACCAACTAGCACTTGTTGATAGTTCAGCCCATGCACCAATCCTGTTCTGGTGCTAGTTGCAGCCAGACAGTCGTGCCAATTCTATGTGCTGCTAGGGTTTGCTTCTTTCTGATCTTTCTGAGCTTGAATTTTGGTTTTGGTGTCATTTTTTTGACTGCCTGAGTGTCCCGAAGCCTTGGTTGACTGTGTGTGACCACTATCCTCCGGTTTTTTTCCCTCTACTATCGGTTTTACATTCTAGCCCTAGGGCATCTAGGTGCTATAGTGTGCCGAGCCTCCCATGGGAGTTTTTGGTTTTTGTTTGATCAGTCAATTTCATTGTTTCTTTTTTGCATTCTTTTGGTGGTTTTCCATTGTTTCATTACATTATTTGAGTGATTTCTCTCTTTCTCATTCGAGTTTCGCTTTGTCTCGTTTCAAGCCTAGATTACATGGTTCGTATGAGTTTTTGGGATTACTCTTTGATTTGAGGGATTTCTCCATCAGTTTGATGTTTGATTGTGCGTGTTGTATTGAGTGAACTTGCTTTCTTTCACTCTTTCGCTATCATTTCTAGAATTGGTCTTGTTATTAGTTTTCATTTCGTTTAGTGCATTTTGATCTTAAACATTGAAAATATAAAAAAAAACAAATCTCTTTGCTTTTGATTAGTTAGTGTAAATTGAAGACTTTTATGTGTTATTAGTGTTATATAACTCTAAAAGAAAATCTTTTCATCGCATTAGCGTGCATTAGCGACACTAGTGGTTGTTTTGTGATCATTTTGTTATTGTGTGAAAGCTCTTAACCTTGCCATAGTTAGTTATTCATCAAAAAAAGTGATACATTGTGGCATGTAGTGTGCATTAAGAGGATTTTGAGACATAAAATTCAGTAGGGCCTGAAAATTGAAACATAATTGAAGATCAACTCTAAAATTTATTCAATTTACCTTAAGGCAGCATTGAAACATTAACGAAATATTTAGAGGTCTAGGCTAGTGACGTGTTCTTGCGTCATTAAACCTAGTAGCTATCATTCGCCTCTTGGCTTTAGACAACACTAGTACGGACTTGTGCTCCCCATACCATTGCGTATATAAAGGGAGACCCCACTAGGTTGCTATCCTTTATCCGTAGGAAGCTGAGTCTGCTACCCTATACCCGTGAAACACTGGACACAACATTCAGGGATATTTCCTGCACGTACATTAAGTCCTTGGTTGATTTCTCTTTCATTTTGAAACCAAGGTCTATATTGCAGTTCACGGATATCTGGTACACCCTTTTGCCTAGATTTTCAAAGTAGTCATTTCGGTCTTTTTTTACTCATTAAATTTGAAAGGATCATCAAGTGCTTGTACTTTCATGCTTGTTTCCAAATTGAAAGAGATGGAGTCACCTTTTATCCATTTCTAGACTCTTAAAACATGAAATGGTAAAGTTTCTAAGTTTCAATGTGGTAAAATAAATCACCTGCAATCACACGCCCCTTTAGAGTTTGCTTGTTTTCCGTTTGATTGTGTGGCTTGGTTTTTGCCCGTGTGCTTTTGTTTGATCTCTTCCTCTTGTCATTACTATTACAGTGGCAGAACCTTCAGTTTTGTCTACTAGTAGTCCTTACACAGACGATTCATCAGAGGTCTCTCAATCCTCTGCTGAACCTCAGCAGCCCATTGTCTCTGAGTTTCCCGATGGGGGACCAGTTCTATCTGAGCTTCCCTTTGGAGGAAAAGTTGAGTTCAATTGGCCCTTATCCAATGCTTGGTTTGGATTTGGAGTAGGGGAATATTTCCCTCCTCTTACATCGGGTTCACCTTTTTTAGCTACTGTTATTCCTCCTATTCCTCACCATATTTTAGAATATCTAGCGGCAGGGTTAGATATGCACTCATCTAGTCCTTCTCCTAGTGAGGAAATCCCTACATCTGGTGAATATTACCAGTTGTTCCCTGAAAACAACCCCGAATTATCTGTCATGTCTTCGTCTGTTCCTTCGCTTCCAGCAGGGTATAGATCCTTAAGTTAGATTGTGGCCACTGTCGCCTCTATGGGAGTATCAACTCTGTCTATGAGGCTGGTTACTCCTTCGTTAGGGATTTCCCCGAGGACACCTCTCACGTCATCTCCTTAGGTCACATCAATACCTATTAGGCCTACTATCTATGTACCTGCATCTACACTCGCTGTTACCACTCAGTTCGTTAGGATCGCGTTGCTTCCTGAAGACGTCTACATAGCATCTACTATTCCGAAGAATATCTCTCCTGAAAAGTATTGTTTGTCTCTGCAATAGTCGAACTCTGAGGTCGGTCAGTCCTCCCAAGATCCCAACCATCCTTATTTTTCCCATTATGCACAGGATGGTACACCCGTCTACATTTTTCCATATCAGTATGATGAGCAAGGAAACCTTCTATGTTTTCCTGCTCTAGAGACTTATCAGTATGTTCAAGGTTTTCTGTCTGCCCAGGCTGGGAAACCTTCCAACCCTCAAAGACAACCCTTCCAGGGTCAACCTTCGGGCCAGCCTGGTTATCTATATGACCCACAAGGACAACCCTTACAGGGCCAACCTTCAGGTCAGCAGGGGTTGTTACATGGTCGGCAAGGACAGTCCTACAACCCTCAAGGTCAACCTATACAACATCACCCTATGGTCCAACCAGGGCAACCCCTAGGACCTATAAGTCAACCGGGGTATCAACCGGGATTGTTGTACGGTCCTGGGGGGCAAATCCAACCCTTTCAACCTATGGTGCAACCTCTGCGACCTCAGTTTCTTATTAGTCTGAATGTTGCACCGCTAGGGCCATCTTATGGTCCTGTTACGGGTCAAACTAGTTATCAAGTGCAACCTGGCCCTATCCGACCACTAGGCCAACCAGCTCATCCGAAGCAGCCTGGTGTCCCTCTTTAGCTAGGTCAACCTATTCAGCCAGGACAACCTATTCAACCAGGGTAGCCCGCTCAGCAGGGTCAACCTATTCAACCAGGACAGCTCGTTCAGCTAGGTCAACCTGTTCAACCAGGCCAACCTGCACATCCTTTCAACCCTGCTCAACAGCCGATTTACTATATGCCACAACTGAATCCGCCGTTGCGCCCAACTTATCAGGCTCAACAGGGCCCCACTTACCAGCAACTTGCTCAACCCCAAGGTAGTTATTATCTTCAAGGTCAGTCTCGACCGGTTTACAATCCGCCGCAAGGTTCTGGTTATTACCTTCAATAACCAGGCTATACCTATACTCAGTAGTCAAATCCATAAACTACTCAAACGGGGCTGAAATATAATCAAGGTCGATACCCCGGTTATCAACCCCCATACACTGGTTATCAGCAACCGTATCAACCTAACTATATGGCTTACACCTCCTATGGTCAGAATCCCTCAGGACAGAACCAATGGGGGCAAATTTATGCTCAACTAGGGTGCAATACAGGTACAATTCCTTATCGGTGACCTGGTATGCCTTTCAATCCTCAGTTTCCTTTCCTTGCTACGTTCGAATTGTCAGATGTATCTAAATTGAACAATTATTCGATTCTTTACAATCCTTATTGGCCTCTGGTTCCAACCAAGGTCCCCAGTGACTGTCCTAAATTTGAAGGTAAAGCTGGAGAGGACCCCCAAGCTCATGTGATGACCTACCATCTATGGTGTTCATCAAACTCTTGGGTCGATGATTCAATTCGTCTGCATCTTTTTCACCGCACTCTTACCGATGCTACCGCTAAGTGGTATATATAATTACCCCGCGGTATCTTTCAAGACTTCAATATGTTGGCTATGGCTTTTCTGACACATTTCCAGTTATCGGTTCGTTACGAAGCCGGGACGTATCTCCTGACTTATCTGAAGTAGGATATAGCCACCCACATATCTAATCATATTCATGAGTGGTGACATCATCGTAGATTGATCAAGTTTGATATAATTGCTTAGCTACTAACTCATTGGTTCATGACTTCCTTCGTTAACAATATCGCTCAAGATATTACTATGGGGGCATGTGTGACCAAAGAAGAAGCCATCACTCGTGCCCAGTACCTTGATTTGGTTTACGCTCAGTCTGGCATGCTATATGATATTTTTCATGATGCCCCATGGCGAGGGACCTCTAAAGCACTAGCTACCCCATCGGTGGACAGTGTTATTGGTTCTATTTCTCAAACTTCTCAGAAGTCCTCTAATGGGAAGTAGAAGTCTAATTCTTCCAATAATTCTGCTCTTCCCGCCCCTCCAGATTCTGGTAATACTGCAGAGGTCAACGTATTTTAGGCTAATCCTACAGAAAAGGCATTCGAAGGAAAGAAGAAGGGTAAAGGTAAATCCAAACCTGATGCCCTGAAACCAGAATCCTCCAAACCTCATGCTGACGATGGTTCCCAACGTAAACTGAAGTACCCCTGCCGTATTTGCGAAGGAGATCACTATACCAAAGAGTGTCCCCGACGATCTGAAGTTAATCAAATTCTGAAAGGCTCCAAAGGGACTCTAGTAGTTCTCAAAGAACCATTCATGTCTCAGTAGACCCAGATGGTTGAACAACCTTCACCATCTACACCATTTGGGTCCAAAGTTTTTATGATGAATGGTGTTGCACCTGTCTCAATTTCTATGCATTCGAAGGATTATGATGGATCATGCCAGGTAGCTAGGAAGGAATTTGTTGATGGCCCACCTCCCCCACCTGTCTCTGGTCCTTTAGAAATTGAGAAGCCTAGCGCTGAACCTATTGTGAGGCCACCTTCTAAAGGTGTTCTGTGAAAATCTTCCTATAACCCAAATTCCCGTGACGCTCAGCACTACAATATTGTTGAGGATTTGGCATAGGCGCCTTCTACCATGTTTGTGTTGGAAGTGCTTCAAATTTTTCCATCACAACGGAAAGCTCTATTGTCCGCAATCGGTGGAATTGATCCCGCCGATTCTAGTCTTCTCACCTTCGACCTAGAAATTTTTTTCCCGTGACTTCCACATCAAATCACTCTCATTATACAAGTCGGGATCAATGACCTTAACATCCATAGAGCCATTGTGGATGAAGGTGCTTCCACCTGTGTTATTTCATCTGCTTGCTGGAAGGCCATTGGCTCTCCAGCTCTCACTTCGTCTCCCAATGCCCTAGAGGCATTTGATGGTCGGGAATCAAAACCCCTGGGTGTTTTCGAGAATTCTCCGATCACATTACAGGGTAAGATAGTCAATGTAGAGGTAGAGGTGGTTGATGCCAAGCTCAACTACAATCTCCTTCTTGGTCGCAGTTGGACCCACACCATGTTATGCATTCCATCCACCCTCTTTCAGCTTTTTAAGTTCCCTCATGAGGGAAAAATTATCACTGTTCATCATTTGTCTTTCTTCACCTCATCCTTCAAGAACAACGTAACTTACATGGATCAGATCCCCAATCCCCCCGACAGCATGGGCCCAGTCTTTTAAAAGACCCCATCCTCATGGGTATTTTTCCCGCACCACCACCACACACCGTTCAAGTTAACATGATCTCTAGGTCAGATGACGCTTGGATCATCCCTTCACATGAAAAAGTGACCTATTTCATAGAATCGATGCCTTTAACTCTAGTTGAGATTAATTATTATGAAATCTTCATTGCATCTGATCCTCCTCCTCTTGAACATGCTCGTTTGAGCATGGCTTTAGATATATATTCTAAATCCCCTTGGCTAGGCGATGCAGATTTGCCTGATCCTTTAAGAGAATTCTTCCCCTCTGATGAAGCTATCGTCAAAACGATGTCTCTTGAAGATCTACCATGGAGCGATGGACATCATCGTTCCTCGTTCATGTCTGGCCTGCGGAAATGTCTGATTTTCTAAAGCGCTTTGCATCTCAGGTTCCCACTCCACCTCTTCAAACACTGATATTGAATCATGAGGTCCTTTCAGAGGGAAACCTAAGTAACATCACTCAAACCATGCCTATCAACATCTCCATGAAACTGGGGGTAGTCGAGGACATTCATGTAGGAGTTACCTGTTCTGCAGAAGAGATTCAGGTATACACGAGCCTTTTTTGCGAATTCAGAGATGTTTTCGCATGGTCCTAAGAAGAGATTCCTCGGATTGATCCCAGTATAGTCGTGCATGAGATTCCTACCTATCCAGGTGCGAAACCCGTGTGAGAGCGTCTACACCCAGTGCATCCCCAAACATCCGCAGCCATAAAGGCAGAAGTTGAAAAACTTCTTAACGCGGGCTTTATATATCCAATTCCCCTCACAGAATGGGTTTCAAATATCGTCCTTGTAGATAAGAAGTAGGGCACTATACAGGTCTGTGTTTACTACCGAGACATTAATCGGGCCTGTCCTAAGGAAAATTACCCCACTCCCTTTATAGAAAAAATAATTGATGAATGCGCAGGGAGGGAGATTTATTCCCTTATGGATGGCTTCTCTGGGTACAATCAAATTAATATTTTACCCACTGATCAACATAAGACTGCCTTTATCTATCCCTGGGGTACTTTCGCTTACAAAAATCTCTCGTTCATCTTGAAAAACGTTGGATCCACTTTCCAGCATGCTATATCCTATGCTTTCCATGACATACGTCATATTGCTCAACTGTATTTGGATGATTTGTCGGCCCATTCAGCTCGGCATGAGGACCATCTTAAACACCTCCGCCAAATTTTCCTCTATTGCAGACATTACAATATTAGGCTCAATCCTCACAAGTGCATCTTCTACGTGGATTCTAGTCATCTTTTGGGATTTATCGTCTCCAAAGACGAAATTTTCCTTGACCCCCTCAAGGTTGAGGCCATCGTTAACCTCCCACCCCCATCCTCCTTACATCAACTGTAGAGTCTACAAGGGAAAGCCAACTTCTTACGGTGCTTTATTCTGAACTACGTAGAAGTGGCCAAGGGGTTCACGTGACTTTTGAAATAGGACATTCCCTTCCATTGGGACGAGATTGCCCAGCAATATTTTGATAAGCTTAAAACATTTCTCATTAATGCTCCGTTGATACGTCCTCCCAACTATCATTGCGATTTTACCCTTTATTTGGCCGCTGCATTTAGCACAATAGCTATGGTTCTAGTACAGGATGACGATGATGGAAATTAACACATATTTTACTATCTATCTCGAAATCTTCTCGACACAGAAACATGCTATTCCCACGTCAGGAAGTTGGCGCTCACTGCGGTTCAGGCCGTTCAACGAGTCCACCACTACATCCTGTTGCGTACGGTAACTGTGATTTCCGACTGCAACCCCATGACATATATCTTGTCTCGACATTTGCTGGGGGGGAAGTACTCCAAATGGATTTTCATCCTTCAAGACTTCGATTTAGAGTTCACCACTGCTAAATCGATGAAATCATTGGTTTTTTCTGATCTTATTTTCTCTCTCCCGACAGACTCCGTTCCATCCCAATCCGAGGATCATATCCCGAATGAAACACTTTTTCTTATCAACACTCATGATCCATGGTACAGTGACATTATTGTGTATCTTCAAACATCCACGTTCTGGTCTGAGTTGACAAAGGATGAGCGACGTCGCGTTCGACATCAATCTCAACCCTACCGCATTGTAGGAGATACCTTGTATCGTGTCGGAGTTGATTTTGTGCTCTGCCGGTTCTTGACCCTGGAAGAGGTTGAGAGAGTCCTGAATGACTGTCACAGTGGCACATGTGGCGTTCATATGTCCGGATATGCCACCACCTAGAATATTTTGCGTGCGGGTTACTTCTAGCCGTTTATATTCAAAGATTGTATTGTTGTAATTCGAAAATTCCATGCATGCCTGGTCTTTCAACCCAAGATGCACCCGCCACCCCTACCCTTGCATCCTGTCATTACCGTAGGCCCTTTTGCTAAATGGGGCATAGATGTTATGACATGTAACCCTCACTCGGCCGGGGGGCATGCCTATACAATCGTTGTTGTGGACTACTTCACTAAGTGGGCTGAAGTGATGCCTACATTAGCTGCTGACGATAAGACAGCTGCCCAATTTATTTTCAACCATGTTATTACATGTTTCAGAATCCCTCAAGCCATTTTCACCGATCATGGCACTCATTTTTCAGGATTACATGATGGCTAAGTTGACATCAAAGTTGGGCTTACGCCATGATAGCTCAACGCCATACTACCCCTAGCCGAATGGCCAGGTTGAGGCCGTGAACAAGGTATTGGTCACGATGCTTCAACGAAAGATTGGTATCCACAAATCCAATTGGCATCTCCAATTATTCTCAGCTCTCTGGGCTTATCGAACTTCAGTAAAGAGCGCGACCGGATTTACGCCTTTCCAATCGGTATATGGTCTGGAAGTGACTCTTCTGGTTGAATGTGAAATTCCTTCTTTGAAGTTGCCTATGGAAATATTACCCGAAAATTCTCCAGAGGAAGAATTTCTCTTGTATTTGGAATGACTAGATGAAACCCACGGCTTGGCTACCTTAGTTATTGAGGCACAGAAAAAGTGGGTCAAAGCCCACTTCGATCAATCGGTTTCTCCACGTTCATTCATTGAAGGGAACCTCGTCCTCCTATATGACCAAGCACACGATAAAATTAAAGAGGGAAAATTCTAGCCCATGTGGCATGGGCCCTATATCGTCGAATGAGTATTAAAAAATGGGGCCTATGAGCTAATCGACTATGAAGGTGTTCCTCTGGCGCAGCCTCGAAATGGGATGTACCTCAAAAATTACTACGCTGGAGTTATTATTGTGTGGTGTGTGTGTACATAAGTGAGTCATTTCATTTTTTTTGCATGTGTGGTGTGGTGTGCTTTGTAAGCATCTTTCTACTGATTGGGTCTTCCTAATTGTGTAGATGTCTATTACTCTTTTTGTCGGTTTCACGAATGGCGCCTCCTACAGTACCAGGAATCTATCCTCGGCAACTTAGGTAATCTACGATCCTGCTGGTGAGTTTTTCAATTTGCAAGGTGTTTGTCTAGGGCCTACCACAAATAATGTCATGGAGTATAGTGCCATTTTGGAATTATTAAACGAGGCTGTTAACCTAGGTATTCATGCATTACTTGTATATCTGGACTCACAGCTTGTAGTATTACAACCTAATGGTCATTATTCAGTTAGAAACCCATCCATTTTACAATTGTATCTACATATTCGTTTACTGGAAAGAAATTTTGGTTACATTACATATCAACACATACCCAGACACATGAATGTGTTAAAAGATGCAGTAGCTAAGATGGTTTTAGATAGACATTTACGAAACTTGTAAAAACATCATCATATGTAAAAAATATCCATCCAGAAATATATATATATGTGTGTGTGTGTGTGTGTGTCAAAATGTTTGAAATTTGTGTACATCACATAAAATAAAAAATATACATGTTTGTTTTAATAATAGCTGGAGACAACATGTCTCTCAAAAATATGCATATAAAAGCCTTAGATGACTAATCAACATGGTGCTCATGGTAGCATGTCACTGCATGCACCAATCGCCTCAGTAATCGATGGAGGCGACTAGGCACCCCCATAGTGTGCCTCTGGTAAGCCATTGGGACGTCTGCTAGCCGAGCGTAATCTGGGATCCCCTGAGCGATTCCCTCGAAGTTTTGCACTAGCTCACTCCCCTCGCCACCCTCAGCTTGAGGATCGTGAGCGAGAGGGTCCTCCGTGTGATGGGCGACATCCCAGTGGGCCTCTCTAGGCCAACGTCTGCGTACATATAATAATGTCTATTAGAATGGGCATGTATCACAAAAAAAATCATAAATACATAAAATAAAATAAAAAAGTTTTACCCAGCTCCTCATCCCAGTCATCCCCCTCCGGGAGTGGAAGATCTATGTCTCCCATGAAGTCGGTATCGGCATAGGGTCAGTCCTCAATGACAATGAGCTGTCTCCATAGCCATACAAAAAACGTGGGCCTCCATGACATTCTTGGACCCCTCCTGATCTGGGCATGAGTGCTGCCCATCGAGCCATCCTTGGCTCCCTCAATGATGGCTCGGTGAATATCGCCCCCTAACCCTGGAAAATTGGTATTCGTTCAAGGATGAATGATACCAGGATGGAACCATACACAAAATGTTTCAGTTTGGCCTTCTTACACTTAGTCAGTTGTCGTTTGATGTTCATTGTTACGGTAGTGGCCCAATCAAAAAGTGTTGAGTTCATGCATTCAGATGCTAGTAGGAGCTGTGCTTTAGTTGCCTCATGTGGTTCCTGTGATCCTGCAGCCCGCATAATGGTGTGGAGCATCACTTAGAGTGCTAGATCGGGGACTGTGTGGATATCTACCTTCCCATTGCCTGATCCTATTTGTGACCTTGGGCACACTCTTTCCATCACCATTGCCATTTTCTCACCAGATGGTCTAGTGCCTGTCATGATCGGCACTGGACCTCTTCGGGACAATCCAGTTATGAAATAGACGTCAGATACTTTAAGTTCCAACACTTGGTCTCGAAGCCTGGATTTTTCCTCGTTCTCATCCCAAATGCTGATCAAATACTGCAGTAGCTCAGGTTGTGCTATCAAACATGGTGTTAGGAAGAAATTTTTTAGACCACAGTTTCAGAGAGCATTCATGCATGCTTCATTCTGCATGGCCCTTTCATATTCTTCACCATGCTCCCTTTCCTTCTACTCGATCACCATTGTGGCCTTGTATCTGCACCAAAATGGTAAAAAAAAACCTCATTAGATCTCTTGTACACTCAGAAATTCATCTGATTGGCTCACATTTTGTTAAATTTAAGCGAAAATTGGAGTTGCGCCATTGGCGTAACTGTTTTTCTAACAGTCGCACCAACTGTCATGACTCCTTTGCAAAAAGGAGCCAATTGGCACGGATCTGTGCCCGATACCCGCGCCAATTGGCCGAGGCCTAATTTTGCAAAGGTCCCCTCAGGGATCCAAAAACACAATGGAAATCTATAAAAAATGAATTGAAACAAAGCTAAGAAGAGCGCCTCTTACCTGGAACGAACGAGAACTGAAATGACGTACTGGATTGACCACAATCGCCGCCACAAGTTTGGACAGCAAAAGCTCACTGTTGCTCTCAGAAGAGGTAAAAAGTAAAAGTGAATATGTTTTAACTATTTTTGGCATATTTATAACTTTTCAAATTCAAAATTAGGTTTTGAAAGTCATTTTTCTAATATTTCATTATATTTTATCGAAAAATGGGTTTTACGCTTGCTTTCTTGTCTGGCAACAGGTTTTTACGCAACTTGAACGACGGTACGAGTTGTATTTTATACTTTTTTGGACTCAGTAAAAACACGAAAAAGTCATTTTTGGAGTCATCTTTCAACTCTTGTCTGACTCTCTAAACATGAAAAGATTGTCGAGTCTCTTGTCGTTTTGATCTTGTTAAATTGGCTACGAAACGACATCTAGCCAGTATACATTTACCCCTTTTATGGGTTGGGATAGATTATTTATGAAAAAGGAATACCCTAGCCTATCGTGACTAGGAGGTTTACTCAGACATAGTTTTCTACCTTTTTGGATCTGAGGAACTATTTACAAAAAGGGATTGTTGGAGTTTACTTTTCCGCTGTTTTTTCAAACTCTCTAAACATGAAAAGACACTGAGTTCTTCCTTTGTCAGACTCATTCAAACCTGATGACATCAGATTCTGTCGTAATGACGATATTCGAGTTTCTCCTTCATAGGGATTGTTAAATGTACTAGGATGGATTCGTCCGAAGGACGAACTTATATCACAAGCATATGCTATCCCCTTCAAGCGTGTTTTTAAAAATAATTAGGGTACTCGCCAGAAATGGCGGGGAAAATGGAACTAGCATAATCGTCATGTTGGCAGTATGTCGCTCTTGAACATGGCACTTGTCTGCATTCGTGTCAGGTTGGGGAAATCTCATCTTGTTTTCTGCTTGCCTCCATGGGTTTGGGTAATCTCTTTTGACCTTTCATTTTCTTTTTTCTTCTTCATCATGACCTCTGATCCTTTGATGTCAAATACTGCCAAATCCACTGTTGTGCCACCGACATGTTCAAGAGAAGTTGATCTCTTCAGTTTCAACCTTCCTCTGATTCTCATAAGATCCTGATTCACAAACATTATGTTCCTCTATCTCACGTCGATGATGTGGGAAACACTATGGCCCACCTTCGATCAAGGTTACTTCATGTTGACTTCGGCTCATTATCCAAGAAGCTGGTGTAGAGACTTCCTTCCGGTACCTTGGAGCCTGCATGCCTCAATAGCACATTCTTCGCATTCGACGCAAGGTTTTCATCATTGACCTTTGATCGGATGATTCTGTAGGTGTTCAATGCCAGCTCACTGTTCACATTCCATGGATTGTACCTGTAGTACCTTGAGGGCCATTTTCATTATTGGTGGTACCTCTCGCGTCTGTTAACAACTTTCATCATTGGATGGTAATCAGACAATGTTCTTGCACGTTCAACTTCAGCTCACTTATTCACATGCTAGAACTTGTACTCTATTCAGGTCGAGATGGAGTGTAAGACCCTGGGTTTTGTCTAATAGAATCCAAGCTGCGGGTTTTGTGGATTATCGTGATTGGTTACATGACTCATTAATTGGATGGCTGCAACCATACCTGAATCTATTTATCGATCATCACTAGATGGTTGTGTCCATGCCTCGGATCTTGATTATTGTATACTCTATTATGGATGGCTACGCCCATACCACATATCATGTATTTGAGATATCAGTTGTACTTGTCAGCACAGGTTTTCTAACAGCAGTGTTTTCAGTTGGACACGTTCTCGTAAAGAATTTCACCCCTCTCTCTCTCTCGGGCCTCATGCTTTAGGGGGCATCTGTTACACAATAATTTGTCACCGTCCCTGCAATCCCCTATCCCCCACATTGGAGGGCCTTTTCTGTGACCTGTGAGTAGTGACATGACCTAAAACGACTTTCATGGCATCCCTCTTGACAAGGACAATCATTCCTCTGAAGAAAGTTTCCTGTAAAAAACCCTAAAAATAGACCTTTTGGCCTTGGCACGACCAGCCAGTTCAGCCCTCGCGCCAATGGGGAAAATCCACCAAAGAGGGCGCGCCAACTAGTGCTCTGTCCCAGTGTATTACTCGTGCCAAGCTTAATAAGGATTGTTTTTTAAAAATAAATTGTGGAAGTTTGATTCCAACCAACTCTTGAACGAGTCTCTAAAATGAGTTGGGAGGTTTGGCTCTGGATCTCCATGTAGGGGAAGTGGTTTTCCACCTATCATGGAAGCTTCCTTGAGGATAGCGCCAATCCCACTATTGTAGGGTGTTGAAAATGGCAATAAGAAACAGTGAAGGAGGCCTCCTGAAACATCTTTCCTGATCCTAGTTGGAAAGTGATCACCTAAACTAGGTGGGGACCACACATGTGATTTTTGTCGAGAAATCTATTTTTAGACTATGTCTATTTTTAGACATATGGAGCATGGTCCAGGGATTGCAGTATGTTATTCTTGGAGTATTGGTCATGTTGGTAAAAATAGATGGACATATATTTTTTGGACCTATAGGTCGAAGTCTATTTTTAGACTGCCTTCCTAAAAATAGGGAAGTCGAATATTATTAGCTCTTAATAATATTTGGACTATAAACATTATCTTATTCTCTTGGAGCACTTCAGTTTGATGCCTGGATGTGGCACATGCAGCTGAAAGAAGGAAATACGCTTTTCCTAGGGTTTAAGTGAAGCTATTGCATGATGACTTCAGTTAGAACTCATGTGACAAAGTTTGGTGGAGTTGATTGAGGAAGTTAGTGGAGTTGTATTCAGTTTAACTAATCTAAACATAGCTGAGCATTTTGTATCGAAGTTAACTAATAGATACAATTAGTGAGAGTGGTGTGAATTAATTATTAATTAATTCACTAATTATAAACTCATAAATCAACTAAAGAATACATCAGTTAACTTCAGTGCATGGATAGTTTCAATGGAGACCAGTGCAGAAATAGGTGAAAGAGCAGGTTAACTATCAGTTGTGACTATACTGTTGCTATTTGCAACACACAGATAGGTGGAGTAATCAATGAGGATTGTGCAGTTCAATCTAGGTGGTTTATCTATATAAAGAGACCATCCCATAGCATTGAAACAAGCAATTGAGGTTGGCTATCAAGTGGCTAAAGGTTGGAGCATGAGTTTTGCTAGATCTAGCTTGATAGTGTGTAGCATGGGAGGTAGTGCATGAGAGCTTGCAAAGAGCTTTGTACTATGATTTTTACATGATCTCCATGACATGTATAATATACAGATAGTTGGGGGTTTTCAGCTTTAAGCTTTCCCATGAAATACTGTGTTCATACGTGTGAATTTTTATGGCTTTAATGTGTGCATGCAATTGATTTTATTTCCGCATGTGATGATCAATGGTAGAAGAGATTCTGTATTATGCATGAAGCTAAAATAGTGTGTGATCAGGAGAATCTCGGTGGATAACATATCAGTTATGCAATTTTCTACATGGTATCAGAGCGATATTGATCATTGGAGCAATTGCAAAGCATTGAAGCGGTTGAGTTTGAGGATAAACTCAAGAAACATAAAGATGGAGAAAGCTGGAAATATACATGCATATTGTATATAATTTTCTACATGGAATGAGAGCGAGAATTTTTGGGTGCGCGAGTTTGTAGGGAATATCTGAAACATTTTGGTGAAATATTTTCAGAAACAAATAGCATATTTGGATTCCTTGCGAAAAAATACCCAAATTGAAAAAAAAAATCGGTCGAATCGGAGCTCGGATGAGGGAGATATCATCGATTTAAAATCATCTCTTTTTGTTAGAAAATTTTGCGACGGCGGGACAATTGCAATGTGCGCGAGCCAAGAAACTACATGCACTTAGGTACAAGATGCATGCAAAGCTTTGAAGAGAAAAGAAGAGGTTAGTGACTTGGTGGTTGAGAGGGAGCCTCTCAACATGCAGCATGAGAAGCAGTCTCGAAAGGTTGTGGAGCAGCCACAACTGGAGATGCAGAAGAATCTTTATAGATTTGATGTAGATGGAATTTCTACGGAGCTTCCTACTGTTGGGAAGCGGGAGAAAGACATGCAACTGAAGCTTGAGAGGGAGAAATTTTTGCATGCAGGTGAAAGTGAACCTCGGCGTGTGGAGCAGCCACAAGAGGATCATGGAGTGGGAGAGACCACTCATGCAGAGAAATTTCGTGCCAGATGGGCAGAGGGAGTGCATGCAGCTATACCACCAGATGAGAGGTGGGGCGACATGCATGAGTAATCCCATGAGGAGATTTCTAGGCAGATTCATGAGATGGTGTGGATCTCATGGATTGAACCTGGCTACGAGGTGCCCACAGCGTAGCAGTAGCAAGATCAGTTGGAGTGATGCAGGCAGATCAAAGTGACAGTGTCGGATACTGGAGCGCGGATCAGAGTTGACAGCAAGTGCAAGAGTGCATGGGTGCAAGATTTCAACAGCGCAGTGGTTCCTGATGACATGTGCAGTTGGCCAAGCAGAAGTCGAAGACTTTGATGATAGATGCTAGATGCATCAAGACTAATTGAGTTGTTTGGAGCCTATTCAGTTTCAGAGGAGTTGCAGAGCAGATGCATGGAGTTGCATGGCGCTTGTGAAGGTTGCAGGGCGAATGCATGGAGTTGCATGTCGCATGCAAAGACAGTCCTTTCTTATTGAGAGGGAGTGTTGAAGATGGCAACAAGAAACAGTGAAGGAGGCATCCTGAAACATCTTTCCTGATCCTAGTTGGAAAGTGATCACCTAAACTAGGTGGGGGACCACACAGGTGATTTTTTTGTCGTAAAGTCTATTTTTAGACATATGGATCATGATCTATAAGTTGCGAGATGCTATTTATGGATGGTTGGTCATGTTGGTAAAAATAGATGGACCTCTATTTTTAGACATATGGGTGGTTTCTATTTTTAGACTACCAGGCTAAAAATAGATATGTCGAATATTATTAGCTCTTAATAATATTTGGACTATAAACATTATCTTATTCTCTTGGAGCACTTCAGTTAAGTGCACAGATGTGGCACAGGAGCTGACAGAAGGAATTACACTATTCCTGAGGGTTATGTGGAGCTATTGCATGGATACTTCAGCTAGAACTCATGTGACAGAGTTTGGTGGAGTTGATTGAGGAAGTTAGTGGAGTTGTATTCAGTTTAACTAATCTAAACATAGTTGAGCTATTTGTATTCAGTTTAACTAATTGATACAATTAGTGAGAGTGGTGTGAATTAATTATTAATTAATTAATTCACTAATTATAAACTCATTAATCAACTAAAGAATGCATCAGTTAACTTCAGTGCATGGACAGTTTCAGTGGAGACCAGTGCAGAAATAGGTGAAAGAGCAAGTTAACTATCAGTTGTGACTATACTGTTGCTATTTGCAACACACAAATAGGTGGAGTAATCAATGAGGATTGAGCAGTTCAATCTAGGTGGTTTATCTATATAAAGAGGCCATCCCATAGCATTGAAACAAGCAATTCAGGTTAGCTATCAAGTGGCTAAAGGTTGGAGCATGAGTTTTGCTAGATCTAGCTTGATAGTGTGTAGCAAGGGAGGTAGTGCATGAGAGCTTGCAAAGAGCTTTGTACTATGATTGTTACATGATCTCCATGACATGTATAATATACAGATAGTTGGGGGTTTTCAACTTTAAGCTTTCCCATGAAATACTGTGTTCATATGTGTGAATTTTTATGGCTTTAATGTGTGCATGCAATTGATTTTATTTCCGCATGTGATGATCAATGGTAGAAGAGATTCTGTATTATGCATGAAGCTAAAATAGTGTGTGATCAGGAGAATCGCGGTGAATAATTTAGCAAATTATTCAAATTTCTACATAGGGATCCCAACTCCCCTTCCACCATCTATATAAGCTTGCCATTCTCCCTTTGCAAGCTAGCCTGAATAGAGATCAACCAGTAGTAAGGAGACTATCACCAGACATCCTCTAAGAGCCAAAGTCGAAGAGAGAGAGATTTGTCCCATTCCCGATGAGCTTCATCGAGACATGCTCCGCTATCGACCTGCCGAAGGAAGATCCAGCGTCAGAGCTCAGGTTGTATCTTTCTTTTGTTTTGATTAATAATAAACGACTTCAATTATGGTTCCATTCATATGTTCATGTTTTATGTTATGAATTATATCTTCTCTGACTGATATATGGTTGCATGTATTAGGTTTTACGTTGTGTGTTGTTTTTCGTGTACGTGCAGGTGTTCGAACGTGCTAGGCGAGAGAATTGGGATCTGCCAAAGCGAAGGATGGAAGCGCCATCTTTCCTGCAAGCAACAATAGCGTGGGAGTTAAGGTAGGCCTCTTGTCGCATCTTGGTCTTTTGTAACTAGGAACCTGTGTCTTAGTGTGACTCGGTTGTTGCTAGACCCGATCTGGGCTAGTAGGGATCACCTCTGTTCACAGAGGGGATTTATCTCTCCAACACTTATGGACCTCCATTGTCCTCTTATTCATAAAACAAATTAGCAAAACAAAAATTAATATTCCAACAAGCTCATGGCTAATTGGGAATATTACAATCTTTCTTGTGTTGGTACTTATGTTGTCTAGTTGTATTTATGGAATTATGCATTGTATCTGGATGATGATTGAGATGATGTCTATATATTGTTATAATTATGATTATACATTTATTATGCTGATATAGATGATCTTGCAGATGAGATATCCTCCCCTAAAGTACACATACACATGTTTCCTATGTTTATGTTTTGGTATAGCTAACATGATATACTTGTAGGAATAAGATCCAAGATGGCTAGCATAATGGTAGATTATAGTTCAAAAGATTCTCCCTATAGATCATAAAATCATCACGGTGATGAATACTCCCCTCACATAGCAAACACTTTGATAAGTTTAAAATCATAAATAAGGATTTGCAAATCAGATAATCATACAATAATTCAATCATAAGAGAGACTTGCTAGGGCACAAGAGAAGCAAGCATAGGTTAATGCATTTATCCTTCAAAGCTTTTTAGACTTGTAGTAATAGGGACATATTAGAATGAGCCATGGAAAGGAGGATAGGACTAATGGATCATATGGTATCACGTCACATGGTGGGCACAAGTTAGATATAAATTACATGACCAAAGATGGAAAATTATTAGATACATCGGATAAATGAGGTAGTGGACATGGGATTTACCCTATTTATACTTCAGACAGGTACCATGGTCATGATCGCTGTCATCTATACAAGAGAAATGATAGGGGATATTTTCCAGATGAGTTCAAGAAAGCAAAGCCACCTACATTTTGTGGAGAAATGAACAATTCATGGGATGTTGAAGATTCATTTCTTGGGATGAATAATTTATTCATATTGTATGATTTCTCAATGCACATAAATGCCATAATAGCTATGTTAAGTATTAAAAGTAAAATATAAATTTGGTGGGAAGATGTAAAGAATTTCATAGGTATTGATGAAGAGGATTTGACTTGAAGTGAATTCAAGAAACTATTCAAGAAGAACTATCTATGGCAGAGATACTATGATGACAGCGAAAAAGAATTCTATGAGCTAAACATGGGATGTATGATCGATGATGAGTAAACTAGAAGATCCTTGGAGTTATTGAGGTATGTGCCCTACCTGAAGGAGGAGAAAGCGAAGATTTAGAGATTCACTAGTGGGTTGCAGGTAGCATTCAAATATAGGATTGATTTTGATGAACCAAGATCATTGAAGGAATCGATTAGGATGCCAAATAATTTTTATGACCAATCAAAGTGCAGATATAAGACTAAGCAGGATTGGAAAGGTAGTTCAAAAAACAAAAGGAAAATGGGAGAAGAAATGAGAAATACCTCAGGACGGAGGTAAAAAAGAGAATGTAACACCACATAAGAAGTTTAGTGCATCTGACAGATGACATAAATTTCAGTCTAAGGAGAAGAAAAAATGTGTGTGCTAGAAGAACTTACAGTGTTTGACTTCTGGCAATGATCATTGAAGGTGATATTTCACACAACACTAGGATCGTAGACCACGGATTTATAGTGCCGAGGATGCACAAACAGTGGGGGATGTTGGACAAAGTATTCGTCAGATTTATGTAGTGTTGGATAACAAGTAGGCATATCATCAGACAACTATTATTAAGATGAATGTTAACCTTTGCAATAAGGTTGTTTCTATTTTGATTGGCCTTGGAGCTAATTATAGCTATGTTAATCCTCACCTCTTGAATAAGTGTGGTTTAAATAAAGAATTGCATGTAGAGTCTTGGTTAGTGTAGTTGGCTACACATAGTAACAAGAGAGTTCATCATTGGGTTAGAGCTTGTGAATTTGAACTGAATAGTATGCCTACATTAGGGAATTTTAATGTACTACCACTAGGATTATAGAGTATGATTTTGGGAATGGAAATATTTGGCTATATCCACACAATACTATGGTAAACTTCTATGATAAGGCTATTCCGTGCTTAGATGACAATGAGGAAAAAATTATATTGTAGGGTAAGAAGAAAACGTTAGTAAGAATGGTTACATCTATGCAGGAAAAGCATAGTCGCAGGAAAGGGTGTGTGTTATTTGTAGTACATATTTCTAGTGATAAAGTTAAGGATGTTGAGGATGCAAAGGTATTCAGGATTTGTTTTCAGAAAATATTTCAGAGTTACTGCCTCACATGGAACTACACTTTTCTATTGAGGTGGTACCAGGGGAAGCACCAACATCAAAGGAACCGTACATGATGAGCACACGAGAGTTAGTGGAATTGAAGTTGCATTTGAAGGAAATGATGGACAAGATATACATTAGGCAAGAGTGTCACTATGTAGTTCATTGTTATTGTTTGCAAGAAGAAGGATGTTACTCTGAGGCTATGCATTTATTATAGGAAGTTGAACAAGGTGACAATCAAGAACAAATATCTGTTTCTGAGGATTGATGACTTGTTTGATTAGTTGAAGGGAGAAACAATGTTCTAAAAGATTGATTTCAGATCAGGATACCATCAAGTATGCATCAAAGAAGAGGATATTTACAAGATAATTTTCCAAACCAGGTATGGGAATTATGAGTTTTCTTTACCTCCTTTTGGTTTGACAAATGCACCAACTAATTTTATGTGCTTGATGAATTTTGTATTGTGTCTCTATCTAGATAAGTTTGTTATTGTATTCATTTATGATATATTGATATATTCTAGAATGAGGAAGAGCATGCTAAAAAATTGGCAGAAGTGTTCACTGTTCAGATTTCTAAGAGAGAATTAGTTGTATGCCAAGATTAGAAAATGTAGTTTATTTCAGACAAAGGTACATTACTTGGGACATGTGGTTTCCAAGGAAGGCATAACGGTGGACTCTGAAAAGATAAAATCTATCATGAAATGGGAAACTCCTAGGAATGTGGATGAGGTGAGGTCATTTATGCGGTTAACGGGATACTACAGGAGGTTTATCAAGAACTTCTCACATATTTACTATCCTATTAAATAGTTGCAAATGAAGGGTAAGAAATTTGAATGGATAGAGGAATGAAAATTTAGTTTTGAGCAGTTGAAGCAGTTGTTGATGCATGCTCTAGTTTTAAAGATTGCAGATCCTAAAAGAGATTTTGGTATATGTACATATGTTTTCAAGAGATGACTTGGTAGATCCTTGATGTAATAAGGATAGGTGGTATGCTAGGAATCATGGAAAATGAAAGAGCACGAGTAGAATTATGTCACACATGATCTAGAGTTGGCAACAATCATTCATGTTTTGAATATGTGGAGGCACTATATTCTTGGAAGGAGGATTGAATTGATGAATGATCATAATGGATTGAGGTACTTATTTGACCAACTGAATTTGAATTCCAGGAAATCCAGATGGTTGGCCACAATCAATGAGTTTGACTTTAAGATTAGGTACACTAAAGGGAAAGAGAACAAGGTTGTAGATGCTCTTAGCAAAAGAGTACAAGTAATACACATATCAGCTATGAGTTCATATGCAACATATCTATAAGATCAGATCTTATAGGCATGTCAGCAAGATGACACGTACAAGTATCTTATGCAGAGGTTACAACAGGTTATAGGTGATAAGGATGTGGACTATCATCTCACAACAGATGGTTTGGTTAGGTTTACGAATAAGATATATGTGTCAGAGAATAGTGAGCTCAAGAATATTTTTTGAGGGAAGTTCATGCTAAGCCATATTCAGGTCACCAAGGATATCATAAAACATTGACATCTGTGAATAAATTTTATTTTTGGTCGAGTCTAAAGAAGGAAGTGACAAAATTTGTGGCTAGATATTTGGATTGAAAATAGGTAAAGGTAGAGTGTAAGAATATAGGTGGATTAATGCAGTTGACTGCAATTTTACAGTGGAAATGGGAGGTCATTTCTATGTATTTCATCATAAGTTTTCCAAAGGCATTTACACAACATGATTCCATCATGGTTCTAGTTGATCGGTTGACAAAGGTAGCACACGTCATGCTGGTGAAGTCTAAGTATTTAACTAGTGATGTGGCACATGTATTCCTCAGATACATATTTAGGTTGTATTGTGTACTAAATAAAATTGTGTTGGACAGGGATGCTAAGTTCACTTCTAGGTTCTGGAAAGAGTTGTTTGCAGGTTTCGGTATAGAGTTGGCTTTCATTACAACTTATCATCTACAAAAAAATTGAGAGATAAAGAACATCAACTATATTTGGGAGGATATGTTGAGGATATATGTGATGCATCAACAATCAAAGTGGGAATAGTATCTACCATTTGTTGAGTTCACCTACAAAAATGTGTATCAATATTATCTAAGGATGAGTCTATTTGAGGCACTCTATGGGTGTAGTTTTAATACTTGTATTAGTTGGATTAGTCAAGTTAATAGAGTATTGATAGGACTAAATAGGTTTGTAGATATGGAACATAAAATGGAGGTAATCAAGAATAATTTAAAATAAGAAGATGTTATAAAAAAGAGTTACGCACATCAACACATGCTGTTTAAGGGGTTTCAAGTTGGGGAATAGGTGTACTTCCGCATCAAGCACAAGAAGAGCTCCTTGAGGATTGAATCGTGTGGGAAGCTGACACCTCGATATTATGGAACTTTCGAGATCCTTGAGAGTATTGGGCTAGTGGAATATCGACTTGAACTGCCTCCAAAAATGAAAGTCCATGAAATTTTCCATGTGTCATTACTTAAGAAATAGGTTAAATATTTTTATCATGTGATTTATTGGTTTGTATTATAGGTGGAGCCATAAGGATAATTCTAGCTGAAGCCTCATCATATTTGGTAGAAAAACATGCTCATGCTCTAGAACCAATAAATCAAGGAGGTTAAAGTGTAGTGAAATAAATTTGGGCCAGATGAAGCTACATGGGAGATGGATGATCAAATACAGTCTATGTATCCTTCCTTGTATGTCAGTTAAGGCAAAGAAATTTTTGTATATGTGTTGATGTTGTGTTTTGGTCATGTCCATGTATATGGATATGTATGTTGTAAATACTGAATCGAGTTATGTTATAAAGCTCCAATAATCAATATGGTTTTCATGTTGTTATTTTTTTCATGTTGGTTATGTGGTTTTCTTCGAGTGGTTTGATCATTGTAAATATTGCATTAGGCTAAGTTATAAAGCTCCGTGAGAAATATGTTTTTATTTTGAGTAGTATCGTTGGTTGTAGGTGTCAATGAACAACAAAGATGATGTTTTTTTAGGGGGAGGGGTCTGTAACAAACCCAGGTTAAAACTTTAAGTAATAATGTTAATAAAGAAAAAATAATAACCCTGGTCATGGGACACATAATCAAAGATGAATGCTGGGAAAAAATATAGTGGCGGGGTCACTAGTGATTACTTAATGGCCATAGAAATTGGAAAAGGAAATGGAAAAGAATTTGGAAGGAAAAGTGACATATATTGGCATTCTATTTGTGAAAATAATGGAAAATAGGAGAAAAAGAAGGTGAAAGGTCACATGTTGCAAGTGAAGAGGAAAATGAAGGAAAATAATGGAAATTGAAGAAAATAGTTGCCTAATTAATAAAAGGGCTTCTGAGGATCAGTTCATGGCATTTGTCAGTTTTAGATTGGAGCTCTCTCTCTCATAATCTTGGAAACTTTGATTTTTCTTGGATCACTCTTCGAGGTGTGCGGCATACCTGGGATTTGGAGCAAGAAGGAAAATGAAAAGCAAGGATGCACAAGAGGAAAGAGGGATCAATAGCTACAACATATTTGATTTGTAGGTACTTATTTGCATGTATGCTTTCCTTGCTTTCTTTGGCCTCCATGAAACATGCATATTTTCGATTCGTTATGATCAGTCATCAGCATGGATGACTGCCTATATTGATAGTGGATTTTCCTAGCCTTGGGATTTCCTAGATATCTATGGTGTTGTGGGTTTAAGTTTGTTTTTTTTTATTGGTTCTCATGTTCCTTATGTCAGAGGGTTGATTTACTAGTTCCTGGAAGCCTTGGTTGGCCAAACGCTCTGAAATCCCTATAACAACTTGGGTTGAGTTACTAGTCCTGGAAGCCTTCGTTTGAAAACCAATCTTGAAGCCCTTAGTGGGTTGACTTATTAGTCCTAAAAGCCCTGGTTCAAACAAACTCTTTGGAAGCCCGACAACAACTGTTGGTTTAGTTACTAGTTGTGGAAGCCTTGATTGGAACAAATGCTTTGGAGCCTTGGAAAACTTGGGTAGAGACAAATCTGGTGATGGTTATTGATGTCTGACAGTGAAGTGGAATCACTGGTTTAGGGTTGAGGTGGTTTTGCATTTGGAAGCCTTGGTTTGGTTTTTATTGGTTTATTTCATGAGATACCACATTCATGCTTGTAATATGACATGAGGGTGATTGGATGAAAGAAATATTTGGTTCAACTCAATCTATGGTTGGGTGGTACATGGAAGTCCCAGACCTAGGTTAATTTTTCACATGTCATCAAGAGTTCTTTCCATTTTGTATTTGATTGGTAAATGTACTTGTTATTATGAGATATTAATGGTTTTTATATCATTTTTATTACATGGAGATGCGCTCTAAAACCCATTATTAGGGTATATTCATGGGCATGAGATGTGAGATGTGAAATGTGAAACAGGGTATATGTGTATACGTGAGATGTGAGATGTGAGATAGGGTATATGTGTAGGCGTGAGATGTGAGATGTGAGATAGGGTATATGTGTAGGTGTGAGATGTGAGATGCCATATGTGAGATAGGGTATATGTATAGACGTGATATGTGAGATATGAAATATTTTTTTAGATTCTTTTTTTTTTTATATTGTAATTTTCTTTTTTATTAATAAAATTACAAATATTTTTTTATATAAAATAAAATATAATATACAATCACATTTAAATATAAAAAATATAAATAATACTTATAAATTAACATCCACTTTACTAGATAAATTAAAATAATGATTCCATAACCATATTTAAATTTAATTAATAAGATAAAATTTTCATATTTACAATATAACAAGATTTTTAATGATGACTATTTAACATGGATATTATTAAATTATAAATATTTTTTTGTACAATACCATGGGCCAATAACCATAAGACAAATAGAGAGAGAGAAGGATAGATGGAGATGAGGGAATAAAATCATAATACCATGGTTTAGCAATGCCATGGGTCATCTAGGATTTTTATATTATGTTATGAATGTAGGCTTTTGATTATTTTGTTACAATACCATGGGCTAATACCATGGCTTATCAATAGCACATGCCCAAAAACCATAACTTATTGCAAAGTCAAAATATTTCACAAATACTTTTTTTAATTTAATTGTATAAAATTTTGTAATTAAATCTAAAATAAAAAAGGTTATAATTAATTTTGAGGTATATCTAAACCCTCCGTCCTCAAGAATACTAAAAATATTCCCATAGAGATTAAATCGAGGTTTTCATAAAATAAAAATGAGAATACTTTTATATATGCATATGCGAAATTTTTGTAATATAAATAATATTATAAACAAAAAAATATATATACATCTTAACCAAGGATCCAAGAGAAGAGAGAAAGAAAATTTACTAACTATGATAGAGAAAAGATAGTGCATGATTTTTTAAGATTTTTATTATTGTATTTTATTTGACCTGATTAATCCAAAATATAGGTTTAATATTTTACAGCCAATTATGTCTTTTTTTTTTTTAATTTAGATACTAAATACATTAAGAGAGAGAGTGATATGGAGGGGGAATAGAGTGGAGGAGAGAGATAGAGAGGTCGGAGTGACATGGAGACAGAGGAAGAAAGAGAAAGAGGAGGGGAGAGAGAGTAGGAGAGAGGGAGGTATAGAGATGGATTTGGAGGGAGAAAGCGAGGGAGGGAAGAAAAAATACGTTGAGTGACAAAGGTGGAGAGAGGGAGATGGAGTGACAACTGAGAGATTAAGATGTAGTGAGGGAGAGTGGATACAAGGGAAGAGAGTGAAAAGGATAGGATAGATATAAGGAAATAAATGGAGGAGAGAGTTAAGGATATATAAATATGGAGGGTAGAGTGATGTACAAAGTGATAAGGAGAGAGGGAGGAAGATAGTGACAAATTTGGAGGGTGGAGAGAGAGTGTGTGCGATGGGGGGAGAGACAAAGGTAGGTGGGAGTGAAAGGGAGGGAGATGGAGGAAGAGAGAGATAACTTGAGAGAGAGGAGAGAGAGATGGAGTTGGAAGGGGAATAAATAAATAGAGATATAAAGTTGGAGAGGGAAAGGGAGTGACAAGGGAGAGATGAAGAAACAATGAGGAAAACCAAAGAGAAATAGGGGAGAGAGAGAGAGAGATGGAGAGAGAGAGCGAGAAGGAGAGTGAGAGAGAGAAGGGAAAGAGAGAGAGGGAGAGGAAGAGGAAGGGCAAGAGGAAGAGGGAGGGAGGGAGAGAGAGATAGATATATATGGAGAGAAAGCATGTATGTTTTGGGGGGTGAGAAGGAGAGAAATGGGGAGACAAAGATATAGATGAAGGGTGGATAGAGAGAAGAAGCGAGAGGCAAAGAGAGGGGGGAGGAAGTGATATAGATATGTAGAGAGAGAGAGAGAGAGAGAGAGCGAGAGAGAGAGAGGGAAGAGATATAGAGGGAGAGGAAGAGGGAGAGATATATAGATTGATATATATGGAGAGAGAATGTATGTTTACAGGATGATATAGAGAGATGGAGAAGGAGAGGTAGATATATATATATATATATATATATATATATATATATATATATATATATATATATGTATATGTATATGTATATGTATATGTATATGTATATATATGTATATGTATATATATATATATATGTATATGTATATATATATGTGGAGATAGAGAGAGAGCGTGGTATGTGTTTACGTGGTTGAGAAAGAGAGAGAGAGAGAGAAATAAGGAGAGATGGAAAGAGTTATAGATATATATGGCAGGGGGAGAGAGGTAGGGGGAGAGAGAGAATGATATAGGGAGGGATATAGACACAAAATGGAAGGTGGAGTGAGAGGGAGGAATAAAGACACACACAGAGACAAATACTAACATATAAGTTAAATCTAGAATGTCATGATTTTTTTTTTCACTAAAATAGATGTATTACTTTTATTGTAGTTTTTTATTTCTAATATTATTTGATCTCTTGAACTATATTCATTGATTTCAGTGTATATGTCAATTTATGAAAATGATAGGATAGATATAGGGAAGAAATGGAAGAGAGAGTCAAGGATATATAAATATGGAGGGTAGAGTGATGTACAAAGTGATAAGGAGAGACGGAGGGATATAGTGCCAAAGATGGAGGGTGGAGAGAAAGTGTGTGTGCAATGGCGGGGGAGAGACAAAGGGAGGTGGGAGAGAAAGGGAGGGATAGGAAGGAGGAGAGAGATAAATTGAGAGAGAGGAGAGAAAGATGGAGTTGGAAGGGGAAGAAATAAATAGAGAGATAAAGGTGGAGAGGGAAAGGGAGTGACAAGGGAGAGATGGATAAACAATGAGGAAAACTAGAGAGAAATAGGGGAGAGAGAGAGAGAGATAGAGAGAGAGAGAGAGGGAGTGAGAGAGAGAAGGCGAAGAGAGAGAGGAAGAGTAAGAGGAAGAGGAAGGGGAAGAGGAAGAGGGAGGGAGAGAGAAAGATATATATATATGGAGAGATATCATGTATGTTTTGGGGGTGAGAAGGAGAGACATGCGGAGATATATATATAGATGGAGTGTGGAGAAAGAGAAGAAGCGAGAGGCAAAGAGAGGGGGGAGGAAGTGATATAGATATGCAGAGAGAGAGAGAGAGAGAGAGAGAGAGAGAGAGAGAGAGAGAGAGAAGGGGAAGAGAGAGATAGGGAGAGGAAGAGGGAGAGATAGATATATAGATAGATAGAGATGGATATATAGTGTGTATATTTGGGAGTTGATATGGAAAGACAATTGGAGATAGAGGTATAGATGGAGAAGAGAGAGAGAGAGAGAGAGGGGGGGGGGGGGGAGAGATAGATATAGAGAGAGAATGTATGTTTGTGGGATGATATAGAGAGATGAAGAAGGAGAGACAAAGGGAGATATATATATATATGGAGGGGGCGAGAGGGAATAAGAGAGATACAAAGAGACGAAGGGAGGAAGATATATACATACGGAGATAGAGAGAGAGCGCGGTATGTGTTTACGAGGTTGAGAGAGAGAGAGAAACGAATAAGGAGAGATGGAATGAGTTATAGATATATATGGCAGGGGGAGAGAGGAAAGAAGAGAAATATAGAGAAAGGGAGGGAGAGGTGGAGAGAGTGAGATAGGGGGAGAGAGAGAATGATATAGGGAGTGATATAGACACAAAATGGAAGGTGGAGAGAGAGGGAAGAATAAAGACAAATACTAACATATAAGTTCAATCTAGAATGTCGTGGCTTTTTTTCACTAAAATAGATGTATTACTTTTAGTGTAGTTGTTGATTTCTAATATTATTTGATATCTTGAACGATATGAATTGATTTAAGTGTATATGTCGATTTATAATTATATTTAGTACCCTTACTCTAGTTGCATTGATTCCATGTAGATGTTGATTTCTACTCCTATTTGATTGCTTGCACTGGATGCATTAGTTTAAGTGTAGATATTGATTTCCAATCCTATTTTATTACTTGAACTCTATGCATTTATTTCAGTGTAGATTTCGATTTCTAATCCCATTTAAGGCCTCACACTATATGGATTGATTTTAGTGTAGATGTTGATTCCTAATACTATTTAATAACTTACACTAAATGCATTGATTTTAATGTAGATATTGATTTCTACTCCTATTTGATTTCATGAACTGAAATCACTGGTTTGAGTGTAGATATTGATTTCTAATCCTATTTTATTTCCTTCACTAGATGCATTTATTTCACTGTCAATGTTGATTTCTAATCCTATTTGGTTTTTTTCAGTAGATGCATTGATTTTAGTGTATATTTTGGATTTTTATTTGATGCAACTAGATGTATGATTTACATTATTTTCGAAGTAATTAGATTAATAGTGTGCATTTATTTCAGTGTAAACACATCTTTCCCCCTCCATATATATCTCCATCTCCCATTATATCTCCTTCTTCATCTCTCTATCTCACCCCCCAAACATACTTACCCTCTCTCTCTCTCTCTCTCTCTCTCTCTCTCTCTCATCCCTTTCTCTCTTCCCCTTCTCTCTGTCTCCATATCGATATCTCTTCCTAACTCCATGAATTTTCCTCCCTCTTCTTCCTTCTCTCCCCTTCCCCATCTATATCTCTATCTCCACTTATCTCTCTTTCTCACCTCAAAAACATACACACTCTCTCTTAGTGTAAGCACATAAAAATTATCGATGACATGCATTTACTCATGTGTTACACTAATTCAACCATAAATACAATACTTGAATTTTCATTCCAAATAAAATGTTCACTTACCCGAAATTAAGTCACAATGATTAACTTTGGAGAAAAATACTATTAACATTTAAGAGAAATGGAGACAAGGTATGATGTTTAATACAACAACTCGAGTTAAATATTTGAATGGTCTATGATTTGAAATTCCCTTTTCATATGATTAATATGAGAAATTGGAAAATCTAATAGGTGTGACAATAATAACAATAGAAGAAAATAGTTTCAGATTGATCTCAATGAAGATTGTTTGTAATTTACTATATTCTTACATACACATTTTCTATCATTCAACATTGTTACTTTGTCACTTTGCACTCCAAATTTTTATTTCATCATTTTTCATCATTCAAGTTACTAACAGTCTTTCTCATCTCAAAAAAGTAAGGTAAATAAGAAAATCTAAAATTAAATTGACCAAATTGATCTTAGACATATTTAACATATTTGATTTGGTCAAAATAATTAGATTTTCAACAAATTTTGTATGACTGCACATGACTAAAACTAGCCTAGAACCATATTAACCATGGATCTATCATGCATCGAGAGGGATCAAATCTCTCAAGGTTCAAAACTTTCCGCAAGTTTTGCACTAAAAAAAAAATGTTTGCACCTCGAGATATTTGATCCCTCTCGGCGCTTGATAGATTCAGGGTAAGATGGATCTAGGCTGATTTTTCTAGTTATATGCCGGTTATAAACATGTTTTATGATAGTTTTGATGTATGGATCTCGTCATGTTTTGGTTATTATATGAAATGTTAACCACCGAATGGCATAGTAGACAACAATACAACTAATGAGAGGAGGTATTGCTCCTCATTGATGATTCTCAGATAAGTATGAGATCGCTATGATTAGATCTCTTGTTATGACCTGGAGATTACATGTTCATGATGTGTTTGATGGAATTTCTATCATGGCTTGGCCTTGTCGGATTAGGACCATTTTCAAGTTTTGGATTAGAGGCCTTGCCATCTTGCTATTTATACTTTATGGAAGTTTCATCAAATTTTGCAGACAGGCCTGAGTCTTGGCCCTGAAAAAGTGGCTCATAATCTGGTGTCACTTGCACAGAACTTCTTGGAAAAGGATGCATCCGCATGGATTCATTCTTTTTGTTTCATTCACATGGAGGGCTTGTGATCAATGCGATTGGGGCTCCATTTTCAACAAAAAAAACAAGTTTTTTCAGGGGTTGGTCACCTGGAAGGGTTGGTTGGATCCTGAAAGTTCTGTAGCAGCTATGGAAGGTCAGGTCGGTCTCATCATATCGGTTCCACTTCCTTAACTGCACTTGTGAAACTGAATCATATCATAGTAATTTTCCATCAAATGTTTACTCCGATGGACCTGTTATCTTGGGTAAATGTGGGAGGAGAGTGTTACATCTATATAGAGTTATTTTCTCACGGTTGTAGGAGATAGCTAGATATTAGGGGATTTGAGAGATTCTCTCTAGCTAGTTGCTTCATAAATTTGTGCGTGGTTGATATTTTATGAATTTAATGATTACGTGATCAAAATATTTTGTCTCTCTTAAAAAAAGGTTGTTGTATTCTCATGTGTATCAAATAACTCATTTTTTTTTGCATGTGTACTAAAATGTCTACTCTTTCTATTTTTTAATAAAGCACATGTTTTATATAATTTATTATTGTCTAATTTTTATAATACTAATTTTTCTTTGCATATTAAGAATTATGGAACAAAATTGAGCATAAGTTTTAAAAGAAAATATATTTATGAAATTGAAACTAAGAAAACGATATATTTTTTCACAAATGATTCACTAACGAATCAACTCGCGTCAACTCGACTACATAAGATGAAAGAACGAATCTACTAGCGTCAACTTGACTACATAAGATGAAAGACATGAGGGAGTTTCACTCCCTAAAATTGTAACTAAAGAAAATCTGCGGGAAGGAGCCATATTTTTGGATTTTGTACACATGATAAAGAAATTTAGTTTCATGTAGGGTTTTTATAATGTTTAGTTTAACGAGGATTTTCAAAATACCTTCATCAAGGTAAGTAGTTTAAATAAAATTAGACTCAACGATCTCAAGACATTCATAACTAAATATAAAGGGACCGTAATTAAGCTATATAGATTAAGGATTTACCTTATATTTGACTCAAGGTCGATTACTCGATGGAGGACTTAGTTAAGGAAATCTAACACCTCCATCAAGGATTTACTCAAGATTAAAATACCTTTACGAAACATTTATTTAACCGCTTATCAAAAGTTTAATAACTTCATATAATGCTTAAAACTACCTCAATGATAAGACGTATGAAAAACACTTCCTCTTACTTTTCTTTACCAAAAAAATAAAATATTTTCTTTTACGAAATATTATAATAAATATTAATTTTTTTTTATTTAAAAATGATTTAATATAAAAGATATATATTTTTAAAATATAATGGATAAAAAAAATTATACCTTAAATATAATAAATATTTAATTTATTAATTAAAAATTATAAAATATAAATAAAGAAATTTTTGTGCATAAAAGTGCTTTACAACTTACTATGGGAAAGAAGTCACATAACATTACATTTAAAAATAATAAAATAATAGTTACATGAGTAAATTAAAAATTAATAGATTAATAGTAAAAAAAAAATCAATAATCATCATAAATAAAATATTTCATTTTTATCTTAATTTTACATCAACTTTTTATATATACTTTTTAGTAAGAGAGACATGTGTGAATTCTATTTAGTTTTCATCTTAATTTTAAGTCAAGTTTATATAAAAAATAAAGTAATTGAAATTAAAAAAAATACTTTTTCGTAAGTGGGACATATGTGAATTCCTTACTACTATATGAGTTAAATAAAATAATATTTTTAATATTACATTATATGTAATTTATTCTATGTTTAGATTCCAAGTAATCTCTAGAACAAAATATATTAATAAAAATAATATTTTACTTCCATCTCTATATAAAATATTTCAATATTCACCTTAAATCCATAAATCATAAATCAAATATGAAATCATAAATTAACTATTTTAGTATACATATTGAGTAAAATGAGTAAAAGAATTTTTATTCCATTATTTCATACTTTCTTATTCATGTATCAGAAAGATTTTGAATTCTTTCAATGTTTAATATGGATTTGATATATAAAATTAAAAAAAATATTAATTAAAAATATTAATAAAAAATAAATTGTATATATTTCTATATATAATGAATATTTAAAGTATATTAATGATAAAAATAATTCAATGTATGCATTCTTATATATAGAGAGAGGAGTTATATGGTATGAAGGGGCATGTATTAATATTTTAATGTGGAGAATGTACACAAAATATTTGAATGCCGACTTTGTATATATTATATAACATAAAGGAGAAAAGAAAAACTATAGTTAAAACCTTTTATTAGTAGGGGAAAACTAACATAGATCTTGTTAACTAATATTTAGGATTATGTTTGTAAAATAGTAATTAGTTGATAGTTTTTACTTTTTCTTTTAATAATTTATTTAGACAATTTTATCCCTAAGCTACCTTACATTTGTATAAATGAAGTTGTCATCATGAATGCAATTATTTTCCCATTTTGTAGTTTATTCAAAGGCCTATCTACAGTGGTATCAAAGCACTGATTGAGATTATAAACTCAACTCGATCCGTACTAAGTTTCCTTTTTCTATCAACTCCATGCCTAAGTTTGCTTTTGAAACACATAAGATAAACATTGCAGGAAGACTAGTTAAAAATAACCAAGGTAAAAGTGGTTACCCACAAGTAACTTTATATTGTTAGGACAATCCGCAGTGAATAAATAAGATTGAATAATCGCGAAACTTTAAAGAATTTTTTGAAGTGAGTTATTAATTATGTGTACTGGAATTTTTTTTTCATATGTTTTGTTTTAATTTAATCCACATATCACTGGAAAGTGGGGAATGCTTCAAGGTTCATGAAAGTGAAAGTAGTAAAGACAAGGATTTGTATAATTTAAATGAAAATGGAGAGAAAAGACATTTTCTACAATATGAAACAAGAAGTAAGGGGAATAGATGTCCTATATATTTTATATTACTTCTAGAAACATGTTTGTGTGGAAGTAGGCAGAGTGAGAAAGATGAAAGTGAACAAAGAAACGCGAAATATAATAGGAGAAAAAGTTGGCGAGTATCAAGTGAATGGAAATTTTATCAAATTGTTATTAAAAAAATTATGTATCATTTCTTTTATCAATTAAATTAAATAAGAAAAAAATGGTTAAAAAAAGGTGAAATGAGAAATTAAAAGTAAAAGTTGTTGATTTTGAAATTATATAACTTTAAGTTAAAAGTGGAACTTGAAGTTAAAAGTGGTGAAAATATTCCACGATACGTTTGTTTTTATTTGAAATAATTTTTAAAAGCTGAAGAGAAAAATAAAAAGAAAAATAATGTGGTTTGAATCCAAATCTCTTTATAATTATTTTTGAAGCCACCATTAGACCCCTCGGCCAATTTTATTTAAAACAAAAGGAGAAATGGATTTATATTTTTGAGAGGAGTATTGCATATATTTGAAAATTTTGAAAAGGATTTGTTTTCATATTTTATTTGGTTACAAAAATTTTATGACTCCAATAGTTTCCACAATTAGATTTATACTTAGCAGAAAGGAAAATTATCAAGATTTGCCTAAAAATTTTAAAAGTCCTCTTGATTTTAACTATTTTGGGGATGTTTGTCAAGGTAAAACAGATAAGGACAGAAAATAAAGCATTGGAGCCACCTGGTAATGAGAAGAAGTGTGTAAATTGGGAAACAAAAGACAACAAGACATATGCATTCATAATTGCATCATTGATAGAAAAGGTAAGTCGATATATCGTTTCATGTAATTCTCCATTTGAAGCATTACAAAAGTTGAAAGAATTATATGACTCGCACTCAAAACATGAAATTACTCAATTGTTGTTGAGATTATTTAACTTGAAGATGCAAGATAATTATCCATTGAAGAGTGCTTCTGAAATAAAATCCATTTTTCATGTTATAAAATCCATTGGAATTGAAGTAGATAAACTCACATCTTTTATAAAATTATCCACCTTGTCTATTCACACAATTTGGAATTTCTCTAAGCTAGTGGGTAGTTAAAGACATTACATTTGATAAACTAGTAAAAAAAATTGCTAAGAGAGAAAATGCCTTTGGAAAGAAACAGACTTCAACCAATTCTAATGTAAAAAATTTATGCCTTGCACAAAAATATGAAAAGTATCATGTTAAAAATTCTAGATGTGATAAAATTACTAGAGGCCATGTTAGAAGAAATTATAAAGGTAAGGGGGGGAATAATTAGGGAGGCATACAACAAAAAAATAGAAAACAAAGAAATTTTAATGATAAAACAACTCTCAACTATTTTAGATGTGGTAAAATTGGCCACACTCGTGCTAATTGTAGAATTCCTTAGGAGAAAGTAGTGAAAGGAGATCAAAATTGATTGAAAATAAATACCAACAACCACTGGATAAGGGAAAATCATCAGAGTCTGCACATTACATTGTTTTTTATTACAATTTTAATATTAATGATGTTTTTACTACTGAATTTTCTTCATGGAAAGACAATTGGATTTTGAATTCAGGAGCCACATGTCATATGAATTTTAGGAGATATTTTTTTGGAACAATTAGTGACGAAGTTGATGTAGTAGTATATTTTGTTAACAAATCTCAGGTTAAGACTTTAGGAATTGGATCCATTCGCTTAAAGATGCCAAATATTGCAAATCATGTTATATAGGATGTCCTTTACATTCTAAAATTTCATTTGTCTCGAATGTCTCTTATACATATTCGACAACAAGGGTATTCCATACATATATTTGATGACATCATTGCAATATGCAGATCATATTATCATGCAATCATCATGACTGATGTTGAAAAAGGTAAAATTTTAAAATTAAATGGAACACCATCTACTGTAATGATTTCTCATGATAGTTCTGCTCTTTTAGCACAATGAAATGATACTCTATCTTTTAGTTTATTATGGCATGATCATTTTGGTCACATTAACTATGAAAATATCAGAATTATGAGACCGAAAGCTATAAAAGGATTTCCTACAATTCCAAGAAAGCTTACACCATGCCATTCTTGTATTTTGGGGAAACATTCTGAGCACATTTTTCATATTTCTTCTTCTAGATCTTTAAGAAAATTAGGTCTCATACATTCATATTTATGTGGTCCTATGTCTGTTGCAAATTCCAATGGTAATAAATATATGTTGACATTGATTGATGATTACTATAGAATGGGATGGGTGTATTTGTTGAAAGATAAGTCACAATTATTTGAAACTTTTAAATTTTTCATTCAATAGTAAAAAATGAAACTAAAAATTCACATTCACGTTCTCAGAAAAGATGAAGATGGTAAATATAATTCTAATGCTTTCAATCGGTATTTAAAGTACAATAGAATAAAACATCATACTACGATACCTTATAATCTACAACAGAATGGAGTTGTGGAATGTATTAATAGAACTATGCTTATTATGTT
This sequence comes from Pinus albicaulis, assembly GCA_034641835.2. Lineage (NCBI taxonomy): Eukaryota > Viridiplantae > Streptophyta > Pinopsida > Pinales > Pinaceae > Pinus > Pinus albicaulis. The sequence continues at coordinate 1,253,917,231 of CM076572.1, read as the reverse complement.
TAGAGCTATGATGCTCTTTAAGAATGTTAAGTTGATATTTTGGGGTGAAGAAATGCTTTGTGCATATTATATTTGTAACAACTGGCATTCTTCTGTCATCAATAATAAGTCTCCTTATAAAATGCAGTATAATATTCTTCGAGTTCCTCAACATTTTAGAGTTTTTGGTTCTCTATGTTATGCATTGATTCCTAAACATCATCACAAAAATTTGGGTGCTACGAGTGAGAACTGTATTTTTTTGTGATATTCTACTACTTCCAAATCTTACAGGTTGTCTGATGAGTAGAATAAGAAATTTTTTCTTTCTAGAGATGTGAATTTTCTTGAATGTGGTAAATATAATTCCACTGTTGATAGAAAATTGACTCATTTGGAGAAATTTCCATCCAAAAATTTCTATTTTGAATCTAACAATGATGTACCACATACCGAAGAGGCAGTTACCATTTTAGATCAGTCTTTGGTTCTTCTATATTTGAATCATGAGAATGTTATTGCTAAAGAAAATTAGGATTATAGTAATTTTTTTGCAAGACTAAAAATTTCTAATAAAGAGACTATTATTGAGCCTCTTTTTCAAGATGAGAAACAATCAAACCAACTTCAGCAAACTTTACAAAGATCCAGATGTGTTCATATATTTCCAAGTAAGTATGATGAATTTGAAACAAGAAGTTCTTATAAAGGTGACGTTACTTCGATTTTAGACAATGAATCTCTTTGTTGTCGATTCAATTGTTCTATAATTTGTGAAACTAGTTGTTTTGAAGAAGCTACTAATTGTGATGAGTGGAAGGATGGAATGAAAAGGAATATGATGCAGTTATTAAAAATGAAACTTGGAGGATAGTGGATCATACTACAGGTGTCAAACCCATTAGTTTCAAAAGGGTGTATAATATCAAGTACAAAGAAGATGGTTCGATTGATAAATACTGGGCAAGGCTTGTAGAAAAAGGTTGTTCTCAGAAGGAAGGTGATGACTACACATGTACATTTTCTTCTACAAAAAAATGAGTTACAATTAGAACTTTATTTTCTCTTGCAACTCAAAGTAGCTGGAAGATGCACCATATGGACATTAAAACAAATTTTTTGAATGGAAGTTTGAAGGAGGATATTTATATATTACAACTTGAAGGTTTTTTTTAAAAGGTAAAGAACAAAAGGTATGTAAGTTGGTAAAGGTGTTGTATGGACTGAAACAAGCATCCTATGCATGGTATGAAAAAACTAACTGAACACCTTCTCAAGTTGAATTATAAGTTTTTTGATCTCGATGATGCAACTCTTTTTGTTAAGAACGTTCGTAAGTTGGTTGTATACCTGGTTGTCTATGTAGATGATTTGATGCTCACAATAAATAATGGTGAATATATAGTGTCTGTTAAAATATAGTTAATGACAATTTTCGACATGACATATTTGGGTTTATTAATTATTATTTAGGGATTGAAGTTGATCAAAAACCAAAATATATTTTTATTTTTCAAAATATGTATATTGCACAATTATTGGATAGGTTTTGGATGCCTGATTGCAACCTTCTTGGTACTCCAATGGAATAGAATTTGAAGTATACTTCCAATGAAGGAAGTACATTTGAAGATCCAACAAAGTACATGAAATTTGTTGGAAGTTTGAACATTCTAACTTCCATTAGCCATGTGAAGGTCCTTAGAATGCAACGAAGTTAGTTCTCATGTATTTGAAAGGAACTCAAACATATGACATCAAATATTCCAAAGTTTCATATTTCCATCTCACTAGCTATTCAAATTCTAATTTTGATGGAGGTATGGAGAATGGGGTCTCTACTTCTGGTTGTTTGGTAAATTTTGGATCAACAACCATCAGTTGGAGATCACGTAAAAATTATATTCTTGTTGATTCTACCATCAAAGTTGAATATGTCTCAACAAATAAATCTACAAAAGAAATCATTTGGCTTTGCAAAATACTCGACGAATTGTAGGAGAAACAAAAAGCTTCAACTCCACTATTTTTTGAAAATTCTTCTGCAATTCAGTTGGTCAAGAATCCCAAGTTTCATGATCGAATCAAGCATATTAACACCAAATATCACATCATTTGACATAACATTGAGGCCAAAGTCATTCATTTGACACATTGTACTACATCAGAGAAGATCACAAATATCTTTACCAATGCACGTGGACATGAAAAGTTTGAAAATTCAGAATGTTACTTGGCATGTCATACATCCCTTCGGATAAAGGGGGGAATGTTAAATATTCCTTTGAGATTATGTTTGTGAAATAGTAATTAGTTGTTATTTTTTAGTTTTTGTTAATAAGTTATCGAGATAGTGTTATCTCGAACCTACCATCTTACATTTGTATAAATGAAGTTCTCATCATGAATGCAATCAGTTTTCCACAGTGTATTTTATATACATGCATTTCTACAAATCCATTTAGCTCAACAACTACCAAAAATGAACATATAGTTAATGTCTAATAATGGTGAATATATAGCGTCCATTAAAATATTGTTAATGAAAATTTTTGACATGGCATATTTGGGTTTATTCATTATTATTTGGGGATTGAAGTTGATCACAAACCCAAATATATTTTTATTTCTCAAAATAGGTATATTGGACAACTATTTGATAGGTTTTGGATGCATGATTGTAACCCTATTGGTACTCCAATGGAGTAGAATTTGAAGTTTACTTCCATTGAAGGAAGTACATTTGAAGATCCAACAAAGTACACGAAATTTGTTGGAAGATTGAATTTTATAATTACTACGCAACATGATATTATTTAGCTTTTGATGTAGGGATACTTTCTAGGTTCATGCATCAGCCATGTGAAGGTCATTGGAATGCGACGAAGTGAGTGCTCAATTATTTGAAAGGAACTCGAACATATGACATCAAATATTCCAAAGTTTCATATTTCCATCTCAATCGATCTTCAGATTCTAATTTTGATGGAGATAACGAGAATGGGGTCTCTACTTCTGGTTGTTTGATGAATTTTGTATCAACAACCATCAGTTGGAGACCACTAAGAATTATATTCTTGTTGATTTTACCACCGAAGTTGAATATGTTTCAACAACTCAATCTACAAAATAAATCATTTGGATTTGCAAAATACTTGAAGAATTGTAGGAGAAACAAAAAGCTTCAACTCCACTATTTTTTGAAAATTCTTCTGCAATTCAGTTGAACAAGAATCCCAAGTTTCATGATCGAAGAAAGCATTTTAACATCGAATATCACTGGATTTGAGATAATGTTGAGGCCAAATTCATTCATTTGACACATTGTATTACTTCAGAGCAGATCACAGATATCTTTACCAAAGCACGTGGAGGTGAAAAGTTTGAAAAATTCATAATGTTACTTGGCATGCCATAGGTCCCTTTGGATAAAGGGGGGAATGTTAACTATTACTTTCAGATTATATTTGTAATATAGAAATTAGTTGTTAGTTTTTACTTTTCGTTAATAATTTATCAAGATAGTGTATCTTGAACCTACCAGCTTACGTTTGTATAAATGAAGCTCTCACCATGAATGCAATATGTTTTCCATAGTGGATTTTATATAAGTGCATGTCTACAAATCCATTTTAGCGCAAGAACTACTAGAAATTAACCAAATCTTTTGATTATAAACATTTCCTCAAATTTTCCATTCAAAAATAGATTTTCATATTAAAAAATTTCATCCTTCTAAACACCCAATAAATCCATATTAAAATGAATCCAAAAGATTAAATTAAAATTCATAACAAATATGTTCTACTTAAATATAAAAATGTAAACTGCAAAAAAAAAAAAAAAAATCAATAACAAAATGATCTCCATAAAATATATGTTCAAAATACTGAATATCATCTTAAACACTTTAATTAATATATTTAATATGTTGTTCTCATGTGTTAAATTAATATTAATAAAATATTTCCCTAATCTGGTTTACCAAAATACATAATAGCATCTTAAATACTTCAATCATATATTTATGGTCGACCATGTGCACATCATTCTCAGATCTAATTCAGTTTTTCGAAAAAAAATAGGATCTCTAATTACATTCTTCTGTCTTAGTAAGTTATAAGAGTTTCTATCGTCTTCATATCTAGAAGTTGAGGAATTCAAACCCATGTGTATGAATTTCGTAATGAATGAAAATTGGAAATAACTAGATAATGGTCATTAAGCTCTGATTGACTTTGTATTATTTTTTACGACCTTGATATAAAGACATATTTATATTTTGTAGATATTTTTTGAAAATTATTTTTCAATATAGTTTATAATTTAAAAATAAATTAATTACTTAAATGTGAAAGCTACATTCACTTAAAAATTAAAATAGTTATGATAATATTTATGTTATTCACTTTTAAATTTAATAAAGGTTGTCCATCACTAAGCATCAAAACCACAGGCAACGACATTTTACGATATGCGGGTGTTCATCGATTTGCCTATTGAGAATCAATAACATATCAGTGTGGATTTTTTTTTTAATTAAATTAATTATTCATATATACAATTATTAAATTTCTAAATATTATAATTTTAATGGATTAAGTGATTAATATATTTACAGATGAAAACACATCATTCTTTGGTAGTTTAACATAGAGATGAGGACAATTACCAATAGTTTAATGAGCTTTGTGAATAGGAGAAGTAATGTTAGAGACTAAATTGGTAGTAAAAGTTGAAATATTCTATTAAATGGTGGTTTAGGGCTTATTATCTACATTAAAATTAAGTTTTAAGATTCATTTATTTTCACATTATTTTTAGATTTGGATAGAAGTTGTTTTTTCTATATAATGAAAGTGTTCGCAAATTATAAGAATATAAAGAAATAAATAACTGTAGCTGAAAATGGTTTTTAGCCTAGTACCAAAAATGCTGTCACATAAAATTAGATTTAAAAATATTAAAATAATACTTATATAAATAAATTCAAAAACAATAATAAGAAAAAATAAATATTAAATAAAATATTTTATTTTTTACATTAAATAAATTTAGTTTTTAGTATGAAGAGATATGTAATTCCATTACTACTTAATATGGAATCAACTGAAATACTGTTATTCATATAATTCATTCTATGTTTAGTTATATCTAATATTTAGAAAAAAAAAAATATTTTATTGCTAATACCAAGTAAAATATAGATTTAAATCAAATATAATCAAATATTCAATATGCATGTTGAGTAAAACGTTTTTAACATCAAACTTTTATCCCATTAACATTGCTTTCTAATTTAATCTCTGAAAAATATTTCTAATTATTTTAATGTTTAATATAGATTTAATATGTAACATTTCAAAATATATTAAAATACTAATAATATTCATAATTAATAACAAAATTTATATTTATAAATAAAACGACCTATCTAAAAATACATTAGTAGTAAAATAGAGTTTGACTAGCTCAGACCCAAACAAATTATCCCCAAAAGTCTTCAGAGCTCCTTTTATGTATATATGTGAGAGAGAAAATGTATTGACATTTTATTGTAGAAAATGTGAGTGTTCACTCTTTATGTATTATATAAAACAAATAAAAAAAATATCTAGTTAAAATATTTTATAAGTGTGTTGTTGCAAATTAGCAAAGATTCATTTTAACTCAAGATCTGTCAAGAACTTACAATAATCAAATCTCTTATAAAATAAAATTTTGTTTAAATTCTTCATTAAAAAATAATTTTACATCTTAAGAAATTTAATCCCTATTAATATTTAATAAATCTAAAATCAAAATAAATATAAAAATATAAAACACTTTAGAACTAGTCTATACAAATTTAAATTCAAATATCATATTAACAAAATAGATAAATATATGTTTGATTTTCTAAATTACTAAATAGCATCTTAAATACTTCAATAACATATTTATACTCAACCATGTGCAAATCTGTGAGAAGACTAATTCAATTTTTCGAAAAAATATGGTGCCCTATACATTCTTCTATGCCTTAGTAAGTTATAAGACTTTCTATCTTCTTCACATCTAGGAGGGATTCAAATCCTAGACGTAGGAATCCTTAATAAATAAAAATTGGAAATAACAAGAGATAATGTCCTTTAACCTTTGCATTGATTTTGTATTATCTTTTACCACTTTTTATATATATATATATATATATATATATATATATATATATATATATATATAAAATAAATTAATTATTTAAATCTGAAAGATACATATATTAATAATAATTATGATCATTTTTATTAAATTCACGCTCAACTCTAGTAAATATCGTGAATTATTAAGCTTCAAAACAACGAGTAACAACTTTGTATGATATGTCAATGTTAATTGATTTGCCTTTGTAAAATAAATACGACTCCACCTTGAATTACATGATAAGTGGTTTTATTTTTTCTAATTATTATATGATTCATATATGTAATTATTGAATTTATATTTTTAGGAATTGTTAACGGCTAGTGTTTAACATTCCTTTTCTTAATTTAAAAGAGTTCTTCTAAGTCAAGGAGAGTGATGAAGACACATAATTTCTTAGGAGTCTAATAGAGATGAGGAAAATCACTAATAACTTAATATGCTTTTTAAATCTTGAGGTTTTAAGGAAAGCTACAAAGCAAATGGGTAGTTTAAGATGAAATATTGTATTAAATGGTGGTTTAAAGCTCACTACTAATTCTAGAACTACACTTTAAGGCGTAGTGAATCCTAGAAAAAATTCAAACTTGGCTATCAGTTGATGTTTTTCGTTTACTGAAGGTGCTTGCAAGTGGTGATTTGATGATAATGTAAAACTAATGGTGTTTTGAGTGAAAAATATTGGAACTTGACTTTAAGTGCTAAGTGTCCCTTGGACATTTACTAATTTAGTCAAAAGTTGATGTATTCTGCTAACTATAAGTGCTTACAAATAGAAATTTAAATATGTCTACAAAGGGATTTCTAGCAGAAGCTGTAAGTATTCTACTAAATGGTGGTTTCAAGAAGACCACAAACATAATCACACTTATCGTTGTAACTTTAGTTATAACATTGACATTCCCTCAAGCATAATGTTTCAATTCTAACTACGACTCAAGTGTTAGACAAAATATTACACCAAGAGTGGAAGATGGACCCTCGCTAAACATTGGGAAGGTTAATATTTCATCTACCATTCACTTCCTCATCTGAGCGTTCATTCTATCCAATATGAAAAAAACATGCTCAAAATTTAATGTTGTTAAAATTCATGCAAGTTGGGTCGCTATCTATCAAAGACTTGAGAAGTTACCATAAATTTTCCCAGAAGATGCATATTGTTTCAAAAATTTGGTAGTTGTAGGTTTCTCCACATAGTTTAGTATCTTTACCAATATTAATATTCAAATTTCTATAACTTCTCATCCAAGAGGAGTTTTTGATAGTATACTATACTATTGGAAAGGTTTCAAAAAGGACTATCTAATCATAGCATCCATAGATTCATTAGGACATCATAAATTTGAAAAAAAAGTCAAGAAAATTCAAACCTCTTTAACTTCACTTCATGAGGCCACACAAGAGATACACTTATCATATATATTCCTTTAATTAATAAATGAAACTAATGCTTCCTTTGGTGTACCATTTGATATTAGCAACACTATTTTTCATCAATGACAACATTAAGTGAAACAATCTCCCAATTTTCCATTGATGGAAACACCACCAAACTTTGATATTCATTGATGGCAACGGGACAAAACTAAAAGCTCCCCCTAACATGCTACTAGGGACTCCTTCTTGAGTATGTCACTTATCTTCTTTGTCTTCCTTCTACCATTTTTTCATTATATTTACCTTTGATAGGTTTCTTGATCTTGTTACTTATTTTTCTTCCTTATTCAATGTCAGCATTGTCTTCCCACTTCACATCAATGGTAAGGGACATGGTTGCCTACCAATGCTTCCATGACTATGTGTGGACCTTGTCACAACCCCTAGTTCCTTCTATGTAAATAAAATATAACCAAGGTCATGGGAAATTCATTCCAAGATGAATATTTGGAAAAAAATAGTGATGGGTATCATGGGTGATTAATTAATTCCTATCGAAATTGATAAAGTAATTGGAAAAGGAAAAGTGGAAATAATTACCATTTTATTTATCAAATAATGTAACATAGGAGAAAAGGAAGGTGAAGAGACATATATTCACATGAGAGGGAAATTGAAGGAAGATGAAGAATATCAAAGCCTCAACAATAAATTGGTTTTCTCATAAAGCCCTAAGTGAATGTCCTTCATTTCCTAGAATTTATGCTTGAAACTACATTATGTGAGCCAGTTTTAGCACCAACACTCCATGGCATTCATTTGGACAATGCTCACCTACAGGTGGCATCATTGTGGCTAGATTTGATCACCTAGAGGTTTCTCCACTTTGCACCTTCGTTGGTTCTAGAAATTCTGGAAAAAAAGATTATTACTGGAAGCTTCCTCTTCAACAAAGTTACTGACCAAATGAGAACTATTACCTCAAAATGAGAACTATAACCCAAAAAATCTCAAAAAACATGAAAGCATATCCCAAAAACTAAAAGTGTGTATTCTAAAACGATGTTTCTCTAGGGTAAAATTTCAATATTTTCTTAAAAACAAAGAATTTTATTTAAAAAAAGGATTAAAAACACCCTCGAAACAAAGAGTGTTGATGCTAGAATAATAGAAAAAGAAATCGGTTCACAATTTTGACACTTTCTAACAATGGAATTAAAGACAAAGTATTTGGAATTTTAAAATTCATAAAATTACAACAATTTTGATACATGATGTTAAAGATAAAAATATCATGTCTCAAATCCTTATAATTTCCAACAATTTTCATCCATCTTGTTAAAGATAAAATTTCTTGACTCTAAAAAAACCTAAAATTATAAATGTTTTCAACCATAACATTGAAATTAAAATATCATAGCTTAGAAAAACCTTAATAGTTTTACAAGTTTTCAACCATGGGTTTAAAAATCTTAAGTCTTTAACATATTTGAACCATGAAATTATGGACAAATTATATGACTAAAACAATTTAAAAAAATGAACAAGAAAATGAAAGATTTATTATTCCAAGAGTAACTTTTTATTTTAACGGCTAAAATTATAACTCCTTTCAAATATTAGCGTAAGAAAGCATATATTATTGCAACCAGAACCTATAATTCAACTATAAAAAAGAAGTGTCCCATTTCAATGCGGCATTAAATTTTATATTTTTTTGAAAGCATCTTATACCAAACGTTAACAATAAATAATGTCATGGAAATATCACTGTATAATTTAAAAATTCAACATTAATTTCTAATATTTTTTTACTTTTAATAAAATATCAACAAATGATAACAATAAATAATATCATGGAAGTATCACTACATAATTTTAAAATGTAACATTAATTTCTAATTAATTTTTACTTTTTTTTATCAAAATATCAATTTTGGTATATTTAATAGACATAAAAAAAATTTGTAATTCATTGTTGCATTATGGATATTCTAAAGAGATAAATTATTCATAATAAAAAAAAATAATCCAAAAAACATAGAAGTGAATGATAACTTCATGTAATATCATATGGAAGTAAAAATATTTATTTGAAGATACCATGCAAACATAATTTACTTACATTTATTCAAAATCTGTGATAGGTTCTGACACACCATGAGAACCTACATATTTAGATGAATGACTGGATGTAGACGAATATGATCCATATCCTTCTCTTTCATCAACTAGTGCTCCATATGAGTCAACATGCATGCCCACCATTTCAGGTTTCAAAAGTCTTCTACATCTATGACTAGATCCAATATACTCCTATCTAAACATTATTTTTCCTGGTAGAAATTTCTTCAAAATCTTTGTGGTATTCAAGAAAAGAGTTCCTCTCTCTTTAAAATTGAATTCATGCACATGTGTGTCAGCATCTTCCAATTTTGAGAGGTATTTGCAACGACGAATTATATTTATGCCCTTTATTTTTTTCTTTCTACCAATTTTTTTACCAAGTACCATCTCTGGCTTGTAAACACCGTTGAATGATTGAGTGTTTGCGGCATACAAATGTACATCAAAATTTGTAATATCCTCATTTTTTTTAATGGCCTTTATAACCTTGGCAACCAAGAATGGATAGCCAAGTGGATCTCCATCTACTAACACTGCTATCATGAAACCCTCCTTAACATCCTGCACAAAACCCCTGTAAAGGTCTTCCATGGCTTCACGTTGTGCACATGATGTTATAGAACCAATATAGATTTCTCTTTCCTATACCGTGAAAAATTAATAATAGATTGAGACTGTTGTTTTTCAACAATGTGTATTTCCTCATGTTGATTTGGCATATTTTGTGGCCAAATAAATGGAGTCTTCAAAAGAGAATACTCATTTATTAATCTTGAAATCATATCACTTTGATTATTGAAAAATAATCCCACCAAATTGAATCAGCATCATTAAAGTACTCATATGTATCTCTAATACATCTTTTGATTTCCTCCAAGAATTCAAAATAACTTATATCTCTCTTATTCCTTTGTGCATTATGGAGTTCAACAACTGATTGTAATAACAATATCTTTTATGCAAATATTGGATGCTCTAGAATGAACTCTAGAAATGTTAAACCTGATGACAACCCCCATTATACAACAATTGAATACTTCTTTCCCCATATAAGTGTTATCCCATCAATTTTTTTGATACGAAACTTATGCTGGAAGGTAATGTTATTAATTTGTTCAATGATTTTCTCCTCACCATGAAATCCCCAAATAAACCTTCGCATGTCAATCGTTTCTTCCAACAAATTAAAAACAAGCCCTAGAATGTATGATTTCTTAATACATTAAATTAATTATGGCAGACTCCCAACATCTTTCCTCCTCAGTGTTACTAAAAAATTACTGAACATACAATCAATGTGGTCATCAGTATTCCCAACAAGAAGGAAACCAACCTTTACCTTTTTTAAAAATTCCCAATTCTGTAGGTTTTAACCCTGTACATAAATTATCTCCAAACGAATTCTTAAAAGCAGAAAATAACCAATAGCGAGGGCATAAAATATATAAATATATAGACAGAGATTTTTCCCCTAGATCCCAAATCGGGACTACTAGCTTGATTTTTCATTAGATTGTTTTTAGTGCTACAACGCATATATATACATGCCAAAGCATTCATAAACCCCATTCCATTAACCCTGGATAATAACATAACCATAGTTCCCTTGACCAGATCTACAAAATATCAGGCGCTGAAAACCATCATGCCCCAAAACTATGTTCAAACCCATGGATAAAACCACAGGCCTGTCCAGTCACTTGAAATAAGTTCCAAAGAAAATTTTCTCGGGGCACTGCCCTGTACCCCACGTAGGGGACTATGCACCTCCTGCAAACCCCTAGACAGGGGGGTTGTCGGCCCCGTTGTGCCCCGCACAACAAACAGCCCCCCCCTGTGTGCGACTGTTCGTGGAAAGAATATAATACATACCAAAAATTCTCACACTTATTTTTTTATTTCCGTATGGGCCCACAAGAAAGCATTACTATAGCTCTGCAACACCAATTTTTTCTCTACACCAAGAGAACATATGAGTGCTCACAGACTTTTTCAATGCATATGCAACATTCTTCAAAGTGTCCACCTTTACCAACAACACTTTTTTATCCTCAACCATACCTCTCACGAAGTGATACTGAACACCAAAGTGATTTGTATTTAAATGATAAGCAAGGTTCTTAGCCAAGAAAATTTAACTTTGGCTATCACAGTCTATCCTTATTGCTCACTACACCAACCCCATACTTGAACACAATCTCTACAACCAAATTGCTTCCTTTCTTGCATGTGTGGCTACCATGTATTCTGTATATATAGTTGAAAGAGCCACTATGGACTGTCTTTTACTCATCCAACTGACTCCACCTCCAAATAGGCTAAACCCATACCCACTTGTAGATCTTCTTTGGTTCAGATCTCCAGCCCAGTCTGCATCAACAAAACAATATGTTTCTGAAACTCTCTCCAATCATGGTCTTCCCTGGTAACACAAACCATAATCACTAGTTCCACGCAAATTTCGGAAAACACGCTTCAGTGTTGTCCAATGATCCTTCCCTGATTTTGACATAAACCTGCTCAATATTCCCACTGCATGTGCAATTTCTGGTCTAGTACAGACCATTGCATACATCAAGCTACCCATTGCATTTTCATACGGAACATGAGACATATACTCCTCTTATTCTTTTGTCTTGGGACACTACTCATAAAATAGATTTACACCTACACGAATAGGAACCTTCATCGATTTACTATCCTGAATATTGGACCTCTTCAATATTGCCTCAACATACTTCCTATGGTTTAAACAAAGTTTCCTCTTTTCCTGATCTCATGGTAAGCCGTCTTTCTCATTTCTAATAAAATATAGAAATATTGATTCATCTCTTATTTAATTTTTCTGAAAGGATAATATTGATCATCTTGGTCCACCTGAAAAGAAAAGTAAGTTTTTAAGAAATTTCTATCCAAAACAAACACCTATATAAAATATCTTTGTCACAAACTATTTTAAAAAACTGTTGTCTATCCTCTTTGCACATTGAACCTCTACAATATTGTCTCGACATACTTCCTCTAGTTTAACTGGATCTTCCTCCATGCCCAAAATATATTTTGTAGCACCAAGATCCTTCATGTCAAATTTGGAGAACAATTGGGCCTTCAAATCTTGGATAATTTCCTTATCATTTTGAATCAACAACATATCATCCACATACAACACCAAATAAAAAACATGGTCACCAATTAATTTAAAATACACATAGTGATCCTCTTTTCTTTTGGTAAAGTCAAGTCCCTGTATATAGGTATTAAGTTTCTGATACCACATCCTTGGTGACTATTTTAACCCATAAATAGAATTTTTTAATCTGCATACCAGTTCTTTCTTTCCCTTCATTGTAAATCCTTCGTGTTGCTTCATGTATATTTCCTCTTATAGATCCCCGTGAAGAAATTATTTCTTCACATTCATCTCTCGTAACTCAAAATTAAATGTAGTAGCAATAGATAAAAGTAACATAATAGAAGTAACCTTGGAAACAGGAGAAAAAATATCACCAAAATAAATTCTCGGGACCTGGGAATAACCTTTTGCTACCAACCAAGATTTGTATTTCTCCACCTTGCCTTCTACATTCATCTTCTTATTAAACGCCCATTTTCTCCCGATGGGCTTCCTTCCAACCAACAACTCCATCAGATCCAATGCCTCATTTTTGTGTAAGGATGTCATTTCATCAGCCATGGCCTCTTTCCAAAGTTTTCAACCCTCTAAATCCACTTCCTCCCTGACAATTCTGGGATCATCATCAGTGATAGTTAAAGCAAAATTTTAATAGAAAATAGATGGAATATACCTTTCTGGCTTCCTTCTTTCTTGCACTGATCTTCTGACAGCTAGAGTTTGTGGCTCTTCCTCTTCTGAATCTTGTTTTTTTGTAGAGTCTGATTCATTCTCCTTTAGCTCAAAATCTATATTCTTAAGTTCCTTTGGTAGTACTTCATGTTTAACAAAATTTTTCACCTCTCTAAACACCATATCTCGAACACTACCTTCCTTGTTTCTGGGTTCCAAAGCTTGTAACCTTTTAAACCATCCTTATACCCCATAAAGATGCACCTTTCAGATTTATTATACATATTGGTCATTTTCGCATTTGGAACATGTACATATGCATCACATCCAAATACCCTGAGATGTGAAAGAGATGGTTTCTTACCAGGACATACCTCATGTGGAGTATTATTCTCCAAAGGTGATGAAGGTGATCTGTTAACCAGGTAACATGTGGTCTCCACTGCATCTGCCCATAATTCATGTACTAAATCGGTACCACTTACCATTCTTGTTGCCTTTTCCATCAAATTTCTATTTTGTTGAGGTGTGTATGGAGTAGTCTTCTGCCATGCTATACCACACTTCTTACAGAACTCTTCAAATTCCTTCTTGCAAAACTCTCCACCATTATCTATTCTCTGCACCTTTATCTTATTCTCTATCTAGTTTTCCACTAGAGCCTTAAATTCTTTAAATCTTCAAATACTTCATATTTCTTCCTTAATAAATATATCCATGTATTCCTGAAGAATTCATCTACGAATGACACATAGTACACACAATTTCCCAATGATGGAACCGACAGAGGTCCAAACACATCACTGTGGACAAGCTCTATTATCTTGCTCACCCTTTTAGCACCAGAAGGAAAACTCACCTGAAACTGCTTCCTATATACACAATGTTCATAGAAATCGAAATCCAGAGAGAAATTAGACATACCTTTTACCATACCATGACCATGCAGTATTTGATTTCACTTCTCTGAAATATGTCTAAACCTTTGATTCCATAGCATGGTCTTCTCTCCAGAGATCACTAGGCTTTCTGCTCCACTTCCAGGAACCACAGAATTGTTGCACACATCAATAAAAGTGTTACTATGAAGCTTGTACATATCTCCAATCTGAAATCCTCACATTAATACTAGTGCTCCCCAAACCATATTTCAGGTATATTCCTCGAACATTATTTTTACACCTAAATCATCCATCTTGTTTACAAAATTAGATCTCTAGCCAATGCAGGAATATACAGAACATTAGGAAGTGTTCTATTCCCTCCACCTTGTAGCTTCAGCTTTACTTTTCCACGTCTGAAGATTTTTTCCTTCCTATAATCCCCTAAGAAGACATCACCATCATCATACTTCTCATACTCGCAAAACCACTCCCTATGGGTAGTTAAGTGAAATGATGTACCTGAGTCAATCAACCATGCCTCATGATTTACATGTGTATTTGAAGAAGAAGCAAAATATACATCCCCACCTTCATCTGAGGTAGTTTTTTCCTTTGCAAAAGGAGCATCATCAAATCCATTTGCTTTCTCAGGAGCTTTAGATTTGTAGTCCTCTTTGAAG
The DNA here is from genome assembly GCA_034641835.2 of Pinus albicaulis. Lineage (NCBI taxonomy): Eukaryota > Viridiplantae > Streptophyta > Pinopsida > Pinales > Pinaceae > Pinus > Pinus albicaulis. The sequence goes on along the minus strand of CM076572.1, from coordinate 1,253,902,196 downwards.
TTCCCTTCCTTTCCACATTTATAGCACACCTTTATAGCTTTTCCTCTGGATTATATCTCCCTCTAGATTTAGATCTCCCACTTAAAAAATAATTTTTGTTTCTATCCTGGGACATTCCTCCTATAGATAAGGCATCTCCAGTCTGGCCCTCCATATTTCTTCAGCTGATTTCCTCTGACAACAAGGATGAGAAAATTTCATCAAAATTCAAGGTAGTTGTATTGCTACCTATTATAATAACCAGACTGTCCCAGGAATCTGGTAGAGAACACAACAAAATGATGCACTTATATTCATCTGAGATTTTAATATCAACATATCACAATTGACTTACCATCGTATTGAAGGCATTTAGATGCATTTTCACCAAGTGTCCATCCTTCATCCCTAGGTCATAAAACTTTTTCCGCATGAACAATTTATTTTCCATAGACTTAGATTGGTACAAAGCCCCTAACTTGAACCACAAATTCTTCGTCATAGCTTCCCTAGATAGATTCAACAATACCGAATCTAAGATACACAACTGTATTGTGCTAATTTCATTCTAATCTGACTTCGCCCAGTGTTCATCTCACATTTTTGTTTGTTTAGTACTCGGATCTACCGTGATCCACTGATCTTTCTCCACCAACAGATCATCCATATTGAGTTTCCACAACTAAAATATATGACTAATAAATTTCTCTATCTATATCTCTCCACTTCTCTCCATATTCTTTCACCGCAAGAATCAATATCGCAGATCTCCCACTGAACATGGTCTATCACAGGCCCAAGTAAGAAACCCCTCAACATCAATGGCTTCCCCTTGAAGTTGAAATAGCTCGGATACCAAATGTAGGTTTTAACCCTATAAATAAATTATCTGCAAACATATTCTTAAAAATAGAAAAAAACAATAGTGAGAGCATAAAAAATAAACAAATATACACAGAGATTTTTCCCCTTGATCCGAAATCGTCACTACCAACCTAATTTTTCATTATATTCCTTTTAGCGTTACATCACATATATATACATATTGAATAATTCATAAGCCCCAATCCATTGACCCTATATTAGAACATAACCATAGTTCCCTTGACTGGATCTACAAAATACCAGGGTCCAAAAACCATCATGCCCCAAAACCATGTGAAAAACCATGCACAAAACAATAGGCGGGTCCAACCACCTAAAATAGGGTCCATAAAAACATTTCCCAAGGCGCTGCCCCAGCCCGCGTGCAGGGGGCTACCCGCCCGTCGTGAACCTCTATATAGGGTGGGCTTTCACCCCCCCTATGACCCCCCCGTTGAACCCGATGCATGTGAATATTCATGGAAATAACATAACTCATACCCAAAAAATTCAATGAGAATATTTAGATACCCAAAAAGAACTTGATTTTTGTTTTCACGACTTGTGTTATCTAATTGTATATATATAACTTCAGGAAAAATAACATACCAATTACTAACCAGATCATGGATTCTAATTATAATCATTTTTATACCATTATGAATATTTGGAGTTGTGAAGTAAACCCTTGGAAATATATTCCCATTAAATACCATACTACCAACTAAGTGAAATTGAATAAAAATTTCCTTCTATACCAAATGGTGGTAGAAGTGTTTTCTTTTGGTCCATACCATCAATTATTAAACCCAGATATTTATTTGGATTATGATTGCTATACGGAAATCAAACCTACGAATAGATAATTTTCCCTAAGTGTGGTGGACATGCTTATAACAACAAATGAAATATACTTTAACTTTTCCTTAAGATTAACAAATAAGAGAAGAACACCTACTTGTGATCCTTCGCTATTCTTTGTCTTACTTTTTTCACTTCCATCACTCTCAATCGAACTGAACTCACTTGATTGCTACCTGCAATTGCTAACAGAAGACAGAAAATAATAGAAACTAATATTATCTATTCATCTTAATCAAACTAAATGGATTGGATTTGAAAATACATATATAAAATCATGAACACATGTATTAGGAAACAAACAATTCTCTTTATTATAACATGAAAGGAGAAGCTACAACCAGTTGGATCGATTCGATGTCAACTCGCTCTAGCTTCAATCCTATCGTCATCACATCAGTAGCATTACCCTAGTAGCATAACATTACTTGCAAAATACCTCAAAGAGTTATAATCTCACTAGTTAGCATAACTCTACAAATTCAAACTCGTGCTCCCGTTTTCACTATGATCAGTGCTAAATTTATAAGAAATTAGCATAGTTTGGAATTAATTAGTCATTGAATGTATTTTCTGTAAATGTATGAGGAATTTTCCTTGTTCAATGGGATAGGAGGATAAGTGATTTAATGGCTCCATGGTGTTCATATTTGAGGTTATCAAATAGCATGATAGTTGGAAACACTTCTAGAAGCCACTAGAAAGTGGGAAGATTCATGCAATCCTTTGAACAAATTTCTCCCAGTTGACCAACTCACTATTAAGTGGGCCTAGTTTCTCTACAATGCTGCATAGCATGGGTTTAAGTGCTCTCCAAAGCACTTATTGCAGTCTAGGGGCGTGTTGGTGGCTCAATGGAGCATTTCAGCTGAACTTCAAGAAGTGAAACTTTCATGGATAAACACCAACAATGGGATGACGTGTTTAAGGCAAGAAACAATTGATTTAGAGTATGATATACTCTATTTATACTGATACGAGTTTTTGGAGTGATGCCAAAATTGACTTGTAACAGCTACCCCCTAAAGCATGAACTCAAAAATGATAATGTTGAGTGATATGCTTTACGATGTGATGAGTAGGATGTGAAGCGGATAGTGACCTACATCAATAACAATACGTTATATCATGATATTTTTTTCATTTTTAACATGAATTGATGATGGAGCTATACCCATACTCATCACATGATCTATCATAACATCATAAATTCGTCTACAAGTATAGACCCATGATAGGATGACCATCTCTGTGAGGCCACTGTACAGATGATGTGGTACTACTCTTCAAATTACAGCCTAGATGGATGAAATTAGATTCGGTGTCTTCTATCTTGTTCACTTGATCACTCAAGTATGACTCTAACCATACGAATATGTCACGAGTCAATTTCCTAGATGATGAGATGATTTCGATGGGAAGCGAATTGTCACAGGAGGGCCTTGATGTATCCCCCATTAGCAACACGAAACGGGACTAATGATTTCAGAGACAAAATGTAACTAATGAAGCAATGTTCAGGGATGGGGATTATGAAATGAAGGTTTATGAGTATTGCAAAGGATGAGGAATTACCTAGTGACATACCTTGAACATATCAACGACACTGAATGAGTTGGCAGCATTGGCCCAAAACCAATGTGATGGATGGTATGATAGACCATAGGTATGATAGAACATAAAGCAGATAACCTAACGTAACAACCATGGAGATGAAGTGAATGAGTGTCATTTTCAACAACGACTTACTACCATAAAGCGATTTATCCATTTCCAATTATCCTCATTCATTGTTGATCAGTACCTCTTTATTTTTTAACAAGCTTGAGGAGGATAACATATGCTTGATGTATAATTCCAACCTTCGAGTGAATCCATTACTATGTGATGTTTTAATGATTCTAGCGAAAGTGAAACTCATTCTTGTCATGATGGACAATTATGTCGCTATTTGATGTTTTGAAAAGTTTAACGACAGTGAAAAATTGGTCCTTTTTCATGTTTAAAGAGTTTAAGAAAGGGACTAAAAGAAAACTCCACAAGTTATTTTTTGTAAATTTGTCCGTCAGGTTTGAAAAATCACAAAATAATACCTGTGAGAACCTCCTATCCATGTTTAACTAGGGAGTTCCTTTTTTCATAAATAATCTATCTCTGTCTAGAAAAGGGTTAAACTTATACTAACTAGATTCCATTTCCATTCCTTTTGAAGGCTCAAAAGGACAAGTGCTCGAAAATATTTTTAGTTCTTTGGAGTCTAAAAATAGATAAAAGAGGATTCCAAGGGGGTTCCATTTTCGATCTTTAATAGATCTTGAAAAAGAGATAAATGTGTTCTCTGTGGTCAATGTTCATATAAGATTTTGCACATCACAATTCAGTGTATGAGCTATAAACCTCCTCAAAGAACCACCAAACACATTAAAAATGCATGTTTAATAGTAAAAAATAGGTAAACACTATATCTGATTCATTAAATGTGCATGAAATAATCAAAATACTATTTTAATAAAAATTTACCATGTCATTTTACCATTCATTTTTTGAGTGCTCCGAGCTAGTTTTTCCCTCAAACTTCAACATTTGACTGCGATAGATTCTATGGACCATTTCTCTTGCCATTGGGACCAAGTAAGTGATCTGACCTTTCTCTTTCTATTGGTAGCATTCTTTTACAGTTTCATGCAAATTTTTTAGGGTTTTTAGGATCCTATGGTAAATCTACAATGCCCTAGGACCAAGGCACCCTTGAATGTTGAAGCATGCATTGCAAAGGAACTGAACTGAAGCCTAGGTGCTCTGTAACACTCTATCTAGGGAATAGGGGTGTGTTGGGCACAATTGAGATTTTTTTTTTTTTGTTTTATGCCTAAAATATCTTCAGATTTTTTCATGAAATGGAGCCTAAGTAAGCTTATGGTTTGATTGCAATCTTTTATCAAAACAAAATCTCAATTACATGGAAAGAAAGGTAACATGAGGAACAATATATGGTTTCCCTAAATGATCGTGGCACTGTGAGAGCCCTCATAGACTGCGGGTTACTCAAGTTTTTTAAATTATCAGGGATGAGGAAACATTTGGAACTATTGCAGTTCTTTATTTACTCATGGGATGCAGCACACATTAGACAAATTGTGAGGTCTAAAATGGGCATCCTAAGAAAAATGTACAATCAAAATAAAATTTATAAGAACCAATAGGATTCAAGATGATAATGTCAACCATGGGGGATGATTCACCATTTTTGTGGTAAAACGTAAAAAGTCTAAAAAATAATAAAATAATAAAACTACTTTTTCAACTTTGATTTTCAACTTATCTCCCTAAGTTTTAACTCAAATTTTGAGTGGGAGTACTCGTTGGATGAAAAAATTAATTCCTTATCCAAATAATACTCATGTTGCATACCTTCGATGGACCCTCATACATGAAAAATGAGGAATATATGAAAACATGTGTTTGCAGTCACGTTTTTAATGTATTTCTAATTTTTTGTGTAGCGGGGTCCATTGAAAGTATGCAACATGGGTACTACTTAGATGAGGAATCAAATTTTACATCCAACGAGTGTTCCTGCTTGAAATTTTAGTAAACCCATAGTGAGATAAGTTGAAAATACCAATTGAAAAAGTAGTTTTTTCTTTTTTCCCTCTAAAATTTAATGATGTAATATAATATTATTTTATTATTTCCACTATTATTTTATAATTACCTTAGGATGTCCATTTTAGACCTCAAAATGCCCCTAATGACAGTAATTTCACATTGGGGAAAAAGTGCTCCCAATGTTGGTCGATGATATTTACTTTCTGATAGGTTTTTCGAGATGCGGTGCCCCCATTTCCCTTGCAGCTTCCATCTGTGGAGGTGAGACAATAAAGGATTACATTCGAAAATTTTGTCGGCTAGATATAGAGACTATAAAGGATGGAAACATAAACATTAGGGTTGTGCATGATATGGCTTTTCAAACACTCATGTTCACCATCGCAAAGTTAGCTGGCAGCATGACACTTCATGTTGCGAATATATCATACATGTAGTATGCGCTTGAGTGTCTCGAGGCGACCGTGTTCAACTGGGCTGAAGCAGTACGCTCTAAGATGAAAGAACAATTGACTAAAGTGAAAAGTGGTAAGACAGATAATTTTATCTATGGATAGATCCTGATCACTTTCATTCTGGATCGAGTTCCATTGAAGCAGCCACAACATGTGACGCTGGGTGTAGTTGGTCCTAGGGATCCACGGATGCAGCAGTGGGTAGAGTTGATGGCTAAACATACTTTCCAGTCATCAATATCATTTTATAATGCATTATTTACTTGGCTCTGATTATATCATATCATCATAGAGGAGCATCCATACACAGGGGTGGATTTTCGCGGAGACCCAAATTCGATATTACTAGTAGGCGCTCAATGGGGTGCTATAGGTAAAATGTTTGGACTAAGGTTTTTTATTTTTTTGGTTTTTTTATGTATTTTTGTGTTTTTTGATGTTTCTAAGACTAAACTAAAGATGTCTTTATGTATGAATATGTGGGTAGTGTTCGACAAGTGGGTCATGCATAATAGGTGGATGAACTAGCAGAGAGGATTGTCGGCAGGGCAGTCCTTTCCGATTTGGATTTGATTGAGACTCCATCTGAGTTACAAAAACATGTAGAGCATCTCGCTCTCGGGATACCAGATATCTAGATCGAGGATTTAATCATGAGGCTACAATTCCATACTATTGGTGTGCCTAGCCGATGGATGAGGCTATTGCACATGATAAATCAAGCAGTGACCTACTATCATGAACACCGCTAGATCTACTTAGGATATGATATGTTTGCATACATTTTAAGGTCATGTTACCAGCATGTCTTAGACACAATTTTTTGTAAAAAAATACATTATATATCTATTTTTATTTTAGTGTTTTCCTATGGTTATGTGAAATCCTATTCAATTGTGTGATGTGAATTTAAAATCTATCTTTATATATGTTTCAAATGTGTATTTAACACATAATTTGCAAAAGAATCAGTCAAGGTGTTAGATTTTTGGAAATGTGTTGATATTGGATGTAAACAAAATGTATTTCCAAAATACCAACTCTAAGGAAAATGCGATGAATAGTTGGAATTGAGACAATATAAACACTAGTAAGATGTAGTACGACAAGCTGTGAGTCAAGTATGATGATGATTTGGCAAATGCCATGTGAAATGGCATCAGAGAGGATTTTGATCAATGTTCTATACTCAGCGATATTTTTGGTTGATCGATCGATACAAATCCCTTAGAAACTCACTAACTCAACACTTGCAGTGAAGATGACCCATGTTGCACAAGATATATTCTACGTACTAAGACTAGCACCATCGGCATAACAAACAAATGGTTCCGAACATTTTGACATCTGCAACAAAATGCAAAGTAGATTACTAACCACATGAAAAATCTTAAAAGACTCATTTTGAGACACACTCAATCAAAGCACATGTACAATATCATATAGTGTTTACTACTTAAAATCAAGCATAGCATCTTTTAAGATACAACCCATTCTGAGGCTACGAAAATGGAATCCAATCATAACCTATCAATTCATAGGCGCCCTTTGCCAGAACACGCTTGAAAATATAGGGGCCATGCCATAATGGTTTGAATTTTCTTGTTCCTATATTATCAACTTCTTGATCATAAAGCAACACAACGTATCCTTTCGAGAAGGTGCGAGACTTGACATTGCGGTCATATTGCACCTTGGTTTGTCTCTTATGTGCTTTGTTGGCCAATGTGGCTTCATGACACGTTTCATCTAAATGGATGAGATCTAAAAGATGTGCCTCTTCATCAGATGTTTCAGGTATCAAGTCAATTGGGAGTTTCAAAAATAGAATTTCACATTGAATCGGTAAGATAGATTCCAGACCGTAAACCAACTAAAAGGGAGTAAATATGGTTGCATTTCTCATTGAGGTTCGGTAAGCCCACATAGCCGAGTACAGGATTAAATTCCAGTTTTGTTTATGAAGCCCAATCATTCGTTGAAGCATACACTTAAGAATTTTTTTTATGGCTTCAACGTTTCCATTAGCTTGCGGATAATAAGGGGCAGAAATATCATGCGACAGTCCTAGCTTAGCAGTGAACTCAGTCATCATGTAGTTGCGAAAGTGCTTTCCATGACCTGTAACTATGGCTTGCAGCACACCAAACTGAGTAACCACATGGTTAAAGAAAAAAAATGCAGTTGTCTCACCTATGTTGTTAAATGTAGGCATTGCGTCGGCCCACTTGGTAAAATAGTCAACAACGATAATAATATAGCCATACCCGCCAGCCAAGTGAGGGTTACATGTCATGAAGTTAATGCCCCATTTTGAAAATAGTCCCACAGCGATGACACGATGCATTGGAGTTGGCAACACACGGGTTTTACAATCAAATATCTGGCAAGCATGACAACTTCTAACCGTGAGAATGCAATCGCAAAATATCATAGGCTAGAAGTAACCAACATAGAGAAAATTATGCATGGTGGAAAAACTGGAGAGATGTCCACCAGAAGTACCCATGTGCCAATCATTTAAAACCTTCTCAGCCTCGTCATAAGTGAGGCACCTACGTAAAATAGTATCGACACCACGAAGATAAAGTGTATTGCTGACGATCAGATAATCTTTGGTTTTGTATCGAATACATCATTGTTGCGAGTGAGAGGTATTGGGTCGGAAATTTTGGGTCTAGAGATAGATCAGAAAAACTACATATCGTAGTTCAAATGACTCAATCAGAAACGAAGACTCATCCAAAATGGATGGTTCTGATGTAGACTTAGTCCTACTCGAGGGAAGGTCGTAGATAAGCTCAGCAAAAACAAAATACTTCTTTGACTTGGATTTGATGAATTCCAAATCAAATTCCTACAAAATGACTATCCATTTTGAGTATTTCCCCCCAAAAAATTGACGTGACATAATGTATGTCATAGGGTTTCAATCTGAAATTACAATGGTCTTCCAGAGCAGGATATAGTGGAAAAATATTTGTACAACCTGAACATCTGCCAAAGCGAGATTGTCAACATAAGTGTATTTAACTTTTGTATCATTGAGATTGCGACTCAAATAATAGATCATATGTTCAATCCCATCTTCTTCCTGGACTAAAACCATGGCGATGGTTTTATCTATAGTGGCGAGATACAAGAAATAATCACTATGATAATTTAGGGGATACATTAATGATGCTCAGATCAGGGTATCTTTAAGAGAACCAAAGGAAGATTTCACAACCTCATCCCAATGGAAGGGAGTCCCCTTTTTCAAGAGTTGAGTAAATACTTTAGACATTTTAGCATAGTTGGGAATGAATACCCTTTGAATTTTAGCCTTCCCTTGGAGTCTTTGTAACTGAAGTAGGTTTGAAGGCGCAAGAAATCTAAAATGGCATAGAACTTAAAGGGATCAAGTCAAATTCTATCTTTCGACACGATGAAACCAATAACATGACCAAAACCAACACAAAACACACATTTGTGTGGATTAAGGTGTACTTTATAGTGATTACATCATAAAAATACGACTCTCAAATGTACCAAGTGGTCAGCCCATTTTTTTGAATGTGCAGATAAGTCATGTAGATAAGGTTGAAATTTTTTTTTGATGTCATTGAAAGAATAATTCATTTCCCTCTCAAAGGTGGCCCCAACTTTCTTTAAACGAAAAGGGATTTTTCGATAAGAAAACATTCCCCAGGGATAGATAAAATTTTTTCTATATTGGTCCTCTAGGTGAATATTGATCTAATTTTAACCAAAAACCATCTATGAAGGAAAATATTTCACATCCGGTACATTTTCCAATGACTTGGTTGATAAAGGGAGTGTGATAAATGTCCTTTGGGAAAGAATGATTAACATACCAATAATCAATGCACACTCTAATTGTCCCTTGTTTCTTTATGACAGGAACAATGTTGGAAACCCGATTGGTAAGCGGAACAAGGTAAATAAAATCAACACATAAATTTTTTCCAACCTCTTCTTTAATGGCAAAAACCTTCTTAGGATGAACAGGATGGAGACATTATCATACTAGTTTGAAATCAAGGTACATTTTAATCTCGTGCTCAATGATGTTGAATTCGATGCCTGGAATTTCCTCATTTTACCAAGAGAATACATCACATAATTCATGGCAAAGAGAGTGTTAAGTTTCATGTTCAGATACAAAACAAGATGCATCGACGTGAATGTTCTATACTACAACATATTTGGTCAAAATATCAATAGAAATCATTTCTTTGATATTTGATGGGTTTCGCTAAGAATCGATGACATGGATAGGAATGGAACTCGTTAAGAAGTCAATGAATATAGGGTGACATAGTTTAGTTGGAATATTTTGAATTTAATCTAGAAGATGGTATCAGTGATGAGAATCTACCCATACTTCTTCTTCCGGCATCATGGATTCCATAACTCTCTCATCAGTTGAGAATATACGTGAAAAAGGGTCAGAAGAAGTACCATAATCCAAATCATGATTGATCCAAAAAGTCCGCGACAAAGGCTCAAGATTGGCAGCATAAGCCAAAAATATTGATTTCTATGTGAGCTCGATTGAACTGAGTGGCATAGCTACACCCAGCCTATCTATTTTAGAATCATTGTGAACCTTCCATAAATCAAATGAAGTGGAAGATATCATATTTCAATTTTATATTTTTGTGATTTTCGCCAATGGTAACGAAAAGGTTCCCATTAGGGAAGAATCTTTAAATATTCCTACACCAATGTTTTGAAGAGATGGCAGGGGTGCGTGAACGAACATAACACTTCCAATTTCCTAGGAACCAGAGGTGAATAAGGCAAGTTGATCGATGATTGTGATGTCGCCCTTATGGGGTAAGATGACCATACGAAAGTAAGTAGATACAATCGCATCCATAGCATAAACCCATGGTCTTCCAAGTAAGATATTGTCATCAAGGGGTATCTCAGCAACCTCAACTTCAATAGTGATAGTTTTACCCCCTAGTAACATTCCTAATATGATAATCATAACTTTCTAGTGTAGATTGTATGCAACACACAGAATATGAATTTTGCATGATTTTATTCATTGACAAATATATTTTTCTCTTTGCCAAAGAAAACCTGAAATCCATATGCTTCAAGCAATTCTTTCGACAACATTCACTTGAAATCAGATCACCGATATAACTTCTTCTTGTGAGATATGTTTTCCTAAACCTTGTATAACTGGAATATTTTGGATTGATATGAAAAGGTTTACTCTTACTCCTAGTTACAACATTTTCTTGCAACAATTTCATAATTCCATTATCCTTTGTAGAAGCATTTTCATCACTATTATGAGGAATATTGTTCTCACTATGATATCTATGAACATAGTTCAGAAATTCATCATCATCATTACTTGGAAAATATTCATTACCATCCTAGCCTGAAGAAAATTCTCCATGAGCATCATGTGTGCTTTTGAAACCCTAAATTGGAAAAAATTATTCACCATATTCATCTATTCTTTTGAAACCTTCCCTTGGAGGATCCGATTCTTCATCACCATGAGTGGCTTTGAAACACTCACTTAGAGAAAATGCATTATTCAGATTTGTACCTCTAAAATTATCATTTATGAGAAACTCTTCATCCTCCCCTTCATAATTGGTGCTATCATATTCCTTAGGATTAGGAATTAAATATGATTCTTTATTTATTGTGAAATTATCATTTGCATGAAATTCTTCATCCTTAACTTCTTAAGTGGTGGTCTCGTAATCCTTAGGATTAGAACTATGTGGAAACATTGAATATCTATTTAATGGAAAATTTCCATCCTTCCCTTCCTGAGTGGTGCTCTCATAATCCTTAGTATTAGGCCTAAGTAGAAGCTTTCAATCTCCATTCACTAGAAAGTCTTCATCCCCCCCTCCGCTTCCTCACTGGTGCTCTCATAATCCTTAGGATTAGGATGAAATGGAAGCTTTGAATCCATATTTATTGGAAATTATCCATCCCTCATTCATTAGTGGTGCTCTCATAATTATAAAGATTAAGATGAAGTGGAAAATTTGACTCTAGAAATTATTTATCCCCCCCTTCATCAACGGTGCTCTCATAATCCTTAAGATGAAGACTAAGTGGAAATTTTGACTTTGGAAATTCTTCATCCCCCCTTTCATTAGTGGTGCTATCATAATCCTTAGTATTAGGACAAATTGGAAAATTTGACTCTGGAAATTATTCATCATGCCCTTCATCACTGGTGCTCTCATAATCCTTAGGATTAAGACTAAGTGGAATAACTAGCTCTCAATTTACACAAATTTGTTTTTTCTGCCCCTCATCAATTATTATTTTTGGTAGGCTAAATTTATTTGTTTTTAACCCCTATCCTACTATGGAAACATGACCTACACCTCTCTTTCAACCTTTGAACCCGTTTATTCCTGTACTTTTTTCAAAATCATGCCCATTTCTGCACTCTCTTTATATTTTCATATTTAAAGGATCATCATGGACTTAATTATTTATTTATGGATTTTATACCTTTAAATGATATTTGCATCTAATATTTCTTCTTTCCTAAATTATTTTATAAACAATGTATTAATTGATGTGATAGAATGCACGAGTGCAAGTAGGATTCTTTCATCGGCTGGCAGCTTCTTGCACTCCCTTGACAACTCACTAACCATGCAAATCTTTCGTTAAGGATCAATTCATCTCGAGTTGGGCTTGGAGTGGGATAGAAATCAATGGATATTGAAGATCAAGACTCTGGCCATATGCCTTAGATTAGTGTTTTGTAAACAACTAAAAGGGTTAGTTTAATCTATTGTTATGTTTTTGTCATGTTTTTAGGCCTGAAGGCTTATATATAATGTAGAAATATGATAGGAAATAGCTAGCAATCCTATGGTAAATTTATGCTAAGGATTGTAATTATTTTGGGTATTTCCTTTCTCTAGGCTAGATCATAGATCCAAGATGTATATTTTCTTCTAAAACTTAATATAGAGGAATGCGCTAGTACGGAATTTCATTTTCAATTTTCATTGCGACAATTTACTAATATGTTATGTTTATAGATTTCGTAATAGAGAAACGAGCTGCTTGGCTAGGGCCAAGCCAACCCAGCTCGTTCTCCCTTTGTTAAAGGTGTGTTAAATTAATTTAAAGTGCAGAGTGTGAATTCTTTATTTATTTTGATTCTCTCACGAGTTACATATTTTATTTCATTTGCAATTACTATGTTACATATTCGTGGTGTGAAAGCTTAGTCGTGTTTAATTTTAACTTAAATATCTTTCCTTTTTTTTGTTTGATTGTATTTCAGCAAGAACAGTGCAAGTACATTGCTTGTACCTATACATTCTCGGTTCGGAAAGTTAATTTACTTGGTTCATTTCTGAAAGTCTTTTTACTTCTCTCCTTTCGCAAAGATCCTTAGTTATTTCTGCAAGTTGATGTTTACTTCTAAACTAGAGGAATTCTTAGTATTTGAAGTTTTGCTTAAGAATTAATTGTGCTTTTACGAACACGGAATAAACATTGTTATAACAAAGATTTGTGCTTGCACTTAACATTTTTTAGGAAAGGATTGAATCTCATGTTAAATTATCGATTGAACCTTCTGAGTTAAAATTTTCAAGATGTAGATCTAATTTATATGCACAATCATCTCAGGAAGGAGATTGTTTACACAATCAGGAAATTTGCTTAATTGCATGAAAGAAATTTCTTGTTTTAAGAAAGATTTATTTTGACTTTTGAATTCATTTCTTGTTTCAAATATAAGTTTAGGTGGAGCATATTTCTTCTTGTGAGAATTTACTTTCAAGTTTTGTTTCCTTTGCACTCTATTTCACTAGTTAACATGATTTTTATCTTCTGAAAGTAATCTAGAAACCAAGTGTAGGAATATTTGTTTTCTAGTGCTGGAACCTCTGATCTGGTATAGGAACATATATCCTAGTACAGGAACAGAGTGCTCCAGCCCGGAGACTTAGAGCTTCTGGACAAAGAAAAAAATATTCAGTATAGGCACAAAACATCCTTCCGGTATATAAACTTCATTCTAGTGGAGGCACAATGTTCTAGTACAGGAATGTTGTTGTACTACAGGAAATAACAATTTAGTGCAAGAATGATTATCCTTAAAGAACACAGATGCCTTTGATAGTTAAATTATCACACTGTCTCATAACCATCATGGAGAAAAACATAAAGGGTCATTCCATTAGTCAACATTTTTCGCAATGAATTAATTGTTGGAAATGTTGTCATTGATGGCAAAGGAGTTGGAAAAGGAAGAGCTAGCAAAGGAAATGACAAAGGAGGAGCACCTGACACAACAACAAGGCAGCAGAGAGGTAGCAGGGGCAGAAAAAAGAGAAGCAAGGAGCAGTATCAGTCAAGGAGCAGAGGAAGCACTGAATTGAAGCAGAGACAAGCAGTGAATTGAAGCAGAGTTGTCCAGAGACAGAGTAGGAGAAAACGGCCATCAAATAGAAAATCTGGCCAATTGAGAAGAATAAGTGAATGTTCTTGTAAATGGTTACATTTGTATATAATGATGAGGGATTGCTTCTAAATATGTATATTCTTGATTGAATTCAGTAGGAAGGATATTTGAGTCCCTGTGGACAATTATGAAACTTTGTGTTACTGACAGATGGGATTATGCCCGTGTAGACTGCTTGAATTTATTGTGAAAGCGTGAATTTGTTACTCATGGTCCGTAAACATCATAAGCTCTGTGGAAGGATTAGATTGGTGAATCTGTATAAGGTAAGTTTGAGGAGTATTGATTGGAAAAATCGTTATCTATTACATGAATTATTGATCATTGAATCTTGAATACAGGTTAACTTGGGTGAAGGGGTTCGAATTTTTCTAGAATTCCAACTGATACTGGTATCTCTCTCTGTGTAATGAATTGCCGAACATTTGATTCATAGATATCGGGTTGCTAAGGCCATGATACAGTGAGCAATAGGGAATGTATAACCTGATGAAGCAGCACGTTATAGTATGCGGAGGAGTCGTGTTGAAACATTGATGAACCAAAGGTTAGAATATAAATTGACGGAACCTTGAGTGAAGGGGCGGAACCACGAAGGAGGAACAGTGGACGCGATTTAGAGCGAACCGATAGTTTTCATCGCACCACCTTCGACGGGCAAGCAGTATTCAAGAGATTGGGAGCGATTCCATAGAACGAGCGACACACATCCCTGAATGAATTTGCAAAACTGCCATCACTACGCACCATCGCACGTTAATGTCCGACCAAGGAAGCCGCGCAATATTGTTGAGCGACATCGATCTAGAGGGGAGCCATCAGACGGTGGCCGTATGAGGAAAGTGCATAAAGGATAACCACGGTATGGTGCGAGTATGTGATTGGGTCATTGATTATATATGTGGGCTCGAGGCTAAATTATATTGATTGGGACTTTTCAAATTAATGTTTGCGGGTTTAACCAAGGTTTGTTTAAATTAAATATAAATTATGACGAAAAGTGATTGGGCCATCACTTTGAATGTTATTCCAAAGTTAGTGATTTTTGCCATGGTCGAGCTCAGAAATTGTAACCAGAGTGCGGACTAAAAGAAGTGATGAGCAAAAATTCACCATATATGTGATATGTGGAAACCTGGTCGTTTAACCAATGTTAAATTGATTGGTCCGAGTTGATTCGACTATGGTTTAAGCCATAGATTCTTCAAGGAGGTAAACTTCAGCATAAATTCGAAATATTATAAGTCGGGTTTTTTATTATGGTTTAACCACAGTTTTGAAGATGCCGAGAGTTGATTAAACCAAAGATTATATTGTTGATGGTTCATGATAAAGGTGGTGAGTACTAATATATTCGGGTTGTTAAAAAGGTTTTTATAAAAACGCTGAGAGTTATTTTTGTTTGATTAAAAGGCAGTTGTACATATAGCAACTATATAACTGCAATGAACAAGGAACTGAATAAAAGAGAAAATGAAAAAGAGAGTGAGGTTGGATGAATGAGGAAGGAAAAGAGGAAGAGAGGAGTGCTATTCGAAATATACACTGTAATTGAATGGAAGTTTTTAACTATTTATATTGTTTGTGATGTAATTGGCAAGTTTCCAGAGAAAGATAAAATCCCACTGTAAAGTTGAAATGGTACATTTCTCTGAGTAAATTGATAAAAGAGAAGAGAATGCAGAATTGAAGAAAAAAGAAATAATCAAGCAGATATGAAGATTGGAGTGCAGTAAAAGAAATCAAAGGTACAGAACAGAGCTGATATCCAAGGTAAATCAGCAAATGTTTCTTTATGAAAAAGAGGGATTTGAAGCTTCCTTGCAAGTTGTAGCTTGCAGAATTTGAGGTTGGAGCCTCCTGTAGGTTGGTGCTTACAGAAAACTAGTGGTGAGAGGGAGTCAGAGCTTGCCTTTACATCACAGCAATAATAAGATGTGGTTTTCTCCCTTAATGGGTTTCCACATATATCTTGTGTCTCTGTGCATGATTTTTATGTTTTGATATGGTCTATCTAATTTTCTTGATACTTGTTGCTGTCATATTAAGTCTGCTATTACATTATATTAATACATGTTGCTCACATTCTAAGACTACTCACATATTAAGTTGAATATGAAACGAAGGTGTAAATAAGTTTTATTAAAAAAATTTAAATGTTCATGAATGTGTTAAACTGATTCACCCCCCTCCCTCTCAGTTTAACTAAGGGTTCAACAATTGGTATTGGAGCAGGTTCCTTTTTTTTTGGTAGCAGTTTAACAACTGAAAGGAGATCCTAGGTTCTTGAGATGGCTAGTCAAGAAGGATCCTCAATGAAAAAAGCCCCTTTTTTCACTGGTGCAAATTATGCCTTCTGGAAAATCAGAATGAGAACATACATAATGTCCTTAGGAGTAGAAGTTTAGGCTGCTGTGGAATTTGGATATGACTCTAAGGAAAATGTCTCAGAGAAAGAAGCCAAACAAGATTTTGTGGCTAATGCAAAGGCAATGAATGCAATCTTGAATGGACTGTGTGAGGCAGAATTCATCAAAGTAATGCACAGCGAGACTGCTAAAGAAATGTGGGAAACTCTAGAAAATATTCATGAGGGAGACAAAAAGGTGAAGACAGCTAAACTTCAAGTCTATAGAGCCCAGTTTGAAAATTTAAAGATGAATGATGATGAAGATATTGCTAGTTTATTTTTAAGGGTTGCAGAAATTGTCAATAATATGAAAGCACTAGGTGAAACCATGCAAGAATGTGTAATTGCTCAAAAGATCCTAAGATCTTTGCCATCTAGTTTTAATCCCAAGGTCTCTGCCATAGAAGAAACAACAGATTGGGAAACCTTGACCATGAATCATATTCTTGGAAAACTAACAGCGTATGAGATGAGACTGCCATAGAAGAAGTCAAGTGTAAGGGAGGCAACTTTTAAGGCAGAGAAGAAGAAAGAAGAAAAAAATGAGATAGGCTCCTGTTCTGATGAAGAAGAGGCCAAATTTATCAGGAAGTTGAATAAAGGCTCAGGTAAGTATAAAGGTAAACTTCCATTTAAATGTTTCAATTGTGGAAGAGTTGGACATTATGATTCTAAATGTCCTTATAAGAAAACAAAGAATCAGGCTCAGGAATCAGAGAAGACCATATCTAAGAACTGGCAGAAGGGGAAGAGATTCAATAGAAAATCTTTCTATGGTCAGCAAGACAGTAGTGCATCAGAAGACTCAGCTGAATTCTCAAGTGAAGAAGGAACATCATAATTTGTTTTGACGGCTATAGAAGAGCTGGAAGAATGTTTTTGAGAAGATGAGGAAGAAGGTGAAGTGGACCTTGAAGGGAGCTAAGAAGTGCCTTGGAGGAAATTGACAGACTACAACTGAAGTGCAAAAAATAGAAAGACATTCTTCTCAAATACGTGAGAGAGGAATAAAATTCAGAAGCCCTCATTGAGTTGAAAGTAGAGCTTGAAGAAGCCAAGAAGGTAGAGGAAATTTTACTTAAGCAGATCAAGGATAAAACTCAGGAACATGAGAAGTTGGAAGACGAAGTAGTGAGCCTAAGAAAGAACTTAGAAAGAGTCCAAAGAGAACTATTAATGAACACATCTCTAATGAAAGGCTCTGGACAGTTGGACCAGATTATAAATGCACAAAGGTCACCTCTGATAAAAACTACGATAGGCTATGAAGGAGAATCAAGCAAAGGCAAAGAAAAAGAAAACAAAAATATTATTTTTGTAAAATCAGATGAGAATATTCAAGCAGCTCAGAAGATTTCAAAGGAAGAAGAATCCTGCAATAAAGTAGATAAAAATCAGGAGGAAACTCAAATGACAAAGGATGAAGTAAATAAACTGTCAACTGAAAAAACCTCGCATACTCCTGAATATGTCAAATTTGGAAGTCATCAAAGGAGATTTTTTCCTTCTATGAAAAATGCTACTTGTTATTCCTGTCAAAAATTAGGACACATTGCTACATATTGTTATACAAGAAGAATAAATACAAACCAGCAAAGGATGCAAACAGTAAAAATTTTTACTCAAGCAGGAAGATGGAGAAGACAACCTTTTATCAGGTATGCAAATTGTTTTTATGGATACTGTTTTTATTGTAATTATTTTGGCCATAAAATCATAGAATGCAGGAAATATGAACAAAGTCTATTGTTTAAAACCTCAAGAAGTTTTATGAATCATGGAGAGTTTATTCCTACTTATAATCCTGCTAAGGATATATCCAAATGTTGTGTATGCAATAAAAGTGGACATATGTCTTCCAAATGTTCTCTAAGAGAGTGTAGTTCATCATCTCAGAAAAGATACCAAACAAGAGGATGCTTGTAGTGGAAAAAGAAAGTGAATAAATGTGACTTGGCTCTAATAGCTCAAGATCTAAAAAGCCAGTGGTATTTGGACAGCGGTTGCTCAAAGCATATGTCAGGAGATAGAAGCAAGTTTATAACCTTTGACGAAAAGAAATATGGAAATGTTACTTTTGGAAATGATAAAGCAGGAAAGATCAAAGGAAGAGGCTCAGTCAATCTGGACAATGGTAGAGGAAAAGCCCAGGATGTACTATTTGTGGATGGGCTAAAAGCAAATCTGTTGAGTGTTAGTCAAATGTGTGATAAAGGTTGTGAATTTCTTTTTAGAGCTCAAGACTGTGAAGTAAGATCAAGCACCACTGGAAAAACCCTGATCAAAGGTATTTGAACAGAAAGTAATGTCTATGTAGTAAAAGAAGGAAATGAAGCATGTCATCTTAGCAAATTTGAGGAGTCTTGGTTATGGCATAGAATATTGGGACACCTAAGCTTTGATCATATCATAATTCTAAGAAAAAAGAATGCAGTCAGAGATATGCCAGTCATCAAGAAGCCTTCAAATACAATATGTAAATCCTGTCAGCTAGGTAAGCAAACCCGTATATCCTTTAAAACTAAAGAGAAGTTATCTACAAGCAGACCTCTTCAACTTGTTCACATGGATTTGTGTGGGCCTTCGAGAACTAAAACACCAAGTGGAGAATCCTATTTCATGCTAATAATAGATGATTTTTCTAGAATGACATGGGTTTCATTTCTCAAACACAAATCGGAAGCATTTGAGAAATTCAAAATATTCAAGGCTTTGGCAGAAAATCAAATAGGATGCAAGCTAAAGTGCATCAGATTAGACAAAGGAGGTGAATTTACAGATTATGATTTTGCAGACCTATGCAATGAGCATGGGATAAAGAAACAGTTCACAATTGCAAAAACACCTCAGCAACACGAAGTGCCAGAGAGACAGAACAGGTCTGTACAACAGATTGCCAGAGCCATGATGCAAGAAAGTAACATTCCTCAAACCTTTTGGGCAGAAGCAGTACACACAGCTGTGCATATCCTAAACAAAGCTCATTTAAGACCAAACAGTGACAAGACTCCTTAAGAATTATGGCATGGTAAACCTGCATCAATCAAGCATTTTAGAGTTTTTGGAAGTAAGTGTTTTATAAAAAATAATTATGAAAATTTGGGAAATATTGATGTAATAGTAGATGAAGGAATATTCTTAGGATATGCATCTAAGAGTAAAGTTTACAGGTTCTACAACAAAATACTTCACAAAATTGTAGAAAGTATTGATGTAAGATTTGATGAAGAACTATCAGACAAGTTAAGAAGTACAGATTGCAGCAATCCTTTGGAAGTTCATGAAGAAGAGAATCAAGATGATGATGAAATAAACAAGCCAATAGAAGATACAGATCTAAGATCAAAAAGCTCCTCAAGATACATTCAGAAGAATCATCCAGAAGATCAAATCATCAGGGACAAGAGTGTAGGTGTACAAACAAGAAGACAACTAACTGAACAAACTGAAGAGGTATACCTCACAATGTTGTCACAAATAGAGAAAAAGAAATTTGAAGAAGACAGCAAAGACAAACATTGGGTGAATGCATGAATGAAGAATTGGACGAAATTGAGAAGAACAACACTTGGGAGCTAGTTCCAAGACCCAGTGAGAAAAATGTCATTGGCTCAAAATGGGTATTCAAAAATAAGATGAATGAACAAGGACAGGTAATCAGGAATAAAGCTAGACTTGTGTGCAAGGGATATTCACAGGTTGAAGGACTTGATTATGATGAAACATTTGCCCCTGTAGCTAGAATGGAAGCTATCAGACTGTTTTTAGCTTTTGCTTACTATCATGACTTCAAGGTATATCAAATGGATGTGAAGTCTGCCTTCCTGAATGGAGATTTAGAGGAAGAAGTCTACATGGAGCAACTGGAAGGGTTCTCCTTAACAGATAATGTAGACTATGTTTACAGATTAAAGAAAGAATTATATGGGCTGAAACAAGCTCCTCGAGCATGGTATTCAAGGCTGGACAAATACTTGCAAAAACAAGGGTTCAAGAAAGGGGGAGTAGACAGAAACTTGTACATAAAAGAAAATGAAGATGAACTTTTGATTGTAGTAGTGTATGTAGATGATATCATGTTTGGAAGCAGCAAAGATGAGTTAACAAAAGGATTTGCTGAAGAGATGAAATCGGAATTTGAAATGTCTATGATTGGAGAGCTTACCTTCTATTTAGGACTATAAATTCAACAAAAAGGCACAAGCACATTTATCTCACAAGAAAAATACTTAAAAGAGATGCTGAAAAGATTTAAAATGGAGGACTGCAAAACTGTGTCAACTCCCATGACTACTGGATGCAAGCTTTGTGCAGATGATGGAACAACTGATGTAGATCAAAAAATTTACAGATCCATGGTTGGAAGTCTGTTATATCTAACTACTTCTAGACCAGACATTGTGTTGGTTGTAGGACTTGTGGCAAGATATCAAGTAGCACCAAAACAAAATCACTTACTAGCAATTAAAAGAATATTCAGATATCTACAAGGGACTGCACATTATGGGCTATGGTATCCAAAAGGAAAAAACTTCATTTTGACAGCATATACAGATGCAGATTGGGCCAGCTGTGTTGATGCCAGGAAAAGCACAAGTGGAGGTGAATTCTATTTAGGAGAGAGTCTGGTGGCATGGCTAAGCAAGAAACAAACATCTATTTCTCTATCCACAGCAGAAGCAGAATACATAGCAGCAGCAGCATGTTGTACACAAGTCATGTGGATGAAGCAAACCCTCCAAGACATGAAGGTAAGCATTGATGAACCTATTTCAATCAAATGTGATAATACAAGTGCTATAAGTATATCTAAAAATCTTGTGCTTCATTAAAAAACTAAACATATTCCAATCAAGTATCATTTTCTCAGAGAACAAGTAGCTCAAAAAGTAGTAAAGTTGGAATATGTGCCAACAAAAGAACAGACAGCAGATATATTTACAAAACCTCTTTCTAGAGAACCATTTGAATATTTGAGAGATAGACTAGGGGCAATATCTGTAGATGCTACTCTCTGATATGAAGAGAAAGCACAGTTTCAGGGGGAGAACAGAAACGACAATATCATTCCAGGGGAAGATCAGCGAGTGAGGAAAGCATAAAACAGGTCCTCAAGCTTATGGAAAGAGTACATCCAGCATAAAAGAGTCAATGAAAAGGCTAAGGAGTCAATGTTTTAAGATTCAATCCAAAGTTTGGAGCAGCAAGGTACAAAGTCAGCAGAAAAGGAACTAAACGTAACTTAGAGAGAGGAAATACAGAAAGCAAACTAGGAAATGAGCAACCCTTTTCCATTGATGTCAAAGGGGGAGGAAAAGCAAAAAAGTGCTTCTAAAAAGAAAGAAGAGGTTATTGCCATCAATGCCAAAGGGGGAGACTGTTGGAATGTTGTCATTGATGGCAAAGGAGGAGCTGGCAAAGGAAATGACAAAGGAGGAGCACCTGACACAACAACAAGGCAGTAGAGAGGTAGCAGAGGTAGCAAAAAGAGAAGCAAGGAGCAGTATCAGTCAAGGAGTAGAGGAAGCACTGAATTGAAGCAGAGACAAGCAGTGAATTGAAGCAGAGTTTTCCAGAGACAGAGTAGGAGAAAACGACCATCGAATAGAAAATCTGGCCAATTGAGAAGAATAACTGAATGTTCTTGTAAATGGTTACATTTTTATATAATGATGAGGGATTGCTTCTAAATTATTTGTGAATTATATGTATATTCTTGATTGAATTTAGTAGGAAGGATATTTGAGTCCCTGTGGACAATTATGAAACTCTGTGTTACTGACAGATGGGATTATGCCCGTGTAGACTACTTGAATTTATTGTGAAAGCATGAATTTGTTACTCATGGTCTGTAAACATCATAATCTCTATGGAAGGAGTAGATTCATGAATCTTTATAAGGTAATTTTGAGGAGTATTGATTGGACAAATCATTATCGATTACATGAATTATTGATCATTGAATCTTGAATACGGGTTAACTTGGGTGAAGGGGTTCGAATTTTTCCAGAATTCCAACTGATACTGGTATCTCTCTCCGTGTAATGAATTGCCGAACATTTGATTCATAGATATCAGGTTCCTAAGGCCACGATACAGTGAGCAATGGGGAATGTATAACCTGATGAAGCAGCGCATTATAGTATGCGGAGGAGTCGTGTTGAAACATTGATGAACCAAAGGTTAGAATATAAATTGACAGAACCTTGAGCGAAGTGGCGGAACAACGAAGGAGGAACAATGGACACGGTTTAGAGTGAATCGGTGGTTTTCATCGCACCACCTTCGACGGGAAAGCGGTATTAAAGAGATTGGGAGCGATTCCATAAAACGAGTGACACGCGTCCCTGAACGAATCTGCAAAACCGCCATCACTCCGCACCATCGCACGTTAATGTCTGACCAAGGAAGCCGCGTGATATTGTTGAGCATCGTCGATCTGGAGGGGAGCCATCGGACGGTGGCCGTATGAGGAAGGTGCGCAAAGGATAACCACGGTACGGTACGAGTATGTGATTGGGTCGTTGATTATATATGTGGGCCCCAAGCTAAATTATATTGATTGTGACTTTTCAAATTAATGTGTGCGGGTTTAACCAAGGCTTGTTTAAATTAAATATAAATTATGACGAAAAGTGATTGGGCCATCACTTTGAATGTTATTCCAAATTTGGTGATATTTTCCATGGTCGAGCTCAGAAATTGTAACCAGAGTGCGGACTAAGAGAAGTGTTGAGAAAAAATTCACCATATATGTGATATGTGGAAACCTGGTCATTTAACCAATGTTAAATTGATTTGTCTGAGTTGATTCGATTATGGTTTAAGCCGTAGATTCTTCAAGGAGGTAAACTTCAGCATAAATTCGAAATATTATAAATCGAGTTTTTTATTATGGTTTAGCCACAGTTTTAAAGATGTCGAGAGTTGATTAAACCAAATATTATATTGTTTATGGTTCATGATAAAGGTGGTGAGTACTAATGTATTCGGGTTGTTAAAAAGGTTTTTATAAAAATGCCGAGAGTTATTTTTGTCTGATTAAAAGGTAGTTGTACATACAGCAGTTATATAACTGCAATGAACAGGGAACTGAATAAAAGAGAAAACGAAAAAGAGAGTGAAGTTGGATGAGTGAGGAAGGAAAAGAGGAAGAGAGGAGTGTTATTCGAAATATACACTGTAATTGAATGAAAGTTTTTAACTGTTTATATTGTTTCTGATGTAATTGGAAAGTCTACAGAGAAATATAAAATCCCACTATAAAGTTGAAATGGTACATTTCTCTGAGTAAATTGATAAAAACGAAGAGAATGCATAATTGAAGAAAAAAGAAATAATCAAACAGATATGAAGATTGGAGTGCAGTAAAAGAAATCAAAGGTACATAACAGAGTTGATATCCAAGGTAAATCAGCAAATGTTTCTTTATGAAAAAGATGGATTTGAAGCTTCCTTTCAAGTTGTAGCTTGCAGAATTTGAGGTTGGAGCCTCCTGTAGGTTGGAGATTACAGAAAACTAGTGGTGAAAGGGAGTTGGAGCTTGCCTTTACATCACAGCAATAATAAGATGTGGTTTTCTCCCTTTATGGGTTTCCATGTATATCTCGTGTCTCTGTGCATGATGTTTATGTGTTGATCTGGTTTATCTAATTTGCTTAATACTTGATGCTGTCATATTAAGTCTACTATTACATTATATTCATACTTGTTGCTCACTTTCTAAGACTACTCACATATTAAGCTGAATATGAAATGAAGATGTAAATAAGTTTTATGAAAAGGTTTTAAAAGTCCATGAATGTGTTAGGCAGTTACTACCCCTCTCAGTTTAACTAAGGGTTCAACATTAAGAATTCCTTTTTAGTTTCTACAAAGTACTTTCCATTTATTCCAGCACCAAAATATATTTGAGTATCAATTGTCGAATGATTATTTTTCTTGCAATTATGTAAATGTGTGATTAAATAAGCAGGAATAGAATTAGGAAAATTTCATATCATTTATTTCATTTCCTATTCTTTTCCTCTAAGTTTATGAAACCCCTAGTTTGGAACTTAAGTGTTGAAGGAGTCTATTGTATTGCAATTCCTGCACCCAACGTTTTGTCGTCATTGTCGGGGAGGCAATTTTAAATTGGTAAGAGATTTACGGTTTCTTCTACAGTAGGGGTAAGTCTTATATAATTTTTTTTGCAGTGTGCTTCTATTGTTTGAAGGATTTTATGAGTGATGATTTATTGTTTTAGTTGCAGCATTAGATTGAGTTTTTATTTTGTCATTTTTTGAGATGAATGCCTAAAAGGGGTAGCGGTCTAAAGCCCAATAAGGGCTGACGAAATATTGATGAATATGGAAATTTTTCTCATATTGGGCCTTCTATTACAGGCAGAAACTCCAAACAGCCACAGACCCATCACACGAGTACTACCCACTTAGACTCTGGTGACAGTAGTTCGGGTGTGATACAACCAACCAAGGGGAAGAAGGAGATTGTTGTACTTCAAACCCATAGTCAAAATTCTCAACCTGTTGAGAGCAGTTCACTTGGAGGGACAAAAATGGCAGAACACAAAGACCATGTTGTGATAACTGGCGAGAACCAGATAAATGGGGAAAAATCCACCTTTGGATTCTCAATCGTGGATCTAGACATAATTGTGAAAATGAAGAATATTCCACCATAAACTCTTCCTCATTTCCATGGTAAGGTGCACGAGGACCCAGATTCTTTCTTATTCGAATTTGATATATTATGTAGAAGATATGATTGCTCCAAAAATGCTCAGAAGTTAAAATTATTTCTTGCAACTCACAAGGACTCGGCACTACGTCAGTTCATAGAATTAGTAGGAAACACTATAGCTTCCTGGGAGCAAATAAAGAGAGTACTTTTTTTGAAATATCATAAATATTGTAAAACTAGAGAGAGGCAAGACAAAATCTTCACCATTGTGCAAGGTGATGATGAGACCTTGGAGGATCACATGGAATATTTTTGTATATCCTCCACAGGTCAAAACACAAATTTTATCTAAGTACTATTCTAACATGCTTACTGATGATGCTAGAAATAATTTAAATTTCTCAGTACAAGGGGATATTTCCCATAAAAGTTTTGATCAAATTTTTGAACTGTGCAGGAAATTATCAAGGAATCATTATACATCCGGTAAAGGAATCCGAAGTAGAAATACCAAATCTGGATCTACGAATTCCATGATCATTGGATTGGAGAAGAAAATGGACAACATGAAAATTGAAATAATAAATATTGTTAGCAAGAAAATAGACTCTTTGAAATTTTAGCAAAAACTTGTAGAAGAACAAGAGTCATTGTCTATTTTTTGTCCAAAGTGTAGGAAAAAGCATCATTTAAGAGAATTTCCTAATTATGTTAAAAGAACTAATAAATGTGTAATTTTTTCAAAGAACCATACCACCGAAAAAATGCCCCTCCATACCTGGATAGAAATTAGTATTCGAAGGAGGGAGTCCTAAACTTGAGTTGTTGCATGCTATCAGAGCATAGAGAAATTAGCCTCAGGTAAGTGCAGTTATGGCTAATAAACTTCCACAATATTTTTTTGGTTATAATTCACATCCATATTCCTATCGTAAAGCTAATCACTCTCAAAATTGGCAGCATGGGAACCACTATCAGTGTGGACAACCCTCCCAATCTTGGAAACAAGGTTGTAGAGGGCCAAACAATTCACATCATTCCTATCCTGCAACTATGCAATTATATCCACCTACATAATAACCTTACCCAATTCCACAACCATGAATGCCCCAACTAATTCATCCTATGGCACCATTACCTTTACCTCCATCGTTTCAACCTTGTAATATTCCAAGTCTGGAAAAACTAGCAAGGCATGCCTGAAAAACGAATTTTCCAGGAATGGCTGCTACAGGATTTGAAACCAGGACATGGATCCCTTAGAAGAATGTTTCTAAGTCTTAAATCAAAGAGGAGGCTCCAAATAAATCCCTCTAGGTGAGTTAAATAGATCTCCCACCCCTAGTTGTCCTCAAAAAGTTCCCGATGAGGGACTGCAACAATGTATGAACATATAATGGAATAACAACGTTATTTTATAGTTGTGAACACATGAATATCTATATAGCCAACAAATGTATAATATAGCAGCAAATGTATACAATTCTTTGAGGAGTAAATCACTCCATCTAGGCAATGAAAGCCTCAATGAGACATGTACATGACAATAGAGAAACATTGCTATGGAGGAATATCATAAGGCTAAAATAACGTAGTTCATTCGAGGCACTGCAACAAAATACATGAAAACAGAATGATATGACAATATCAGGCTCAAGAAAGATGGGGGAGCAAGCTCTCAACCCCTGAAAACACTAATCCAATAATGATACACAATCCTTAGAAGGATTGGCTGCAATACATGTACAAATGGAAAATCTGCAGAAATGTTGGAGTTGCTGGGTAATAGCTGCAACTCAGAAAATAGAAATGGATGAAGATAGATGAATATGATGCATATGGTGCATAGATATCATCCAATATATCTCTTAGGTGAAAGTTTTATCCAATCCCTGAAGATCATAC
This sequence comes from Pinus albicaulis, assembly GCA_034641835.2. NCBI lineage: Eukaryota > Viridiplantae > Streptophyta > Pinopsida > Pinales > Pinaceae > Pinus > Pinus albicaulis. Next base: position 1,253,874,940 of record CM076572.1, on the reverse strand, counting down.
CCTCCAAAATAATGGTGCAACCCCCATTGCAAATGTGCTCAAAAATAACATAGTCAAGGAGCTGGATTGCACTATAGGAGATAGAGAATTCTTGGCATGGTGCCAAATATGTGCAATCAGCTCAGAAACCTCCTTCGCTGACCTCCCAGAGAAATAGGAGCTCCCTCATCTAAGAGATGAGCCAAGGAAAGATGTTCTAGAACCCTCCACTCCAACACCCAGCAACACTATGTTATACTTCAGTAGAAATAACGTAGTGAATGATGGAAGTGGCTTTGGCCTTGAGCCAAGATGTGGATAAATGAAGTGAAATCCTTCAAGAGGCCTCTCAAGAAGGAGATGAAATCCAAAATAGTAATCCCTTGTGCTAAACATCACTGCAACTCAGCTGAACAGCCGGAGACTGCAAATAGTCTAATAAGACAAATAATCAAATGCTCAAAGATGTATCACTATGGTTGCCTCTTCCTCCTTTTATGAAACTAAATGTCTCTTTGCCTTGGACCCCACACATTAGGGTTTATTCCGCAAAGAATATTCCTCCCTCTCAAACTGCATTGTCTTCTCATGCAAGCTAGACCTCTTAGGCAACACTGTTGACTTGGTCAAACTTGACCTTGTCCTCATGCATTTTCCCATTTTCACACTGGAAGGTGCAAAATAAAGCTGCTCCATTGATCCCTTTCACACTATGATGGATTTTATTCCTACTCATGGGCCTTTTACCCATTTTATTCATATCCTATATGACATAAGAAAATATTAATATTCCAATTTGCTGCTTGCGAATTTTGGAATATAAACAGTCCTCCCCTCTCAAAGATTGCTTGTCATCAAGCAAGTGCAAGGATAGATTGAGTTATCTTCTCCTCTCCCTGTAGCATCCATGCATGATGATCTCCTCCAAGGAAAGTGATGTTATCTCATCAATCAAGCCTCCACATTGCTCCTCCTCAGCATGTAAGTTAGCTATCAAGCTATCATCATATGAAAGTGAAATACTCAAGAGGATAACAAAGTTATGTCTAGAGTTCCCTTTGAGGAATGGGATCTGAAATCTAATGGGATCTATCTCCCTCATATACATCCTCCATCCCTAGGCTATTAGCCATGCAAAGTGAGTCACCTCCCAACTAGGCAACTCTTGAAAACTGTCTTCCACCTTTGGCTCTAGCAAAGAAGGTGGGCTGAAATTTTGCACATGGTAGATAATGTAGCCTACCCCACGCTGCCCATCTCTCCAATTATGATAAGTGTAGATAAATCGTTGATCTTGGGCTGCAAATTACTTTCCCTCAAGTGGCAAGATGAAGACTAGATCTCCAAGGATCTCTCCTCCAACGTTGCAAATCATGCTGGCCAAAGTATCTCCATATATGATGAGTTGGAAGTCATCAATATATGGCATGTCTTATATCATATGGCTCACCTCATATGGAAACAAATGAGTTTCTATAGTGGCCATATCATCTCCCATGCTCCCATTAGAACATGTAGTGCAAAAAGTGTGAGGAATTTCTCCATGAAAGGACACATCCACCCAATGTTTCTCTCTCCCAAGCATGCTCCTCATAAATACAGAAAGAGTAGAGCCATAGGGAACAAAAATGAGAATCATGATTGCTGCCATGTGTAATAAGTGAGAAGGACAATGGTCCCTCAAGTGCAGCCAACGCAGCTTGACCCTCAACTGGAATAGAGACTGATATAAAGTGTGGCTTCCCAACCACTTTCCTGGTGCTCCAATCTCCTCATAAGTATGGAGGAAGTGAATGATGTAAGGTGTACAATGAACATGTCCTCCATAATATGCCTCTTCCCCAAGTCCTCCTAGGGAATGGCCATCAACCATGCTTATGGCCTCAAATAGACCATGAAGCCCAAAAGAAAGAATGCTCTTCCTTAGAGCAACATCCTGCACATATATGGTTAAGGGACATACATCATATAAATAATCATGTAAGCAATCATCACCCTTACCATATGTTCTGCTCATACAAACGGAGTGGCTCATATATGAGTCTCGCCTTCTCCTCAAAGAGAAAAGAGGTGGTTGTGCTAACTCCTCCAAAGAGTTATGTCTCTCCTCCATCTCCATCTGGTCCATGCATCTACTCATATGCTGATATATATCCTCCTCAAAGCCCATCCAAAAATACCCTTCCATGATGGTGTGGTATGCTCTCATAAAACAAGTGGGGCTGAAAATGAAATCCTCATGAGTTGCTTGTAGCAACTTCTACTTGAGCTTGGAAGATCTAGGAAAGAATATCCTACCATGATAGAAGATGACCCCATCTCTGATTGAATATCACTCCTGATGTAGCTGGTCATAAAATATCATACAAGTAAAAAGATCCTTGGAATATTCCACCAACAGCTGTGAGTTACAATATGGATCTATCCTCCATAGTGATAGTGCTGATGATCTCTCACGAAGAGAACTTGTCATATGGTCACCATATTCTTTGACATCTCCTATGCCAAAGATGCAAGTTGGAAGGTTGTTGTCCTTCCTCTGCTGCTTTTGCCACAAAGCAGAATATGTAATATGAGTGAGTAAAAGTGATGTTGATAGAATTCCCCTCTCCTCCTTGAGTATTTTCCAGACTGTTAGCACTGTACCCAGCTCTCCCAAGGTTTCCACCCTCTTCAAATCAATGAGTGGTGCCCCAACATGTGAAGCATCCGTCCTCCTCTGCTGGTCCAGTGGTCTCCCCGACAAAATGTCTCCATGCAATGAGACATCCTCAACAAGAGATGACTGAATGTATGAATGGAGAAAACTCTCCATGTTTCCACTGCGCAATCCAATCACCTTCTTAGGTGCATCAACCTCTAGAAATGGATAGGGATGTGTACTCCTCATCTCATGATGTTGGGTCTTATCCCTATGTCCTCCTTGTGTCTCCATGGTTCCACACCTCCTCAACAATGGCACATGTAGAACATGAGTTGTGCCTTGATCTCTACACATGAGATCCTAGGGACTTCCTTGCAAAGATGCAAGCATCCCTCTGCTTGGAGCAAGAGCTCCTCCTTCCTCTGCATGAGGTGCTAGATCAACTATAGATCTAACAACATTGTTGCTCTCAATATCTACAACATGAGTGGGCAACCTCCCAATGATTGGACCGTTTTTTGAAAAATAGATCTCCATTCTCTCTTGCTCAACAGTGTGAGAAGAAATTTTCTCTTCCGGCAAAGTATGGTGCAAGTTTTCAGCCTTCCCCTTGGTTTTCTACAATGGTACTGTGTTCTCATGTAAGGGTTTTGTTTGATTTTTCTTGTTTGGCTCCACCATGTGTGTTTCATGAATCCTTCTATCAAATCTTTTCACTAATGCCTTAGTGAAACTAGCATAGGATGCAATGTTTACATTTCTCAAAGAAAAGGATTCAAAGATCCACCAGGCATAGGCCTTACCTCTGAAATGTAGCGCTGAAACTTTGATGGCTTCATCTCCAAGAACATGGTACTGATGTAAGAAGGTCTCTAACTCCTCCACCAAAGATTTGGCTGAACATACAGGTGAACCCTCAAAGGTAGATAGATGAAATCTATCCTATTGCTCTCTTGCATTCACCTTCATCTTGCAAAACTCTAAAAAAATGAGATGATCTCGAAATTTTTGAGTTTGAAGCTCATAATCTTTCAAGAAATCACTAAGGGTTTCCCTCCTAGCAACCTCTTCTTCTTTTTCCATCTCCTTCCCAGCAATCCTGGGCATGTAACTGCACTGTGTGTTAGGGTGTGTAGCTGCTTGCTGACACTCCTCATGTGACAATCTAGAATTGCTTTTGATTCAAGCCCTCTAGGATATTCTCCATACATCTTCCTCCTGATCTCCTTCAATTCGTCATAAATCATATTTACAGATTTAGGAAGAAGCTTGGTAAGCTTATCCCCTTTTTCTCCTCCAAAATATGGAGTCATTTTCCTGCTCATCTCTCTGTCTCCTTGATGAGAATAGGAAGTGCAAGGTTCTTCCTCTTCTTTCTGCTTATCCTCCCCGGGGAGGTTCTTCATGGATATAAAATATGATGAGATAAAAATCATCCTCTTCAATCTTCTGATCTCTTGGGCTTAAACTCACACGCTGAGCCAAGACTATGCTTTGATGCCACTGTAATATTCCAAATCTGGAATAGCTAGCAAGGCATGTCTGAAAACCGCATTTTCCAGGAATGGATGCTACAGGATATGAAACCAAGACCTGGATCCCTTAGAAAAATGTTTCTAATTCCTAAATCTAAGAGGAGGCTCCAAATAAATCCCTCTAGGTGGGTTAAACAGATCTCCCACACCTAGTTGTCCTCAGAAAGTGCCCGATGAGGGACTGCAACAATGTATGAACATATAATGGAATAACATTGTTATTTTAACTGTGAACACATGAAGATATATATAGCCAAAAAATGTATAATATAGCAGCAAATTTATACAATTATTTGAGGAATCAATCACTCCAGCTAGGCAATGAAAGCTTTAATGAGACACGTACATGACAATAGAGAAACACTGCTATGCAGGAATATCATATGGCTAAAATAACGGAGTTCATTGGGGGCACTGCAACAAAATACATGACAACAAAATGATATGACAATATCAGGCTCAAGAAATATGGGGGAGCAAGCTCTCAACCCATAAAAACACTAATACAACAATGATACACAATCCTTAGAAGGATTGGCTGCAATACATGTACAAATGGAAAATCTGCAGAAATGTCGGAGTTGCTGGGCAGCAACTGCAACTCAGAAAATAGAAATGGATGAAGATAGCTGAATATGCTACATATGGTGCACATATCTCATGCAATGGATCTCTCAGGTGAAAGGCTGATCCAATCCTTCAAGATCTTACCCTCCAAAATAGTGGTGCAACCCCCATTGCAAATGTGCTCATAAATAATGCAGTCAAGGAGTTGGAGTGCGCTGTAGGAGATAGAAAATGCTTAGCCTGGTGCCATAGATGTGGAATCAGCTTAGAAAACTTATTCACTGACCTCCGGGAGGAATAGGAGCTCCCTCCTCTGAAATATGAGCCAAGGAAATGTGTTGTGGAACCCTGCACTTGTAATGTCCCATAATAATTATAAAATAATAAATAATTATAAAATAATTGATAATATATAAATAATATAATATAATTTAATAAATAAGTAAATAAATAAATAGTCAAGAGAATAATAAATAAATAATAAATAAAACATTAAACAATAACTGGAGTTCTAAATAAAATGGTAAATAATAAACTAGAGTCCTAAAATAATAAACAAAAGTAAATAAATTAACAAAGAGTTAAACTAAGAAACTAATAGAAAGAAAGTTAAAGAAAGAATTAATTAAGAAAAGTAAATAAATTAACAAAGAGTTAAAACTAGGAAACTAATAAAAAGGAAGTTAAACTAAGAGAACACTAAATTAAGTAAAGCTAACAAAAAGTAAGAGAACACTAAATTAAGTAAAACTCAAGTTGCATGTTGACACAGTGACTGTGTGCATGTGGTTCCCATTCCATGGTTTGGTCTATTTAATAGACATTGAGGAAGGTGCAAGGCATTCATTCTTTCATCCATTCTCTGGAGAGAAAGGTATGGTAAGGCAAGGGATACCCTAGCAGTAGTACGTTGATTGAGGGCTCGGGGGTGGCCGGCTGTGGAAAGATTACATATAGCTGAGCCTACGGTTGGGTGGAAAGTTGTCCCCAAAACTCTGTTGCGGTCAGGAGGATTCAGCTAGCATTCAACCTTGGAGTCTCAAGTAAGGAAAAGCGCCATTACAGGTAAGTTGTCTTGCTCATGTTCTGGAAATTTCATGATGATTAGTTAAACAGTTTATGAGTTGATTATTATTTGTTTATGTGATATAATTAATTGCATGTTTAAATTGGGGTTGTTACATATGGTATCAGAGGAGGTTTCAGCTCTGTGTGACCTCTAGGTAAAAGTTGTGAAAAATGCTTCAATATAATTATCCATAAATTTATTTGTGGTCAAATTAAAAACAACCCAATTTCAAATTTTAGCTATTGTCATTCATAACAATAACATTATTAGTTATGTTATCTGTTAATATTATTTTCATAACAAAATATATATATATATATATATATTCTTTTTCTACGATCTTGAGCCATAATTAAATAACATGCAAAATTATTAGTGGAGTGGCTTGCTTTAAATGATTAGATGTATGTATTATATTCCTTCATGCAAACCATAGTCGTTGGGAAACATACCAAAGTCCGCGTAAGTCCGTAGTCCGATGTGTATTACGCCAAGGTCCGTTGATATAATATATGTGTGGCACAAACGCTGTATAAACAAGGGTCGAGGTCAGGGTTCGACACCAGGACCTCATCACCAACAACCCAGCGTCCTCACCAATACACTGTATATAAGGGGCGGGGGGCTACAGGTCTTGAACCCAAGACCTCCGTCCCAACTGCCAAGGGTTAGCATACAAGAAAGCGGAGCGCGCAAGCCTCAAATACAGATCTCAAACCCATGGAACTTCTCTCCATGGAACTTTTACTCCGTCTTTGCGTGATCTCTTCTAGACAATGGGAAGAGACTAGTAGTACATTAACAAATTTGTAATAGGCTACTTGGTTTGGTTTCTTCCTCATTAAATTTCTGTGGTCTCATCTTGAATGACTTCCTCGAAACAAACTTGATCTAAATATTATTGTGAAGTTGTGAACAGATGCTGAAGTGTAATGAAGCAAGCCAAGTTGTATTCACCTTCCATTTTTTTTTGCCTTTGCAATATTCAAAAGGTTTTTTTTCGCACCAAAGTAATTCTGGCAATATTCTTTATGAAGTTGGCCCTCAGTTGTCCCATTTATTGGACGTTTCGCCAGTCCAACCAATCACGAAATCTGAATGATTCCTTTCAAAGAACCCACCGAAATCTCTCAAACCATTGACAATTTTGCCAAAATTCTCTCGGGAGATCTAATTGATGTCGTTCTGAACAAAACCCACGTTCCGGATTTCTGAAATTCTTCTTTAGTTGCCCGGAGTCTGCACTCAAAGTTCACTGTCTAAAACTAGTGCGAAATTTTTGTAGCATATCTATTACAGATTATTTTGGCAGAAATTAAAGAACAAGGGCCTTATCCTTGTTGCTAAACTCAGGGTACACATCTGGGATGGAAAAAACTATTATTCTGTGTGTTTGGATCCCATCTCATTTTCCTATTCCGTCTTTTCCAGCTTGATGGGGCTGTACATCCTCTCTGAAATTGAGAGCAGCTGCTGTTTCATTTCCGGATTTGTTGAGATTATACAAATCTTTACTTGTACAATCTATCGCAGTAGGAGTAACGAAGAAGCATTATTCGTCGATAGCTCTGTTACCTGCCCGCTTTCTTCCACGCCTTCCGCCGGTGGCTTAATCGAACACGCGACCTTTTTGGTCCGAAGTCAAACGCGCTAATCCAGACGCCCATGAAAAGTTTTCGAATAGTAGAAGTCAGTACACGTTGCCTTTTCTAAATAAATCGCTGCAAAAAAATGTTTTTCCCGATTATATTTGTATAATGCCGACGACTGCACGCGAGCAAGCCCTCTCTTCGGGGTCGAGGGTATAAATTTTGTCAAATTAAATAATTTCAAAAAAAAAAAAAAAAATATTAAAATTATTAAATATAACGATGGACATTTCTGTCGGTTACTATCGGTTTTCGCAAAGGTTAAACACAAAATTACAAATTCTAAAGATGTCTCTGCTCAGTGCATTCTGCTTTCAATTTGAGATACTTCGTGATTCACTGGAAAATATTTTTATAAGCCGCATGGAATCATCGGACTCCGATCTACTTCTATTCTTGCTCAAGTGTGACCAAACAAAGCTCGAGTGTAACTTACAATAAAAAATAAAAAAATAGAACTGTAGTGTAATCAAAGTGTTTAACAAATATATATATATATATTTCATGCTTTAACATGATACACATGCAATACGCTTAGCTAGTGTTTTAATGATTTAGAGTTGAAGTCCTTATAATAATATAATAAGATAAATAATATAGACTATTAAAATATTTTATCAATAAAATATATCAAATATACGTATTGATGTTAGAAGTAGGTGTTTTATTATTAATTGTTTTTAAGGTTATATAAAATCAATTTGAAGTTACATTTTTTTTCCTGTAAAATTACACTTTTTTTTATATAAAAATTTAAGAAAACAAAAAATAATTAATTGAAAAAGTGGGGTTATTATAATTTTTTATTTTTTTTGAATTTCCTATCTAAAGTGTGATTGCCATTATAGAGAGAAATGCATAGATATTTGTATTAGTGATTACATGAATAATTAAGGTTATGCAAGTTCTCTAATGAATTTGAGGTTATTAAGTTGATCTATTGACTTGCTTCAAGAATGTTGATTGTTAAGACAGACGTCATCAATTAGAAAGTTTAACAAATTATAATTACCTTGTCATTTTTTTTAAGTGGCTCACCAGGGTGTATGGCAATAACTTATAAATTATATAATATTATGTAATATACATTAATATTTAGCACCATGCATATTTGTATTTATTATTATGAAATATTGGTTTTATTATAGGATCGTATTTTAATTTGGATAATCTAAATTTAAAAACATATAAAATTTTCATACTCTTAATATATAAATAAATGATATATAAAAATTGAGTATACAAGTGTGTAAAAATATAGTATATGTTAAGGGTATTTCAAACAAATAAAGAATGAATAACGCATAGGTTAAAACAAAGGAGGAATAGTGTAAGTCAAAACAAAATATATCATATGATGTGTGAGTAATTACATTAATATTACTTATTACATTAAGTTATATTGTTTAGATTATAAAGAAGTTAAGAAATTAACATGCCACATAGATTATGTAACTTTCATATTTATTTGTATATAGATTTTCTGGATAGCAATATTTTTAATTTTTAAATACTTAATCTCATAATGTAGTGGTTGGTTGGTAATGAGGTTTTGAATGGACTTGTAAATTACAAATCATTTTTTGGGTATTCACATATTTAAATAGTTAGAAATTTGCAAACTATGACTTAATTAGATACATTCATTAAAAATATGGTGTTGCTAATTATATTAAAACTAAGAATGTTACTTTTAATAAATTAATTTAGAGTTGGATGGATATAATTAGTTGTGTATTATTCATATAGGTACTAGTGGATTATTATAAATATTTGTTTTAAATTTCATATTCTATTTGGTTTTGAAAATATTGAGTACTACATAGTTAGTGGTTATTATTAAGTTGTGGTTTAAACATTTAATAAATGGATTTGGATGAATGACAATTAAATTGTGGTTTTGATCTCCATAGTGTAACTTATGAAGGATGAGGAAAATTAATGATGGGACGTCATTCTTTCCACCATGGTTTTTCATTAAAAAAAAATCACTTTTTTTCTTTCTTTTTGCAAACCTAATCTTTTAGTTTTAATTAAAATGATGATTTCTTACATAGGTTATATTTGTCTATACAGTTAGGATGTCAATTTTATTTACCGTTTGGGCTTCCTTGATCTAGTCATTAATGTTGTTGACACTAATAGATTAGATTTACATTTGGCCCGGGAAGAATTCTCTCTACCTTGTTGACATTAATACTATGGTGTCCCTTATTGAATTAGGTGAATTTTATCATTGGTTAATTAGGACTTGATTTCGTCAATTGATTATAAATATACCAACTTTTCTCATGGTGTTGTCATCACTCACAATTGGTGTAGTTGATAAGTTGTTGAATAATCTTAGTTCATAGTAGGTATTCAATGTTTATACAAGCAAATGAAATTGATTTTTTGATGAACCATGATAAGAATGATTAGAATGTATTATTATTCTATATTTGATAAGAATAGATATGATTCTCATACTAATGATGTTTCATGATGTGATGGTATGTGGTAAATGGATATAATTATGATGAGAGGTTGATGATGCATATGTGGGGGTTATTTATTTATTTTTATGATAATGATGTTGTATGCTAATGAGGGATAAGATATGCATAGGGATCATGATGTTATGATATGATGTATATTGACATGTTGTTCATTTATTATGTGATGTCATGATTCATATATGTTGATGTTATAACTTATGATGGTATTTCATGATGTGAAGCATGTGGAATGAATACGGATTTTATGACATACAAGAGTATGCAATTCTCTACTATTTAGAATGTGGGTATTAACAACGATGTTATGTTATCATGATGACATGCAAGAGTTGGCATGTGGATTATTTTTATTATTTTATGATTATAACTAATGCATTGGATGCATGTTGAGATGTGGTGATTGGCAGGAAATCCACAGATGGGTCAAGAGGGCCGGTTTATTTGATGATTTCGTTGGAGCCCATACCTACGAGGGAGAATATGTAACACCATATGGGCTGGGGACGAACTCAATCAACACTACATATGCCAGTGGCTCCTTTGTCTTGTATATCTCTTGATGGATAGCTCTTGAAAGGCTGTGGGACCATCTTGTGGAGGCCAAGGGCCTGATATTGTAGGCCAAGTGCCTGTTATTGGATGGGAATGCCGAAGTCTAGAAGTGCGTAAGACTTCGATGCCTGGGGTTGTGCACCTTAAGTAGCTGTGGAGGGAGTGGGCCAGCCTTGCGAGATGCCCGAAGTCATTAAGTACTGGGACCGGATGCCTGCCTTGGGGCAGATGAGGTCTGAGTCGGCCGCGAGCCTTGGGGCCAGCCTTGACTAGGGACAGACTGGGGAGGCTTATGCCTTGTTCCAAAAGTGGGAAAAGGACATAGATTCCTTAAGATTCCTGGGCGTTGTGATGAACTTTCGATGCCTGCTGGTTATACTAGTTCAGCAGAGGGTGTTGGTCACACATGAAGTAATAAATAATATAATATAATTAAATACTCAACTTCAAGACGAAGTTCCTTGAAGAGGGGGAGTAATTATAAAATAATTAATAATATAATTTAATAAAATGGGTAAATAAATAATAGTCAATAAATAAATAAAACACAGGAGTTCTAAATAAGATGGCAAAAATAATAAACAAAGCCAGTATTAAACTAAGAAAACTAATATGTTTAAAGAAAGAATTAACAAAGTAAATAAATTAACACAGTAGTTAGAAAGGGAAGTTAAACACAAATATAAACACTACGTAAGAGAACACTAAATTCAAGTAAAATACAAATGGAATGTACTGTCTTAATGTGCACAAATTTTCATGCATCTTCTGAGCAGGCAGCATTGATTGTACAGGTTGCCACATAATCTGTCACAGTGGAGACAGCCAGTCACAGATTCAGCCTAGTATCAAACTTGAGTCTCGGTGTTTCATTGCTGATGGTTGTCTCGTTTCATGTTTCATTTCACCAACAAGAGTCAGATTATGTGATATGGACTCGCATGTTTAAATTGGGGTTGTTACATATCACATGTAACAACCCCAATTTAAACATGCAACTAATTATATCACATAAGCAAATAATAATCAACTCATAAACTGTTTAACTAATCATCATGAAATTTCCGGAACATGAGCAAGACAACTTACCTATAATGGCACTTTTCCTTACTTGAGACTCCAAGGTTAAATGCTAGCTGAATCCTGCTGACCGCAACAGAGTTTTGTGGACAACTGTCCACCCAACCGTAGGCTCAGCTGTATGTAATATTTCCACAGATGGCCACCCCCGAGCCCTCAATCAACGTACTACTGCCAGGGTATCCCTTGCCTTACCATACCTTTCTCTCCAGAGAATGGATGAAAGAATGAATGCCTTGCACCTTCCTCAATGTCTATTAAATAGACCAAACCATGGAATGAGAACCACATGCACACAGTCACTGTGTTAACATGCAACTTAAGTTTTACTTAATTTAGTGTTCTCTTAATTTTTGTTAGCTTTACTTAATTTAGTGTTCTCTTAGTTTAACTTCCTTTTTATTAGTTTCCTAGTTTTAACTCTTTGTTAATTTATTTACTTTTGTTAATTAATTCTTTCTTTAACTTTATTTCTATTAGTTTCTTAGTTTAACTCTTTGTTAATTTATTTACTTTTGTTTATTATTTTAGGACTCTAGTTTATTATTTACCATTTTATTTAGAACTCCAGTAATTGTTTAATGTTTTATTTATTATTTATTTATTATTCTCTTGACTATTTATTTAATTACTTATTTATTAAATTATATTATATTATTTATATATTATTAATTATTTTATAATTATTTATTATTTTATAATTATTATGGGACATTACAGCACTGCAACACCCAACAACACTACGTTATACTTCAACAGAAATAACGCAGTGACTGATGGAAGTGGAGTTGGCCTTGAGACAAGATGTGGAGAATGGAGTGCAATCCTTCAAGATGCCTCTCAAGAAGGAGAGGAAATCCTAAATAGGAATCCCTCGTGCTAAACAGCACTGCAACTCAGTTGAACAACCAGAGACTGCAAATAGTCTAATCAGACAAATAATCAAATGCTCAAAGATGTCTCACTATGGCTGCCTCTTCCTCCTTTTATGCAAGTGAATGTCTCTTTGCCCTGGACCCCACACATTAGGGTTTCTTCCAGAAAGAATATTCCTCCCTCTCAAACTGCACTGTCTTCTCATGCAAGCTACACCTCTTAGGCAGTGTTGTTGACTTGGTCAAACTTGACCTTGTCCTCATGCATTTGCCCCTTTTCACACTGGAAGGTGCAAATTAAAGTTACTCCATTGATCGCTTTCACACTATGAGGGATTTTATTCCTACGCATGGGCCTTTTACCCATTTTTTTCATCTCCTAGATGACATAAGCAAAAATTAATATTCCAATTTGCTGCTTGCAAATTTTGGAATATTACAGACCTCCTCATTTGCCTTCTCAACCCATACCAAATCCCAATAACAACGTGGTACGAATGATTCATTATATGAAACCACTTATTCCACCTAGTTATCACTCCATACCAGTTGGTTTCAATAACCTCCAACTGAGATGAGGGAAGGTAGTAACATCAGAAAAACAAAATCATCCCATGGTGATTATTGAAGAGAAATGTGAGGAGAAAACAGCTAGCCATTCTGGGAAAAATGTCACCGTTCAGCCTATCAATGTACCTTCTGAGCCTTTGCCATATTCTTTAAACTGGCCTCCCTATCCAGATTGGCTAGTTATGGAGAAGGATGACCCCATTCTTGAGTCTAGTTTGGATTCTGAGATTAGGAATATTTTTATAAAGGTCCCTTTGCTCTAAGCTATCAAAGAGATCCCCATGTGTAAAAGAATCATTAGGGAACTCTGTCTCAAGAAGACAGGAAGGAAAATATTGGAACTTGAAAGCATTAAACACTACAAGAAAAAAGGACATTGGTGAGGGGCGAAAATGGTCACCATAAGCTCATTGGTGAGGGTCAAAAGAGTCTTTGTCACCAAAAATTGAACGTCACCAAAGGTGGCGTCGCCGAAAGTATAGGTGTTGTGGTGACATTCAAGGTCCGTCACCAATAATGATTTATAGTGATGGATAGTGACCGTCACCATTTCATATGAGAAATGTTGACAGACAATAGCCTCCGTCACCAAAAAACTAAATGTCATCAAAGGTGGTGTCACCGAAAGTATGTGTTGTGATGACATTCAAGGTCCGTCACGAATATTGATTATAATGATGGATAGTGACCATCACCATTTCATATGAAAAACAATGATTTTTTGTGATGGAATTTTCATGGTCGTCACTATTTGTGCATATATATGGCGACGTTCATTGACCGTCACCATAAACTCATTGGTGACATCAAGGTCCATCACGAATAATCACTATAATGACAAACAATGGCCCTCACCATTTCATATCAACAAAAATGATTTATGGTGATGGAACCTTCATGGTCGTCACTATTGATGTGTATATATGGTGGCATTCATTGACCATCACCATTTCATATTTTGGTGAGGGTCGAAAAATGTCACCATAAGCTCATTGGTGATGGTCATAAGAGCCTCCGTAACCAAAAACTAATCTTCGCCATTCCATATGAATATCAGGGCATGATGGAATCGAACCAAAAACCTCCTACTTGTAAAGCAGGTGCTCTTCCATTGAGCTAGCACCCTTTAAAGAATTATATTTTTAAAAATTATATCTTGAAACTTTATATATTGTAAATTCTACAACTTTAAATATATTAAAGTCTTAACAATCTTTTACTAAACAAGAAAAACATCATCGAAGTTGCATGTCCCTACCTAATGGTTATGGAAGTTATGAAAAGTGGCTTGAGGGAAAAATAGTTACGTATAAGAGACACTACAAGAAACCAACTCCTCAATGTTTCTCCAATGACTGCCCAAGAAGCTCCTCATTGTTGCTCCAAAGATTTCCCAAGAGACTCCTTAATGTTGCTCCAAAAACCAACTCCACCTTCACAAATTCCTCACAAATGCTCACACTAATGCAATGAGGTATTTGTGAGGAAATGAGAGGGGATGGGTAGCTTTTATAGATTTGGGACGGGTTAGAGGGCATACCAAAACCATAAAAGCCAACTTAAATCTAATTTGGGGTCTGTAATTCGTCGTTTTGGTGGTCCGCGATTGAGTTTGACTGGCTTGGACAAGCCAATATGGACTCTATCGAGCAGGTCGGTTTGTTACTGAACTGGCCGAGTTACTGACCGACTCAGTCGATTCGGTAACAAACTAGCTTTTGGCCTAGATTTTGTACCGAGAAGACCCAATCGAGGGGTTGGCTCATGCAACTCGGTTGAATTTTAAAACATTAGTTGAAATATCCTAGAATATTTCTTATTGTCTAATAATCAATGGCTAATTGTTATAAGAAGGCAAGTGCTCTAAATTGTTATTTAAAGCTAGCATTTATTATCTTGCATCTTGTAGTTATTGAGTAATTGTATCATTAACATCTCTTGTGTATTACTGTCACTTGTTAAATTGGAACTTGTCTTCTCGTTGAGATTACCCTTTATAAGCATTGTAAAGTACTTGATATCTTAAAGCAAATCCTAACCAAGTACATTTGAGTAATCTCACCTAAATACACACTCATTCACCTTGCATAGCATTCTAAGCTACTCTTGCATATAATAACTTACTTCCAAGCATAAGCTTGGTTAATAGAAACAATAGGACCTCCTTTCTAAATTTCGTTTGAAGGACTTAGCACCTCTTTAGTGGTTAACACAATGAACTTGCAGTCTTCAAAGCCACAGTCTCTGTAGTGCTGGAGGCATCGAGTGGTTATTGTTGAATTGTGTAGCTTGGGAGGTACTTCAAGCCCAACGGTTCGGGTTTTGGAGGATAAAGTGCCACAAGGGCAACTTGTGGGCTTCGAACCCAAGTGTGGGATTTTGGCACCCAATGTGTTTTGGGACACAACCAAGAAGAAGACATGCCATATGATGGACAAGGATGATAGTGCTCGGTGATACGATTTTAACGCATCGAAAATCATCTAATTCCGAGTTTTCGTTTGGGAGATATGAATTTTTAAAGATGACATAATTATTAATTCGTCAAGTAGGCTGACTTGAAGGAATTTGGAGATGTCTCTTCATAATAATTTCGTGAAGGATAACTTGTCTATAAAAGGAGGATGAGTTAGTATTGTTTGAGCATCCAAATTGGGCAAGTACATTTTTTAATTTGTTTGGGTTTAGCCACAGTTGGAAGAGGCCTTGTAAGGAGCGAATTAGGACAGTGTGGAGGAGGCTTATTTCCATAGAGGAGAGGTCGAGTTGTTTTAGGTACACATGCCTCTTCTAGGTTTGTTTTAGGCCTCATTTAAGGTCTGTCCCAAGCTCGGACTTGCTAGAATAGAGGCCGCAGAAAGAAGAGATGTTTGCGGACTATTTTGAGGGCTACACGTGGAGAAGGAAGGTTGATTGGGTATGATGTAAGGGAGCCACAGTGGATTGTGGTAGGCCGCAAGCCTAGCCACTTCAAACAGGCCAGCGTGGAGTCTTTAAACGCTGCCACATTCCCACAACAACAACCTATACATAGGGCACCTTGTCTTGCCTAGGTCGCAGCTAGAAGGAGGTTTTCCAGTGGCTGGTTAGTGGTTGTTGCAACCTGCAAAGTTCCCTAGCCAGGACAACAGTACTATAGTATTGTGATAGCAGTGATTGTGGAGTTGTATTGGGTCAAGAAGTGACTGGATCGAATCAGTTTGGTTGTTGACTATGGAAGCCAAGTAGTGAAGTGGACAAGGGTGTTGAGAGCACTTCAAGTGGTGGAAGAATGTACAGTGGATGGTTGGGTGTCATAGAGCTGTTGGAGGGTAGCGAGATTGGCTACCCAAAGTAGCCCTAGACAAGCTATCTTGAAGGACGAAGAGCAGTTGAAGGTTGGGTGAAGGACAGGGCCGAAGTGCAACACTCTAATGTGTAAGAGTTGTTTCTAGCCTAGCAGATTGGAGCTCGGGTGTTGGCCAGCCTAGAGGAGTAGATTGGATTAGGCCAAGTTCACTCTACGGAAGGATGTGCAGCAGTGGTAGGGGGCAGCCCTCTTGGAGTCTCAATGTGTAGATGCCTTGATGGCCTAAGGCACTACTAATGAGTAGAACGAAAGCGAAGGACCAGTAGGATGAGATACGACACTGTGTTTGTTAGTGTATCTTGTTTACCATAGACTATTTTATTATTCAGTTTTGATTTAATATAATGAAGATTTTGGATTGTACATTATTATACAATTTTTTTTAAAACTATGTCTATTGTGAATATGTGATTTACTGCTTTATATTTTCCATTGTGCAAAGTAGTTTATGGTTGAGATTCTTAGTTTGGTAGCATATGTGATTTAAGACTCTAACCTAGATCCAAGGTCACGGAAATTCAACATGGTATCAGAGCGTATCTGAACTACTTTGGAAGCTAGTAAATCAGAGTTTGCGTAGCGAAGTATAGCGTGAGAGGGAGTTGGCTGCATTGTGAGTTAAAGAAGTCACTAAAATGTCGAAGTTGCAGGAAATTTTCTGGTATGAGCATAGTTTGGAAGGGTTGTCCAACTGTACTCCTTGGAAGGAAATGATCAAGCTGGTCTTGCAGGTCAACAGGATATGGGAGTTTGTCAAGAAGGAAATCGAGAAACCAACAGACTCTAAGGAGTTGGATGTATGGGAAGATTTGGATACGTAGGCAAGGTTGATCATCGTTGACAATGTGAAGGATTCCTTGATACCATATGTGTCTGGGAAGAATAATGCACATGAGATGTGGATGACTCTTCAAAATTTATTCTAGAACAAGAACGAGAAGTGGATGCTAGTAATGGAGGATAAGTTTAATTCCACCAAGATGATACAAGGTGAATGAACGACTTCGTATCTAACAAGGTTGTCTCAGGTTCGAGATGAGCTTGTTTTCATTGGGGTCAAAGTTTTAGATGAAGAGATGGTGAGGATTGCCTTGAAAGGGTTCACCTCAGAATGGAAACATTTCATCAAAGGAATCGTTTCCCAAGAGAAGTTGCCAGAATAGAATAGATTGTGGGACAACTTCATTGAGGAAGAATTGCAAGACGAGTATCTTCACTCTTCAAAGAAGGAAGATGAGGATGTGGAACTTGCAAACAGAATGAAGGGTAAGCGAAATAAGGACTTGAGTAAAATCAAGTGTTTTCACTGTGGTGAAATGGGTTATTTTTCTTCGAATTGTCTGAAGAAAGAAAAGGACAGAGAAAAGAAGAAAGGGAAGTAGGCTACTTTTCTTGCCAATAAAGCAGAGAATGATGAGCTCACTAGAAGATTATAAGAAGAAGAAGAAGACATTGCTATGATTTCTCATTTCTCTAGGGTACTATCCGAGAGGATGAATGGTACATGGACAGTGGTGCGACGAACCATATGACTGGATCACAGGATTTATTTGAGACTCTTGTTGAATGGGACTCGAAGTTGCACATGGTGTTGGGCAATAAGAGTCAGTTGGAGATCCGAGGATTGGGGGTGGTGCCATTCACGATGGAGATGGGACGTATGATGCGGGTCCAGGATGTATTTTTTGTACCAGGACTCAGATATAGTGTGATCTTTGTCTCAATGATGGAGAGGAAGGGGTTTGAGGTCCTGTTCCAGGATGGAAAGGCAAGACTTGAGCCTAGAGGTTCTAATTCTAATGGGATTGTGCTTGGAGTCAGGGATCATGGTCTCTACAGGTTGACGGGCAAGCTTGAGGATCATGGGAAGAAGCGGGGATAGGTACAGGTTCCAAAAAAGTAGTAGCAGGTGCAGGTGCAGGTGCAGTTACAGGTTTCAGAGGAGAAGGTATAGCTTCCCGAAAAGAAGGTACACTTTTCCAAGAAGGTCCAAGTTCCAGAGGCTCAGAGGGAGTCGAGTTCTAGAGGGAGTTTGCAGATTCAGAGGAGACTCTGCAACCCAAGAAGAGCGCTTGGTGAGCGGGGAGAAAGGGTGCTTCCACATCCAGCAAGAAGGAATCGTGGCGAGATTGGAAAGTGATTCAAGAGTAGAAGAAGTAGAAGGAGGCTTCTAGTAACAACAACACTTCCGAGAAAATCATAGTGCATGCTACAAGGATTGCTGCAATTGTGAGAAATAGGAATTGGGCAAGTGTTGCGAGCAATGATGATGAAAAAGAAGTACTTCCTTGTCGTGGAGGTACCTCCCTCCCTAAGAGGGAGTGTTGAATTGTGTAGCTTTGGAGGTACTCCAAGCCTAGGGGTTCGGGGTTTGGAGGACAATGTGCCACAAGGGAAATTTGTGGGCTTGGAACCCAAGTGTGGGGTTTTTGCACCCATAGAGTTTTGGGGCAAAACCAAGAAGAAGACACAGCATGTGATGGATGAGGATGATAGTGTTCGACAATACGATTCTAACGCATCAAGAATCGTCCGATTCTGAGTTGTCGTTTGGGAGATATAAATTTTTGAAGATGACATAATTATTAATTCGTCAAGTAGGCCGACTTGAAAGAATTTGGAGGTGTCTCTTCATCATGATTTCGTGGAGGATGACTTGTCTACAAAAGGAGGATGAGTTAGTGTTGTTTGAGCATCTTAATTGGGCAAGTACATCTCTGAATTTGTTTGGGTTTAGCCGCAGTTGGAAGAGACCTTGTAAGGAGCATATTGTGACAGTGTGGAGGAGGCTTATCTGCGTAGAGGGGAGGCCAAGTTGCTGTAGGTACAACATGCCTCTTCTAGGTCTATTTTAGGCCTCATTTATGGTCTTTACCAAGCTCAGACTTGCTGGAACAGAGCCCGCTGGAAGAGGAGCTCTTTGTGCACTATTTTGAGGGCCGCACGTGGAGAAGGAAGGTGGATTGGGTATGTTGTAAGGGAGTCACAATAAACTGTGGTAGGCCGTGGGCCTAGCCACTCCAAACAGGCCAACGTGGATTCTTTAAAGGCTGCCACATGCCCACAGCAATAGCCCATACATAGGGCACCTCGTCTTGCCTAGCCCACAACTAGGAGTAGGTTGTCCAATGGCTAGTTAGTAGTTAGTGCAGCCTGCAAAGTGCCCTAACTAGGACATCAATGCTACAGTATTGTAACAACAATGTTTGTGGAGGTGTTTTGGGTCAAGAAGTGACCGGATCAGATTATTTTGGTTGTTGACTATGGAAGCCAAGCAGTGAGGTGGACAAGGGTGTCAAGAGCACTTCAAGTGGTGGCAGATTCTGTAGTGGATGGTTGGGTGTCATAGAGTTGTTTGAGGGCAGCGAGATTGGCTACATAAAGTAGCCCTGGACAAGATATCTTGAAGGATGAAGAGTAGTTGAAGGTTGGATGAAGGACGATGCTGAAGTGCAACACTCTGATGTACAAGAGTTCTTGCCAGCCTGGCAGATTGGAGCTCAGGTGTTTGCTAGCCTAGAGGAGTAGATTGGATCAGCCCAAGTACACTCTACAGAAGGGTGTGCAACATTTTTAGGGAGCCAACTGAGTTTCCAGTATTTCCAGATGAAGCTCTTGCAAGTAAATCTTTGCATAGCATAAATGAAAATCATTACTTGTCGAAGATAAAACTATAACCATATCACTAAGAAATCTATTTGAAAAAAAATTCATGCAAACAACAAAAATTTTGGAGAGTCAAGAAAATCACCTAACACCTTCCACATCCCATTCTGAGACCATATGATGAAGAAAATTTGAGTATCCTGTACAAATTCCAAGACAGATGAAGGAGATGGCTCTATCCATGTAGTCTCAGAATCTTTTGATGGATCACTGCCATGAGCAACCATGAAATCTATGAGTTTTTACCCACAAAAAAGTTATAGATTTCAGTCTTACTCTCAGGCTTAGCTCAATGGCAAATAATGATAATCCTGTTGCAATTAAGTTTTTTGACAAAAAGAAGTATGCCTCTTCTAAAAAGTGGTTACACAGTGCTTAAGCCGGGCATGACAAAAATAATACAATATCCCAGTAAAATTTGGTCCATCATTAATCAGTAATCATATTTATGGAAGAAATATTTCTTCACCTGACTAATCTACTTATTTTTTTTAACATTGATGGAAAGTCATGCAGCTCATTTTCCACATTCTATGGTGAAAGTCACAACTGTTTTTAATTGTGCCATCTTAGAAGTATAGTAACTAGCAAGCAACACAGGAAATAACAAATCTTTGAGAAAACAACATATGTACATACTAAATACGCTTCACATCAGTTGCATCAAGAAAATATACCATAAGTTAAAATTAAACTAATCAAAGAAAGCCTTACGTTTCAAATAGCAACATAAAGCTTCCCAGTATATTCTTACTTTTCTAGACTTGTATGAGGGCTAAGAGGATTCTCTTGCAAATGGCATAAAAATATGGGTAGCATTGCATGAAAAGTGGGTCTCTTTGAAATCTTAAACTGTTAACATTCACGAATCATCTTCCATAGCTCTAGCATATTCAGGTGGCCGCTTTTGAGCCTTGAAAATAGCCCTATAGATCTCCTTTGAACTTAGGTTTTCCACCTACATGTCAAATCTCATTAAATATCTAGCAAGTGGGTTTCATATAAAGGGTACCATGTTTTCATATTACAGAAGAAAAAGGGAATTGAAGATTTGACTTCTCAACTAAAAACACAAGGGTAGACACAATATAACTTACGGAATTGCTCCAGTGCGCATCTCAACCAAGTTGCAACCAAAACTCTAGGCATCAGATTCTGAAGAAATTCCATTTCCTTCATCCCAAAAAATGTTCAAAGAAGACTTCTTGAGTGGTTCCCAAGCTTCTGGGGCTGTATAATGAGGATTCAACATAGTACACTACACACATGAATGTGTCCTTGTCACATCATCCTCTGGGGTTGAGCGAGGTCTTCTGCATTGAGGTTTCTTCAAAAATTCTGGAAGACCAAAATCAGAAACTACTGCTCACCCTCTTGCATCAAAAAGAAGGTTGGATGGTTTGAGATTCATACACGAGACACTTGCTGCATGAAGCTCTCCAACACCACGAGAAATATATGCACCATGTCTTCATACGCATTTCCAATAAGATTCATCAATGCATATTAGTATCACCCTTCCAAATATTGATTAAATCTCAGATACCATTAGAAAATCAGACTTTTAATCAAAAATTAAATAGCAGACATTCTACAAATAATGAACCAGAAATTAGAATCAAATTTGTAGATGCATAATCTAAAATGTAGTGATATTAGAAACTATTTACTCCACTTTTTTCTGCATCCTTCACTGTTTTCTCACCATTTTTTTGCTGCCTCCTTAACTCTGGTAGAAAATCTTGTAAAATCATGAGTTTGGGGGATGGGGTGGTTTTGAAAAGGAAATAAACATCATAAGAATAAGGTTTAAATTTGTCTCTATCTCCTTGTGTGATGCTTCCATTAGTGAAACCACTTCTTTTGAGAAACACCAGAAGATATAATGGGTGGCAGTGAGTGGTTTCCAAAGCTTTGGGGACACCCCTGGAAACCATGTTAGATAAGAAACTAATCTAATGGAAAGTGTTCTTATGAGGATTGCCATTCCACATGTTATCATATCCAAAAACCATATAACATGAATGCATTATATTTTATGCTCTTCTAAATATCAATGCAGTGCCTAATTCTGTGCATGGTTAGCAGAATGGAGCAATGTTCCATATGCCAAAGGACCCTCCATCATGAAAGAGGCCAAGGAAGGTTGTGGATATTATTTCTTTGCAACATAAGAGACCCTTGTTAATAAATTTGTGCGACCTTCATCAACAAGCCCCAGCTACAGAACCAGGGAATGTACCACACTCAATGGGTACTGTATCAACTGGTCTTTGTCTGGCATTTGAGGATGAAAAATTCAATTATTCAATACCATCTGCAACAAGAGGCGATGCAGCTTCTACCCTTTATTTTCTAATAGAGAATATAGCATCACAGTTGCAAAAATAGAAAGAAGAGCTTGATCAATTTGTGAGGGCACAGGCGGATCATTTGAGGCAATATGTTGAAGAGAAGAGGCAGAGGCATCTATCTATGCTTTCTATGATGGAGGAAAGCGTCTTGAGGCAAATAAGGGAAAAATATTCGAAGATGGAGAAATTCAATCTTAGAAACAGAGAACTAGAGGAGCAGGTCAAATAGCTGAAACTGGAAGCTTGCATATGGCAGAGAAAAGCTAAACATCAGGAAGCCATGGTGAAATCCTTGAGAAAAACTATTTTGGTTTTACTATTTTGGTTCAGATATGGATTGTATTTAGTGCTCTATTTTGATTATATGCATCCTTACTAGCTATATACATGAGAGAAATTTTCATATTTGTGTATAATGGTTTGGATTCATATGGATGTACATGAATTTTTATTTTTTAATCAAAATTTGAATATTTTATGTATTTTTGGGTCATACAGTTTTTTTCGTTTGACACTAGTTTCCAGTTTTAGATGACCACTTGTCTGGTTCTAATAACAATGAAGCAAACATGATTGCCCTTCCTTGCTCATGTCAGCGGGGAGCTCTTGTCTGACCCATTTTTGGCTCCTGGGTGTAAAGATCTAAGTTAACATACATCTCCCTATGTGGCCTTGATATGTGCACATTATATATCATATATGTGGCATTTTCAACAAAATAATTCAAAACTTCCCTCATCTACATTGGAGGAATTCCAATTCCAATATTCCAAACTCTCATCTCATAAAAAATAATGTGTAAAAAGGTGAGGATAAAGCTGAATAGTTTCTACCAGAAATGTCGATGCCAGATGGTCTAACCTCCACAAAAATGCCTACAACTTTTTCATTCCAGCCTAATTTAGTTTCAATAATTATAGAACCTAACTTTCTCATCTCTAATCCATAACGAACCCAGGAAGTCATTCAACAGCAGACAAAGATCATGATTGCTTTCCTTTCAATGTTAATTTTTCAACAAAAACATTCAAAATTGGAACAATAAGCTAATAGGGCTAATTATTCATGTAAATACAATAGTGCCTCTCATAACCACAACACAGAGATATCGATTCTCCTATAGCTATCAATATTTCAGCGCCTTGGAAGACCACTTCTATTGTGGGTGAACCATAATTCACATTCTTTCTTCTAAAACAGACTCAAATTTTGAAGCAAACAACTGTAGTTAAAGAATATACATGTACTAATATGTCCTATAAAATTAGTAACTGATTAAGATACCCAACTTGTGAACCTACTGAACCCTGTTCCCTTTGAATACTATGAGCCTTTGATGTTAAATGGTGGGATGATTTCCATGGATCTTTATTGTTCTATCTCTTGCTAGGATATGTTTAACAATATTTGTCCTCTTGCTGCTCTCAGACTTGCTAGCAAACATTTCAGTTTGTGTATCCACTTTCTCATGTATTTGACTGTGAGATGACTTGGAACTGCTTTTACTTTAATGACCTTTGGCATTATTTTTTCCACTAATTAAACCACTTTCAACTATGTTGCTTTTAAAAATTGTGTCATCAGCCTCCACTGATATCCCATCTTTAACTGAACTTGTTGTTTTGGGAGGAGAATATAATTTATCCCCATCTGATTTTTGAGACCACTCCTCTTCATTGTTTTCATATATCAAACTATTTCGGTCCTAAATTGGTGTTGAATTCTCTTCTACTTTCATTTTAGACTGAAATATATGCAAATTGTTATTCAATGCCCCTATTTTACCATTTTACTGAACTTGTAATCCTTTCTTCTTAACATTTTTTTTATTTACTAATGCATTTTTTGAGGCATTTTTGCCATATTCCTTTGCTTTCATCATTTGATGCTTTCCACTTTTAAATGTCTTTTCAACTAAACCCTTGGATATGGATTTGGAATCTTTTGGCTGAATGGACAGGAATTCTTCGTCATCATCTGATTAAGGGCAAAGGCATATCATTTTCTGTTGTGAAGGGAGTCCAGCAGCAGCCATGAGTTTAGTCATCTTCTCCTGCTCTATTTCATCCCTCCTCCTCCACAGCTCTTGAACAACATCACCAAGATCATTAACCTGTTTTCTAAAAGTATGAAACAGATATGTAATTGAATGCAATCAGAAAACCACTTGAATTAATGATCTACATAACCATGTGACTAGGCAAAGCTGGTAACAGGCTTCACGACATGCAGCACATTTGAAATACAAATTTCCATATGCTTGGAATTGCTGATACTTTTCTTCACTGCATTGCAATCCAAAACCACCCATAAATACAGGGGATTAAAGAGTTATGATAGTAGTAATCATGTTACAATCCCAACATTGAACTATCAAATTTTTCCTGATTTATTCTCCCTGCTTATTGATTTGTTGTTGAGTTGTTCCAATTTTTCCCAACTTATAATGCAAATTATTGAATCACTGATCTTAAGTCATGCCTCACTCCAATTGAATAACTAGATAATGACAATAGTCTTACCTTTAAGATTTGATTTTTCCTATGAAATCAGACACACGTTTCTAAGTACACAGATAAAGGAAAATGAAGTCCTTCCCTATAACATAAGAAACTATATCCATATAACTGTAACTTGAAAATTTCCACTTTCCTTTCCATCGATTAGGTCAATCATGCCTCAATTACATACAGGCATACTAGCACAAAAGAGCAATGAAGCCCAAAATTTACATTTCAAACATCTCCCAAGTCCTGAACAAGCCCTCACACTGATTCTTGTACCATTATTTTCATTATAAACATTTACACATGCATTGTCCTAATCCATTTCTAAAAGAATGGTCATTTTCTTCGAAGTTTTTCCACATAAAATAACTCTGTTGCATATTTAGTTACTTTTCAATTTATGTTGAATTCCATGAATGCTATTGTCCAAGAAATGTTCATCTCAAGTATTATAGGACAACAACATGACTGCATATTGATTGCAACTAAGAAACAAATCCAACTCTACTTACATAGCATTTCACAATTTGCATTTTAGGATAGCGCACATCCATTAAAGTGCAAGTTCAATAGTAAATATGACTGATAATGAAGACTTTCCATCTCTTACAATGTAAATTTCATGTTCTAGTATCTAGACTAACATATAATGCAAATTATTGAATCACTGATCTTAAGTCACGCCTCACTCCAATTGAATCACTAGATAATGACAACATTCTTACCTTTAAGAAATCATACATAGGTTTCTAGGTACATAGATAAAGGAAAATTAAGTCCTTCACTATAACATAAAAAACTATATCCATATAACTATAACTTGAAATCAGACATAGGTTTCCAGGTACACAGATAAAGGAAAATGAAGTCCTTCACTATAACATAAAAAACTATATCCATATAACTATAACTTGAAAATTACCACTTTCCTTTCCATCGATTAGGTCAATTATGCCTCAATCACATACAGGCCTACTAACACAAAAAAGCAGTGGAGCCCAAAATTTAAATTTCAAACACCTCCCAAGTCCTGAACAAGCCCTCACACTGATTCTTGTACGATTTTTTTCATTATAAATATTCACACATGGATTGTCCTAATCCATTTCTAAATGAATGGTCATTTGCTTTGAAGTTTTTCCACAAAAAATAACTCTGTTGCATATTCAGTTACTTTGTCAATTTATATTGAATTCCACGAATGCCATTGTCCAAGCAATGTTCATCTCAAGTAGTATAGGACAACAACATGACTTCATATTGATTGCAACTAAGAAAAAAATCAAACTCTACTTACATATCATTGCATAATTTTCATTTTAGAATAGTGCACATCCATTAAAGTGCAAGTTCAATAGTAAATATGACTCATCATGAAGACTTGCCATCTCTTACAATGAAAATTTCATTTTCTAGTATCTAGACTAACTTATAATGAAAATTATTGAATCACTGATCTTAAGTCGCACCTCACTCCAATTGAATCACTAGATAATGACAACAGTATTACCTTTAAGATTTGATTTTTCCTATGAAATCAGACACAGGTTTCCAGGTACATAAATAAAGGAAAATGAAGTCCTTCCCTATAACATAAGAAACTATATCCATATAACTGTAACTTGAAAATTTCCACTTTCCTTTCCATCGATTAGGTCAATCATGCCTCAATCACATACAGGCATACTAACACAAAAGAGCAGTGAAGCTCAAAATTTACATTTCAAACATCTCCCAAGTCCTAAACAAGCCCTCACACTGATTCTTGTACCATTTTTTTCATTATAAATATTCACACATGCATTGTCCTGATCCATTTCTAAAAAAATGGTCATTTTCTTTGATTTTTTTCCACAGAAAATAACTCTGCTGCATATTCAGTTACTTTGTCAATTTATATTGAATTCCACGAATGCCATTGTCCAAGAAATGTTCATCTCAATTAGTATATGACAACAACATGATTCCATATTTATTGCAACTAAGAAACAAATCAAACTCTACTTACATAGCATTGCACAATTTGCATTTTAGAATAGTGCATATCCATTAAAGTGCAAGGTCAATAGTAAATATGACTCATCGTGAAGACTTTCCATCTCTTACAATGGAAATTGCATGTTCTAGTAACTAGACTAACTTATAATGCAAACTATTGAATCACTGATCTTAAGTCACGCCTCACTCCAATTAAATCACTAGATAATGACAATAGTCTTACCTTTAAGATTTGATTTTCCCTATGAAATCAGACACAGGTTTCCAGGTACACAGATAAAGGAAAATGAATTCCTTCCCTCTAACATAAGAAATTATATCCATATAACTGTAACTTGAAAATTTCCACTTTCCTTTCCATCGATTAGGTCAATCATGCCTCAATCACATACAGGCATACTAACACAAAAGAGAAGTGAAGCCAAAAATTTACATTTCAAACATCTCCCAAGTCCTGAATAAGCCCTCACACTGGTTCTTGTACCATTTTTTTCATTATAAACATTCACACATGCATTGTCCTAATTCATTTCTAAAATAATGGTCATTTTCTTTAAAGTTTTTCCACAGAAAAAAGCTCTGTTGCATATTCAATTACTTTGTCAATTTATATTGAATTCCACGAATGCCATTCTCCAAGAAATGTTTCATCTCAAGTAGTATAGAACAGCAACATGACTGCATATTGACTGCAACTAAGAAATAAATCCCCGATTAACGTAAACAAGATGGAATTTTGATGCAAACGATTAGCTTACTTGTGATATAAGCGATCACCAAAGAAGAAACCCCGGCCACCGCAAAAGAGACCTTGATCCTCGCTCTGTGTTTGTCTAGGGCTAAGTCTAGAAAAATTATCCTCACCCCACCAAGCAAGAACATAAACCCTGATGAGATCCCTTCGATAATATATTTCCCGTTCACTCTTTCGGAGAGGAAGACCACTGGTTTTATGTTCCTGTGACAGGATCCTGCATGCTGCCAAAGCCTAGTGGCCTGACGATGACATTGTAGATGAAGCCGGAGACCACCAAAAAATAGGTGGCCAAGACGAAGGAGAAGACAGTCATGGCTGAGTGCAGCGAAAAGGAGGGCACCTTTAGGTGCATGCGGGGTACTCTTATATCATTGTAACGAAGATTCGGGATGAGAAGCGAGCGATCCATTGCAGATGATGATGATAAGTCTTCGCTTGATGATTCTGAGGTCTAGTGATGAAAATTCATAGATGACCAACCGAAGAAGTTTCATTTTACCATTTATTGCCCTGACCCCCTTAATAAAGAAGAATTGTGGGACTTTACCAGAAGTTTCCCTGTAAAGAGCTAGCTTCAATGTGCAGTGGCGGAGAGAGCTCTTATGTGGGATGGTACATAATATTAGCATTAGAAATCATAGGAAGGTTATTGAGTTTACCCATCAACGACCCTCATGAATCTATCTTCCCCTCCCTTTATTTTCCAAGTTACTTGATTCGACTGACTGACATCTAAATAGGGAAGCTCATGCCAAAGCTGGCTCAACCTTGGATGAGTAGCCAGTGTTTTTGGGTGCATTATAGTGATAGAACCCCTACGAGTAGTTGCCACACTAGTATTTTGCAAGTAGAGGAACGTCTGTCGACATTTTTCTAGGGATGGGGTTTTGTGCAGGGATGGAATTTAAATGACCGAATTGAGATGAAGATTTAAGCTTTTGCTTGAGAAATTTGTCTTTTCCCTCGGTCACTTGGGTTTTTGATGTGACCCCGAGGTATTAGTTACTTAACCTTTTAGGTTGGGTTAGCCCAAAATGATGTTGGCCAGATAATGAATCTATAAAACATATAGACAAAATTCATCATTCGAATAATGTAAAACTGAATTTAATTACATTTTGATTAAAATTTATGGAAGAAAATGCATTTCATTATGGGAAACAAATATATCTTATACAAATTGAAAAAGTTCTATCTTGATAGAAGTATGAGATACTTTCCATTAATTTAGTAGGTTTTAGGTTATTTTTTTATTTAATTTGGAGACTCTCAAAACTAATGTTTTGGTGAAAAGTTTATTAGAATTTTGTTCATATTATCACTTTCCACTAGAATTTTGGAGAAATCAATTGCCACCATGACTTTCACTTAATTTTAGATAAACTAATATCACTTTATTTCCACTAATACCATTGAGCATTGTTCATTTCAAATAAATGTTTTTGTGTACCTAAATTAGCATCCAAGGGTTTAGTTTCCATGGTAGTGGTTCAAGCTTACATACATGTTAGCTAACTGTAATAATATTATCTTGTAAAAAGTTTATAAATTGATTCAACTGATCTCATTTTTATGTTAATAACTCAATCACCTAAATATTGGGGGTGAGATTGAAAATGGGATTGTTCTATAATGTTCATGAAACATGAGCCTAATATATATTCCACGTGGCTTTAATTTAACCTTATCTTGATGGTTATTTGAGCAAACTATTTTGTCAAAAAAAAACCCATGTCTCCCTATGGTGAACCCTATGAAAGTTGATGGTAAGGCCATAGAGATTATTTTCTGTACAATCACTAATGATGGGGGGTATAGTTGTAAGAATAGTATTAATATACTTGAGAGTTCATGGTGCTCCCACTATAGACGAGTTAGAACCATAAAACGTGTGTTCTAGTTTTTTCCCTGGCCAAATCTAGATGGCCCTGGGCAACATCTTTATGTTGCTAGTGACCCTTGTTGGTATTATATGGAATGCAATATTGTTAGGAAAACATCTTCCATAGGACATAGAGTTTCATTCTTCTTTGATTGTTGTTCATGTTGAAGTGTTTTGGTTTTTGTGAAAGAAATGCAATGAAATCTTATTTTATGTTAAAGAGCCTTCATAAAATTTCTCATGGTATGATAGCACACTAATTTGTATGAAGCTGCCGTTGTAGATTATAATGCAAGTGCAAAGGATTTAGATAAAATGGGGGTATTTATAGCAACTACTAGAATTATAGGGTGTTGCCCCTTGCAACACGAGTAAGGAGCACCTTGGCCCTTTTGCCACCTATTCAAACTATTTTTAATGTGATGATAATAGGTCGTGTCACATGGTCAATGGGAATATTTGTTAAAGGAAGGGACGCAAACACAACTATCCTTCTTCTTTAGTGAATAACAACAAATTCTTGAGTACTGTGTCAAGCATTTTTTTAGACATTGAAGACTCCTAGGACATGATCCTTTGGTTACTATTGGAGTCTATTCGAGGGGGTAAGGCACATAATTGAGTTTTCATGTTAGTGTAAGACATAAAGCCAATAGCTAGGTTCCAGGATGTGCCAATGTATGCTAGGAAGTGTTAGTGACACAAAAGGGAGAACTAGGTCAAATTAATGCATGGAAATGAATGAATAACAGCTTGTGATAGGAAGTGTCAGTGAGTTCCAAGTGTTTTAAGGAGGGAGTGAAAAGGTATGTTAGGCATTTTTAAGGCATGCTAGAGTCGAGGGAAACATGCCAAGATGTGTCAGGTGTTAGGGTGTGTCAATGCATGCCAGGGAGTGTTTGGGAGTGCTAGGGAAACACAAGGGAGAACTAGTTTGAAATGCATGGAAATGAAAGAATAAGAATGTGTCTCAAGGAGTGTCAGTGAGTTATAGGTGTGCTAAGGAGGGAGTGACAAGGTATGCTAGGTAGTTCCAAGGAATGCTAGAGTTCCAGGGAAGCATGCCAAGATGTGCCAAGTGCTAAGGTGTGTCAATGCATGCCAGGGAGTGTTAGTGAGTGCCATAGAAACACAAGGGAAAAATAGTTCAAAATGCATGGAAATGAATGAATAAGAGTGTGTGATTGGGAATATCTGTGATTTTCAGGTGTGCTAAGGAAGTAGTGACAAGGTTATATGTTAGCTAGTGCTAAGGCATGCTCAAGTGCCAGGGTATGTCAGGGAGAGGTAGTGTGTGTTAGGGAGTGTCAAATGCCAAGGAATGTAGGGGATACTAACATGTGCCACATAGTGCCAAGAAATTTTAATATTCGCCATGTGATATGTCATGTAAATATGTAAATTGTGTTTCTAAGTTGTTTTACTACAACGGTTGAATGTGAGCCTTGCATTGCTAACTTGTTAAGTGGCATGAGTTGAGATTGGACATGAGTAGCATAGGATGATTTATAGGTAGCTCTTAAGTGAACAAGACATATGTTGAATTTTCATGACACATGAGAATTTTGATTTGGTCTCAGAATATTTGATTCAAACACACTTAAGTGCCACAACATATCTACCTTAATGCACAACGAAATATACACACATTAGGGAATCAACTAGTGCACATGAAAATTTTAAAATTTTTCAAACCTTCTTCATTACATTACAAACTATAATACAATAGGCTAGAGCTCCTGTACTAGAGATCATGACCCTTTACAATCACATTGATACAAGGAATACAACTAGGGCTTGGTGTTAGTCCTTTGAAAACCAATCTATGAACAAGACAAAATTTGACCTACTTGTTGATGGTGGCCACACACAACCCTTTCATTCCACGTTTCTTGAACACATATGGAAGGTCCTCTTGCCTCCCATTTTGAAACTCCTTAATCTCCCTCGATTAATGAGCTCAACTACTTTAGGTTACTGAACTCAGCTAAAAAAACTCTATCGTCTAGCTACTTCCTTTTTCCTTCAAGTTAAACAAAACTTAGGGTTTTTGATCAGTTGTTCACAACTCCATTTGTGAACATCTCTTTGGTCTGCCCACTTTTTCCATACTACTACTCCATGATGAAAAGTATAGGGTTATGGATTTTTCCCTTCTTCTCACTAAATCAATTCTCTGCAATACAGTGAACTAGGTATAGTTGGTTGGCCCACTTGACTGCTACTTTAGTCCTTTAAAGTTTGCACATTGTTATATGCAATACACCTGCCCTTCTAACAATCTTGTTTTCCTTCACCAGTATAGAACTTAGGGCTCTTCTTTGATAGTCACCTAAAAACCCTCCAACTGTACTTAGACTTCCATCAATTTTCCCAACCACAATCAATCCTTTTATTGGTATAGGGCCCACGACATTGCCCTCATCTAGGGCTTCTCAAATTTTCCACCTAACAATGATCTGATTCCTCCCAAAATCATTTTTCTTGCGTACCAATTTCTTATTTGTCCAGTCTATGAATAGATCTGAACTACTCCTCTTATCTTTCTTCTAACAATTTGTAGATGACTGAACTTGGGCCACAAATAATCCACTAATTATCCACTGAATAATTTATATAGGTTGCATCATATCTCTGTCCAAAACTCTATGGACAGTCCACCGAAATAAACTCATCTTCATGTTAATCCATTCTTCATATGCCACATTTCTTCTGCTTAGGTTCCACCCTCCTTTGGATCTGTTATCTCCACAAATAGTTCCGTAAACCATATTCCAAATATGTGGTTTATATTGCAGAGATAAATCTCACTCTAAGGGTCACAACCCCTCTTCTTCTACGCAGATTTTTCACAGTCTTAAGGGCATACTTTATGGACTAAACATGTTATGAAACCATCGTAACTAGGGAATTATACTTTTTTTCTAATTTCTTTAGAACAAACCCTATCCACCCGGGGAAAAAACAAAAAATATTTCCTCCTTAAGAGACTAGGCCTAGCTCATATGGATCCATAGATTCTGGGCATTTACTTGACTAAATCTTGACTTAAACTTAAGATCTCTACGACCCTCAAACTAGGGTTACCTCAATCAATATTATGCTTGCAACTACTTCTGTTCTAGCACTAAATTCCAGTGCATGCCCTCCTTCATTTGTGTTGGTATTTATCACATAACTTGCGGCCTACTAACCACCATAAGACAGGGTCTCAACCCTCTCTACTATTTTGGAATTTGATGTGGCCTTCATACAAAGAGACCATTGAAATCACAAGCCCATATTATCATGAGCATTTTAAACTTTTTTATGTCTATCTCTCTATTTTTTCTTGCTGCATTTGAAATGCCATCCTTATTTGCTAGGTGTTTTCTTCAATATAGTGTGAATATTTTTCCATCACACAACTTCTGTGGGGTTTGTCTACGGAAATAGCTTGTAAGGCCCATTCATAAAGGTATTTGATGAAATGAAATGATTATCGATGATCACCAACTAATGGTACCTGCAGAGATTTACTCTAACAATTCTATAGTTTTCCTGTGCCAACAATTATACAACATTTTAACCTCATGAACTAGTCTCCTCTGTTCTCTTAGCTCATTCTATAAGCAGTTATTGCTATTGTCAAATATTTTACTCTCTAGTCCCAATGAGCTATTTCAGTTATTTGTGGACATTGATCTATTTTCATTTCATTTCTTCAATTTTTATGACTGTTATGTGTTACCTTTGGCTAGTGCCTTCTTTCTTACCTATTCTTTTTCTGCTTAAGCTTTCCAGCTAGCCAGAGTAGCAGGGGCAGCAGGAGCCACGCAGTCCAGCCAGAGCCCAGCAGGGGCAAAACAAAGGTAGCGGGAGCCACGCAGGGCTGACGTAGGCCCAGTCAGGGTAGCGCAAGGACAGTGTAAGCTCTTGAGGTGTGATGCAGACCCTTACTGAGTAGCGTAGAGGCCAATGAAAGCTATTCAAGCTGACGTAGAGGAATTTCGAGTAGCGTATTATTGCCGTTTTTATTTCTCTGTTGAGTGAACCAGTTTTGGTACCCAGGATTGTTGTACTTAGAAACTGTATAATAATGAAAACCCTCCAGAGCTAGCTGCACTGGATTTCCTTCATTGGGTTTTTTCCAAGGACAGCTATCCAGAAAATCCGTGTGTCACTTTGTCTATGAGCATGTTATTCAGTATTTGATCTATATGCCTAGGTTGCTAGTTGTATTTACTATTTACTTCGCTAATTTATTGAATATTTCATAAATTAACTTGTAACTTAATTCAAGTAGGAGAATTAAATCAAGATACTGTATTAGGGTTTCTTAGATTAAGAAATTTTCACATTCCCTAGTTCTAGCCCCATTAGGTCATCTAAGGCAACAATTTCCCATGAATCTAGCTAGAGGAAAACTTCTATCTCCTAGAGGCAGTTGTGTTGCTGAGTGCCCTCACTCTCCTCAGAACTTGGGCCAAATCCGATGGTGGAATCTCTGGATACCTCAAGCCCTAGCTCTAGGATCAAATTTTTCCTAGGTGTTCCCAAGGATAGAACCTAGTAGGATCAATTTGACCTATCGAAGTAAAAACTCATGTCTAATCCTTTTCCATCACCTTGTCTAGGATAGGAACATCATTGGTTGCTAAATTCCATCCCCGAACCTGGGTTGGGTCCACTTGGCCCCGTGTGGTCCCATTTGGTGTTAAAGGTCTTTCATCAAGGATCATTTGGGAATCCAAGTTCCCAAAGGATTTTAGGGATTGAGAAATTCCTTCATAAGTCTTATTCTTCTCCTTCAACCCTTCGATCCCGCTCCTCTCTCCATAGAAGATAAATTCCCTTGCTTAAAAGGAAAGAAAGTCCAACTCTTTATTTTATCTTAGGGAAGGGTTTCGAGGGTCACTTCCCACCTATTCATTGACCTATACTCTATAAGTGACTTCCTAAACTATTGGGACTCCACCCATCGATGAAATTCTGTGAAGATCAAGGACCCTTAGCTGTGATGATAATGGGATAAGCCTCCATAATTTCCCTTGTCCTAGTAGTTGCCCTCTTAGGAACCCCTTTTAGGTCCATGACTAGTTTGATTGGTAACAAGTTGTTCACAATTCCATTTGTGAACAACTCTTTTGTATGCCCACTTTTGCCATACTATGGCTCCAAGATGAGAAGTCCAGGGCTATGGAGGTTGCCCTTCTTCTCACTGAATCAATCCTCTACAATATAGTGAACTAGGGCTAGTTGGTTGGCCCACTTGACTGTTACTTTAGTCCTTTAAATTCTACACATCCTTAGGCCCTATATGCCTGCCCTTCTACCAATTTTGTTGTCCTTCACTAGAACAAGAGTCAGGGCTCTTCTTTGACAGTAACCTAACATCACTCCAACTGTACTTGGACTACCATCAATCTACCCAACCACAGTCAATTATTTTTACTGATCTAGGGCCCACAATATTGTCTTCATCCAAGGCTCTTCAAATTTTCCACCTAACAATGGTTTGAGTCCTCTCAAGATCGTTGTTCTTGTGTATCAACAATTTGATCTTTGTTTTCCAATCTATGAACAAATATGAACTACTCCTCTTATCATACTTCTAACAATCTGTAGATGACTGAACTAAGGTCATAAATCAGCCACTAATAGTCCATTTACTAATATTTTATAGGTTTCTTGAGATCTTTGTCTAAAGCTCTATGGAAAGTCCACCAAAATCAACTCCTATGTAGGTCAATCCATTCTTCATATGGCACATTTCTTCTGCATGCTCAATATTCTACTCAGGTTCCACCCTACTTTGGATCTATTGTCTCCACACATACTAAATTTGCAAACCATATTCCAAATCTGTGGTCTTTATTTCATAAATAAACCTCGCTCTAAGGGTCACAACCCGTCTTCTTCTACGCAAATTTGTCATAGTGTTAAGGGCATACCTTAACTAAACATGCTAGGAAACTGTCCTAACTAGGGCATTATATTTATGTACTTCTAATTGTTGTAGAACAAACCTTATCCACACATAAAAAAACATGACTCCTGCCTCCATAAGAGACATGACCTAGCTCATATGGATCCATAGATTCTGGGCATTTCTTTGACTAAATCTTGACATGAACTTCATATCTCAATGTCGACCCTCAAACTAGGGTTAACTCAGTCAATATTATGCTTGTGTCGTGATCCAGGTGGATATTGGTGGTCACCCGCCTATTCCTCTTGGGGCCCAACCATTGCCTCTTTCAGTTTTTCAGTTTTGGCACAACTTACTATTTTTAGTAGTTTTTTCGGGTCCTGAACTTTCGGAGCCATTTTCAGGCCATAAACGATGTTTTTTGGGAAAACAAAGAGCAACATGGGTCCATGGACCGATGTTTCTTGTTCAAAATTTGTATTCCTCGGATATATATTTCTAACGAGGTATGGTACGCGTCAAACAGAGATCGTATGCCAAATTTATGCCCCTAGGAAGTTGAAACACCAATTTACCCAAACGGGGCCCATAGTTTTGGCGCTTCATCTCCTATGGTTAGGGTTTTGGCTATTTAGGATTTCCCATTGTTTCTAAATAATAAATAGGCCCTTGAGCCTCACTGTAACTCAGTTCAGAGGCCTGTAGCCGCCACATATCTTCTCAGAGATAGCTACCAGCGCCCTAGCTAGTTTTATTTCCATTCTGTCTATAAGCAAATTTCAGTTCTTTGATATTAATGAAATGAAGTGTTATTTCAAATACATATTTGTATTTATGGTTATGTGTTTATTCCGTTGTGTTCCTACATAAATCTGTATCAGTGGTATCAGAGCGGTCTACTTTTTCTCGATCCTTCTTTGCATGTCCCCAACAAGGTCGGGGTATAAGGAGTTAGGGCTCGATCTGGTGGAACCTTTGCAAGATCAGCCTCGCAAACCCCGATGGACACCCATGGGGGACGAAAAGAAAGATGAGGGAGCAAGAGATCCTATCAAAATATTGCTCGAGGAGGCCCTCTAAAAACAAAGGAACGCGATGATGGATAACTTTTTCCAGATCCTTCAATGGCTGCCCACCGGCGGCGCATCTGCATCCAGCAGTCACTTTGGAGGTACGAATCCTTTTAAGGTACAAGTAAATTTTGAAATTCCCATATTTGAGGGTAAAATAGATGCAGATGTCGTAGATAGATGGTTGAATCTATTAGAAGGATATTTCTCAGTTCATGACTTTTCCGACAGGGAGAAGATTATTTTTGCACTCCTCAAAGCTGCCCCCCATGTCAAGGACTGGTGGGAAAACCACTATGAGAAAAAGGACGAGACAGAACCCTCTCTTTTCTCGGCCGTACCCACTTGGAATTCTTTCTGAGACGCCATCAAGGAACAATACTATCCTGTGGGGAGCTATGAGCATAAGTATATATAATGGACCACGCTGCGACAAAAAAGAGATCAGGATGTGCATGAGCTGATGAACCTGTTCCATACCCTGCGCACCAAGTTGGGTATCAAAGATTCATAGAAAAATCTGGTTCTAAAGTATTACAGTTGTCTGCACAGATACATTCAGGAGGAAATGGAGTTCCTTGACATCTCCTCGCTTTGTACGACATACCAGTATGCTGCCAAGATTGAGCATAAATTCAAACAGAAGAAGCGAGACTTTGGATCTATGAATCAAAAGCAAGGGAAAGGTGCTCCCAAACCGCAGAAAAAAGGATACAGCCAAGGAATCATGACTCAAGACAACCTGTCAAAGCCACAAGCAAAGAAAAACACCACAAAGCCAAAGAAGTACACAGGAAAGTGGTGTGAGTTCCATAAGAGCTCCACTCACAACACAAGTGAGTGTCGGGCCAAGCAGTCGCTGGTGGCCAAGAGGCGGGCTTCTGATTCAGATGCATGCTATGACTCTAAATTAGAACCTGACAAGGGGAATGATAAAGGGAAACGGATTATTGATGCGGAGCCCAATGCCACTGTTGCCACTACAAAGATCCAGAAGGAGGAACCAGAAGATCTAGAGGAGGAGGAACTTCTCTTCCACTCCCAGATGTGGGTAAAGGGCTCTCTAGTACAGTTCATTGTCGATAATGGGAGCCAAAAGAACCTCATTTCAGCAGACGCCATGAAGCGGTTGGGCTTGCCGACCATAGCTCACACACATCCATACACCATCAGGTGGCTTCACCAAGGACGAGATCTACGCGTCACCCAGTAGTGTCACCTTCCCTATAGCATCAAGCCCTTCACGGATGAGGTATTATGTGACGTTGCTCCTATTGATGTTTTTGATGTATTATTAGGACAACCATACTTGTGGAAGCATCATGCTATGTATGATTCTCGGCCTCGTGTTGTAATTGTTACTTTGGGAAATAAGTTGTACAGGATACCAAAGGTACCACCTCCTGCCGCTATCTCTTTGGTTACTGCAAAAAAATGCAGTAAGCTCATTTCCCAAACCAGGAAATTCGTTTTCATGATGATCCGCCCCCAGGGAAAGATGAAGACTGTGGCCACGACCTCCAAACAGGGCTCCTCTGCACGACAACAACAAATGGATAAGGTTGTGGAGGAGTATGGGGACATCTTCACCTCACCCACAGGGGTTCCTCTGCACTGTCAGGTCAAGCACCCGATTGATCTGTCCCCAGGTGCGCTATTACCCAATGGACCGATATATCGGTGCTCTATTCTAGAGAATGATGAAATCAGGAGGCAGATTTAGGAGCTGCTGCAGAAAGGTCACATCCGACCAAGTTCATCACCTTGTGGGAGCCCGATTGTGTTGGTACAGAAGAAGGATGGGATGTGGAGACTCTGTATTGAATATCAGGTGTTGAACAAGATCACTGTCTGGAATAGGTACCCAATCCCATGGATTGATGACCTTCTGGACCAACTCAAAGGTGCAAAATATTTCAGCAAGATTGACTTGAAGTCGGGGTATCACCAGGTACCAATTGAACCCGATGATGTGTGGAAGACTACCTTCAAAGCCAAGGAAGGCCTTTTCGAATGGCTGGTCATGCCTTTCAGGTTGACGAATGCTCCCGCAACCTTCATGAGGATGATGGACGACATCTTGTGGCCATTCACCAACTCATTTGTAGTGGTGTACTTGGATGGCATTTTGATCTTCAGCCAGACTTGGGAAGAGCACCTTCACCACATCTAACAAGTTATCCAAACACTGCGGCAACACAAGTTGTGCGCCAATTTGGAGAAGTGCACTTTTGGCATGACCCAGGTTCAATATCTGGGATACATTATTCATGAAAGGGGGGTGCATGTGGATCCAGCCAAGATCCAAGTCATTCGGGATTGGCCAGCGCCAACGAATATAACAGAGCTTTGCAGATTTCTAGGTCTTGCTAATTTCTACCGGAAGTTCGTGTTGGGATTCTCTCATATCACTTGGCCCTTGAGTCAAGTCTCCAAGGGAGGAGTGAGAGAAGAATTCTTTTGGTCGGAACCTCAACAAAAGGCGTTCATAGAATTGAAAAATCGCCTCTATTCTACCCCAGTTCTCACTTTACCAAACTTGAAACAACCATTTGAGATCGAGACAGATGCCTCTGACTATGCTATTGGGGAAGTTCTTACTCAACAGGGACATCCAGTGGCATATCACAGTGAGACATTGTCTGACACAGTTCGCAAGTATCCTACTTATGACAAAGAGATGTATTCTATTGTGCAAGCTTTTCGACAATGGAAGCATTACATTTTGGGGAAGGAAACAATCATCCACACAGACCACCGGCCCCTGCAGTTCATACAGGCACAAGGGAAGTTGCAGAATGATCGCCATCAGAAGTGGTCCACATATATGCAACAGTTTCATTTGAACATCAAGTACAAGAAGGGTAGCACCAATCATGTTGGAGACTACCTCAGCCGACCACCGATCGTGGCGCTCACCACCATGCTCAACTCTTGTGGGCACGAGACTTATGATTGGCCGCTTCTCTATGAGAGTGACCTAGAATTCGGCCACACTTACAAGGCACTCTTGGGGGGTACGCAAGTTCCAAATTTTCACCTCCAAGATGCACTTTTATTTCACATGGGACAAATTTGTGTTCCTTCAAGTGAGCGTGCCAAGATGATATGGGAAGCACACTACATTCGAGTTGATGGGCATTTCGGGGTTGAGAGAATAGTAGCAATCCTGCAGAAGTATTTCTATTGGCCGAACCTTCGAAAGGATGTCGAGAAGCACATCAGATCATGCACTGCTTGTTCCATTGCCAAACCGACCATCAAGAAGCAAGGCCTATATACTCCTCTACCTACCCCTAGTCGACCTTGGGAATCCATCTCCATGGATTACATGTCAGTCCTGCCTTCTACTAAGCAGGGAAATGATTGTGTTTTCGTGGTCGTCGACAGATTCTCGAAGATGGCCATTATGGCGGCCTGCAAGAAGAACATCACAGCAGAAGCCACTGCTAAACTCTTCTTTGAACGAGTGTGGGTGCACTTTGGGATCCCACAGTCTATCATATCAAATCAGGATAGCAGGTTCCTCAGCACATTTTGGTCCAGCCTCTGGTCAATGTGGGATACCAAGCTCACCAAGTCCACAGCTTTCCATCCCCAAACAGATGGCCAGACAGAGGTTATCAACAGAATGATTGTACACATTCTACGCATGTACAATTCAAAGCATCCACGCATGTGGGACGAGAGTCTCCCCTATGTACAACATAGTTATAATCGGGCTCTCCACATTTCAATTAGCCATAGCCCCTTTCAGGTGGGCTTCGGATTCTAGCCACTATGTCCCATTGACGTAGCCATGCCATTTGCAACTGCTCAGGCCGATTCAGCTCATGACCAGTCTAAATTTGAAAAAGAAAGTAGCTTCATCGAGCACATTCAACACATCTGCCAACAGGTTCATGATATATTGGACAGAGCCAATACCAAGTACCATGATCAACACCGGGTGCCACACAACTTCCAGGTGGGCGACAAAGTATGGCTACATTTGCAGAAGGAGCACCTCACTAGACCCCACCGCAAGCTTCACCCTCTCCGATACGGGCTATACACCATCACCAAGGCTATAGGGAACAATGCTTTCGAGCTCAGTATTCCACCATTCCTTGGTCTGCACCCAGTCTTCAATGTGGATCGCCTTCGTCCTTACTTCCCACCTCTACTAGACACCTCGGACATTGCAGAACAACTCACACCAACATAGTTAAACCTAGACTGCATGGAACAGAACACCACAGATTGTATCATGGACATGCAAATCAATAACACTTGCCAACAGAAGATCCAACTGTATCGGGTTGTCAAAGCTGGCCAACTCTTGCACCAAGGAAAGTGGTTCACCAGGGACCAAGTTCAACAAAAATTTCCTCATCTCATGGAGGAACTTAACGCAATGGGGACCATTGCTTCCTAAGGGGGGAGGAATGATCCAGGTGGATATTGGTTGTCACCCACCTATTCCTCTTGGGGCCCCACCATTGTCTCTTTCAGTTTTTCAGTTTCGGCATAACTTACTATTTTTAGTAGTTTTTTGGGTCCTGAACTTCCAGAGCCGTTCTGAGGCCCTAAACGACATTTTTTGGGAAAACAGAGAGCAACATGGGTCCATGGATTGATGTTGCTCATTCAAAATTTGTATTCCTTGGATAGATCTTTCTAACGAGGTATGGTACATGTCAAACAGAGATCGTATGCCAAAGTTAGACCCCTGGGAAGTTGAAACACCAATTTACCCAAACGGGGCCCATAGTTTTGGTGCTTCATCTCCTAGGGTTAGGGTTTTGGCTGTTTATGATTTCCCATTGTTTCTAAATAATAAATAGGCCCTCGAGCCTCATTGTAACTCAGTTCAGAGGCTTGTAGCCGCCACATCTCTTCTCAGAGATAGCTACCAGTGCCCTAGCTAGTTTTATTTCCATTCTGTCTGTAAGCAAATTTCAGTTCTTGGATATTAATGAAATGAAGTGTTATTTCTGTTGCATCTCTATATTTATGGTTATGTTTTTATTCTGCTGCATTCCTGCATAAATACGGATCATGTCGACTTCTGTTATGGCTTTAAATTACAGTGCAAGCCCTCCTCCATTTATGTTGGTCTTTATCACAGACCTTGCGACCTACTAACCACCACAAGGCAAGATGGTATCAACCTGTTAGAGTCCCGTGATTTGGCCGATTGGTGAGCCAAATGACGATGTAACATCAAACCAAGCTTTGGAGCCCAAGGACCTAGCCTTCCCGGACTCAGAGAGGGCTCTCTCTATATGTGTAAAAGATGTCGGTGTGTTTGCTTGT
Organism: Pinus albicaulis; assembly: GCA_034641835.2. Taxonomy (NCBI): domain Eukaryota; kingdom Viridiplantae; phylum Streptophyta; class Pinopsida; order Pinales; family Pinaceae; genus Pinus; species Pinus albicaulis. The sequence goes on along the minus strand of CM076572.1, from coordinate 1,253,833,130 downwards.
GGTGTTCTGATATTAGGCTAGTTATGAAGTATGTTTTTTGTTTTTTGTTTTTAAGTTTGTGAGGGATAAAACTGATCAAAGATATAACAATGGATAACAAGAAGTTAAATCAACTGGGCTATGGGGTCAAACAGGTCAAGGAAAGCTATCAGATGATGATGTAAGGCTGTTGTAGGGCCGATTTGATGCAAGGTAGAAAGGATCTTTGGGAAAAATGGAGTAAATGGACATCAAGTTTGTGAAAGACAAGGGATTTCGAATGTAACTAGTTAATAGCAGACATAAACATGTTATAGCAAGCCATTAATCATGCTAAATGTAACTATGAGCTAATTAATACATATAAATCAAACATTCCAGCCATGCATAGAAGTATAAGACCTTCTAACTTCGGGAAATGGCTATCAGACTTTGGGGAAAACACATAAGACAGACTAACAACTCAAAATACTATGCCGGAACGCCTAAACATAGTCTTTAAGTTATTGGGCACTTTGACAAACAAGCTTTCATAGTTTTAGGCAAAGGGCTAGATCGGGACTAGGCCTCCTTGGTTCAACAAGATGATAAAATAATCAGTCAAAGAGATAGTTTCATGGACAGAACTATGGACAACTTATAGGTAAGCAGGGCACACCATACATCCTACTCAACATGCATAGAACTTATAAATAAAACTAGCAACAATACCTTAAGTTACTAAAGAGCAGTTTAAGAATTCTTTAGTATAACTAAGGAAGAAGAAAACATAAAGCTATGAAGATTCAGGAACTTTGAGGTGCCTCCATGGGCATATCTCAAACTTAATCTCTACTGATCTATAGCAGCAAGAAGCATGTATCATGAATGAAAACTAGAAGACAACAACAAAGCAAGAAACACTATACCATTCCACCATGTCATGGAATCCATCAACAATCCTTCATCATTCATCAAAAGCATCCAAGAGGCAGTCCAAAATCATAACACAAGTATGTTCTTCAAAGCTCATATGACTAATATATTGCTTCTTCTCTCAAGTTCAGCCTTCTTTTACAATGAAGCCTTGTGGAATAAATAGGCTCAAGTGAGGAAAACCTCATGGTGCAACTAGCGATCCCATTGGTCTAATCAAAATATCTAAACTTGTCCTTGAGGCTTTGCAAAGCCCAAGGCACAAAATATCCCATAAAATATCTAAAAAATGCTAAAAACGGAAATTATATTGACTTTGCATCATTTTCCAAGTGCAAAAATAGCTAAACGCACATTTGGAAAAAGCAGATTTTTGAGGTTCAAAAATTGCAAAAATACTTCAAATTTATATCAGAAAAAGGTCCCATGACTTGCTGGAGACAAATGGCAGCCTTCCTGGTGTCAAAATGAGGCTCATGATGGCTCGTTGGAAAGCTCTCTATGTCTACTTTCCGGTGCAACTGAAATCATCTCAATCTGATGCCTGAAAGTCCTCCAAAACTGTACCTGTGTGTAAAAAACCAGGAAATAGCAGACTGCTGATATGAGGGGCAGAATGTGCAAAAAGCGAGCATTTTTTCGCCAATTTGAGGGGGCGAAAGATCTCCAAATGCTCTGAAAATCGCTGGGGACCTGCTCATAGAATTATGACATCCACTGGTATCATCTTTCTCCCTTGACAAATCCTCAAACTGAAATGGCGCAATTATGAGTTTTCGACCAAAAACCCAAAAAATGCCAAAAACAAAAAGTTGTCGAAAAGGGCTCAAAATTGGCATACGTGACCCTCAGGGGTCCCTAGCAACATGCTCCGAAGCTGAGGCCAAAATGTCAAGAGCTGATGTGCTTTTCTCCTCTTTCCGTGCCGGGCGCTTCCCCTTTGCCTTTTTCAATTTCTCTTGGGATGCCTTTAGTTTGCGCCTGGCAAACTGATTCAACTTTTGAAAGTGATGAGTCCTCTTCCTTTGCAGCTCTAGATCTCTGTTCGCCCTCTCAAGCTTCATTTCCAAGTGCTTGTTAGCTCTTTCAAGCCATGCCTCTTTTTTTTCTTCAATTTCCTGCTCAAGGAGTGCAGTGAGAGGAAAGGCTTGGAGATGGGCTTGTTCTTCTGCTTTCTGCTTTTCCAAGGCTCTTTTAAGCCCTATGGTCCTAGGCCTCTTCCGCCTAGGCTGGTCTTCCTCTTCTTCCTCATCAAACTCACCAATGAGTTCTTCTATCCTTGCTTGCGCCTTAGCTGCCTCATTCTTATATTTGATCGCCCGTGCTTCATGAACAGCTGTGTGAACATTCATCTGTTTGTTTTGAATCTCTAAGAAGTGGTTGAAGTTCCTTGCCCTTTGAAGATCCTCCTCTAATGCCTCAATTTTTCCCTCTTTATGAATTAGGAGGTTTTCGAGAAGGCGGGCCTCATTATCACTGTCATCGCTTTGGATTGGGATGACAGCTAATTCGCCTCCATGCTTTGTAGTTTCTCCAACTTTGCTTTTCCCTTTGAAGGCCAATCTTGCGCTTTTCCTCCTTGGCATGCTAGTAGGTGTCCTTTTGGGCGATCTCCTTTTGCTAGGAACAACCTTTGTCACTGTTAGAGTGGCAGCCTTGGACCCTCTTTTCCTTGCTGTGCTGAGTTTTGTTCTTTTGGGAGGAGGAGAAACAACTGATTTACCTTTGACATCTTCCTGAACTTGCTGCTCTCCTTGAAGCTGCTGGATGTCTTCTTCTTGTTGTTCACTTGGCTGCCCCTGTTTGCCAACATTAGCTTGCTGTTCTTCATTAATGCCTTGTTCATTCGGTGCTTCAAACTTCTGCCCTTCTTCGCCAAAATCCAACTGCTGCTATGCTTGGATTTCCTGTTCAATTTGTGGCTCAAGAGGTGTCTCAATTTCCTTCCCAAGCTGCTGTTCCTGTCCTTCCATATCAAACTGATGTTCTTTACCTCGGACCTGCTGTCCTTCACCTTCTATTTGTTGCTATTCCTCATCATCTAACTGTTGTTGCTCATCCCTTTCCTCTTGCTGCTTTTTACTGCCCTCTCCTTCTTCCTGTTGACTTGACTGTCCTGTAGTCATTCTGAGCCTTCTAGGAGTAGGCCTACTGGACAAAGGTACCGGGCGAAGGACAGGCTGAGTGGGAGACACATGGGCAGGAGGAACAGTAGAGAAATCTGGATGGCTGATGAATAAATCCCATGGAACCTCTTTCTTCTCTAGCTGGTGTAGGAAGATAATCTTGATCAAAGAATGATGGAAAAGGGAAGGGATTTGCAGAGGTGGGGCCTTCTTCTGGACAGTAGATGCCATCTTCTCTATGCTCTTGAACAAAAAGTAAGGGAGGTTTAGTTGCCTGCTTCTAGTAAAATGCATCAATAATCGGACATGGTAGGCATAAACTCGATCAAACCTCCCTTCACAAGTGAGATATTTCATTATGACTTTCATAAGAGGAGCATAACTGTCAAGGAGATATGAAAAAGGGAAAATAGCAGTGAGAGCATCTCTATGCTCAGGCTTGATGAAAGGTTTGTAATCTTCTAAGTCAAGATGAGCCTGTTTGAACCATTTTTCGCCATTGTATGGAATCTTGGTGGCCTTGGACACATACCTTGGAGAAATCTTGAAATCAAGACATGCCACTTGGCAATGTTTTTCTTTGAATCTCAAGGCGCATAAGTGTGCTAATGGCGAAAAACTCTTGACTTCTTGTATTTTCTGGCAAAAATCTAGGCAACCTACTTCATGGAAGTTGAAAAGGATAGATGGATGAGCATTAACCTCTTCTGTAGAGATTGGCTCATATCTTTTATGCGGACCGCTCCTGCTGTCTTGCCTTGGAGGCATTTTGACCTAAATATGCTTTGGAAGGAAACAAACTGCCTCACTGTGTATAAACTGCCCTGCTTGGAGTCAAACTGTGTCAATTTACTGCTTTGACAGAGAAACAATGTGATTTGGATGTTTTGCAAAAAGTTTCTTATAATACACAACCTCTGCTCTCTTTAGAAAATGACCTTATATCTTGAATGTATCTCTTGTCCTTGTGAATTTTAAGAGGTCACTCAATACCTCTTAATCCTTGCCCATGGTAGACTTTGCAATCATTAAAATCTTGCCTTGTCTAAGTGTGCCAACATTCAACAAAATTGCATATGTGAAAACAACCCTTAGTGCAATTAAATAGTCACTGTCACAGTCCTGAGCAAAGATGACAGAGTTTGAAAGACTCCAAGAGTTTTTAGGCAGAAGCTATGTGAGTTTTCTCCTTTCAAAACAATCAATGGCCCCTTATAAATGTAACCCCTCGGCTTTGGCAGAAAGAGACTTTTACTCTATAAGCACATCCATTTATTAATATGAGCTGGAAAAACAAAAGGCAGTCAAGTGGCAAACACAGTGAATACTGTCCTTTCTCTGAAAAGTGTGAGCAACCTCCCCCTGTAGCTTTCAACCTATAAATTTCTATTTGATCAAGAACCATTTCTCCTACTATACTTCACTGTTCTCTATATATATGTCACTCCACCAAACAGGATCATACACATACAAATTTAACCTTCAGTGTGGGCATACATTCAAACTCACTGTTATGGAATAATGGTGACAGTCATTCAAACAAGCTCTATAGTTTTAATAAGGGTTGTAGCAGCTTATTTCTTCCCCATAATCCAAACTCCTGTTAAATATGTAAACCATGTTTCTTTGTAGAAAAATCCTCTGTCCTATGTGAATATCAACTTGTGTTGAAATAAGCTTGAAGAACAAAAACAGTCAAGTTAAAAAACTCAGGAGTAAACTGCCCTTTCTGTAGTTTATGGATTTAACCTCTGTCCTTTGATGCTGTGAAAGTATAGGATCCCTGGTCCTTTGATTAATTAAAGTGAAATCATACTTCTCTTAGTTTCAAAACCAATTATCTCCTGTAGGTGCTTTTAAATGACGCAGCCAGCATTTTATTACATCTTTACACCTCGAAACCTCACACAGCAAACACTATTTCTTCAGCTATGGTGACAAGGTTTTGAAAATTTTGAATGCAGAGTTGTGAAAATTTGTAGCAGTTTAACAGTGAATAAGCTCTCCTTGGATCAAAACATCAACACCCTCGTATGCATCTCACCAATATGTGCATATCAGTCAATTTGAATTTTGCCTTTAATTGTCTCAAATTAGGGTTCTGACCAAAACACCCCCACCTGGATAACACTGCTTTTTGCTAAAAATTGACTGTTTTTGAGGATAACTACTAGGTTTTGAAACACACAGAAGGAGTGGCCTGTTTGGATAAGCCTTCTGTTGGTGAATATGAGCTATCCCAAACTCAGAAAAACTTTATTCCTTTTGAACGTAAACATTCAACTTTACTTGTTTCAAACCTTATTTTTGGCTCCAAACATCATCAAACAGTCACAAAATTTAGGGGCAAAGTGTGCAAATACCTCAAGACACGAAGCACAACTCTTGTGGAGCGCCGGAGGTGGTTCTGGAGGTCCTTAGGCCTGCGCGTCACTGTTCAGAAAAAGAACGGCGCGCACAAAACAACCCGGGCGGCCTGTCGGGTCGGGGTCGGGCGCCGTGTACAGGCGCGTCGCGCAATTGTACAGTCACGTCGCGCCTACGTTGAAGGCCCGTTCAAAAATTCCGCCAGGCGCGTCGCGCAATTTTCCAGGCACATCGCGTGGCATTTAAACTGTGCAAACTTCTGCAATTTGACCCGAATCTCCTTGTTTCGATGCTAAGGGTAGCACAAAGCTTTGTTTGAAGTTTGAGAACGAAAAATTCACTTTTTGACTTCACTCTTATGTCATTTCAAAATCTTCAACGGTTACCTTTGTTGTAAATGAAAAATGAAATTTTCGGTTGGCTTTTGCAAGGTGTTCACAGCCCCTCTTACTTTTTTCAACAATACCCTCGGCGCATTTGCAACTTGGATTCACAAGCGACCGAACTCCAAATTTTGAAAAATAACTCAATAACCTTTATATCATCTCTTCCATTATGTTTAAAAATGCTGGTGATATTCCTCATGTAAAGTAACACCACTTTAACACTGTCAAGAAAACCCTTGAATACTGATTTGTTTCTGAAAGGACAGGGTTTGTTTTGTCAACCTGTTTTGACAGCCTTGGTCTTTAACAGCTTTTTCAACCTTTTCTCTTTTGCAGGTGCCCACATTTCTGAAATAATTTGGATTTGGTTATGTTTTTTTGATTTCAGGAAAGCGCCCCTTTTTTTCAAAATAATTCCCTGCATGTAGGTGTATCATCTATGATATATCTGTCCGTTGGAATAATGAAAAACTGTGTTTGTTTCAAATCATCTAAACAATGAAAGTCTATCAAAACCACTTCTTTGTCTATTCATAAACTGGTACACTTATTTACAATGTCCTTTTGGGAACAAAACTCGAATTGCCTCCCATCATTTGTGATGTATGTCTGAAAGGAGAAAATTATGGACCAGGAGGAACCGGTCCCTTTGAAACACAGTTATCATTTGCTTTGACCAGTGCATTGATCTTTTTGTAATAGAACCACTCCAAAGCTCAACTCTGTCCACTGTTTTACCTTCTTGGTGATATTTTAAAGAAAAAACCACTCAAGATCTGTTGAAGAGCTTTGAAAGCTATTTTGTCATTTTAAAAGGAGGTGGTCTGTCTTCTTCCAACTTGTTTGATAATTTCTGCTTCCAGGTGATTTATAAGATTCTCTTTGGATTGCAAGTGCCATATTTGGTTGTGTCCATTCATACTATATTTCTCTGTCTACTTAAAAGGAGCTCCTTTAGACTTCTTGGCATGTGACAGTGAGGCGACCCCCTCTCCTAAGGAAACTGCCCTTTTTTGTATCAATGGCCTGTATATTCAAATTGTCTCCTGTCCACCATAAGGTATAGTTTGACAGACATTTTCCTATGGGTAGGAAAACCAATACTTTTTGAAACATAAACACCATCTGTCACCTGTGAAAAGAATTTTTCTTTCTTTCTTTGTCTTTTTTCCACTGCACCTTTTGACCAATCAGTTTTAACATCATTCAATGCCTTGGCCATCTGCTCATAAAAGAAGGAGGCCCTTCACTTGGTAGAGTATCTGAAGATTGTTTGATAAGCCTACCTGACAAGGGTTTTTCTTGGATATGAAGGTAAGCAAGCAAACTTGAAAACATTAATACTTTTACCTCTGCCTGTGATCACTACTGTACTTCAAAAAAACCCTAGTCAGGGTGTCACTGTCTCACTGTACTGCTTTTTGCTGAGGGAGACTGAAATTCACCATTTGCCTTGGTCAACTTATGACAAAATATTTGAAAGATAGTTTCTGTGACTATGGAGGTCAACACACTTTGAAAAACAACACCTTTTCTTCTGCCTGTGTAATGACATGATTTGTCAACATCTCTTCAATTTGGTCTAGTGGAAAAGCAGGATGCTTGTGATCAAAATTGTTTTTACTAATGATATGCCTCTCTAAAGTTTAACAATTCACATGATTTGCACACTTCAAATGACTTCCTTTACAAAACTCAAACTCTGTTTTCTCTTTAACTTGCATACTTCAGGCTGTAGCCCTGCTATGATCATCACTTTCACTCAGAGACTTAGAGTCATTGTTTCACTGTTTAGTAAAAAGAAAACCTTGGACTTTTGCAGTCTTTAAAGTCAATATTGGCCAGCGCCCTCTGCTTGTAGATGAAGGAGGCGCCCTAACCCTCTGCTTGTAAATGAAGGAGGTTCTTGGCCATGACAATTTACTAGTTTGCTGTGACAGTTGTGTCTTTCTCTTACTGTGATTTTCATGCTGGAAGGAAAACTGCAAGGTCTTGATGAGTGACTCTCTATTTTGCAAATATATTTCAGGCTCATGTTACATTTAGAAGCAGCTATTCTTCTAACTGTAGATTCAAGCATTTACTCGTGAGATGAAGTTATATTTCCTGTCCTTGTAGAATCCATAAAACATTGTAAAACACCTAATAATCAGCTTGAGACTGGGGTCTATGCAGTGCTGAGACCTAGGGGTATAAATGGCGCGACTTAGAGCTGTTATCAACTTGATTTGCAGAATGGGAGGTCAGTCATGGTTGGTCTGTAGCAGATGGAGGCTTTTTGGCTTTTTGATGATTGCCAAGGGTAAAATGTCTTAAAGCGCCACTTCCTAACATAGGGGAGACTTTTGAAACAGACTTGGATTTTTCTTTTAAAGCTGATGGGCAAACCAATAGGGCTGAAGCTAGATAGGATAGTGATAATGAGGTCTTGATTTTGACATGGGTGGACTGAAAATTAGAAGGGCGAAAAAAGTTTTAGGAGGGTTTTCTAGATGACAAATGGACATAAGGAAATCAGCTTCTAGAAAACTCAGCTATAGATATAGTCATCACTAACATGTAAAAAATACTGATGGCTAATAGTGGCCCCATTTGGGGAGGGCAGCTCCTCGTCAGGAGGTGTCCAGAATTCAGATCTTTGGCTTATGAAGACCAGTGCCTTATCCATTTGCGCAAAATTTACCCTTCTTTTGATGTTATTTCTGAAAAGTGACAGCATGGTTAACATCAATGATACTTCTACCTACCCCACTATCTTTCCTAACATTTTTTCTTCTCTTTGGCGCATTTGAACTAGCAGCCTTTTGACAATGCATATTTTTCTTTTTGCAAAATGAACCTATCTGTTTCTACTCTTATATCTGCCGGGAGTTCAGATTAAACTGATGAACTCCTTCATTACTCTACCTATGCTAGATCAACTGTCAAGATTAAGCAGTTTGACAGGATTTCATTCTCTAATCTACAACATGAAATTTAAAATGATCAAATCAGGATTAGGCAGTCTGATTTGTCATGCATTTGCGGCATAAAGACAAGCTGCACACAAATGTTATTTTGCAATAAAGGAAACTAGACAAGCGGGCTAAGATGTACAATGTGTTTTTCATCCCTCGCTTCTCTCTTTGGTTCTGTTTTAGGCATGTGGAACCAGAATCTCTCCCTAATCTAAGCTCTGTGATAAGTCAATCTTACACAATGTTGACTATCTTGGCACTCACTAACTTATCAGCAAATAAATTTAAACATGCTCAGCTATGATTAGGCTAGATACCTGAACAAGACATTGAAGCACTAGTAGTGGCATTTAGACTTGCTCGCTTTCTGAAATACTATTTTTTGGAACATGGGGCCTTTGTCCTATCTTCACTTGCCCTCTTTTCTGTTTTTACTGTTTTTTTACTTTCCTATCTTTTACAGTTTTTGACTTTTCTATTTTTTTCAATATCTCAAACAATGGTATGTACAATGAATGAAAGTGTTCCAAACTCAAAAATCTTGGAAATGACGGAATTTAAGCATCTTATCCTCGTAAGGATCTCCTCTCAACCTTGGCCCACTTAACTCTTGAAAAGAAAAATTTGGGAAATTCTCTCTCTCTAACATGACATAGGGATTCATGCAAGAATCTCTGAACAGCCCAGTATCTTCCCTTTGTACCTCTCTGAATATCTGATTTCCACTCCTTTCCTTACTGTATTCTTTCCTCAAGTAATGCATGTATTCTTGGTCATTCTTAAAATAGATAATGACATCATCAAGGTATGCAAAAATGCAGAAATTTAAAACTGGGAACATGGCCTTCATGAACAGATTTATGATATTAGGTGGTTTTGCAATTTTGAACTTGAAATCTGATCTACCTCCCGCAAACTTGAAAAAATCTTTAAGCTGTCTACTTTGCAAGGGAATCTTATGATCATGACCTGAAACATCATCTTGCGAAAATACATGATTAAAAGCACTTTTATTTGGTAAATCATGGTCTTGGGTAGAAAAAACATAATTTCTGTTATAGGGATATGCAGTATTATTTCTAAAATCAAAGCAGACTCTATGGCCATCTGTTTTATCCCTGATTATTTTAGTTTGTTTCAGATTGTTGTGTTTTCTCTTGTCAAAGCTGTTCTTTGAGGGGAAGGTATTGACACAGTAGTTTCCCTTGCTTTTTATGTAGAAATTGGTATTCTGCATGAGATTTCTGATTTTAGCATTTCTAAGTTCTTCATGAAAAGATAGAATATGGGCCAATTTCAGTAGTTCAGGTATGCTGGGATTGCAACTGTCATCCTTGCTCATAAGAAGTTTATCTGGCATTTTCTCAAGATTTTGAGTTGCTGAGGCTATAGTTAAAGCTTTATTTGCAGTAGGATGGTCACATGATGGTAAATTTTTGAGATATGGTAGAAACATTAAACTCCCTTGCTCCCGGGTTCCAAACAGGTTTATGATGTGTAGGTCTTCTAAAGCCTTTACCCTGAAAAAAATTTCCACAAGTTACTGTTGGTGTTTGACTAAAGCTAGAGCAATTTGCTTGATAGTACATAAGGGTTTGCGCTTCTTGCTCTAATCCTACTTCGGAAAGGGAAAACTTACTTTCCTCAAGACACAGTTGCTCATGATCATGGTAGTTTTGAGTGTCTAGTTCATTATAAGGCACCAGGGACAGCTGATGTGGTGGATTTAAGTCTACATCAGTTTCCTATGACTCTTCCTCCATGTTTTCATCAATATGCATAATGAAAGAGTTCAGGTCAGAACGCAAGGAACACATTGGAATGTTGTCTGGCCTATCTTGACTGCTAATCATATATTTCATGTGTGATTCACGGTAGAGTATTCTGGTCTAGCCAAACACAGGAATGGTGGCATATGACATGTCCAGTTGGATATTCCCTTGGAGTTTGGCCCCCCAAGATTTGGATAGAAGCATCCCGTACTTGGGAGGAATGTTTGCCACTACTATATCCATGATTAGATGTTTCGCAGGTATTTGGGCCAGACTAAAACAAAGGTCTTTGATCAAACCCAGGCATTGGACTCTACTTGAATCAAATGAATACAAGTCTTTGTATGGTCTTGTGATTTCCAAGCCTAATCTTTCCATTACTACCTTCGGCATAAGATTATGCGAGGCGCCGGAGTCTAGCATGGCATTGTGGAGGATTTGGTCGTGGATGTTTAGGCTAATGTAAAAGGGAAGAGTATTTCTTTCTTGGAATTTTCCCTCTATCTTTGGACCAAACAAAACTTCAGGAGTGTCATCAGCCAGATTAACAGTGTTTGCATCATTCTCTAGATTTAATACTTTTAGTACTTGGGATTTATAAGAGTTTTGGGCAATGAGCTCAGTAAGAGGCATGGTGATCTTGATCTTGGCGATTTCGTCTTCAAAGCTAAAAGGCAACTGAAGTTTAGATATGTTTGTTTCAGCTTTTTCAGCCACGACCCTTCCTATGTTCTGAATTTGTTGACCTTGTTTCGGGATTTTGTTGGCCATAGTTGCTTCGGTGACCTTAGTAGAAGTACCAGGAATATCCGAGAGAGGTCTAGCTTGGGTAACTTTAGCTTTGTTTTGGTCGGTTTTCTCAACCTTAATTTTATCAACGCTTGATGCTTTCTTGAGGATGGTATCAGGGGCTTTAGCAGTATCTGAGTTACCTTTTCTGGAACTATCTTGGTTTCTTTTTCTTCTAAGGTCATACTGCCTGTGAGCTTCTATAATGGCATTCTGAAAATCTATGGCAGGGTCGTCAAGGTATTCATAGTTGGTCTCATCCTGATTAGGAGAAAAGAACGCTTGTTCTTCTTCTGTGAGGTACACCTCACCCTCATTATCAGATCCTATGAGGTTTAAATGATGTTCATCAATAGGTTCTGAATCCCTGTCATCCTCTTCCACATAGTTTTCATTGAATGGTGGCCTAATTTGTTGGTCATTTTCCCTTGGTCTGTTTTGGGGCTGCTCCCTCCTAAAGTTTTGGTTTCGGTTTTTGTTTGGAGGGTTTGGCTGGTTGTCCCTAATAGGAGCCTTTTCATTTATCTTTTCCCACATTTTGGCCATGGATTTGACTAAGTCATCTATTCTAGGATCTAGGGAAGGCGATGATGTGGGGACCTCGTCTTTATATGTGACCTTTCTTTCTGATCTAGTCATAGCTCTTTTTTTCCGCTAAGTTGGCATCTGCTTTTATGGCTATTTGTTGCATTTCCTCTAAGGTAGGGGTATCCTTGTCTCTCAGATGGTATGTCATGTCCGGATCGAAACCCTCGGGGAATTTTTCCAAGGCTAAACCAAGTGGGGGTTTGAAATGAGGTGGGAGGGAGTTATATACACTGTTGAACCTAGTACAGTAAGCTTGGACACTTTCCCCATTTTCCCGTTTTAGGTTGTTATATTCTGACAGAATTTGAATGGGGTTTCTTCGGATTTCCCACCTATTTCTGAAGACTTTATGTAGTTCTGGGATATCATGGATACTTTTTGGAGTTAAGCTTTTGAACCATGTTTTGGGTTCACCACCAAGACTTTGGGCGAATATTCTCATTCTGACGGTCTCATCTTGTACCTCCAGGTATTCATAAGCATCAGTCATCCTACTTATATGCTGTTGAGGTGTAGCGGTGTCTTCTCCAGTAAAGTGTGGGATTTTTTCTTGATATTTGTTTGGGAGAGGAGCTAAAGGCGGTGGCAACACCAAAGGTGCGTACCAGGCTGCCATGACTGGAGCTAATGGATGATGTACAAGATGAGGACTAGTAGGCTGAGATGAAATGGTTTGAACAGTGGTGGTTTGACCAGGTGTGGCAGATGAACTTGGACTAGTGACCTGGTTTTGGGCAGATCTGGGATGATAGGAGCCAAACTGATAGAGAAGCTGGAAATTAGGAGGAGTGGTAGGTGAAGCTTCTCTACTAGGACTCTATGGTGGGTTTAAGGGTTCAAGATCGTCAAAGTTTATCCTACTATATGATTTGCTTCTGGGAAGAGTTTGTGATGACTCTAATTCAAAAGGTGAATCTGGTAAGATAGTGAGATGTTTAGGTACAGATCTTGTTTTACGAATGGATCTACTAGTATCTAGATGATCAGTTTCGGAAGCTTGCCACAGAATCTTCTCTGGGTCATCTACTATGATAGAAGGGTTTGGGTCTGGATGGGATCTGATGTTAATTCTTTGCGAAGCCAGATTTTGGATCCAGAGTTTAGAGAGAATGGTATTAGTGAATGTTCTGGATGAATGATCTCTCTAAAGTTCTACTAAGGTGAAGGATGGTCAAAATAAAAGGGATGGATTAGTGGAGTCGCCAGGTGGAACTGGGTTGTTTTTGTGAAGATAGCTATGGTCCACCACCGGTAACTAATCTGGAAATGTTTTTGGATTTTCTGAGTTTTATGTGCAGCCTATGGTTTGTTAAAGTATCCTAGACTTGTTTCAACACTTTGCTAGGGTGATGAGAACAAAAAGAGTTTACTCTAAAAATGGGTCTATGGACTGCTTGCTTGTTTAAGTATCTAACAGACCAAAGAGTCTATAAGAGTTTGCTAGACTATTATGCACTCAGTGTCCCACCATCTCCCGCTATGTTAGTGAGCGATGGGATAGGTCTATCGGATAGTAACCTAGAGTTTGGTAAAATAGTAAGGGCTACTAGAGGTTAGTGGAGTCGCCGGGTGGATTATCAGCTTGTCGTGAGATATACTTGTATGGTCCACCACCAATGTTGACAAAAACCAATCTAAGGGAGTATTTTGGGGTTTTTTGAGTTTTATGTGCCTACAAGGTTTAGAAGAGTTTTCTATAACTCACTCATCATTTTGCTAAGATGGTGAAAGAGCTATTTCTACCCTTCAGACAATATCTAAATTTACTAAGCTTGATTGAGACTTCAAGAGTTACTAAGGTGTACTTAGGTTGTCACTAACTCAGAAGGTCCTACTGTGAGTGTCACTATGTTAGTGAGCAGTGGGATAAGTCAATCAGATAGTATTCTTTTAAGGTTTCTTAAGGTCTAGGGAATCTAAGTTTGTTTGAACACTCAGGGTCCCACCGTGATCGCCATTATGTTAGAGTGCGGTGGGATAAGTCAGCCAGCTAATATTCTCAAAAGTCTCTAAAGATTAGGGAAACTAAGTTTGTTTAATACTCAGAGTCCCACCGTGATCGCCATTATGTTAGAGTCTCGTGATTTGGCCGATTGGTGAGCCAAATGATGATGTAACATCAAACCAAGATTTGGAGCCCAAGGACCTAGCCTTCCCGGACTCAGAGAGGGCTCTCTCTATATGTGTAAAAGATGTCAGTGTGTTTGCTTGTGGTGTTCTGATATTAGGCTAGTTATGAAGTATGTTTTTAGTTTTTTGTTTTTAAGTTTGTGAGGGATAAAACTGATCAAAGATATAACAATGGATAACAAGAAGTTAAATAAACTGGGCTATGGGGTCAAACAGGTCAAGGAAAGCTATCAGATGATGATGTAAGGCTATTGTAGGGCCGATTTGATGCAAGGTAGAAAGGATCTTTGGGCAAAATGGAGTAAATGGACATCAAGTTTGTGAAAGACAAGGGATTTCGAATGTAACTAGTTAATAGCAGACATAAACATGTTATAGCAAGCCATTAATCATGCTAAATGTAACTATGAGCTAATTAATACATAGAAATCAAACATTCCAGCCATGCATAGAAGTATAAGACCTTCTAACTTCGGGAAATGGCTATCAGACTTTGGGGAAAACACATAAGACAGACTAACAACTCATAAAACTATGCCGGAACGCCTAAACACAGTCTTTAAGTTATTGGGCACTTTGACAAACAAGATTTCATAGTTTTAGGCAAAGGGCTAGATCGGGACTAGGCCTCCTTGGTTCAACAAGATGATAAACTAATCAGTCAAAGAGATAGTTTCATGGACAAAACTATGGACAGCTTATAGGTAAGCAGGGCACACCATACATCCTACTCAACATGCATAGAACTTATAAATAAAACTAGCAACAATACCTTAAGTTATTAAAGAGCAGTTTAAGAATTCTTTAGTATAACTAAGGAAGAAGAAAACATAAAGCTATGAATATTCAGGAACTTTGAGGTGCCTCCATGGGCATATCTCAAACTTAATCTCTACTGATCTATAGCAGCAAGAAGCATGTATCATGAATGAAAACTAGAAGACAACAACAAAGCAAGAAACACTATACCATTCTACCATGTCATGGAATCCACCAAAAATCCTTCATCATTCATCAAAAGCATCCAAGAGGCAGTCCAAAATCATAACACAAGTATGTTCTTCAAAGCTCATATGACCAATATATTACTTCTTCTATCAAGTTCAGCCTTGTTTTACAATGAAGCCCATGGAATAAATAGGCTTGAGTGAGGAAAACCTCATGGAGCAACTAGCTATCCCATTGGCCTAATCAAAATATCTAAACTTGTCCTTGAGGCTTTGCAAAGCCCAAGGCACAAAATATCCCATAAAATATCTAAAAAAATGCTAAAAACAGAAATTATATTGACTTTGCACCATTTTCCAAGTGTAAAAATAGCTTAACGCACATTTGGAAAAAGCAGATTTTTGAGGTTCAAAAATTGCAAAAATACTTCAAATTTACATCAGAAAAAGGTCCCCTGACTTGCTGGAGACAAATGGCAGCCTTCCCGGTGTCGAAATGAGGCTCATGATAGCTCGTTGGAAATCTTACTGTGTCTACTTTCCGGCAGAACTAAAATCACCTCAAGTTGATGCCCGAAAGTCCTCCAAAACTGTACCTGTGTGTAAAAAACCAGGAAATAGCAGACTGCTGATATGAGCGGCAGAATGTGCAAAAAGCGAGCATTTTTCGCCAATTTGAGGGGGAAAAAGATCTCCAAATGCTCTGAAAATCACTGGGGACCTGCTCATAGAATTATGGCATCCACTGGTATCATCCTTCTCCCTTGACAAATCCTCAAACTGAAATGGCGCAATTATGAGTTTTCGACCAAAAACCCAAAAAATGCCAAAAAACAAAAAGTTGTCGAAAAGGGCTCAAAATTGGCACACATGACCCTCAGGGGTCCATAGCAACATGCTCCGAAGCTGATGCCAAAATATCAAGGGCTGATATGCTTTTCTCCTCTTTCCATGCCGGGTGCTTCCTCTTTGCCTTCTTCAATTTCTCTTGGGCTGCCTTTAGTTTGCGCCTGGCAAACTGATTCAACTTTTGAAAGTGATGAGACCTCTTCCTTTGTAGCTCTAGATCCCTGTTCGCCCTCTCAAGCTTCATTTCCAAGTGTTTGTTAGCTCTTTCAAGCCATGCCTCTTTGTTTTCTTCAATTTCCTGCTCAAGGAGTGCAGTGAGAGGAAAGGCTTGGAGATGGACTTGTTCTTCTGCTTTCTGCTTTTCCAAGGCTCTTTTAAGCCCTATAGTCCTAGGCCTCTTCCACCTAGGCTGGTCTTTCTCTTCTTCCTCATCAAACTCACCAATGAGTTCTTCTATCGTTGCTTGCGCCTTAGCTGCCTCATTCTTATATTTGATCGTCCGTGCTTCATGAACAGCTGTGTGAACATTCATCTGTTTGTTTTGAATCTCTAAGAAGTGGTTGAAGTTCCTTGCCCTTTGAAGATCCTCCTCTAATGCCTCAATTTGTCCCTCTTTATGAATTAGGAGGTTTTCAAGAAGGCGGGCCTCATTATCACTGTCATCGCTTTGGATTGGGATGACAGCTAATTCACCTCCATGCTTTGTACTTTCTCCAACTTTGCTTTTCCCTTTGAAGGCCAATCTTGCACTTTTCCTCCTTGGCATGCTAGTAGGTGTCCTTTTGGGCGATTTCCTTTTGCTAGGAACAACCTTTGTCACTGTTAGAGTGGCAGCCTTAGACCCTCTCTTCCTTGTTGTGCTGAGCTTTGTTCTTTTGGGAGGAGGAGACATCACTGATTTACCCTTGACATCTTCTTGAAACTGCTGCTCTCCTTGAGGCTGCTGGATGTCTTCTTCTTGCTATTCACTTTGCTGCCCCTGTTCGTCAACATTAACTTGTTGTTCTTCATCAATGCCTTGTTCATTTGGTGTTTCAAACTGTTGCCCTTCTTCGCCAAAATCAAGCTGCTGCTGTGCTTGGATTTCCTGCTCATTTTGTGGCTCAAGAGGTGTCTCAATTTCCTGCCCAAGCTGTTGTTCCTGTCCTTCCATATCAAGCTGTTGTTCTTCATCTTGTACCTGCTGACCTTCACCTTCTGTTTGCTGTTGTTCCTCATCTCCTGTCTGTTGTTGCTCATCTCTTTCCTCTTGCTGCTGTTCATCCCTTTCCTCTTGCAGCTGTTCATCCTTTTCCTCCTGCTGCTGACCTTTCTCTTCTTGCTGATTACTCATCTCTCCTTCTTCCTGCTGTCCTGGCTATCCTGTAGTCATTTTGAGCCTTCTAGGAGTAGGCCTGTCGGACAAAGGCACAGGGCGATGGACAGGCTGAGTGGGAGACACATGGACAGGAGGAACAGTAGAGAAATCTGGGTGGCTGATAAAAACATCCCATGGAACCTCCTTTTTGTCTAACTGGTGTAGGATGATAATTTTGATCAGAGAATGATGGAAAAGGGAAGGTATTTGCAGAGGCGGGGCCTTCTTTTGGACAGTAGATGCCATCTTCTCGATGCTCTTGAATAGAAAGTAAGGGAGATTTAGTTGCCTGTTTCTAGTGAAATGCATTAACAGGCGGACATGGTAGGCATAAACTCGATCAAACCTCCCTTCACAAGTAAAATATTTCATTATGACTTTCATAAGAGGAGCATAGCTGTCAAGAAGATAAGAAAAAGGGAAAATAGCAGTGAAAGCATCTCGATGCTCAGGCTTGATGAAAGGCTTGTAATCTTCTAAGTCAAGATGGGCCTGTTTGAACCATTTTTCGCCATGATATGGAATCTTGGTGGCCTTGGACACATACCTTGGAGAAATATTGAAATCAAGACCTGCCACTTGGAAATGTTTTTCTTTGAATCTCAGGGCACATAAATGTGTTAATGGCGAAAAAATTTTGACTTCTTGTATTTTCTGGCAAAAATCTAGGCAACCTACTTCATGGAAGTTGAAAAGGACAGATGGATGAGCATTAACCTCTTCTGTAGAGATTGGCTCATATCTTTTATGCGGACCGCTCCTGTTGTCTTGCCTTGGAGGCATTTTGACCTAAATATGCTTTGGAAGGAAACAAACTGCCTCACTGTGTGTAAACTGCCCTGCTTGGAGTCAAACTGTGTCAATTTACTGCTTTGACAGAGAAACAATGTGATTTGGATGTTTTGCAACAAGTTTCTTATAATACACAACCTCTGCTCTCTTTAGAAAATGACATTATATCTTGAATGTATCTCTTGTCCTTGTGAGTTTTAAGAGGTCACTCAATACCTCTTAATCCTTGCCCATGGTAGACTTTGCAATCATTAAAATCCTGCCTTGTCTAAGTGCCAACATTCAACAAACTTGCATATGTGAAAACAACCCTTAGTGCAATTAAATAGTCACTGTCACAGTCCTGAGCAAAGATGACAGAGTTTGAAAGAATCCAAGAGTTTTTAGGCAGAAGCTATGTGAGTTTTCTCCTTTCAAAACAATCAATGGCCCCTTATAAATGTAACCCCCCGGCTTTGGCAGAAAGATACTTTTACTCTATAAGCACATCCATTTATTAATATGAGCTGGAAAAACAAAAGGGAGTCAAGTGGCAAACACAGTGAATACTGTCCTTTCTGTGAAAAGTGTGAGCAACCTCCCCCTGTAGCTTTCAACCTATAAATTTCTGTTTGATCAAGAACCCTTTCTCCTACTATACTTCAATGTTCTCTATATATATGTCACTCCATCAAACAGGATCATACACATACAAATTTAACCTTCAGTGTGGGCATACATTCAAACTCACTGTTATGGAACAATGGTGACAGTAATTGAGACAAGCTCTATAGTTTTAATAAGGGCTGTAGCAGCTTATTTCTTCCCCATAATCCAAACTCCTGTTAAATATGTAAACCCTGTTTCTTTGTAGAAAAAGCCTCTGTCCTATCTGAATATGAACTTGTGTTGAAATAAGCTTGAAGAACAAAAATAGTCAAGTTAAAAAACTCAGGAGTAAACTGCCCTTTCTGTAGTTTATGGATTTAACCTCTATCCTTTGATGCTGTGAAAGTATAGGATCCCTGGTCCTTTGATTAATTAAAGTGAAATCATACTGCTCTTAGTTTCAAAACCAATTATCTCCTGTAGGTGCTTCTAAATGACACAACCAGCATTTTATTACAGCTTTACACCTCGAAACCTCACACAACAAACACTATTTCTTCAGCTATGGTGACAAGGTTTTGAAAATTTTGAATGCAGAGTTGTGAAAATTTGTAGCAGTTTAACAGTGAATAAGCTCTCCTTGGATCAAAACATCAACCCCCTCGTATGCAGCTCACCAATATGTGCATATCAGTCAATTTGAATTTTGCCTTTAATTGTCTCAAAATAGAGTTTTGACCAAAACACCCCCACCTGGATAACACTGCTTTTTGCTCAAAATTGACTGTTTTTGAGGATATTTTGAAACACATAGAAGGAGTGGCCTGTTTGGATAAGCCTTCTGTTGGTGAATATGAGCTATCCCAAACTCAGAAAAACTTTATTTCTTTTGAACGTAAACATTCAACTTTACTTGTTTCAAACCTTATTTTTGGCTCCAAACATCATCAAACAGTCACAAAATTTAGGGGCAAAGTGTGTAAATACCTCAAGACACGAAGCACAACTCTTGTGGAGCGCCGGAGGTGGTTCTGGAGGTCCTTAGGCCTGCGCGGCACTCTTCAGAAAAAGAACGGCGCGCACAAAACAACCCGGGCGGCCTGTCGGGTCGGGGTTGGGCGCCGTGTACACGCGCGTCGCGCAATTGTACAGGCGCGTCGCACCTACGTTGAAGGCCCGATCAAAAATTCTGCTAGGCGCGTCGCGCAATTTTCCAGGCGCGTCGCACGGCGTTTAAACTGTGCAAACTTCTGCAATTTGACCAGAATCTCCTTGTTTCGATGCTAAGGGTAGCACAAAGCTCTGTTTGAAGTTTGAGAACGAAAAATTAACTTTTTGACTTCACTCTTATGTCATTTCAAAATCTTCAACGGTTACCTTTGTTGTAAATGAAAAATGAAATTTTCGGTTGGCTTTTGCAAGGTGTTCACAGCCCCTTTCACTTTTTTCAACAATACCCTCGGCGCATTTGCAACTTGGATTCACAAGCGACCGAACTCCAAAATTTGAAAAATAACTCAATAACCTTTATATCATCTCTACCACTGTGTTTAAAAATGTTGGTAATATTCCTGATGTAAAGTAACACCACTTTAACACTGTCAAGAAAACCCCTGAATACTGATTTGTTTCTGAAAGGACAGGGTTTGTTTTTTCAACCTGTTTTGATAGCCTTGGTCTTTAACAGCTTTTTCAACCTTTTCTCTTTTGCAGGTGCCCACATTGCTAACATAATTTGGATTTGGTTATTTTTTTTTGATTTCAGGAAGGCACCCCTTTTTTTCAAAATAATTCCCTGCCTGTAGGTGTATCATCTATGATATATCTGTCATTTGGAATAATGAAAAACTGTGTTTGTTTCAAATCATCTAAACAATGACAGTCTATCACTTCTTTGTCTATTCATAAACTGGTACACTTATTTACAATGTCCTTTTGGGAAAAAAACTCGAATTTCCTCCCATCATTTGTGATGTATGTCTGAAAGGAGAAAATTATGGAGCAGGAGGAACCGGTCCCTTTGAAACACAGTTATCATTTGCTTTGACCAGTGCATTGATATTTTTGTAATAGAACCACTCCAAAGCTCAAATCTGTCCACTGTTTTACCTTCTTGGTGATATTTTAAAGAAAAAACCACTCAAGATCTGTTGAAGAGCTTTGAAAGTTATTTTGTCATTTTAAAAGGAGGTGGTCTGTCTTCTTCCAACTTGTTTGATAATTTCTGCTTCCAGGTGATTTATAAGCTTCTCTTTGGATTGCAAGTGCCATATTTGGTTGCATCCATTCATACTATATTTCTCTGTCTACTTAAAAGGAGCTCCTTTAGACTTCTTGGCATGTGACAGTGAGGCGACCCCCTCTCCTAAGGAAACTGCCCTTTTTTGTATCAATGGCCTGTATATTCAAATTGTCTCCTGTCCACCATAAGGTATAGTTTGACAGACATTTTCCCATGGGTAGGAAAACCAATACTTTTTGAAACATAAACACCATCTGTCACCTGTGAAAATTCTTTTGCTTTCTTTCTTTGTCTTTTTTCCACTGCACCTTTTGACCAATCAGTTTTAACATCATTCAATGCCTTGGCCATCTGCTCATAAAAGAAGGAGGCCCTTCATGATGAAGTATCTGAATATTGTTTGATAAGCACCTTTGACAAGGGTTTTCTTGGATGAAGGTAGCGAGCAAACTTGAAAACATTAATACTTTTACTCTACAGCAGTCACTGCGTACTTCGGAAAAACCTAGTCGAGGGTATCCTTTGTCTCATATCTTTTACTTTTTTCTTTGAGAAAGCCATAAATTCACCATTTGCCTTGGTCAACTTATGACAAATATTTGAAAGATATGAGATGACTGAGTGTTACACTTTGGCTAACACCTTTTCTGCCTTTGTGTGACAAACGCTGATCTGTCAGCATCTCTTCAATTTGGTCTTGTGGGAAAGCAAGCTGCCTATGATTAGAATTGTTTTTACTCGTGATATGCCTTTCTAAAGTTTAACAATTCACATGATTTGAAAACTTCTCATGACCTCCTTTACAAGACCAAACTCTGTTTTCCTTTGAACTTGCATACTTCAGACTCTATCCCTGTTATGATCATCACTCGCACTCAGAAATATTGGAGTCATTGTTTCACTGTTCAGTAAAAAGCAAACCTGGACTTTTGCAATCCTTAAAGTCAATACTTGCCAGCGCCCTCTGCTTGTAGACGAAGGAGGCCATGACAATTTACCAGTTTGCTGTGATAGTGGTGTCTTTCTCTTACTGTGATTTTCATACTGGAAGGAAAACTGCAAGGTCTTGATGAGTGACTCTCTGTTTTGCAGACATATCTCAGGCTCATGTTACATTTAGAAAGCAGCTATTCTTCTAGCTGTAGGTTGTTATACGAGATGAAGTTATATTTTGTCCTTGTTGAGAATCCATAAAAACTTGTAAAAAAACACCTAATAATCAGCTTGGGGCGGGGTACATGCGGTGCTGAGACCTAGGGGTATAAATGGCGCGACTTAGAGCTGTTATCAACTTGATTTGTAGAGTGGGAGGTCAGTCATGGTTGGTCTGTAGCAGATGGAGGCTTTTTGGCTTTTTGATGATTGCCAAGGGCAAAATGTCTTAAAGCGCCACTTCCTAACATAGGGGAGACTTTTGAAACAGACTTGGATTTTTCTTTTAAAGCTGATGGGCAAACCAATAGGGCTGAAGCTAGATAGGATAGTGATAATGAGGTTTTGCTTTTGACATGGGTGGACTGAAAAGTAGAAGGGCGAAAATTTTTTTAGGAGGGTTTTCTAGATGACAAATGGACATAAGGAAATCAGCTTCTAGAAAACTCAGCTATAGATATAGTCATCACTAACATGTAAAAAATACTGATGGCTAACACAACCCTATCTTCTGTTTCATGTAGAAAATCTAACCAACGGGATTCAATCTTATCTTGTAATGTACTAAAACAAGACACTGAATCCTTCCTACAATTTGTGGAAACAAAACACGATCGCACAATCACATATAAGTAAGAGAAACAAGTTATCAATCACACAACAAAAGATGTATCTCGGGAAGCAACTGCTCAAAACCCTCTATCTCTATTTATTTATTAAGTCAAGGAATCATGAAACAATACAATGCTTAATCTCTCTTGAGATTCTCCAACACTGCCAATTGTCTCCTGCTGATCTAGGAAAAATTGGCATAGTACTTAGCCAATTCTCAGCCTTCCTTCAGCCTTCCTTGCTCATGCAATTCCTATGGAATTATCTCCATATTAATTAGGAAATTCAACCTTCCTTGATTGCGTAATCTATCATGGCATCCAAATGAATTTATAATTTCACATGGGAAATTTTCTATAAATACAACTGATAGTTATGTTCCTCTAAATTGTGTTACAATAAGGATCAAGGGTCTTTTTATTATTTAAATTAAGTTAAAACCCTAAACAACCAAAACCCTAACCCGAGGAGATGTAACACCAAGAGTTTATGGGCCCCATTGGGGTTAGTTGGGTAGCCAACTTCCCAGGGTCGTAACTTGGTCATATGATGTTCCTTTAACGCACATGATACCTTGTTAGAAATATATCTCTGAGTTCTACAACTGCTAATATGATTTCAAGGAAATCACCAAACCTTTCATGCCCAAAGAACGTTGTTTGGGGCCTCAAAACAGCTCCGGAAGTTCAAGACCCAAGAAACTGCAAAAATAGTAAATTGTGCTATAATTAAGGAAACTGAAAAACTGAAAGAGACAATGGCAAGGACCCAAGTGGAATAGGCGGGTGGCCACCAATATCCACCTCGATCACCTTAAATCGAATTTCTCGAGCTAACTCAATCATCATGACTTAGTTAATTGACACAAGTTGTTATGAGATGAAATTAAAATTTATTGTCCAATTTATTTAAGGGAAAAATAAATTAGATGCCTCACATTCCTCACTCCTAGTACATCAAAATTCCTCACTAGTGTGGATGCATTTCTTTTTGTCCTTTCTAGTTGCCAATTTCACTGTTTCTTGTTGCAAATTTCAACACTCCCTCTCAACAAGAAAATAATTCAATCTATCCCCATCTGGTACCTTTGGAATATTTTGCATGCTACACTTCTCTATTGTTTTTTGCACCTGAAAATCCTAAAACTGAATAGCCTCCAAACAACTGAATCAGTATAATGCATCTGTCATAAGAGTCTTCTGACTACTACTAGCTACTGCACCTATCTAGTACTGGATTCTTTGGGCTGCTGCTGACATCTGCATCCATGCCCTTTGAACTATTTCTAACTCTGATTTTTGCTCTAGTATTTGACCTCTATCACTCTGATTTCCGTCTTGCTGACATCTGACTACATCAATCTAACTGATCCTTCCTAATACTATTGTACTGTGGGCTCCTCGTAGCCAGGTTCGATCCATGAGACATGCCATCTCAATGGACCTTGCCCAAATTTCTTAACTTGGAATTATGTATACACATCACCCCACCTTACACCGCAACGTATGGTTTCTCCCTCTTCCCATCTGGCTCTAAATTTCCCCCTCATAGAGGTCTCTGCTTGGGTGGACGCTTCCTCTTGATCTCCTCTCTGCTTCTGCAATTGTGGCAGCTACTCCACAACCTTTTGAGACTAATTCTCACGAGGATGCATGTTGAGAGGTAATTTATGCTCCCTCTAAACCACCAAGTCTCTAAATTATGCCTTCTCCTCAAATCTTTGCATGCATATGGTACTTAAAGTGCATATAGGTTCTTGACTCGCGCACAGTGTACTTGTCTCGACGTTACAAAAAGTTTCTAAAAAAGAGTTGATTTTAAATCGATGATATCTCCCTCATTTGAGCTCCGATTCGACCGATTTTTTTTTTCCATTTGGGTGTATTTTCGCAAGGAATCCAAATATTCTATTTTTTTTTGAAAATTTTACACCAAAAGCTTCAGATATTCTCTACAAACTCGCTCCCAAAAAATTCCTGCTCTGATACCATGTAGAAAATCTAACCAACGAGATTCATTCTGATCTAGTAATATACTAAAAAAAGATACTGAATCCTTCCTATAATTTTCCAAAACAAAACACGATCGCACAATCACATATAAGTAAGAGAAATAAATTATCAATCGCATAGCAACATGATGTATTTTGGGAAAGCAACTACTCAAAACCTCTCTATCTCTATTGTGTATTAAGTCAAGGAATCATGAAACATTATAATGCTTAATCTCTCATGAGATTCTCCAGCACTCTGTTAATTGCCTCCCGTTGATCTAGGCAAACTCGGTCTAGTACTTAGCCAATTCTCATCCTTACTTCAACCTGCCTTGCTCATGCAATTCCTAGGGAATTAACTCCATATTAATTAGGAAAATTAGTCTTCCTTGATTGCGCAATCCATCGTGGCATCCCAATGAATTTATAATTGCACATGGGAAATTTTATCTGAATACAAATGATAGTTATGTTCCCTTTAACCTCAGTCTCAACAGGGTATTCCTTGAAATTGACATGCATGCAACTATTAATAGAGAATTATCAGTTATCTGATTGATCACTCATTGTGAATTTCTAATTTAATTCACTGGACCTCTCACTAGCTCATCACTCAGTTAGAACTAGTTAAACTGATTTTAACTCATTTAATTGAGTTAACTACACTTGCACCCCACTAATGCATCAACATCAACTGGAACCCAAAAATATTAGAATCCCTCTAGATGCCTCATCTTAGACCCTCAACTCGAATTTATTGAGCTAACTCGGTCATCATGACTTAATTAACTGACACAAGTTGTTACGAGATGAAATTACAATTTATTGTCCAATTTATTTAAGGGAAAAATAATTTAGACGCCCCACATTCCTCACTCCTGGTGCGTCAAAATTCCTCACCAGTGTGGGTGCATTTTTTTTTTTCCTTTCTGGTTTCCAATCTCACTGTTTCTTATTTCAAATTTCAACATTTTAGAATTTGATGCGGCCATCACACAAAGACACCATTGAAATCACATGCTCAAATTCTCATGAGAAACCTACCTTAAGCTTGATATGCCAGAAGAGAAGCAACAATATTCCATCCTACTTCCTAGCGCAAACCAACCATTAAGGTATGCAACATTCTTTTGAACCCTCACATGATGATCTTGCTCTTGGAGGATGATCATGACCTCCCTTTAGCAACCCTTACTCGGCCCTCGTACTCAACCTAATTTAGGACTACATCTCTCTTCAGCCCCTTGATGTGCCAGATAGTGGGAATACATGTCAAACATGCTCAGATGTGCCAAGTGATAAGGCATGCCAAGATGTGAAAGGGTGTGTCAATGCGTGTCAGGGACTGTCAAGACAAAAAAATGGAGAAAAAAATTAAACTACAAGGAAATGAACACATAAGAGGGTTAATAAGTCAACAATTTACCTTTTCCAAGAGGGGCATGATAGGCCCACCAACACTAAGCGGCAATAGGTGCCAAGTGCAAAGTCTTAGTGCATTCTAAGTGCCAAGTATTCCTTTGTTGCTTCTCATTTACTTTCCGACAATTTATCATGACAAATAAACTTAATATTAAACCATGCCAAATCGCACCAAGGCATCTCAACGTATTCCATACATGCTAAGACTTTCCAAGCGCCAACACATGCCAAGTGCCAATATGTGTTAGGGACTAATGTTATGCATGTTATGAAGTGGAAGGGAATGTTGAAGAGTGCTAAGGTGTGCTAGAGAGTGGTAATGCATGTTGATGAATGTTAAGGAGTACTAGGAAAAAACATTAAGGGAGCACTAGGTAAAAATTCATGGAAGTTAATGAATATGAGGAATGTGTACCTGCCAAAGACTAGTGTTAATGAGTATTAGTTGTCATGCCAAGGAGAGAGTGACAAGGTATGCTAAGCATTTGTAAGGCATGCTAGGGAATATCAAGGCATGTCAATAATTTCCAAAGTGTTCTTGGGAGTTCTAGGGTGTGCTAATTATATCATGTGCCAATTAAGAGTGCCAAGATATGCCAATACATGATAGGTGTTAAGGATGTGGCCAGGGTACCAAGGTATGTCAATATGTGTCAAGGAAACAAAAGGAAGAACCAATAAGAGGGTTAATAAGTCAGGACTTTATCTTTTTGAAAAGGGGCATGCTAGGCACACTAATAATAGGTCCCAATACATGCCATGTGGTATTGTGTGCCAAGTGCTAATGGATGTCAATGGATTCAACCAAGGTGTTCTAGGGCATGCTAGGGACTATATGCAGCATACCAACACATGCTAGGAGAGTTCCATGTTGTGCTAGCGCATGCCACCATGTGCTTGGGCATCAACGTCATCAGAAGATGTTCTAGGTACAAATATGTTCCAAGACATGTGGGGTGCTAAGAAATGTTAGTGTGTGCCAAAGAATTAATTTATGGTGTGCCTAGATTGTTGAGGATTATTAGGTCTTTCTCATTAATAGAATTTCCAGAGCTTGATTATGTATTAAATAATATATTTCCTACACACAATAGTGGAACTTTATATAAAGGGAATTTGCTAGATAATAAACTTAATAGATATGAATCATGTGTTGACTCACAGGAAATATCTATTCGACTAGTCATTACTTGAGGGAAATGATACACACTAATTATTTCTTAAAAAAATGACTGACCCTAACCACTATGGCCTTGGAAATATTATAAAAAATAATCCACAATAATGGTATTAAATCGTTATCTTTTGACAAAAAATATATTAATAGGCACATAGCATCATCAAAAACTCATTGGAATGATCAATGACGATGGACATTTTTTGACCGTCACCAAAAGTAACAAAAAGAGTGTTGGTGAGGGTCATTAAAAGTTCGTCACTAGAAGTGTCACCAAAGAGATAATTAGTGATGGGCCTTTAACGACCCTCACCAAAAGTGTCATTGAAAATGTCTTTGGTGATGGACCATAAAGGACCATCACTATATACACTTACAGTGATGGTTTTTTAATGATCAATGATGATGGACATTTTTTGACCGTCACTAAAAGTAACCAAAAGAGCATTGGTGACGGTCATTAAAATTTTGTCACTAGAAGTGCCACCAAAGAGAGAATTAGTGATGGGCCTTTAACGACCCTCACCAAAAGTGTCATTGAAAATGTCTTTGGTGACGGACCATAAAGGACCATCACTATATACACTTACAGAGACAGTTTTTTAAGGACCGTCACCATATGTAACATTGGTGATGGACCTTAAAGGTCGATCACAAGAATGACCCTCACCAATGTGCTTTTTCTTGTAGTGAAATTTGTGGATGAGCAACAAAGTTAATGATAAGGTGTCTGCAAATAGAAAAATATATCAACCCTGGAAACCCTGTTTTATCTGTTCAGATAGATGATTTACTTATCTCAAATGTGCTTATAGACCTAGGGGAAACCATTAATTTTATCACTAAGAAAACCATGGATCACCTTGGGTTGGTCCATATTCGTCCTACTCCTACTGTGCTTGAATTGGAAGACAGATATACAATCAAGCAAGAGGGAGTGTTAGACAATGTGGTTGTTTCAATAGACTCTTGGGAATATCCCACAAAATTCATTGTGCTTCAACCAAAGGATCTCGTGGGAGGACATCCCTTGATCTTGGGATGACTATCACTTGCTACAACCGATGCCTACATTGGATGTCATTATGATGACATGTACATTTCCCATGGAGATTCTAGGAAGAAAGTCACCTTATATCCACCTCCCATATATATCCAGGAGCTTCAAGATACCTTGTGTCTATATTACAATAGTGATGAGAAGACTCAGTCAGTTTCAATGATACATCATTATAATGAGTCAACTCAGGAGGGTGAGATACGAGACTTCCTGAATTATCTAGATACCATGCCAAGTTTTGAGTCACTGTGTGAAATATTTAGTCTGGATTTTCATAAAATTCATGATTCCCAACCTTCCTCACCACAGTATCTAGTAGCACCCCTCTGTACTCTCGAACCCAAAACCACTCTTGCTGAGATTAGTCCAGGAAAATCTTTACATATTAGCTCAGACTTGGATGCATCCTAATAAGAGTATCTTGTGATTTTGTTGCGAGACCATCCTAATGCCTTCACATGGGGTTAGGAAGAAATGAGAGGCATCCCTCCTGAAAGTTGTACTCACCATATTTATATTCAAGAAAGAGCCCGACCCATCCAACAACCCCAAAGGCATATGGACACAACTCTAAGAGATTTTGTGAATGAATAATTATGAAAAATCTTAAATGTTGACTTTATTTATCCTATTTCTAATAGAAAATGGATCTTTCCATTGGTATTGGTCTCGAAGAAATATGGGAGATGCCAAATTTGCATTTATTATAGAGCATTGAAAAAATCCACTATTAAGAACTACTTTCCCCTTCCTTCCATCGATCGGGTACTTGATACCCTTGCAAGTAAAAAGTTATTTCATTTTTTAGATGGATTTTGTGGTTACAACCAAATACAAATTGCACCTAGGGATCAAGATAAAAAAACCTTTACATGCCCATGGGAGACATTTTCTTACCAAGTGCTTCCCTTTGGGCTATGTAATGCCCCATCTAACTTTCGAAGCGAAGTTTTGGTCATTTTTTCTGACCTTGAGTGTGTTGAAATAGCTATGGATGACTTCTCTGTATTTAGTGATTCATTTCAGGAATCCCTCAAAAATATAGAAAAAGTTATTTTTTGTTGCCAAGAAGCTCATCTTTCCTTGAGTGATAAAAAGTGTACATTAATGTGCAAGGCAGGAGTAGTTCTTATCCACCATATTTCTCACAAAGGTATCTAGGTTGACCCATATAAGATATATGTTATTTTGTGTCTTCCTACACCCAAAACACAAAGGGATGTGAGAGGATTCCTAGAACATGTGGGATACTACAAGAGATTCATTGAGAACTTTTCTAGGATAGCTAACTCCCTTTTTCGACTATTAGCTAAGGATAGTTAGTTTTCTTGGTTCACATCTTGACAACAGTTTTTTGAGATGTTAAAGGAGAAATTAGTACATGCACTAGTTTTTAGAGGACCAAACTGGTCCCTTCCATTTCAAATTTCCTCTAATGCCTCAGATAATTCCATTGGCGCAGCTTTAGGACAAGAAGAAAACAAACAATGTTGTGTTATATACCTCATTAGTAAAAAATTGTCACCCACCAAACTAAATTATATAGTCACTGAGAAGGAGATTTTAGGTGTGGTTTTTTCTATTAATAAATTCAGACACTACATTATAGGATATGAAATCTTTTTGCATACTAATCATTCTGCGATAATATATTTGATGAATAAACCATTGATTAGTGGTAGAGTGACTAGGTGGTTACTTCTGTTGCAGGAATTTAATGTTACTACTGTTGATAGACTAGGAAAATCTAGCATTGTAGCAGCTTATATTTCTAGATTAACTAATCCTGGTGAAGTAATTCCTATTGATGATGATTTCCTAATGAACATATTGTTTTTTTCAAAAAAATCTTTGTGGTTTTTTGACATCACCAACTATTTAGTTACTGGAAAAACACCACCTCATTTATATGCTCATGAAAAGTGGAATATCATACAGAAAAGTGTTGCATATTAATGCGTTCAAGGAGACCTCTTTTACAGTGGACCAGATCTTATTATCCATAGATTTTTAAGAGAGGAATAAGTGTTTGAAATCTTAAAATATGCTCATGACGAACCTTGTGAAGGCCACTTCGTTGATAATAGAACTGCATACAAAATTCTACAAGCTGGCCTTTTTTTTCCTTCCTTGTTTATGGATGCCAAACAATATTTCAAGCGATGTGATAATTGTCAGCAAATGGACTAGCCCATCCAAGCCAATGAAATGCCTTTATTTCCCTAGGTTATGTTTGATCCTTTGGATAAATAGGTTATTTATTTTGTAGGAACAATAAATCCAACATCTTTAAATAAAAAGCATATCTTGGTTTGCATAGATTTCGTTACAAAATGGGTAGAAGCTAAAGTTGTTTCTTTCGCTACTGAAAAAGTTGTTGTTGATTTTTTATTTAGTAAGATATTTACTAGATTTGATGTGCCTAGAGATATTGTTTCTGACAATGGACCATAGTTTATCTCTAATCTAGTACAAGGTGTGATGGATCAGTAGCCAATTTGGCATAGAAAATATACACTGTATCACCCGCAAGAAAATGGCCATGTGGACTCCACAAACAAGGTGACCAAGTCCATCCTTACCAAGGCAATGAATATGCATAGGAATGATTAGGCTAATAGATTACTGGAAGCCTATCGCCATATTGAACCACTTGGAGGAACATCACGGGACACACACCATATGAGTTGGTATATGAGAAGCAAGTCCTTTTTCCAATAGAGTTCCATATCAAAACCTTCAAGACTACAGTTCAGTTGGGACTAAACCTCCTAGAAGCACAATAGTAGTGTCTACTATAGTTGAATGAACTAGATGAGTTTAGAAGGGATGTTCTTCAACAGAATGTGTTAGTTCAACAACAATGCAATAACTGGCACGACAATTCTATCAATAAAAAGAAATTCCAGCCAAGTGATTGGTGTTAAGCAGGTAAATCCTCTTTGCGGAAAATGACAATCCCTCTAGCCCTAGAGTGGGTCTAGAAGCAAAGAGACATGCTAGAGTATAGGTTCCTAATTATAGAATGAATGAGGACATAGTAGATCGACCTACCTAGAATCCAATGTTGTTGTTGCGGCTGTAGTAGTGGTGACCTTTTGCTCCTGCCTTGGCATGTCACAATCCGTCTACAGTCATCCTCAGATACCTGCACATAACAAAATAAACAAGAGCAACATACAACATAATAATTCCATTCGTAATTACTAACCAGTCAAAGAGGGCTAAGCATATTGCATTAAAACAAACAACATAACACAAAACAGGAACCCAAACAATAGTCATGTATATATTGATAGAAGGAAGAGGTACAACTAATGCTTTGGCATCACAGTCTCCTATAGCAGGGTTTAGCCGAAGCACATCTCAGATACTCATCAGGGGATTTGGATGGGATGAAAGCATGGACTTAAGCTCTCTCAACGAAGTTCCTTCTTGTTCTATCTCTTCAACAATTAAGCTCTAGTAGTTCAATCCTTTGTGCTCATCTATTCAGTTGTAAAACTAGCTTATGCAAAGAGAGATAGATTCTTTTTATAGAGGAAAATGAAGAGGTTGGGAGCCCTAAAAAGGTGGGAGGGAGGCCTATCCTTTAGGAGGTTATCATGGGAGGTGGAAACCATAAAATAAAGGAGGGAGTCCATGGTTATTCAGTTCAACCGCTCCCAATGAATCATCCTAAAATTTGTTGAAGTGGAATATTTACCTCTATTTTTAAAAAACATTCCATAAACAGCTTGGCACGGGTGTCTAACAGGGACAGAGCTCCAACTGGCGCGGGGTCTAATGTTGATTTTCCTCATCGTCGTGGGGGTAAAACTGGCTACTCGCGCAAAGGCAAACA
This sequence comes from Pinus albicaulis, assembly GCA_034641835.2. Lineage (NCBI taxonomy): Eukaryota > Viridiplantae > Streptophyta > Pinopsida > Pinales > Pinaceae > Pinus > Pinus albicaulis. The sequence goes on along the minus strand of CM076572.1, from coordinate 1,253,801,086 downwards.
CAAGGGTTTCTGAAGCTCTCCTCAGGGAATTGTCAACAAAAGGAATATTGCTCTCATGTAAAGGGCTGCAATGATGGTCTTTGCAAGGCATGACACTTCTTATTAGTCACAGAAATGACCCTGCAATGTTCGATATGGGGATTGCAGGGAAAATGAAAAAATTCTGTGTAATAGATGCCCCCTAAAGCACGAGGTCTGAGGGAGAGGGAGGGGTGAAATGCTTTACGAGAATGCATTCGAACCAAACAACACTGTCAGAAAACCTGCAATTACAAATACAATTGATATCTTTGATACATGAACATGTGGTACGGGCACAACCATCCATAATAGAGTACATAAAGACTGAGATCCGAGGTATGGATGAAGCCATCCAATAGTAAGGATCAACAAATAGACTCAGGTATGGTCACAACCATCCAGTTAAAAGAGTCATGCAATAACTCATGATAATCCACAAAAATCTGCAACCTGGATTTTATCAGACAAAATCCAGGGTCTTACGCTCCATCTTTACCCAAACAAGTACAATTTCAAGCATTGGAATATATAAGCTGAAGTCAAACATGCAAGAAAATCGTTTGATTACCAGCCAATGATGAAAGTCATTAGCAGACGTGAGAGAAACCACCAATAATGACGATGACCCTCAAGGTAAAAAAGGTACAATATATGGAATGTGAACATTTATCTAACGTTGAACACCTGTAGAATCACTCGATCAAAGGCCAATGATGTGAACATTGCGTCAAATGCGAAAAACCTGCCATTGAGGCATGCAGGCTCCAAGGTATCAGAAGGGAGTCCCTAGATCAAATTCCTGGATAATGAGCTGAAGTCGCCACGAAGTGACCTGATCGAAGGAGGGCCATAATGTTTCCCACATCATCGACACAAGACAGAGGAACATGATGAAAGTGAAGCAGGACAAACAGAGAATCAGAGGAAGGTTGACAACTGCAAAAGGCAAACTTTTCTTGGACATGTCAGCGACACGACACTATATTTGGTAGTATTTGACATCAAGGGATCTGAGGTCATGATGACATTGCACAGAGAAAATGAGAGGTAAAAATAGATTACCGAAACCCATGGAGGAAAAAATGATGAAATGAGATGTCCCCAACCCGACACGAATGCAGACAAGTGTCATGTTCAAGAGCAACATACTGCCAACATAACTAGAACTGGGTTCCATTTTCCCCACCATTTCTTGCGAGCACCCCAATTATTTTTAAAAACAAGCTTGAAGGGCCTAGCATATGCTTGCAATGTAAGTTTTTCCTTCAGAAAAATCCAACCTAGTACATTCTATGAGCCCTAGGAAGGAGGAACTCAGGTAACGTCATGACGACGAAGTCCCATGTCATCAGGGTTTAACAAGTCTGACAAAGGGAGAACTCGACATCTTTTCATGTTTAGAGAGTTTGAAAAGAAGGCAGAAAAGAAAACTCCAACATGGCCCTTTTCGTAAATAGTCTCTCAGATCTGAAAAGGTAGAAAAGAATATCTGAAAGAACCGTTTAGTCATGATAGGCTAAGGTATTCCTTTTTCGTAAATAATCCATCCCAGCCTAAAAAAAGGGGTAAACGTATACTGGGTAGATATCATTTTGCAGCCATTTAATGAGTTCAAAACGACAAGAATCTCGGAAATATTTTCAACTTTAGAGAATCATAAAAGAGCTGAAAGGTGACTCTAGTAGTAACTTTTTCATGTTTTTACCGAGTCTGAAAAAGTGTAAAATATAACTCGTTAGTTCATCACTGTCGCATGAAAACCTGTCGCTACACGAGAGACACGTGTAAAACCCATTTCTGAAATAATATAATAAAATAGTTGAAAAATATGTCTTAAAACCTAATTAGGGTTGTGAAAAAGTTAAAAATTCCAAAAATGGTAAAAATAATTACTTTTCACTTTTTACCTCTTGTGGAGCAATATTTACCCATTTAGCACTGTGATTTTGCAGCAACGATAGTGAACAATCCAACAGACCAATCTCAAATTCGTCAGTTCTAGGTAAGAGATGACACCTTTCCCTTCATTTTTAATCCTGTTTCATGCCTGCAACCCTCAAGTTCGATTTCTGAGGGGGGGAATTCGAAAATTTAGGGCATGGTGGTCGATGCGAGTTTTGGGCACGGACTCGCACCAATCGCATAATTTTCTTAAATAGGGTGTATCCATTGGCGCGACTGTTTGAGAAACAGTCGCGCTAACGATGCAAACCATTTTTATGTTTAAAATTCCAGTTAATGGACAAAATTTTCACAAATTCATTTTTTTTAATTAGGCTAACAATGTCCATGTAACAATGTTTGCAGATATAAAGTGACAAAATGGTAATAGAATGGAAAGAATGGGAACATAGCGAAGAATATGAGCTTGCCATGGGAAATGAGAGAGTCATGGAAGCTCTCAGAGACTATGGAATGAAAAAATTCTTCTTACACCATGTCTCTGAGCTCAACTAGAGCTACTGTGGTATTTTATCAGCATATGGGATGAAAATCATGAAAAGTTCATCCTTCAAGATCAGGAACTTGAGATTGATGTTTCTGATGTCTATTTCATAACAAGATTATTGTGGAGGGGAGCAACACCAATCCTAACCAGCACCTGACCTTGCATGGAGAATATGTCCATGGTGATCGAAAGGGTATGTCCAGGGGCATGGAAGGGATCAGGCAATGCGAAAGTTGATATTGAGAGTATCCCAGATTTGGCACTAAAAGTAGTGCTACATACCATCACACGAGCTGCAAGATTGTAAGCATCGCACGAAGCAACAAAGACATAGTTGCTTCTTGCTGTAGACTGCTTGACACCAACCATCTACAACTGGGCAGAGGCCGTGACAATAAACATGAAACACCAGGTAACAAAATGAAAGAAGGCCAAATTGAAACAATTTGGTTATGGATTTATCCTGGTATCGTTCTTCTTGGAACAACTACCAATATTTCAGCGACGGGAGGTCATAGTCTCGACACCACCAGCGAGAGAACCACGGATGGCCCGATGGGAAGCTCTGATGCCAAGGGTAGGGGGCGGTCAACAGATGTCCTAGAGACTATAATTCATTGATTGGCTCTACCGATAATTGATTGTCGTGGAGGACTAGCCCTACTCTAGTACAGATTTTATTGATGATCCAGACCTCCCACTCCCGAAGGAAGAGGATTGGGATGAAGACTAGGTAAGCATAATTTTTAAATTCTCATGAGTATTATGATTTTTTAACTTATGTATGTTATAACATTAAATCTATGTGTTTGTAGATGTTTGCCAAGAGAGACCCATAGATATGTCACCGATAGCAAGACGATTCCCTCGCGTTTTCAACCCTCAAGGTGAGGGAGGCGAGGAAGACGAGATCATGCACAATCTGGAGGGAATCACATGTGGAGTCCTGGACTATGCATGATTCGACGATGTTCCTAATTCATACTAGAGGCATACCGTAGGGGTGTGTAGCCGAATTCACCGCTTGCTGAGGCGGCTCGTACAGGCAATGAAATGCTACCATGAGCATCATCCTGATTAGACACTTAGGTTTTCTACCTGCATAGTTTGGGAGACATGGTGTCTTTGGATGTAACAGAAACACACATATTTTTTTGAATTTATGATGCAAACATTCGATATATATATATATATATATATATATATATATATATATATATATATATATATATGTATATGTATATATATATATATTTTCCTACATGGATCTTTTACATATGATGATGATTTTACAAATTACGCAAATGTATATTTAATAGAATGTTGGCGACTCTATCAGTTGATGCATTCATTCATCTAGGAATATGTTGATATGAAATAAAATCAAAATGTAATTTTAGAAAACGAATACGTAAATACAATCTCATAAAATACAAATTTCTAACCAAATAATGACCATTGAGCTGAAGAATGAATAACTGTGAATATAGATTTACAAGCAATGCGTGTAGGCCGAGGTTGATTGCCTCGGTTAATATTTGAATGACAGTGCTATATTCAGTGACATTATTTGTAGTTTTTCCTAGAAAAATACCTTGCAGATCTATCAACTCACCAGTAGGATCATAAATTACCTAGGTTGTTGAAGACAAATTCCCGGTACTGCAGGAAGCACCATCTGCGAAACCGACATAAGGGGTAATAGAAATTTCCACAATAAGCAAAACCCAATAAGCATAAAAATTCTGATAAAGCACACCAAAACAAGACATGTACAAAAATGAAAGCAACATCTATGTACACAAATTATGCATGAATGACTCACGCATAATATTTTTTGAGATACAACCCATTTACGGGTTGTTCAAGAGGATGACCTTCGTAATCAATGAGCTCATAGGCCCCATTCTGCAACACACATTTTATAATGTAGGGCCCATGCCACATGGGTTGAAATTTTCCTACCCCCAGCTTGTCATGAGCTTCGTCGTACAGGAGGATGAGATCTCCTTCAACGAAAGAATCAGGGGAAACTGACTGGTCAAAATGAGCTTTGACCCACTTCTTCTGTCCTTCGATAACCAGAGAAGCAAAGCATCAGGTTTCATCCATCCTTTCTAAATAAAGTAGATGCTCTTCTTCTGGTGAAGTATTCGGCAGTAATTCAACAACCAAGTTAAGCGAAGGTATTTCACATTCAATCAGAAGAGTAGCTTCCAGACCATAAACCAACTGGAAAGGAGTGAACGTGGTTGCATTCTTAACTAAGGTTCGGTACGCCCAAAGAGCCAAAAATAAGATGAGATTCCAATAGGATTTGTGGATCCCAATCATACATTGAAGCATGGTGACAATAACTTTGTTCACAGCTTCAACCTGGTCATTGGCCCGAGTGTAGTACGACATTAAGCTGTCGTGATCTAGACCCAACTTAGAAGTCAGCTCCCCCACCATATAATGCCGAAAATGGGAACCATGATCAGTAATGATGGCTTGAGGGATGCCGAACCTATAAATGATGTGATTGAATATGAATTGAGCAACTTTCTTACCGTCGATGGCAAGTGTAGGCATTGCATCGACCCATTTGGTGAAGTAGTCCATGGCTATGTCAATATAGGCATGCCCCCCGACCGAGTGAGGGTTACACATCATAAACTAAATGCCCCACTTCAAAAAGGGACCAACAGTAATGACATGATGAAGAGGGATGGGTGGCGCATGCATCTTGCATTGGTAAATCTGGAAATCATGGCATTTACGAACCACAACAATGTAGTCTTTGAAGATAGAAGGCAAAAAATAACTAGCATGAAGAATTTTTTGTGTAGTAACATAACCAAACATGTGACCACCACGGGCACCACTGTGATAATAATTCAAAGCTTTCTTAGCCTCCTCAAGGGTCAAACATCAACGGAGTATGGAATCGACTCCGATGCGATAGAGCATATCTCCAACTATACGATAAGGTTTCGACTGATGTTGGATGTGTCGACGGGCATCCTTCGTCAACTCAGATTTAAATGAAGAAGTCCGGAGATAGACGATGATATCACCGTACTAAGGATCGAGGGTGCTAATCAAGGAAAGCGAATTGTCTATAATGTATTCCTTAGAACGAGAAGGGGCTGAGTCAGAAGGGATGGAACAGAGAAAATCAGCAAAGACTAATGATTTTTGAGACTTGGCAGTAGTAAATTCCAAATCAAACTCTTGGAGGATGACAATCCACTTCAAGTATTTTCCCCCTATCAATTGTTAAGACAATATCTAGGTCAGAGGGTTGTAATAAAAAATCATAGTCACAGTACGCAAAAGAATATAATGAGGAAAATTCTGGACTGCCTGAACCGCAGCTAATGCTAACTTCTCTACATGTGCATAGCGTGTTTTAGGGTCGAGAAGGTTACGAGACAAGTAATAGATAACATGCTCATGACCATCATCATCGTCTTGTACCAGAACCATGGAAATCATGCCGAAAGCACAGCTAAATAGAGGGAAAAATCACGATGATAATTTGGAAGATGCAGCAGAGGAGCATTGAAAATCAATGTGTTCAACACATCAAAATAATTTTGAAAAATTTCATCCCAACAAAAAGGGATGCCCTGCTTTAATAATCATGTGAATCCTTTAGGCACTTCGACATAGTTAGGTATGAAACAGCGTAGAAAATTATCTTTCCCTTTTAGAATCTACGACTGATTCAATGAGGAGGGAGAGGGGAGAATGGTAATAGCCTCAACCTTGAGTGGATCGAGGTGATTTTTTTCTTTGGACCTGATAAACCCCAAGAGTCTACCAGAATCAATGCAGAAGACGCACTTGTGCAGGATAAGTAAAATGTTGTAGCGTCGACAACAAAGAAAAATCTGACCAAGATGGTCAGGATGATCCTTACGCTTAGCTGAATGAGCCAGAAGGTCATCTAGATAAGGCTTAACGATGTGAAAAATATCATGAAATGCATAGGACATCGCTCACTGAAATGTTGCCCCAACATTCTTGAAGCCAAAAGGGATCTTCTTATATGCGAAGGTACCCCAAGGATATATGAAGGCAGTCTTGTGTTGATCACTTGAGAGAATGTTAATCTAATTATAACCAGAAAAAATGTCCATGAGGGAAAAAATCTCACTCCCCACATAGTCATCAATGATTTGATCGATGAAGGGAGAAGGATAATTATCCTTGGGACAAGCTCGATTGATATCATGATAATCAATATAGACCTGAATTGTTCCTTGTTTCTTATCTACAGGAACAATATTAGAGACCCATTCTGTCAATGGAATCAGAGAAATGAAAATAGCTTTAAGAAGCTTTTCTACTTCACCCTTAACGGAAGCAGCTTTTCTAGGGTGCACCAGACGAAGACATTGGTGAACAAGTTTCAAACTGGGATAAGTAGGAATCTCATGCACCACTATACTAGGATCAATTCCAGGCATTTCTTCATAGGAACATGCAAATGCATCACGAAACTCGCGAAAAGAGCTAGTATAAACCTGTACTTCATCTGAAGAACAAGTGATAATGATATGGATGTTCTCGATGATTCCTGGTTTAACGAAAATTTCAATAGGCATCATCTGCGTAATGTTACTCAAGTTGCCTTCTGAAAAAAATTCATGTGTCTAAATAGGCGTTTGAAGTAGAGGAGAAGGAACCTGAGAAGCAAATCTCTCAAGAGACATAGACATGGCCCCGAGACCTGTCATAAATGAGGAACGATGATGACCATCGTCCCACGGAAAATCTTTGAGAGACGTGGTTTGCACTATGGCCTCATCGGAGGGAAAAATTTCTTTCAAAGGATTAGGTGAATCAGAATCACCAAGCCAGGGGGATTGAGAATAAATTTCAAGAGACATGCTCTAAGGAGCACAATCAGAGGACGAAGTATCCGAAGCTACTATGAGTTCACAATAATCAATTTCAATCGGACTCAACAATATCAAATCTCTGAAAGAATCGATCTGTTTTGGCAAATGGATAACCCATGGGTCATCGGTTCGAGATATCATGTTCACCTGAATATTATTTGGTGGTGGAAGGGGAAAAACACCCATGAGGGCAGGATCCTTGAAAAGGCCCAACCCTACTCTCTTGTAGGGAGTAGGAATCTTATCCACATATAGAACGTTTTTCTCTGAAGAAGAAGTGAAAAAATACAATTGATCAATAGTAACAATCTTTCCTTCGTGGGAGAATTTCAAAACATGAAAGAGAGTGGACAGAACAAATAACATGGTGTGAGTCCAACTATGTCCGAGGAGAAGCTTTTAATTAAGCTTAGAGTCAAATACTTCAACCTCAACATTGACTATCTTCCCTTCCAATGTAATCGGCAAACTAGCGAGAACACCAAGAGGTTTAGATTCCCTTCCATCAAATGCTTCAAGGGCATTGGGTGAAGAAGTGAGAGTTGGAGAACCAATGGCTTTCCAACAACCAGATGACATGAAACATGTAGACGCACCGTCGTCCATAACTTCCCAATGAATATTCAGAGAGTTAACACCAACTTGGACAATAAGTGCAATTTGATGCGGAAGTCGTGGGACAAAATTCTCTAAATCGAAAGCAAGAAGGCTAATATCAACAAGGTCAATCCCACCAATCGCAGACAACAAAGCCTTCCGTTTATATGGACAACTCTGAATTACTTCTAAAGCAGACATCGTAGATGGCGCCTGAGCGAGATCTTCAACAATACTGTAATGCTAAGCGGCATAGGCATTAGGATTGTAAGAAGACTTACGGAGTATACCTTTGGAAGGTGGTCATACAACATATTTGGTGCTAGGCCATTCAATCTCAAGAGGGCCAAAAATAGGTGGAGGAGGAGGACCATCAGCGATCTCCTTCTCCACTGCCTAACGCAGTCTAGAATAATCTTTTGATCGAGTAGCAATAGAAACAGGTGCAGAACCGTTCATCATGAATACTTGAGAGAAAAATGGGGTAGAGGACTGAGGTTGCTCTACCATCTGGGTTTGCTGAGATGGGAAAGGTTCTTTAAGAACGGTCGGAGCTCCCTGGGTGCCTTTGAGCAATCAGCTCACCTCGAACTGTCGAGGACAGTCCTTGGTGAAGTGCTCTTCATAACAAATCAAACAAGGGTACTTCGGTTTGCATTGAGAACCATCAACAACATACAACATAATAATTCCATTTGTAATTACCAACTAATCAAAGAGGGATAAGAATATTGCATTAAAATAAACAACATAACACAAAACAGGAACCCGAACAATAGTCATGTATATATTGATAGAAGTAAGAGGTACAACCAATGCTTTGACGTCACAGCCTCCTCCAGTGGGGTTCAACCGAAGCACATCTCAGATACTCATCAGGGGAGGATTTGGATAGGATGAGGGCATGGAATTAAGCTCTCTCAATGAAGTTCCTTCCTGCTCTATCTCTTCAACAATTTAGCTCTAGTAGTTCAATCCTTCATGCTCAGATATTCAGTTGTTCAGCTAGCTTATGCAAAGAGAGATAGCTTATTTTTATAGAGGAAAAGGAGGAGGTTGGGATCCCTACAAAGGTGGGAGGGAGGCCTATCCTTTAGGAGGTTTTCATGGGAGGTGGAAACCATAAATTAAAGGAGGGAATCTGTGGTTATTCATTCCAACCACTTCCAATGACTCATCCTCAAAGTTGTTGAAGTGGAATCTTTGCCTCTATTTTTAAAAAACATTCCATAAACAGCTTGACGCGGGTGTCTAACCAGGAGAGAGCACCAACTAGCGCGGGGCCCAGTGTTAATTTTCCTCATCGGCGTGGGGCTAGAACGGGCTACTCACGCCAAGGCAAAAACAGGGGTTTCTGAATCTCTGCTCAGGGAATTGTCAACAGAAGGAGTATTTCTTTCATGTAAAGGGTTGCAATGATGGTCTTTTCAAGGCATGAAACTTCTTATTAGTCACAAAAATGACCCTCCAATGTGTGAGACGGGGATTGCAGGGATAGTGACAAAATGTTGTGTAGCAATTGGATACTCCTTTATGACTCCAGATTTAAACATTTCAAAGGTAAATTCCACACACGCTAGATCGGACCTTATGAAGTGGTTAAATTTTTTGAGAATGGAGCAGTAGAAATCAAAACTATTAATGGTTGAGATTCAGTGTTCCTTATGAATCGACATAGACTTAAGGTGTATTTTCAACCCCTCACAAAGGAAGATTTTATGCAGCAAGTACAACAACAATCCGAACAGGAGATGGTAGGTGGCGATGCCAACCTATTGAAAATATGATTCTTTATTTTTCTAAAATACAAAAAAATATAATAAAAACAAAAAAAATAAAAACAAAATAATTTTTTTTCCTCTAATTGTGAAAATTAGTTTACTGAGATGATTGCAGAAGGATCAACCTGAAAAACAACATGATGTCAGGAAGATCAAATTCTATTAAAATGGGAATGTTTTTTGATCTTTAGATGTGTTAACTATCACCAAGTGTTAGGTCCCTATATTACTAGTATAGTCTGTTATTGTCGTTAGTGTAACCCCCTTCTTTTTATTTTTGTACCCCTATAACCCCCATATTGTTATTATTGTGCCCTTAAATTATTATTGTTAGGTTGGCTACGATTACATTGTGGCCCTACTAGGATTACATTGTGGCCCCATGGACTCCTATATATAGAAAGGAGGTTTTGTCATTTGTATCATCCAAGAATTATTCATTTATGTAATGTATTGGTGGTTTCCCTCCTGAAGTGGCTTATTCCTATGGCATTGATCTCTCTTTTCTTCTATTTTTGGAGCTTGTTTCACAACATTTGGTATCAGAGCTTTCGATTCTAGGGTTTCCCTGCTCCAAACAGGTCATCGTGGAATTTTTGCTATAAGGTTTTTTCTACAAAGTTTCAGAAGCTGAAATTTTTAGGGTGCGAATTCCAAATCCTGAGGAACATCTTCGAAAAATTTCATAGCTTGGGTCACAAAATTTTCAGAGATATGGTCTGTGGAAGTAAGGTCTTTTTCAGGCTCCCAAATTTCATCTCAAAGAGGTGACCGTGGGAAAATATTCATATCTCTTTCTCTGAGCATCAGAAGGGAATGCTGTAAAAAGTGGCTGAAATTTCACGGACTGTAGTTTCCTTTCTATAAATTTTAGAGCTGAAGGAGGAAAAAGTGACACGTGGTAGGTCGTACAATTTCGCTCTACTGAACCAATCCATAATTAGGTCATTGTAGGAGATTGGACATAGCTTTGCCTTAAAGAATCCAAATCAGGTCAGACCTATGGAATTCGAAAGAGGATTCAGTGGGCTACCTCAAGGATAAATTTTAGATATTGAAGATCCGAAATCACAGAGATAATTCAGTTTCAATATTGAACTCCTCAAAAGAAAGAAAAAGGTGTGTATTTTTTTCCGAATTGCATAAGTCTTGTGTAAAAAATTAGTTTGAAGTGATTCCAAGGGCCTACTGAAAATATATTTCAGTATTGGGTTTTGAAATGCCTCCTAAAAATAATTCAACACCCATTAAGCCCTCAGAATACTCTACTATGACTCATGAAGATGAAGAATGGCAACATGATCTATCAAAATTACAAGAGCAAGTGCACCAAATTTCTCTCTCGCAAATGTTAGGTAAACATGACTCGGGATAGAGTCAATGTTGACTAGGGTAAATATTAGTGGTTTTTGGGCACATGGTATTGTGCACCCATGCTGTTCAGCCCATGGTATTGCATGTAATGGAGCCTATAAAAGGCTTGGAATACTTTATTGTAATAGAGGCCTATAGGTGAGCGGTGAAGGCTCATTTGGTTGGATTGGCCACAGTTTTGGCCAATGCTTAATGAAATTTCAATGGTTGAGTTTTGCCCCAGATTTGGGGGTTTTACTGGATAAACATCTTTGTTTATGTTTATGACTTGTTGCTAGATATTTTATGCTTTTTTTTCCTCTCCTTAAATTTATTATTTCTCCGATAAATTCTAAAAAATTGTATGAGAGCCATTGAATTTCGCTGTGCTAGGAGAGAAAAGTCTCTCAAAATGAGAGAGGATATGTGCACGTGGATTAATTAATTGATGAACCATGTATCTAAAGAGAACTCCTAGAGGACTGGTGGTTACAGAGGCTGGTGACCCATGTAATTCGGTAGATGGGTTCTTTTTATATGGACATTGGTTGAGTTTAGCCCAAGATTTGGGGGTTTTCCCAGATAAATATCTTTGTTTATGTTTATGATTTTTTGCTAGCTATTTTATGGTTTTTTGTTCCTCTCAGTAAATTTATTATTTCTCTGGTAAATTCTAACAGAAAAGAGCAACAAAAAATGAAATGGAAGTTTTGAAGAAAGGTGTGGAAGCGAAGATCAAAGGTTTGAAGAAAGGCGTGGAAGCTAAGATGAATGGCATGGAAGCTAAGATGGATGGCGTGGAAGCTAAGATGGAGGACATGGAAGAAAAAATGAAAGACAACATGGAAAACATGAAGAATGATCTAAAAGAAGACTTCGAAGGTTTGACAAAGTTGATACAAGAAATGATTCCTAATGGCGAAAGGATAGTAGAGGAAACTCATGATGAGAACAAAATAAATGTTAATCGTGATTTCATAAACTCTAACGTTGGATTGAATAACCACCATATTCCAAATATGGATATGAGGAAGTTTTATCCCAAGGATCTCGTAACATGAATACTACAAATGGAGCAATATTTTGATCTCAATAATGTGAAAAACACACAAAAGGTATGGATTGCAACATTACATTTAGAACAAAATGCATTTGTATGGTATCAATGGCTTTTCTCCCATAAGAAATTTGTCACTTGGTCAATTTTTACAGAGGAAATGATAGCACATTATGAGGATACAAAGAGCAGCACCTTCTTTAGCCAATTGATAAATCTAAAACAAAAGGGTTTAGTGGCGGAGCACATTGAGGACTTCCAAAAATTGAATATAAGGGTAAATGATATTCCAGAGGAACACAACATTGATATCTTCTTAGGGACGTTAAAGGATAGCATCCAACATGAAGTTCGTGTTTGGGAACCTGATTCATTGGAGAAGGCATTCAGGTTGGAAAGAAAAACTGAATGTAAAATTATGGCAACAAGGAAGCCTACCACTCACATCTATAAAGATGGAAGTGTTGCTACACCTAGACTTTCACAACCTACAAGGTTTAAACCACAACAATTGGAAGAAAAAATAGCAAAAGGGCTTTCCTACAATTATGATATAAAATACAGTAAAGGTCATAAGTGCGCTGAGAAGAAATTAATTTACATAGATTGTGAAGAGGAGGAAGAAAATGAAGAAGAAACTTCAAAAGTAGAGGATATACACCAGGAAGAAACCCTAGAAGAAGAATAAATGAGTCCCACCATATCATGTAATGCATTTCCAGGAAGTACCACTCCTCAAACTCTCAATATAGAAGGACATGTCAAGAAGAAAAAGGTAAAAGTGTTGATTGATTCAGGTAGTACACATAATTTTATTCATTGTAAGGTAGCCAAGGAATTGAATTGTTTCCTTACCCAACACCATAATGTAAAGTGATGGTTGCAAATGGAAGGACTATAAATTGCTCTCGAAAATGCCATAATATCAAGCTATCCATGGGGGAATATGTATTGAATAGTCCAATGCTTTCCATCCTAATGGGAGGTGCTAATGTTGTACTAGGAGTACAATGGTTACAATCTTTGGGGACAGTAGCTTTTAATTTTCAAGAACTTTTCTTGAATTTTTTTTCGGAACGAAAGGAAATAAAATGACGGGGTATCACAGGGAATCCGGTAAAGATAATAAGTTCTATTTTCATGACAAATCTTCTGAAGAAAGAAAAACGAGGCGTAATTGCACAATTATGCTCACTAGAAGTTCCAACATCAAAATCATCTATTTCTCCAGATCTCCAGAAAGTCTCGCACAAACATTCCAAGGTGTTTGATACTCCCCAAGGACTCCCACCTATTCGTGATCATGATCATGCTATTCATTTGATTCCAGGAAGTGTTCCTCCAAACATCAGGCCTTACAGATATCCTTAAGTCCAAAAGAGCGAAATTGAACGTATGATTGCATAAATGTTAGAGGGTGGTATAATTCAACCTAGTCAAAGTTATTTCTCTGCTTCAGTAGTATTAGTGCACAAGAAATATGGATCATGGCACATGTGTCCGGATTATAGGGAGCTCAATAATCTCACTATTAAAGATAAATTTCCTATTCTTGTGATTGATGAATTATTGGATGAATTACAGGGAGCAATTTATTTTACAAAGTTGGATCTTCGTTGAGGATATCATCAAATTAGAATGAAGACTGAAGGTAGTCCGAAAATAGCATTTCGAACTCATGAGGGTCATTATGAATTTTTGGTCATGCCTTTTGGCCTTACTAATGCACCTTCTACATTTCAAGGGTTGATGAATTCCATTTTCAAACCCTTCCTTAGAAAATTTGTGCTAGTATTTTTTGATGATATACTAATCTACACTAGGTCTTGGAAGGATCATGTTCAACATGTTGACAGGGTGCTCAAACTATTGGAGGAGAAACAATTATATGCAAAAACATCCAAATGTTTCTTTGGAGTACAAGAGGTGGAATATCTGTGTCCTATTGTATCTCACGAGGGTGTTAAGGTAGACCCTAACAAAATTAAATCCATTAAGGAATGGAAAGTCCCCACAACCATAAAGTAGTTGCGCAGATTTCTCGGGTTAATAGGGTATTATCACAAGTTTGTGAAGAATTATGGGAGAATATCAGCACCTCTAACAACATTATTGAAGAAATATGATTTTTTCATCAAATCCTAAAGAAACTAAGGCCTTTGAACATCTTAAAGAGGTAATGTGCCTAACACCAGTATTAGCTACGCTAGACTTCACAAAAACCTTTATTGTGGAATGTGATGCCTTGGGAAATGGAATTGGTGTTGTTTTAATGCAAGAAGGAAGACCCATTGCTTTTGAAAGTTTTTCAATCAAAGGAAATTATTTACAAAAGGCTATTTATGAGAAGGAAATGTTGGCAATACTACATGCACTAAAGGAATGGAGACCTTACCTAATGGGAAGACACTTCAAGGTAAAAATTGATCATGATAGTCTTAAACACTTTTTGGAACAAAGAATAACTTTAGAAGAGTAGCAAAAATGGGTCACAAAGACATTGGGTTGTGACTTTGAAATCTTCTACAAAAAAGGGAAGCTAAATGTTGTTGCAGATGCACTCTCAAGAAAGGATGAAGAGGTGAAAGCATTGCTTTGTGCCATTTCAATTATCCAACCAGATTGCATAACCGAAGCAAGGGATGAATGGAAGAATGAAGAAGAAGTGTGGACTCTCATTCAAAAGTTGCAGCAAGATCCTAGTACATCTGCTAAATTTAGTTGGAAAAATGATTCCTTATGGTACAAAGATCGCTTATATATTTGCAAAAATTCTCAACTAAAACAAAATATTCTTTTGGAATTGCACACTTCTCCTTTAGGAGTACACTCAGGATTTTTCAAAACGTACCACAGGGTGAAGAATTTTTTTTTGAGGGATGGCCTTAAATCTGATATTCAAAATTTTGTGGCAGAATGTTTGGTTTGCTAGCAAAATAAAGTTGAGACAATTAAGACCCTGGGTCTTGTACACTATTATCCATTCCAAGTCAAAGTTCCGAGGAGATTTCAATGTATTTTATATTACCTAAGTCTGAAGGAAGGAGTGTCATCATGGTGGTAGTTGATAGACTTACCAAGTATGCACACTTTTGTACATTATCTCATCCATTTAAAGTGAGTACAATTGCTACTGCATTTATGGAAACAATTCAAAAGCTACATGGAAACCCAAAGATTATTGTAAATGAGAGAGATCCCATTTTTACAGGAAATTTTTGGATGGAATTATTTTCTTGTTTAGGTACTCAACTAGCTCATAACTCATCTTATCATCCTCAATCCGATGCTCAAATAGAGATAGTGAATAAATGTTGGAAGGATATCTTCGTTGTTTTGTATCTGATAAGCAAGCACAATGGGTCAAGTGGTTACCTCTCGCTAAATGGTGGTATAACACTTCCTTCCATACTGCAGCAAAAATGACTCCATTTATGGTACTTTATGGATATCATCCACCATCCATCACATCTTCTTTAAGGGAAAATTCTAGGGTTCAAGCAGTTGAGGATCACATCGAGCATCAACAAGAAGTTCTCCAACTCTTAATCGATAACCTAAATTTGGCACAAAATTGAATGAAACAGCAAGAAAATCAACATCACAGTGAGATAATTTTTGATGTGAGAGACAGGGTATTTTTACGACTACATCCATACAAACAAATGTCCCTCAAGCAAGCTAAGAAGGATAATAAATTATCACCAAAGTACTATGGTCCTTACAAGGTTTTACAAAAGATTGGTACTATGGCATACAAATTGGATCTTCCTACTTCTTCGGGAGTGCATCCAGTTTTCCATGTTTCATGCTTAAAAAAGGTTATAGGGAAAAAAATTCCAGTTCAAACAATATTTCCAGAACTTGATGAGGAAGGAAAAAGCATATTGGAACCTGAAGCAATCACATAAACAAGAACCCGACAACTATGAAATTGATCAATTTCAGAGTATCTCATCAAATGGAAGAACTTACCCACTAAAGATTCTACATGGGAGGATCATAATTTTATACAAAAGCACCCAGAGCTAATCAAGAATTGTGGACAACACTTTTTTGAAGGCGAGGAGCATGTTAGGTCCCTATATTACTAGTATAGTCCCTTATTGTCATTAGTGTAACCTGCTTATTGTTATTGTTGTACCCCTGTAACCCCCATATTGTTATTATTGTGCCCCTAAATTGTTATTGTTAGGTCGGATAGGATTACATTGTGGCCCCACTAGGATTACATTGTGGCCCCATGGACTCCTATATATAGAAACGAGGTTTTGTCATTTGTATCATCCAAGAATTGTTCATTTATGTAATGTATTGGAGAATTCCCCCTCGAAGTGGCTTATTTATAAGGTGTTGATCTCTCTTTTCTTCTATTTTTGGAGTTGGTTTCCTAAAATAAAGAAAAAAATAATAAAAATAAAAAAAATGACAAAAAAATAAAAACAAAATAATTTTTTCCCTGTAATTGTGAAAATCAGTTTACTGACATGATTGCAGAAGGATCAACCTGAAGAAGAACATGATGGAAAGAAGATCAAATTATATTACAATGGGAACGTTTTTTGACCTTTAGATGTGTTAACTATCACCAAGAAGAAGCAGGTTTAAGTGCAAGAACCGAGCCCTTATCCAATTTTGGGATAGCTTGCTTGGAATTTTTTTTTCAAGCAACACTCAATTCCCACTGGATTTATTTTTGATTAAGCACTATTCAGGTAAATTTTCAAAGTAAAATTATTCCCTTCTTCTATTCCCATTTTTGTAAATTTCCCTCTATTTTTCTTCTTTTTATCCCATAAGTTTACCACCCCTTTCTTCAAATGGAAAATGTCCCTATCCAATTTCATTCTTCCCTCTTTTCCCCCTAATTTTTTTTCCCAAATCCCTTCTTCGATATGTCCCTCTTGGTAGTCTCACTCTTAAATTCCCTGTCATAATTTCCTTCCCATTCTGAATATTTATCCTCTTTCCCACTTCTTTTATCCCTCATGAATCATAATGCATAATTTGATTCGATCTCATGAAGCAGATCAAAAGGCATGTATTGATAGAAGAAAAATTTGGTGAATAAAACTTCCTTTAGATTCTAGGAGATATTTCAAGATCCAACTTATGAATTTTATCATAATTTTATTATTATTATGCCATAATCTCCCTGGTGCAAGAATATGTGTTTAGTGTAGGAATGTTCAGTGCAAGAATTTTCAGTGCAGTAAAGTCAGTGCAACAATGTTCAGTTCAGGATTGTTCATGTACAGGAATGTTCAGCGCAGGAATCCTCACTGTTGAGCACTCCCGAGTACAAAAATACATGTTCTGGTGCAGGAACAATGGTCTTCAGTGAAAAAATGTGTAATATGGTGCAGTAACACCTGGTGTAAGAATGTGCAGTTGGAAAGCTTACTCTTGTTTTATGAAATCTTGTGCATGCAGAATGACTCCACCATTTTCAGAATCTAGTATTCAATAATTTTTTGTTATGGTTAAAATTTGTTAAATCATTTACTAAAGTAGGAGAGAAATATTTTAAGTACAAAGATATTTAAGTTATAAAATATTATTTTTTATAAGTACCATGTGCACCTTATGTGAAATGATGAAGTGATTGTGGGATGTGTACGATACTTACCGTAATTCAATTACGGGTAAATTGTAATTCAATTACGGTAAGTATCGTATTGAATTACCCGTAATTCAATACTTACCGTTTTGAAAAAAATATTGTCACCTCTTAATGATGACTTGACCTCATATCGTACCTCGCATGACTATTATATTAAGCCACCACCATAACCACCACCTTCACCAATTATCATAACTTCTTGTACGATAGCCAATCCGTATTGCATCCATCCCAAGGTTGTGATTTTGATGATGGAGCATGACCATTGAAGGGTGGTTGATATAGCAATGGACGGATAGCCCAATCAAAAAAATATTCTCGAAAAAGCTCATGAATCCTTGCCGTGTAATATTTCTAAGTTTTAGATAGAGTTCAGTGAATTGAGCGGACAATGGCACCCCTAAGGATCAAACCTTTTTATGTAAAATTGGTATAACAAATGACCAAGTACAGGAAGAGTCTTCCACTATTGCAAGAATCTAGGTTCCTAATGTTTCTGCTAAAATTTGATGGGTTTGATTCAAATGCGGTGTTATATTTTTCTCAGACCTTTGATGGGAGCCTAGCCAACGTGGGATCACTAAAATTTGAAGTTACAAAACAATCCATATCATGAGCCACACGATTAACAACAAAAGGTGGGCATTGGTTTAGAAAGGAGAAGCTCAAGAAGAAACTCTGGCAGTTCGTGGTTGACATAAAACAGAAGGTGGATTGGAAGAAAGGACTACAAAGTAACACCGTGCTAGGAAAATGGAAGGACTTGTTGTATATATTACAAATATTCCTCACTTTTGAGGGTCACTACTCATTGCTTCTCGTACCATATTTTCATATTGCTACATTTCGAGTCGGGTAAGCTTATAAAATTCCCCTATTTTCTTCTAAGGATTTTTGATAAAATGTCAAAAGGAGTCCCAAAAGGTAATATGATCCAAATTGCATGAAAATTATACCATTATGGGTTGATTTCAATTTTAGTCAAAAATGAGTTGGAAGTCACGAATACGACCTAGGAACAATTTTTGAAAGAGGCACAATGAAGTCCTCGAGAAAGAAGAGTGAAAGCAAGAAAGGAAAGCCTAAAACCCTAACCTTGTGCCCTACAAATATTAAGAGCATAGAAGAGTTAGTGCAAGCGGAGGAGTAGAGACCCGTTGTTGAAACCCCGTCCATATAAAAAACAAGGACCCGAAGCTCGATTAAGAGGACTACCTCTTTGAGGGAATCCGACATTCAATCGACTTCCCAAATAAACTTGGATGACTCGGAACCTCCTTCACCAGTCACGGACAACTTTATAGTTCTTGTGGATGTTGTGGCTCATACAGTGATTATTGCAGAGTGTTAGGTCCCTATATTACTAGTATATTACTAGTATAGTCCCTTATTGTTGTTAGTGTAACCCCCTTATTGTTATTATTGTACCCTTGTAACCCCCATATAGTTATTATTGTGACCTTAAATTATTATTGTTAGGTCAGTAGGATTACATTGTGGCCCCACTGGGATCACATTGCGGCCCCATGGACTCCTATATATAGAAAAGAGGTTTTGTAATTTGAATCATCCAAGAATGTTTCATACATGTAATGTATTGGAGGTTTCCCCCTCGAAGTGGCTTATTTCTAAGGCATTGATATCTCTTTTCTTCTATTTTTGGAGATGGTTTCACAACATTTGGTATCAGAGCTTCGCATTCTAGGGTTTCGCTGCTTCGAAAAGGTCATCATAGCATTTTTGCTATAAAGTTTTTTCTACAAAGGTTCAAAAGCTGAAATTTTTAGAGTACGAATTCTAAATCCTGAGGAACATCTTTGTAAAATTTTAGAGCTTGGCTAAAAACATTTTCACAGATATGATATGTGGAATTTTGGTCTTTTTGCAAGCTCCCGAATTTCACATAAAAAGGTCTTCAAAAATTTTTTGCTATCACATTTTTTCTATGAAGGTTCAGAAGCTAAAATGTTTAAATAATGAAGCTGAAATCTTGAGAAACATCATCGCAAAATATTAGAGCTTTGTTAGCAATATTTTTGGAGATATTATCTATGGAATTTAGGTATTTTTCAGGCTGCCGAATTTCATCTCAAAGAGGTGATCATGGGAAAAGCTTCATAACTCTCTCTATGAGCATCAAATTGGAATTTTGTAAGAAGTGACTAGAAGTACACGAACTGTAGTTTCCTGTATATAAATTTTAGATACAAAGGAGCAAACGGTGACACGTGGAAAGTAGTACAAGTTTGCTCTACTAAACTAGTCCATAATTAGGTCATTGTGGGAGATTGGAAATAGATTTGCCTTAAAGAATCGAAATCAAGTCATACCTGTGGAATTTGAAAGAAGCTTCAGAGGACTACTATAGGGCCTAATTTCAGATATGGAGGATTTTCAATTATAGAGATAAGTGAATTTCAATATCAAGCTCCTCAAAAGCAAGTAAAAGGTTTGTATTTTTTCCTGAATTGCATGTCTTGTTTGAAGAATCAAGTTGAATTTATTCCAAGGGCATATTATAGAATAGATATCAGTATTGGATTCTCAAATGGCCCCTAAAAATAATTCAACACCCATTAAGACTTTAGAATGCTCTACTATGACTCATGAAGACGAAGAATGACAACATAACATATCAAAATTACAAGAGAAAGTGTGCCAAATTTCTCTCTCGCAAAGAGGAAAAAAAAATGACATGGAAGTTTTGAAGAAAGGCATGGAATATAAGATGGATGGTTTGAAGAATGGCATGGAAGCTAAGATGGATGGCATGGAAGTTGGCATGAAATCTAAGATGGATGACATGGAAACTAATATGGAAAACATGAAGAATGATCTAAAAGCAGACATGGAAGGTTTGACAAAGTTGATACAACAAATGTTTCCTAATGGTGAAAAGATAGTAGAGGAAACTCATGATGAGAAAAACATAAATGCTAATCGTGATTTCATTAACTCTAATGTTGGCCGGAAGAACCACCATATTCCAAAAGTGGATATGAGGAAGTTTGGTGGAAAGGATCCTTAAAATGGATACTACAGATGGAGAAATATTTTGATCTCAATAATGTGCAAAACACGCAAAAGGTATACATTGCAACTTTACATTTATAACAAAATAGATGTGTATGGTATCGATGGCTTTTCTCCCGTAAAAAAATTGTCACTTGGTCAATTTTTACGGAGGAAATGATAGCACATTATGAGGATACAAAGAGCAGCACCTTCTTTAGCCAATTGATAAATCTCAAACAAAAGGGTTTAGTGGGGGAGCACATTGAGGGCTTCCAAAAATTGAATATAAGGGTAACTGATATTCCAAAGGAACACAAAATTGATCTCTTCATAGGTACTTTAAAGGATAACTTCCAATATGAAGTTCGTGTTTTGGAACTTGATTCATTGGAGAAGGCATTCAGGTTGGCAAGAAAAACTAAATGTAAAATCATGGCGACAAGGAAGCCTACCACTCACTTCTATAAAGAGGGAAGTGTTGCTACTCCTACATTTCAACAACCTACAAGGTTGACACCACAAAAATTGGAAAAAAAAAGAGAAAAAAGGCTTTGCTACAGTTGTGATAGCAAATACACTAAAGGTCATAAGTGTGGTGAGAAAAAATTATTTTACATAGATTGTGAAGAGGAAGAAGAAAATGAACAAGAAGAGGATATACACCAGGAACCAACCCTAGAAGAGGAAGAAATGAGTCTAACGATATCATGCAATGCATTGGCAGGAATTACCACTCCTAAAACTCTCAAGATAGAAGGAAATATCAAGAAGAAAAAGGTAATAGTGTTGATTGATTCAGGCAGTACCAATAATTTTATTCATTGTAAGGTAGCCAAGGAATTGAGTTGTTTCCTATACCCAGCACGAGAATGTCAAGTGATGGTTAAAAATGGAGGAAATATAAATTTCTCTAGAAAATGCCATAATATGAACCTAACCATGGGGGAATATGTATTCAATAGTCCAATGCTTTCCATTTCTATGGGAGGTGCTGATGTTGTACTATGAGTACAATGGTTACAATCTTTGGGGACAGTAGCTTTTAATTTTCAAGAACTTTTCTTAAATTTTTTTTTTCAGAAGGAAAGGAAGTTGAATTACAAGGCATTGCAGGGAAGCCAAGAAAGATAATAAGCTCTAATGTCATGAAAAATCTTCTAAAGAACTAACAATGAGGTATAATTGCACAATTATGCTCACTAGAATTTTCAACGTCAAAATCATATATTTCTACAGATATCCAAAAAGTCTTGGACAATCATTCCAAGGTTTTTGAAACTCCCAAAGGACTCCCACCTATTCGTGATCATGATCATGATATTCATTTGATTCCAGGAAGTGTTCCTCCAAACATCAGGCCTTATAGATATCCTTATGTCCAGAAGAGTGAAATGGAACATATGATTGCATAAATGTTAGAGGCGGGTATAATTCAACCTAGTCAAAGTTCTTTCTCTGCTCCTATAGTATTGGTACACAAGAAGGATGGATCATGGCACATGTGTCCCAATTATAGGGAGATCAATAAGCTCACCATTAAAGATAATTTTCCCATTCCTTTGATTGATGAATTATTGCATGAAATACATGGAGCAATTTATTTTACCAAGTTGGATCTTCGTTCACGATATCATCAAATTAGAATGAAGACTGAAGATATTCCGAAAAAAACATTTCAAACTCATGAGGGTCATTATGAATTTTTGGTCATGCTTTTTGGCCTTGCCAATGCACCTTCTACATTTCAAGGGTTGATGAATTCCATTTTCAAACCCTTCCTTAGAAAATTTGTGCTAGTATTTTTTGATGATATACTAATCTACAACAGGTCTTGGAAGGATCATGTTGAACATGTTGACAGGGTGCTCAAACTATTGCAGGAGAAACAATTATATGCAAAAACATCCAATTGTTTCTTTGGAGTAAAAGAGGTGGAATATCTGGGTCATATTGTATCTCACGAGGGTGTTAACGTAGACCCTAACAAAATTAAAGCCATTAAGGAATGGAAAGTCCCCACAACCATAAAGCAGTTGCGAGGATTTCTCGGGTTAACAGGGTATTATCACAAGTTTGTTAAGAATTATGGGAGAATAGCAGCACTTCTAACAACATTATTGAAGAAAGATGCATTTTCATGGACTCCTGAAGCAACTAAGGCCTTTGAACGTCTTAAAGAGGCAATGTGCCTAGCACCGATCTTAGCTACACCAGACTTCACAAAAACCTTTATTGTGGAATGTGATGCCTCAGGAAATGGAATTGGTGCAGTTTTAATGCAGGAAGGAAGACCCATTGCTTTTCAAAGTCGTCCAATCAAAGGAAAGTATTTACAGAAACCTATTTATGAGAAGGAAATGTTAGCAATACTACATGCACTAAAGAAATGGCGAACTTACCTAATGGGAAGACACTTCAAGGTAAAAACTGATCATGATAGTCTTAAACACTTTTTTGGAACAAAGACTATCTTCAGAAGAGCAGCAAAAATGGGTCACAAAGATGTTGGGTTATGACTTTGAAATAATCTACAAAAAAGGAAAGCTTAATGTTGTTGCAGATGCACTCTCAAGAAAGAATGAAGAGGTGGAAGCATTACTTTGTGCCATTTCTAT
This sequence comes from Pinus albicaulis, assembly GCA_034641835.2. Taxonomy (NCBI): domain Eukaryota; kingdom Viridiplantae; phylum Streptophyta; class Pinopsida; order Pinales; family Pinaceae; genus Pinus; species Pinus albicaulis. The sequence goes on along the minus strand of CM076572.1, from coordinate 1,253,777,683 downwards.
TATCCAACCAGATTGGATAACCGAAGCAAGAGATGAATTGAAGAAGGACAAAGATGTATGGACACTCATTCAAAAGTTGCAGCAAGATCCTAGTACATCTGATACATTTAGTTGGAAAAATGATTCCTTATGGTACAAAGATCACTTATATCTTTGTAAGAATTCCCAACTAAAACAAAATATTCTTTTAGAATTGCACACTTCTCCTTTAGGAGGACACTCAGGATTTTTAAAAACTTACCACAGGGTGAAGAAAGAATTTTTTTGGGATGGCCTTAAATCTGATATTCAAAAGTTTGTGGCGGAATGTTTGGTTTTCCAGCAGAATAAAGTGGAAACAATTAAGACCCCGGGACTTCTACAACCTTTATCTATTCCAAGTCAACGTTGGGAGGAGATTTCAATGGATTTTATCACAGGTTTACCTAAGTCCAAAGGAAAGAGTGTCATCATGGTGGTAGTTGATAGACTTAACAAGTATGCACACTTTTGTGCATTATCTCATCCATTTAAAGCAAGTACAGTTGCTACTACATTTATGGACACAATTCAAAAGCTACATGGAAACCCAAGGGTTATTGTGAGCGAAAGAGATCCCATTTTTACTGGAAATTTTTGGACGGAGTTATTTTCTTGTTTGGGTACTCAATTAGCTCATAGCTCATCTTATCATCCTCAATCTGATGGTCAAACTGAGATCGTAAATAAATGTTTGGAAGGATATATTCGTTGTTTTGTATATGATAAACAAACACAATGGGTCAGTGGTTACCTCTTGTTGAATGGTGGTATAACACTTCCTTCCATACTACAGCAAAAATGACCCCATTTATGGCACTTTATGGATATCATCCACCATCCATCACATCATCTTTAAGAGAAAATTCGAAGGTTCAAGCAGTGGAAGATCACATCGAGCATCAAAAAGAAGTTCTCCAACTCTTAAAGGATAACCTGAATTTGGCACAAAATCGAATGAAACAACAGGCAGATCAACATCGCAGCGAGAGAAGTTTTGATGTAGGAGATTGGGTATTTTTACGGCTACAACCATACAAACAAATGTCCCTCAAGCAAGCTAAGAAGGATAACAAATTATCACCAAAGTACTATGGTCCTTACAAGGTGTTGCAAAAGATTGGTACTATGGCATACAAATTGGAGCTTCCTGCTTCTTCGCGAGTACATCCAGTTTTCCATGTTTCATGCTTAAAGTAGGTTATAGGTGAAAATCTTCCAGTTCAAACAATATTGCCAGAACTTGATGAGGAAGGAAAAATCATATTGGAACCAGAAGCGGTCATGGAAACAAGAACTCGACAACGACGGAATCGATCAATTTCAGAGTATCTCATCAAGTGGAAGAACTTACCCACTGAAGATTCTACATGGGAGGATGAGAATTTTATACAGAAGCACCCAGAGCTACTCAAGCGTTGAGGACAACACTATTTTGAAGGAGAGGGGCATGTTAGGTCCCTATATTACTAGTATAGTCCCTTATTGTTGTTAGTGTAACCCCCTTATTGTTATTATTTTACCCTTGTAACCCCCATATTGTTATTATTGTGCCCTTAAATTATTATTGTTAGGTCGCCTAGTTTTACATTGTGGCCCCACTAGGATTACATTGTGGCCCCATGGACTCCTATATATAGAAAGGAGGTTTTGTAATTTGAATCATCCAAGAATTGTTCATTCATGTAATGTATTGGAGGTTGCCCCCTCGAAGTGGCTTATTTCTAAGGCGTTGATATCTCTTTTCTTCTATTTTTGGAGCTAGTTTCACAACACAGAGTACATTGACGAAGAAGATGTCACACCCTTTTTGGTTTTACTTGGAAATATGAATGAAAGGAAAACGACACCAACACCTAGTGAAAGTGCAGGTAAATACCTGAAAAAGGGTGAAATGGATGATGAAGTGTAGGGTATAGAAACCCTCTGTGACATTGAAATGTAGGAATTTAATGGCCAAGATGATATCAGCCTTGATGATGCCAGCACGTGTTTAGAGTCAACTATCGAGAAAATTCCTACATAAGAAGAATTGGGTAAAGAAAAAACCACCCTACACCTAAGGTTAGATAGAAGAGCTCAAGAAACATATTTATGGGTTGGAAATACTAAACCGAACTCTAAAAGAGAAACAAACAATGAAGAAACAAAAAAAAAACTAAGCTAACAGAGGAAGTGAAGGAATAGAAAAGGCAAGTGAAGATATGGAAATTTTGAGCATCAAAATGCTACTCGCATCTCATAAAGGTGACCAAAAAGCTCAAGAATACTCAATGCAAGAAGAATAAGACAATGAAAGCATGTATTAGCGTACAAATACAAGACTGAAAGAAAGATTCCTCATTTTCTTTTTTTGCAATAGGTAAAGGTTGTGTGAGGAAACACAAAAATCTAGGGATGGGAGGACGTTGGAAGGATAAATTTCTCTATTTTTAACCCCTATCCTACTCTAAACACATGACCTGCACCTCTGTTTCAACCTTGGAACCCATTCATTCCTGTAAATTTTACGGAATCATGCCCATTTCTACACTCTGTTTATATTTTCATATTTGAAGTGTTGTCATGGACTTAATTATTTAGTTATGGATATTATACCTTTAAAGTATCTTTGCAACTGGTATTTATTCTCTCCTAAAGTACTTGATAAACAATTTGTTAATTGTTGTGATAGAATAGACAAGTGCAGCTAGGATTCCTTCACCGGCTATTGGAGTCCTGCACTCCTGTGGCAACTCACTAACCATACATATCTTTCGTTAAGGATAAATTCATCTTGAGTTGGGCTCGGAGTGGGAGAGAAATCATCGCATATTGAAGATCAGGACTTCGACCATATGCCCTAGATTAGCATTTTTTAAATAGTCGAAAGGCTTAGTTTAAGCTATTGTTATGAATTTTTTTATGGTCATAGGCCTGAAGGCTTGTATATAATGTATAACTATCATAGGAAATAGCTAGCAATGCTATGGTAAATTTATGCTAAGGATTGTAATTATTTTGGGTATCACCTTTCTCTCGGCTGGATCACAAATCCAAGATGTATATTTTCTTTTGAAACTTAATATAAAGGAATGTGCTACTACACAATCTCATTTTCCATTTTCATTGCAGGGAGTTACTGATCTACTGCGTTTTCAGATTTCATTATTGGGAAACGAGCTGGTTGGCTAGGTCCCAACCAACCCAACTCATTCTTCCTTTGTTAAAGGTGTGTTAATTTAATTTAAAGTGAAAAGTGTGAATTCATTATTTATTTTTATTCTATCACAAGTTAAATATTTGATTTCATTTTCAATTACTGTCTTACGGATCTATGGTCTGCAAGCTTAGTCATGTATAATTTTAACTTGCATAATCTTTCCTTCTTGATGCTTGACTGTATTTCTGCGAGAATAGTGCAAGCACACTGCCTGTACCAATGCGTTCTCAGTTTTTCAAGTTAATCTTCTTGGATCATTTCAGTTGTAACTTTGTAATTTTTAAGATTGGAAAGAACAAATGATAGAGGACAACGTCAAACCACTTTGGAGTCTAGGACCTAGCCTTCCTAGAATTGGAGAGGGATCTCTCTGTTTTTATCATTTAACTTGATGATTATAAGTGCTGATATTAGGCTAGTTACAGTGATGGGCGTTGTTTGTTTGATTGATGGTGTGGCTGGACAGACAGGGATGCACAGACCAGTCCATTACGCTTATGGATTCAAAAGGCTGGAATGGCACATCAACATCAAGGGAATCATAGGGCAAGCTAACTGTGATAAATGTATCTTAAGAGTTGTATGAATATGAGGTGAAAGATATATTAAGGTTCAGTAATGACTAAAGAGAAGTTAAGAATTTTTTAATCAGACTTCAGCAGAAAAAATTCAGATTGTAAATGCAGACAGAATCAAGGTGCTCCGACAGAAAATCTTAATATAAAATTTCTGATTTACGATTAGATGAATAGATGAACAATAGAGAAAAAAATGGAAACATTTAAAAAAAAAAGTAGAACATCACCATTTTGACATAGCTCAAGAATCTTGTAAACGGTATCTGATTATTGATGTCCAACTCGAAAATTATAGTGCCCCAATATAGTAGTTCTTACAATGCAGGGGCTAACAATATCCAACCCTTCATAATGAAAATTCAAGGGGTATTTAACTAAAACTAAGTCGGTTTCCTAATTTACTTTGGAAAACTTCATTAATTATAAGAAAACTAAATTGAGACAATTGTGGCCATGCAAGGCCCAAACAAAGAAAATCTCTGACAAACACCACATGTAGAATTAAGTTTGGTAACTCTTCAAGAATGTAAAACTCAGGTGGCTCTTTTCGAATAAAAAATATGGCTTGGAGGCGGATGATAATGGTTGCGAGGAGGCAACAATGGGTGGCTCTGATATCTGGCTCTTCTTTTTGTGTTGCTTATTTTGGATCATTAAAGATGATGTGATGTTGGCATTTATGATCAATCGGTGGTTGTGCTAAGGTGTCCACCGTGATTTTTTCAATCTTGATACATGCATAACTTGTTCCACTCCTTTTTGCTAGGAATTTTCATGCCTATGAATTATCGGTACACTTCATCCACTTCTGTGTATTTTCTAAATGTGGGCCTAGAGAGGAAAACATGCTTCAACTCATGTTTAATAAATATGTCATTGCTCAAGTGGTCCGAGACAACTTTCCCGATCATCTTTCCTTTGATGCTGGTGAATTTGGTGGTATCCTTAGCTGCTTCTTTGAGTTTTGTTATATAATCTCCCCTTTGGACTAGCTTTTTGTTAATTACATATAGTGAGGGAAAACCTTTTTCCACCGGGTGTTCAATCTTGTTTACGAATCTGTTGATGGCCAAGTCCAACTCATGACACTTCTCCTCTAATTGCTTTACTAAATTCCTCTTAGTGAGGACCTTTATCACTTCTAGTATGGTTGTTTTTGTGTTTTTTACCTCCATCTCTTTGAGCTCATAACTGGTTTTTGAGTTCAAGAATTTTATGATTTTAGGGGCTGTGATTAGCATGTTTCCTAATTCCTGATTTTCTTTATCAGTGGCCACTATGGATTTGTCCACCAATGCTTTCTATTCAAAAATTATGTGGATGGAATGCCTAATTTGCTCTACTGACTTTATGATACCGTCCCAAATTATCAACTTTATTTGGGCCAAAATGTTGTTATCCGAAAATTCCTTCTCTGTCTTCTACAATCTTTCAACCTGGTTTTTGGCTATCTCATTGGTAGTTTTAGACTTCGTATTTTGATCTCTCAAGATGCCAATCTATGCTTCCAATCGCTGGATCTCGTATGACTGTAGAGTCATAATTTCCATGGCCTTTGAAGACTGGTCTGTCCCACTAGATGTTCCAATAGTTGTGGGAACAATTGATGGGATTGTTGAAGTGGGAACAAGTTCCACTAGGATGAGTGCCACTCGAGTTGTTTCTTCTCTTTCCTTCAGCATCTTCTCCATCTCATTTTCCATCTATTTGATTCTGGCATACTGTTCCAAGACTAACTTCAATAGCACTGCTCTCTATGACTCATCTTCCTCAACGCCTTTGGCTAAGGGGTCTTTTGTTGCTGGCATCTTGAGTTGTTTCCTGAGGGCTGCTATGTCAGCATTATTCTTCTTCAATACCTCCTCCACAGCTTGAAAATTGGTTGGGTCACGAGCCATCTTCAATATTAAATATTCTAAAGACTTGATTCTTGAGTCTTTAGATAGGGCAGATATCTTTTCTATCTTGATTTGTGACTGAGCATTAGATAAGGATACATGTAGCTTTAACAAGCTCATAGCGGTACTTATCAAGGTGGAGGCCACCATCTCTCTAGTCTGCTTTTGTAATTCCATTTGGTCAATCAGAGGGATGTCCTTGAAATTAAATTCAAATGATGCCTTCTCGTAATCTCCTGTTCCTTGGGGTTGTGGGATCAAGGCTTCTAGAAATTCCATCTGCATCCTTCTCTTCTTAGTGTCAAAAGGATACAACAACTTGCTTTGTGAACTTAGGGTCTACTTCCAGAATTGATTGTAAGTTTTATTCTTCAGCACCTCATTTCTCAATTTATTTCCTTAAATGTGTCATAAAATGATTTTTCTTGGCCTTCTATGGTAGGACTAGAAGTATATCTCCACACAACCTGCTGTTGCAGAGACATTGTTGTTGTATATGTAGAGGGGGCCATTTTTTGGCCACCCACTAGAGATTGTCGAAGGGTGTCTGAAATATGAACCATTGTTTGATGCGCTGATTCTCCTCCTTGATCAATATCCATATGAACTAGGTCCCCTCTTCCTATATCTTATTTTGAATTCTTTACTAGAGGTATCTATCATCAAAGGTGACTTATCCTCTCTTGGCATTTTTCTACCTATATATGTCTCTTGCTCCTTCCCCTTATCTTATTTTCCTTTTGCATTCTTCCTTTCCTGTAGTGTTGGGGTTTCGACATCTGGAGTGGAAAACACTTGTTATTCCTCTTCTTTGAGTGTATTTTTCACCCATTCTGTTTGACTGGCATACTAATCAATTGAAGGTTTGTGTGTGTGAACATAGGGTGTGGATTTGTTTTCCACCTTTTTCTTGGAGGTAATCCCTGTAGGGTCATAAGACCAAGTGAAACTGTGGCTAAACCCCATCTCTTTCAATATCTTTTCTGCCTCCTCTCTTGTTGCTCTACTATTATAGATGACAGGTCCAATTTGTGTCTTGATCTTGAACTGAGCCTTCTTCTTTACAAAGACAAAGTGGAGCTCATATGCATCTATCATTTGTGTTATGTATTCTAGTGAAAAGATCCACATGGAGAGGAACTTTGGCAATTTTTAGGGGGCTAGCTCACTTCCATAGACTTGAATATTTGTGTAATTTTGGTATAGATACCAATCTATTGTATTCACTTGCTCTGTTAGTTGCACGGCTTTCCTTATTTCTTCATTTATCCTAGGCTCTGCCACATTTCTAAGTGTGCTAATGGCTGGGTGCACAAACAAATCCACAAAATCCTTGTATGTATAATCCTTCAAATCTTTCAATAATAGGGTGGTCCAAAACATGACTGATTGGGGCTCACCATTTTCATTTACCTAGGTCATTTGAAATTGAAACCTTCTATACTGGAAATGAACAAAAATATATACCAACAGAGAGGCGTATTTGAAACCCTCCTCTATACCAAACTTTAAAAATTGTTTATGAATAGCCTCTGTAAGAAATTGAGCATAATTGAAAAGGAATATGGGTTCAGCATCTAGGGAAAGAGTGGAAAAAAAACATATCATAGCTTCATCTACCCACTGATCAGTGTGATAACCCAACAAATAAAATAAAACAGATATAATGTGCTTAGTCATAATAGAAAAGGACGATAAGAGATGATGAGGGTTCTTTGTGGGCATTGGGATATCAAGGGCCATGGAAAGTTTCAAAGTTTTGGCTCTAATGTGAGGTTCGGTATTTTGATAAAATTCTCTAAGGGCTTCATATGAGAAAGGGATTGCTTGTTCAAGAGTGGGGGCCTTCATTATAAGCTAGATGGATTGGGCAGATGGCAAGCAAGATTTCTCATGTTAGGATGATTATGGTCCTCTAGTTAATGTAATAACGACTTCGACACTTCCTAATGAATTCTGGGCCACTATGGATTTTTAGGAAGATGTAAAGAGTTAAATGGGTCTCCCATAGGCTAATGTCATCGGATCCTTCAAAAAATTGGTCTTCAAACCAGAAGTAGACATCAAATAAATCAGAATCCGACTCAGTCTCATGGCTTTTGTAATCTGTGCCTGCTAGAGCCAAGTGATCCAGGTCCACTTATGGGTAGACCATAGGATTAAATGGCTATTGATCTAGATTTGGACACATTTTCTTCAGTGATTCTTATTTCAAAATCCTACAATGGAGAAAGGGATGACAGAGAGGGGGAACTGAGAAAGGGAAATGATTATGAGTCAGCAATAGTGAAGGGAAAATGACAACAGGGGGTAGTAACTGGGATTGATAGTATAAAGGAGCCCTGTAATCTGGTTTCGTAGAGTGATGACAACTCTTTTTTGAAATTAACACTTTCTCCAATATTTCCTACAAATCTGATTCCTGAATTCGTTTGACAATAACCAACATAGTAAAATCTATACTTATGCTAACATTTGGCTTTCAAAACAACAATGCGGTGGTGTGGAGGTGGCACGGGTCCATTGGATAATGACCCAACCTTTTACGGTGCAACGGGTTTCTTGACGAGAGGGGATGTCATTGAAGCAGACAGCGGGAGAAAATGTGGCGCGTCTAGTACATGCAATAGTAAAAAGGCATGATGTTTTGGTGAGTGGTGCAAAGGGATTTTTGGAGGGGATTGTGAGTGGTAAACAGTATTGGAGATGAGGGTGCGGAATAGTCCTGGGTGCGACATGTAGCTAAATGGGAGATATGGGATACCACTCATTTCAAACCCCTTCCTTTATTAACATTCGGTGGATGCAGGGAGGCCAAAAGGCGATATGAACCATGCGATGCGAGGAGGTTAGTGGGGATAGCAGAGAGTTACGGGAAGTTTAGCATTAACATGACAAGGAAAGGAACATGTGGGTGGCACAGACTTGAAAAGATTTAGGTCTTTGTTCTGAGATACATCACATCCGCACCAATATGGCATTTGACATATCATCGTTCTTAACTTTTCCTTAGCACTTGTGTTTTTAAAATTTGTGATGCACGCATTGCGATCGGGTCCCACCATCGTCGCAAATCTTGCTTCGGCGTTCCATGGCCTTCTACGTTGTAATCCCTTTTCCTCCTCCAATGTGATTTAACACAGAAAATTCCCTACATACGGATTTTAAATCCTTTGGATTTTTCCATTGAAACTACATCGCGTCCACGCGTCCATCACACTTCACAACTTTTAACTTTTAACCATAACCTTAACCTATGAGATATGTGATGTGCGGTAAGTGGGCCTGACCATGTCATCTGCCACGTCACCCTGCCACACCACTCTACCACGCCACTTCCATGTCTCCCTGCCACGTCACTCTGCGATGTCAGGCCATATCACATTTCGGCGATCATAACTCTTTTCTCCGCACTTATTATTTAAACTTTACAAGTTGTGATTTGCAATTGGGTCCCACCACATCGGATATTTCACGTCGACACTTTTAAATTTTACCTATACCAGTACCCTTTGAAACTTGCGATGTGTTATGGTGATTAGGTTACATCACAAAAAAATTAAAGTTGCGAGCACTTATAGGTAATTTATAAAAGGTACGAAGTGCACCATGTGACGTGTGACATGCTAAATGTGAGTAAGTACAAAAAGGCGGAAGGTAAGGAAAATATGGAATACGAGGTTTGCATGTGGGTTTCGGTAATATATGAAGGTTAGATGGGCCCCACTTCATCGTGTCGGCGGAAAAATAAGATTTAACATAAGTCGTAAGAGGTAAGGTTAGAAACCTGTGGGTTTCGAAGTGTGGGCAACAAGTAAGGCTTATTGCGAGGCAAAGGTGGATGGGTCCCATCTTATCGCAAATCACACTTTTTAAGGTTTGCAGAATAAGGTAATTAATTTTTTTTTTTATTTTGCCGATGCAAAAAGCGATTTGGGTGTATGCTAATGAAATATAAGGGAAATGACTTAGGTAAAAAATGAAAATGCGTCGGGAGATTATGAAACAAAATGTAAGGAAATGTAAGGAAATGTATGGAGTGAAAAGGAAATGTGGAAGGTGAATGAAATTAAATGAGGGTGAGAATGAAGTTTGATCACCATTACCCTTATCACCCATACTCTCTTTATTATTTTATGAAAATAAATGACACCCATGGAATATCATTTTCAGTTATGACAATCTGAAGAATAATGAGTCATCTGGTGATATTGTGAAATACAGAAGTCAAAAAATTTCCACAAGTCTCCTTACTTCTCTGCTTTCACAAAGATCTTTATTTATTTCTGCAAGTTGATGTTTACTTCTAAAATAGAGGCTTTCTTAATCTCTGAAGTTTTTCTTAAGATTTAATTGTGCTTTTACGAACACGACATAAAAATTGTTAAATTAATCTCGGGTTAAATTATCGAATGAACCTTCTGGGTTAAAATGTTTAAGATGAAGATCTAATTTATATGCACAATCATCTCGGGAAGGAGCCTGTTTACACAATCAGACAATTTCCTTAATTTCATGAAAGAGATTTCTTATTTTAAGAAATATTTAATTTGAATTTTAAATTCATTTCTTGTTTCGAATATAAGTTTAGTTGGAGCATATTTCTGCTTGTAAGAATTTACTTTAAAGTTCTATTTGATTTTCACTCTATTTCACTAGTTAACACACTTTTAATCTACTGAAAGTAATCTAGAAACCAAGTGTAGGAATACTGGTTTTCTGGTGCAGGAACCTCTGATCCGATACAGGAACAAATATCCTAGTACAGGAACATAGTGCTCTAGCCCAGAGACTTAGAGATCCTGAACAAAGGTCAAAATCTTCAGTACAGGCATAAACCATACTTTCAGTATATAAACTTCATTCTAGTGCAAGTACAATGTTCTGGTAAAGGAATGTTGTTGTGGTACATGAATAACAGTGTAGTGCAAGAAGAATATCCTTAAAGAATATAGATGCCTTTAATATTTTAATTTTCACACTGTCTCATAACCATACTACAGATAAACATAAAGGGTCATTTCATTATTCAAGGTTGTTCGCAATGAATTAAGAATTCCTTTTTAGTTTCTGCAAAGTACTTTCCATTTATTCCAACACCAGAATTTATTTGAGTATCAATTTTGGATTGATCATTTTTCTTTCTATTCTATAAATTTTTGATTAAATAAGTAGGAATAGAATTAGGAAAAGTTCATATCATTTCTGGCATTTCCTATGCTTTTCCTCTAGGTTTACAAATCCCGTGGGTTGTTAATTAAGTGTTGAAGGAGTCTGATGTATTGTGATTCCTGCACCCAAAATTGTTCACTTCACCCTTAGGATTAAAACCAAGAAAAAAAATTGAATCTCTATTCATAGAGAATGAACTCCTATTATATTCATCAATCTGAATAGAGTTGTCGCATGACGAAGGTGTTGATGCTGCAGAAAGAAAAACTTCACTATCAGAAGAATCCATGACTTTCAACAAGAATATGTTGAATGATACAAATGAACTCTATCCCAATGATAGTATATAGCTTAAAGACTGAAAATTTCCCTCTAAAATTTCACCCCAAAATTTTTCGCTAAAATTTTTGCCTCCAAAGTCCCCTCCAAAAAAAATCGCTAAAAATTTTTCCTCCAAAAAATTCATTTGAAATATTTCCCTCCAATTTTTTATTTTAGATGTATTTGATAAAATTTTACTAAACTATTAGTATTGAAATATTTCACCCTAATTTCTATTTAAAATATCCACAAAAATATTCCATTCATGCATTCCTTCGAAACTAAAATAATCTTTTTCTTTAAATGAATTTACATTGACTACATAACTAAATTAATTTTTATAATTTATGTTTTTTTTAGCCGACATTGAAAAAAGTTAATCTAAACCTATAATACTAGCTACAAATTAATTTTATTAATTTTAATTTTAATTGCTCATTCCTGAAACGGTAAGCCAATCACACAAACTTTGCTATATAATCACAATCATTGTTTCGTCCATGAGGTCTTGGATAGATGTTGATCGGGTGTTTTGTTAAGACACTATTTGATGTGATGTCACTGGTGAAATTCCTTGCCCTGATAGGGGTGATATATTGGACATGATGAAGATTTAGTCTTACCAAGCTTACAAAAAAAAAATAACAACCATTGTTTCTATTTGTCACATCACATCTAGTCTTCTGGGTTTTGGTAAAAATTTTGGACCAATTTTGTGGAGGGGATGCGTTGGCATCGATAACACATTGAACGAGAGTTTTTCACATTTGAAAGGTTAGTTTTCCTTCTATGTTGACAATTTAAAGATGGATATAGGGAGAATCTCTTCTTTTTAAGGTTTTTAAGCTCGAAAACTTTTTTTTCAATTTTTTTTTTTTGCACTATCATATCTTACGAGAAAAACCACATAAAAAAACCCTATTTTTTTATAGTTTTATAGCAAAGAAGATGAAAAAAATCAGACGTGTCAGAGAAAAATAAAAAATTATTTTATTTTTTAGGGTTGTTTGCCTTTCAATAAACAAAAGAACATAAAACAATCATTCACATAATAAAAAAAAAATTATATTTATTTATTTTATTTTTCTCTCAAAAATGTCTATATATATATATATATATATATATATATATATATATATATATATATATATATATATATATATATATATATATATATATATATATATATATAATTTAGTTTTTTTTATAAAAAAAAAAAATTATTTTTTTTTTATAATAAATTATTTTTTTTTTAAATTAGTCGTTATATAAATGTTATTTTTTAAAGTGTTAGTGAGTGTGCTATAGGAGCCCATCCACCGGCCTCCGACCTGACCAATTTTTTATTTTTATTTTTAAATTTTATTAAACAAATATTAAAAGTTTAAATTTTTTTAAAATTGATATATATATATATATATATATATATATATATATATATATATATATATATATATATATATATATATATATTAATAATTTTAAAATTATATAATTTTTTTTTTCTAACATTTAAATAATCAAACTTAGATTCTTTCTCCTCTCTTAAGGTCTCACTGATAGACCGCATTAGTGTTAATGGATGATAACTATCACACACACACACACACACTCATATATATATATATATATATATATATATATATATATATATATATATATATATATATATATATATATATATATATATATATTATTTGTTTTAAAAATATATCAGATTTTTTTAAATTAAAAAAAAAAAAAATAAATAAAAATAAAAATCTTCTATATTTATATATGTCTTTAAAATTATACATAATTCAAAAAAAATATGTTTTGTTTTTTTTTTAAATAGTTTTTTTTTTAAATGAATATATATATATATATATATATATATATAATGAAAAATATATAGTTAATTTTTTTTTTTTTAATTTTAATTTACATTGCTAAACTTTTAAAACAAAATTTCGTCTAATTAAGATATATGTTTTTTCATTAACATATATATATATATATATATATATATATATATATATATATATATATAAGAGGAAGATGACATAAAAGAAGATCTTTTTGAATGTTTCTAGAAAAAGAGCATCAATTGCCAAATTTAATGTTGCAGTTGGACACACAATGCATATTGTTGGATGTAATATGGATACTATTAGATGCACTATGAATACTATTGGAAACACTATAAACACTGTTGAACACACAAAAACTCAGAAACGTAATAAAAGTCAAGCAAGTGGTCCATCAAGTACATTCAATATTTTTTTAGAATGGAAAAATGCACAAGAAACAAAAAATAAAATAAAATTCATGGCATCTTCAAGACAATGAAATTGATGATGGTGTACATATCTATCTGTATTGTGGTATGATTAACTTTGGTGAGTCATATGAGGTGATGGGCAGAGTACGAGAGACATGTTTGGTGCCGAATATACTCACTGTTTATATTCTTGCAAGATTGGAAAATAAACATGAAAACGTTAGATATCATCTCTCAATGGTCCAGTATGACACATATGAGGAATATACACAATTGTGTGGAGAAATCACAAAAAAAATTTCAAAATAAAATTTTAAGTGTGCTTATTTATATTTGTGGTATGCATTATTTTAAGGATCATCCAAATTTTTATAAATGATTGATTATTGACATATTGTATTTTGTTTCATAGGATTTTGTTGAGAGTCTTTCAACCATGTTGGAGGGTATTTATTATATGGTTCCAAATATTATGAGTGTGATCAACACTTTCAACACCGAGATTGAAGAAGAAAGGAGAAGGATGAAAATATCAATGGCTCATGATACTACAATAGTACAAAGAGGGGATCAACAAAGACTCACTAATGTGGATAAATATAGTAAAGCTAAACATGTTTCTTTTGAATATGTGGAAGATGAATATGAAAAATATGTTAGCATTAGTGAGGAGGAGATTAGAATTGTTGTTGAAAAGGAGAAAAATAATAAAACACGAGAAAGAAAAATGGCCAAAGATGTCTCTCTTCTAGCTGATGATGAAGAGCTTGTTTATCAAACAAGGGATATGTTAATTGGTAAGATGAAGAAATCAAACGTTGTTCAACCTGTAAAATTCATGAGCAACAGTGAAGAAGAAATTGAAAGATCGAAAGGCAGTAGAGAAATCATAACACCAGATGCCAAGTTAGAGGATGACATTATTAAAAAAAAACAAATTGCCATTCATTATCATCTGAGGAAGAATGAATTAATTAATGGTGGCCAAACATTTGTGCTTAATATTAGCCAATTCTATAGGCCATATGAAGGAAAATCCCAATATCAAATTAGAAAGGCACATCACCTACATGTACATAATTTCAAAATATTGTTCAGGTTCAACCCATATGCGCATGTGGTGGATTATGTGTCTCTTGTTAATTCACATCAGGTTCTCAACAAACAAGAATTTAACAAGACACCTTCTTTTGAATATAAATATTACGTAATTGGAGGAATATCCCAATAAAACTCTTTTTTAAACAGTGAAATGCATCATTTATGATGGTTTAACAAAAACATAAGAAAATTTATTTGCATAAGATCATAATACATATAATGAGTACATAAACTCGATGAATTTCATCCAAATGTTATGATTTATTCATACTAAATTTGTAGAAAATTGTTGTGGGGATAATACAAAATTCAGTTAAGCTTTCAGAAGGATTGTTTAATGGAAATGAGTTAACAAATTGAGGATAAAATACATTGAAAAGGTGGAAAAGTGCATTCAAATATATTCTTCGAAATGGATAATATTTTTCAGTTGGAATTTAGAATTGGGGAGATATGGAAATTGATTGATGAGATTTTTAAGTGGTGGGAGAGCATTTCCATAAAAAATCAGAAGGTTAAAATGTGTAAACGCATAATATGCACCAACAATAGGATAGGTACTCAAATGAAGCAAATCTAAGATGATATGACTATCCAAACTTGGAGAATAATGCAATGAATGAACGATCAGAAACTAGTCAAATAAATAATATGTCCAGTGAAATTAGGTGAATTAGCAATGGGTGAAATGTGCGCAAAATTTCAAAAGCAAGTTTGTTGAATTATTTTTACCTTTTCTTTTATTATATTTTTCTTTTAAATATAACATATTTTTGTCGGTATAATTTGTTATACATATCACTATATTAACAATTTTTACTTTATTTATTCAGTCAGAATATTTATATGAAAACACAAGAATATATAGTAATGTTGAATGAAGACAATTGGGATGATTTTATGCATAACTACCCATAATCAAGTTCTACAACAACACTTAAATATTTGTATCTTGCATTCGAGAAGGTATGTTTATTTATACATTCATTTTATTCATATGTAAACTATCTTTATTTTATTACTTATAGATACAAATTTTTAATGTCATTAAAGATTTCTAAGAAGGATGCAAATGGCGTACTAAATACTTTCCAGAGCTTTCTTGAAAAAATTAAGTTGGAAAATATGAGAAAGAAGCATCTTATGAATGTTGAACTTGATCCTACTATTAATGATTTCATTTCGAATGGGATAGACACTATCCAATATGAAATAATACCAAGTGATTGTGAAATCATTTCAAAAATCATACCTAAAATGGAATATGCACTAGTTATTACAGATATTCCTCATGGTTTCAATTTCTGGGACATTGAATATGATAGTGAACCTTATACTTATTAGGTTTTCAATAAAGTGCTTACAGACTCTAAAGAAATCACAACATAACCACTTTAGATATTTGTGACATTTCATTCAGACACATAATTTTAAATTTTATTAACAAGTTTCAAGGGAAAATAAAACGCAAGAATGCAAATTACATGGTAAGACATTGAAATTGTATGTTTGATTAATGTTTAAAAAAATTATTTACGTACAAGTTAATTTAACTTTTACTATGTCATGTTACATGAAGAAGTAAAATCTTGTATCTTTTGAAGATGGCCCTATTATAATTATTTTTATTTCATCCATGTTGAATGTTGGGCAAAATAGGATAGCTATAGGCCTATTCTTTTGAATCGAGTAGATGGGAAGAGTCATAGTTAAGTACCGGTTCATGATTTCATCGTAAGAAAATTAACATATGAGGATAAAGATGGAAAATGGGAGATTTTTAACATTTAAAAAAAAAGTCCAAGCATTGATTAACTATCTTATAGATCTATGTTCAAAAGAAGGAGATTTGGATTTGGATTTATTATGAGGTTTATGTAATTTTTATTACATAAAATTCAATTTCAATTTTTGATTTTTAATTTTTTATGTGTTTATACTAATTTTCCTAGGTATTTATTTTGTACTTGGTGATTAGGTACAACACTAGCATGTTTTATACAAAAAGGAAGAAATTGCATTTCCATTGAGAAAATCATTGCAATGCAAATTTATTCAACTAAGAATTAACGCTCTTCAATTTATTCAAGATGCAATGTAAGAATTTGGTTTGAGGAAAAGGGATTTTAATGAATCACATGTGGCAAAAAGGATAAAAGAACCTCAACCATTGTTATATGGAATGATTGGAAAATGACACTTTGAAGATTTTCAAACATCAAAGACACATTAGAAGAGTATAATGACCAAAATTAAGAAAAAAATGTTGTGGAAGAAGACATTAATGATGGTCTAGAAGATGTTAAACATGGATTAGTTGATATTATTGATTAACTTTAAGTTATTCTTGTAAATAAAACTTAATTTTGAGAGTTATTCATCAGTTTACTTGTAATGTTTAGAATTTGAGATTTTATGGGAAGAATGATTATTTTTTGCAAAAAGAACTGTGATTGCTTTTAATTTTTGACATAAAATTCATAACAAGTGCTAGTTTTTTTTTTGTAAATATTTTCCCATAAAAATCGTTTATTTAACATGTTTTTTTTAACAAAAGTCTCAAAATGTGTATTTTTTATCATTATATTATATTGAAATTTATATTTTTCTGTCATATGTTTAAAAATATTGGTTTTTAGCAACAAATATTTGATGTACATTGAAATATTAATTAACAATACTTAAACATATATAAAATCCTAACTTTAAAATATTTACCGTTTTTTTATTTTTTAAACTATGTGAAAAAATTAAGATTTCATTACAAAAAAAATAAAAAATAAAAAAACAAGTACATAAATACACTTAAAAATAAACATCTCATGGAAGAATAAGACATTATAAAATGTAATGTGTCAAAACAAAACCTATAAAAAAATGAGGTAGATTCTGCCGCCACTTTTTAAAATCAACATGAAAATCATGACATTAAAAAAAGAAAATCATAAGAAAATTTAAAGTACCATAAATGTGCTAAAAAAAGGGTGATTCTCCAACAACACTTTTCAAAATCAAGTGTTTTTTTTGCTACCTCAAAAAAATGGGTAATCGGTAATTTTTTTGTTTGATCGATAACTTTGTACTTCCAGAAGCTTCGAGAATTTGTTACAACCATTTACCTTGGATTAAAATTTTGGATCCTATCTTATCCTTCTTTGGAGTTTCCATCCCTTATCCTTTCATCCCATCCTTCCATCAAAGGTGGATCTAAAACATTTGATTGGTACCACTCATCTATTTATTTACTACCATGCATATGCAAGGGGTTGGATTTTGGAGAGTGATTCTACTCTTATACTACTAAGGTCAGAGCTTAACATTCCATGCTTTTACAGTGATTGGAGGTTCATTTTGTCACAAGGAAAGGAAAAGTTAATTAGTTGGAGGAGATGTTCTATAATATCAACACCTATTTGTGGTTGTAATCATCTTCCATTTATATTAATGCAAAGCGTTCTCCATTTTCCTATATTTCATTTTCGTTATTTCACTTATTTCAATACCATGTTTATCTATCGAATAGAGTACTTAGATGATATTGCATAGATCTCATAGTTTCTTGGCTTTTGTTATCTGACTGTGCAGGTTCTAATTTTGGCAATCAAAGTTATAATTGGAGCTTTGAAGATGAGGAAGGAATGAAGTGTGTGATGGATTCTACATAGGCTTCATTCAGTAATAAATTTAATTTAAGGAAAGAATTTGTTTCCTTGTCTCTTTATTGTTCTAGGTTGACCATCGAACTTATGGGGGATACATTTTTTGCAATCATAAATCCCTCATAAGAAGGAAATTGAAGGAAATTGAAGAATATAGAATCCTCAACGATAAAAATGTTTTTGAGGATAAGTTGCTAACCTTTAAAAAAATTTTGGGTTGAGATCTCTTTCATTCTCTAATTCTATCATACTCTTGCACACTTAGAGAAATATTGGACCACTTAGGAATTCACTTGGATTGGGGAAAGAAAGAAAAGGAAGCAAGAAAATGGAATGGAACATTTATATCAACAGATACAGGTAGATTACTTTAAGGTAATAGGTTGGATGTGTGATTTCCTTGATGATTTATGGATGCATGGTATATGCATGTGATTTCATGGTTATGTGTTATTATTGTCATGGAGATTTACCTGGATTAATAGTTTTTTAAGCCTTTCCTTTCCATTTATTGAATATCCATGGTGTTTTTAGTTTTCCACTTATTTTTTTTCTTATTGGTGCTCAGTTTCCTTATGGTTGTAGGTTGGAACAAAAATTCTAGAAGCCATAGAACAACTTGTGTTGAGTTACTAGTCATGGAGCCTAGGCTAGTGCAAACATCCTTGAGCCCTTTGTGGGTTGACATACTAGTTCCTGGAGTCAAGTTGGAAAAATTATATGGAGCCTTTGAAGGCTATGGGTTGAGTTACTAGTTCTTGAAGCCGTGGAAAACTTAGGTAGAGATCAGTGTGGTTGGTGTTAGTGATGTTCAATTATGGAGGTCGAATTGCTATGGTTGAGGGTTGATGTGGTTTTTCCTCTGGAAGCCTTCGCTTGGTTTTATCTTGGTATATTCCATGAGATACGATATTCATGTTTAGAATATGGCATGGGGGTGGTTGACTAAAAGAGATATTTGGCTCAGCAAAATATATGTTCAGGTGGTACGTGAAATTCCCTCACATAGTTAGTATTTTTGTATGTTAATATGAGACATTTCCTTATTTTGATCTATGAGCATTTGTAGTTCTTATGTTGGTGATATTATGGCTAAGTTTTCATGGTTTTTAGGATGGTTATTTTCTAGTTATGTGTTGCTTATAAGATGTGTATTATCTATGTCTCTTGTAATGAATTGTTTAGTTAATGGTGGGTTGATGAATGTATGGACTAATAAGTGTTGTTGCAACTATGTAGAGAGGGTGTAAGGACTTCTTGGTGATTCTTATATGAAACTTATACAATTATGATAATATATTCATTCATGACTTGTACCTTCTATGTTTTTGTTGTGTTTGAAGGAATGTCTGTTATGGACTAGGCATGTCCTAGGTGAGTTATTATTCAATTTTTGTATGAAAATCTTTGTAATTGTGTCACTTATCATTTTGGGAAGTTAGACGAAGCATTTTGGAATTTGTATGGAGGCTCAAGTGGAAAGGTAGCTCAGACCTTGGGACCGCACCATATGAATTGGATATTTTCGAATAAATCACATGCAGTCAATGTTATGCATGTGGGTGGAGGCCTATAACCACAGCCTGGCATTTTAATGCATGTAATTATGGGCTAATGGAAGTGAAAAAGAGCACCAACTCACAGTTTGGTCACCTAGGGTGATCCTTTGGCCGCTGCGTGTATTGTAGCCCTAGGGTATGTTGTGAGTTGTCAATTTGTTAGCCCCACTTCCATAGCTATAGCTTGGAGGTCAAGTCATGCCATAATAACTCTTTGTCTCATGTATACGCTGCTAGGCCGGTGAAATTGCGTAAATGTCAGAGAGGGTGATTACAGGGTGGTATCAAATATTTAAGGTTCCAACAATCAGACTAGATTGGCGAGATGTGATTATTATGTGTGCATGCTAGTTGTTGATGTGCTTCTTATGCATGCATTTTGATGATAATTCTTGTGGTGTTTTGTCAGCATGATGTTGTTTCTAAGGTTGATGATGTTGATGTTGTGACAATTAATATGTTATTTCATTATATATACATATGTTGTGATAATATAGATTGAATTTGTAGATGAGATAGCCTCCCCTGAACTTCACTAAGGAATGTTGGGTTATGATTATATTTAGCTATCTCGCATGGTATGTTTCTAGGAAGTAGAAGATCAGAGATGACAAGTAATATGGTTTACTATAGTTCACCTGACCCTTTTTATAGATCAAATGAGGAAAAAATAAATGAATATTCTCGTGACATAAAAAACACCTTGAGAAGTTTAAAGATAAAAATAAAGATTTCCAAAGTAGAAAATCACAGGATCATTCATAAAATAGGAAATACTTTCCATAAAATAGGAAAATCAAGTAGATGTCAATGCATCGATTCTTCATATTTTATTGGAATTGCAGCGTTGCGGAAAACCACAGATCAGTTACATATAGGACGAAAGTACTAATGGGGAATACGGTAGCAGGTCTCATGGAGGACACATGCTAGACAAGGATGCAGTGGTAAGAGGTGGTAGATGGATGTATACACCTAAAAAAAATGGTAGTGGTTATGGGTTCTATTCTAGTTATGGATAAGAGAGACAACATGTTCATGATCGCTATCATCCTTACAGGAGTAATAAGAAGTAGTACATTCTAGATGAGTTCAAGAAAGCCAAACCTCCTACCTTTAATGGAGAGTTGAAGAAACTAAAAGATGTAGAAGCATGGTTACTTGGGATGAAGAAGATCTTCAAGTTACATGATTATACAAATAATATGAAAACTAGGATATTTATTTTCATTTTGAAGGGAAAATCATACATCTAGTGGGAATATGTGAACTGAGCCAGAGGCATCAAGGCAAAGGAGTTGAGTTGGGATCAGCTTGAAAGGCCCTTCAGAAAGAAGTACACATTAGATAAATACTATAACAATAACTATAAGGATTTATACAAGTTTAAGATGTGATTTATTAAAGATTAACATCATATGACTAAGTATCTGGAGCTATTGAGGTATGTACTATATCTTAAGGATGAGAAGACGAAGGTTCAATAATTCGTTACTGGATTTCAATTTCCATTTTCAGATCAGATTGAATATGATGAGCCTTGGATATTGGAAATTTGAAACATTTTTATGAGAATTCTAAGCATAAGTTGGAGCTTAAGAAAGGTTATAAAGGTAATGATAAGACTAAGGAAAATTGGGATAATAAGTGAGGAATACCTCAGGATATAGGTAACAAGGAGAATGTAGTGTTGTATAAGAAATTCAATGTATTTGAGAGAAGAATAGGATTCCAGTCTAAGGAGAAGAAAAAGAATGAGGGAAGTAATCCTTTGTAGTGTTGGAATTGCAGAAAGGATAATCACAAGAGAGGTTTTCCACAACATCAAGGTGGCTGACCTAAAATTTACAATGCTCGAGAGGCACATACAATTGGAGATTTTGGATAGAGTATTCCTCAGAGTTATGCAAGATTGGATAAAATATAGGCTAATAATCAAACATCTATTATAAATATGGATGTTAAGGTTCATGATTAATTTGTTTCTATTTTGATTTACCCTTGATATAACTCTGTTTATGGGTGAAAATGTGAATTTGGGTTACACTTTTGTGAGAATTTCCCACACAAAATTCATAATCGTAAATTTTTTGTTGAACAACAAAAGTTTATGGCCGAATTATTTACAGTTTTTCGGCTGAACTATTATACGAATGTTCGACCGAACAATAGGTACTTTAGATTAATGCTCGCCACTTAATGCATTTTGGTCAGAGGGGAAAAAAATGGCAATAACTTTGTTCGGCTGAAAACAGAAAAAAAAATCATCTGAAAAAAAAAATTTCTATGTTCCTTTAACAATGAAACACTTCTATGTTCCTTCCTAAACTCCAATCAGTTCAAAATCATAGTAAACTTAACAAACCTATTGGTATTCAAACTAATCACCATAGATACTAGTTATGACTACCAATGCAACAATTTTCAGTTATATTTCCTGTCATTGTTCTTCACTATTGAAGGATCAAAATCTAGAATGAACTGTGTATGATTCAATTCTGCTTCAAAAAAAATGTAAATGGCTCAGTCAACATACATGTTAAAATGCACAAAATTACCTTTTTCTTCCCTCCATAGTTGGAAAAATCTCGTCAATCTCTTTATTGAGCGAACCATTGCTCATGAATTGTATGACAAAAAATGCACAAAGGATTTCTGACACACAAACACAATTTTCCTATCTACTAAATGATAAGCTCTATGAGAGTTTCCTATGACAATTGATCTAAAAAAACAAGAACCGAGGCTCCCCACGTGACTCGACCACCACAAAAATCGATCTCCAAACAACTTATGTCATCTTTGCATACCTCCAGGTGATATTTGTGTTTTTTTTAGGAAAGTATCATCCTGATTCTACCTTTGTGTGTCTATGTTTACTTGTTATGACTAAATCAAATCCCACCATCCATCACACCAAGGATTATTGCAAGGTTATTTCGTGTATAGACAATGAAATCACCCTACATAATCTATATTATAGGGGTATTTGTGTTGATTTGTTGTCAACCTCCATCTAAAAAACAATGGGTGGTTGGCAGAAGTAGAAAGGGAACTGCAAAATACAGAACCATCCAAAGTAGTTTCTTAACAAACCATAAAATATTATTTGCATAACACAAGCATGTGAAAGGATTGTAGTGTAGGAAATGGCATAGAATAATACACGCAATTCAGAGTTGTTGCTCAGAACTCCTATGGCATCAATGATCTCCTTTTTTCTTGCAATGCTTCCAAAATCCGTAGCATGATGACCCCGATGCAAATTACCAAAATGCGACCTTCAAGTTCGGTATTCAATAACATCTCAAAGTCAAGATTTGAAGACCACAAATCTGAGAAATAATGAGCATGGAAGGAAGCCACAAAACTAGTGGCAAAACTAAAACAACGGAATAGATAAAGTAGTCACTCTGGTAGCATTGTAATATACAAATTGGTGGAAAGTGAATTCAACTTAGTTTAAATAGTGATTAAAATGTACATGTATAAACACAACGATTAAACTGTTGGACTCAGTTTCTAGGTTTCTTGAACTTCAATAAATAATCACCATAACCCAAATCACAACCCAAGGATTAGGTGTCTAACACATTCTATATATTTAGATGTTAATACATCCTCCAATCATATTTGGAAGTAAAAAAAAATGTATCCATAGGACTCTCTCATCTATATAATTATTTTTTAAAATTCTTTGTATTAACATTTAAAAGGTTAGATGTCAAATCCATATTAAAAATAATAAATTACAAATCTCCCCATATATATATATATATATATATATATATATATATATATATATATATATATATGATTTTTTTTTAAATTATTATATATATATATGTATGTAAACATTTTGTTTTATATAAAATATACATACAATTTTATTTATGAGTCACATTCTACACATTAAAATGTTAACATGTGTCCCAATTATATTGGAAGTAGAACTTATCTTCATAGGAATCTTGTCTATATAATTATTTTTTTATAAATATTTCTTAAAACTCTCTTTAAGAATATTTAAAAAGCTATATGTTAACTCCATATTAAAAATGAATAAATTATATATATATATATATATATATATATATATATATATATATATATATATATAAGTGTATTTTTATTTTTCTTTATATAGACTTATATAAAACTATATTATTTACTATGAACATCGAAATATAGTATAATTGATAGTAAAATAATTTTGTGTTATTAGCGCCCACGAGGCGTAGAACAGTCGGTGAAGGGGTGCGCTGTTAAGGCACTCCGTTCTACAAGGTCACCGGTTTGAAACCCGTGGGTGTAGGATTAGTCTTAACTTAGAAAAAAAAAAAAAAAAAAATTGTGTTATTAGTATATTTTTATTTTAAATATTGCAAGTCAATTAAACATAAAGTGAATTACATATCATGTAATATCAATTATATTATTTTTACATGGCATTTATCAACTTCATATTAAGTAGTGAGGGAATTACATATCTCTTTAATATTAAAAAGTAAATTAATGTCTGGGGGTTGCTAATAGATGGTGGCAGGTGTTTGTTTAAGCACTTCATGGTGTAAAATTCATTCTGTGGGGGAAAAAAATTAGCCATGCTAAGCCCTAGTGTGGGGAGGCTGGTGAAATTCTATTTTGACAACAAATTAACTCACATTACTTAACAAACAAACAAAAAAATAAATTGTTTTTTTTTTTTTTTTCAGTTTCAATTACTTTATCTCTACATAAAAGCCATGCTAAGCCCTAGTGTGAGGAGGCGGATGAAATTCTATTTTGACAACAAATTAACTCACATTACTTAACAAACAAACAAAAAAATAAGTTTTTTTTTTTTACTTTCAATTACTTTATCTCTACATAAAATTGGTATTAAGGTAAAGTAGAAATTAAAGTATCATATTTATAATCAATATTATTTTTTTTATTATTACTATTTTTTAATTTATTATTACAAATATTAATTTATTATTATTAAATATAAACTTATATAAGAATATCACCCTCATAGAAATTGTTAAATATATTATTTAACATGAATATTAAAAGTAATATATTGAAAGTTCTATATAGATACATTTGTAAAGTAAATATAAGATTTTATAATTTAGTTACTTTATTTTTTCAATTGATATAATTTTTTATTTTTTTATCACATTTAAATAATATTAAAATGAATCAAGTTAACGCAATAAAAATGGAATTATTAATATTTTATATTTCTTTTAAGTAAATCTAATCTAACCAAATCTATATTTACTATAAAGTTATTTTCTTTTATATTTACTATAAAGTTTTTTTATATTTTTTTAATTAATAACACAATATATTTCTTTTTAATTAATAACACACCTGGTTCACGCATAGCTAACATCTCCGACTGTACAATGCATCTTTAGAAAAAATAAAAAATATATTATACATAACTTCATCCTACATTTAATTAAATATTTCACTAAGTTACTTGGTCATTAAAAAAAAAAAAAGAGTACTATACAGAACTTCATCCTATATTTAATTAAATATTTGACTAAGTTACATGGTGATAAAAATATTATTTAGAATTGCCATGTACTTAGTTTTAAGACAAAAAGAATTGCCTTGCATTTTATTGCAGGTTACGAATGTCTCTATTGTCTTAGATCATTTGGAAGCGACATGCTGATGGTTTCAAAAATGGATTATCTATATTTTATTGGCTAGTTCCCAAAGTCAATAAACGCTTGGAACTTCTTGCCACAATGACATGTAATTATTCATTGTTTGATGGCAAATAGTTATTTAAGATTTCAGAGTTGTAAATCAGGGTCAGTTGTATAGTAAAATAACCTTTATATGTATATGATGTTAACAGCAAGTTATTCCCAGCCTGCAACTGACGATGGCGTACAATTTACGGTACCACAACGTTTGCTCGAATACCAAACTCGGGAAGTTTAATATCATCGTTGTAGAAAAATATTTGTGAATGCATATAACGTGCGTTTCATGGAAACTAATGCTAGAGTTATCTAAATACGATAGTAGAAGCTCTTGGGGGTGGAGAATGGGAGGAAATTTATATTCGTATTAATTAAATAATGTTAAAAATAAATATATTAATTGTTGTTTTAAGATGGGAAAATATTTTGGACATAAAATCATTTAATTGAGAGATTCTCTTGCAAGATCTATTTGCAAAGTCTAGCTGTGGTCAAACATAACAAAAGGATACGTCGACGTCCATATAAAGAACCAACCATCCACCGGAACACATGGGTGCCAACCGTTGCAATCACCAGTCTTGTAGGATGACCTTCGCATACATGTTTTTGTCATCCATTATAACAACATACATGTACCATCATGGGTTTTATCGGATTACCCATAACCATGCTCTGAGTTTTATTGGATTACCTCAACCATGCCAACAAGGGCTTTGAGCCACAAAGGCTCAATGTTGCCACCAAGTCACTCAATATACCGACAAAGGCTCAACTCAGCCATGAAGACTCAACACAGCGAATAAGTCTCAACTCATCCACGAAGGGCCTCAAATCTACAACTAAGGCACTCAAGCCTCATGGGCCACAAATCTGATACCATGATAAAATCTAATAATCAATTAATTAAGTGGCTCTCCACGTGAGTTATGTGGAGAGTGCCAAAACACTCCACACACTGCCGACTATTCATTCAAAAGAAGCTCGTACATATAGTCTTGCACACTAACAAGGTAGTTTGAACCACTCTCTAGATAGTAGGATCTCAGACCTAATCTTATAGTCTAAATCCCATCCTTATCACAACAAACAACTAAGTCTAGCTTTCTCCATTAATTATAACACTACCCCTTAACGGAGAAAGAGTACCAAAAGAATACCATATGTTTGTTGCTCTAGTCTCAACTAGGCTTACAAAAAAAAACTTGGTAGCAGAGGTTTCATTTTATTCTTCTTTCTTCAGAGTCCCTGCTTGTTTGTTCCTAGGCGATGCTTCATCTCTCCTTTTCTTGCCATGAGCTAGTGATAGATGTTATCCTCCTTTTTACGTTTTCTACCCCAAAGAGACAACGCTTGAACTCTTATCTTCCCCGACCTTGATTGTAGGTTGTCATTGTTTATATCTTGATTGTTGATAATTGATAACACTATAGAGGGTGCAAGCTTGGTAGGATACCTTTTTCTCTCACTATTTCCGGTGTCAAACATCTGAACATTAGATTCTTTCCACCCAAGAGTCACTATATCAACATCGTTATTTTTAATTCTTCTCGCAATCATTTTGGTTGAATTGTCTTGGTCAATATGTAGATCTTAAACAATATGTTCCCCTTTACATCCTTCCTGAAGAACGACTAGTGGGTCTTCAATCTCAGGATCTTGTAGGGTAAAATGTGGCTATTGATACTCGTGGTAATCAATAAAACCACATTGTTTTTCTGAAATTTCTTTTGACTCGAAAATACTACCCGTGCCAATAAGGCCTCCAAATGGCCACATGAAAAAAACATCATCACTATCAAATATGTCTAAAAATATAGACATATTGAAAAATTCCACCTTATCTCACTTCTAGATAAGCACTGACCGCTTTGTTCTGATCTGGCTGAGGCCTGTAAGAAACCAAGCTTCTCGTGTGAGTAAGGTGTTTCTGTAGACCACCTATACTCCAAAACTCTGAGCACTGAGGAACCTATGTTGCCACTAAGCCACTTTAGCCATCAAGGCCCTGTAGCCACTAAGGCTCTGTAAGTCACCAAGGGCCTCAAACCTGCGATTAAAGCATTCTAGCCACCATGGGCCACAAATCTCCCACCAAGGCTCACCAGAGCCTGACTCAACCAGGCCAAAGGTTTTCTCCACTCACCCTCAACTATGCCAAGGGTTTTGTCGGCTGATCCTAAGTCCACTTCACTCTCACACATGGTTTATGTCTTACCACAAACCGATGTTGCAAAGCGGTTTTCGGCTAACCACAAACCTACAATTAAAAAGTGGTTTTCAGATTACCACAAAATTCATGGGGATACACGTGCCTCACGAGGCTTACAACACAACTCAAAATATTGGAGCTACAAGGTACATAATTTAAAAAGACCACTACAAAACATCCTAGACTTGCTTACAATTAAAATGTGTGACTGATAATACAACATGCTAGTGAGCCTATCCCACAAACCCACACTAACTCACACAAACATTCACTTTCATTTTCCATCATCCTTTAATCCTTGTTGTTGCTCCTTTACCTCATATTTTGAAATGTTCATATCTTGGGAATCTTTGTCTTCGTCAATTAAGTCTTGGAACTCCATGCTTTGCCTGTCATTTGTTAGAGTCTCGAATTCTAAAAAAATAAATTTACCTACATTGAATTGTTGAAATTTTTGAGTATTTCAAACACAAAAGTTGAAGAAAACAAGTTCCCCCTTCAAACATAGAGATTCAATAAAAACATGGACAGATATGCATAAAAAAGAAACTTCTATTTCATCAAACTTGAAAGTTATTACAAAATAGGAATTTTCTCCTTAGAACTTCAGTTCTGGATTTACACAAAAATTCATTGGTTGTTGCAAACACAACGTTCCTTTTTGCTCTCTATCTCTTTATACACGGTATTACTCTACTCTCCTAAAGTGAAATTACATTACCTATATGAAAATTGGTCATGCCTAGTAAAAAACCTAATATAATTTAATGCAGTTGTTCAACAACTTGTACTTGGGTTGAACGGCACGCAGGCCGTGTTAGCTCTCGCAATGCGTCACTCCATAGGGACCTCATGGTCTGGTTCGAAATATGTGTTGTGCTCCCGCAGTGGACATCAGCCGTTGATCTTTGGTCAAAGGAATTCAGGTGAAGTCAACTACAGAGGCACCCTCTTGGGTTAAACTGCAGACTACTTGTGCCTGCGGGTTATCGTTTATCTCAGATCAATGATAATCGTGCCCATTGATATGGATAGATGTTAACTGGTGTGATGATGTGCTATTGGTTTGAGAGCAAGTGAGTTGGCACTGGTGGGGACCGATTATCGCGCAGGTTTGATTGTGGGATGACGCAACTGCTCAACGCTACGATAGGTGCGTGATTGGTCAATGGTTGGTTGACGTGGACTAGAAGGGTCCACAAAAAAAAAAAAAAATTGTGGAGTGTTTAAATTCAAAAACAAATGCGCGGGTGATATGATGGTTGGTGGATAGGAGTAATGGTGGGAGGTAACATGGTGGAGACCACGATTTACAAAATCAGATAGGGCTGCGGTCAAATGAAAAGTTTAGCTATATGCAAGAGTTTTAAACAAAAATTGAATGCACCGTTGAGTGCGAAACCAAACCAAAACTTTGTTATTGTTGTTGTCCTCCAATTTCCCATTAAAATTGAAGTTTTTTGTCCTTCTGCTCAAGTTTGCAATTGGGAATAAATTCCAACACTCATCCTTAATCACAACTGTTGCTTTCATATATTTACAGACATTTTCTCAGAAAATTAAAAATTTTCTGCCCCAATGGTTTTGTCAATATATCAACAAATTGCTCTTCAGTTCTGCAATGTTGCAAAACAATTTCACCATTGTTCACTAGCTCTTTGATGTAGTGATACTTGGCGTCAATGTGTTTCGTTCTCTTATGAAACACTGAATCCTTGGATAAAGCTATAGCTGAGCTATTATCATAATAAATTGTTGTGCCTTTTACCTGTTCATGATACAAACTCCTCAATATTCTCCTCATCCAAACTACTTGACATGCTGCTGCTATAGCTTCAACGTATTCTGCCTCTGCTATTGATAAAGCCATAATTGACTGCTTCTTAGAATCCAATGAAATGGTTCTTGCTCCCATATGAAAAATATATTCAGAGGTGATTTTCCTGTTGTCTATACTTCCAGCCCAATCACTATCAATATATCTAATCAATTCAAAAAAATTTGAGGTGGTGTATTCAATACCATACCTTTTTGTTCCTTTCACATATCTCATAATTATTTTTGATGTTTTCCAATGTGTCTCCTTTGGTCTTTCCATAAATCTAGAAATTAAACTCACAACATGCATAATATCGAGCCTAGTTGCATTCAAATACATGAGGGTGCCAACTATGCTCTTATACAAACTTAGATCAAAGTCTGTGCTACTATCTTCTTTGCTTAACTTCAATCCCATCACTGTAGGAGTAATTGCTGCCTTGCAATCCTGCATATTAAATATTTCCAAAACTTCTTTCATGTATTTAGCTTGAGAAATAAAAAAATTGTTTTCATTTTTTCTCTACTTCTATTCCTAAGATGTATCTAAACAATCCCATATCAGTCATCTCAAATTCATCCTTCATCACTATTTTAAAATTTTCAATGAGGTAAATATCATTACCTCTGAATATCACATTATCAACATACAAAACAACAATGAGCATCTTACCATCATTTTCTTTGATGTATAATGTGGGTTCTCCTTCACATTTTTCAAACCCATTTTCCAGTAGATAAGCATCTATCCTACTGTACCATGCTCTTGGTGCTTGTTTCGGCCCATACAGAGCTTTCTTCAATCTACATAGCTTGTTCTCTTAGAATTCTTTCTCATAGCCCAGAGGTTGTTCAACACAAACCTTTTCCATCAATACTCCATTTAGGAATGCTGATTTCACATCCATTTGGTAAACTTTCCACTTGTATTGTGCTGCTATGAAAAACATTGCTCTTACTATTTCCATTCTTGCAACCGGTGCAAAAGTTTCCTCATAATCTCTTCCTTGTTGCTGCTTGTAGCCTTTGACAATAAGTCTCACCTTGTGCCTTTCAATATTACCTTAAGCATTACTTTTGGTCTTCTAGACCCATTTTACTCCAATCACTTATTTTCCTTTTAGGAGATCAACTAATTCCCATGTCTTATTTTTCTCTCTGGCATTTATCTCTTCATCCATAGCATCTAGCCATTTCTTATCTTTTACAGCTTCCTCAAAATGAATAGGATCTTCTACATGAAAATACAATGCAAAGAAAGAGTTCATACCTTCATTTGTGGCCTCTTGCTCATATATTTCATTCACACTTCTGAATCTGGTTCCTCTTTCACTTGTTGAACTTGTGCTTGTAGAAGCACTCAAATCTGCTCCTTGTGATGTGCTTGGAGAAGCACTGTCATCACTTCTCAAGGGTCTTCTCATTCCATCTTGTGGTGTCCCTTGCTGTCCTTGTGTTGGTGTAGGTGGTGACACTAAGGAGGGATGTCTTTCAGCTGTTTCTTCCTCATCATCATAATGAGACAATAAACTTTTAACATTCATTGTTTTTTCAATGCTTCCATCCCAAGCTTCTTCTTCAATAAACTCTATATCTCTGCTTATCATAAATTTCTTGGTGGATGGGTTATACAATATGTATGCTTTGGATTCTTCACTGTATCCAACAAATATGCACTTCTCCCCCTTACTCTCCAATTTCTTCTTTAGCTAATCTGGAATGTGTGCATAAGTCACACAACCAAAAACTCTTATGTGGGTGACACAATCTCTTATGCCACTCCATGCTTCTTCGAGAACTATGTTCATAACAGTGTTTTTTGGGCATCTATTCAACACATATGCTGCACAATGTATAGCTTCAGCCCAATATTCATTTGGAAAACGTTTTTCCTTCAGCATACTTCTCACCATATCCATGATGGTTATATTTTTCCTTTCAGCAACTCCATTTTACTGTGGTGTATATCTTGCTGTAAATTGCTTATGAATCCATTTTCTCTACAAAAACACAGAAATTATTTGGAGATGTATTATCCTCCTCTGTCTATTCTTAAGACCTTCATATGTTGCCCTCTTTGATTCTCAACGAGAGCTTTAAAGTGGTAGAATTTCTCAAACACTTCACTTTTCAACTTCAAGAAATAAACCCATGTTTTTCTTATGTAATCATCAAGAAAGGTCAGAATACAGTCGATGCCTTCTAATGATGGTGTTTGCATTGGTCCACACAAATCTGAATGGACTATTTCTAAGGGTGCCTTTACCCTTATGCTCTTTCCTAATGGAAAAAATTCTCTGTGTTGTTTGCTAAAGATGCATCCTTCACATAGGCTATCTGGCTTTTCAATCAATGATAATCCCTTTACCATACATTTCCTATGTAAAAAATTCAAACATCCAAAGTTGAGATATCCAAATCTCAAATGCCATAACTAGTTTTCATCCTTTGCTTCTCTTTGGAATGTCTCTTGTGTCACTGCTGCCATTGCAGCGCCTTTATTCAAATCCTCTCTCATCTTGAGAGGAAACATTCTATTTCTTTTCATCTTTACTTGTGCAATGCATTGTTTGCCTCGTGCCTCGTGGTTTATCCATGATGGTGCATACATCATCTTCAAAGAAAACATTATAGCTTTTCTGGATGAGCTGTCCAATGCTCAAAAGGTTACACTTCATACCAGGTACATAGTAAACATCTGATATGTATTTCTTTTCTTCTTTCTTTGTTAAAACACTTACTCTGCCTTTTCCCATGACAGAGACCTTACTGTCTGTCCCCAATGTTACTTGAGACTTTACATTTTCATCAATCATGGAAAACATAAAAATGTTTCTAGTCATATGGTTGCTACATCCTAAATCTAGAAACCATATATCTTCATTCTTTTCTTTAGCCATATTACGTGCCAAAAACAACTTCTCTTAACTGATATATTTTTTTTTTGTAAAATTAACATTGAGTCTACTACCCATGTCACTCTGTTTCTTCCTAAATTCATTGGCATAATGGCCATACTTCTTACAGTAATGACATTGGACCTGGGAATTATCATACATTTGTCCATGTGCTTGATTTTGTCCACCTTGTTAGTTGTTGCCTTGGCCTTGATTCTAACATTGATTTCTGCCCCTTCCACTAGCATTTGCATGGTTGTTTCTTCCTCTGTTTTGGCTTCTGCCTCTTCATTTTCCTCTGTAGTTTCCTTTGCCTTGACCTCTTATTCTTCCAAAGGACATTTGGGTCTTGAAGGCATGCTCCGAAGATGAGTTTGTGGTTCTACCGAATCTTTGTTCATGTGTCATCAATGATGCATGAAGCTCATCAACTGTAAAATTTGAGGTCTTTTTTCTTTTCAATGCTTATGACTATCACATCAAATCTTAAGGGTAAGCTCCTCAATACTTTCTCCAATATTCTTCTTTCTTCTATTGTCTCTCTATGAGATCTCATTTACGTAAGCAACCCAATCAACATTGTGAAGAATGAGTCTATTGTATCATAATCTTTCATGCAAATAACCTCAAAATCTCTTCTCGTTAATTGAAGCTTTGCTCTCTTTACCTTCTCCATTCCTTGGTGAGTTGTCTAGAGGGTATCCAATGCATCCTTGGACCTCTTGGCTATTGCAATCTTTGGAAATACACTTTCATGCACTGCTTGATAGAAATAGAAGAGGGCTTTTGAGTCCTTCTTCCTATTACTCTTCAGCAAATCCTTCTCTGCCTATGTTAAGGCATTAAATGCTTGTTTATCTGCTAGTTCTTCTAGACCATCTTCAACTAGATCCCATAAATCTTGAGAGGAAAACATGTCTCTCATTGTGATTTTCCAATAGTCATAGTTTTTCTCATTAAACAGTGGGAATTGAGTATTTTCTATACTCGTGCTTGTGCTAGCTCCTGCCATGGCTAGGTTACTGAGCTATTCTTAAAAAGCTTGATTGTGTTTTTAAATAGACCTTCTCACTACTGAGAAATAAACTGTGTCTTTTAAAGACTTCTTTGGACTGCACTCTTTTAAACAAACGCAAAACCCTATTTTGTAAATACCTTGCTTTGTTGAGCCTTCACACTACTAGTCAAAAGCTTCAAGAAAAAAGCTCCTTCCTTCCTTCCTTCAGCTTCTTTGGCATATGCAAAGAGCCTGGACCAGCTCCAATACCATGTCGAAATTTCTGAGTATTTC
Source organism: Pinus albicaulis (assembly GCA_034641835.2). Classification (NCBI taxonomy): domain Eukaryota; kingdom Viridiplantae; phylum Streptophyta; class Pinopsida; order Pinales; family Pinaceae; genus Pinus; species Pinus albicaulis. The sequence continues at coordinate 1,253,743,986 of CM076572.1, read as the reverse complement.
AAACATACAAGTTGAGGAAAAAAATTTCCCCCTTCAGACACAGAGATTCAATAAAAATGTGGACAGAGATGCATAAAAAAAAAATAACGTGAAAGCTATTACAAAATAGGACTTTTCTCCTCAGAACTTCAGTTCTGGATTTACACAAAAATTCACTGGCTATTGTAAACACAATGTCCCCTTTTGCTCTATGTCTCTGCATACACAATATTACTCTACTCTACTAAACTAAAATTACGTTACCTATATGAAAATTGGTCGTGGCTAGTAAAAAACCTAATCTAATTTAATGCGGTTTTTCAACATCTTGTACTTGGGTCAAACGACACGCATGCCATCTTAGTTCTTGCAATGCAACACTACGGAGGGACCTCATGGTCTGGTTCGAAATCTGCGTTGTGCTCCCACAGTGGATATCAGCTGTTGATCTTCGGTTAAAGGACTTCGGGCGAAGTCAACTGCGGAGGCACACTCTTGGGTTAAACTTCGAACTACTTGTGCTCGTGGGTTATCGCTGATCTCTAATCAATGATAATCGTGCCCATTGATATGGACGGATGTTAACTGGTGTGATGATGTGCTATTGGTTTAAGGGCGAGTGAGTTGACACTAGTGGGGACTGCTTATCGCACAGGTTTGATTGTGGGATGACGCAACTGCTGGAGGCTGCGTTAGGTGCGTGATTGGTCAATGGTTGGTTGACGTGGACCGGCAGGGTCCACCAAAAAAATGATTTTCGTGGAGTGTTTATATTCAAAAACAAATGCGTGGGTGATACGATGGTTGGTGGATAGGAGTAATGGTGGGAGGTAACGTGGTCCAAACCACGATTTACAAAATCAAACAGGGCTACGGTCAAATGAACAATTCGACTATCTGCAGGAGCTTTAAACAAAAATTGAATGCACCTTGAGTGCGAAACCAAACCAAAACTTTGCTATTTCTGTTGTCCTCCAATTTCCTATCAAAATTGATGTTTGTTGTCCTTCTACTTAGGTTTGAAGTTGAGAGTAAATTCCAACATGAATTAGCTAAGCTCAATAAGACTCCTGATTCCAATAAATTAAAAACCTTTCACATTAACAAAACATCAAATTTCTCTATCTCCTCAACCCATAAATGACTTTAGACCACCAATTGAAAAAAAACAATAACACCAGCTTTTGAATGAGCCTTTCGAGGTCCACCTTTCTTTAAATATTGCAATGCAACATTGCACATTGTAAAGTGCCAACAGAGTCGATATCCAATACTGTTCGGAAGCCATTCGGTGATAAATCCTGTGAGGAGCAAAGAAAATTGCCTCAGCACCATTCACAAGAATATCAAGTCTTCCAAACTGTTTTACTCTTACTTCAACAACACAAGAAATATCCTCTATCTTGTGAACATCTCCTTCAATTCCAATGGTCGGAATGCCTTGGGCTTGGAGGGCTGCAGTAGCTTCCTCGACGACGGTCCATGATGGCAATGGGAGCATCATGCTTCCCTAATTCTGTGCTTATTGCAAACCCTATTCCTGACAACAAAATTGCAAATCTAAAAACCGTAAGATGGGTTACCGGTTCGCTCTACTTCATTCACCACCAGATTATAAACAGAGGAACGGGCGTACAAAGCACTAAACCAATAACTCTCGAAGGAGACGTCATCACATCAATGTTGAGTAATTGAGTTATCGAACTAACTATGGAAATATACTTTTTCATTGAATGCTTTCCAATTTGTCTGATTCATGAAGCTAAATATTTTACATATGGTTCAAATGGTTATCAGGTGGAGCACGCCACGCCCGCAATTGTTCACCTCTGAGCCAGTGGATCTCGGCAGTAATTTATTAACTTATCTCACAGTGGCTCGTTTTCTACCACTCTTTTATCGCAGATGTGCTATCGCCGGCGGTCTAGCTACTCTCACGACAATGCAAATAACATGCAGAGGTGACTTATTTGCAAAATGTCAAATGGTGACACATAGTTGAGAGAATCAATCACCAACCAAGGAAACATAATAGGAACTGACTTTTTTAAATAGAAAGCACACTTCAATGTAGGAAATATAATAGGAACAGATTTCTATATATACAAAAAAATCACTATAAATAAGACAAGAATTATTTTTTCCAACATATACAATGCATCTTTGAAATAAATAAAAAATATATCATACATAATCTTATCCTAAATTTAATTAAATATCTGACTAAGTAACTTGGTGATAAAAATATTATTTAGAATTGCCATGTTCTTAGTCTTAAGACAAAAAGACTTGCCTTGCATTTTATTGCAGGTTACGAATGTCTCTGTTGGCTTAGATCATTTGGAAGCGACATGCTCATGGTTTCAGAAACTGATTATCGATATTTTATTGGCTGGTTCCAAAGTCAATAAACGGTTGGACCTTCTTGCCATAATGACATGTGATTATTCATTGTTTAATCGCAAATAGTTATTTAAGCTCTCACAGAGTTGTAAATCAGGGTTAGTTGCAAAGTGAGATAACATTTATATTATGTATATGATGTTAACAGCAAGTCGTTCTAGGCCGGCAACTGACCATGGCGTACAGTTTACGGTACCACAACGTTTGCTCGAATACCAAATTCGGGATGTTTAATATCATCGTTGTAGCAAAATATTTGTGAATACATGTAACGTCTGTTTCATGGAAACTAACGTTAGAGTTGTATAAATACGATAGTAGAAGCTCTTCCGGGCGTGCAGAAGGTGGAGAATGGCATTTCAGAAGAACACCACAAACCTAACCCTGGTTCTCTGTTTATGTCTTGTTTTTCTATTTTCTGATGTAGCAATTAGAAGTTCAGGACCCATTTTCAGAATAGACTTTTGGTCTCCCAATGACACTATTTCTGTAAGTTCATGTTTGGTTTAGAAATTTCAAACCTTGGCATCTAATTCAATTGAAAATTTTAGAAATATATGAAGAACATGAATGGAGTCAAACAGTTGATTGTTGATTTTGCAAATACTAGTATGAATCACAAAAACTTAAATCAGAAGAAAGTCACTCAATTTTTTTGCCCGTTTGAGTGCAGAGGCCAGTGGAGCGGCCCATGGTCAGTAGTAATGCAGACGAGCTGGAGATTGCTCTGGCGAAGGCTTCAATGCCAAACAAGACACTGATCATGACAACAGCAAATAAAGCATGGATGGAGCCCAACGGCCTCATAGATTTGTTGCTGAAAAGCTTTCGTATTGGCCAGGGAACAGAGGACCTTCTGGACTATCTCCTCATTGTTGCGTTAGATGAAAGGGCCTTCAACCGCTGCAACGAAATACATCCCCATTGCTATGATTTGAGGACAGAAGGGGTTGATTTTTCAGGCGAGAAATTTTTCATGACTGATGATTACTTGAAGATCACTCGGAGAAAAGTAGAATTCTTGAAGGATGTGCTAGAGCACGGATTTAGTTTCGTCTTCACTGTAAGTTTACCTCTCAAGATTTTTTTCAAAAGAAAAACGAAAATCAGAAGAGTATATTGATGATTAAGCAAGATAACAAAAAATCTAGAGCTTACATTACAACTGTTTCTTAGAAAAACCGCAAGAACTATATCATATTAGAATCAAAATATACCTAGTAAATCCAAAAAATATATATAGAATAAACTAAATTTATCCCTCCATTCTTTAAATCTATTACTTGAAAATTTAAGTAATGTTCAGATAATCCGTCGGCCATTACATTTAGTTTTTTGAAAATATAAAGCATTTACAAATCAGAGAATTCCTTGTGAACAGCTCTGATCTTAAGTTGCCATGCCCCAAAACCATACACATAAGTTGTTGTCCTCCTTTTGCCTATTTTATGGTTGAAAATGAATCACCAAATATTTTCATACATTTAATGGAAAGCTTTGAAGTAAATTTGAGCAAACCCCAAAAACCCAATAATTCCTTTATTTTATTGTTTACTTTCCCTAGTCCAATTTTAACTGAAAAAAAAAAATGAGACTGATTAAGATTGATAATAATACAGGCTTTTCATCTATTTTCGTTAAAGAGCACCATCAAACAAACCCATGGATTAATATCTTTGATAACGAGCTTCCAATAAATTATTTGATTGGTTACTTTCTCAAATCCAATTTTTAACCCCAAAAAATGAGACTCATTAAGCATGATAATAATACCATCTCTTCATCTATTTTTGTTAAAGAGAACCATCAAAGAAGCCCTATAGATTAATATCTTCGATAACCAGCTTCGAACTTTTTCCGATCTCCTTTTTCTTTTGAGGATTTATATGCTCCTACACGCACCAGAAATCCTTACAGCAATTTGAAGAATATTGAAATTTGGATTTTCGAAGAGACATTTATTCCTAGCAATTCAGATTCCTCACATAAGGTTCTTAACATGCACTTCATCCCAAGAACCCCAACAGTTCAAAAGGTTTTTTACTTGTTTCTAAATTTTCCAAGTTACTTTTGAGATGAACAGATGGGGTAATTTTCCACATTCACATAGATAGCATATGCCGGGACCATTGCAACCGATTTTGGAGAGAATTTTCCGAATTAATACCTTATTCGAAGCCCTAAAGACATTCGAATATTTTAGGGGCCTGTACCTTTCTAAAAAAACTGGTCCACCGTGCCTAGGACCTTTGCCTCTAGCCCTGATAACACACCTTTGCCTCTTTTCTTCTATCAAACCCTGATAACACACCTTTGCCTCTAGATTTACTACATCTCAAGTTTACATTACTTAGCAGACACTGATAATAATTGGGCTGGATTAGGTTATAATAGATTTTAACAATGGAGGGCCTGATATTGATTGATGGGAGTTTAGCCATGTTGTTGATTCTGAGGATACTATATATTTTATTTGATAATCCCTGAAGAACCCTTATTTATTAAGCAGGTAGGCTTCAATTAGATTTGCAGATTAATTTCCCTTTGATCAAAATTTTGTTTTTGTTGTTATGAATCAAAGATTTGGCATATTTTCTCTCTCATTTACATTAATTGATAGAGTTATGGATAGAGAGTTCAAAAATAAGTTTTTTACATTTTTAATTATGTTTCCAAATTTATTTAGTGAGGCATAATACTTGCTAAGTGGACTTGATTGTGGGGAAAAAACTCCACAATTAAGGGTGCTTGAGCCACATAGTTATGGAATGGGTGACCTCCAGGGAAGTCCTGGTTACCTAGTGAAAGCCTAGGAAGTGATGATTGACCATATGTGATTTATTTCACTAGTTTCAATCCCACTTCTTCACCTGTGTGAGCATCAGCCTATGCAATGAGTGCTAAGTGGACTATTCAAAAATCATGATAAATTAGGTAATTAAGTCATGCAATGAGTGTTAAATGGATTATTAAAAAATTATAAGAAATTAGTTAGTTACTACTACCTCTCACGAAAATGGTCATAGTTGAATGACTTTCTTAAGAATCTCAAAAACTGATGTAATATAATGCACTATAAAACTCCTCAATAATTAAATATTAATCTAATTAAGTATACTATGATTACATTCTATAACTTCAATGTGGTAAAAAGATAATAACTTACAAAAGCCAGAGCTGGTACCTGCTACTTAGCAGCTATGCTATTAGAATCGTAATACTTTTCCAAACTACTGATAGATACAGGAAAACGATAATTGGCATTCATAATCCAACGGCAATTTCCATGGTGGCAGAACCAGGGAGGAAAATTGCTGCATTTTTTCTGCTCTTTAGGCCACTTTCTCTTCAGAATTGAGATCAGTGGTTTTGGGTTATCTGCTCTTTAGTACACCTCCTCTTTAGAATTGACATTAGTGGTTTAGGGTTATCTGCTCTTTAGTACACTTCCTCTTTAGAATTGGCATTAGTGGTTAGTATTATTTTTGCAATTGACATAAATTCATGGAGGAAAATTAGATAAAGTATTTTATTTTTTTAAGGAGTAATAAGCATATATGTTCGCCTTTACTACACCACCAGAGTTTATGCTTATTACAGATTGTCTACTGAATCTGCATTCAACATAAAAATGAACCTAACCTAAATTTATATATACACAATAGCAATACATTGAATCTACAATATACATAAAAATGCACAATGCCAATACGTTGAATCTACAATAGACAAAAATGCTCATTTTTACATAAAAATGCATAATACTAATACATTGAATCTACAATAGACAAGAATGCTTTTTTTTGGGCATGCTATTTTTAAATGAGTTTTTTTTTTTTTAATTTTTTTAAACGTATTTTCATTTTTTTAATTTTTTTAAACGTATTTTCATGGATTTTCTTGGTTTAAGTTTTTTAAGTTCTTTAAAATCTGATAGGTTAACATTGCACACTAAAAGTGTTTTAAAAATTTTTTATAAGATGTTGAATCTATACATATAGTAAAATATAGTTTAGGTAACAAAAATCAAAATTTCACCTCAAACTTTTTAGCTGAATTCCAAACTTTTTAATTGAATTTCACAGTGAAAACTTCAAAAAGTTTTACTAAAAAACACTCCACTTTTAAATAAAAATAGACATCCCAACCTTTTTTGAGCATGATATTGTTCTTGATCTTCTATGCTCGTCTCTACATCTCGCTTTCGTTGCATTTTTGCTTTAAATTACAGAAAATCGACATTTTTAAATAATGTTGTGCAGGATGCAGATGTGCTATGGCTCAGAAATCCCTTCACAAGGTTCTCAAGGGAGGCAGATTTCCAAATTTCTTGTGATACATGCAACTATGGTCCCACCGATCTCAGAAACTTACCAAATACAGGTCTTTTATTTGTTCGTTCCAATCAGCGAACAATCAAACTGTATAATTTATGGTACAACTCTACCCAGCGCCACCCTCGGAGACATGATCAAAGTGTCTTCGACAATATGAAATTCTCAAAAGAGTTTAAACAGATCGGACTCAATATATTGTTTCTTGACGCAGCGTACTTCAGTGGATTCTGTGACACAAGAGCGACGTTAGAAAACGTGTGCACTATGCATGCTAATTGTTGTAAAGGTGTAAAGGCCAAGACTCACGACCTGAGAGCAACTCTTGAAGAGTGGATGTTATTTAGATTAGATGTTGGAAGAAGGGGCGAAATGCACTGGAGGTCTCGAGATCAATGCAAAGCGTCTTTAAAAATAGTCAAGAGGGGAAAAGGAAAATAAATGAATGAAAGAAATTTATGTAAAGTGTTTTTTTTTATGGTATATAGTTTCTTCATTTTGTATATGTATAGTTCTCATTTTGTATATATATAGATTTGAAAATTGTTATTATTATTAATTTTTTTAAAAATTTAGGTTAGACTATATATCCATGTCTAATATATCATTTTGGGTTAAAAATTTAAACAAATTACTTGATATAAAAAAATATGTTAACAAAACAACTTATCACTATCTTTTTAAAAAAATACATATATATTAACAAAACAACCTATTAATATCTATAATTTATTATTATTATTATTATTTATATTAAATTTATATACATCTCTATAATACACAGAATTATTTTTTATTAGTTAAAAAAAATTAATAAATATTTGAAGTTAAAATTAAATAATGAAAAATCAGATATACCAATAGAAAAAGCTCTAGCCATGATGACCCTATGCCTCTTTGACCTTTATCATAACAATAAGTCAAATATGTCTTTTTAAAGGATGAGCATTATTACAATAAGTTAAACCTATCCTTATACATTTAAATAAAAATAAACAATATTTTTTACCATTGATATTGTTCATGAAAGAAAGAAGGATAGGTGATTAAGCCCAATTGAATGTAGAACAAAATTATGCGTATTTAACGTAATGCGGGGATATGTGGGGAGGGAAATGAGTAGATAGGATCAATATTGATGGGTTGTATTGTGTTGCAAGTAATTAATTGAATTGGGTTTAGTGGGTTATTATATAAAATTTATGAATTTACATTATAAATATAAATATATTGCATTACAAATTTAATGTGGTACGTTTTGCTAAATATATATTTGTAGTGGTGTATAAATATTGTTTGTATTTGAACATATACAATTCAGTTGTTTATATTTCAATTTACATAATATTTAATGTATAGGTGCAAAGTATATATGGTTTATAATTTATTAATATATAAATATTTTTTTATGATTTTGAAATTTTAGTAGAAGTCAAATGAGTAATGCATATTTTTTATCAAAATTAATTAGGAAGACTCAATATATATGTGTTCTTTGTATCAATTTATATAGTATTTAATATATAAAGTATAATATATAGATAGAGAGTGTTAACATAATTTTTGAGAATATGTCGAGGATGAATGTTATGTATTAACAATGGAATAGGAAAGAATATCATCGATTAGTAGAGTTTGTTTGTAATAATGGGTATCGGTAGTCATTGAAGATGAGTTTGTTTGAGGCTCTCTATGGGTGAGGTTGTAATACTCATATCAGTTGGAGAAATCTAGTGAACAAGGTATTGATTGATCCAGACATGTTGGCCAATATGAAATGGGAAATGTAGGTTATTAAAATAAATTTTAAAGCAGCACAAGACACACATAAGAATTATGCAGATCATTGTAGGGTATTTAAGGAGTTTAAGGTTGGGGAGCACATTCTCTTTCGCATTATGCCTAAGAGGAGCTCCTTGATGATTACATCGTGCACCAAGCTAGCACCTCAGTATTGCGTACCTTTCGAGATCCTAGAGAGGATTGGACCAGTTATCATAGTTCAAGTTTCATGGGAATCTGAATGTAATCTAGTGTTCTAATTTTTAGACAGCTTTGGGGCATGCTGAAAAATAATTTGTCAACGTTGATTTAATGATTAAAAAGAACTCACAAATTAAATGTTAGCAAATGTTTTAAATTTTGAACAACCGTGTGCTGGGAAATCAGTTGGAAGTATAACCTGTCATCATTTGACATATGGTGTTGATAACTTATTTGGTGTGACATGTTATTAAATTTTCTTGAAATAAATAATTGTTTAACTTACCACTACCAAATGTGATAATCATTATTAAAGTTAATGACATGATTCGGGTAATGATAAGAGGCTTTGATAATCGTAAAGATCATGCAATATGGATTCATGAACCAAGCTTCATATTTGATTAATCAAACCCAATTTTCATGGTGAATTTACTATTTTGAACATGATGACAAAACTCAGTTTTTTAAGACTGTTCCTTCCTGTAAAATAAAGTAACTTTGGGAACAATTTTTGAACATATGGAAACACAGTTTTGAAAGCCAAAGCAAAATTTTGTTTGGAACGAACTAATTTAAAAAAACCTCTCTCATATTTTACACATCTATAAAAATTTTGGATATACAAAGGCATATTTTGACCCTATGCTTTATTTTAGGAATTCACGTGAAAAAGCTCATAAACAGTTGTTGATAAGCCACCTCATCATTTCAACTTTTTGAGCCAATATTGACTTTATAAATTAGATGAAGATATATGTCTAGGAATATAGGAAAATAGTTGAAAATATGTGACAGTCAAAACTCAATTTCCTTGTAACAAAATTGGTAGTTTATGATCTCCTTCTCATAATAAAGGTACAAATGGAAATGAAATGAACACTCAACAACATTCAATTGTTCGAGACACATTGCTTCTTTTTTTATTTCAAGTTTATCTTTAATTAATTTTATATTTGATTTTATTTCCACCGAACAACGAAGAAATAGTTATTATTTTTATTATTTATGCAAGTGTTTTGTAATTAACATGGGCTTGAACCTAAGGAGTCTCGAGGCCTTTTTTGTTCCAGAATTTAATCAATAAAATAAAATATTAGAGGACTTGATCTTTGGTTACAAATATTCATGTGACAGTTGTTTCCACTGAGTGTCTTCTATATGTGTTTGTGTTTCTTAATAAGTGATTCCTTGAATGTTTTGTCTTTAGTATTTCACTAGAGAATAATGAATTAAAATTCATAATTATATGCTCTTTTTAAAGTTATTCAAATAATTGTAACTTATTCCCTCTAAAGTTTCTCTCAGATTCATACTTCATGCCCAATTGCAATGCAATGTCTTCTCCTTTCAACACGCAACTCTCTCATAATTTAAATCTCTAAGAAAGAGTTGTATACATTTCCTATATGAGTAATCGATCATGCATCTAAAATCTTACATACATTTGCATTTTTCATGTATTTTGACTCCATTTTACAATGCATTGTCTCTCTTTCCCATCTAATCCTTTTTCAACCCCCATCCTAGTTAAAAATATAGTCATTGAGTGTATTAGTGACATGCTACTATAGTGATCTTCTATAGCAGAATCATAGAGAGATCCCTCCCTAGATTCAAGGGGAAACTTTCAATCCTAAAGTGGTATGAATATTTACTTAAGTTTCCTCCCCACAATCAGGGAAGTTTCTAAGTGATAACATGATGAGTGGCTTACCAAATTTCACTACCTATGATAGTGAAATTCCATGACATTTTCCATGTTTCATTTCTTAATAAGTATGTACAAGATGTTGATCATGTGATTTATTAGTATGTATTAGAGGTTTAACCAAAGGGATAATTCCATCCAAGCCACAATTCATATTAGAGAAAAAATATGTCGTGCTCCAAAACAGAGCAATCAAGCAAGTTAAAGTGTAGTGTAAGCACTTTGGGGCCAAAAAAATCCGCATGGGAGATGGTTGATCATTTCTAAGCTATGTATCCTTCATTATATGCATATATGGATGATTTTGAATATACCACAACAATTTGTGTTAAAACGCTTCAATAAGAGATATGATTGTAATGTTTTTTATGTCTGTAATGGTTTGCAATAGTTGTTCATTGTAAATAATGTATTGAGATATGTTATAAAACTCCATGGTATGTAAGATTAGTTTTCAGCAGTTTTCTGGTCATACATGTCATTGAACAGCTACAAAATTGTTTCCCCAGGGGGAGGGGTTTGTAAAAGCCCCTCTTTTATTTTTGATGTAAATAAAATATAACCAAATTCATGAGACATGTATTCCATGGTAAATTTAAGGAAAAACATAGTGATGGGTATCAATGGTGATTAATTAATGGCTATGGAAATTGGAAAAAGAAAAGTGGAAATAATTGAAATTTTATTTATGAAATAATTTAAAATAGGATAAAAGGAAGGCAAAGAGATACATATTTTCAGGGGAGGGAAATTAAAGGGAAAATGAGGTAAAATGAAGAAAATAGAGGCCTCAATGGTAAAAAAAATTTGAGGATAAGTTGCTAGTGTTAACACTCGAAAATCGTACAGGAAGAAGATATTAGATAATGTCAAGAAGAAGGTATAGATAAAGATTTTCAGGGAAGAAATACATTAGACGAGATAAAAATTTAACTTCTGTTAAAGTTAGAAGGAAAAATTTTTGGACCGCGCATAGGAAGCACTGGCTCTAAGTGCACATTGCGGCTTTTCCTTTGATATTTGTGCACTGGAAAACTATCCCTTAGATAGCCACACAGTCCTGGGGATGCAGAATGTCACCATCCGAGACCACTTGGAACACTCAAAGAAAAATATTCTCACTCAACCTAGCCAAGTACAATTGCCTTTGAACCACCTTAAGGCTTTAGTGCAACACACAAATGAATCACACCCCCACTGTTGTGTCACCATCCATCTTCGACGAAGAGAAGGAGGGAAAATTTGAAAACAATCTATAAAATGCAGCCATGGGAAGAGAAATGGAAGACACTGATCCAGATTTATGCAGGAATGCAACAGAATACATAAATAACCATACACATAGAAATATAGTGAAAATAAGACTTCATTTCATTAATATCAAATCACAGAAATATGCTTACAACCATGATGGAAATAAAATAGCTAGGGTGCTGGTAGCGAATCTCTGAGAAGAGATGTGGCGACTACAGACCTATGAATTGTGTTACAATGAGGCTCGAGGGCCTATTTATTATGGAGAAACAATGGATAACTCTAAACATCCAAAAACCAAACCCTAGGAGATATGATTGTAAATTGGTGTTTTAACTTCCCTAGGACATAACTTCGGCATACTATCTCCGTTTGGGGCTTTAAAATGGCTCTGGAATTTCAGGACCCAAAAAACTGCTAAAAATAGTAAGTTGTGAAAAAAACTGAAAGAGACGTTGGTGGGGCCCCAAGTGGAATAGGCGGGTGGCCACCAATATCCACCTGGATCATTCCTCCCCCCTTAGGAAACAATGGTCCCCATTGCGTTGAGTTCCTCGATGAGATGAGGAAACTTCTGTTGAACTTGGTCCCTAGTGAACCACTTGCCTTGGTGCAGGATTTGGCCAGCTTTGACAACTCGATATAGTTGGATCTTCTGTCGGCGAGTGTTCTTGATTTTTATGTCCATGATATAGTCTGTGGTGGCCTGTTCCATGTAGTCTAGGTTTAACTCTTTTGGTGTGAGTTCTTCTGCAATGTCAGAGGTGTTCAATAAAGGTGGGAAGTAGGGACGAAGGTGGTCTACATTGAATACTGGGTGCAGACCAAGGAATTGTGGAATACTGAGCTTGAAGGAATTATTCCCCACAGCCTTGGTGATGGTGTATAGCCCATATCAGAGCAGGTGAATCTTGTGGTGGGGTCCAGTGAGGCACTCCTTATCCAAATGTAGCCACACCTTTTCGCCCACCTGGAAGCTGCGTGGCACCCGATGTTGTTCATGTCATTTCTTGTACTTAGCATTGGCTCTATCCAATATGTCATGAAATTGTTGGTAGATGTGCTGAATTTTCTCGATGAAGTTGTTTGATTTGTCAACTTCAGATTGGACATGAGCTGAATCAGCCTGAGTAGCTGCAAATGGCATGGCTACGTCAATGGGACATAATGGCTGGAATCCCAAGCCCACATGAAAGGGGTTATGGCCAGTTGAGCTGTGGAGAGCCCGGTTATAACTCTGTTGTACATAGGGAAGGGTCTCATCCCATGTGCATGGATGCTTTGAATTGTACATGCGCAGAATGTGTACAATCATCTTATTGACGACCTCTATCTGGCCATTAGTTTGGGGATGGAAAGTTGTGGACTTGGTGAGCTTGGTGTCCAAAATTGACCAGAGGTTGGACCAAAATGTGCTCAGGAACCTGCTATCGTGATCTGATATGATAGACTGTGGGATCCCAAAGTGCACCCATACTCCTTCAAAGAAGAGTTTAGCAGTGGCTTCTGCTATGATATTCTTCTTGCAGGGCGCCATAATGGCCATATTTGAGAATCTATCGACGACCATGAAAACACAGTCATTTACATCCTTAGTAGAAGGAAGGCCTAACATGCAATCCATGGAGATGGATTCCCAAGGTTGACTAGGGGTAGGCAGCGGAGTATAGATCCCTTACTTCTTGATGGTCGGTTTGGCAATGGCGCAAGTAGTGCAGGATCTGATGTACTTCCTGACATCCTGTCGAAGGTTCGGCTAATAGAAATACTTCTGCAATACTGCCACTGTTTTATCGACCCCAAAATGCCCAACGACTCAACTGTAGTGCGCTTCCCATATCATCTTGGCACGCTCGCTTGAAGGAATACAAAGGTGTCCCAGGTGACATAATAGTGCATCTTGGAGGTGAAAATTTGGAACTTGCATACCCCCAAGAGTGCCTTATATGTGTAGCTGAATTCTAGATCGCTCTTGTAGAGAAGGGACCAATTAGAAGTCTCATGCCCACAAGAGTTGAGAATGGTGTTTATGGCCACAATCGGTGGTCGGCTGAGGCAGTCTGCAACATTATCAGTGCTACCCTTCTTGTACTTGATGTTCAAATGAAATTGTTGCAAATATATGGACCGCTTCTAATGGTGATCGTTCTACAGCTTCCCTTGTGTATGTATGAACTGCAGGGGTCATTGGTCTGTGTGGATGATTGTATCCTTCCCCAAAATGCAATGCTTCCATTGTCGACAAGCCTACACAATGGAATAAATTTCTTTGCCATAATTGGGATACTTTCAAACTATGTCAGACAATGTCTCATTGTGATATGACACTGGATGCCCTTGTTGAGTAAGAACTGCCCCAATAGCATAGTCAGAGGCATCTGTCTCGATCTCAAATGGTTGTTGCAAGTCTGGTAATGTGAGCATTGGGGAAGAACAGAGGCAATGTTTCAATTATAAGAATGCCTTCTGTTGATATTCCGACCAACATAATTTTTCTTTCGCTCCTCCATTGGTGACTTGACTCAAGGGCCAAGTGATATGAGAGAATCCCAACACGAACCTGCGATAGAAATTAGCAAGACCCAGAAAGCTGCGAAGCTCTCTTAGGGTGGTTAGGGCTGGTCAATCCCGAATGACTTGGATCTTGGCTGGATCCACATGCACCCCCCTTTCATCAATAATGTATCCTGGATATTGAACCTGGGTCATGCCAAAAGTGCACTTCTCCAAATTAGCACACAAATTGCATTGCCATAGTGTTTGGTGAACTTCTTGGATGTGGTAGAGGTGCTCTTCCCAAGTTTGGCTGAATATCAGAATGTCATCCAAGTATACCACTACAAATGAGTTGGTGAATGGACACAAGATGTCATCCATCAACCTCATGAAGGTTTTGGGAGCATTTGTCAATCTGAAAGGCATGACGAGCCATTCGAAAAGGCCCTCCTTGGATTTAAAGGAAGTATTCCACACATCAGAGGGTTCAATTGGTACTTGGTAATACGAAGACTTTAGGTTGATCTTGCTGAAATATTTTGCCCCTTTTAGTTGTTCCAAAAGTTCATCAATATGTGGGATTGGGTACCTATTTGTTAGGTCCCTATATCACTAGTATAGTCCCTTATTATTGTTAATGTAAAACCCTTTTTGTTATTATTGTGCCCTTAAATTATTATTGTTAGGTTGGCTAGGATTGCATTGTGGCCCACTAGGATTACATTATGGCCCCATGGACTCCTATATATAGAAAGGAGGTTTTGTGAATTGTACCATCCAAGAATTGTTCATTTATGTAATGTATTGGAGGTTTCCCCCTTGCAGTGGCTCATTTCTAAGGCGTTGATATCTCTTTTCTTCTCTTTTTGGAGCTGGTTACACAACATTTGGTATCAGAGCTTTGGATTCTAGGGTTTCGCTACTCCAAACAGGTCATCATGGAATTTTCTCTATAAATTTTTTTATATGAAGGTTCAGAAGCTGAAATTGTTAGGGTACGAAGCTGAAATCCTGAGGAAGATTTTCTAAAAATTTTAGAGCTTGGTTCACAATATTTTCGGAGATATGATCTGTGGAATTTAGGTATTTTTTCAGGCTCCTAAACAGGTCATCATGGCATTTGCGAGATAACATTTTTTCTACTGAGGTTCAGAATCTAAAATTTTTATGGTGCAAAGATGAAATCCTAAGGAAACTTTTAAAAAAAATTTAGAGCTTGGTTCTCAATATTTTTGGAGATATGATCTGTGGAAGGTAGTGCTTTTTCAGGCTCCTGAATTTCATCTCAAAAAGGTGAACGTGGGAAAATTTCAATAACTCTCTTTTTGAGCATCTGATTGGAGTGCCGTAAAAATTGGTCACAATTACACGCACTGTAGTTTCTTATCTATCAATTTCAGAGGCGAAGGACAAAAAAGTGACACGTGGCAAGTCATACAAGTTCGCTATACTGAACCAGTCCATAATTAGGTCATTGTGGGAGATTGGACATAACTTTGTCTTGGAGAATCCAAATCAAGTCAGACCTGTGGCATTCAAAAGAGAGTTTAGAGGGCTAATTCAGTCCTGAATTTCAGATATTGAAGAGCTGCAATCACAGAGATAATACAATTTCAATATCAAGCTCCTCAAAAGCAAGTAAAAGGTGTGTATTTTTTTTTCCAAATTGCATAAGTCTTGTTTGAAGAATCAAGTTGAATTGATTGCAAGGGAATATTGTAGAATAGATATCAGTATTGGATTATAAAATGGCCCCTAAAAAGAATTCAACACCCATTAAGCCTTTGGAAAACTCTACTATGACTCATGAGGACGAAGAATTGCAACATGATCTATCAAAATTACAAGAGCAAGTGCAACAAATTTCACTCTCGCAACGAGCAACAAAAAATGAAATGGAAGTTTTGAAGAAAGGCGTGGAAGCTAAGATGGATGGCGTGCAAGCTAAGATGGATGGCATGGAAGCTAATATGGATGGCTTGGAGGCTGGCATGGAATCAAGATGGATGACATGGAAGTTAAGATCGATGAGAAAATGGAAAACGTGAAGAATTTTATAAAAGTAGATATGGAAGGTTTGACAAAGTTGATATAAGAAAGGTTTCCTAATGGTGAAAAGATAGTAGAAGAACCTCATGATGAGAAAAAAATAAATTTTAATCGTGATTTCATAAACTCTAATGTTGGCGGGAAGAACCACCATATTCCAAAGATGGATATGAGGAAGTTTGATGGAAAGGATCCTGTAACATGGATACTATAGATGGAGCAATATTTTGATCTCCATAATGTGCAAAACACACAAAAGGTACGCATTGCAACTTTACATTTAGAACAAAATACATTTGTATGGTATCGATGGTTTTGCTCCCGTAAAAAAATTGTCACTTGGTCAATTTTTACGGAGGAAATGATAGCACATTATGAGGATACAAAGAGCAACACCTTCTTAGCCAATTGATAAATCTCAAACAAAAGGGTTTAGTGGGGCAGCACATTGAGGACTTCCAAAAATTGAATATAAGGGTAACTGATATTCCAGAGGAACACAGGATTGATCTCTTCATAGGCACTTTAAAGGATAACATCCAACATGAAGTTCGCGTTTTGGAACCCGATTCATTGGAGAAGGCATTCAGGTTGGCAAGAAAAGTTGAATGTAAAATTATGGCGACAAGGAAGCCTACCACTCAATTCTATAAAGAAGGAAGTGTTGCTACGCCTAGATTTCCACAAACTACAAGGTTGACACCACAACAATTGGAAGAAAAAAGAGAAAAAGGGCTTTGCTACAGTTGTGATAGAAAATACACTAAAGGTCATAAGTGTGCTGAAAAGAAATTATTTTACATAGATTGTGAAGAAGAAGAAGAAAATGAAAAAGAAGAGGATATACACCATGAACTAGCCATAGAAGAGGAAGAAATGAATCCGACCATCATGTAATGCACTGGCAGGAATTACCACTCCTCAAACTCTCAAGATAGCAGGACAGATCAAGAAGAAAAATGTAATAGTTTTGATTGATTCAGGTAGCACCCATAATTTTATTCATTGTAAGGTAGCCAAGGAATTAAATTGTTTCCTATACCCAGCACCAGAATGCCAAGTGATGGTTGCAAATGGAGGAACTATAAATTGCTCTGGGAAATTCCATAATATCAATCTAACCATGGGGGAATATGTATTGACTAGTCCAATGCTTTCCATTCCTATGGGAGGTGCTGATGTTGTACTAGGAGTACAATGGTTACAATCTTTGGGGACGGTAGCTTTTAATTTTCAAGAAACTTTCTTGAAATTTTTTTCTGAAGGAAAGGAAGTCGAATTACGGGGTATTGAAGGGAAGACATGAAGGATAATAAGCTATAATGTCATGAAAAAGCTTCTAAAGAAAGAAAAATGAGGCGTAATTGCACAATTATGCTCACTAGAAGTTCTGACATCAAAATCATCTATTTCTGCAGATCTCCAACAAGTCTTGGACAATCATTCCAAGGTGTTTGAAACTCCCAAAGGATTCCCACCTATTCGTGATCATGATCATGCTATTCATTTGATTCCAGGAAGTGTTCCTCCAAACATCAGGCCTTATAGATATCCTTACTTCCAAAAGAGCGAAATTGAACGTATGATTGCAGAAATGTTAGAGGCGGGTATAATTCAATCTAGTCAAAGTTCTTTCTCTGCTCCTGTAGTATTGGTACACAAGAAGGATGGATCATGGCGAATGTGTCCGGATTATAGGGAGCTCAATAAGCTCACCATTAAAGACAAATTTCCCATTCCTGTGATTGATGAATTATTGGATGAATTACGTGGAGAAATTTATTTTACCAAGTTGGATCTTCGTTCAGGATATCATCAAATTAGAATGAAGACTGAAGATATTCCAAAAACAACATTTCGAACTCATGAGGGTCATTATGAATTTTTGGTCATGCCTTTGGGCCTTACCAATGCACCTTCTACATTTCAAGGGTTGATGAATTCCATTTTCAAACCCTTCCTTAGAAAATTTGTGCTAGTATTTTTTGATGATATACTAATCTACAGCAGGTCTTGGAAGGATCATGTTCAACATGTTGACAGGGTGCTCAAACTATTGCAGGAGAAACAATTATATGCAAAAACATCCAAATGCTTCTTTGGAGTACAAGAGGTGGAATATCTGGGTCATATTGTATCTCACGAGGGTATTAAAGTAGACCCTAACAAAATTAAAGCCATTAAGGAATGGAAAGTCCCCACAACCATAAAGCAGTTGCGAGGATTTCTCGGGTTAACAGGGTATTATCGCAAGTTTGTTAAGAATTGTGGGAGAATAGCAGCACCTCTAACAACATTATTGAAGAAAGATGCATTTTCATGGACTCCTGAAGCAACTAAGGCCTTTGAACATCTTAAAGAGGCAATGTGCCTAGCACCGGTCTTAGCTACGCCAGACTTCACAAAAACCTTTATCGTGGAATGTGATGCCTCAGGAAATGGAATTGGTGCAGTTTTAATGCAGGAAGGAAGACCCATTGCTTTTGAAAGTTGTCCAATCAAAGGAAAGTATTTACAGAAACCTATTTATGAGAAAGAAATGTTATCAATACTGCATGCACTAAAGAAATGGCGAACTTACCTAATGGGAAGACACTTCAAGGTAAAAACTGATCATGATAGTCTTAAACACTTTTTGGAACAAAGACTATCTTCAAAAGAGCAGCAAAAATGGTTCACAAAGATGTTGGGTTATGACTTTGAAATAATCTACAAAAAAGGAAAGCTTAATGTTGTTGTAGATGCACTCTCAAGAAAGAATGAAGAGGTGGAAGCATTGCTTTGTGCCATTTCTATTATCCAACCAGATTGGATAACTAAAGCAAGAGATGATTGGAAGAAGGAAAAAGATGTATGGACACTCATTTAAAAGTTGGAGCAAGATCCCAGTACATTTGATACGTCTAGTTGGAAAAATGATTCCTTATGGTACAAAGATCGCTTATATCTTTGTAAGAATTCCCAACTAAAACAAAAGATTCTTCTGGAATTTCACACTTCTCCTTTAGGAGGACACTCAGGATTTTTAAAAACTTACCACAGGGTGAAAAAAGAATTTTTTTGGGATGGCCTTAAGTCTGATATTCAAAATTTTGTGACGAAATGTTTGGTTTGCAAGCAGAATAAAGTTGAGACAATTAAGACCTCGGGACTTCTACAACCTTTATCCATTCCAAGTCAACGTTGGGAGGATATTTCAATGGATTTTATCACAGGTTTACCTAAGTCCAAAGGAAAGAATGTCATCATGGTGGTAAATAGACAGAATTTTCACTATGCAGATAAAATAATTTTGTGCATTATCAACGCATTTATAAAGAAAAAGACAGTTGCTACTGCATTTATGGATGTAATTTGCATTATGCTGTGCTCAAGGTTATCAAGAGTGGTAGAGATCCCCATTTTAATGTGGAAATTTTTAGATGAAATATTTTTGTGTTCAATTATTCATGGGCCATCTTATCAATTTAACTGATGAATACACAACTAAGATAGTAAATAAATACTATGATATTTTTCAAGTAGCCTGTATCTGATAAACAAACACAATGGGTCAAGTGGTTACCTCTCACCGAATGGTGGTATAACACTTCCTTCCATACTGCAGCAAAAATGACCCCATTTATGGCACTTTATGGATATCATCCACCATCCATCACATCATATTTAAGAGAAAATTCGAAGGTTCAAGCAGTGGAAGATCACATCGAGCATTAGCAAGAAGTTCTCCAACTCTTAAAGGATAACCTGACTTTGGCACAAAATCGAATGAAACAACAGGCAGATCAACATCGCAGCGAGAGAAGTTTTGATGTAGGAGATTAGGTATTTTTACGACTACAACCATACAAACAAATGTCCCTAAAGCAAGCTAAGAAGGATAATAAATTATCACCAAAGTACTATGGTCCTTACAAGGTGTTGCAAAAGATTGGTACTATGGCATACAAATTGGAGCTTCCTGCTTCTTCGCGAGTACATCCAGTTTTCCATGTTTCATACTTAAAGAAGGTTATAGGTGAAAATATTCTGGTTCAAACAATATTTCCAGAACTTGATGAGGAAGGAAAAATCATATTGGAGCTTGAAGAAGTCATGGAAACAAGAACTTACCCACTGAAGATTCTACATGGGAGGATGAGAATTTTATACAGAAGCACCCAGAGCTACTCAAGCATTGAGGACAACACTTTTTTTGAAGGAGAGGGGCATGTTAGGTCCCTATATCACTAGTATAGTCCCTTATTATTGTTAGTGTAAACCCCTTTTTGTTATTATTTTGCCCTTAGATTATTATTGTTAGGTCGGCTAGGATTGCATTGTGGCCCACTAGGATTACATTATGGCCCCATGGACTCCTATATATAGAAAGGAGGTTTTGTGAATTATACCATCCAAGAATTTTTCATTTATGTAATGTATTGGAGGTTTCCCCCTCGAAGTGGCTCATTTCTAAGGCGTTGATATCTCTTTTCTTCTCTTTTTGGAGCTGGTTACACAACACTATTCCATACAGTGATCTTGTTCAGCGCTCAATAATCAATACAGAGTCTCCAAGTCCCATCCTTCTTCTGTACCAATATGATCGAGCTCCCAGAGGGCGATGAACTTGGCCAGATGTGACATTTCTATAGCATCTCCTAAATCTGCCTCTTGATTTCATCATTCTCTGGAACAGAGCGCCTATAGATCGGTTCATTGGGTAGCGGTGCACCTGGGGTCAGGTCAATGGGGTGCTTGACCTAAAAATGTAGAGGCACCCCTATGGGGAGGTGAATATGTCCCCGTACTCCTCCACAACCTTGTCCATTTGTTGTTGTCGTGCAGAGGAGCCATGTCTGGAGGTCATGGCCATAGTCTTCTTCTTGCCCTAGGGATGGATCGCTAGGAAAACAAATTTCCTAGTTTGGGAAATGAGCTTACTGCATTGTTTCGCAGTAACCAAAGAGACAGTGGGAGGCGGTGGTACCTCTGGAATCCTGTACAATTTATTTTCCAAAGTAACAATAACAGTGTGAGGTCAGGACTCATACACAGCATGTCGCTTCCACAAGTATGGTTGGCCTAATAATACATCAGAAACATCAATAGGATTAATGTCACACAATACCTCATCTGTGAAGGGCTTGATGCTATAGGGAAGGTGGCACTGATGGCTGACGTGGAGATCCTCTCCTTGGTAAAGCCACCAAATGGTATATGTTTATCGATGCGCTGTGGTCGGCAAACCCAACCGCTTCACAAAATATGCTCAAATGAGGTTCTTTTGGCTCCCATTGAAGATAATGAACCGTAGCAGGGAACCCTTTACCCACATCTGGGAGTGGAAGAGACGCTCTGCCTCCTCTGGATCATCCGGTTCCTCCTTCTGGATCTTCATAGTGGCAATAGTGGCGTTGAGCTCCACATCAATAATATACTTCCCTTTGTCATTCACCTTGTCAGGTTCTGATTCAGAGTCGGAGCATGCATCTGATTTAGAAGCCCTCATCTCAGCCACCAGTGACTGCTTGGCCCAACACTCACTTTTTTTGTGAGTGGAGCTCTTATGGAACTCACACCACTTTCCCGTGTCCTTCTTCGGCTTCACGGTGTTTTTCTTTGCTTATGTCTTTGGCAGTTTGTCTTGGGCCACCATGCCTTGGCTTTTTCCTTTGTTCTGCGGTTTGGGGGCACCTTTCCCTTGCTTTTGATTCGCAGATCCAAAGTCTCGCTTCTTTTGTTTGAATTTCTGCTCAATATTGGCAGCATACCGGTATGCCGTACCAAGCAAGGAGATATCGAGGAACTCCGTTTCCTCCTGAATGTATCTGTGTAGACAATTGTGATATTTTAGCACCAAATGTTTCTCTAAATATTTTATACCCAACTTTGTGCACAAGGTATGGCATATATTCGTTAGCTCATGCACATCTTGATCCCTTTGTTGCCATAGCATGGTCCATTGTATGGACTTCTCCTCATAGCTCCCCACAAGATAGTATTGTTTGTTGATGGAATCTCCGAAAGAATTATAGGTGGGTACGATTGAGAACATAGAGAGTTTTGTCTCATCCTTTTTCTCAAAGTAGGTTTCCCACCAGTCCTTGACATGGGGGGTAGCTTTGAGGAGTGCAAAAATAATCTTCTTCGGGTCGAAAAATTCATGAACCAAGAAATATCCTTCTAATAGATTCAACCATCTATCTACAACATCTACATCTATTTGACCCACAAATATGGGAATGTCAAAGTTTACTTATACCTTAAAGGGAGTCGCACCTCCAGAGTGGTTGCTGGATGCAGATGCGACGCCGGTGGGCAGTCATTGAAGGATCTGGGGAAAGTTATCCATCATCGCGTTCCTTTGTTTTTCGAGGGCCTCCTCGAGCAATAGTCTGATAGGATCTCCTGCTCCCTCATCTTTCTTTTTGTCCCCCATGGGCGTCCGTCAAGGTTTGTGAGGCTGATCTTGCAAAGGTTCCACCAGATCAAGCCCTAACTCCTTATACCCCGACCTTGTTGGGGACATGTAAATAAGGATTGAGAAAAAGTAGACCGCTTTGATACCACAGATCTGGATTTATGCAGGAACGCAATAGAATACAGAAATAACCATACACATAGAAATATAGTGGAAATAATACTTCATTTCATTAATATCAAATCACATAAATATGCTTAAAACCATCATGGAAATAAAATAGCTAGGGTGCTAGTAGCGAATCTCTGAGAAGAGATGTGGTGACTACAGACCTCTGAACTATGTTATAATGAGGTGGAGTTATATGTACGCCATGACTGCCATAACATCCTATGTCCTTAGGGTAATGACGTTTCCCCATGACGATCGGATTATCACCATCAACCAGCTCAGGTACTACGATAAAAAAACCCATGACGACTCCTGATGTTGTGTTACCATACATAGACACAACTACAAAACCTCTTACACAATATACAGAATTCGGCCTCGGCTAGTTGAAACCATTATCCATCTTAGGATCATTCCTAAGAGATCCCCCTATCATACGAGAGGGAGTCCCGGAAAGCACAGGGGCACCAGTGTGCATGATGCTCTCATACACCAAAACTAGCCCGGACATAGAAACCTGTAGTACAAAGGCTAAAGCCACTACCCTGACATTCCTACCCTACGCCATTTCACAAACCCCATTTTTATACCCCACTCGATTTTGCGTTAAAAAAAGTATTGGAAACTATAACATTGTTGAATATATCTTTCACAATACCCATATGGTATTTGATCCCACCATCCATGTTAGGAAGCTCGGGCTTCACCTTTACAGGAATAACCCCTATTTCCCTATAGGAGGCCATAATAGTTAACGAAACACCTGTAGCAGCGCCAGCTAAAATGAATAAGAAAAATAACAAAAAAGGGAAGAAAGTTGAAACCCTCAAGTTACATAGGGCATTGCAAGCTTGAGCATTGTGTGATATTGTAGGTCATCCTACTAATATTTTCTCGAAGTTAGATGAATTGAAACCTCTTCTATACTCCAAAATAAATCCCGCGACCTCGAGTTCCCATAAAAAGGAATAGGTCACGAACAAATCATTACACACCAATCATGTGTGCGCCATATGTGACCATTATGGGCATTATACCCATCATTTCCCAGAGATGCTACAATATAGGGATGCCTTGAGGGCCCTAGAACAATCTTACCAAGAGGACCCCTCAGCCCCACTCATACAAAGGGACAAGCGATAACCTAAAACCATATTGTACATATGAGAGGAACCTACATCTTCTCATATACAGTCACACAAATGGCTCAAAGATGACAAATAGAGACCACACCGCATGTCCCATTTTGCGCACTATGTGATGAGCCCGATCACTTAATCACACGCTACACCAAGTTAAGGGCGTTTAAACATTGGTATCAAGTCCCGCAAGTTTCCCAACGAAAATTTGTTTGATATAGGTGATATACATGTGAAATTTGTTGAAGCAACCAACATGTGCATTTTTGTCCCCATATCTCTCTATTTCGGTCTATGTTGGATTTTATGCAACACCTCATCGCTGAAAACCCCGACATACCCCACTCAGACATAGAATCCAAAAACAACATTACAACTCACAGTACATAAGAAACACGAACCATATTTTATGTGTCAGAGGAAATACGGTCACCTGAATGACCACCTCCTCCCCATAATCATCCCCAAGCTCCGATCCATATTCGTGCACTCTGCGATGAATGATATTACTTAATCTTTAGGAATTTGGATTTTGTGATCCATAAAATGTGTCTACAAACATTTTGTGAAAATCACATGTATATACATGTCATTTTCACTAAAAGTTTGTAGACACATATCACTTCATCATCAACTATGCAACTCTAGAGTTATTTCAATGATGGTACCCAGTCAACCCAGTTCACTACAACAACATACGAGCAGTCCAATATTTGTGCCAAGTGTGATCAGATAACCACCCAGTTCATCTTTGTCCCTACATCCCCCACTTCCATTCGGTTTTAAATTGTTTACACCAAGCCATAACACGTCTCACTGCTTCAGACAAATTAGATTCGGAATCAGTGGAAAGTTTAATGACCCAAGAGGTTGAGGAAACTAGGTCCATCCTCTTCATATTCAAAATAAAATGGCCAACAAGGGGACATATTAATGCTACCAATCGCCCTCCACGACTAAACCCAACTTATGTATTATGCAATTCACATAATCATCTGATCGCTCAATGCCAAGATTTATGATCACTTTGAAAATGGTACCCAATTACCCCAGTAGTCCCAAAGGAGTGGAAAACCAAAGAGAAACGGTCTTGTTTCATTTATCAAGAAAACCATCATGCTTGACATTGTACATACATTCCCCAATTCTGGCCTATGTTAGACGTCATACGCTCATTGGTCACCAAATACTTGGATGTAAGCAGTTTCCATCCTAGGCAGCCTAGCGCAAGGAAACCTTCCCCCCATCATTACCAAAACTCTAGGAAGGGTAAAGCAACCAATCATCCTAGTAGGTAAAAACACTAGCCAAGAACAACATGTGCTCTATGTGATAGAAAATACCACATCGTCAACTAATTCGAAGAACTCGTGCAAACAACTAACAGTATTTGCATGGCCACAACCATAACATAGATCCATCTCTCTACTCATGAGAAGATCACACGTTGCTATTGCAGGATTATCTTGAAATTCCACCATACTATGAATTCTGAATACCTCCCAAGGCTACGAGTGGCAAGGGAAGTATTCAATTTGAGCTCCCTAAAATAGCCAAACTGGCCGAAACCAAAGGCTTGGAGACGGAAGAAGGGAAAACATGCCCCAATGCCCAATCATCTCCAAGGATTCACTTCAGGCACAAAGAGTAGCATTGGTTCTCACACCATCTACTCGATAGGTACCTTGATGCCATGCACCATTTTCACAAGTCACAATCCTCAAACAGATTTGTGCCCTTTAATGGAAAATTTTCATCACCTCTGCACTCAAATCAACTTCCAAATCCAGGAGAGTGTGAGTACCCTTTATATGTTGGTAGAAGAGCACGATTTTTCTCTCAAACAAACCACCACAAGGGAAATTATTCCACCATTTAATGCTCATGACACACAACACCATATATGATTCATCTCATCATGCATGGGAACCATGAATCGTGATGTTTGCTCATCTGTCATTGGTTTCAATAAACACAACCCATATCCACCCTGTCAAAATTTTATGGTTCCATGACATAAACCACAGAATCATATTCATGTCTGTCGACTAGCACTATTAGGCCCAAACCAATTCCTCGTGACCTTGCACAAGCCAATTCCCCCTTAGACATCTTGTTTCATTCAGACAAAGATATTATAGAAGCCATGATGGAACGAGATAGTCCATGGGCCTCAATGCATCACCGCTCATTTTTTATTCAAAAAAAAATGTTCAGACCTAACAACCAAGAAAACCAAGATATATATGCCATTGAATCTAAAGACTTCCTCCTATCTCAAAAGCTAGACTAGTTCAAAAATCCCATCTCGGGCCCCGTGCATTTTAATAAATGAATATGTCAAATTTTTATCCCACCATTAAGGTGAATATCTCAAGAAAACCAGGAAAAATAGAAGAAATATCACTAGGGGCAACATGCTCCACAGACGAGATATCCTCTTACACAAACCTATTACAACAGTATCGGGATATCTTTATGTGGGATTATTCAAAGATGTCAGGCCTTAGCCCCACTACCATAGAACACCACATTCACACCTAGACTTATGTACCACCAGTCCGTGAAAAGAAATATCAATTACACCCATCCAAGGTAGAAACCAGCAAGCAAGTGATTGACAAGCATCAAAAATCCAAGTTCATCTACCCAATCGCTTACACATCATGGGTTTCTAATTCTATACCCGTAATGAATAAACAGGGCACCATCCAAGGTTGGACCAACTTTTGATATTTGAATAAAGCTTGTCCCAAGGACAAATACCCTACCACGTTTATCGACCAAGTCATTGATGCTTGCATCGGTCATGAGGAAATGTACTTCATGGACGGATTTTCAGGGTATAACAAAATTCAAATCTAACACATAGATTGATACAAGACATCATTCACTACCCCTTGGGGCACGTTCACATATCAGGTTATTCCTTTCGGTATTAAAAATGGTGGAGCCACATTCCAGCAGGCCATGAATTATATCTTCCATGACCTGCCTCACCTTATCTTAGCTTACTTGGATGACCTCACCATACGATCCAAGAAATGAACTAATCATCTGGAGGATTTACATATGGTATTCCAATGGTGCCTACACTACAACCTACACTTGAATCCTCTCAAGTTCATCTTATGCATTAATGCAGGAATAATATTAGGATTCATTGTATCCCAACAAGGGATCAGAGTGGACCCCCTCATGGTCTATGCAATCAGATAACTGCCAATACCCAAAACTCTCAAGCAACTTCAAAGGTTGCTGGAGAAATCCAACTTCTTATGATGCCTTGTCCCCGACTACGCCACTTTTGTGCAAGTATTCATATGCCTACTCCATCACAAGATTATGTCCAAATGGGATGATCAGCCTCAATAATCGTTTGAGGCACTAAAATACATTGTCTTCAACCCATTTGATCAACCCACCCAATTATGACAAAGCCTACACCTTATACCTATCAGCATTAGACACTGCCATAGCTGGGGTGTTAGTCCAAGACAGACCAGATGGTAAAGAACACGTAGTCTATTATGTTAGTAAGAACTTATCTGAGCTCGAGATAAAATATGAACCTGAAGAAAAAACCACCCTAGCCCTTGTAAACGCAGTACAAAAACTTCGGCATTACATCATCATGCAGACTACAATAGTCATCGCATCTATCAACCCCATGAGATATATGTTAACCCGTCATTTAATGAACCACAAGTATGCTGGATGGGTAGTCATACTCCAGGAATTTGACCTGTATTTTGTTTCCCCCAAGAGAAACAAAACTTTAATCTTAGTTGAGTTCATTACTGACCTCCCAAGTCTGACTAATGGATCCCCACCTAACAACTCACTACCAGATGAACATCTATTTTTAGTGACGACTAAGGATCCTTGGTACAACAACATCCTCCTATTCTTATTAACCCAAAATTTCAAGCCATAGCTCACATGTGACGACTGAAAGCACATACACCCCCAGGCCCCCTGATACCTCCTCAATGGGGAAGTCCTTTATCAAAGAGACATTGACCGTGTTTTACGTCGATGCCTCATGCATGAAAAAGCTAAGAAAGCCCTAAATGACTACCATAATGGGGCTTATAGCGACTACCTCTCACGAATGGCTACCACCAAAAAATTACTAAAGGCGAGTTATTTTTGGCCCACCCTTTTCCATGATTACATTCAAGTAGTCAAACAATTCTAGTGATGCCAACACTTCACCCACAAGGCGAGAGCACTTCCCACTCCTCTACACCCGGTCATTGTATCCAGTCACCTTTGAAAATGGGGAATCAAATTTATTACTTGCAACCCTGCATCATTAAGCAACCAAAAATACATTATTTTAGCCATCGACTATTTCACCAAGTGGGCAGATGCCATGCACAACATGACATAAACTACAACACGGTTTCTCTCAACCATGTCATCGCACAATTCGGTGTGCCTAAGGAATTAGTCTTTGATCAGAGAAAGCATTTTGAAAAGCAAAAATTTGAAGAGCTATCCCAACATCTCGGATTTAGAAATGAATTTGCATCACCATACTAGCCCCCGTCCAATGGTTAAGTAGAAGCTATCATCAAAGTCCTCAAAACAATGTTACATAATATGGTCAACAACCATAAAAAAAACTGGCACCATATGGTTTTTCTAGCCCTGTGGGCATATCACACAGTGGTCAATACCTCAACAGGATTCACCCCTTTCCAACTACTATATGGAGTGGAGATCATGATTCCCATTGAACACAAAATCTCCAACTTACACGCAGTTATCAAACTCCTCGATGATACCCAACATTTAGAGAAAGGATTGGTATAGTTATAAATTGTCAATGAAAATCGACGAGAGTCTCTCCAACATAATGAAGCACATAAGAAAAGGGTAAAAGCATCATTCGAATGCAACATCACCCCTTGCTCATTTTCGGAGGGGGAGTTATTCCTCAACTATGATGTTGAAAAATAGGCCTTAGGACTTGGGAAGTTCGAAACATTATGGAAAGTTTTGTACATCATAAAATATTTACTCCTCAAAGGAGCATAAATCATGTCAGAGCCTGATGGCACATGCCTAGCTAACCCTGTCAATGGGCTCTACCTCAGAAAATTTCACCCATAAGGGCAGGAAGTCTCTGACTTAGAGATAAGATCCGTGTAACATAATTTTTTGAGATGATCATAGTAATCGAGGAATTTTTCTAAAAATATCTCTTGTGTCATAGATGGATCATCCCCCTATCCACTATTTTGGATTCGCTAATGGAGCCTCTTGATGGTGGAAAAATATGGCAATAGTTGCTTAGGCCATATACTATTCTAACCGGTCACAATTCCTCAACAACAGAGTATGTATTATATCAGCTACCAATAATCAAGCATAATATGATCCAGCCATTGGGTTTTTGAGAGATGCATCCAACTAGGGCATTCACCATCTACATTTATATCTTGATTCCCAGCTATTGGTATAGCAGTTAACCAAAGGATTTGAAGTACAAGATTCACACCTATTTGGTAAGTACTTGCATGCACGATGGTTGAGTCGTCATTGTAATAACATTATATTTACGTATATACCAAGAAATCAAAACTAGACAATCGATCGCATCGCTAACCATATCCTAGATTGGAATGCATCTCGTATAAACCATCATCCATGAAAAATAAAAGCATAGAATATAAATATCAGTCATAGATACATAA
Organism: Pinus albicaulis; assembly: GCA_034641835.2. Lineage (NCBI taxonomy): Eukaryota > Viridiplantae > Streptophyta > Pinopsida > Pinales > Pinaceae > Pinus > Pinus albicaulis. The sequence goes on along the minus strand of CM076572.1, from coordinate 1,253,714,359 downwards.
CATCCATCATATAAAAAAATGATAACCATAGACAAATATAACAGCCACAAAAAATATACATCTCGCATATATACATCAAAGAATATATGTGTCCCAGTATACAACTCATATCCCTCACCATAATTTCTATCAAAACATATATCTACACGCCATCAAAATAGGGAATCATCCTCATAATGGGTGCTTTCCATGAACATACAAATTTCTCTAGGGCTAAGCCCCACCTTGTGGGTCCTCTGGACCCATGGCTGCACCTGGTTCCAGTAAATGTGTAGTAGTAAAAACTGCATGTTCTGCACAGAGGAAATTAGGGTGATGCACCATCTCTCGAGCCACCCTTCTCTCGATTCGCACATTGTCCAAATCATCAAAAAATCCTTGGGTCGGCATACCGATTCCTAAGGTTAGCAGCAGCCAACTTCTCCTCAACTGTCGTAACATGAGTCTTGATAGGTGCCACCTATGCCTCAGCTACCTCATAGCGAGGTAGGAGAGCAGCATACCCTCTGGTAGCTACAACACTGTTTCCCTCTCCTGAGGGGCCTCTTGCTCCTCCCTGACTGAAAATCTGTGCCTGACCAGCCCCAAGCGGAACCCTCCTAATAGGTTGATCTCCCGCCAAGCGGGCAATAGGATGCCTTGCTGAGCCCACACCTGCAAGAGAAATAAAAATATTATCAGTGTCACCATAAAAATAATATAAATCTATACATGATAAAATCATCAAAAATGAAGGAAAACATTAAAGGTCGTACTCCTTGGGCCCAAAGCACAACCGACAGAAGGAACGATATCTGGGCCCCCCCAGAAGTCCATTGCCGAGTATGGGTAGTCCAAAAATATCTGTGGGTTTGACTCGAACCACACATTAACTATCACATCCTAATAGTGACACACCTCCCTCCCCCACCTCGGGGCATCACGGGTGCCCACATCTGCATCCTAGGATCCCTAGGAGGACCCAGGGGCACTTTCACAAAAGGCCTAAGAATCACCACCATCTCATACATGATACTCCAAATGATGCTCGCATAGGTAAAGACCTTAGCGGTCCACCACTCGCCCTTGCCCAATTGTGTCACCATTCCTTGGTAGACATGGCGAGCCCAGTCATAAAAGTGACCAGCGCATGGCCGGCACAAGATTCCAATATATGGACCCAATGCCCTATTAGGTGATGACAACCATGTGATGAAAACTATAATTTCCAAGCCACCCCTCTTAGCTAAATCTGTCATAGAGATGATACAAAAACATGCCTATGTAATCGCAATGGGACCATAGTAATATTGAGTGCAGCAGTGGATGTTCACTCCTCTAGCCGTGAGTGTATGTATAAGAGCCTCCCCCTAAGGCAGTAGACCAGTCACAAAGTAAACTTTAGTCGCCAGCTAGATGATGACGTCTCTATGGAACAACGCCATAAAATTTTGTCTCTTGTTCCAACAATGGAGTAGGTATCGAAGTAGGCCATCCTGTGACCTTTGTATGTTTCTCTCTAAATGTTTTAGCAACCCATACAGTGCTCAAAACCCCCGATCACCAGGGCATTAGGCCACAGGTTCTTGAATATTAGGCCAGCCTCTCTCACACCACAACATCCTATCACTAGAGGAAAACCAAAAATTAGTGACTAAAACCCAAAAAATTGAAAATTTTAGAAAATTTTAAACCTTGCTCTTCTTGTGCAGAAATCAAACATGATGATCATGCATGTGTATTAGATACATACGTGTGAATCATCGTGCAATATATTCACCAAGCATGAAGTCCTCGCATGAATATTTCCTTTTCTGTGTAGACCACGTGGGTTATCCTTAATCGCGTGCACGTTCGTGGCAAAAAAGAAGTCTAATTTTGAAAAAATCCACATTTGTAAAAACACCCAATGAAAAAAGTTGAAAAAATTGAAAAGCTAGACATTTAGGGCCCTACCTGACATTGACGGTGCAAATACTGGGTACCTAGGCTACCTGCAGTGGCAAGAAAGGCTCAGGAGCAAGGGCTCAGCTCTGACCTCAGACTCTCAAACGACACAAATGAGTTTAAATGAGCCATATTGGCCCAAATATTTCAATTTTCTCTTATTGCTTTACATTCAAATTTATTTTAATAATGTTTGAATAAAAAAGATGCTTTTACTTGTGGTATTGGTTGTAGGTATTACAAACATGTTGAATCAACAGATTCCCCAACCAACAAAGGTACAAGGGTAGGTATCATTCTATCCATAGCATGACAAGCTCCATAAAGAAAATTTGCATATCCTGACATGATTTCTCCAAAGGAAGAAACCATAGGTTTCATTCACCTGACCATGTTTATCATCACCGCCTTATGCATGATAAAAATTATCTCAGGTCGATAGAGCCTTACGCTCCCTGTCATCCATCACTCATTTAGACCATACCCCAAAACTCTGGAGGCATGGCGACAAAATCCAAGCCCGCAAAGTACTTCATGTTAATTCATCCATCATAAATCAAGTCACGTTTTACTGACATCATGTTAAAACCCATTTTGCGGGCTACCATTATCATAAGCAGATCAAATTTGTGCCACTTGGCCTATCAAACCCCCATCATCATATCCCATTTGCGACACTTTTTCATCCGCTTCATCACCCCCTCAACGAGACCAACCAATGGGGCCCCCACCCTAAAAAAAAAAAAATTCCTCACACCATAGTGAGAGACTATTTTCCTATTTATAGGTGGCACCTATCAATTGTGCTTGTAGATCCAAACCCATTATATCTTATTTTGGCAAGTGCACAAATATTTTTTAGGAGAGCACTCCCACCCATCCATTCACATTTCCAACCTGGAGGTAGTTGCTAATAAACCTTGTTCAGAGCTATGCATTCTTTACCACACCCCACAATGACACTTATAACAACCATAAACCTACCTTGGATGTCCTGCCAGCTCCGAGGATTTCCCCACAAGAAATTGTTATAACTGTCGCCACTCGCATTTATAGCTCTAACCTCGGGCCACTTAACTAACTTCATCTGTTATAGCCATTTCTCGTCATCATGGCTAAGTTAACCTATCACACCACCCCCTGCTACATCAGAAATGATAGTCCCTTGCATCAGTACTCATCTTGTTCAGTTGAGGCTTCCTTCTTGTCAACTACAGTAAACATTTTCCTGGAAGGAGGTAGTGCCTTAGATGACTCCTCACCTCTATACGGGCATCCCCAGATGTCAGTATGGGAATCATCATTTCCCATTAGTGGCATTGGTATTATTGAAATTCAACTTCAGGATAAAATTTCATGTCAAGATGGTATCATACTTCATAACTATTTCAACTCTGGAAGAACTCGTCAAAGACCCCTGACTTGATAGAGCATCACTTTCAACATTGCTTACACGGAAAGGTCCCCAACAGTCGAATACCCATTCATACAATGAGAACTTTTTCTAAACAAGTGTTTCACATGAATATTATGTGTTTGGGCACCACATTCAACCTTCTTTCAAAGAAAAAATGCCCTTGAGGGTGTCATCAACCATCATCATCAACCAATAGCAGGTCACTACCAAAATATGACATAAACAAAACCACTATCTATCAGATAAGCTTAGCTAGTAAAAACATCATGAGCATGGGACATGCCCATCTCATAGAAATATTTTATTCATTATATCTCTTGCAAGTTTCCAATAGAGCGTGGTGTCTTTTTTACTCATGGCAAGGGGTCTCTAACCTCAGTTCTAAAGCAAGTTACTCTCTCTCTCTCAAAAGGACTACATAGAAAAAGAAACTTTAATGTATTTCGGCTATACAATTCTTCCTAGACCTCATACATTAGGGGGAAATTATTAACACTAGAAAATAGTACAGGTATAACACGTTAGAAAATGTCAAGAAAAAGGTACATATAAATATTTACAGGGAAGAAATACATTAGAGGAGCTAAAAATTTAAATTTTCCTAAGGTCAAAAGGAAATGTTTTTGGAGCGCGCACATGAAGCACTAGCTCTGAGCATGCATTGTAACTTTTCCATCGATAATCACGCATTGCGTGACTATACCTTAGATCACTGTGTGTTCCTGGGGATGTGGAATGTCACCATCTACGACCACTTGGCACACTTGGAGAAAACTATTCTCACTCAACCTAAAAAAGTACAGTCGCCTTTGAGCCACCTTAAGGCTTAGTGCAACACACAAAGGAATCATACCCCCACTCTTATGTCCCCATCCATATTGGACCAAGAGGAGAGATAATTTGGAAATGTTATAAAAAATCTAACCATGGGAAGATAAATGGGAGACATATTGTTATGCTCACAAAATTTCTCATGAGAAAATGAACTTGTGTTGTCTAGGAACAAGAGGATTGGAAGGATTCAGTTCTTGGCCATCCAACACCTCAATCAAAGAGAGAAGAGTTCATCACATGTTCATCGATCTAACATCATTTTATAGTGAAGAGATTATTCATGAAAACTAGAGGGGAAGAGACCCCCTTGTCTTGGATATTGGAGCTTCGCATCTCAAAGGATCCACTACAAGAGATTTAACATCCTATCTTCTACTACTACTTGCACCTAATAAAGGGATAAATCTCTCTATTGTTGAGTTATTACGGTTTTTTCTCTATTAAGTGTGCTTATTATCCATGTTTTTTTTTTTCGTTTCATTGTTTATGTAGCATGCTATGTTTCCTCTTAACTTAGCTTATTACATGTTGAACTTGTTCCACTAACGTTAGACAAACAAATTTTACCTGTGACTTGTACGTAGGTAAGCAGCCTCCCTACTAAGAAAAGTGTATTTTGTCCACCCATGCACGGAATACACTACCATAACTAGCCTTTAGAGAAATTTTGTGTTGATCTCTCTTTCATTCTCTCATTCTCTCATACTCTTACATACTTAGAGAAATATTGGAGCACTCTTGGAGCACTTGGGAATTCTTTTAGATTGGAGAAATAAAGCAAAGGGATGTAGGAATGAGGAAGGGAATAGTTGGTTAAATAACTACAAATGGATTACTTAACAGGTAACGATTTATCACATTATTTCCTTGTTGTCTTATAGATGCACGGTATATGCATGTGATTTTCTAGTTATGTGTTGTCATTAGCATGGAAATTTTCCTAGATTGACGATGGTTCTAGCCTTGCCTTGTAATTTTTTGGATAGCCATGGTGTTTTTGGTTTTCCACTTACGATTTAGAAAAATTATCTAGAGTCATTGAATATAATATATTGAGGTACCAGTCCTAAAGCCTAGGTTGGGACAAACAGTTTCAAGCCCTTTGTGGGTTGAGTTACTAGTCTCTGGATTTGGGTTGGACAAATGCTCTAGAGCCTTGCAAAGTTGTAGGTTTAGCTACTAGTTCATGGAGCCTTGTATAGCTTGGGTGGAGACTAATATAGTTTGTATTTGTGATGTTTGATCGTGGAGGTGGAATCACTGTGGTTGAGGGTTGCGATTTTTTGGCCCCCAGAATCAATAGTTTGGTTTTATCTTGGTTTATTAAATGAGATGCCACATTTATGCCTAGAATATGGCATGGGGGTGATTGAATGAAATAAATATTTTTTTCAACCAAAAATATTTTTGGATGGTAATTGGAAGCCCCTAACTTGTTTGGTATTTTCATATGTTAATATGATAAATTTCCTTGTGATGTATGAGCTCTTTTAGTGATTATGTTCATGATATTATGGCTAAGTTTCAATGGTTTCTATTGTAGCTTTTTTCTGGTTATATGTTGATTATAATATGTGTATTATATAAATCTATCGTCATTAATTGTTTATTTATTAATTAGTTAATGAATTAATGGAATAATAAATGTTTTTGGATCTATGTGGATATGACATAAGGAAATATTTGTGATTCTGATATGAACCTCAAACTATTATGATCAGAAATGCATTCTTGGCCCGTAGCTTCTAAGTTTGTCATGTCTTTGACGACATGTCTCTTATGGACTAGGCATGTCCTGGGTATTTCTTGTTCAATTTTTGTATTAAAATATTTTCATTATGTCATTTATTATTCTGAGAAATTATGCACAATTCTGGGAAGTGCTCTAGATTGGCCTAGAAATGTGTTTTAGATTTTGGGATAGAACCCTCTTAAGTAGAAATTTTTGGTTATACCTCTATGGAGGCAACGTTTTTCATGTTCTTGGAGGAATATAATCACACCTTGGCCTTTTCATGCATGTGGTTGTGGGATTAGGTTAGTTTAAAAGAGCCCAAATTCATGTTTTCATCACGTGGGATCTTCCTTTGACAACTAAGTATCCTATACCCCTAAGGGATTTTGTGAGTTGTCAGTTTTTTGGCCCCATTCCATAATTGTAGAATGGAGGTCGGATCATGTCGTAGTAACTATTTGTCTAATGTTTACCCTGGAAGGTCAATGAAATTGAGTAAATTTTTTATGGGGTGGCTACAAACCTGATCTTGTTATAAGTGGTGTCTTCCCTTATAACCATCCTTTTTTTATATGCAAGTTCCTATCATATCTATTAATGGATGCATTCTCAAATTTCCCATGAAATTTTCTATGGCCCTGATGGAGTCTCCTCTTCTAACGACATTTCATTTCAACATTCTCCAATTGCTCCTAAATTTTTCTATGGACCTAATAGAATATCCCTTCGGATGAGACTCTCTTTCTTCATATGTGAGTGCATGCCTATGCTCTCCAAATTTTCCAAATAATTCCTCTGCAGTTGTGGATATTATAGAATCTCCCCCTGTGATTGTACTCTCATTACTCATCTATAATTTATTTCCTATGCTTCCCAAATACTCCTTCGACCTGATAGACTCTCCCTCTAACACCATACTTTATTCTTTGTGAATATTCCCTTGAAAACATCCTTCCTTGAAAATATTTATGTCTTTGATTATTCTAACATTTGTCCTTGTATTATTTCCATATTGTAGTCATGCTCACCTTACTAGTTGTCATCTTCCATGTACTTATTTTCTATCATCATTATCAAATACCCTTTCTTCTTCAAGGATGCTAAATGTATGTCAATCCTTTGCAACTAGATACTTGTTGTGATTCTCCCCCTGTCATTGTTTCATATTATAATTTTGTTTCCATCCTAACAATAACTTCCTCTTGAGCATTCTATCTCCATAATTTTCCTTTTCAAGTTCAAAATCAAGTAGCCATAATATTGAATCACCCTTCACTAAGGGATTATGACTTAGGGCTCGAATATAACCCTGGTTCTTCCTCTCTCATTTTATATACCATATTTTTCATTATTCAGTTAGTATGATGTACCTCTTTCTTGTGTCATCTAATGTTGATTTTGAAGTCATGTGTTGTGTAACATTCATTGTGACTTATGTAGCATACAATGTTGGCCTTGAACATTGATGGAAATTACCCATAGTATATATGTCTAATTTTTTCCATATGTCCAAGATTGGGTACTTAATAATATCCCCTATATGTTGTCACATCACAATCCTTTCAATCTTGTGCTTTGTGGCCAAATAGCTTGCATGAAAGAAAATAACCAAATAACTTATTTCGATACATAGATCTATAGGGTGATCTTGATATTTTAATGTTATTCCTTAGAAGAGCCTCATCCATTTGTTGATTCCTGACTTGTACTTCATTCTTTTTTGTGGATTATTTGTGAAGGTTATCTATCATGGGGGATTTCCTTCCGTTTTATGAACTACATGTACCCTATTGACTCCTAAAATAATTCTCTTAGTTACTGGAGACGTTAAAATGAAATTTTTTTCAATGATTCATCACTTTCTTAGGATATTTGAATGAGTTTCCATTGGATGTGATGAAAAATATATCAATATTCTTAGGATGGTCCTCATGTTATGTTCTTGGAAGAGCTTTATTTTAGGATGTCTCACAACTTTCTTGAGAACCAAGACTTGTTTTTATGATGATAAATATTTGAATGTTTATAATACGATTCAAATATTCAGAAACTTTGTGAAGCCTTAAGGCGTGCTTGATTTTTTCCAATATCTTTTTCAAAAGAAAAACTTTGTTATGAAAATAGCTCACAAAATATAAGAAAAGATAGATCAATGCCTTAGAAATCATCATCTTCAAGGGGGAAACCTCCTTTACATTATATAAATGAACAATTATGGGATGGGAAAATGAAAAAACCTCCTTACTATATATAGGAGTCTATGGGGTCACAATATAATCCTTGCCGACCTAATAATAATATTGTAAGGGCACAAAAATAACAATAGTGGAATATTATAGGTCACAATAACAACAATATGGGGACAACTAGGGTAGAAAAATAACAATAACGAGGCTAACTAACAACAATACGGGACTAGCCCACATGGTGTAGAGCAGTCGGTGATGGGGTGCACTGTTAAGGCACTCCATTTGCAAGGTCACTGGTTCGAAACCCGTGGGTGATTAGGATTAGTCTAAACTACCAGAAAAAACAACAATAAGGGACTACACTAGTAATATAGGGCCCTAACATACCCCTCTCCTTCAAAAAAGTGTTATCCTAAACATTTTAGTAGTTCTAGATGCTTCTGTATAAAATTGTCATCCTCCCATGTGAAATTTCGACTGGGTAAGTTCTTCCACATGAGGAGATACTCTGAAATTGATCGATTTTGTAGCTGTCGAGTTCCTATTTCTATGACTACTTTAGGTTCCAATATTATTTTTCCTTCCACACCAATTTCTGGAAATATTTTTTTCACTGGAAGTTTTTCACATATAACCTTCTTTAAGCGTGAAACATGGAAAACTGAGTTCACTCGGGAAGATGCAGGAAGATCCAATTTGTATGCCATATTACCAATATTTTGCAACACCTTGTAAGAATCATAATACTTTGGTGATAATTTATTATCTTTCTTAGCGTGCTTGAGGGACATTTGTTTGTATGGTTATAGCTATAAAAATACCCGGTCACCTACATCAAAACTTCTCTTACTGCAATTTTGATTTTCCTTTTGTTTCATTCAATTTTGTGCCAAATTTAGGTTAACCTTTAAGTGTTGGAGAACTTCTTTTTGATGCTCGATGTGATATTCCACTGCTTGAACCTTATAATTTTCTCTTAAAGATGATGTCATGGACAACAGATGATATCCATAAAGTGCCATAAATGGGGTCATTTTTGTTGCAATGTGGAAGGAAGTGTTATACGACCATTCAATGAGAGGTAACCAATTAACCGATTGTGTTTTTTTATCAGATACAAAGAAATGATGATATCCTTCCAAACATTTTTTCGCTATCTCAATTTTCCCATTGGATTGAGGATGATAAGATGAGCTATGAGCTAGTTGAGTACCCAAAAAAGGAAATAATTTTGTCCAGAAATTTCCAATGAAAATGGGATCTCTATTGCTTACAATAATATTTGGGTTTCATTGTAGCTTTTGAATTGTTTCCATAAATGCAGTAGAAGCTATGCTTTCTTTAAATGGATGAGATAATGCACAAAGTGTGCATACTCGGTAATTCTATCAACTATCACCATTATGACAATATTTCCTTCAGAATTAGGTAAACCTATGAAAAAATCCATTGAAACCTCCTTTCAATGTTGATTTGGAATGGATAAAGAGTGTAGCATACCCGATATCTTAATTGTCTGAACTTTATTTTGCTGGAAAACCAAAAATTCCACCACAAACTTTTGAATATTAGATTTAAGGCCTGTTAGCCATCTATAATTTCTGTTATACCATAATGATGGCTAGAATCAGTTTGCAGCATTCAAGAAACAATTTCAAGCTAATATGTTTGTTCTTGAAGCCTGGTTGTTCTCTTTGTCCAAAGAAACCTGACTTCACTGATGTTTTCAATTCAAAACCTTTAAAGAAGCCCCGTTAGTTTTAAAAGAATTGTTTTCAGAGTCTCCTTTTGCCTCCATTTCATTCTCTCCTCACTCTACCTTTAACAGTATTTTTCCCCTCTAAAAAAGCCTCTTTTCTCCCCTTCATTTATCATCATTCCCTCAAAATCTCCTTAAAGCCTTTTAAATTCCCCCTTTTAAGGTTTTAAACCCCCTTATTTACTCTATTGAAACTCTTGAAAATGATAAAAAAACCTTTATTTTGGTCTGAAAATACCTTTTTACATTTTAGGGCTTAAGCGCCTTTCAGCTTAAGCTCTAGCCCCTTTTCCTCCATGCTACTTGCCCCCGCGATCGAGTGCTAAGCATATCGGCGATTGTGTTTCGCAGTTTCCTGTGTTCACCTTCCCCTTTCTCCTCTTCCACCAATGGCCAATTCCTTGATTTGATCCCAGCTGTTAATTGTCTGCTAGATCCAATGGCCATCGATGAATCACCTGTCGCAACTTCCCTTTTACATCCCCTTCTCTTATGTTTATCAGCCTCCCTTCCTTTCCCCAATATAATTATGACCATCGATCTCAAAGATCTGACGACAATCGAGTGCCCTCCTTCTCTCTTTCTCCCCTAATTCTCTTTACTTTTTTCCCCCAAAATCAGATCTCTGCCGCTGATCTTTAAGATCTAACGACCATCATCATTTCTCACCTTTCAACCCTACCGATCTAACTTCCCACTCCACGACAAGAAATCTGACATCCGAGTTAGGTCCCACCACCCTTTTCATCATGCATGTGTGTTGCGATCGCATCCATTCCTCGCCGTCGATCTGCATCGCTCAGATCAGATGGTCCTCGCTTGCTTTCGCACCTGTCCCAAAAAAACCTTCTAATGTACAATTTCCACACGAAAATGGTGGTTTCAGAAGGGACATGTGTCATCCCCTAATATGTATCGCATTAAAACGACCCAATACCGTTAACCACTAATCCCTTGCGCGCAAACCAATTATGGTATTCTCAAAACCATTTTAGCCATTTTCGTACCAGTTTCAAATTAAACCCTGGTTTCTTCAGTTCCATCATGGAACCACCCCTTCTATGCATTCACCTCCTTTTGCATTGTTCCTACGCCCTTGCCTAGCCTCTGTTTGCAGTTTTAACCATATAACACAGGGTTTACTTAATTATTGGTTATTTGTTGCAGGTTTCAATGGCAGTTAAAATTATAAAAAACCTTCCACAGTCAAGAGAAAGTGACAAAGGGGCGAGGGTGATGATCCTCAGAGGCCTAATTAAATTTAGAAATGGAAAAAAAGGGTTAATCTCTAGGTCTATTCAATGTGTCATGAGCATTGATTATTTCGTCAAAACCCTCCAGCACAGAAAGAGACACCTGTGCATAAAGATCAAGTGAAAGTTGAAGATCAAAGGGAGATAAAGACAACACAAAGGATTATGAAGGCAGAAAGCAGAATCAGGCAATAGAACATAGTTTAAGGGATTAAATTGAGGAAATTTAGGCTAAAGCAGCCCTGAGCAGATCAGGAAAAAGCAGTTAATTCATCAAAATATCTGAAGCTACCTGTAACCTGATTTTCACCTACAAAGACACTTTGACAGTTATCACACTGACATAACATTTTTTAATTGTTAGAACAGTTATTTTAGGACACGAGAATGCCTTAAAACCCACTCTTTTCACCTACTTTATCCTCAAGAAGTAAAGACAGAGTTATTAAACAGAGAAGTAGTGCAACTCATTCCTACCTTAGGCCTTGCGTAGTTTTCAAGGATGGGAATGAATTTACTTTGTAATTAATAACATTTTGAACCCTAAAAAGAGTTCCACCTCCTCATTCTTGTATAAATACTCTATGAGGAGCTTTTTGTTCGGGGTTGGTTCCTGGGATTCAAACTCTTTGATCTTGTACATATTCTGGCTGAAGATTAAGAAGAAATTGAAGTATTGCAAGATTGATGATGTTTTGACATGTTTTGTTAATGAGAAGGCTCTATCGTTGGATCCCTGAGCATGGATGTTGGTGATGTATTCTAATATGTTAATGTTTTTTCCTATTTTCCATTCTATTTCATCATTTCTTACTACAGTAGAGTAAAACGTTTAGGCTAAGAAATGTCTCCTAGAAGCACCTTAGACCTGTTTAATCTCCATTGTTTTATGTTTTCCTTTGTTGAGGCATTCTAGAGAATTCTTAATTGCTCTCTTGAACCCTTATGATTTTTTATTTCAGAAATAGTTCAAACAGTTGGTCTCAAGAATGATTTATGGTTTTCCCTGCTTACTTGCTTCCACTTGAAAACTGTTTCTGAAGTCTCCCTTTAAAGTACCAATGTTTATAGCCTGCCAAAGAGGTTTGTTTTGATCATACCCTTTTTTCTTTCTGAGATGATTTTTTTGAAGGTCTTTATAATTGTAATCACAGATGTTTAGGCGTTCCCTCTTCAATGATACAGTTATTTGTGAATATTTTATGTTTTCTAAATTCCTTGAAGGTAAAATATTTGGATGAAATAGAGCGTTCCTCGACTCCTAGATTTCATTTGAAAAGTTTTTCTTGAAATTTTTATTTTCTGAAGTGTGATTTGTAGAATTCATGGTTAGCTCTCTCTATCAAATGCCTCTTCATGTTCAGATGATGTTTTGAAGTCCCTTTGTAGAGAAGTACATATAACTAAGGATTCTTGATTTCCCTTAGTTCTACTTCTCCTTCTAAATCCTTAATGTCCATTTCATTTCATCCACCAAACCCAAGATCCACTGGTCAAGTTAGATTTCCCCTTTCATATCCCATATCGATTGATTGAGCTTGTTATAACTTATTCTTGACTCCTTTGCCCAATGGCTCTAATATCTCCCCTTTCTATCTATGCTTCCTAGATCATTCATATCCAACCAGCCAAACCTAAACAAACAAACTTGCACTTAATAGCTAGCCTAAAATCCACCCTTAAAATAGAACAAGACATACCTTTGCACACATTGAGAGATCCCTCTTTGAGGCTAGGAGGGTTAGATCCTAGAGCTCTAAAGACTAGTTTGAATGTTAGCTTGTCATTTGGTTTTCTAATCAGGCAAATCACAGGACTCCAACATAATGGAGATCACGGTGGGACTTATGATTACATAAATGCATGAATACCTCTTAAAAATCTTTATACCCTCAGTAAATCAAAGAATATCTAGTGAATCTGCCACCTCATCGCCACTACAACACAATGGCAATCACGGTGGGACAATATATGTAAATAATACTCCAGAAATATCTTATAGACTCATTATTCCTTCAAAAAAAAAAACTCAGAAAACCCAAAACATTTCATATTGGTTTCATAATAAACATTGGTGGTGGACCATTAAACATTTTTCCTCGAGAAGAGCTAAAACTTTCTACCTGGCAACTTCACTGGCCTCCAGTAGGACTATTACTTTACCAGTCCTTGTAAAATCCCCTGGGAATGCATTGAGAAATCCCAATCATGCTGACGGTGGACAAAAAAGTTCAAAATATTTCACCTGGCAACTCCACAATCCCAAAAGACCTAATGATTCCACTAGAAGAAGACTCTGAACTGGTTGAAAAGATGCAGTAACCTCTTTATAATTAACAAACATGGAATTAGGTATAGACAGAGAAGCTAAACTAAACACCTTATTGGATCTAATTGGAAAAATAGTGTACATACTTGATAAGAAACTGGAAAGGCATAAGGCTGATACATATGTTGATTATCCAGATCAACCCATGCTTTCTCCTGATCAAAAACAAACTCAACCACTACAAGACATAAACAACAAAAAAAATATGTATGATGAGCAAGATTGCAGAGAAAACAATGAAGAAGGTTGTCAAGAAAGTCCTGATAGCCTACCTTTATCTTGTATTGCATTTTTAAGAGAACTTTACAACCAAAATGCAAATGCAAAAAGTGAACAGTGCTTTGAGGAAACAATAAGCCTCCTAGGAAGCACATAACCTACAATAGAAGAAAAATCAACACATATAGGGACTCTCCCTCTATGTTATAACTCATTTCAGATTTTAAAAGGAGAGTGGCATCCTGAAAATGTAACAGAAACAATTCATGAACCTCAAACTGACCATCACAAAGATCAAGAAGATTTGTTTGAGAGTGGAAAAGATCAGGAAATAGAAGAGAATCCTCAAAATTTTCCTGTAAGTGCAAGTAAAGATCCCCTAAGAGAGGCTCAAGAAGACATACAACCTCAAAATCAGTCAACACAAGAGAAAGAGGACTGTTGTACTTCTACCCAAAGCCAAATAAAAATTCCTCCTCTTTTGATAGAAGAAGAAATTGATCAAATATTAAATAAACAGCCAACCCTCAAAAATTCATTTGAACAAAACACTTATGCTCATCTACCTACTGAACCTTGTTGTCTTGAACCAGAAAATAAACTTGTGGATCAGCTTAAATAAAAACAAACTGATAATCCAATATGCTTGATTGGTGAGATTGCTTATACTGATGATTTGCCAATTTTTTATTAGTATGATGATGATGATGGGCTCCAAATAGAAACTAATCATGTAGGGAAACCAGCAGTTGATTCGTGTCATGAATTTCACTATCATCAGCTTGAAATCCGCAATCAACCAATCCAATCCATCAGAAATAGATTTCACATAATTGGGAGTCAGCAATGTATCAGTTGTGATGATGAGGTTGAGAAGAAAGAGGAATTTCTTGAGCAAGTTGAAGATAAGGAGCCTTCTCCTGAAAGGGTTGAGGTAATAAAAGATACCCTTGCTAAAAAATATGATGATCTCTTCACAGAGTACGATCCACTGAATCAGAGCATACCAGGAATACGAGAGGACAACACTGCAATATATGATGAGTCCTCTAGTTCAGATGATAATGAAGATGAGGAAGTTCTTTCTCAAAAGAATCTTAAGCTTGATCCAGTGGAGAAAAAAGTAAGCCTGGTCGAAACCTATCTTCCGACTATTCATAAGCAAGCATTATTTCAAGATCCCTATACTCATTTCTTGAAGATATTTGAAGAAGGGATAAAGGTTGTTAGAAGTAGTGTATTACCAAAAGCAAGAAGATTTTTTAGCACTGCTGCTAAAGAACAAGGGAAATGGGAGGCCTTGTTTGTCCAGTGTGCTAGGGGAGATGAAAAAAGACCAATAATGGAACCATTTACTTGATTGGCTATATTGGAAAAGGGATTTCATCAGCTAAATATGTAAATTTTCTAGATTAGGTTAGGTTAGATAGGAAATAAAATAGGCTCAGGCTGTGAGCATTTAATTAGTTATTGTTTTTTCTTGGAAAAAGAATGAAAAATATAAAAAGAAAAAGAGGTTAGCTTAAAAGAAGAAAGGCACAACCCCATACTGAAAAAGCAAAGAAGAATCTAAAAGTGTGCAAGATTAAATGTCACTACTAAAAGAAAACACTGTTATTTAGTCATACAACCTAATCATGACTAGATAGATTTCAATTTACTGTTGATATGTTAGTGAAGAAGATTTTCCAAACTATTTAATCTTGGTTTATCAGTAGAATAGATTAGGATAGAAGAAATAATTGTTCAAACATGCTCAAAATCTGAACCAAAGAAAAGAAAGGAAAATATGGCTCTAAATAGATCAAAACTTGAGCCAAGAAGAAAGAAGGATGTCTTTTATTTTCAGATCTTAAGCCTTCACAGTTTTGTTTTAATTTTCTGCAAATAAAAGTCTATGTGCAGCTGGTTTCTTATGCCATAGACACTAAAACAAATCAGAATGTTTAATCCTGGTTTGTCTGTGTTTAAATTTTTGTTTTAGAATGTAGAGAATGCAGATCTGTCAAACAGCTTAATCTTGACAGATAGTAGATTAGGTAGAGGAGCTTTGAGTTCAACTATTTAATCTGAACTCATGGAAGAAATAAGAGTAGAAATAGATTAGTTTTTTCTTTCAAAAAATAGTAGAATGTTGATGTCAAAGAGTTTTCCAGTCCAAGTGCATTCAGAAGAAGAAAAAATGCTAGGACAAGTAGGATTGGATAGGTGGTGATGCTGCTTTGAAGAATGTCATATGCTGCAGATTTCTGAAATGTTCTTAAATCCAAATATAGCTAACAAAAGAAAGAAAAGAATTTTGCCCAATGGATTAAGACACTAGTCTGCTGAAAGCCAAATATTGATAAACTGAGGTTTTGGACACCTGAAGAGCAAGCTGTCCTCTCCAAGTGGAGCCACTGTTAGCCATCTATAATTTTTGTTATACCATAATGATGGCTAGAATCAGTTTGCAGCCTTCAAGAAAAAATTTCAAGCTAATATGTTAGTTCTTGAAGCCTGGTTTTTCTCTCTGTCCAAAGAAACCCAACTTCACGGATGTTTTCACTTCAAAACCTTCAAAGAAGACCTACTAGTTTTAAAAGAACTATATTCAAAGTCTCCTTTTGCCTCCATTTAAAAGAGTCTCCTTTTTACATTTTAGGGCTTAAGTGCCTTTTGGCTTAGGCCCTAGCCCATTTTCCTCCATGCGACCCACCGCCAGGACCGAGCACTAAGCTTATCAGCGATCTCGTTTTGCAGTTTCCTATGTCCATCTTCCCCTTCCTCCTTTTCCACCGACGGCCAATTCCCCGATTTGATCCCATCCGTTAATCGTCTGCCAGATCCAATGCCCATCGGGAAATCGCCCGTCGCAACTTCCCTTTTCCATCCCCTTCTCTTATGTTTATGTTCCACCCTTCCTTTCCTCGATATGATTCTAACCATCGATCTCAAAGATCTAACAGCAATCAAGTGCCCTCCTTCTCTCTTTCTCCCCTGATCCTCTTTACCTTTTTCCCACGAAATCAGATCTCCGCCGCTGATCTTTAAGATCTAACGACCATCGTTATTTCTCACCTTTCAACCCTACCGATTTAACTCCTTTCTCCACAACAAGAAAGTTGACATCTGAGTAAGGTCTCACCACCCTTTTGATCATGCATCTATGTTGCGATCGCATCCATTCCTCGCCATCGATTTGTATCGCTTAGATCAGACGATCCTCACTTATTTTCGTGTATGTCCCAACAAAACCTTCAAACGTGCAATTTCCACGTGAAAATGGTGGTTTAAGAAGGGACACCAGTCATCCCCTAACATGTATTGCATTAAAACAACCCAATACCATTAAGCACTAATCCCTTGTGCGAAAACCACTTATGGTATTCCCAAAACCATTCTAGCCATTTTCGCGCCAGTTTCAAATTAAACCCTGGTTTCTTCAACTCCATCATGAAACCACCCCTTCTGTGCATTCATCTCCTTTGCATTGCTCCTCCACCCTCGCCTATCCTCTGTTCACATTTTAAACCATATAACGCAGGTTTTACTTAATTATTGGTTGTTTGTTGCAGGTTTCAATGGCGGTTAAAATTATAAAATTCCTTCCCACAGTCAAGAAAAAGTGACCAAGGGTCAAGGGTGATGATCCTAAGAGGCCTAATTAAATGCAGAAAGGGACAAAAAGGGTTAATCTCTAGGTCTATTCAATGTGTCATGAGCGTTGATTATTCAATCAGAATCTTTCAGTGCAGAAAGAGACACCTGTGCATAAAGATCAAGTGAAAGTCGAAGATCAAAGGGAGATAAAGACAACACAAAGGATTATGAAGGTAGAAAGAATAATTAGGGCATAGAACACAATTTTAATGGATTAATTTGAGGAAAGTTAGGCTAAAGAAGCCCCGAGCAGATCAGGACAGAGAAGTTAATTCATCGAAATATCTAAAGCCACTTGTAGCCTGCTTTTCACCTACAAAGACACTTTGACAGTTATCACACTGACAGAACATCTTTTGACTATGAGAATAGTTATTTTAAGACATGGTAAAGCCTTAAAACCCACTCTTTTAACCTAATTTATCCTCAGAAAGTAAAGAAAGATATATTAAAGAGATAAGTAGTACAATTCATTCCTACCTTAGGCCTTGCGTACTTTTCAAGGCTAGGAATGCATTTACTTTGTAATTAATAACATTTTGAACCATAAAAAGAGTTCCACCTCCTCATTCTTCTATAAATACTCTATGAGGAGTGCTTTGTTAGGGGTTGGTTGCTGGCTTTCGAACTCTTTGAAGTTGTACATAGTCTGGCTTAAGATTAAGAAGAAATTGAAGTATTGGAAGATTGATGATGTTTTGACATGTTTTGTTAATGAGAAGGCTCTATCGTTGGATCCCTGAGCATGGATATTGGTGATGTATTCTAATATGTTAATGTTTTTTCCTGTTTTCCATTCTGTTTCATCATTTCTTACTACAATAGAGTAAAACTTTTAGGCTAAGAAATGTCTCCTAGAAGCACCTTAGACCTGTTTACTCTCCACTGTTTTAGGTTTTCCTCTGCTGAGGCATTCTAGAGAATTTTTAATTGCTCTCTTGAACCCTTATGCTTGTTTATTTCATAAATAGTTCAAACAGTTGCTCTCAATAATTATTTATGGTTTTCCCTGCTTACCTGCTGCCACTTGAGAACTATTTCTGAAGTCTCCCTTTAAACTACCATTGTTTACAGTCTGCCAAATAGGTCTGTTTTGATCATACCCTTTGTTCTTTCTGAGATAATTGTTTTGAAGTTCTTTATAATTGTAATTAGAGACGTTTAGGAATTCCCTCTTCAATGATACAGTTATTTTTGAATCTTTTATGTTTTCTAAATTCCTTGAAGGTGAAATCTTTGGATGAAATATAGCGTTCCTCGACTTGTAGATTTCATTTGAAAAGTTTGTCTTGAAATTGTTATTTCTTTGTGATATGATTTGTAGGAATTCGTAAACGTTCGCTTCATCTATCTGATACCTCTTCTTTCTCATTGAGATTGTTTTAAGTCCCTTTGTTGAGAAGTACATATAACTTAGCATTCTTAATTGCCCTTAGTTCTACTTCTCCTTCTAAATCCTTAATGTCCATTTCATTTCATCCACCAAACCCAAGATCCACTGGCCAAGTTAGATTTTCCCTTTGATATCCCATATCCATTGATTGAGCTTTTTATAACTTCTTCTTGACTCCTTTTCCCAATGGCTTTGATATTTCCCCTTTCTATCTATGCTTCCTAGATCATTCATGTTGAACCAACCAAACCCAAACAAACAAACTTTCACTTAATAACTAACCTAAAATCAACCCTTCAAAGAAAACAAGACATACCTTTGCACACATTAAGAGATCCCTATCTGAGACTAGGAGGGCTAGATCCTAGAGCTCTAAAGACTGGTTTGAATGCTGCCTTGTCATTTGGTTTGTCAATCAGCCAAATCATAGGACTCCAACAAGGCCATCCTAAAGAAATTATTTATTCACCCCGTGGCAAGTTTTTAAGAATCCCGAGAGTCCTCCTAAGGGAGAGGTGTGCAATTGAAAAATAACCTTTTTTTTTAGTTGGGAATTCTTAAAAATATATAAGAAATCTTTGTCCCATAAGGAATCATTTTTCCAACTAAATGTCTCAGATTTACTGGGATATTGCTACAAATTTTGAATGATTGTTCATACTTTTTCATCATTCTTCCATTCCTCCCTTGATTTAGTTATCTAGTCTAGTTGGATAATAGAAATGGCACAAAGTAATGCTTCCACATTCTCATCCTTTCTTGAGAGTGCATCTACAATAAAATTTAGCTTCCTTTTTTTTAGATGATTTCAAATTCATAACCTAACATCTTTGTGATCCATTTTTGCTTCTCTTCTGAAGATAGTATTTGTTGCAAAACATATTTAAGAATATCATGTTGCGTTTTTACTTTGAACTTTCTTCCCATTAGGTAAGGTCAGCATTTATTTAGTGCATGTAGTATTGCCAACATTTCCTTCTCATAAATATCTTTCTGTAAATACTTTCCTGTGATTGGATGAATTTCAAAAGAAATGGGTCTCTTTTATTGTATTAAAACAACACCAATTCCATTTCCTAAGGCATCACATTCCATAATAAATTTTTTTGTGATGTCTAGCATAGCTAAGACTGGTGCTTGTCACATTTCATTTTTAATATGTTCAAAGGCCTTAGTTTCTTCAGAAGCCCATGAAAATGCATTTTTCTTCAATAATGTTGTTAGAGGTATTTATATTCTCCCATAATTCTTAACAAAGTTGTGATAATACCCTGTTAACCCAAGAAATCCTCGCAACTGATTTATGGTTGTGGGGACTTTCCATTCCTTCATTGATTTAATTTTGTTAGTGTCTACCTTAACACCCTATTGAGATAAATATGACCCAGATATTCCACATCTTGTGCTCCAAAGAAACATTTAGATTATTTTTCATATAATTGTTTCTCCTCCAATAGTTTGAGCACCCTGTCAACATGTTGAACACTATCCTTCCAAGACTTATTATAGATTATTATATCATCGAAAAATACTCACACAATTTTTCTAAGGAAGGGTTCGAAAGTGGAATTGATGAACCCTTCAAATGTAGAAGGTGCATTGGTAAGGCTAAAAGGCATGGCTAAAAATTCATAATGACCCTCAGGAGTTCAAAATGTTGTTTTGGAATGTCTTCAGTCTTCATTCTAATTTTGGTATATCCTGAACGGAAATCCAACTTGGTGAAATAAATTGTTCCATGTAATTCATCCAATAATTCATGAATCATAGGAATGAGAAATTTATATTTAAGAGTGAGCTTATTGAGCTCCTTATAATCCAGACACATGCGCCACAATCCATCCTTATTATGCACCAATACTACTAGAGTAGAGAAATAACTTTGACTAGGTTAAATTATATCAGCCTCTATCATTTCTGCAATCATATGTTCAATTTCGCTCTTTTGGAAATAAGGATATTGGTAAGGCCTAAATCTTGGAGGAAAACTTCCTGGAATAAAATGACTAGCATGATCATGATCATGAATAGGTGGGATTCCTTTAGGACTTTAAAACACCTTGGAAATATTGTTAATGACTTTTTGGAGATCTAGAGAAATATATAATTTTGATGTTGGAACTTGTAGTGAGAATAATTGTACAATGACTCCTTGTTTTTATTTCTTCAGAAGATTTGTCATAAAATTATAGATTATCATCTTTCTCATCTTCCATAAAATACCCCGTAATTCAACTTCATTTCCTTCCGAAAAAAATTTCAAGAAAAAATCTTGAAAATTAAAAGCTGCCATCCCCAAAGACTGTAACCATTATACTCCTAGTACAACATCAACACCACCAATTGGAATGGAAAACATTGACCTATTCAATACATATTCACCCATTTTTAGCTTGATGTTATATCACTTTGTAGAGAAATGTATAGTTCCTCCATTTGTCACCATCACTTGACACTTTGGCACTGGGTATAGGAAGCAATTCAATCCCTTGGCTACCTTACAATGAACAAAATTACGGGTACTACCCAAATAAATAGGCACTATTGAATTTTTATTCTTGATATGTCCTTTTAAATTGAGAGTTTTAGAAGTGGTAATTATTGCCAATGCATTACAGGATATGGTCGGATTCATTTATTCTTCATATATCGTTGGTTCCTAGTGTATATCCTCTTCTTTTGAAGTTTCTTATTCATTTTATTTCTCCTTTTCACAATCTATGTGGAACAATTTAGTCTCAACACACTTATGACCTTTAGAGTATTTTCTATCACAACTATAGAAAATCCCTTTTGATATTTTTCTTTCAATTTTTGTACTATCAACCTTTTAGGTTGTGTAAGTCTATGAGTTGCAACACTTCCATCTTTATAGTTGTGAGTGAAAGGCTTCCTTGTCGCCCTAATTTTCCTTTCAATTTTTCTTGCAATCCTAAATGCCTTCTCCAATGTATCAGGATCCCAAAGGCAAACCTCATGTTGAATGTTATCCTTTAGAGTCCCTATGAAGACATCAACCCTATGTTCCTTTGGAATATTATTTACCCTTATATTCAATTTTGGAAGTCCTCAATGTGCTCCATCATTAAACCCTTTTGTTTGAGATTTATCAACTAGAAAATGAAGGTGTTTCTCCTTGTATCCTCATAATTTTCTATCAATTTCTCTGTAAAAATTGACCAAGTGACCAGTGGTTTACAATAACAAAGGAATCAATACCATACAAACTTATTTTTTTCTAAATATAAGGTTGCAATGTGTACCTTTTGTGTCTTTTGCATGTTATGGAGCTCAAATTATTGCTCCATTTCTAGTATCCAAGTTGTCGAATCCTTTGCATCAAACTTCCTCATATCTATCTTTGGAATATGGTGTGTCTTAAATCCAATATTAGAGTCTATGAAAATCATGATTAACATTTCTTTTTTTCTCATCATGAGTTTCCTCTACTACCGTTCCACCATCACGAAGCTTTTCTTGTAGCAACTTTGCCAAACCTTGCTTTAAACCTTCCATGTCTTTCTTCAAATCTTCCATTTTGCCTTCTATACCATCGATCTGAGCTTCCATGCCATCCATATTATCTTCAATTCCATTGTTTAAACCATCCATCTTAGCTTCCGTGTCTTTCTTCAAACCATTCATCTTAGCTTCTACGCCTTTCTTCAAACCATCCATATTAGCTGCCATGTTTCCTTCTATACCATCCATCGTAGCCTCCATGTCATCCATGTTAGCTTCCATGCCATTCTCCAAACCATCCATATTTCCTTCCACACCTTTCTTCAAACCATCCATATTAGCCTCCAGACCTTTCTTCAAACCATCCATCTTAGCTTCCATTTCATTTTTTTTACTCTTTCCGAGAGTGAATTTTGTTGCACTTGGTCTTGTAATTTTAATATATCATGTTGCACTTCTTCCTCTTCATGAGTCATAGTAGAGCATTCTGAGGGCTTAGAGAGTATTGAATTATTTTTATGGGGCAATTGAGAACCCAATATTGATATATATTCTTCAATATTCCCTTGGAATAACTTCAAACTTCTTTATCAAGAAAGTATTTATATGTAATTTAAAAAAAATAAAATGAAACATTCTCTTCCTTTTGAGGAGCTCCATATTAAAACTAATGTATCTATGGAATTTCAGATCCCCAAGATTTTATATTTGGTCCTTTAGTAGAACTATGAATCTTCTTTCCAATGCCACTAAACTGACATGATTTTTATTCATGAAAACCAAGTTATGCCCAGTCTCCCACAATGACCTAATTATGGACTTTTTTTAGTAGAGAAAAATTGTACGGTGTGCCATGTGCCATAGTTTCTTCCTTCATCTCTGAAATCGATACACAAGAAATGAACGTCTGTGTAATTGTGGCCACCTCCTTAGGAATTCCAATCTGATTCTCAGAGAGATAGTTATGACGATTTTCCCAAGGTAACCTATTTGAGATGAAATTAGGGAGCCAGAAAAAACCATAACTTCCATAGATCATATCTCTCAAACTATTGCGAACCAAGATCTGAAATTTTTGCACGAAGCTCCCCTAGATTTTTTTGCAAATGGGTTTTTTATTATCTTTATAACCTTTGTAGAAACAAAGTTACATCAAAAGTACCACGATGGCCTGTTTTGTAATATTCCAAAATGGAAAAGATTGGAATATAGAACAAAATAATGGAAACAACAGTGATAAATCAACACATAGAATGTAAGAAGATCATATAGCCATTATTTTAATATCATAGCAGAAAACATTGTACAATATCTTGAGGGAAAATTCACTCAATTTTGGAAAAACAAGCATCAAGAGAACATGTACATGAACTATGAAGAACACTAATACACAATAATTCCAAAGGCTAAGACAACGCAATTTTAGTGAATATAACTGCTGCTGGGAAATTTAAATACATGGATCTAATGTTATATAGCTCAAAAGGTGCTAGGGATAGATATATAAGCTCCCAAGCACATTTCCAAGACAACCCAGAAAGGATTTCTGTAAATACCCAAAAGTGAAAAATGTTGGAATGCAACCCTAGGGCTGAATAGCTACTGCAACTGAATAACTGGAAGGAGGTGGTTGAAAATGATATGAAATGTATATATCTCCCCCAATATATCCTCCAATTGAATGGTTGATCCGAACACTGAAGATCTAATGCTTCAACTGAAACACTGAAACCTCCATTGCAAATGCTCAATAAAATAACGCAGACCCTGAGGAAAACTACGCTATAGGAGGTGGAAATAGTTGGATGAGTGAAAAAATATGAAATAAAGCTCCTGTACCTTTGTTTCTAGCCTCCCAATGGAAATGATACCTCTCCACTGAAAAATAACTCAGAAAATGGCCTTAACAATCATCCACTGCAACACCCTGCAACACAACACAACTTTGAACAAAAATTGTGTTGTAGCTGAAGACCGAAGCTTGACCTGATGCCTAGATGTGGAAAATAATGCTCAATAATACCTCTTGATTAGGCACTCGAAGTCCCCTAAGGATGAGTGTGGGATTCCCACTCGGGAACACCCTCGTGCTAAGCAGCACAAAAAACCCTACTAAATAGCAAAAGCATGCATAAATGTCACCTTACAAATCCAAATCTAAGAAGATCAAAAATAAATAATCATCTAGAATATCCTCTATGGTTACCTTTCCCATCCTTTTATGCATTGTGATCCTTCTCACCTTGGGTCTCACTCATTAAATCCACTACTCTCATGGACACTTTCACTAATTAACATTGCGATGTCTCTCATTAATTGTCCACTCTCTCCATACAAGCGTTGTTGATTTGGTCAACATTGACCTTGTCTACATGCTTTAGCCCCTGCTCATACATGGAGGTGCTTTATCTAGCTATCAAGATTATCCATTTCACATTAAGAGGGATTTTATTCCTACTAAAGATATTTATAGGTCTCCCTACCCACTTATTCATCTATCTAAATGGAAAAAGCAAAGATTAATATTTCAATTAGCCGCATGCTAATTTTGGAATATCACAGTACCCCCCCCCCCCCCACCAAATGTTGCTTGTCCTCAAGAAAATGCAATGATATAACTGAAGAGCCTCCTCACCTCCTCCTGTAGCATCCTAATATGATATGTTTCTCGACTAAACAATATTCTCTCTCATCAATATATCCCCTAGTTGCTCCTCCCAAGTGTAAAGTTAGCCTTCGGTGAAAAGTCCAAATGGCTCTCATCATGAAGAAGTGGGATATCCATGGAGGCAACTATATGTTGTCTAGAGGCCTTCTTGAGGCATGGAATATGAAAATTTTGGGGAGCCTTCATTCCCATGTGAAGCTCCAATCCCCAAGCTACCATCCAAACAAAATGAATCACCCTCCAAAATGGTAATTCATAGAAAAAATCTTCCACCTTTGGCTTCTACAATGTAGGTGGGATGCATAGCTGAACATGATGGATCAAATTTTCCATCCTACGATGTATCTCTCTCCACTTATGATAAGTGTAGATCTGCTGCTAAATTTGGGGTGCAATAATGTTGCCCTCATGAAGCAAAAAGACAATTGGATCCTCAAAGACCCACTCTTTGGTTCTTGCCCAAACCATCCCATATAAAGTGAATAGAACATCATCGCAATATGGAATCCAAAGGAAAAATATACTGAGGGTTTTGTGTAATTCTAGATGGTACTAACAATTTCCCAAATGGTTACAGCGCAATTTTGCTAATTGTTGTTTCAGAACATAATATGGCAAGTTGTTTCCCAAAAATTTGCAAGTTGTGCATGTAATCTTATCTACTAGTAAATAGTAAATGGAATTGTGTATCAAATTAGTATACAAATAATAGCACAATAATTTCCCAAATCCATACAAGAGATGGCTATCCCCATCACTGATGTTGGTCCCAAAATGACCATGAAGCCCAAATAGAGGCTTACCCTCTTGTGGAGAAATGCACTGTATATAAATGGAAAGTGAATGCAAATATTGTGTTAGATGATCAATAAGTGCAAAAACAAAACACTTACCATGTACTCAGAGTGGGCTGATAATGATATCCATGGATGATCTCTCCATAGTGGTTTGATATGTCTCCATGAGACCTTGGTGAATGGAAAGGAATGAACCATGTGCTCCATGCAAAGCCTTCTTCTTATGCTTGGAGATCCAATTCCAGAAGATAATATCATAGTAATATATGTCTCCATCCACCCCTCCATCACTCTCATCTCTTAATTTCCCATCAAGTGCATCATATGTGAAGTGATCATGGGAACACTCCATCAATAAATCCAAGATCCCAAGTGACAATGTTGTTGGCCTTTGTCCAAAGGCTTCTGTCATCTCATAGCTCCATCCCTTGACATACCCAATGTCAAAGTCACATATCATAATGGTGTAGCACATATGGGAGACTCCTTCCTATGTGGAAGTATATCCTAATCCTCCAAGGCTAGGAGTAGCCCCTTTGCACCATGATTGTTCCATCTTCTACTCCTGAAATGTCATGCAAAGTATGGTAGAAAATCAGTCCATACTCTCCCAAGGGTAACCAAAGCAACAATGAGTCTTGCCACCTCCTCATATCATCATCATACAAGTCATGGAGTAACATCATGATGATTGACTTGTAGAATTCCCGATAGCAATAAATCTTTTGCTTCCATAACATATGGGTGTCATGCAATGCCCCAAACCATAAAATACCCTTTGAGATAAGATATGTCACATGATGGCCAAACTCTTTCAAGAGTAGCCAGTGCATTCATGCCTCCTACTACCCTATGTCATAGATTTGCGAGTGGATGACCAACCCCTTGCTCCTAGTCATCACCCATCCATCCAAATGTGGGTGCCTCCTACCATGCACCAAATTGGTATCCCTTCAACGGAGAATACCATCCTCCCAAATCAGATCACTACCTTTGCACTTCATGTGATGTTGAAGTGAAACCTCCTGGAGATCTGCATATCAAGACCTCTCATCAATGGCCAAGTTCAACCCATAAGGATCCAGATATGTTGTAGGAAAAAACTCCTCATTGAGATGTGAAGTTCTCATCAAGAAGGATCCATCATAATAATGGCAGATGTCATTCATCATAAGATATATTCCATCAACCATCTACCTATCAAGGGCTACACAAGTGTGATGGTCATCATAATGTCCCAATACTAGTTGGGTCCGCAACTCATCACTACTTCTTAATGGTAGCACTGCTGATCTCCATGATGGTGTATCTACTGTCTCATGATCATGCACAATGTTGAACATATAGTTTTGCATTGGATTGATTAGGATTATACACATCCTATCCTCCAAAACTCTAAACGCGAACCCAAAGTGTTGTGTGCAGCTCAAAAATGAGAAACTAGGATGATTATATATCTCCTCCTTGAACAAGTCAAGGGTCCGATGCATAGTGATAGTCTTCTACTCCAAATTGGCAATGTGCTTTGACCCTAGGTCATGCATTTTCCCTGATGGCATGTTCCCATAATCCTCCATATGATGTGCTAAAATAATAGGAAGTGGAAATGTTTGCATACCTCGGTTAAGCTTGGGAACATCTTGTACAGCTACAAGGGTTCCTCCCACCAGTGTAAGGACTCCTTCAACTGCTGTTGATGGTGATGGCTGCTCCTCTACTATTGCACGAGCACTGGCATCAGTCTCCTCCTCCTCATGCATATTCTGAATAATGAATGGGACTCTAAATGTCAAGAGATCAAGACCACTTTTGCACTGATGGAAGTGTTCCTACTCTTGATGCAAGTACTCCTGTAGCAAGTGGTGGTGGAAGTTGCTCCTCTTCCGAAATAATAATATGGACATCTTCCCTTGGCTTCTCCAGTTTCTTTTTATCAAACTTCTTGATCAAAATTTGAGTAAAATCTGCATATGCAATCACTCTTGCATGAATCAAATGGCTGAACCACCAAATGTTTGCTTCACCCTCAAGGTGCAGCGCTACAATCTCAACAACTTCTCTTTCTACTATTGGATGTAGTCAGAAGAATGCATCTAGCTTCTTCTTACAAGCCCTTTTTGTGCTTGTGGATGACCCATCAAAATGTAGACAATAGAAATATACCATGTCTCTTTCTTC
This sequence comes from Pinus albicaulis, assembly GCA_034641835.2. Taxonomy (NCBI): domain Eukaryota; kingdom Viridiplantae; phylum Streptophyta; class Pinopsida; order Pinales; family Pinaceae; genus Pinus; species Pinus albicaulis. The sequence continues at coordinate 1,253,686,558 of CM076572.1, read as the reverse complement.
TATTGTTGTTGCATGGTCTCCTTTCTTCTTTGAGCTAAATGAACTGCTCGAGAGTCAGATTCTCCTTGAAAGCCCTTGATTGAGATTTTTACTCTGCAATACAATCACTTAGAGTCTCATGATATAAGTTTCCTCTATCTCCATGCCTTTCAACTTCCTCTTCAAAGAAAATGGACATAGTATAGTTCTTTTGTGCTCTATGCAATACCGATTTCTTCTACTGCTGATAGGAAGTGCATGGACCTTCCTCATCTTGAAACCCTCTTGAGGTCTCATTGCAACTCTCCTCTCTCATCTTGTTGACCTCCTTGGAGAGGTTATTCATAGATCTGAAAAGATATGAGGCAAAGCTCATTCCTTCCATCATTGTAGATATCTTCTTCTTATGTTGTTTATTCTTCTTATTCTCTTCATAGTATATTGGCTGAAACTCACAGGCTGAGCCAATATTATGTTCTGATACCACTGTAATATTCCAAAATGAAAAAGACATGACTATAAAAAAAAATAGTGGAAACAATAGTGATAAATCAACACCTAGAATGGAATTAGATCATATGGCCATTATATTAATATCATAGCAACAAAATGTGTACAAGATCTTGAGGGAAAAGCCACTCAAGCTAGGCAAAACAAGCCTCAAGAGAAGAAGTACATGAAATATGAAGAACATTGCTACACAATAATGGCTAAGGCTAAGACAGTGCAGTTTTAGTGAATATAACTTGTTGGGAAAAATACTGAGAGGGGGAGGTGAATCAGTATTTAGAGCATACTCAGAAATTTTTACTTTTTCTTTCTCTAAGACCCATACACTACTTTAATGAACACAACTCGCATATACACGCGGATAACCTTCATAAAACTCGCGTGTATATAGAGATCTTATTATGCATTTAGTTGTTTACTTAGATCTATCCATCATTCATTCATCAGATGTTTAGTTAGCAGTAAGCATGTGCAGTAATAATAGAATAAACCATCACACATAAGCAACACACACATGAACACCAGAATTTAAGGTGGAAACCCAAGTCGAGAGAAAACCACCATTGTCGTCATCTCTGTCTTCAATATTTTTATTATAAAGAAAACATCTTGCAACCATGTACTGGCGCAGACTCATACCAACACGCAGGCACCCACCTGCACAAGGCTACAACCTTCTCTCATTTACCAGCCTCTCCTAGAAGGGAGCTACAACCCCCTGCTCTCGTTTACCAGCCTCTCCTCGAAGGGAGCTATTACCCACTGCTCTCATTTACCAGCTACCACTGGAAGGGAGCTACAACCCCCTCACTGAAGGCTTCGACCCTCAGCACCATTTCGGACCATGTTTCATCAATTTTCATACTGGATCCAACAACTTCCATACAACACATCTTGTAGGCCACTTTTCATCATATTTTCAGACTAGACCCACTCCACACATTTAAGCTCAACATTCATCAAAATGAAACTTATAACCCCATCAATTCATTCATTGAATCATCAACCAATCAACCAATGACTTGATCTTCTATTAACATAATCAACAGCATATTCATCATTCACACAACCCAATTCTGTATGAATACATCATTGACAGACAATAGTAAAACAATAAAACATATCAGACATTTCATTCCACTTACTTTAGCAAACCCTAGATTCCATACACGCTTTTACTTCAATGAACCTGCGTATGTACGCGCTTTCATGCACACCAACCCGCGTATACTTCTGTGTATTCTTCAGAAAACCCTATCTGCCCATACGTGCTTTTCCTTAAGCAGACCCGCGTATACACGCACTTTTACTGAAGCGAACCTGCGTATACATCTGTAACTTTTCAGGACTGTGCAGCTCTTTAGATCAGATAAACAACTCAGATTTCATCCTTTACTTCAGAAAGTATTTCGCCTCATCTCAGATCTAAAATGTTACATAAACAGATCTAGAAAATACATATACATTTCAGATCTAGAGATCCTTCTTCATCATTTTCTTCATAGGTGCATCATAGATTCAGATCTATCAATCAAGAACAGAGTTCATCTATGCAGACATTCCTTAGAGAGATTTATTCATTAACAAACCTTACTCATGCACCCTTTGCACTATGATCTTCATCTCCTTAAATAGATTTAGCCTTTGTCAATACCATGATTCAAAACCACACCAGTTCCGATGGTATTCCTGGATGATACCAAATAGATAATCCAGCACTCAATACTATGGGTGAATACCATGGTAATGCCCCTTGGTATTCTAAATTTGGAGCGCAAAAGGGCATACACAACTTGGCATGTAATTTCTCGTGTGCATATGCTACTTCTCCTTTACAAACCCGCGTATGCATTGTGACATACTATTTTCATCATTGCTTTGGCTCTTACAGGAATTCCTTTCTTCATTACATCTGCACTGCTCTGTAGATACATCAAACTTACATCATTAATAAACTCATAAAGTCAATTTCCATCAAGGACAACTTCATCAAGCAGTTTCCATCAAATTCAACACATTGTATCACATTGCCAACAATCTCCTCCTTAACTCATCAAGTAGGTTTCCAACAAGGACAACTTCATCAAATAGGTTGCCATCAACTTCATCAAGTAGGTTGCCATCAAGAACAACACATTGCATCATATTGCCAAAAATCTTATTTCATCAAGTAGGTTGCCATCAAGGACAACACTCTTCATCATATTGCCAACAATCTCCCCCTTTGGAATTGATGGCAACAACCATGATGGTGTTTGATCATTACAACAGATAGATATATTGAGTATAACCTTTTTGAAACTACCATGATACTCTCCCCCTATTCAAACACCATGTTACTCTCCCCCTTTGACATCAAGGGCAAAGGGCGGATCAAAAACCAAGACAAGGTTTTTCTTCCTTTGTATAAAGAAGAGCTCTATAGATCTGATGTGTACTGCAGTTACCATGCTCCCCCTGAGTTCATGATGAATCTTCAAACATATTTTTCAAGTACATTACTCTATGACCTTTCCTATCACCAAGGACTCATACTTACATCAAAGATCCAACCAAGTGGATTTACATATGTGACTCAAGTATCGAACCAAGTGGGTTTACAGATTTGAACAAGTCCTTACATGACAGAATATAACAATTTACATCATAGGTCTCAACATGACCTTTTCATCAAGTTAGAAATATGACTTTTATGACCAAGCAAAAAGACCTCAAGAGAGAGATCATATTTCAGAACTATCATAATGCCAACAATGCATTACATTCAGCAAGGCTAATGCTCCCCCTGAAACTTTGCATCCAATGCATCCTTTCCAAATGACCAAGGCTCCCCCTTAGCTTGTGCATCCTGAACACTTTCAACAGCAAATCATGAAGGCATCTTCATTAAATATCAGAGAATGAAACGAAAATATAAGAGCTAAAACATCACCAGAGATACCAACAGCACCACAGCTATGCTGAAGAATGCTGACCCAAAGGAATTTGTCAGCAACCACCAATATGTGGTTTTATTTGTATAAACTCAGGTATATACGTGACTGTCTTTCAGGAAACCCGCGTATCAAATTTAATCTTCTGAATTTAAGCAGTTTTGAACTTCTGAATGGAAAAGACTACTCCCAGTTTCTGTCTGAGATATTCAAATGCTTTCCTGGAATATATGAGAGTAGATAGATAGGGCAATGTAGTTTTGTTTTCAAGTGTCATCATAAGCACATCAGTAACCAATCCTTCAGGCTCCTTGCAGTATGAACGTATTCTTCCCAAGAGGAATTATCATACCGGAGAAACTTCTTCAATAGACAGTATGTGTCAAGAAATCATCCATGTGATCTGATATTGCCAAGATCTTCAAGATTTATTATGATGTAACATGTGAAGGAAAAAGGTCTCAAGAATCTACATGATCTGTTCTAAATCATAAGACTTCCAACTCATCCATGTGTGAAAAAAAAAGATAGTCTTCAGCAAAAAGCAATTAGGGTTCATCCATAATCTCATCGTAAGAAACCATGTATCATGTTATCATCATTTGATCAAGAAATAATGAATAATTAGATACAATGCCAACAATGCAATCATTAGATGTTAAGCTGATGCTCCCCCTGAACCTGTGTTCCTGATCTTTAGCTATCTTACTATTTTTCTTATCCGAAAAGCATACGCGACTGTCTCCAGCAGAAATCGTGTGTATATGCGACTTTAGTTCATCAAACCCGTGTATGGAAAGTGAAATAATAAAAATTTCACAACTTAATCTCCCCCTAAATTTGTACCACCTGTACCTATCTTCTTCACATCAGATGCACTGTCAGAAATAAACATAACCAAAATTACCAAGCAAATCATGAGAATCACCATACATTGCTCCCCCTGTGATGATACATTACTAATCATCAGAATGTATCTCACATCATTCATGCAGTCATTATGAAAAATAAGCTTTATAAGTGGATGACTGCAGTAGGGTCAATATTCCCTACGTTTCTGACTGGTCCTCCTTCTTTTTCCAGCTTTTCTTGAACTTTCTAATTGTGTGCTGGAAATTGTTCAATTTCTCAGATCTATTCATCCTGCATTCTTTTTCTACATGTCCATACTTGTTACAAGCATAACATCTTGCATGACCAGAAAAGTAAGCATAGGGATCATAATGTGTTTTTCTATTCTTTCTTCTATTGGAATCAGCTGCTTTATGACCATACTTGTTGCATGAAAAACAATATCCCCTGACGACACCTAAGTACCTTTCTATGTAGAATCTGTTTGTTTGTGACTGATACAATGTGCTTCTGCAATTGGCTGCAACATGCCCATAATTATGACATTTAAAGCATTCAACATTATTGATCAAAAGAGGGAATGATTTCTTTTGAGATTTCTTGATTGTCGGTTGACTTTTTATTTCTTCCAACACTTCAGGTTTAGCACTTCCTTGTGAACTAGATTCTCCTTCAATAGTTTCATGAAAACCAAGACCAAATTTAACAGAAGGAGACCTTTGAATACTAAGAATATTGTTCAGAATCTTAGTACTATCTTGAAACCTCAAGAGTTTATCTTTTTCTTCTAATTTACCTTTTAAAATATTTACCTCATCCTTCAATCTTTGACATTACTTCTTCATGCTTTCTTCGAATTTTCTTCCTTCTTCTACTTGATCATTCAATTTTAAAATCTCTTCCTTCAACCCATTTTCTTGTACTTCAAAAGTTTGTAAAAACTCTTCACTCTCTTTATATGATGTTGCTTTCAGAGAAATGATTTCTTCTTTAAGTTCTTCATTCTTCTTATTTGATGCTTCAAGATCTACTTTTAGAGAGATGAGTTCTTCATTCTTCTTATTTGATTTTTCCGGATCTTCTTTGAGAGAGATGATTTCTGCTTCAATTTCTTCATTCTTCTTATTTGATTTTTCTAGATCTTCCTTGAGGGAGACGATTTCTGCTTCAAGTCCTTTTTCTTCAAATGATTGTAGAAGTTCCTCATTCTTATTATTTGATGCTTCGAGATCTGCTTTCAGAGAGATTATTTCTGCTTCAAGTCCTTTACTTCGATTGGTTACATTATCGTACAACCTTTTCAGTCTAGAGATCATATCTTTGTAGGTAGATTCTCTCTTATTAAATAATCTTTGTTGATCTTTGATAACTGATTCTAGATCCATAACATTACTTTTACTATCTTCACCTTTTCTTGCACAGAGAAGAAAATCATTAGAACAATAATCAATACCTATTTCATCTTCTTCATTTTCTGTTGCACGTGTTTTCTGAGATATCTCCTTTCCTTGAGTAGCCTTCTTCTTTTGCTTCTTTCCCATTGTGATGGATCTCCTTCAAGCGATCAAGCTTCTGCAGAAGTACCTGCTCTGATACCAATTGTTGGGGAAAATACTGAGGGGGGGGGGGGGGTGAATCAGTATTTAGAGCATACTCAGAACTTTTTACTTTTTCTTTCTCTAAAACCCATATGCTACTTTACTGAACACAACTCGCGTATACACACGGATAACCTTCATAAAACTCGCATATATACAGAGATATTATTATGCATTTAGTTCTTTACTTAGATCTATGCATCATTCATTCATCATATGTTTAGTTAGCAATAAGCATGTGCAGTAATAACAGAATAAACCATTACACATAAGCAACATACATGAACACCAGGATTTAAGGTGGAAACCCAAGTCGGGAGAAAACCACCACTGCCGTTGTCTCTGTCTTCAATATTTTTATTATAAATAAAACATCTTACAACCATGTACCGGTGCGTAATCATACCAAAGACGCGTACACCACCCTGCTGTATACAAGCAACCTGTCTCTCGTTTACTAGACTCTCCCGGAAGGGAGCCACCAACCCCTCGCTCTCGTTTACCACCTCTCCCCGGAAGGGAGCTACTACCCCCTCGCTTCTGCTTACGAGCTACCACCTAGAAGGGAGCTACAACCCCCCCTCACCGAAGGCTTCGGACCCCAAAGACCATTTCCGGACCACGTTTCATCAATTTTCATACTGGATCCAACAGCTTCCATACAACACAACTTGTAGGCCACTTTTCATCATATTTTGAGACTGGACCCACTCCACACATTTAGGCTCAAAATTCATCAAACTGAAACTTATAACCCCATCAATTCATTCATTGAATCATCAACCAATCAACCAATGACTTGATCTTCAATTAACATAATCAGCAACATATTCATCATTCAAATAACCCATTTCTGTATGAATACATCATTGACAGATAACATTAGAACAAAAAAATAGATCAGGCATTTCATTCCACTTACTTCAACAAATCCTAGATTCCATATGCGCTTTTACTTCACCGAACCTGCGTATGTACGCGCTTTCATGCAGACCAACCCGCGTATACTTCTGTGCATTCTTTAGAAAACCCTATCTGCCCATACGTGCTTTTCCTTAAGCAGACCCACGTATACACGCATTTTTACTGAAGCGAACCTGCGTATACATCTGTAAATTTTTAGGACTGTGCAGCTCTTCAGATCAGATAAAAAACTCAGATTTCATCCTTTACTTTAGAAATTATTTTTCCTCATCTCAGATCTAAACATTCCATAAACAGATCTAGAAAATACATATACATTTCAGATCTAGAGTTCCCTCTTCATCATTTTCTTCATAGGTGCATCATAGATTCAAATCTATCAATCAAGAATAGAGTTCATCCATGCAGATATTCCTTAGAGAGATTTATTCATTCACAACCCTTACTCATGCCCACGCTTGCACCATGATCTTCTTCTCCTTATATATATTTAGCCTTTGTCAATACCATGAGTCAAAACCACTCAACTACTAATGGTATTCTTGGACGGGATCAAATAGATATTCCAACACTTAATACAATGGGTCAATACCATGGTAACACCCCTTGGTATTCTAAATTTGGAGCACAAAAGGGCATATGCGACTTCGCATGTACTTTTCCGCGTACATATGCGACTTCTCCTTAATAAAACCGCGTATGCCTTGTGACACACTATTTTCATCATTGCTCTCCGGCTCTACAGAATTCCTTTCTTCATTACATCTACACCGCTCTCGTCGATACATCGACTTTACATCATTAATAAACTCATCAAGTCAATTTCCATCAAGGACAACTTCATCAAGCAGTTTCCATCAAATTCAACACATTGTATCACATTGCCAACAATCTCCTCCTTAACTCATCAAGTAGGTTTCCAACAAGGACAACTTCATCAAGTAGGTTTCCATCAAGAACAACACATTGCATCATATTGCCAACAATCTTATTTCATCAAGTAGGTTGCCATCAAGGACAAAAATCTTCATCATATTGCCAACATAACTGCTACTGGGAAATGCCAATACATGGATCTATTTTTATATATCTCAAAAGGTTCTAGGGATAGAGATCTAAGCTCCCAAGGACATTTCAAAGACAACCCATAAAGGGTTTCCAGAAATACCCAAGAGTGAAAAATGCTGGAATGCATCCCTAGGGATGAATAGCAGCTACAAATGAATAAATAGAAGGAGGTGGTTGAAACTGATATGAAATGTATATATCTCCTCCAATAGATCCTCCGAGTGAAAGGATGATCCCAACACTGAAGATCTAACTCTCTAGCTGAAACACTAAAACCTCCACTACAAATGCTCAATAAAATAACACAGTCCTTGAGGGAAAATACGTAGTAGGAGGTGGAAATAGGTTGGCCTGGTGCCAAAATATGAAATAAAACTCTTGGACCTTCCTTTTTGGCATCCCAATGGAAACGCTACCTCTCCACTGAAAAAATAACTCATAATATGATCCTAATAATCCTCCACTCCAACACCCTGCAACACAACACAACTTTGAATAGAAACTACATTTTATTTGAAGACTAAAGCTTGGCATGATGCTTGGATGTGGACTATATAGCTCAATAATCTCTCCTAAGTAGGTACTCGAAGTCCCTTGCGGATGAGTGTGGGATTCCTACTAGGGAACACCGTTGTCCTGAGCAACACACTAGACCTTGCTAAACAACAAAAGCATGCATAGAAATGTTATCTGAAAAATCCAGATCTAAGAAGACCAAAAATAAATAATCATCTAACACATCCTCTATGGCTTCTCATCCCTTTCGTATATGCATTGTGAGCCTTCTCAGCTTGGGTCCCACTCATTAAAGCCACTACTCTAATGGAGACACCCTACCATTAACACTGAATTGTCTTTCATTAATTTTCCACTCTCTCCATACTAGGGTTGTTGATTTGGTCAAAATTGACCTTGTCCACGTGATTTAGCCCATGTTCATACATGGAGGTGCTTTATCCAGCTATCAAGATGATCTCTTTTCACATTAAGAGGGATTTTATTCTTACTAAAGATATTTATGGGTCTCCCTACCCACCTATTCATCTATCTAAATGACAAAATCAAAGATTAATATTCCAATTTATTTCATTCTAATTTTGGAATATTACATTTTTGAAGGAGGGAAACCCTAGAATCCAAATCTCTAATATCAAATGTTACGAAACCAGCTGAAAAAATAGAAGAAAATATTGATCAACTCCTTAAAATTTGGGCTCTTTGAGGGGGAAACCTCCTTTACATTACATAAATGAACAATTCTTAGATGACCAAATGACCACACCTCCTTTATATATATAGGAGTCCATGGGGTCACAATATAATCCTAGCCGACTTAACAATAATAATGTAAGGGCACAACAATAACAATAGTGGGTTGTTATGGGGCACAATAATAACAGTATGAGGACTATAGTGGTACAACAATGACAATAAGGGGGCTACACTCAACAATAAGGGACTACACTAGCAATATAGGGCCATAAAAAACTTCTTCTTCTAATATTGTTCCTTCTTATTTAGCCATTCTACCAAAAAATACTTTATCTTTTCAGGTTCCTGTAGCTCAAATTTGAGAGAAATACGGGCCTCTTCATTTAGGTCTGTGTGGTTATTTTAGCTTCTCTCTTTCTAAGATTTTTTATTTCCTTGAATGCACTTCTAAGTTCTTCTATTTCAATGATGAACAATATTTCACCTCTTTTATCCTTGATCATACTAGCCTTGTATTTGTGATGGATTTCTTCTTTAAGGAGGAACTTGTTTGTATTACCATGCCTATTATTTTCATTCTTAGACTTCAAAATTTGGTTCATCATCAATATATTTATTATTTTATAGGGACACATAGAATCATAATGACCTATTCTTCCACATTTAGAGTATTTGAAATAAGGCTTACCTTCGAAATTTCTAGTCACTTTTTAAAACTTTGTCAAAAAATTGGCTTCTTCTTCATGAAAATTAGTGTTTGGTTGATTTTCCCCTCTTTGTGTTCTTGCAACGTTACATCCTTGACATTTTATTTTTCATCTTTTAACCTTAGCTCATATGCTAAGAGTGTTTCATGAATTATATACGTAGTAATTTTTTCCATATCAAACATTCCTTCAAGGGATGATATCTTGAGATTGTATCTTGATGGAAGAGGTGCCAATATTTTTCAAACAAAAATACCAGCCTTGACTTCTTCACCGAGACCTACAATAGAGTTGAAAATCTTGTTTATTTTACGAAAATACAAAGCAATATTCTGATATTCTCCCATATTAAAAATTTTGATTAGTCCCTGAACAATTGTAGCTTAGTTTCTTTCACACTTTTTCCCCCTTCATAACAAGTTTTAAGACTTTGTTCCTACATCACGAGTTTACTTACATTGCATTAATTTGAGAAATGATGAATCTAACAAACCGCTTAAAATAGCAAGTTGAGTTACTACATTTTATCTATAGAGGGCCTTACCATATTTATTTGTAGGAGGAATATTATGAAATTAATACTTAGTTTTATAATTTCCCAAACATCAACTCTAAAATAAATGAGATATGTCTTCATTCGTATCTTCTATAAGTCATAGTTATGTACGTCAAATAACAGAGGCTTTCTTAGTGCTTTTATTATCACCATATTTCCTTGAAATCAACCTTCTAGTAGTGAATCGTTCATGAATCCAACAACTTTGATATGAATTCTTAAACCAAATAATAGACTAATGGCTAGGGAGGGGGGAGTAACCTTGGTTAACATTTTTCTAGGTTAATATCTCATATGTCATTCACTACCTCATTTGACTTGTTGTAGCCTAATTTGACTCAGCTAAAATTCAAGAGAGGTTTTGAGAAATTCAAGGTTATTGAGGAACATTTGTTCGAATGTCAAGAAGACCTGCAATATGGTCAATAGGATAACCACAAGCGCAATGAGGATTCGTCATCACATGTGCACTGGAACCGAAGTTAGGGAAGAAACAACAACATTGGAAGCACAATCTAAGGCAGAGGAGCAGCAAAGAAGAAAAGCCCGCAGCAAGGGTCAAGTCGGGATTATTCACAAGCTCAGGAGAGACTAGCACTATCGAATATTGTTTAATTTTAAGATGTATTGAAGTAAAAATTAAACAAGATTATCATTCTTCTAAGTTCAAGTATAGTGAAGGCTCATGTTCATTGTGCCCAAATTGAATGTCAACCCGGGAACACAAATTGCATGAGATTTATACCAAGGAGTGCCCCCGCAAGAAATCTCATTAAATCCACTCACCTGCAAATTGATGGTTGATAATAACTGCGGGAAAACTCTCTTCAAATTACAAAAAATTGCTTAAGTTCCCCCGCAAGTGGTTTAAGGTCTCGATAAGTGAAATTATGTGGTGATAGCTAGAACGCACGCCCTTTACTTTAAAGTCAAAGAAAGAAGAGAAATGGCGTATCTTCCCTAAAAGAACTTAATTTTTTTGTAGGAGGCGCAAAGGGGAAAATAAATGGTCAAGATCAAAGTGCGAAATTGAAGAAGAGAGAGGGACGATGGAGATAATAGCATAGGAATGCAATTCAGATGGATGAACAAGATTATATCGAGAGATATAATATAGAGATAAGCGATCAAGAATGGATATCACAAATAAATATGCATGAGAGTTAATGGATCAGAGATTGCAGAGAAGAGCCACATGTCGGTCATAGGTTCCGTCGCATATCACACTTCGCAAATATTACCATTTACCCTCTGCCACTCACACATAAATATTTCAATTTTCGATATGCGGGCGGTCCCAGTTCCGCCATGCCATGTCACCTTCCCCACCCCCACACTTCACACTTTGCAAAATGTAACATTTAACCCCCTCTGCTCCTAGCTAAACCTTACGACCTGCGATCTGCAGGTGGCCCCACCTGTCTTTTCCACGTCACCTCCCTCTCCCCTTACTTCACACATCGCAAGTTGTAGAGCTTACCTTCCATTTCCAATAACAAATCTGCTGATTTGCAATTTGCGATTGGTGGACCCACCTCTGTTTGCCATGTCACCTTCTTCCTGTCGCACTTCGCACATCATAAAGTTTAATACTTACCTCTCATCTTTCACAAAAAAATCCCTAATTTAATATTTGCGAGCAGATGCGATGTGGTTTCAAAAGTGAACTCCAAAGGTTTTCAAATCCGGAGGTAAGGAATTTATTTTGTTAAATCGCATTAGAGGAAGAAAGGAGGATTATAACGTAACTCTAGTAAAACTCCTTGATAATGGAAGAAAGTCTAAATTCGGGAAGAGAGACTTGGGTATGTGACCTGATGCAGAGAAAAGGAGAAGAGAAGACTAAACATAGGAGGCAGATGTAGAAGAGGAAGAGTCGGGCAATAGGTGACATGACGACATAATTCAAAACGCAAAAGCATGGGCAGAGTCGGGTGGAGATGCATTTATGAAAACTATTAGGACATCACAGCCGAAACAGAAGTATACACATCAACAAAAAATCACACTCCGCAAAAGGATTACATTCCAAGTGTATTTCCTTTTCTTTGTTGACATCAAAGCTACAATGGTGTCCTCGATTGCAATGTAATAAGTAGTTGCAGTTTTAGGAGTTTCAAGAAGCTTGAGTAGTTACAAACTTCTTTTTTCTGTATTTAAGGAAGAGAGAAAGAGGGAAGCAGAGGCCTGAGTTCTGGACCTCTTGGGGATTACATTTTGTACTTCTTTTTCGGATGGGTAAATGAAATAAGTAGTAAGTTTCCTACAACTGTTTATGGTGCTTTGTGTTTCCTGTGCCATTTTGTGTCCTTTTTTCATTGAATGAAGTGAAGTAATGTAGAATTCAGTCTCTTAATTACATCTATGAGTAAGAGTTAGATAACCTTAATTTTTTCTCCTTCACTCCATCTCTTCTCCCTTCACAAATTCTCATTGAAACTTAAAAGTAATAAATTCTGTGTTTACAACATATTATTTTGAGTTTCCCCTTTCTTCAAAATCTCTTGAGGAAACTTTAAAGTAATAGATTCTATGTTTACAACATATTATTTATATTTTCCTCTCTCCATGAGTTTACTCTAAAATTTAAAAGTGGTATATTCTGTGTTTACATCATATCACTTTGAGTTTCCCCTGCAGTTCTTCTTTTCATTTAGATATTAGTAGTGAATGACATTGTGAAATCTTTTATTATTCCAGATCATTAAGGGTTTTAGAAAGCTAGTCTCTAGATGGATAGAACAAAGACCTCATGATCAAAAAATTTACGTGACACACTTTAAAAATGTCTTAAGCACTGTTTCCTTTCACAACCGTGGGATTTTCTCTTAAGATACAAAAAGTTTTGGCACTGTTGCCGGGGACGAAGGTATGAAGTTGTTTTTCCCTAGGTATTCAAATCTATTTCTTGATGGTGAACATGATTTAGATACAAATTTGGTTGTTTATTATTCACTTGGCGACTCCACTGATAAAGGTTTCATTAGATGAGATATGCTTTAGGCAAGAAATGAGAAAGCACCGTGGAAAATAAAGATATCAAAGTTTAAGTTTTTTAAAGGAAGTTTTATTTTTCACTATCAGTTTGGTGATCTATTTTCCCTTACATATCAAGAAAATTGTTTCCTGCTTTATTTTCTCAAAAGATTATAAGGCCCAAAATGTACATTCTTTATTGGATAAAGAATATTTTACTTCAAATTGTATTATTTATCTTGACACAACTTTATCTCCTAAATATGAAAGTAGAGATGGTGTTTGCATTACAATTCCTGAAGGTAATCTGTCACATTCTGGAAGAAAAGGTGAGGATTCATCATCTTTGGGTGATAATATTCTACCTCATATGAAATCCATTTTGTTTCAACATGGAACCAAGGTTATTTTCAAACCCTTGGTGCTGCCCACAATCCTCCATCAATATCCTTCAAAAGGATTCAAATTTTTGCAAAGTTTTTCTGGAGAGGAGGATGATATTTTAGTTGAAAAATATATCTTGGAATTTGAGTACTTCCTAGACATATTTCAAATTATTTATGAAAACGCCGCTTTAAGGATTTTTTGTCATTCATTAAATGAGGGTCCTCAGTAATGGTTCCAGTGTTTGGAAGCAAGTTTAATTAGTTCATGGAAAGGTTTTCAAGATATATTCCTTTAATAGGGGGGCGAGCATAAGTCATATGAAAAACACCTTTTGGAATTATATTCTATCCAGAGGCAGAGCCATCAATCAATAATTGAAGCTAGTGGAGCTTCTGAGGTGTGTTTGCAGGAGCGGGAAGATTTTTGTCAAGATTTGGCATTATATGAAGAACATTAGCGTTATCAGGAGTCAAGCAGTGAAGGAATCTTCCCTTTTCAAATAATTTAACATTAGAAAAATGTTCAAGATAAGGAGGTAGTAGAAAATTGGTCTCATCATCTCTATGATCCAGTAGAAGACTATATGGAAACTTTATTTTGTCAGAAACAAACATTTATGCAAAGGTATGTGAAAACCTTGGTATTTGGAAAAATTTCACGGTATCTCCCTATTATGACTTCAAATTTCAACCGCATGGAGGCATTAATTGGTTCCATTGGAAGGCTGCCTTCACCTAATTCAGTTTAGAAATGAATATATACATAGGAGTTGTGCATAAATAAGCTCAGAAGTTGAGAATTTTTAGTTGTAGTATTTCTGTTTGAGTATTTCTAGTTTAAGAATAAAGGAAGAAGTCCAAAGTGTAGCAAGTTTTAGGAGGGTTTTATACTAGATCAACTCCCATTCACGATTGACTCCATGCCTAGTGAAGGCTACTAATCTACAAGTTCTCTTTGATTCCATGCCCAATAAAGTCTATTGATATACAAGTGCTCCTTGACTCCATGCCAAATAAAGGTGAATCATCAACTAGTGCTCTTTGACTCCATGCATAATAAAGGCTATTGATCTACAAGGTCTCAGCACTTTGTTACCAAAGTGTTGTCCTCAATTGGAGCCACATGTTGTAGCCTAATTGACTCAAATAAAAGTCAAGAGAGGTTCTAAGAAATTCAAATTTATTGAGGAATAGTTGTTAGAATTTCAAGAAGACCTGCAATATGCTCAAAAGGATAACCACAAGTGCAACGAGGATTCATCATCACATGTGCACCAGAACCAAAGTCAAGGAAGCAGTAGCAACATTGGAAGCACAATCTAAGCCAGTGGAGCATCAAAAAATAAAATAATGCAACAAGGGTCACGTCAAGATTATTTGAAAGCTCAGGAGAGACTAGCACTACAAAATATTGTTTAATGCTAAGATGTCTTGAAGGTAAAATAAAACAATATTATTATTCTTCCAAGTTCGAGCACGACGAAGGCTCGTATTCATTTCCCCCAGATCCAGCAGTAACCTAGGAACACTAATTGCATGAGATTTATACCAAGAAGTGCCCCCGCAGGCAGTCTCGTTAAATATTCTCACCTGCAAATCGACAGTTGACATTAATTGTGGGAACACTCTCTTCAAATTCCAAATGACCGCTTAAGTGCCCTCGCAAGTGGTTTCAGGTCCCAAGAAAGGACATTACGTGGTGATAGCTGGAGCCCACTGATCCAGGTGGATATTGGTGGCCACCCGCCTATTCCACTTGGGCCCCCACCATTTTCTCTTTTACTTTTTCAGTTTCGGCATAACTTACTATTTTTAGCAGTTTTTTGGGTCCTCAACTTCTGGAGCCGTTTTGAGGCCCTAAACGATGTTTTTTGAGCATCGCGCCTCTGGCAAATATCATTCCATTCCGAAATGACATTCACAACGAAAGTTGTAGTCCTTGGATAGATCTTTCTAATGATGTATCATGTGCGTCAAACGGAGATAGTATGCCAAAGTTACGTCCCTGGGAAGTTGAAACACCAATTTACCCAAACGGGGCCCATAGTTTTGGCGCTTCATCTCCTAGGGTTAGTTTTTTGGATGTTTAGGGTTCTCTATTGTTTCTCAATAATAAATAGGCCCTCGATCCTCATTGTAACTCAGTTTAGAGGCATGTAGCCACCACATCTCTTCTCAGAGATAGCTACCAGCACCGTAGCTAGTTTTATTTCCATTTTGTCTGTAAGCAAATTTCAGTTCTTTGATATTAATGAAATGAAGTGTTATTTCCACTGCATCTCTGTATTTATGGTTATATGTTTATTGTGTTACATTCCTACATAAATCCGGATCAGTGGTATCAGAGCGGGTCTGCTTTTTCTCGATCCTTCTTTTCATGTCCCCAACGAGGTCGGGGTATAAGGAGCTAGGGCTTGATCTCGTGGAACCTTTGCAAGATCAGCCTCGCAAACCTTGACGGACGCCCATGGGGGATGAAAAGAAAGATGAGGAGCGGAGATCTAATAAAATGACACTACTCGGAGGCCCTCGAAAAACAAAGGAATGCGATGATGGATAACTTTGTTCAGATCCTTCAACGGCTGCCCACCGGCGGCGCATCTGCATCCAGCAGCCACTCTGGAGGCGCGACTCCTTTTAAGGTACAAGTAAATTTTGACATTCCCATATTTGAGGGTCAAATAGATGCAGATGATGTAGATAGATGGTTGAATCTATTAGAAGGATATTTTTTTGTTCATGACTTTTCAGACCGGGAGAAGATTATTTTTGCACTCCTCAAAGCTACCCCCCATGTTAAGGACTGGTGGGAAACCTACTGTGAGAACAAGGACCAGAAAGAACCCTCTCTGTTCTCGGCCGTACCAACTTGGAATTCTTTCTGAGATGCCATCAAGGAACAGTACTATCCTGTGGGGAGCTATGAGGACAAGTACATACAATGGACCACGCTTCGACAACAAAGGGATCAAGATGTGCATGAGCTGACGAATCTATTCCATACCCTGCGCAAAAATTTGGGTATCAAAGATTCAAAGAAACATTTGGTGCTAAAGTATCGTAGCTTTCTGCACAGATACATTCGGGAGGAAATGGAGTTCCTCGACATCTCCTCGCTTGGTACGGCATACTGGTATGCTGCCAAGATTGAGCAGAAATTCAAACAGAAGAAGCGAGACTTTGGATTTGCGAATCAAAAGCAAGGGAAAGGTGCTTCCAAAACACAGAACAAAGGACAGAGCCAAGGAATGGCGGCTAAAGACAAACCATCAAAGCCATAAGAAAAGAACAGCACCGCAAAGCCAAAGAAGGACACGGGAAAGTGGTGTGAGTTCCATAAGAGCTCCACTCACAACACAAGTGAGTGTCGGGCCAAGCAGTCGCTAGTGGCCAAGATGAGGGCTTCTGAGTCAGATGCATGCTCCGACTCCGAATCAGAACTTGAAAAGGGGAATGAAAAAGGGAAACAGATTATTGATGCGGAACCCAATGCCATTGTTGCCACTACAAAGATCCAGAAGGAGGAACCAGAAGATCCAGAGGAGGAGGAACGTCTCTTCCACTCCCAGATGTGGGTAAAGGGCTCCCCTGTATAGTTCATTTTCGAAAATGGGAGCCAAAAGAACCTCATTTCAGTAGACGCCGTGAAGCGGTTGGGTTTGTGGACCACAGCTCACCCACATCCATACACCATCGGGTGGCTTCACCAAGGACGAGATCTCCATGTCAACGAGCAGTGTCGCCTTCCCTATAGCATCAAGCCCTTCACGGATGAGGTATTATGTGATGTTGCTCCTATTGATGTTTCTGATGTATTATTAGGACAACCATACTTGTGGAAGCACCATGCTGTGTATGAGTCTCGACCTCGTGCTGTCATTGTTACTTTGGGCAATAAGTTGTACAGGATACCAGAGGTGCCACCTCCTGCGGATATCTCTTTGGTTACTGCAAAACAATACAGTAAGCTCATTTCCCAAACCAGGAAATTCATTTTCCTGAGGATCCGCCCCCAGGGCAAGAATAATACTGTGGCCACGACCTCTAGACAGGGCTCCTCTGCACAAAAACACCAAATGGATAAGGTTTTGGAGGAGTATGGGGACATCTTCACCTCATCCATAGGGGTTCCTCTGCACTGTCAGGTCAAGCACCCGATTGATCTGACCCCAGGTGCACAACTACCCAATGGACCGATATATCGGCACTCTATTCTGGAGAATGATGAAATCAAGAGGCAGATTCAAGAGCTGTTGCAGAAAGGTCACATCAGACCAAGTTCATCGCCCTATGGGAGCCCGATCGTGTTGGTACAGAAGAAGGATGGGACGTGGAACTTGTGTTATTGACTATCAGTGACATAACAAGATCAACGTAGGAATAGGTACCCATCCCACCAGTTGATGACCTTGGACAACTACTAAAGTGCAAAATATTTTGACAAGATTGACCCGAAATCTGAGTATGCAGGTACCAATTGAACCCTCGATGTGTGGAAGGCGCCTTCAAAGCCAAGGAAGGCCTTTTTGAATAGCTAGTCATGCCTTTCGGGTTGATAGTGCTCCATGACACTAACTGAGGATTATGGATGACATCTTGTGGCCGTGCAACTCATTTGTAGTGGTGGCTGCTTGGATGACATTCTGATCTTCAGTAAGACTTGGGAAGAGCACCTTCACCACATCCGACAGGTCCTCCAAACACTGCGGCAACACAAGTTGTGTGCCAATCTGGAGAAGTGCACGTTTGGCATGACCCAGGTTCAGTATCTGGGATACATTATTAATGAAAGGGGGGTGCATGTGGATCCAGCCAAGATCCAAGTCATTCAGGATTGGCCAGCCCCAACCACTATAAGAGAGCTTCGCAACTTTCTGGGTCTTACTAATTTCTACCGTAGATTCGTGTTGGGATTCTTTCATATCACTTGGCCCTTGATTCAAGTCACCAAGGGAGGAGCGAGAGCAAAATTATTTTGGTCGGAACCTCAACAGAAGGCATTCACAGAATTGAAAAATCGCCTCTGTTCTACCCCAGTGCTCACATTACCAGACTTGCAGCAGCCATTTGAGATTGAGACAGATGCCTCTGACTATGCTATTGGGGCAGTTCTTACTCAACAGGGACATCCAGTGGCATATTATAGTGAGACATTGTCTGGGACAGTTCGTAGGTATCCCACCTATGACAAAGAAATGTATTCCATTGTGCAAGCCTGTCGACAATGGAAGCATTACATTTTTGGGAAGGAAACAATCATCCACTGCAGATATATTTTGCAATATTCATACGAGACACAGGGAGGATGCAGAATGATCGCCATCAGAAGTGGTCCACATATCTGCAACAGTTTCATTTGAACATCAAGTACAAGAAGGGTAGCACCAATAATGTTGTAGACTGCCTCAGCCGACCACCGATCATGGCACTCACCACCGTGCTCAACTCTTGTGGGCATGAGACTTTTGATTGGCCACTTCTCTATGAGAGTGATCGGCCACACTTACAAGGCACTCTTGGGGGGTACGCAAGTTCCAAATTTTCACCTCCAAGATACACTTTTATGTTGCCTGGGACACCTTTGTGTTCCTTCAAGTGAGCGTGGCAAGATGATATGGGAAGCACACTACAGTCGAGTCACTGGGCATTTCAGGGTCGAGAAAACAGTAGCAATACTACAGAAGTATTTCTATTGGTCGAACCTTCGAAAGGTTGCCAAGAAGCACATCAGATCCTGCACTGCTTGTGCCATTTATAAACCGACCATCAAGAAGCAAGGCCTATATACTCCACTACCTACCCCTAGTCGACCTTGGGAATCCATCTCCATGGATTACATGTCGGGCCTGCCTTCTACTAAGAATGGAAATGACTGTGTTTTCGTGGTCGTTGACAGATTCTAAAAGATGGCCATTATGGCGGCCTGTAAGAAGAATATCACAGCAGAAGCCACTGCTAAACTCTTCTTTGAACGAGTGTGGGTACACTTTGGGATCCCATAGTCTATCATATCAGATCTAGATAGCAGGTTCCTCAAAACATTTTTTTCCAGCCTCTGGTCAATGTTGGACACAAAGCTCACCAAGTCCACAGCTTTCCATCCCCAAACAGATGGCCAGACAGAGGTCGTCAATAGAATGATTGTATACATTCTGCACATGTACAATTCAAAGCATCCACGCACATGGGACGAGAGCCTCCCCTATGTATAACATAGTTATAACAGGGCTCTCCATAGTTCAATTGGCCATAGCCCCTTTCAGGTGGGCTTGGGATTCCAACCACTATGTCCCATTGACATAGCCATGCCATTTGCAGCTACTCATGCCAATTCAGCTCATGTCTAGTCTGAAGTTGACAAAGCAAGTAGCTTCATCAAGTGCATTCAACACATCCACCAACAGGTTCATGATATATTGGACAGAGCCAATGAGAATTTCAAGCAGCACCATGATCAACACCGGGTGTTGCACAACTTCCAGGTGGGCGACAAAGTATGGCTACATTTGCAGAAGGAGCGCCTCACTGGACCCCACCGCAAGCTTCACCCCCTCCGATACGAGCCGTACACCATCACCAAGGTTGTAGGGAACAATGCCTTTGAGCTTAGTATTCCTCCATTCCTTGGTCTGCACCCAGTCTTCAATGAGGATCGCCTTCGTCCTTACTTCCCACCTCTACTGGACACCTCAGACATTGCAGAACAACTCACACCAATAGAGTTAAACCCAGACTGCATGGAAGAGGCCACCACAGATTGTATCATGGACATGCAAATCAAGAACACTCACCAATAGAAGATCCAACTATATCGGGTTGTCAAAGCTAGCCAACTCCTGCACCAAGGAAAGTGGTTCACCAGGGACCAAGTTCAGCAGAAATTTCCTCATCTCGTGGAGGAACTTAACGCAATGGGGACCATTGCTTCCTAAGGGGGGAGGAATGATCCAGGTTGATATTGGTGGCCACCCGCCTATTCCACTTGGGCCCCCACCATTGCCTATTTTAGTTTTTGAGTTTCGGCATAACTTACTATTTTTAGCAGTTTTTCGGGTCCTGAACTTCCGGAGCTGTTTTGAGGCCCTAAACGACGTTTTTTGAGCATCACGCCTCTGGAGAATATCATTCCGTTCCAAAATGACATTCGCAGGGAAAGTTGTAGTCCTCGGATAGATCTTTCTAATAATGTATCATGTGCATCAAATGGAGATAGTATGCCAAAGTTACGTCCCTGGGAAGTTGAAACACCAATTTACCCAAACGGGGCCCATAGTTTTGGCGCTTCATCTCCTAGGGTTAGGTTTTTGGATGTTTAGGGTTCTCCATTGTTTCTCAATAATAAATAGGCCCTCGAGCCTCATTGTAACTCAGTTCAGAGGCCTGTAGCTGCCACATCTCTTCTCAGAGATAGCTACCAGTGCCCTAGCTAGTTTTATTTCGATTCTGTTTGTAAGAAAATTTCAATTCTTTGATATTAATGAAATGAAGTGTTATTTCCACTGCATCTCTGTATTTATGGATATATGTTTATTCTGTTGCATTCTTGCATAAATCCGGATCACCCACGCCCTTTACTTTCAAGTTAGAGAAAGTAGAGAAATGGCATATTTTCCCTAAAATAACTTAAGGGTTTTGGAGGAGGCACGAAGGGGAAAATAGATGGTTAGGATGAAAGCGAAAAATTGGAGCAGAGAGATGGGCGGCAGAGATCATAGCATAGGAATGCAAGTTAGAGGGACAGACAAGATTCGATCGCGAGATCTAAGTTAGAGATAAGCAGTCAAGAATGGATATTGCAAATAAACATGTATCAGAGGTGATGGATCGGAGATTGCAGAGAAGAGCCACGTGTTGGCCATAGGTTCCATCACATATCGCATTTCACAAATATTACCATTTACCCGTCTTCGCTCACACATAAATCTTGCGATTTGCAATATGCGGGCAGTTCCACTTCCTCCTTGCCACGACACTTTCCCTACCCACGTACTTCCACTTCGAAAAATATAACATTCAACCCCCACTTCTCCCAGCTAAAGCTTGTGACATGCGATCTGCAGGCAGCCCTGCCTCTCTTTTCCACGTCACCTCCCTCTCCTTGCACTTCGCACTTCACAAGTTTTAGGGCTTACCTTCCATTTCTCATAACAAATCCACCGATTTGTGATTTGTGATTGGTGGGCCCACCTCTGCTTGCGACGTCAGCTTCCACCCATCGCACTTCACACATCGCAAAGTTTAAAACTTACCTCCCATCTTTAACAAGAAAATCCTCGATTTACAATTTGCGGTCGGATGTGATGCGGTTTCAAAAGTGAACTCCAAAGGTTTTCAAATCCGGAGGTAAGGCATTTCTTGTGTTAAATCACATTGGAGGAAGAAAGGAGGATTATAACGTAAATTTGGTAAATCGCCTTGATAATGGAAGAATTTTTGGATGTGGGCAGAGAGACTCAGGTAAGTGACACAACGTAGAGCAAAGGAGAAGAGAAGACTGAACACGAGAGGCATGTGCAAAAGAGGCAGAGTCAAACAACAGGTGACATGATGACAGCATTCGAAATGCAGAAGCATGGGAAGATTCAGGTGGAGATGCATTTATGTAGACTATTAGGACATAACAACCGAAACAATAGGATACACATTAGCAACAAATCAAACTTTGCACAAGGATCATATTCCAAGTGTATTTTATTTTCTTTGTTAAGATCAAAGCTAAAATGGTGTCCTCGATTGCAATGTAATAAGTACTTTAATAGTTAAGGTAGTTTTAGGAGTTTCAAGAAGCTCGAGCAATTACAAACTTCTTTTTTCTGTATTTAAGGAAGAGAGAAAGAGGGAAGCATGGGCCTAAGTTTTGGACCTCTTGGGGATTGCATTTTGTACTTATTTTTCTGATGGGTAAATGAAAGAAGCAGTAAGTTCCCACAATTGTTGATGGTGATTTGTGTTTCCTATGCCATTTTATGTCCTTTGTTATTTGAATGAAGTGAATTAATGTAGTAGCCGATCTCTTAATTACATCTGTGAGTAAGAGTTAAATAACCTTAATTTTCACTCCTTCACACCATCTCTTCTCCTTTCACAAATTCTTTCTGAAACTTAAAAGTAATAAATTATGTGTTTACAAGATATTATTTTGAGTTTCCCCTCTCTTCACAAACTCCTGATGAAACTTTAATGTAATATATTATGTGTTTACATCATATTATTTCGAGTTTCCTCTCTCTCCATGAATTTCTTCTGAAACTTAAAAGTGGTATATTCTGTGTTTACAGCATATCACTTTGAGTTTCCCCTACAGTTCTTCTTTTCATTCAGATATCAACAACGAATGAAATTATGAAATCCTTTATTATTCCATATCATTAAGGGTTTTAGAAAACTATTTTCCATAGGGTCAAAACAAAGACCTCATGATAAAATCATTTCTGTGACACACTTTAAGCACTGATTCCTTTCACAACCGAGGGATTGTATTTTAAAGATACAACATGACCATTGGTTCTGTTGGATATAGAAACCATGCTCAAGATTTAATGTTGGTAAATTTCATGGGAATTGCATCATTATCTACCATATATTTTATCATTGAACCATATATCTACCTAGAAGGTGAAAAAGTTATATCAAGTTTGGTGTTTGTGGGTTTTTCCCTATAGTTTCTTTCCTTTACTAATGTTCATCTTCAAATGGCGATAAATTCTCATCCAGGAGTGACTATCCAAAAATACTATCCATAAATTCATTAGGACATCATAATTTTGACAAAAACACAAGAAAAACCAAACCTCTTTGAATTCACTTAATGAGGGCATGCAAGAGATACAACTATCTTATCATTTCTATTGATTTATAAATGATACTAATACTTCCTTAGGAAACCCATTTGACATCAATACAATTATGTGAAACATATAGTTTATTTATACATACATAATTTAGAAGACTTTAAAATTGGAACTTTAATGATGAGAAGACAAAAATATTTTCATGATACTCTAAGAAACTAAGATAAAAAATTTTGATACTCCCTTATATTTTTTGACACCAAAAAATTAATTTCCTTATTAAAATTTGTCAACAAAGTAATATTTTTATTACTCTAAGCCATATAACACATGGTCGTATATTTAATTCACCAATAATTTCCAAAAGAATATACTAGCACAACCATATAAATTAAAGGCGAAATCACACATAACAACTTTCGAAATAAATATCAATCTTTGATTTGTGTATACTACTAAAAATACTCTAGAATATTCTATTGAGGTTAAATACTACCATTTACCTAATAATTATTGATAATTAATTTAAAAATATATTCTAAAATAAACATACCTTTACAAATTTTTCTTACAGGTCCATCACGTTGATATTTCTTCCAATCTAAATTTTGGGACCAACTAATGTGGGTTATCATTAGTACTAGAAGACATGTCAATGTGATGGATGCATAAAAAGAATCTCTAAAAGCATCTCCTCAGAAGCCTTAGTTCATAAATTTCTGCCCTATAGTGAACAAATATCGGTGAATAGGTTCCTCTTCTTAAACATCTACATTTTGTCCTAATGGTGAACGACATTAGTTGGCTTGAAATTTTGACAGGAAGAAATATCAATATGAAGAATATTGAAAATAATCCCTAAATTAAGACCTTAGTTGATCAAAATACCTATCGACATAACTAGAAGAGAACTATGCTTAACTTGGTAGTGTTTTGGTATCCTGTGTAATTTTACACTCATCACAACATTAATATTCAATAATGCATTCAGTGATAAATTAAAAAAATTGTTCATAATGTAAACCCGACTCTCTATCTCTAAAAATTAAGTGGCAGGTTGTTTCAAGTTGTTTGGACACCAAAACCCCGAGTTAAATCAATTGAAAAAACCTCAATGATATGAGTTATTCTCACCCAAAACATGACAATTAGATTAATATTATGTTAAACTTTCCCATGAGGTAGAAAAAAATTGTCATGAGAAAGATAATGGAGGACTAATTATCACAATATGGTATGATGCCTCTCTTTAACCACCTCCTAGATGAAACTAAAATCCTGAGTGCATTCATCCATGTACTGAAACTTTTTGTTTGCATGGTCATAATCATCAAGGATGTCATGATGAATGGAGCACTGACTGCTATAATGTGCATGTGGATCTCCTGTCTCAAAAGTATATGTGGATGAAATGGGAATCAAAGGAGATGAAAACACATTGGAACTTCGAGGTGATTTAATTGTGTATGAAGGTCTCCCAAGTGATGCAACTCAATACCGTTGAACTAATACACAGATAGAGAAAAAACCTTTGACAGACTCTCAATGTAGTATTGTCATATCATTTTTTAACTACACCAAAAGTAAATATTAATCCTAGACTCAAAATAATATGGTTACTTTTAGTAGGATAATACACATGTTATGGAATTATTATTTTAAATCATCAATATATACATGCATTTTTTCAACATTTAAACTCTCCTATAAATCTAGTTCCTTACCATAATCCTAATGAATTAAGTATATAACATGTCCAAAGAATAATTTTATCTGTACACTTATAGGTCCATCTTGATTACATATTTAGCAAGCATCGAGAGGGATCAAATTTCTGAAAATGCACAACTATTTTAAATGAAAAGAATATAAAAATGTTCATACTTTGAGAGATTTGAACCTTTGTAGATATATATATATATATATATATATATATATATATATATATATATATATATATATATATATATAATAAATTTCATCTTTGAATGCATAAATGGTTCCATCTACTTGAAAATCTCATTGCAAACATGGATTGTGTAGAATACACAACTTTTGTTATACAACTCTTAACTTTTTTTTAAATTATTAACCAAAAATAAGAAACTAAATATGTGTAAAAATGCATAATAAAAGGATAATTTGATTTTTTTAGCCATAAGAATTTATATTTTTCCATTTTTTAAACCATATATAATATATATAGAGTTGAACTTGGAGCATTTCAGTTTTTTCCCCAAGGAAAAATCATAATTTTCATTATAGAAATGGTGAAAATTACATGTTTCATATGCCCAAAGGGATTACAAAAAGGAGGTTTATTCATAAAAACCTCTAAAAAAATACAATTTTCATATATTTATAGCTTGTGGAGTGCCAAAAAGAAAAATGAGAAGTATTCTCATGACTAGAAAGTTTTGTATAGCACACAACTTTTATACATGTACAACAATTGAAAAAAATAACATGTATAGAGATGTAATATTCCTAATTAGCTTTCAGCTAGTTGGAATATTAAAATTTTCTTTTGTCATTTAGAGAGATGAATAAGAGGTTATGGAGACCCATAAATATCCTTAGTGGGAATAAAAGCACTTATAATGTGAATGTGGATCATATTATCAGCTGGATAAAGCACATTTAGGTGTGAATAGAGGTTAAAGCATGTAGATGGGGTCAATTTTGACCAAATAAATAACATTGGTATGGAGGTAGTGGAGAGTTATTGAGGGACAATGTAGTGTTAGTGGGAGGGAGTCTCCATGAGATTAGCATCTTTAACGTGTGGGACCCAGGGTGGGAAGGCTCACAAAGCATATAAGGAAGGGGATGGTATCCATAGAAGGCATTCTGAATATTGTTTATGTCTTGGTATTTTATGAATTTATGCACACTTTAGTTGTTTAGCAGAGTCTGCTATGTTGCTTAGCGCAAGGGTGTTTCCAAGTGGAAATGCTACCCTCATCCTCGGGATACTTCGAGTGCCCACTTAGGAGATATTCATTAAGTTGTGTTTCCACCATCTAGTATCAAGCTAGGATTCAACCCTTATTCGCAATACAGTCTCCTTCACGATTATGTTGTTTTGCAGGGCATTAAAATTAGAGGATTGTTAGATCCAGTTTTTGAGCTTGTTTTCCAGCAAGGGGAGCAACCATTCATTCGGGATGATAGCAGTGAGAGTCCTTGAGGAGTATTTTTTTTATCTGGAATCAGGCCAAGTTTCTGCCATCAACTACATTGGAGTCTCCTTCAGAAAATATGTTATTTTGCAGGGCAATTCCAGTAGATGGATTAGTGCCCAAGTTTAAGATTTTGATTTCCAGTGAGGGGAGAAGCCCTTCATCTATGAGATATATTAGAGGAGTATCAACCATCTCTATATGAGATAAGCCACCTCCTATCAGTTATCCAGTTGCATAGCATTATTCGGCCCTAGGGATGCATTTTGGCCATTTTATATTTTCGGAAACCCTTTCTGGGTTATCTTGGAATTGTGATAGAAGGCCTATATCTTTGATCCTGAAATTTTCTAAGCACTATATCCACATATCCATTTAATTTCTCTTACAGTAGTAGTTATCCTTAGCAAAAACTACGCTGTTAAACCTCTGAAATTCTTATATAACAGTCATTTTTCCTAGCTCGAGTGTCTTTTACCTCAATATTTTGTAAACATTTCCTACTATAATGTCTAATATAATGGATTCATGATCTGCTCTGATTTGATGTTTTGATATTTCACTGCAAATTCCAGTTATATGTTCTACATTGATGTTTTTCCTAATTTCGAATATTACAGTCGTATCAAAGCATAATCTTGGCTCAAAATGTGTAGTACAACAACTATGTCATCAGGAGAAGAAGAGCCTATCATAGAAAGGGGAAAGTGGTATCTTAATAGAAACCAGGGATATGATTATACAAACCCCAAAGGAGACAAAGGAAAAACTCCAATATCAGGAGATGTGGATGAAAAGGAGTTTCCCAAGCTTCTTCTGCAAACCAAGCAGGATATTGCCCAAGAAATCAAGGAGAT
Source organism: Pinus albicaulis (assembly GCA_034641835.2). Classification (NCBI taxonomy): domain Eukaryota; kingdom Viridiplantae; phylum Streptophyta; class Pinopsida; order Pinales; family Pinaceae; genus Pinus; species Pinus albicaulis. The sequence continues at coordinate 1,253,659,027 of CM076572.1, read as the reverse complement.
GAGGATGGAGAAACATAAAGAGTCCCCTAGAAGTTTTCTACATGGAGAAAGCTCTGGTATTTCACATCACTGGTATGAACAACCAGTAAGACAAAAATTTTCCCAACTCTCCACTTGCCTACATTCCTAGCAATGGGAAATGGAGGTGAAGGACCCCAAGAACAAGAGACTATTGAATACTATTTTCTAGAGTATGAGTCTCAATATCAGAGATTCAAAGATAACCTAAAATTTCAGGAGTTTTGTCAGATGAAGGAAAACAAGAGACCCCATCACAACAATAGAAGTGGAGGATTCATGCAAAACAATGATCTACACCTGACTATGGGTATATTATTTTTTCTCGCTTTTGATGGGTTATCCAAGTGCATAGCCAAGTCTTGGGTGGAGAAGCTAGGCATCTACTTCCAGCTGAACCAAGTACAGGAGATGGAAGCCATCAAAATAGCGGTGAGGCACATGATTGGTGGTTTCATGGACTTTCCACATTGGGGCATGCCAATGTGATTTCATATTCAGACTTCACTCGAAGGTTAGTAGAGAGGTTTGATCGAATAGAACCAGATGCACCTTTTATTGAGCTAGCCAAGCTCAAGAAGTCAGGTAGTCCAGAGACCTATATCTCTTAATTTCTAACATTTTTGTCATGGTTCCTAATTTATCTATAGCTAGGAGGGTTTATATTTTCATTTATGGGCTAGCATATCCTCTGCATGGGTTGGTTAAATCTACTAAACCAACTACACTCCAAGGTGCTATTAAGAGGGCTAGAGATTTACAATATGCCTTGCCAAGAGCAAGAGCTCCATTTCAGCAAAGGCCACCCTTTCAGTCGAAGGGGAAATATTTGAAGGTTCTTTCTCCAAAGAATAACAAGAACAAAGGTCATCTTAATGATGATGTCCGAACAAACTTGAGGAGAAGGAAGCTTTTCTTCACATGCCAAGAAACATGGGCACCAGGGCATCTGTGTGCTGCAGCGAAGGCAAACTATATAGAGGTATTATTTGATAGTAAGGAGAAGGAAGAAGAGGATCCAAAAGGAGAAAACAATGATGTGATATCAAGGGAGAGTCCACCACCACCAGGAGGTGGGAATGGGGCTTTTGCTCCAGTTCGAGGGGCCCTTGAATCTTTGCGGAGAGTACCCATACCACTTTGAGATTCTGAGGTACAATTCAGGATCATACAGTATCAATGTTGATTGATAGTGGGGCTACCCAAAAATTTATTGATTCTCGTTTAGTACAGAGGAGAGCAATACCCATTGATGATTTTGAGGGATTTTCAGTTTTTGTCCCAGGAGCTAGAACCATGCAGTGTATGAAGTATGTTCCGGAATTTTCAATAACCTTAGGGACATATACTTTGACTGATCACTGCTTTGTGGTTGACATTCCTGACACCAATGGGATATTGGGTGTGAAATGGGTGATTACATTTGGGAAAGTCACCACAGATTGGGAGACTGTGTAGATGGAATGGGTAGATAAGAAGAGTGGTAAGCATTAGATGATGAGGGGCATGCACACTTATCCACCTGATATAGCTTTTGCACATAGTATGGAGCCTGATTTTCATAGTGGGAGAAAGGACACATCAATCCACTCAGATATGCAGTTGAATCTTAACCATGATGTTGTATTATTTGGAGGCATTCCACCAGGAAGGCCCCCAGGTCAGGAGTTGGATAAATATTTCTCAAAGAAAGTTGCACCATTCATAGATCTGGTTGAGATGGGGAACCTTGGGTGAGTCTAGCATAACATAGAGAGTCTTTGGTGGGCTTAAGTAGGAGATGTATATTCTCCTAGTATCATTATTACCAACTCTCGCCAAGCATCTTGCGCTGAGAGGAGATGTTTCAAGAGTGTATGATGGAACAATCATGGTGCAAGGGGGCTACTCCATGGCCTTTGAGAGTGAGAAGATACTTCCACATAGGAAGGAGTATTCCATATATGGTAGGGGGTTGTTTGGATTCATGCATACATTGGCCAAACTCAGGAAGTTGTGGATGGTCAATAGATTCCAAGTGAATACTAACCTCCATAAACTTCAACCCTTACTTAATGTAATATTACCAAATGGGGAATGCAGCAATACAATGCAGAATACTAGGAAAATAATGCAGTTCATCATAGAAAAAGTAGGAGGCCAATATGGAGACCTTTAATTTGTATTTACAACACAAAATAGATGTACAAGATGGCACATAAGATTCATAATAGGAAATAGAAGTCTCCAACAGAAGAAAATCCTCAAAATGAGGTGGTGTAACGATGTATTAAGACAGGAAAATGCCTTACAACATTATTTTACTGGGTTGAAACAACTGTAGATTACACTTTAGATCTAGAGCATATAAGTGCATGAAAAGTTAGATCTATAACAGATCCATACACTATATAGGCTCTTCTTCAAAATCCCCTTGGGGTTTTTAGCATTGCACCATGTACAACTTGTATATATGAGATCTAAGTCTACAGATCTACACAAATATTCAGATATGGAAATGGATATAATTTGATATGAAAAATAGAATTATCCCCTCTAATGGATATCAAAAGTGAAGGGAAGATCCCCAACACTTGAAAACCAACTCTCCATATGGTATGCCAAAATACCTTGCAATTGCACCTACAGGAATAATGCAGATCTCGAAGTAAAACTACACTATAGGGTTTAGAATATGATTGGCCACATGCCAAGATCAGAAAATTAAACTTAATATATCCAATACTCTCCTCCCAATGGAATAAAAGCCTCCTCGACTAAAAAGGAGCACTAAAATGGCCTATCTCTGAAAAGATCTAGCCTCCACTTGTTGCAACTTGCAAAGACAACCAAACCCTCAACAGGATCTGCGTTGTAGTTGAAAGAAGAAGCTTGGCCTTCAACCAGATAGTGCCCAATAAAATACAAACTCTCCCAAGAGCTACTCATTGGGAAGAGGTGGGATTCTCGAACAGGAACACCCAATGATAAACATCATTAATTCTTAGCAAAACAACAAGAGAATGAGATATGTCTAAACAAACCATATACTCAGAAAAATATCATATCATCAACAACCTTCTAATGCTTCCATCCTCTTCCTTTTATAATTTAAGAGCTTTCAAAACCTAAACCACTTCGAATGAGATCACTTCTTTCACACAAAGCATCTCCATCTAAAACTGCGTTGTACCTCATTGATGGCCACTCCTCCATGACAGTGATGTAGATTTTTTCAAGGTTGACCCAGTCAAAATGTCCAACCCCTTTTCACACCTAAGAGTGCTTAATTCAGCAACCAAGATTCAACATTTTTACATTTGGCATTTATTTATTCATTATTTAGGATTATTATGGACCTCCTTTACACTTTTATTCTTCAAACAAAGAAATAAAAGAAAAATGAATATTCCAATTAGCTTAGGAATAATTGGGAATATTATAGTCCTCCCCTCCCAAAGGTTGCTTGTCCTCAAGTAACTGATAAGGTGAGTGTTGCAACTCTTCTCCTCCTCCATTGGTGATGCCAACATGTGATAAGCTTTCTCCATAGGCTAAGTGTTCACCAATCCATTCCTCCATGAATTGCTTCTCCAAAGTTCTCATGAGATGTAAATAATCCATCCCATAAGGAGGCAATAGCTCAAATGAAACAAACATGGTTTTCCCAATGTCCTCCCTGAAACATGTAGCATAAGATGCATGGAGAATCTCCATCTCATAGGGCACATACATACCTCCCATCCTCACTCCATACATTCCAATATAAAGTACAAGTACATCATCAATGTATGGGAGCAAAAGTACATACATACAAATATAAATTTGTGCATATGGACGTGCGTCATAGTCCCACATGTGGAACCAGCGCAGTGCATCTCCTGAATGCATTAGATCATGATGTGATAAGTGTTTTCCCCACCACTTACTTTCTGCCCATGTCATCTCACTATGGATGAAAGTGTGAGATATATTTGGTGCCTTAGGAGTGCACCCATCATGAAATAAAATCTCCCTTTGTCCTCCAAGGGAGTGGCCATGTTCAGAAATTTTTGTGGCCCAAAGTTTGCCATGAGGTTTATAAGGTACAACACTCCTTCTTGGAGTTATGGCCTACATACACATGGTAAAATAAAACATACAATTAGAAAATTGTAAATTATTTACATGAGTATGTTCTTCACCAAAAATTCTCCTTATACAAATGGAGTGGTGCATGGATCTATCCCCTTCCTCAAAAAGAGAAAGAGATGGCTGAATTAACTCTTTCATAGAGTTATGTTTCTTCCCCATCTCCACATGATACATGCATATTTGAAAATGTTGAGATAGTTCTCCTTGAAAGCCCTTACAAGTGTAGCTCCTCATGATGATGTTGTAGAATCTAATGGAATATGTATGGCTGAAATAGAACTCCTCATAGGCTCTTTGTAGTAACTTTTCCTTGAGCTTGGAGGCTCTAGACAAGAAGATCCTACCATGATAATAGATGACTCCTTATTTCACTAAATAGCCCTCTTCATATAGCTGGTCATCGAGTATCATGAATATGTGAAGTTCCTTGGAGTAATCCACCAACAGTTTGAATTTCCCATATGAGGCAATATCCCATAGTGATAGAGCCAATAATCTATCAACATAAATTCTTGTTGAATATGGTTGCTCTCCTCCTTGACATCTCCCATGCCAAAGGTATATGTTGGAAGGTAATTCCTGCCAGGCTTCTCCTCCTTGACATATCTCATGCCAAAGGTATATGATGGAAGGTTTCTATTCCTTCCTTGCTTCCCTTCTTGCATATGCACATGCTCAAATGAAGATGGAAGTTCTTAGAAGTTAGTCTCCCATGGAAGGCTATCCTCTATCCAAAACCTCCTTGCTATTTCAAAATTAAGCATGTGTGGCCACCATCTTCTATCATGTATGGAAGATTTGTCTCCAAGTAAGATTATCTTCTCAGTCTCCATAGCCAAGTATTTCCCTCCTTGCCCCATGATGGTGTCATAGTCCAATATTGCAGCATCTTTTGTCAACACAGTATGAGATGAGAGAGTGGAAAATGGTGAGAAGGGGGAAATATTTTCCTCCTCGTTGAGCTCCCCCAACACTCCCAGCACTGTATTGTGGTCTTCTAATGCTCCATTCCTTCCTAGATCTAGGAATGGAGCATCAAGATGTGAGAAATATTTCACAAAATATGAATCAGGTGGTCTCCCAGGTGGGTTACCACCAGATAATGATGTCTCATGGATCATCCTCATGTGCGTAATAGGCGGGGTCATCATATCGTTGCTCCCACTGCGCAAATTCATCTCTATTTTTTGTGTGGAAGTTTCATGATAATGGGTTATCACTCTTAAGGATGCAAGGGTGCTTATGATTGGAGCAATTTGTCCATCATCACCTCCATGTAATGGTGGATCATCTCCTTCCATGTTAGCGTTTTGATCCCTCCTTTGTTCTGTCTTATTTTCTATCAACATAGACACATGCTGCTCATGCTCTTCATATGTAAGATCCCGTGGAACTTCTTGAAAAGATACAAGAGCCCCTCTAATGGAAGCAATTGCTTCATCTCCACCTCCAAATAGAAGTAGATCTCCTCCTACTATCATAGCGCTACAGGATCTTCCTAGCTCTTCCCCTTCCTTATCCTCATGAATGGAGAATACCTCATTATTAAGAGACCCTTTTTATTGATCTCCTTTTGAAAAAGGAATCCTCATGTTTTCTTCTTGAGAAGAAAGTTCTTGCTGAAGTGGGGTCCTTGCCCTTGGTAACATATGTTGTAGATCTTTAACCCCTTCAACAATGTTATGAAATGAAGTTGGTTTCATGAATCTCTCCAACTCATGCAAAGGTTCTGATTTCTTGGGTTTGGTTTTCCCTCCCAAGCATGTTTCAGATTGTTTTAAATCAAATATTTTTACTAACCTTCTAGTGAACTTTGCATAAGTAGATATATTTACATTTCTCAATAAGGAAGATTCAAATAAACACCAAGCATAAGCCTTACCTTCAAGATGCAACGCTGCTACTCTAATGGCTTCCTCTTTTGAAATTTGATGCAACCAGAAATATGTGTCTAGCTTCCTTACCCAAGCCTTGGCTGCGCTCTTGGATGACCCATCAAAAGTAGGCAGAAAGTATCTACCCCAAGTGTCTTGCATGCACCCTCTTCTCCTATTGTAGTTGTTGGGTCTTCTCTCTTCTTTAAGTTGATATAACCCTTCGAAGCTTATATGCTCCTTGAATCTTTTAGATTGAGATTTATATTCTTGGAGATAATCACCAAGAATATTCTCCTCCTTTGGTGTTTCTTCTTCTTTTCCTTCTCTTGCCAATAATGTAGGCATGGTATAACATTGTAGATCTGATTGTGTGGTTGAATGCTCACACACATAATATGAAGAACTAGGGCTCTCTTCACATGAAAATATTCTTGAGGGATCTTCATGTCTCACCCTCCTCATTCCCTCAATTTCTCTTTTAAGCACCTGCATAGTTTGGAGAAGAACTCCTAACAACTCCTTTCCTTTCAATACTCCATATAATGGGGTTTTACCCTTGTCTTTATTGTCATTTGTGTAATCAAACTTCTTTTGTCTTCTCTTTCGATACCTCTTCTCTCTATCAGTAAGAGGCCATTCTTCTTAATAATACATATTGGCTTCTTAGAATGCACATGCTATGCCAAGATGATGCTCTGATACCACTGTAATATTCCCACATGGGGAATGCAGCAATAGAATGTAGAATAACAGGAAAATAACATAGTTCATCATAGAAAAGAAGGATGCCAATATGGAGACCTTTCATTTGTATTTACAATAGAAAAATAGATGTAGACGATGTCCCATAAGATGTATAATAGGAAATAGAAGTCTCCAATAGAAGAAAATCCTCAAAATGAGGTGTTGCAACCACGTATTAAGACTGGAAAATGCCTTACAGTGTTATTTTACTGGGCTGTAACAATTTTAGATTACACTTTAGATCTAGAGTAGATAAGTGCATTAAAACTTAGATCTATAATAGATCCATACACTATATAGGCTCTTCTTCAAAATCCCCTTGGTGTTTTTAGCAGTTCACCATGTACAACTTGTAGATATGAGATCTAACTTTGCAGATCTGAAGAAATAGTCAAATATGGAAATGGATCTAATCTGATATGACCAAGATAATGATCCCCTCCAATGGATCTCCAAAGGGAAGTGTTGATCCCCAACACTTGAAAACCAACTCTCCAAATGGTATGCCAAAGGACCCTACAACTTTACCTACATGAATAACGCAGATCTGGAAGTAAAACTATGATGTAGGGTTTAGAATATGATTGGCCACATGCCCAGATCAGAAAATGAAGCTCAAGATATGAAATACTCTCCTCCCAATGGAATAGAAGCCTTCTCCACTAAAAAGGAGCACTGAAATGGCCTAGATCTGAAAAGATCTAGCCTCCACTTGCTACAACATGCAAAGATAATCAAACCCTCAATAGGATCTGTGTTGTAGTTGAAAGAATAAGCTTGGCCTTAGACCATATATTAGATAATATAATACAAACTCTCACAAGATCTACTCAGTGGGAAGACGTGGGATTCCCGACCAGGAACATCTAATGCTAAATAAAATTAATTCTCAGCTAAACAACAGGAGAATGAGATATGTATAAATTTACCATATACTTAGAAAAATATCATATCATCAACAACCTTCTAATGATACCATCCTCTTCCTTTTATAAGTTAAGATCTTGCAAACCCTAAACCACTTCTAATGAGATCACTTCTTTCACACAAACCATCTCCATCTAAAACTGCGTTGTGCCTCATTGATGGCCACTCCTCCATGATAACACTATAGATTTGGTCAAGGTTGACCCATTCAAAATGTCCAACCCCTTTTCACACCTAAGGGTGCTTAATTTAGTAGCCAATATTCAACCTTTTTACATTTGACATTGATTTACTCATAATTTAGGAGTATTATGGACCTCCTTTACACTTTTATTCTTCAAACAAAGAAATAAAACAAAAATGAATATTCCAATTAGCTTAGGACTAATTGGGAATATTACACTTGAGAAGAAGCAACTACAAGGGAGGAAACAAAGGCGAGATAGCAGTATTCGGACATGTGGCTTTGGCATTGAGCATGTCAAATAGGGGAGTGGTAAATTGATAGATGCCTTATCACAAAGGCTAGCAACACTATCATTGTTGGGTATAATCCATATTGGGATTCCCAACTATCGGTGGAGTATTCCAATAATCATTTCACATGTGAAGTGCTTGATCGAAAGGTGCCATATGAGAGGTATAAATTGATGGGTGGAGTCATCTAGTACCAGGATCAGATCTTCTTTACTGCAGACTCTAAGGTCAAGAAGAATATTATACATGCAACACATGACTCACTCCTTTCTGGTCACCAAGATTTCATTGCGTCCTATCAGGCCATTAGGGAGAGATTATCATGGGAAGGTCTGAAGGAGGATGTGCTCCAGCATATCAAGAGATGTATGGTTTGCTTGAAGAATGAGGAGTAAAACAACCACCCTGCAAGGTTGTTATAACCACTTCCCTTTCATGTAGAGAAATGAGAAAGCCCATAACTGGACCTCCTCACCATCTCCCCAACATTACATGGTAAGGGTTGTGTCTTTGTACTTATTGGTCAACTAAAAAAGTACTTGCATTCCTTTTCCATTCATTTACAATACATTTATCCACAAGAGAGAAAGCCTCTCTTTAGACTTCATGGTCTTCTTGAAGCCACAACCAGTGATGGGAATGGCCACTTCCTAGGAGGCTTTGGGGAGATGATATCTCATTTGGAGTGTACTCACTTGACACCAAACATAAGTTACTACCCCTAGGTATATGAGAAGATAAGGGAAACCAACAAGTGGCTGGGAAGCTACTTTCCACATTATGTTCCAGGGAAACAAAGACCAGAACTGCACTGGTTCCACTTGAGGGACTACTATCACCCTCTGATATTTGATATGGAAGTTACTGCATCTCTATTTTTTCTTCCATATGTTGATGATGTTTTAATTAGTATTGTTGGAATTGTTGGAGGAATGGCACATGGATTGGAGTTGTTCATTGGGAGTAAGATCTCCAAAAAATTTCATGTCCCGTGCTTCAATGAGGGCATTAGACATGATATAGTTTCCACCATGGATGTATGAATTCGTCATGACGTGAGCCATTTGGATAACTTGGACACTTGTTAGGAGCATATAAGGGAGGGATTGATTGGAGAACATATGATTCAGTGGAGAAGCTTATTAGATGTTGGTGCCACTAGGGAAGGAGAAGAGATTTTGCAACATTCATCCTTACAGTTGTTTGAGGACAAGCAACATTTGGGAAAGGAGGACTATAATATTCCTAATTAGCTTTCATCTAGTTGGAATATTTAAATTTCTATTTTCATTTAGAGTTTTCATTTAGAGAGATGAATAAGAGGGTAGGGAGACCCATAAATCTCCTTAGTAGGAATAAAACCACTTCTAATGTGAATGTGGATAATCTTATCAACTGATAAAACACTTTTAGGTGTGAATACAGGTTAAAGCATGTAGATGGGGTCAAGTTTGACGAAATCAACAATGTTGGTATGGAGGTAGTGGAGATTTTTTGAGGGAAAACATAGTGTTAGTGGGAGGGAGTCTCCATGAGAGTAGCATCTTTAATGTGTGGGAACCAGGGTGGGAAGGCTCACAAAGAATATAAGGAAGGGGATGGAAGAAATAGAGGGAATTATAAATATTTTTTATGTCTTGGTATTTTATGACTTTCTGCACACTTCAGCTATTTAGTAGAGTCGGTTGTGCTGTTTAGCACAAGGGTGTTTACGAGCGGAAATCCCACCCTCATCCTCAGGGAACTTTGAGTGCCCACTTAGGAGAGGTTCATTGAGATACATTTCCACCATTCGGCATCATGCCAAGCTTCATCCCTTATTCACAGTGGAGTATCCCTCAGGATTTTCTTGTTTTGTAGGGCAATAACAGTGGAAGAGTGTTAGATCCAGTTTCTAAGCTTGTTTTCGAGTGAGGGGAGTAGCCCTTCATCCGAGAGACTAGAAAGGAGAATTATTGAGAATTATTTTTTTTATATAGCATCAGGCCAAGTCTCTTCCATCACCTTCAACACAATATTCTTTAGAAACTACACTATTTTGCAGGGCAGTTGCAGTAAAGGGCTTAGTGCCCAAGTTTGAGAGTTATATTTCGAGTGAGGGGAGCAACCCTTCATCTGGGAGATATATTAGAGGAGTATCAACCATCCCTATATTAGATTATCCACCTCCTATTAGTTATCCAGTTGTATATTTTTATTCATCCCTAGGGCTACATTTTGGCCATTCTGTATTTTGTGTATTTTCATAAACCCTTTCTGGGTTGCCTTGGAATTGTGCTAGAAGGCCTAGATCTTTGATCTAGACATTTTCTAAGCACTATATCAATAGATTCATGTAATTTCATTTAAAGCAGTAGTTATCCCCAGTAAAAACCGTGTCGTCTTAACCTCCGACATTATTATATAGCAGTTTTTCTTCATATTTTGTGTACTTGGTTCTTGGTGGCTCATTTTGGCTAGATTGAGTGTCTTTTCCATCAATATTTTGTACACATTTCCTGCTATAATGTATAATATAATGGCTTCATGATCTACTCTCATTTGATGTATTGATATTTCACTACAAATTCCATTTATATGTTCTACATTCTTGTTTTTCCTACTTCGGAATATTACAAGAGCATCAAGATATGATCGTAAATTGTAAAATAATTTTATCATAAAAAAATAAATAAAATATACGTAACATATATCCTCTACGTCAGAAAAAAAAAATTCCTCGATGAAGTGTATGGGGTAGTATTCTAAGTGCTCATTTCCACGTTGTTTTATGATCCTCCATGTGCCTATATTACATTGCAGAACCTCATTTTAAAGTGTTCAAGCAATAAAAATTCCTTTCCATGTAAATGTTACAACATGATATAAGATCAAAATTAATTTTCGGCATAAGTACCTCCTCGAACATAAGAATGAGAGTGTTCATTTGGAATTTTGATGTTCCATTGAACCAATTTATAGCTAAAGGTGAGCGACCAAGGATATATAACCATATATAGTATTTTTCAATGGAAAATAATAAAAGGAGCGTGAGACTGTAGAGTTTGACATAATGAGGCCCAATCCACTTTTTATTTTGTAACAAAGTTGATCATTAATGTCTTAATAAATTCCTCTTCCACACTGACCTCCCTATAAAGAGGCACCATCAAAATACATATGTTGAAGTTGCGATCAACACCTTCCAAATGTTTCTCCCACTTGAATTTTGCAACCTACTGAGGATCTTATGAGTTGTAGCTCTATGGTTACCACATGGTTTATTGATATTTTGTAAAGTTTTCAAGTCTTATTCTCAAATTATTAGCTACCAAAGTCACTTTCTCACACATGATCAGTCCATAATGAATTCAAAAACCCACTTCCTTTATGAAGACTTTAATAACCATAGTGTAGCTTATTTATATAATGTGTTGAACCCAAAAATTTCTTCTTTTTGACAACCCTATTACACTCTATCCTCCTTTTCGAACCTAGTAACTCTAATTCAGCATCAGTTCATAAGGTTTATCAAATATCGGGTACATAATCATCTTCAATTGCATAAATGTCACTGTTATTTATCACTTAACTAAATATTTACATGAGCTACTGAATTATAGTGATTCTGTAGCTAATGCATGATTCCGCAACAAATTCAAAGGGTTGATGGATTTTGAAGCTCCAACTGAAGAATAAGGCATGTGGACATGTGGAAAATAGCTCACACAGTGATTTTTTCCTATCCTCATAAACTAGATTGATAAGGAAAGCATTGTAGCAACTCAGTCAAAGAGAAAGTCAACCATCGTGGAAGGCGTACCAGGCGAGCGAGAAATTAATGGATGTAGATATTCAGGATCATTATTTGCTTCGTTAATAGAGAATAATGAGAGAATAATGATATAAAATATATTTATGTTAATTATAGTTTCTTTTAGGTAGGGTATGGTTGTAATACTCTGAAACAATTATGCATGAGATATTATAAATATTCCTCTTGGCATCACAGTAGAAAACAAGGAATATTATTTCAATACGTCTGCTTTGCAATTAAAACTATGTTTCACTTTATCATATTTTTCTACATAGTATCGATGCGTATATAGTCTTTTATAGGAGTCATGTTGTTGTCGGCATTTCGCAGGACACCCCCCCTCGATTTGTAAGGTTTTTACTATTTGGAGTTAGCATTTCAATTCTCTATTTTTTGTAGCATTTCATTAGTTTATCTAACTTCTTAAGTTTTGATTTCTGAATCGATACTTAGGATTATTTTTAGATCAATATTTTTTAATCATTTAGCTATAGGATGAATGAGTTAATATGAGATCTCTTATGCACGTGAAAGTAGTTTTCCAGAATGTGCACTGATGTAGATTTTCTTTGAGTTATTAAGTGAAGAATATTTCAATTTTCAATTGATGTGATTGTATAATTATTTTTCTCTTTAAGTTATTTAAATGTAGTTTAATTTTCCTTATGAAAGTATGATAATTTCCTTTCTTCAAGTGTGATATTTATTTTAAGCAAAGTGTCATCTTTATTTTGAGAAAGTGTGATAACTCTACTGTGATATTTATTTTAAGGAAGCGTGATTTTATTCTTTTGAGAAATTATATTAGTTTTGGTTTGGAAATAATTTCTTTTAAGAAAATGTGATCATTTTTCGTTTCTTTTGAATCATGACATATTTACTTTCATTTAAGAGTGAAATTAATTAATAAAACATGTGAATAATGATATCTCAATTTAATTTAGAAATTGCTTGAATAATAAGGACTTCGAGCACATACAGTGCACATATACTTCATCAGTGTACTAACCCTGATGGATAATTTATGTAAGTAACTTAAGATCATTTAAATTACCAAACATTTTGGCATCATTTTCAGGGAAATGTATATAGGTTTCTTTTTATTTTCATATATATATATATAATATATATATATATATATATATATATATATATATATATATATATATATATATATATATATATATATATATATATATATATATATGAATTATATGCATAGTGAACGAGATTTTATAGGTATATTTGTAAGATCTAGGAGTCTGATTCCAAGATCATTACTCAGCCCACCATGACGTCATATTCCCACACCATACACCCAAACTCATATTCCATCAATTGGAGGAAGACATATAGTTCCTAAGGTACATAGATCTAAAATCCAACCTAAAGATTCACTAACTTCCTCTACTGAAGCCGTAGTAGAAGAAGAGGATCCTACATCGCTAACAGAAGGAGTAATCTCCATATATTCCACTGCAAAACAACTTCTAGGACAAGAACTAGAAATTACTACTAAATAAGAAGAATAAGGATATGAAACCTATTTTCACATTCCATTGATATTAGAACTAGAGGACGAACAAAGAAAATCCAATTTCGGAACCTTATAATAGCTCTGAGGAATCTACAATTCCAGGAGAAGGGGAAGGAGATTTACACAATGTTATTGGTGAAAAACATAACATTGGAGGTGGAAGAAGAGGTGGAGGAAGAGGAAGAGGAGGTGGTATAGGAGATGTAGAACCTTTTTGATTACCCATATTCGATGAATATACTACAGCCACATTGAAAAATATCTCACCCTCTATCCTCCTAATTTCCACGGATTAAGAAATGAGGATCCTAAAACATTTCTCTTTGAGTTTAAAGTTTTTTGTAGATCCTATGACTACTTGTGTGATATTCAAACGTTGAAATTATTTCCAGCCACTCATGGAGACGAAAAATTAAAATGGTTTATGGGCTTACAGGCACATTATATATAACAATGGAACAAATGTAAAATGCATTCTTAGAACAATATAAAGACTATTGTATGCCCATAATTTAAATATGAGGCATTTAAAATGATGAAAAAATATATTGAAAATATTGATGATTTCTTTGAAATATTTTCTTATAATGTTAAAATGGATACTCTAGATGAAGAAACTTTGGAAGCTCTCCTGCTGAAATCGATCAAAGATGAGTGGATATAGATTCTCAATATTATGGGTAAATGATATATTTCACAATTATCATTTGGAGATACTTGTGATTTATGCATACAAATTTCAAGAGGAAAGGAAAGAAGTGGGAAAAATCCAAGAGATATTGGTATGTCTAGGATTAATAAATCTATATTAATGACAGTAAGTAGGGATGAAATAGGTAATTTTCTTGAAAATTTCAACACATTTATTTTAGGGAGTCTCAGTGAGAAAACAGATTCCCTTAAAATACAAAACCATAAAAAAGACTGAAAATGTTGCATTATCTATCTTTTGTCCAAAGCGTAGAAAGAAGCATTCCTTGAGAGAATGACCCCTTGACTTAAAGAGTGTAGAAACATGTTTTATATGTGCAAAAAATTATGATACAAAGGAATTTCCCTCAATAACAGGTCTTGAAGTTGTTTATCAAAAGGGAGTAATGTAAAATGAAGTAGAATATATTTTTTTTTGTTAAGAGACCATGGAAAAGTCCACAAACAAATATGGCTCAATGTTTCAAAATTCAAACATATGCACAACCGCCACAAAATAATTGGACTGCATCCTTGCCTTTGCAACCTTGGCCTCAACCTTGGGCACATGATGGAAAAATCCTTAGGGAAAATATGCTCAATATCCTCAATTTCAACAACCTTATCCTATTTTTCCTCCAAAATATTTTCCTCGGTCTTTTAAACCCTCTCAACCTCAAAATCCAAACCCACAACTTTCATTATCATTTCCAAAAAAGGAAAATCAATTGCCTACTCAGCCACTTCCAAATCCAAATAACAAAAAATCATAACCTATTTACAATGCAGAAAGGAAAAATTTCCAAACTTATATGATAACTCCATTAGATCTAAACAATGTTCAACTTAGAACTGGTAGAGTGTTTGAAAATAGGTCACCATGTGTTGTTACCTAGGTATCTGAGAAGGATGACCTCTCTAAGAAAGAGACATCTATTCATCAAGAAGAATATCCTAAAAAACAAACCACCCCTATACATTCCAATGATATTCCAATAAACTCAACTCCCATTATAGGACCACCTTCATCTTTTGTTCAAAACCCACCTTTTCCTGAAAGATTAAAAATTGACAAAAGGGTAGAGAAACAAATTGTGTTGCATGATTATGACATGATAGATGGACTGAAGGATGTTTGTATAAAAATTACTTTATTACAAGCTATCAATTAAATTCTAATATTTTCAAAAACAATCATGGAGTTAAGTATTAAGAAATGAGCATAAGGGGAATTTTAAGGTCTAAACTGGGCCTTTTATGAAAAATGTACAACCAAAAGAAACTTTATAAGAACCATAGGATTCAAAATGATGATGTTGACCATGTGGGATGATTCACCATTTTTCGAGTAAAAAAGTAAAAGGAATAAAAACTAATAAAATAATAAAACTAATTTTTTAACTTTTATTTTTAACTTATATCCCTAAGGTTTTACTCAAATTTCGAGCAGGAGTACTCGCTTGATGGAAAATTAATTCCTCATCCAAGGAGTACCCATGTTGCATACTTTTGATGGACCTGCTACACAAAAAATGAGAAATACATGAAAAAATGTGATTTCAATCAAGTTTTTTTTATGTATTTTTATTTTTTTGTGTAGAAGCACCTATCAAAAGTATGGAACATGGGTACTCCTTTGATGAGGAATCAAATTCTGCATCTAGCAAGTGTTTTTGCTCGAAATTTGAGTAAACCCATACGGAGATAAGTTGAAAATATGAGTCGAAAAAATAGTTGTTATTTTTTTCCTCTAAAATTTGATGATGTAATATAATATTATTTTATTATTTCCATTATTATTTTATAATTTCTTTAGGAGTCGCATTTTAGACCTCAAAATTCCCCTAATGAACGAAGAAGAAAAGAAATTAAAATAATCTAGTTAATTTAGAAAATTGCAGATATCATGATGGGAAGGATACTGACTCATAAATATCTAGATTGAGGAATGCCCATTGTCAAAAAACACATTAATATTTTTGATACTCCAAATACGTTAATTTATTTAGGAGAAACCACACGTATCATAAGTAAATAAACTATGTATCAATTGAAACTTCCTAATCTTCAATATACACCTACATTATTGCAATTAGCAGACATATATGTTATCAAACCCTATGGTGTGTTAGAATATGTGCTCGTATTCTTAGATTCTTGGGAATATCCTGTTGACCTTGTGATCTTAACACCCAAGAATAATTTAGGAGGACATCCATTGATTCTAGGTAGACGATGGTTAGCTAGAGTTGATGCTTTCATAAGTTGTAGATTTAGTGATATGCTTATCTTTGATGGAAATTCCACAAAGAAATTCACATTATATCATCTGGAAAAAAAACAATAGAAGTAGAATGTGAAGAATGGAGAGATGATGATAATTAAAATTTTGATATACGAGCAATCATTTCCCCTTCAAAAATAGATGAAGAAGCTCATAGTTTAGATCTAATGGAAAATAATGAATCTTTCTCATATTACGAACATGATCAAAGTTTTCAAGAACAATATAATATTGAATATTTATCATCTCGTCAAATGGATTTACATCCTATGAAGAAAATTTTCAATTATTTAATATAAATGTTTCCATGAAAAAAATTTGAATATTAATGATAATTTAGAAGAGCATAAAAAGAAAGAATTAGTGAAGATGCTACAATAACATTCCTCTCCCACCTCTTAACCCATGTGAGCATCACCCAATGCAATGAGTGCTAAGTAGTCTAGTAAAAAATTAGTCAGTTACGACTACGTCTCATGGAAATGGTCATAGATGAATGAATTACTTAACGCAGTTGAATCCCAAAAATGATATCTAACATTCCTCTATTTATGCATGGGAATATAGTGATATGAAAGGAATTCATCCTAACAATTGTATGCATCATATTTACATTGAAGAAAATGCTAGACCAATTCGACAAACCCAAAGGAGAATGAATCCAAACCTAAGAGAAATTGTTAAAGAATAAATAAAATCTTTTTTTAATGTGAATTTCATTTATCCTATATTAGAAAACCAGTGGGCTCACCATTGGTAATTTTTCCGAAAAATAATGGAAAATGGAGAGTATGCATTGATTATAGGGAATTGAATAAAGCTACTTTTAAATATCATTTTCCACTTCAGTTTATAGATCAAGTTCTTGACACAATGGAAAAGAAAAATTACGTTTATTTCTTGGATGGTTTAAGTGGATATAACCAGGTCCAATTAGGTCTAGAAGTTCAAGGTAAAATAACACTTACCTATCCATGGGGAACTTATGCTTATCGAGTACTTCCCTTTGGGTTATTTAATGCACCTGCAACATTCGAAAGGGTAGTTTTAGGATTTTTTTTTAAATCTAATTCATGATTGTGTGGAAGTTTACATCGATTATTTTACTCTCTATGGAAACTATTTAAAGAATCTCTTAATTTTTTTGAAAATTTTCTCATTAGGTGTAAAGAAACAAATCTCTCATTAGGTCATCATATTTTTTTTATGAAGTTTATTGAGGGAATTATTTTAGGCCACCATATTTCAGGAGATGGAATTAAAGTGGATGCATCTAAGGTACAAGTTATTTCTAAATTATCAGTTCCTACCTATCAAAGGGGTGTTAGAAGTTTTCTTCGTTTTACTGGCTATTATAGAAGTTTTATAGAAAACTTTACAAAGATTTCCCTTCTAGTTTTCAAATTTCTTAAAAAATATTGTGAATTCATCTTGAATTATGATTACCATAAATCTTTTGAATCATTGAAAGAAAATATTTCTAAAGAACCCATTTTAAGAGGACCAAATTGGAAACTACCTTTTTATATTTCAACTGATGCCTCAGATACAAATTTAAGGGTTGTCTTAGGACAAATTTTTTTGACTCCTTATTCCATTTATTATACAAACAAAAATTCAACCCCTGCAAAGTTGAATTACGCTGTAACATAAAAGGAGTTTTTAATTGTTGTACATGCCATCAATAAATTCAGACATTAAATAACTAGTTATGAAACCTTCATTCATACATATAATTTTTCAATTAGATATTTATTGAATAAATCAATTACTAATGGAAGAATGACAAGATGGTTATTTTTATTACAAAAATTCAATATTACTATTTTGAATTGACCCAAAAAACAAAAAACATTTTTCTGATTTTCTATCTCGAATCCAAAATGATAATAACAATATTTCCTGTAGAAGATAATTTTCCTCATGAATAATTTTTTACAGTATCTCTCAAATCTCCTTGGATTTCATATATTGATAATTATTTGCCTACATGAAGTTACCATAATATTTTTCTCCTCGAGAGAAAAATAATTTTATTCAAACTAACTCCTCTTATTCATGGATAAATGCAGAATTGTACAAAACAAGGATTGACTTAATCATTCAAAGATGTTTTAGGGAGAATGAAGTACCAGAGATATTGAAAGTTTTTCATGATGAATCATGTGGAGGAAATCCTGTTGGCAAAAGAATCTCTTATCAATTCCTTCTCTTAGGATAGTATTCGCCTTCTCTTTTCAAGGATGCCAAAAAATATGTTAAGAGATGTGATATTTGTCAAAGAATGGGAAATCTTGTTCCTTCAAATGAAATGCATCTACAACCTGTGGTACTTATTAAAAATTTCGATAAATGGGATTTGGATTTGGTTGTTCAAATAAATCCACAATCAAGACAAGAAAGGTAAATTATTTTTTGTACATATTTTTGGGCCATGGAAAAGGTACATTTTACCCTCATAATTAACTTGATTTATTACTAAATTTCATGTGTTTACCTTCACTTTGGGAGTAAATATGGAAGAATTAATTATAAACAAAGGGTAAAACTAATTATCAATAAATTATGTAATTATGGGAAAAAAGGCTAAGTTTCATTGTTTTCATGTGCAGGAACTCTAATTTGATTAACCGCTATTCAAACGATTGAAAAAAAGTGGCTAAGAAAATGAAAAATATCTCGTTTATGTTTATACAAACCAATGAAAAATGAGGAGGATCTCGCTTATTCCATAATACAAACTGTTGCATAGCTGCAAAATCCTCAGGATCTCCTAATCCCGAGGATTCTCCATTATCTATTTTTTTTTTCTGTAAGATATAAAAGATCAATAGATAGAACAGAACGAAGGTTGTTAATTCATATGTTGTAGTTGTATTTTATTTACATTCCTTCAGAACAGAAGCTTTTGCGCTCAGATATTTTGTATGCGCACTGTTAAATTTAATGAAATGGATATTGGTTTTTCCATAATCGTATTCTGAAGATCATCTCACATAGACTTCTGGAGGCTTTGGGCTCAGTCACTAGGAGCTCTACTATTGTCTAATGTTATATTATTGTTTTCCTCTTTTGCAATTAATCATTCATGTGTTTTGTAGAAGTTGTAATTGATTTTAATTTCATCACCATTGAGTGGTTTGAGTCCTATAGCCTTAATCGCTTTCATTTTCCTCATGAATGTTACTTCTCGAACATACTAGAGTTATATGAATAATTAAATTGTTTTTCATTCTGAGTGATGTTTTTGATTGATCTATCATTGATAATTTCAACTGCAAAATGTGACTGTGTTACCTGTTGTTCAATTATTGCAGTATTCCATGCCTGATTAAATACATTGTTGTATATGTTAATCAATAATTCTGGTTAATTATTAATTTTGTTAGGTTTTTCATTTAATTCTACTTTCATAGAACATATTAGAAGTAATTTCACTTAATCGGTTGAGTTATTTAATGATTTCTTTCATAATCGATTTGATTGAGCTTCAAGAATTATATTTTACTTCTGCAACGATTTCGATTTGTTAACCTCTGGTTTTTCTTGCATAAACTGTGCTGAACACTCTTGAAATAAACAGACTTACCTTGGGTTGATGATTAATGTAGGCATTAGGATTGTTTTTAAACATCTTAGTGAGCCAACATTTTGGCGTCGTTTCTGGGGTGAGTGTTTACAGGTGATTTTATATTTTTATTTTGCTGAAGAAGAATTAGGTATTAAAAACAGAAGGTAAGAAACTGCATACCAGTAAGAAAAATGATTTCCTATTGTCCCACTTTTTAGTAAAAATATAGACGTTGGATAGAAGTAGTTTTTTAATGAATGACTAGAACGAAAAAGATAGAAACAAGTCTGAACACCCCACCCAAAACCACGAAACCCAAGGGATCGGTGATCCTTGGAAGAACACCATTTATAGACCAAATTATAAGAAAATATGAATCTCAGGTATCTGTAGGGCCCAAAATCATTTCTGAAAAGAGTCATACTATAATCCCTCAAGCAGCAGGCTCACAATCTGCAGCTTACGCCAAGATCCATAGTGAAACGAAAGGGTTAGAACAAAGCTTTTAGATAACAGAACATCTAAATCCTAACCCTCTGCAAGAAGGAGAGGGGGTAACTAGTGGTGCTGTGGAAACAAATCTAAAATCCCCAGAGCCTAGATATCCTAAAATTTTGGCTAAAGAAGAAATTCCCGACATTCTAGACCATGGAAGTATTGTAAGACCTTTTCAAAGTTGACTTCTAGTCCAGCCCAAATTAATCTCGAAGGCCAAGAAATCCCTGAAGGTTATTGACACATCTTTGATCAGATGGTGCGCAATCAACCTAGGGACAAACATCAACATTGAAATACCCCATTGTTTACCTAGTCGCTAATGCCCCTATGAAAGCTATTCCATTACAAAACATCCCCAGTTTCCATGGATTTACTTCAGAATATCGAGATGTGTTCTTATTTAAATTTGATGTTTTGTGTAAGGGGTATGATTACACCACTAACCTTCAAAAATTGAAACTGTTTCCCTCTACATTAAAGGGAGCACTTTTGTGCTGGTTTATGGGGATCGATGGAGGAACCATAATAATTGGGATCAAATGAAAAAATCTTTTCTTGCTAAATACCAAAATTACTACATGACTATAGAATTAAAATATGAAATCTTCAACATGAATGCAAAAGATAATGAGACATTAGAAGAATATGTTGAACGATTTGAATATAATTTCCAAAGTTCCCCTTATACTGCATTGTCGAAAGACATCTTAAAGGTAACTATGATAAAAGGAATGAATGATTAATGGATAGAAACATAAAATATAATGGGGAAATGAGGCATCTATCAGGAAAGTGATGATGATATTATTTCATTATGTGTCAGGTGCTCTAGAGGCAGCATGCACATGAGACCAATAGAATGGGATTCAGCTACCAGAAATAACAGAAATCTAGGTGGCAGCATAAGACACACAAAAATAGGCAATCCCTTGGAAAAATTCAAGACCAATATCTTGGGTACCCTCACGACACAATTATATGTCCTGCAAGCGAAGTAGAAGCAAGCACTAGTGGAACAAAACTTTGTTTTCTTTTACCCATGTTGTCGGAAGAAGCACAACCAGTGAGAATGCCCATTGGACTTGGTCCAAACATGCGCCATCTGTACTAAATACCATGCCACTGAATAGTGCCCGTTAGTACCAGGGTTGAAAGTAGTCTTCAAAGAAGCAGAAGAGGAAACAAAACCAGTATATTTAATGAATCAGTGTCGACAGTGGCAAGCCCGAACTATGGGTATGTCACAAAACCCATCTCAATTCTTTCCTTCTTCACAAATTAATCAATAAAAAAACCCTGGGATAGCATGGAAAAATAAACCACCTTTTTCTACTTGGCTATCCCAACCATTCTCCATGCCCCCTTGGCCAACTCAATCCTTTCCAGGAACGGTTGGCCAAATTATTCTTTCTCTCCTCCATTTTGGTAGAACAATCCATATTCCTCCCAGTGGCACGCCTCTACCTCACAAAATACCAACTGGTCCCAAAACTGGTAGTGACCCCTGGGAATAACCACTTAACCTATGGGAACGGGTCCTCAACCTCAACCCACATTACCAACTCCATATATTTTACCACAGAATTCTCAACCTCTGATATGCCCTCAACTTCCAGCTCAATCGAACCTGAATCCCAAAAATAGACCAGTGCAGTTCATCCAAATCGTTGAAAATCCAGACCTTGAAATCGAGCAAAAATAATGTAGTGAACATAGGTTGATATCTGGGCACGTTATCAGATCGGGGGAAGTTTGAGATCTGTAACAAGAAAAATTGGAACCCCAACTGATATTAATCCATCAAAAGTAATTAGTATAGAAATAAGGTAGGGAGAAGGCACAAGTGTACAAGAAGACTCTAGGAAACTTGTTAGTACTTCCCCCCCATTCCCCGAAATATTAGTGATACCTAAACCAATTGTCTATCCAGATTTTGATCTTTTGGGGGAACTTAAAAACCTTTGTATTAAAATTCCTCTCCTCCAGACCATTCAAGACATCCCTATCTATGCTAAGACAATTAAAGAACTGTGTACGAAAAAACCCGTGAGGAAAACAAAAACTTCACCCATTATCTATGTCGTAGGAACCTTGTCTGATTTATTATTGGGTAGGGAGACACCTATAAAATATGAAGATACATGGATTCCTATAGTTACATTCTAGATATATGGCCGCTCTTTTCCAAACACGCTAGTTGACTTGGGTGCAAACATTAATATTTTGACTGCAGAAACCTGTGAAACTCTTGACATCACTATTTTAGAACCAACCTCCACCTTGTTGGAACTTGTTGGTCAATCGGTTGTCAAACCAGAAGGAAATTTACAAGACATCATGATTTCTATTGATTCATGGGAGTATCCGGTACATTTTCTAGTCATCAATCCAAAATTCCAACTAGACGAACATCCTTTGATTTTGGGTCGACCTTAGTTGGCCACAACCGATGCTTACATATGCAGTTGTACATGCAGGATGACCATTGCTAAGGGGGATGTTATAAAAAACCTTGTTCTATATCCCCCTGCCAAACCAAGGCTTCCCATTGTAAACATTCACAAACACCCACATGCATACCTGGCAAAAAATATCCATTCACCACTCGCAGTAGAAAAAGCACTTGAATTCAAAAATCAGACTAATGATGACATAATTTATAATTTTATTAATCAACCGGCCGCAGTAGAAAATGAAAAAGGCCAAATTTTAAGAGCGATTCTTGATAATTAGGCACGTGAATATCCTTTAAAGGATAAAAATCACCAGCAAATACATACAATTGTCGTTCATAATAGCATACCTATTGAAATTGAACTAGGCAAAATTTGAACATCAATGACAATCTGAATGACGACCAGCAAATGGAAGCTCATTAATTTTTTACAAAAATACAAGGGAGATTTTTCTTGGGATTATTTGGACATGAATGGCATAGAGCCTTAACTATGTACCCATCACATTTATACCAAAAAAGACGCTTGTCCCATTAGGCAACCTTAATGAAGATTGAACCCGCACCTTAAAGATATCATGGAGGAATTACAGAATTTCTTAGATGTGAAATTTATATATCCTATTTCAGATAGTAAATGGGTCTCTCCACTGGTATTTAGCCCTAATAAAAATGGCAAGTGGCAGATCTGTGTGGATTACAGGGAATTGAACAAATCCACGTAGAAGGACAACTTCCCTCTTCCATTTATTGATCAAGTCCTTGATACATTAGCATGGAAATGATTCTTTTACTTCCTTTATGGATTTAGCGGCTATAATCAATTTCAAATTCCCCCTAAACATTAGGACAAAACCACGTTCACCTACCCATGGGGTACGTTTTCTTAGAGTGTTATCCTTCGGCTTATGTAACGCTCCAACTACATTCCATAGGGACATACTCAACATTTTTTCCAATCTAATCAACGAAGGAGTTGAGGTTTATATGGATGATTTCACCCCATATGGGGATTGTTTTTAACAAGCACTGTAGACATTAGAAAAAGTGTTGGAATGATGTATTGCCACGAGGTTATGTTTGAGTAATGAAAAGTGTCACATGATGATGACATAATGTATGATCCTAGGACATTATATCTCCACAGTTGGAATACAAGTAGATCCAGAACAGATAAAGGTCATTCTGTTACTATCCACCCCATGTACTCAGACGGAGGTACGTAGTTTCCTCAGATATGCAGGATATTATCGTAGGTTCAAAAATAAATAAATTCACAAATTTTTGCACCTTTGCATGCTTTAACTGAAAATTTTTAATTTAAATGGTCTGATAAATGTGACACTTATTTTATAGATTTAAAGAAATTAGTCTCGACTGTAGCAGTATTGCATCGACCCAAATGGGAAAAACCATTTCATATTTCATCAGATGCATCAGACATAGCAATAGGAGTTGTTCTTTGTTAAGAAGAAGATAAAAATCATTACGCTATTTTTTATATCGGAAAAAATCTCACTTCTACTAAATTAAAATATATAGTAACATAAAAGGAATTCATAGGATTCATATATGCCATAAATAAATTTAGACATTAAATAATTGTCTATTAAGTATTTCTGTATACTGACCATTTTTCCATTAGGAACTTAGCTAATAAACCAATTACAAATGAGAGAGTAACTCGATGATTGTTACATTTACTGGAATTCGATATCACTATTAAAGACCATCTAGGAAAGGAGAACTCAGTCGCATATATTCTGTCTCAGTTCACAAAGATAAATGATCCACTAGTAGTAGAGGACCAGTTTCCTGATGAACACCTGTTTCTTGTAGCAATGAAAGCATCGGGGTATGCAGATGTCGCAAATTATCTCGCAACAGGAAAATTGTCTAGACATTTAACAACAAAATAAATGAAATTTATCATCTAACATAACGCCCACTTTTCTTGGATTGGTAGATATCTCTTCCACACAGAAGTTGATATGCACATATGCAGATACATCTGGGAAGATGAAATTTTTGAAATCCTAAGGGCCTGGCATGATGAACCTTGCGGTGGAAACTTTGCAAATTGCAGAACCAGGCACAAAGTATTACAAATGGGTTATTACACGCCCACTATTTTTACGGATGCTAAGAAATATGTGCAGGCCTGCGATAGCTACCAGAGAATGGGCTGCCCTGGTAAATCTGATGAAGTTCCCCTACAAGCACAATTGGTGATAGAACCTTTTGAATGGTGGGCACTAGATTTTTTTGGTCCATTCAATCCACCGTGAAACCGTAAATCTTACATATTGGTTGCCACAGACTATGTAACAACATGGGTTGAAACAATAGCATTGCAAAGAGCTACAAAAGAAACCATTATTAATTATCTTTTAGAGATATTTGTGTGATATGGTTTACCCAGGGAATTTATAATAGATGAGGGGGGGGCACATTTCAGAGGACATAATATTACATCCACTCTATGGAACCATTGCATCACACATAGAATCACTTCTCCATATCACCCGCAAGTGAACGGAAAGGTCGAATGTACCACTAAATTCACTGAAGAAATTATGACTAAAACGGTCTCGACACATCAGTGGGACTGGGCTACTAGAATTCCAGAGGCCTTGTGGGCTTACCACACAACTTGGTGAAATAATACTGGATATTCTTCGTACCAACTAGTATTCAAAAAAGAACCAATTTTCCCTATCAAATTTGAAATAAAGACTCTCAGAACAATGCAGGAAGTGGGACTGGACCTGATGAAGTCTCGAATTAAAAGACTTCAACAAATAAACAAATTAGATTAAGCCCAGTTACTTGCTTTATAACGTACTGCAATCGTTCAGCAGCAACGGGCTAAGTGGCATGCCAACCTTATCAAGAAGAAGACATTTCAAGAAGGAGATTGGGAACTCCTCTATGACTCTAGATTTCAAGACTTCCCAGGTAAACTGCAGACAAGGTGGCTTAGCACATATGAAATTCAAGAAGTACATAACAATGTCACTCTCACTTTGACCACCATAGATGGGTCTGGCTTTCCCTTCCGAGTAAATGAACATCGGGTACTTATTTATCATAAACCACTCACAAAGGAGTATTTCTACCAAAAAGTATTCAACGACCCCACCATGAAAATTTTAACTGCATGGAGTAATGACCCGATGACTTTACCTTCATAAAAATATGTTCTTTTCAGTATTGAAAATAATTTACATATTTTGTTACATTTTATTGTGATCCCATCACTGTACAAATATAAACAATTCTTTTTATTTGTTCAATTGACTGAAAAAATGTTGTTCGGTTAATTGAACAACCGATTTTCTTTTTGTGTGTTAGTTTTGTTCAATCGATTGAACAACTGCTATTCAATCGACTGAACAGCCGTTGTTCACTCAAAATAACAACATAATTTATTTTGTGCTCTTTTTTTGTTCAATCGATTCAAAAATTATTGTTCAATCGACAGAACAACCATTGTTCGGTTAAATGAACAACCGACCTTCTTTTTGTATGTTTCTGATGTTCAATCAATTGAACAACCGATCTTCTCTTTGTATGTTTTTGTTGTTCAATCGATTGAATATCTATTGTTCAATTGACTGAACAACTAATGTTTGGTCAAAAGAAAAATTGATTTTATTTGGAGCTATTTTGCTATTCAATCGATTGAACAACTTATGTTCAATTGACTAGATAGTCGTTGTTCAGTCAAAAGAACAACGTACTTCTTTTTGTGTGTTTTTTTTGTTCAATCGACTAAACAGTCATTGTTCGGTAAAAAAAACAAAATATTTTATTTTGAGTATTTTTGTTGTTCAATAGATTGAACAACTGCTATTGAATTAACTGAATAGTCACTCTTTAGTCAAATGAACAACCTTTCTTTTATAATAAGTAGTTGTCTGAATGAATTTTTTCCATTTTTTTCTCATACATTTTTTCATGGAAATCTTCTTGAAGATAAGGAATATGCATCTAAGAAGGAGAAAAACAACAATATTAATAAACGTTATGATTTTTTTACCTTTGATGGTTATCTTTATTTCCAGACATTGATATGGTTCAAACTATGTAATGGTTTGCTCGATATCTTTTCTTCAGAGATATTATACAAAATAATTATCTTAATACCATGTTGCTTTATATTTTTTTACACTATCAATGGTTGATATTGTAAGGTAGCGTGACTTAGGAATAATGATATAACTTTTATTGGCATTTCTTTTCACTCCTCACACCATCCCTAACTCTTAAGGATTTAATGAGTGTCGCTCTAATTATGATTCAAAAATATACAAATATGAAAATAATATGTAAATATTTTAGAGAGGATAGCGGGTATCATCATGAGCTATCCTACCATGATCATAAGGAGCTAACAAGTAACATTCCCATTATGGCCACCACAGTAGGGTAATGACCTTATAGCCAGAAAAATTCCTAAAGGACATGAGGTCTCATCATGAGTCGACCTGATTACTTTGTTAAAACCTAGTGAATGGCACTGTGGTTATCTGGTTACCATGCCAACACAATGGTCTCTGCAGAAGAATAATTGAATTATCTAAATACTAAATAGAGGATTTTCACTCACTTTTGGGTTAAAAATCAACCCTATTGAGGCTATGGATGCCTACCGGAAACATTGGCTCTACTTGTGGCATTGTAGTTTCATGTTAAACAACCAATCATTTTATATTCACTTATTTTTACCAACCCATTCTCAAAGGAGAACTTATCATTTAAATAGTGTTATATTTATAAAAACCCCGTATGCATGATAAAACAACATATGAATTAACATAATTATTTCTGATCACTTAATCCCAATAGATGTTACCATTCATTACCTATCATGTTCTGTCACAACTTTCCATCAAATAAAAAATATTTTTCATAACAATTATTCCTCCTTTTTTTTTTCCCTTTTTAATCATTTCCCCACCATCATCACGATTTGAGCTGATTTGATTGATTTTTGTCGCAATGTAAGTCGCTATGGTTATTATTTTGATGCATTAATGATCCTCAACATCTTTTCTCTTTTTCTGCGCTCTAAGGGCATGGACGCCCTTCTCTCATTGGAGGGGGGAAAAGTGTACATAGGTGTAGATGATGACCAAGCATGCAAACTAATAATCAAAGTCCGTTGAAACATGCCGATATGAAAACAAAATATAATTGCATTTATACCCTTTTTAACAGTTTCAAAGTATTTGCATGCAGTATTTGTGTTGTTCTAAATTTATGAAGTCATGAGTATGCATGCGGGAGTGGGATTCAGCCTCTGAGACACAGTAGTCATGGGTGGAAGATCTCTTCACAACGAGCCCACAATACTCAATATTACAGAACAAGCTCGTGTTATACTTCAAAATGTTGGTTGGCTCTCATATTTGGAGAAATTATAGGGATTCCACACTGAGATAGCACTATAATTCTTGTAGAACCTGCAGGATGGACACACAATTATGGAAGGTAGAGACATAACGGTATCAAAAAATGTAATAGCTAAGGCTTCTCGACTTCCACCAATAGGGAAAAAGTTTACTGATAAGCAAACTCTCTTACATGAAGCAGTTGCAGTGTTCCAAGATACAGCCGAGAATTTGGTACTCAAAGAAAAGGGGATTCACCCTGCGACTTTGAAACAACCATGGTAGAAACTAAAAATCATCGTTCAGAAGTATATTACATGTGAAAGACACCAATAAGTGGTAAAACCCCGACAAGTAAAACTTCTAGCCATACTCAAGCATAAAATTTTAGTTAATTTTCCATTTTTCTTCAATTGTTTGTTGCATGAAATATCTAGTCAGGTTAGGAGGGCTAAAAATCCACATATAGTTATTAGCCATCATGTTCTGATAAATATTATTTTCTATCATGAATTAATTGAGCATCAATTAACTTGGGAAAACTTTGTAAACCCTGTCCTAACCCCATTAGAAGAAAACCGAGACAATAGAGAAATTGACGAGCCAGGAAGGGAAATATTAATTCCAAGGAAACCTAGAAGAAAAAGGAACCATCCCATGACCTTGGGTCTGGTGAAAAAAATATGCTCTGAGTGGTGAAGTTCATGACAAAACACCTCAACCTTGGCTGACGAGGCAGGGCCATCTCATACACCTCTTCTAAACACATAAGATGGAATCCTACAGGGATATGAGGAGGAAATGGCCCGAGTGTTGGAAATTATGAGTGAATTTCATGAAGAGATAAATCCCTTCAGGAATTATGAGGGACAAAGTTTCCCTCTAGACTATTCTACCTTTGTTGGCAGTTCTGGTCACACTGAGATTTTACCATCTATGGAGGAAATACAGAATTCGAGGGATTCAACACCGTATGGTGGTGAATATTTGGAGTAAGAAAACATTGCAGAAAGAACTCATGAGTCCGAAAACCAGTTGGGTGACACTGTCCCATTAGGACAAAGTATTGATGTAGGCACAATTCTCATGGTGCGTGAAGAAAATGTCGTCTGATTGGGATCAAAATAATGATATAGGCACAACCCTTCAGTACCTTAAGGAAATATTGTCTTACCAGATTATGGCCTATAAATTGGTACAAATTCCCCTATGCTTGAAAAAAGTACCGTGACTTCTTCTACTAGAAACCCTACAACAAAATGTAAGTCAGTAGGGCTAAGTTGAGGAAATTGCGCAAAAAATACAAGAAGTTGAAAAAAATAGTCAAGCAATTAAGGGAATGGTTAAAAAAGGTAGATAAGGCTTGGAAGCCTAAGAAAGAAACAGACACTGTCAAAACCTAGACAGAATTAGAGACACACATTACTGAAACCGAAATAGAATTAGAAAACCAGACAAAGGAAACTCCGATAGATGAAACACCTTTCTATACTCCTCTGATAAAAGAAGTAGTTATTTCAATACTTCAAGATGAATTAACACAGACCTAATAGGTTTTGGCTAACTATAAGAATGAAGTGCTACCAATACATGTGCATAGAGAGCTGCTAGAAAAACTCAATAAGCTTACTGCAATTGAAGATGAGACTTTCTTCAGTTTCTGAAGTGAACAGAAGAAGGTAAATAAAGCACAAGCTCAGCTTGAAGAAGCCACAAATCAAACAAATACTATTTTCCTAATTTACTCATATGTCATGTCTTGTATATCACCTACTACTAATTATTCTTTGTTTTTATTAGAAAGATATATGTTATTAAAGGTGAAAGCCATTATAGTGGGGAAACACACCAAGTTTAATACCACTGCAGAATTTGTCCAGTGTTGTGGGGAACAGAATGAGAAAGTTTAGCATTTCTTCTGTGAACTATATCTACACAACTCCTTTTTGGAAGATGAGTGAGATATTCATCCAAGTCCCTTTACATGAGACATCCAGTTTCAAGAATTCCTCTCTTTTGCTAATAATCAAACCAAGTGGGCTAAATCCTATAACATTTTTCAGAAAAGAGAACATGGTATCGATCTCTGGGTCAGAGGGGAACCCACTAAACCTCTGCATCTCTTCACTCAATATAAAATATTTATGAAATAGGAAGGTGTGATATCCAAATTGGGACCACTCCACAAGGATATTGTACAAGTTGGGAGAGACTACTTTCAGGTCATTAGAGAAGATGCTTTGTTAGTAGCTAAGCAAACATGGCAGGCATCCACCAACAACGTTAAGAATCGGGAGCCCTTTAATTATAAAAACATTAAATGAGAGATTTTCCATTTTTATACATACATTAACATAATTTTATGCATGGGTCCTACATGGATACGGTGCTCCTATAGGTGTCCTATCATATGGTACCCTCTTGAAGGCTATCACCATGATTATGATCTTCCAGAGGGTCATGTAAATTAGGCTTTTTCAAAAGTCAAATTGAAACATGGTTTTAGACCGTATGAGGAGGAATTCTACCCTACCTATTCGTTAAAATTGTTACACCTCAACCATCTCATTGCATAAGGACATGCAATAAGGAAAGGTGGGGAGTATGTTGGGCCATGAAAAAGGTACGTTTTACCCTCATAATTAACTTGATTTATTGCTAAATTTCATGTGTTTACCTTCACTTTGGGAGTAAATCTGGAAGAATTAATTGTAAAGAAAGAGTAAAACTAATTATCAATAAATTATGTAATTATGGGTAAAATGTCTAACTTCTATTGTTTTTATGTGAAGAAAAATCTAAATTGATTAATCCTTTTTCAAACGATTGAACAATAGTGACCAAGAAAAGGAAAAATATCTAGTTTCTGTTTATACAAACCAGTGACAAACAAGGAGGATCTCACTTATTCTAGAATACAAACTGTTAGATAGCTGCGAAATCCTCGGGATCTCCTCATCCTGAGGATTCACCATTATCCATTATGTTTTTCTGTAATATATAAAAGATCAATAGATGGAATAGAACGGAGGTTGTTAATTCATATGTTGTAATTGTATTTTATTTACATTCCTTTCGAATAGAAGCTTTTGTGCTCAGCGATGTTGTACCCTAACTGTTAAATTTAATGGAAGAGATATCAGTTTTTCCATAATTATATTTTGAAGATCATCTGGCAAAGACTTCTGGAGGCTCTGGGCCCAGTGAGTAGGATCTATACCATTATCTTGTGTTATATTTTTGTTTTCCTGTTTTTTAATTAATAATTCTCGTGTTTCATAGAAGTTGTAATTGATTTCAATTTCATCAGAATCAAGTGGTTTGTATTATATTGATTTAAAGTCTTAATCATTTTCATTTTCCTCATGAATGTTACTTCTCGCACTTACTAGATTTATTTGAATAATTAAATTTTTTTTCATTCTGAGTGATCTTGTTTGTTGATCAGTCATTTATAATTTTAATTGATTGTGTTACTTTTTTTTAGTTATTGCAGTATTCCCTGCCTGATTAAATAGATTGTTGTAGATGTTAATCAGTAATTCTGGTTAATTTTGAATTCCTTTAAGTTTTTCATTTCAATATTCTTTCATAAAATGTATTAGAGGTAAGTTGAGTTAATCGGTTGAGTTATTTAATCATTGCTTTCATAATCGCTTTGATTCAACCTCAAGAATTAGATTTTACTTCTGTAATGATTTCGATTTGTTAACCTCTGGCTTCACTTGCATAAACTGTGCTTAACACTCTTGAAATAAATAGACTTACCTTGGGTTGATGATTAATGTAGGCATTAGGGTTGTTTTTAAATAGACATATTGGTTAGCCAACACAGATTATGTCACAAAATGGATAGAATCTAAAGCACTTACTTTTGCTACTAAAAATGTTGTAGTTTCATTTCTTTTTTAGGATATTTTCAATCATTTTGGTTTCCCGATGGAGATTGTGACAGATAAAGTTACTCAATTTACATTCAATTTTGTACAAAATATAATGGAGCAATACAAAATTAAATATCAAAAGTCTACTCCATATCATCCATAAGAAAATAGACAAGTTGAGTCTACCAAGAAAGTAATTGAAGCAATTATTACCAAGAATGTGCATTTTCATAGAAGATATTGGGTAGAGAAGCTTCTAGAAGCTTTATGGGAAAATGATAGCACATGGAGAAAAAAAATAGGACACACTCCTTATGGACTTGTTTATGGGAAGCAAGTACTATTTCCTATTAAGTTCTAGATAAACAACTTTAAAACAACAATAAAATTATGTCTTGATCTATCAAAAGCACAAACACAGAGAATGGAGCAATTGAATGAACTTGATGAGAAAAGAAAAGATGCTATTCATAGGACCAATATAGTTCAAAAACAAATTTCCAAGCGGCATGATAAGTTCATCAAAGAAATCAAATTCCCCCTAGTGATTGTCCATTGCTTTTTGATTAAAATTTTAAGGATTTTCAAGGAAAATTTCAAACTCATTGGCTTGTTCCTTATGAGATTGAATCTTTCTTTCAGAATGGAGCATTCAGAATTAGAATCGTTAATGAAGAAAAATTAACTTTCCTCGTAAATGGTTATAGATTATGAATATATCATAAGCCATTATCAAGGGAAGATTTCATAAGAATATGCAAGATCATTTGAATTTGAAGTTCATAAAGGAAGATTATTATTCCTCTCCAACTTAGTATTCCATTTTCTTTTTCAAAATATAGAATAAATAATAATAATAATAATAAAGGGGAAAAGAATGAAATGATAAAAATGATCAAAATGATTTTTTTTTGTATATACACGAAAGCCAATATTATTAGCATGTTTTGTACAGAAAATATAAGTTGAAAACCGTTAATTATTTGCAAAATATATTTTACATTTAATTCCCTATTGTTTTCTCATTTTATTTTTAATCGTCTTTTGTCTTTTGAAAAATAAAACAACTATGGAATTGTCAACAATCTGTAGCTCTCATGGAATTTTGTAGCTGACTTAATAGATTGTGACGAGTGAAAATAAAGATCATGTAAGAAGAAAATTGAATGAATATTACAAGCTAGAGAAAACTAAATACAACCTACAAAAGAAAAATATCAAAAACAAGTAAGGCAAAGATATAAGGTGTGTAGATATTAGTTAGATAATAAAGGTAAAAACATTGAATTATGATATTAATAGATGAATGATTATTGTTGCCATCAGTTTGCATAATAATTGTGACATGACTTTGAAATTAAGGAAAATATCTATGCCTTTTCAAATAAACCCATTATGAAACATTTCCATAATTTAAATTTATTCCCTTCCATGTATCATTCCACTTCATGCTCATACCATCACTACACTTGCATCATACCCATCTCACTCAACCTTGTTCCATTGCCAAGAGCGCCACACATACTAGTCAAATTTTGTCTATTTTACCTATTCCAAAACTTAATTCCTTCCAGTAACCTATCAAAATAGAAATTAGCGAACAAAAATTATCCAACATTAGAGTGATTGCACGCTTAGAGTTGAAAGGGGAAAAATTCCTTGAAGGATACCCATATGCCATATAGTTGTTGTAGAAAGCACAGTGACTAGAATTTGTGGAAAATTTTGATGGGAATGAGAAGAAGTGAAAAAATCCTTTGCTCGGGAATAAAATGGCATAGAAGGATGTGAAATTAGTTTTGACAGATTGATTTGTAGCAGATCCTACCATATTCCCAAGAATCAAAGAGAGTTATGTCAAGAATAGAAAGATTGAAGAAAAAGAGTGGAAAGAATTCCTCAAGAATCAAGGTATGAATATTTTTTTGTTTAAGAATGGGATGCAAGTCATATTTTTGAAAACAAAATGTAGAAATTCACTATTAATTATTCAAAAAATTATAACTTGTAAAGGTAGTTTCAATAACATGTTCTTCTACCCTACATGCCTAATGATGAATTTCCTTGAGGGTAATGAATTTAACTTGTCATATTTCTCGCCTCATAGTTTGAGAAAAATGGTTGGAAATATATAAAGGAAAATAAAATCCATAGATAATTCCTTATACCATGATGGATTAGTAAAAATATTGATTGAATCCCATCTGATAAGCCTAGGAGACAATTGGGAATATTTCCTAGTTAGAAATAATATTAAGGAAGCATAACAAGGAGACAATAGTGATAAAACAAGGAAGAGTAAAAGGAAATTTCCCTCAAACCCTAAGGAAAACTCACCTGTACAAAAAACACAACAAGAGATTTATTCAGAGGATGAAAATCCTCTTGCAAGTGTGGTGGAGACTCTTAAACAGAGAAACGTTAGAAGAAAGATAACCAACAATAAAGGTGAATGTTCATCCAAAAAGAAAATAGATCAAGAGGAATTTAAGAAACAATCCCTTACTACTGAAAAACCATCATCCACCGTGAGAAGAAGTTCCATGCTTAATAAACTAGTTCACGGACAGTTTCAGTGGTCCCCAATATTCATCAACTTAGAGAAAGAAGAGGAATCGATAATTCCATCCCCAATAATTCCATCGCCAGTTTCCATTCCAACAAGGAGAACTCTTGAAACAGATCCTATCCAACAAGAGATATACAACTACATAGAGTCCTTAGAGAAAAGAGATACATTGAAAAATGTGGAATCATCCTTAGACGAAGATGAAATTGCTCATGTTGATCCTCTAGAAAAACCCCAAATTGTAAACACTGTTAAAGAGGAAATCTATGAGTTGGAGGTATTAAATAGAGATTTAAATCAAGAACATGAAACACTGAAAGGGAAAAATGAAATCCAGAAAAATAAAAATTAAAGCATAATGTTACAACTTGGTTTATGGTATGGCAAGAATAAGAAATTTAAAGCCAAAAACAGGTTTCTTAAGAGGAAGATCATAAGTCTGCAACACATAATCATGATGAATAAACTGAGGATGGAAGTCATTATCAATAAAGAAATAAGGAATAACTTGGATTTTGTTGCACAGGCCTCTAAAGAAGCTCAATGATAGAGAAGGATCACAAATTATAAACCTTTTCATGAGGACATGCAATGTCTTCAGTGTGGGGGAATGTTGAACCCCAAAATTGCTTCTTTTTGACAACCCTGTTACACTCTATACTCATTATTTTTTACCATAAGAACTCTAATTGGGCATTCTTTCATAATTTTTATGGCATAGCAGATACATAATAATACTTTGTTTCATAAATTTCATTGCTCTCTATTATTTAACTCAATATTTACATTAGCTACCAAATTACAGTGATTCGGAAACTAATGTCTGATTCTACAGCAAAGTTGAAGGTTCGATGGCTTCCAAAGATCCAACTGAAGAATAAGGCATGTGGGAAGGTGGAAAATAGCTAGAAAAACAGTTTGTTTCTATCATCATAACCTAGATTGATAAGGAAATACATGTAGCAGCTGAGTCAAAGTAGAAATAAACCACCACTATATCTTTATGTTAATTATCGTTGTTATCGAGTATTTTACGGTTGTAATACTCTGAAACAATTATGTGTAAGAGATTATAAATCTGCCTCTTGTCATGACAGTAACATACGAGGAATATTGTTTCGAATACTTTGTTTTTCAATTAAAAATTTCTTTCACTTTATTTTCTTGTTGTGCATGGTATGGATGTGTATATAGTATTGTATGGAAGTATTTTTGTTTCCTATAGCTCGCAGGAGTTCCCCCTTGAGTTGTAATTTTTTTATTATTTGTAGCTAACATTTCAATTTTGTGTTCTCTGTAGAATTTTATTAGGTTGTCTAACTCATTTTTTTTATTTTTGAATGAATAAATAGGATTTTTTTTTTAGCAGGATTGTTTAATCATTTTTTTGTAGGAAAATGAGTGAAGCCAAGATCTCTTATGTACATGAAAGTAGTCTGAGAGAATGTGGATTGATGTACATTTAGTTTGAGTTATTAAGTGAACAATATTTTAATTTTCAATTGATGTGATTGTAGAATTAGATTTATTTTTGAGTGACTTAAATTTAGTTTCATTTTTCTTAAGCAAGTGTCATAATTTCCTTTCTGCAAGTGTGATCTTTCTTTTATGCAAAGTGTGACATTTATTTTGATAAAGTGTGATAATGCTATTGTTATATTTATTTTAAGAAAGTGTGATTTTAGTTTTTTTAGCAAGTATAGTAGTTTTGGTTTGCAAATAATTTATTTTAAGAAAGTATGATCATTTTCATTTTTGTTAAAGCGTGACATATTTAGTTTCATGTAAGAGTGAAATTCATTACGAAATCATGTGCATAATTATATCTCAATTTCATTTAAAAATTTCTTGAATAATAAGGACTTCTAGCAAATACACTTCATTAGTGTACTAACCTTGGTTGATAATTTATGTAAGTAATTTAACGTCAATTACATTACCAAAAATTTTTACATCATTTTTAGGAAGGTGTCTATAGGATAATTTTACTTTTAATATATATATATATATATATATATATATAGGGAACAAGATTCTATAAGTAGATTTGTAAGAGCTAGGAGTTTGATTCCAACATCATCACTCACCCCACCACGACCTCGTAGTGCCACACCATCTACCCAACTCATATTCCATCAATTAGAGGCAGACATAGAATTCATAAGGTACATAGATCTAAAATACTGCCTAAATGTTCATCAAATTCCTCTATTGAAGCGCTAGTAGAAGAAGAGGACCCTACATCCCCAACATAAGGATTAATATTCTTATATTCAACTGGATAACAACTTCTTGGAAAATAAATATAAATACATAGTGAAGAAGAAGAAGAAGAAACCCATTTTAACATTTTATTAATAGAAGAACGAGAGGAACTAGAAATCCAATTTCAGAACCTTATATTATCTCTAAAGAATCTACAATGGCATGAGAAGGTGAAGGAGATGTACATAATGTGAATGGTGGAAAACATAGGATTGGAGGTCGCAGAAGAGGTGGAATAGGTGGAGGAAGAGGAATGGGATGTGGTAGAGGAGATCCAACACCTTTTGTATTCCCCATATTTGATGAAGATACCATAACGAAAAGTATGTCACCCTTGATCCTCCCTAATTTATATGGGTTAAGAAATAAGGATCGTGAAACATTTCTATTTGAGTTTGAATTCTTGTGTAGATTCTATGACTACTTTCTTGATACTCAAAAGTTGAAATATTTTCCATCTGCTCTTAAAGATGCAACATTAAGATGGTTTATGCGCTTAGGAGAAATTTCTATAAGAACATGGGAACAAATGAAAAAAGCGTTCTTAGAAAAATAAAAAGACTATTGTACCCCATAACCTTAAACATAAAGTATTCAAAATGACGCAAATAAAGGATGAAAATCATGAGGATTTCATTGAAATATTTACTTATAATGTTAAAAGGGCTAATATGGATACTCTAGATGAAGAAAATTTGAAAGCTCTCTTGCTGAAATATATCAGAGATGAGTGGATAGATATTCTCAATGTAATGGGTAAGGGAGATATTTCTCAGTTATCATTTGGAGATATCTTTTATTTATGCATACATATTTCAAGACGAAAGACAAGAAATGAGAAAAATCCGGGAGATCTTGTTATGTCTAGGATTAATAAAACTATATTTGGGATAGTAAGTAGGGTTGAAATAGGATTTTTTCTTGAAAATTTCAAGACACATATTTTAGGGAGTCTTAGTGAACAAATGGATACCCTTAAAAAAAAGAATTAAAATGTTGCATTATCTATCTTTTGTCCAAAGTGTTAAAAGAAGCATGCCTTTAGAGAATGCACCCTTGAATATAAAAGCGTAGAAACCTGTGTTATGTGTGCATGAAATCATGATAAAAAGGAATTTCCTTCAATAGCAGGTCTTGAAGTTGTTTTTAGAGAGGAATTAATTCCAAATCAAGTAGAACCTCTTTGTTTTTTGCTAATATGCCATTGAAAAATCCATAAACAAATATGCCTCAACGCTTCAAGGCTCAAACATATGCACAGCCACCACAAATTAATGGACTGCACCCATGCCTTGGCAACCTTGGCCACAAGGATCGAAAAATTATTATGGAAAATAACCTCAATATCATCAATTTCAACAACCATACCCTATTTTTCCACCACAATAAATTCCTCAGCTTTTTCAACCCTCTCAACCTCAAATTAAAAACCCTCAACTTTCATTACCATTTTGACAAAATCCAAGTCAACTGCCTTCTCAACCAAGTCCAAATAATAAAAACTCAAATCTCATTTACAACATAAAGGGAAATAAATTCAAAACTTACATGATAACTCCATTAGAAATAAACAATGTTCAACTTAGATATGGTAGAGTATTGGAAAATAAGTCACCATGTTGTTATCTAGAAATATGAGAAGGATGAACTCTCTAAGAAAGAGACATCTCCTCATCAAGAGGAAGATCCTAAAAAAAAAACCACCCCTATACATTCTGATGATACTCCAATAAAATAAACTCTCATTATATAACAACCTTCAGTTTCTATTCAAAGCCCACCTTTTCGTGAAATATTGAAAATTGACAAAAGGGTAGAGAAACAGATTATGTTGCTCGATTATGACATGATAGATGAACTGAAGATTTTTGTGTAAAAATTCCTTTGTTACAAGATATCAAATAAATACTAATATTTTCAAAAGCAATCAAGGATTTATGTATTAAGAAACATGGAATAAAAAGCAAATAAATTAAAAGAATCCAGTTATTTGGGAAAATTGCATATATCATTATGGGAAGGACAATAGTTCAGAGATATCTAGATGAACTGAAGATTTTTTTGTGTAAAAATTCCTTTTTTACAAAATATCAAATAGCTACTAATATTTCCAAAAACAATCAGGGATTTAAATATTAAGAAACATGGAATAAAAAGCAAAGAAATTAAAAGAATCGAGTTAGTTGCAAAAATTGCAGATATCATGATGGGAAAGGAAATAGTTCAGAAATATCTAGATCTAAGAATTATCACTGTCAAAACACACATTAATGGTGTTGAGATTCAAAATACATTAGTTTATTTAGGAGCATCCATAAATATCATGAGTAAAAAAACTATGGATCAATTCAAACTTCCTAATATTTAATATGCACCTACATTATTGCAATTAGCATAAATATATGTTATAAACCTTGATGGTGTGTTAGAAGATGTGCTTATATCCTTAGATTCTTATGAATATCCGGTTGAATATATGATCTTAACACCCAATAATGAGCTAGGAGGAAATCCAATGATTCTAGGGAGACCATGGTTAGCTACAACAAATTCTTTAATAACTTGTAGATCTGGAGATATGTTCATCTCTGATGGAATTTCAACGAAGTAATTCACATTATATCCTATGGAAAAAACAAAGATAGAAGTAGAATGTGAAGAATGGATATATGATGATAATGAAAATTTAAATATATGACGAATTTTCGCTACTTCACAAATAGATGAAGAAAATCAGATTTTAAATCTAAGGAAAAATAATGAATCTTACTCATATTGTGAACACACTCGATGTTTTAAAGGAAAATTTTGATATTGGATATCAATCATCTCGTCAAATGGATTTACATTCTATGGAGAAATTTGGCAATTATTTAATGAAAATTTTCCAAGAAAATATTTGACTATTAATGATAATATCAAAGAATCTCAAAAGAAAGAATTAGTAAAGATGCTACAAGAACATTACTCTACTTATGCATGGGACTACACTGATATGAAATTAATTGACACTAACACTTGTATGCATCATATTTATATTGAATAAAATTCCAGGCCAATTCGATAACCCCAAAGGAGGATGAATCCAAACCTAACAGATTTTTTTAAAGAGGAACTAAAAAAATTGTTGAATGTTAATTTCATTTATCCTATATTAGATAACCAATGGGTCTCACAATTCGTAATTCCTCTGAAAAGGAATGGATAATGGAGAGCATGCATTGATTATAGGGAATTTAATAAAGCTACTTTAAAATATCACTTTCATCTTCCTTTTATAGATCAAGTTCTCGACACATTAGCACGAAAAAAGTGCTTTCCATCCTTAGATGGTTTTAGTGGATAACCAGATCCAAGTAGCTCCAAAATATCAAGATAAAACAAAATTTACTTATCCATGGGGAACTTTTGCTTATCGAGCACTTCCTT
Organism: Pinus albicaulis; assembly: GCA_034641835.2. NCBI lineage: Eukaryota > Viridiplantae > Streptophyta > Pinopsida > Pinales > Pinaceae > Pinus > Pinus albicaulis. The sequence goes on along the minus strand of CM076572.1, from coordinate 1,253,618,497 downwards.
TTTTGTTATGTAATGCGCCTGCAACATTCCAAATGGTAGTTTTACGCATTTTTTCCAATCTATTTCATGATTGTGTTGAAGTTTACATGGATGCTTTTAATGTGTATGGAAACTCTTTTGAAGAAGCTCTTAAAAATTTGGAAAAATTTATCATTAGGTGTAAAGAATCAAATCTCGCATGAAGCCATGAAATTTTTTTTATGATGTTTACTGAGCGAATTGTTCTAGTTCAGCATATTTTAGGGGATGGTGAATGCATCTAAGATAAAATTTATTTATAAATTATCAGTTCCTACTTGTCAAAGGGATGCTAAAAATTTTCTTAGTTTTATTGGTTATTATAGAATATTTATAGAAAACTTTACAAATATTTCCTCTCCACTTTTGAAATTTCTTAGAAAATATTGTGAATTCATTTGGAATTCTGACTGCAAGAAAGCTTTTGAAACATTGAAAGATAGGATTTCTGAAGCACCCATTTTAAGAGGGAAATATTAGCAACTACCTTTTCACATTTCAATGGATGCCTCAGATACAACTTTAGGGGCTATATTAGGAATAAAATACTTGAATCCTTATGCCATTTACTATACAAGCAAAAATTTGACCCCTGAAGAATTGAATCACTATAACAGAAAAGGAGTTTTTAGTTGTTGTACATGCCATCAATAAATTTAGACATTATATCACTCGTTATGAAACCTTCATTCATACAAATAATTATTCAATTAGGTATTTAATGAATATATCAATTAATAGTGCCATAATTACAAAATCGCTATTTTTATTACGATAATTCAATATTACTATTTTGGATAGATAAGGAAAAAAAAAACATAGTTTCTTATTTTCTATCTCGAATCCAAAATGATAATAACGATGATCGTGTACAAGATAATTTTCCTGATGAATATAATATTGTAGCATCTCTTAAATATCCTTGGTTTGCAAGGAAGTTACCATCATATTTGTATCCTCAAGAGAAAAGGAAGGTTATTCAAACCAGTCTGTCCTATTCATGGATAAATGAAGAATTGTAGAAAACAAGCCCCTCACATAATAATTCGAAGATGTGTTATAGAGGATGAAGTACCAGAGATATTGAAAGCTTGTCATGATGAACCATGTGGAGGAAATTTCACTGATAAAAGAATTTCTTATAAAGTCCTTCTCTTAGAAACTGTTTGCCTTCTCTTTTCAATGATGTCAAACAATATGTTAATAGATGTAATAGTTGTCAAAAAATGGGAAATCATGTTCCTATAGATTAAATTCTTGTACAACCTTGGGTACTTATAGAACCTTTCGAGAAATGGGCTTTTTATTTTGTTGGCTCAATCAATCCACCATTATGATAAACAAACTAGCATTATTGTATGTACAGATTATGTCAAAAAATGGGTAGAAGCCAAAACACTTCCTTTTCCTATTGAAAATGTTGTAGTTTCATTTCTTTTGTAGGATATTTTCACCCGTTTTGGCGTCCCAAGGGAGATTGTGACAGATCAAGGTACTCAATTTACTTCTAAGTTGCTACAGAAGATAATGGAGGAATAAAAAATTAAACATCAAGAGTCTAATCCATATCATCCATAATAAAATGGATAAGTTGAATTTATAAATAAAGTAATTGAAGCAATTATTACCAAGGTTGTGCATTTGGATAGAAGAGATTGGGAATAAAATCTTCATCAAGCTTTATGGGCTTACTATACCACATGGATAAACACAATAAGACCCACTCCTTATGAACTTGTTGACAGGAACAAATTCCTATTTCCTATTTAGTTCTACATAAAGACCTTTCAAAGACAAGTCAAATTGGATCTTGATCTATCAAAAGCACAAAGACAAAGAATGGAGAAATTGAATGAAATTGATGAGATAGGAAAATATGTTATTCACAGGACCAATATAGTTTAACAAAAAATATCCATCTGACATGATAAGTTCATTAAAGAAAGAAAATTCCAACCTGGTGATTGGGCATTGATTTATGATTCGAATTTTAAAGGTTTTCAATGAAAATTTCAAACTCCTTGGCTTGTTCCTTATGAGATTGAAACTGTCTTTGATAATGGAGGTGGAGCAGTTAAAATAAAAACCATTGATGAAGAAAAATTAACTTTCCTTGTAAATTCTCATCGATTACGAATATATCATAGACCATTATCAAGGGAAGAGTTCATAAGAAATCATCGAAATAGTTTTAATTTGAAGTTGTTCAAGGGGGATTATTATTCCTCTCCAACATAGTATTCTATTTTATTTTGAAAATAAATAAAAAATAATATTATTAATTATAATAATAAATAAATAAATAAAAGAGAAAAAAAAAATGAAATGAAAAAAATCCTAAAAAATAGTTTTTCCGTATAAACATGAAAACTAACATTGTTGGCATGTTTATATAGAAAGTATACATTGAAAACCAATAATTCCTGGCAGCATATATTTTCCTTTTAATTCCTTATTCTTGTCCCATTTTATTTTTAATCATCTTTTTTCTTTTCAAAAACAAACCAGGTACGTAATTTTCAACAATTTGTAGCTCTCATGGAATTCTCCAGCTCAATTGACATATTCTGACCAGGGAAAATGAAGATCATGGTAGAAGAAAATTGAATGAGGATTACAAGCTAGAGAAACTTGAATACAACCTACAAAAGAACAATATCAAAAACATTTAAGGAAAATATATAACGTATGAAAATATTTGTTAAATAATAAAGGTAAAAAAATGAATTATGAAATTAAGAGATGAATGATTGTTGCTACAACCATTTTGTATATAATTATGACATGACCTTGAAATTAATGAAAATATCTATTTCTTTTCAAATAAACCTGTTATGAAACCTTGCCATCATTTTAATTTATTCCATTCCACATATCATTCCACTTCATGCTCATACCATCACCACCCTTGCATCATACCCATTTCACTTAGCCCTATTCCATTGTCGAGAAAATTGCACCTACTAGTCAAATTATGTCTCTCTAACCTATTTTTTGGCAATATGATGAAGAGTGTTGTCCTTGATGGCAACCTACTTGATGAAATAAGATTTTTGGCAATATGATGCAGAGTGTTGTCCTTGATGGCAACCTAGTTCATGAAATAAGATTGTTGGCAATATGATGTAGAGTGTTGTCCTTGATGGCAACCTACTTGATAAAGTTGATGAAAACCTACTTGATGAAGTTTCCCTTGACGGAATCCTACTTGATGAGTTAAGGGGGAGATTGTTGGCAATATGATACAATGTTTTGTCTTTGATGGAACCTGCCTGATGAAGTTGTCCTTGATGAAAATTGACTTGATGAGTTGTTAATTATGTAAATCTGATGTAACAGGAGAAAGGAATTCTAGTAAGTGCCAGAAAAATGATAAATATGATATGTCACAAGGCTTACGCGGGTTTGTTAAGGAGAAGTAGTGTATTCATGTGGAAAAGTACGTGCCAAGTCGCGTATGGTCATTTGCGCTCTAAATTTAGGAAATCAGGGGACATTACCATGGTATTGACCCATTGTATTGAGCGCTGGATTATCTATTTGATCCTGTCTAGGAATACCATTAGTAGTTGGGTGGTTTTGACTCATGGTATTGATAAAGGCTAAATCTATATAAGGAGAAGAAGATCATTGTGCAAGGGTGTGCAATTGTCTGGGCATTAATTAATACTTCACTCTGAAGTATATCTCCATGGTTGAATTCTGTTCTTAATTGATAGATTTGAATCTATGATGCACCTATGAATATGATGAAGGTTCGAGATCTCTAGATCTCGAAATGATGAATCTCTAGGATGATCTGAAAAGAAGTGATGAAGACTTGGCACAAATCTGATGAAGAAATTAAAGAAATCTGGGTAAGTTCATAGATCTGATCTATTCTGCAAAGTTTATCTTTTAGAGATCTATATGCAGGTTCATTTCATGAAAATCACGTGTATACGCAGATCTGGTTCAACAAAAGCGCGTATGGGCAATTAGGTTTTTCTTTGAAAAATGCACAGATGTATACGTGGGTTCGTTTCATGAAAAGCGCGTGTATATGTGGGTCTGATTAAATAAAAGTGTGTATGGTATTTGAACTAATGATTGCTCAAGGTTGAATGTGTTTCTGCATATCTATTCTGAAGTCTGGGTTATCTCTGATATTTTGGTTACAGTGGTTTCACTGTTCTGTTTGAAGCATTGGGTGAAGTATATTTGTTGATAAGTGAAGGGTTATGTTGAAGCTGTTTGATCCTGTTTGAAAATTGATGAAACGTGGTCGGCAGTAGTGCGGAGGGTTGAAGCTTTCAGTAAGGGGGTAGTAGCTCCCTACCAGTGGTAACTGGTAAACGAGAGCAGGGGGGAGTAGCTCCCTTCCAGGAGAGGCTGGTAAACGAGAGCAGGGGGTTGTAGCTCCCTTCTAGGAGAGGCTGGTAAATGAGAGAAGTTTGTAGCCTTCTGCAAGTGGGTGCCTACGTGCTGGTATAAGTCTGCGCCAGTACATGATTGCAAGAAGTTTTATTTATATAATAAATATTGAAGACTGAGACGACGGCAGTGGTGGTTTTCTCCCGACTTGGGTTTCCACCTTAGATCCTGGTGTTCATGTGTGTTGCTTATATGTGATGGTTTATTCTGTTTTTACTGCACGTGCTTTTTGCTTAACATCTGATGAATAAATGATGCAATGATTTAAGAATCAATTGCATAATAAGAGCTCTGAGAATACGCGGGTTTCCTTAAGGATATCTGCGTATATATGCTAGTTTTGTTCTGTAAAGTAGCATATGGGTTTTGAGAAAAGAAAAGTAAAAATTTTATCAGTTAGCTCTAAATACTTATTCACCCCCCCTCTCAGTATTTTTCCCAACAATTGGTATCAGAGCCAGGTCCTTCTGAAAAAGCTTAGCCGCTAGAAGGAAGATCAAGCAAGATGAGCAATCAAGATGGAACAACATCTATCAAGCCTCCACTCTTTAATGGAAGCAAATTAATCTTCTGGAAAACAAGGATGAGATCCTATCTTCAGTCCATGGGAACAGATGTATGGACCATTTTTGAACAAGGATATCAATATCCAGCTACAATACCAACAGATCGAACTGAAAAAAAGAATTATAAATCAAATGCAAGTGTGGTCAATGCTATAACGGGAAGTCTGACTGAATTTGAATTTGTCAAAGCCATGCAGCTAAATACAACAAAGGAAATGTGGGACAAAATCATTCTGAGTTATGAAGGTGATGCAAAGGTAAAAAGTGCAAAACTTCAAACTCTCAGAATTGAATATGAAAATTTAAGAATGCATAGTGATGAGAATATTGCCAGTTTCTTTTTACATGTTGATGATGTTGTAAATCGTATGAGAAATCTGGGAGAAACAATAACCGAATCTACTTTGGTTGAAAAAAATTTAAGATTGCTAACAACAAAAATTGAGTCAAAAGTTTCGGCTCTTGAAGAAAAAAAGGATCTTCAAAATCTTACTGTGGTAGAACTTCATGGCATACTAACCGCATATGAAATGAGAAGAGGAGGACCATATGAAGTCAAAGAGGCTGTCTTCAGAGCTTCTACAAAAGGGAAAGAAGTACAAGAAGCAGAAGGATTAGGATATATCTCAGAAGAAGATGAGGCAAATTTTGTAAAGAAACTCCAACTTGGCACAGGACGGTTTAGAGGTAAGCTTCCTTTCAAATATTTTGAGTGTGGAAGAATTGTTCATTATGCTGCTAAGTGTCCTCATAAAGAAACAACTACAAAAGGGAAGGAAGTAGCAAGAAGGAATAAGAATCGGTTTAACACTAGAAAAAGTTACTATACTCATGAAGACAGTGATGGGATATCTGATAGTGAGGAAGAATGTGAACAAGATCTTAGACTCCTCATGGCATTTGAATCTAGAGAAGAAAATGATACTTTTATGGATGCTCTAGAGGACAATGAATTTATTGAAGAAAACAATCAACTCAAAATACGCTTAGAAGAAATTAAAATACGCTTAAAAGAAAGTAAAATACTCTTAGAAGAAAGGAAAATAACCATAGAGACTCTGGAAAAGCAGGTTGAAGAAGCAAAGAAACACATTAAGAAATTGGAATGTGAAGTGGTAAGTCTACGAAAATATTTTGAGCAAGTAAAGACTCTGAATCTTAGATTTTCTAAAGGATCTGAAACCTTAGATGAGATTATCAAGGTACAACGTTCTCCTCTTATAAATATAGGTCTTGGATATACCAGAGAATCTTCTCAGGCTTCAGCACCAAATTATCTAAAATCAGCTACAGCTGGTTTACAAAATTCTGCCACTCAGCAAGGGAATAAAGAATCATTACAGGTAAAGCATGATCATATCAATTCAAAGAACACCAACATGAATATCTTTCAAAGCAACAACAATCAATAGGTAAATTCAAGTAGAAGATTTCATGATCACAGAAATTTCTTCTTCAATGGACAATGTTTCTAATGTCACAATTTTGGTCATAAAGTTGTTCAATGTGTTGCATATAAAACCATCATGACAAGGGAAGCTAGAAAGAAAATGATTGATATTGAAACAAAGAATAATAATTATAACAACTTTTCTCCTCTTCTAAATGAAGTTGAATGTGCTTATTGCAATAACTTTGGCCATGAAGAATCTGAATGCAGGAGCAAAATTCAGCCAAAAGAGCATGTTCCTTCAAGCTCCAAAGTATGGAAAAAGAAGGAATTGTAGGTTGAAAACTGTGGCATAGCGTTATTTTCAGAAGGTGAAGAAAATCAATGGTACATTGATAGTGGATGCTCAAGACACATGACAGGTGACAAACAAAAACTTGTTGCATATAATGCTCTAGAAAAGGAAAAGAAAGTTACATTTGGAAATGATACTCCAGCTGTGATTAAGGGAAAAGGGTCTGTGTTTCTAAAAGAGAATGTGAAGGCAAATGATGTCATGTATGTGGATGGATTAAGGCATAACCTGTTAAGTGTAAGTCAAATGTGTGATCAAGGAACTGAAGTTGTCTTTAGCTCAAAAGAATGTGTGGTACGTGATCTTGATACGGGTAAAACAATTATAAAAGGAAAAAGGACTCCAAGCAACCTGTATGTATTGAATAACTGCAAAGAACAATGTTACTTGAGTAAATCTTCAGAAAACTGGCTATGGCAAGGAAGGTTGGGGCATCTGAGCTTCTCTCAGATCAATAAATCAAGCAGACTTAAAGTTGTCCGTGATCTTCCCAATATTACTCCACCCGAAAATATCATATGAAAATCTTGCCAATTTGGTAAGCAAACCAGAGTACAGTTTAATGTCAAGGAAGGATCATCAAGTAAGCCTCTTAAAATTTTTCATACTAACATATGTGGACCTGTGAGGAAAAAGTCACCACGTGGTGAACAATACTATATCTTGTTTACTGATGATTTCTATAGAATGTGTTGGATTGGATTGCTTAAACACAAAGATGAAGCATTTGAAAAATTTCAGAATTTCAAAGCTATGGTTGAAAATGAATTAGATCTAAAAATCAAGTGTCTTAGATCTGCACGAGGAGGAGAATATACTTCAGATGAATTCCTTGATTTTTGTGAACAACATGGCATAAAAAGACAGTTTACTATAGCCGGCACTCCACAAAAAAATGGTGTAGCAGAAAGAATGAATAGAACAGTTCAACAAATGGCCAGAGCTATGCTTGATGATTTCGGAACACCTGACACATTTTGGGGAGAAGCAGCTCATACAACGGTAAATATTATTAAGAAGGCACATGTTCGTATAAACAGTGACAAAACTCCATATTAACTCTGGTATGGTAATCCTCCCACTGTGAAGCATTTTAGAGTTTTTGGAAGCAGATGTTTTATCAAAAATAATGATGAAAAACTTGGCAAGTTTGAACCCAGAGCAGATGAAGGAATACTTCTTGGTTACTCCTCTAGGAGTAGAGTATATAAATGTTACAATAAAATACTTTGGAAGATTGTTGAATGTATTGATGTTGTTACTGATGAGTCTCCTGCAGCTCCAAAAGAAGAAAAACAAACAACAAATGAAAATGATGATGACATATGGCCTTCTACATAAAATAGCAATGATATAGAAAGTGAACCCAATGAATAACCTAAAGATGATTTATCTGAAAAAGCTCCATCCAGATATGTTCAAAAGAATCATCCAGAATCTTAAATTTTGGGAGATAAGGGATCAAGTGTACAAACAAGAAGGACTCTTGTGGGATCTTCTAGCTATCTGGCATTTCTATCCACTATTGAGCCACACAATGTCAATCAAGCTAGCAAAGATGCATGTTGGATTCAATCCATGAATGAAGAGCTTGATAAAATTGAAAAGAATCACACGGGAATTAGTACCAAGACCTCATGACAAAAATGTCATTGGAATTAAATGGATATTCAAAAACAAGTTAAATGAGAATGGGGAGGTTATAAGAAATAAAGCTAGACTTGTCTGCAAGGGGTATGCTCAAAAAGAAGGTATAGACTTTGAAGACACTTTTGCTCCTGTAGCTAGACTTGAAGCCATAAGAATGCTTCTTGCTTTTTCAAGCTTCCAACAAATCAAAGTTTATGAAATGGATGTTAAATTGCGTTTCTCAATGGTGATCTAGAAGAAGAATTTTATATAGAACAACCAGAAGGATTCATTTTGGGAAATGATGAAAAAATTGTTTGTAGACTTAAAAAGGCTCTATATGGTCTCAAACAAGCTCCAAGGGTATGGTATTATCGTCTTGACAAATATATTCATCAACAAGGATTTTCAAAGGGGTCTGCTGATAGCAACTTATACACAAAAATTGAAAATGATAAACTATTGATTGTGGTTGTATATGTTGATGATATCATTTTTGGAAGTAATGAAGAATCTATGAGTCAAAATTTGCTTTTGTCATGCAGCAAGAATTTGAAATGTCTTTGCTTGGGGAACTAACATTCTTTCTTGGCTTGCAAGTGCATCAAACTATAGATGGTATATTCTTATCACAAGAAAAATACCTTAAGCAAATTCTGAAGAAGTATGGCATCAAAGAGTGCAAACCTGTAAGTACACCAATGATAACCGGATGTAATCTCAGTTCTCATGATGATTCTCCCACGGTGAATCAACCAGAATACAGATCTATGATAGGAAGTCTACTTTATCTCACTGGGACTAGACCGGACGTTATGCATGCAATTGGGATTGTTGGACGATTCCAAGCTAATCCAAAATAGTCTCACCTTCAAGCTGTCAAAAGAATATTCAAATATCTACAAGGAACTGAAGACTCTGGACTATGGTATCCAAAGAATGCTGATCTTACTCTTCATTCTTACACTGATGCAGATTGGGCTGGCAATGTTGATGATTGGAAAAACACTAGTGGTGGTGCATTCTCTTTGGGGCCCCAGTTAGTTTCTTGGTTCAACAAGAAGCAAAACTCTATTGCCTTATCTAAAACAGAAGCAAAATATGTGGATGCCGCATCATGTTGCACTCAACTTCTTTGGATGATGGAAACCTTACAAGACTTTCAAATCAAATGTTCACCTCCTATCTCCATCATGTGTGATAATACAAGTGCCATCGGTGTCTCAAAGAATCTTGTTATGCATTCCAAGACCAAGCACATTCCCATCAAGTATCACTTTTTACGTGAACAAGTGGTTGAACAAAAGGTGAAGTTGGAGTATGTTCCCTCCAAAGCACAAGTTGTTGTTATACTGACCAAACCTCTGCCCAGGGAAGTGTTCGAATATATCAGATAGAAGCTGGGAGTAGTCTCTGCCATGCAGAAAATCAAAACTGCATAATTTCAGAAGATTAAATGGGATACGCGGATTTCCTGAAGGACAGTCGCGTATATACGCGAGTTAAGATATAGAAAACCGCGCATGGTTAGTTGTTGACAAATTTTACTTGGGGTCAGCATTCTTCAGCACAGCTGCAGTGCTGATTGGCATCTCTGATGATGTATGGAATCTCTGATGATGTTTCAGCTCTTATATTTCTGTTTCATTCTCTAATATTGGGTAAAGATGCCTTGATGATTGGCTGTTGAAAGTGTTCAGGTTGCAAAAGCTAAGGAGGATTTTTGGTCATCTGGAAAGGATGCATTGGATGCACAGTTTCAGGGGGAGCATTAGCCTTGCTGAATATAATGCATTGTTGGCATTATGATGATTCTGAATTATGATCTCTCTTGAGGTCTTTTTGATATTGGTTATAAGAAGTCATATGTGTAATTTGATGAAAAGGCTATGACCTATGATGTAAATTGTAATATTTAGTCATGCAAAGGGCTCAGTCAATTTTGTAAACCCACTTGGTTGGGTAGTTGAATCAAAATGTGTAAATCTGATGAAGAAATTGAAGAAATCTAGGTAAGTTCATAGATCTGATCTGTTCTACAAAGTTTATCTTTTATAGATGTATACGCAGGTTCATTTCATGAAAAGCGCGTGTATACGTGGATCTGGTTCAATAAAAGCGCGTATGGGAAGTTAGGTTTTTCTTTGAAAAATGCACAGATGTATACGCGGGTTCGTTTCATGAAAAGCACGTGTATACGCGGGTCTAATTAAATAAAAGTGTGTATGGTATCTGAACTAATGATTGCTTGAGGTTGAATGTGTTTCTGCATATCTATTCTGAATTCTGGGTTATCTCTGATATTCTAGTTACAGTGGATTCACTGTTCTGTTTGAAGCATTGAGCGAAGTATATTTGTTGATAAGTGAAGGGTTGTGTTGAAGCTGTTTGATCCAGTTTGAAAATTGATGAAACGTGGTCGGCAGTAGTGCTAAGGGTTGAAGCTTTCAGTAAGGGGGTAGTATCTCCCTTCCAGTGGTAGCTGGTAAACGAGAGCAGGGGGTAGTAGCTCCCTTCCAGGAGAGGCTGGTAAACGAGAGAAGGTTGTAGCCTTCTGCAGGTGGGTGCCTGCGTGCTGGTATAAGTCTGCGCCAGTACATGATTGTAAGAAGTTTTTTTTATATAATAAATATTGAAGACTGAGATGACGACAACGGTGGTTTTCTCCCGACTTGGGTTTCCACCTTAAATCCTGGTGTTCATGTGTGTTGCTTATATGTGATGGTTTCTTCTGTTAAAACTGCACATGCTTTCTGATTAACATCTGATGAATAAATGATGCAATGATTTAAGAATCAATTACATAATAAGAGCTCTGAGAATACGTGAGTTTCCTTAAGGATATCCGCGTATATACACTAGTTTTTTTCTATAAAGTAGCGTATAGGTTCTGAGAAAAGAAAAGTAAAAAGTTTATCAGTTAGCTCTAAATACTCATTCACCCCCCCTCTCAGTATTTTTCCCAACACTATTCCACAATTGACTTCCTTCCATAACACTACAAAAAGATAAATTAGGGAAAAAAACTTACCTAGAATGGGAATCATTATACGCTAGGAGCTGAATGGGGTTAAATTCCTTGCAGAATACCCATAGGTCAAACAATTTTTATAGAAAGCGCAATGGCTAGAATTCGTGGAAAATTTTGACAGGCATGGGAAAGAAGTGAAAATTTCTTCTCTCAAGCATACAATGGCATATAAGTAGATATTGGGGACATGAAATTAGTTTTTATAGACTCATTTGTAGCAGATCCTACCAGATTGCAAAGAATCAGAGAGAGTTGGATCAAGAAAAAAAATATTGAAGAGAAACATTGGAAACTATTCCTCAAGAACACAAGTATGGGTATTTACGTCTTTAAGAAGGGGATCCCATTCATATATTTGAAAACCAAATGGATAAATTTACTATTAATTATTCATAAATTTATAGCTTTTTAAGGTAGGTTTTATAACATGTTGTTCTACCATGAACACATAATTCTGAATTTCTTTTAGGCTAATAAAATTAACTTACCATATTTCTTGCTTCATAGTTTGAGAAAAATGGTTGGAAATATACATAGGAAAATACAATCCATAGATAATTCCTTATACCATCAAGGATTAGTGAACATTTTTATTGAAGCCCATTTCAGAAGCATAAGAGAGAATTGGGAAGATTTTCTAATTATAAATCATTTTAAGGAATAAAAACAAGGAGAACATAGTTATAAGATAAGGAAGAGTATAAGGAAGCTACCCTAAAACCCTAAGGAAAAATCACATTTACAAGAAAAACAACAAGAGAAGTATCCAGAGGATGAAACTCCTCTTGCAAGTGTGCTAGAGACTCTTAAACAGGGATATGTTATCAAAAAGACAACTAGTCATAAAGGTGAATGTTAATTTAAAAAGAAAATAGAGCAAGAGAATGTTAAGAAACATTCGCTTACTATTCAAAAACCATCATCCACCGTGAGAAGAAGTGCAAGGCTTAGAAAACTAGTGTATGGGTAGTTTTAGAAGGCCCAGGGATTCATCAACTTAGAGGAAGAAGAGGAACTGAGATTTCCATCACCAGTTTCTAGTCTAGGAAAGAGAACTCCAGAACTAGATCATGTCCAGTGTTAGGTCCCTATATTACTAGTATAGTCTCTTATTGTTGTTAGTGTAACCCACTTATTGTTATTATTGTACCCTCGTAACCCCCATATTGTTATTATTGTGCCCTTAAATTATTATTGTTAGGTCGGCTAGGATTACATTGTGGCCCTATGGACTCCTATATATAGAAAGGAGGTTTTGTAATTTGTATCATCCAAGAATTGTTGATCCATGTAATGTATTGGAGGTTTCCCCCTTGAAGTGGCTTATTTATAAGGTGTTGATATCTCTTTTCTTCTATTTCTGGAGGCTGTTTCACAACATTTGGTATCAGAGCTTTGGATTCTAGGGTTTTGCTTCCCCAAACAGGTCATCGTGGCATTTTCGCTATAACGTTTTTTCTATGAAGTTTCAAAAGCTGAAATTCTGAGAGTGTGAAGCTCAAATCCTGAGGAAAAACGTCGCAAAATTTTAGAGCTTGGTGCACAACATTTTCGGAGATATGATCCATGGAAGTTGAGGCTTTTTGCAGATTCCTGAATTTAACCTAAACATTCATCGCGGAATTTACACTATATATTTTGTTCTACGAAGTTTCAGAAGCTGAAATGTTTAGAGAGCAAAGCTAAAATCCTGAGGAACATCGTAGAAAAATTTTAGAGCTTGGTTCGCAATATTTTCGGAGATATGATATGTGGAAGTTAGGTCTTTGTTAGGCTCCTGAATTTCATCTCAAAGAGTTTATCATGGGAAAACCTTCATAACTCTCTCTCTGAGTGTCGGATTGGAAAGCTGTAAAAAGTGGCCACAAGTACAAAGACTGTAGTTTATTATCTATCATTATCAGAGCCAAAGGAGGAAAATAATGACATGGGGAAAGTCATACAAGTTTGCTAAATTGAACCAATCCATAATTGGGTCATTGTGGCAGATTGGACATAATGTTGACTTGAAGAATCCAAATCAGGTAGACCTATGGCATTTGAAAGAAGATTCAGAGGGTGATGTTAGGGCCAAATTTCAAATATTGAAGATATAAAATCATAGAGATAATTCAATTTCAATATCTAGCTCCTCAAAATCAAGAAAAAGGTGTCTATTTTTTTTTCAAATTGCATAAGTCTTGTTCGAAAAATCAATTCTAGTTGATTCTAGAGGCCTGTTGAGCGTAGCTATCAGTATTAGATTCTAAAATTCCTCTTAAAAAGAATTCAACACCCATTAAGCCTTAAGAAGGCTCTACTATGACTCATGAAGACGAAGAAATGCAACATGAGATATCAAAAGTCCATGAGCAAGTGCACCAAATTTCACTATCGCAAAGAGCAACAAAATATGAAATGGAAGTTGCCAAGAAAGGCATGGAAACTAAGATGGATGTTTTGAAGAAAGGCATGGAAGCTAAGATGAATGGTTTGGAAGTTAAGATGGATGGAATGAAAGTTGGCATGGAAGCTAAGATGGATGACATGGAAGCTAAGATTGATGAAAAAATGGAAAACATGAAGAATGATCTAAAACTAGACATGGAAGGTTTCACAAAGTTGATACAACAAATTTTTCCTAATGGTGAAAAGATAGCAGAGGAAACTCATGATCAGAACAAAATAAATGATAATCGTGATTTGATAAACTCTAATGTTGGCAGGAAGAACCACCATATTCCAAATATGGATATGAGAAATTTTGATGGCAAGGATACCGTAACATGGATACTACAGATGGAGCAATATTTTGATCTCAATAATGTGAAAAACACACAAAAGGTACACATTGCAACTTTACATCTAGAAAAAAATACATTTGTATGGTATCGATGGCTTTTCTCCCGTAAAAAAATTGTCACTTGGTCAATTTTTACGGAGGAAATGATAGCACATTATGAGGATACAAAGAGAAACACCTTCTTTAGCCAATTATTAAATCTCGGAAAAAAGGGTTTAGTGGGGGAGAACATTGAGGACTTCCAAAAATTGAATATAAGGGTAACTGATATTACAAAGGGACACATGATTGATCTCTTCATATGTAATTTAAAGGATAACATCCAACATGAATCTCGCGTTTTGGAACCTGATTCATTGGAGAAGGCGTTCAGGTTGGCAAGAAAAATTGAATCTAAAATTATGCAAACAAGCAGACCTACCACTCACTTCTATAAAGAGGGATGTGTTGCTACTCCTAGATTTCAACAACCTACAAGTTTGACACCACAACAATTGGAAGAAAAAAGAGCAAAAGGGCTTTGCTACAGTTGTGATAGAAAATACACTAAAGGTCATAAGTGTGCTGAGAAGAAATTATTTTACATAGATTGTGAAGAGGAAGAAGAAAATGAACAAGAAGAGGATATACACCAGGAAGCAACCCTAGAAGAGGAAGAAATGAGTCATACCATATCATGTAATGCATTGGCAGGAATTACCACTCCTAAAACTCTCAAGATAGAAGGACATATCAAGAAGAAAAATGTAATAGTGTAGATTGATTCAGGTAGTACCCATAATTTTATTCATTGTAAGGTAGCCAAGGAATTGAATTGTTTCCTATACCCAACACCATAATTTCAAGTAATGTTTGCTAAAGGAGGAACTATAAATTTCTCTGGAAAATGCCATAATATCAAGCTATCCATGGGGGGATATGTATTTAATATTCCAATGCTTTCCATCCCAATGGGAGGTGCTGATGTCGTACTAGGAGTATAATGGTTATAATCTTTGGGGATGGTAGCTTTTAATTTTCAAGAAATTTTCTTTAAATTTTTTTCAGAAGGAAAGGAAATCGAACTATGGGGTATCAAAAGGAAGCCAGGAAAGATAATAATCTCTAATGTCATGACAAAGCTTCTGAAGAAATAACAACGAGGCGTAATTTCACAATTATTCTCACTAGAAGCTCCAACATCAAAATCATCTGTTTCTCCATATCTCCAAAGAGTCTTAGACAATCATTCCAATGTGTTTGATAATTCCAAAGGACTCCCACCTATTCGTGATCATGATCATGCTATTCATTTTATTTCAGGAAGTGTTCCTCGAAACATCCGACCTTACAGATATCCTTATGTCCAAAAGAGTGAAATTGAATGTATGATTGCATAAATATTAGAGGTTGGTATAATTCAACCTAGTCAAAGTTCTTTCTCTGCTCCTGTAGTATTGGTACACAAGAAGGATGGATCATGGCACATGTGTCCCGATTATAGGGAGCTCAATAAGCTCACCATTAAATATAAATTTCCCATTCCTGTGATTGATGAAATATTGGATGAATTACATGAGGCAATTTATTTTACCAAGTTGGATCTTCATTCGGGATATCATCAAATTAGAATGAAGGCAGAAGATATTTTGAAAATAGCATTTCGAACTCATGAGGGTCATTATGAATTTTTGGTCATGCCTTTTGGCCTTAAAAATGCACCTTCTACATTTCAAGGGTTGATTAATTCCATTTTCAAACCCTTCCTTAGAAAATTTGTTCTAGTATTTTTTGATGATACACTAATCTACGGCAGGTCTTGGAAGGATCATGTTCAACATGTTGACAGGGTGCTCAAAATATTGTAGGAGAAACAATTCTATACAAAAACATCCAAATGTTTCTTTGGAGTAGAAGAGGTGGAATATCTTGGTCATATTGTATCTCATGAGCGTGTTAATGTAGACCCTAACAAAATTAAATTCATTAAGGAATGGAAAGTCCCCACAAAAATAAAGCAGTTGCGAGGATTTCTCAGGTTAACAGGGTATTATCACATGTTTGTTAAGAATTATGGGAGAATAACAGCACATGTAACAACATTATTGAAGAAAGATGCATTCTCACGGACTCCTGAAGCAACTAAGGCCTTTGAACATCTTAAAGAGGAAATGTGCCTAGCACTGGTCTTAGCAATGCCAGACTTCACAAAAACCTTTATTATGGAATGTGATGCCTCAGGAAATGGAATTGGTGCTATTTTAATGCAAGAAGGAAGACCCATTTCTTTTGAAAGTCATCCAATCAAAGGAAATTATTTATAGAAACCTATTTATGAGAAGGAAATGTTAGCAATACTGCATGCACTAAAGAAATGGAGAACTTACCTAATGGGAAGAGACTTCAAGGTAGAAACCAATCATGATAGTCTTAAACACTTTTTGGAACAAAGACTATCTTCAGAAGAGCAGCAAAAATGGGTCACAAAGATGTTGGGTTATGACTTTGAAATAATCTACAGAAAAGGGAAGCTAAATGTTGTTGCATATACACTCTCAAGAAACAATGAAGAGGTGGAAGAATTGCTTTGTGCCATTTCTATTATCCAACCAGATTGGATAACCAAAGCAAGAGAATAATGGAAGAAGGATGAAGAAGTG
Organism: Pinus albicaulis; assembly: GCA_034641835.2. Classification (NCBI taxonomy): domain Eukaryota; kingdom Viridiplantae; phylum Streptophyta; class Pinopsida; order Pinales; family Pinaceae; genus Pinus; species Pinus albicaulis. The sequence continues at coordinate 1,253,601,674 of CM076572.1, read as the reverse complement.
TGGACACTTATTCAAAATTTGCAGCAAGATCCTAGTACATCCTAATGATTCCTTATGGCACAAAGATCGCTTATATCTTTGTAAGAATTCCCAACTAAAACAAAATATTCTTTTGGAATTGCACACTTCTCCTTTAGGAGGACACTCAGGATTTTTAAAAACTTACCACAGGGTGAAGAAAGAAATTTTTTTGGGATGGCCTTAAATCTGATATTCAAAATTTTGTGGCCGAATGTTTGGTTTTCCAGTAGAATAAAGTTGATACAATTAAGACCCTAGGTATTCTACAACCTTTATCCATTTTAAGTCAACGTTGGGAGGAGATTTAAATTGATTTTATCACAGGTTTCTCTAAGTCTGAAGGAAAGAGTGTCATCATGGTGGTAGTTGATAGAATTACCAAGTATGCACACTTTTGTGCATTATCTCATCCATTTAAAGAAAGTACAGTTGCTACTACATTTATGGACACAATTCAAAAGCTACATGGAAACCCAAGGGTTATTGTGAGCGACAAAGATCCAATTTTTACTGGAAATTTTTGGACGGAGTTATTTTATTGTCTGGGTACTCAATTAGATCATAGCTCATCTTATCATCCTCAATCCGATGGTCAAAATGAGATAGTAAATAAATTTTTGGAAGAATATCTTTGTTGTTTTGTATCTGATAAACAAACACAATGGGTCAAGTGGTTACCTCTCGTTGAATGGTGGGATAACACTTCCTTGAATAGTGCAGCAAAAATGACCCAATTTATAGCACTTTATGGATATCACCCACCATCCATCACATCATCTTTAAGAGAAAATTTGAAGGTTCAAGTAGTGGAAGATGACATCAAACATCAACAAGTTCTCCAACTCTTAAAGGACAACCTGAATTTGGCACAAAATCGAATGAAACAACAGACAGATCAACATTCCAGTGAGAGAAGTTTTGATGTAGGAGACTGTGTATTTTTACGGCTACAACCATACAAACAAATGTCCCTCAAGCAAGCTAAGAAGGATAATAAATTATCACCAAAGTACTATGGTCCTTACAAGGTGTTGCAGAATATTAGTCCTATGGCATACAAATTGGAGCTTCCTGCTTCTTCACGAGTGCATCCAATTTTCCATGTTTCATGCTTAAAGAAGGTTATAGGTGAAAATCTTCCAGTTCAAACAATATTGCCAGAACTTGATGAGGAAGGAAAAATCATATTGGAACCTGAAGCGATCACGAAAACTAGAATTCGATAGCTACGAAATCAATCAATTTCATATTATCTCATCAAGTGGAAGAACTTACCCACTGAATATTCTACATGGGAGGATGAATTTTATACAGAAGCACCCAGAGATACCCAAGCATTGAGGACACCATTTTTTTGAAGGAGAGGGGCATGATAGGTCCCTATATTACTATTATAGTCCCTTATTGTTGTTAGTGTAGCCCCCTTATTGTTATTATTGTACCCTTGTAACCCCCATATTGTTATTATTGTGCCTTTAAATTATTATTGTTAGGTCATTTAGGATTACATTGTGGCCCTATGGACTCCTATATATAGAAATGAGGTTTTGTAATTTGTATCATCCAAGAATTGTTCATTCGTGTAATGTATTGGAGGTTGCCCCCTCGAAGTGGCTTATTTATAAGGCATTGATATCTCTTTTCTTCTATTTATGGAGGTGGTTTCACAACATCCAACGAGAGATATAAAACTACATAGAGTCTTTGGAGAAAATATAGACAGATAAATTGTGGAGTCATCCTCAAACCAAGAGGAAATTACTCATGTTGATCCTCTAGAAAAGCCCCAAATTGTAAACACTCTTAAATAAGAAATATATGAGTTGGAGGTATTAAATAAACATTTAAAGCAACAACATGAAACATTGAAAGTGAGAAATGAAATCCATAAAACTAAAAATCACAACATAATGTTACACATTGGATTATGGTCTAATAACAATAATAAATTGAAAGCTAAAAACAAGTTTCTTAAGAGGAAGATCATAAGTCTGCAGCATAGAATCTTGATGAAGAAACTGAGGATGCCATCACTATCAAGAAAGAAACAAGGAATAAATTTGATTTTCTTTCTCAAGCTTCTGAAGGAACTCAATGATAGAGAAGGATAATAAATTTTTAAATTTTGCATGAGGACATGAAATTTATTCAGTGTGGGGGGATTTTTAACCCCGAAATTTCATCTTTATTACAACTCTATTACACTCTATCCTCCTTCTTTCTTACCCTAATAAATCTAATTTTGCATCATTTCATACAGATAATGGCATAGCACGTACATAATCATATTATGTCTCATAAATTTCATTGTTATTTATAATTTAAATCAATATTTTCATGATCTATTGAATTACAGTGATTCTGAAACTAATGTCTGATTCTATAGTGAAGTCGAAGGTTCAATGGGATACGGAGCTCTAGCCAAAGAATAAGGCATGTCCACATGTGGAAAACAGTTGGAACAATGATTTCTTACTATCCTCATAACCTAGTTCAATAAGGAAAGAATTGTAGCATCTCAGTCAAAGCGAAAGTCAACCAGCATGGAAGGCAAACCCAATGAGCAAGAAATTAATGGATTAAAATATTCAGCCTCATGATTTTATTCTTTGATAGAAAATCATGGGAAAATCACGATATATTATATATTTATGTTAATTATAGTTGTTTTTGAGTAGGGTAGAATCTTTAATACTCTATAATAGTTATGCGCAAGAGATTATAAATCTTCCTCTCGATGTGATAGCCACAGATGAGGTATATTATTTAAAAAACTTTATTTTGAAATTAAAAATATATTTCACTTTATTCTCTTGCTTGGCATGGTATCTATCCATATATAATCTTGTAGAGGAGTTGTGTCGCTTCCTATAGCTCACAAGAGGACCCCCTCAATTTGTAAGGTTTTTATTATTTGCAATTATCATTTCAATTATGTGTTTTCTGTAGCATTTCATTAGTTTATCTAACTTCTTAAGTTTTTATTTTTGAATGAATGACTATGGTTTTTTTAGAGCAGGATTGTTTAGTAGGAAGAATGAGTGAAGCCGAGATATATTATCCACATGAATGTAGTTTTACAGAACGTGAATTGATGTAGATTTAGTTTGAGTCATTAAGTGAAGAAGATTTCAATATTAAATTGATGTGATTGTAGAAATAGATTTTTTAAGTGATTTAAATTTAGTTTCATTTTCCTTAAAAAAGTGTGATAATTCCTTTCTGCAAGTGTGATATTTATTTTGAGAAATTTTGAATATTCTTTTGTTATCTTTATTTTAAGAAAGTGTGATTTTATTTTTTTGAGCAAGTATAGTAGTTTTGGTTTTCAAATAATTTATTTTAACCAAGTATGATCATTTTCATTCATGTTAAAGTATGACATATTTACATTCATGTAAGAGTGAAAGTTGTTAAGAAAACATGTGCATAATGATATCTCAATTTAATTTAGGAATTTCTTGAATAATAAGTACTTCTAGGACATACAGTGCAGCTACACTTCATCGGTGTACTAAAACTTGTTTCTAATTTATGTAATTTATTTAAAATCAGTTAAATTACCAAAACTTTTGGCACTGTTTTAGGGGAAGTGTATATAGGAGTCTTTTTCCTTTCATAATATATATATATATATATATATATATATATATATATATATATATATATATATATATATATATATATATATATATATATATATATATATATATGAGATGCATAGGGAAAGGTATTCTATAAGTAGATTTATAAGAGGTAGCAGTTTGATTTAAACATCATCACTCACCCTACCATGACCTTGTAGTTACACACCATCCACCCAAACTCATATTCCATCAATTGCAGGTAGAAATAGAATTCCTAAGGTGCATAATGATATATCAATTTAATTTAGGAATTTCTTGAATAATAAGTACTTCTAGGACATACAGTGCAGCTACACTTCATTGGTGTACTAACCCTTGTTTCTAATTTATGTAAGTTATTTAAAATCAGTTAATTACCAAACAATTTGGCACCGTTGTAGGGGAAGTGTATATAGGAGTCCTTTTTTTTGCATAATATATATATATATATATATGAGATGCATAGGGAAATATATTCTGTGGGTAGATTTGTAAGAGGTAGGAGTTTGATTTAAACATCATCACTCATCCCACCACGACCTTGTAGTTACACACTATCCACCCAAACTCATATTCCATCAATTGTAGGTAGAAATATACCTCCTATGGTACATAGATCTGAAATCCAACCTAAATATTCACTTACCTCCTCTATTGAAGCCGTGCTAAAATAAGAGAATCCTACATCCCCAATGGAAGGAATAATGTTCCTATCTTCAAATGGAGAACAACTTACAGGACAAGAACTAGAAATACCTATTAAAGAATAAGAAAAATGAAACCTATATTAACATTCCATGGATAGAAGAACACGAGCAGGAATTAGAAATCCAATTTTGGAAACTTATATTAGCTCAAAGGAATTTAGAATTGTAGCAAAAAGTGAAGGAGAAGCACATAATGTCAATGGTGAAAAAGATAGGTTTGGAGGTGGATGAAGAGGTGGAAGAGGTGTAGCAAGAGGAATAGGATGTGATATAGGAGATACAAAACCTTTTGGATTCCCCATATTTTATGAAAACACCACAACTACAATGAAAAATATCTCACCCTCTATCTTCCCGAATTTTCATGGATTAAGAAATGAGGATCCTGAAACATTTCTCTTTGAGTTTGATGTTTTGTGTAGATCCTATGAATACTTTCTTGATACTCAAAAGGTGAATTTGTTTCTAAGCACTCTTAAATATGAAGTATTAAAATGGTTTATGGGCTTACGAGCACTTTATATAAGAAAATCATAACAAATGAAAAAATGTTCTTAGAAAAATACAAAGACTATTGTATGTCACATAACATTAAAGATGAATTATTCTAAATTATGCTAAAAGACAATGAAAATATTGAGGATTTCATTGAAATATTTTCTTATAATATTAAAATGGCTAAAAGGGATACTCTCGATGAAGAAAATTTTATATCTACCTTGTTGAAATCTGTCAAGGATGAGTGGATATATATTCTCAACCTTATGGGTAAATGAGATATTTCTTAGTTATAATTTGGAGATATCTCTTAGTAATCATTTGGAAATATTTGTGATTTATGCATACAAATTTCAAGACTTGAAAGGCAAGGACTAGGAAAAATCCAAGAAATCTTGTTATGTCTAGGATTAATAAATCTGCAGTTGGGATAATAAGTAGGGTAAAAATAGGAAATTGGATGCACAATTTCAAGACATATATTTAGGCATTCTTAGTGAACAAATAGATACCCTTAAAATAAAAAAACAAGAAAAAGGCTAAAAATGTTGCATTATCTATATTTTGTCGAAAGTGTAGAAATAATCATGCCTTGAGAGGATGCCCTCTTTACTTAAAAAGTGTGGAAAGTTATGTTATTTGTGTAGAAAATTATGATACAAAGGAATTCCCTTCAATACCAGATATTAAAGTTGTTGATCAAGAGGAATTAATGCCAAACCAAGTAGAACCTCTTTGTTTTGTTTCTAAGACACAATGGAATATTCCAAAAAAAAATATGACTCAAGGTTTCAACACTCAAACATATGCGCAACCACCACAAATTAATTGGACTACGCCCATGCCTTGGAAACCTTGGCCTCAACCTCGGGCATAAGGATGGAAAAATCCTTATGGAAAAAATCCTCAATATCCTCAATTTCAACAAACTTGCCTTGTTTTTCCACCACAATATTTTCCTTGGGCTATTCAACCCTCTAACCTCAAAATCCAAACAAATAACTTTCATTACTATTTCCACAAAATCACAATAAACTACCTGCTCGACCACTTCCAAATACTATTAATAAAAAATCAGAACCTATTTACGACGTAGAAGGGTGGAATTTCAAAACCTACAAGATAACTCCATTCTATCTAAACAATGTTCCACTTAGATCTAGTAGAGTATTGGAAAATATATCACCATCTGTTTTTATCTAGGAATATGAGAAGGATGGCCTCTTTTAGAAAGAGACATCTCTTCATCAAGAGGAAGATCCTTAAAAAAAAAACACCCATGTACATTCTAATGATACTCCAATAAAATCAACTCCCATTATAGAACAACCTTCAGTTTTAGTTTCCTGGGAATATCTTTTTGGCTTTATGATCTTAACACCCAAGAATAATCTAGGAGGACATTCATTGACTTTAGGCAGCCGATGGTTATCTACAAGTGATTCTTTTATAATTTGTAGATCTTGTGATATGTTCATCTCTCATATAATTTCAACAAATAAGCTCACATTATATCCTCTGGAAAGAAAATGATAGAAGTAGAATGTGAAGAATGGATAGATGATGACAATGAAAATTTCGATATACGACGAAATCGTTTTCCTTCACAAATAGATGAAGAAGATCAAATTTTAAATCTAATGGAAAATAATGAATCTTCCTCATATTGTGAACACAATCAAATTTTTCAAGAACAATGTAATATGGAGTATTTATCATCCCGTCAAATGGATTAACATGCTATGGAGAAATTTGCCAATTCTTTAATATAAATTTTTCCTGGAAAATCTTTGAATATTAATGATAATTTGGAAGAATCTCAAAAGAAATAACTAGTGAAGATTCTACAAGAACATTCCTCTACTTATGAATGGGAATATAGTGATATGAAAGGAATTGTTCCGAAAACTTGTATGCATCATATTTATATTGAAGAAAATGGAAGACCAATTTGAAAACCCCAAACGAGGATGAATCCAAACCTAAGAGAAATTGTTAAAGAAGATCTACAAAAGCTGTTGAATGTGAATTTCATTTATCTTATATCAGACACCTAGTTGGTCTCATCATTGGTAATTTCTCGAAAAAAGGGTGGAAAATAGAGAGTATGAATTGATGATAGGGAATTAAATGAAGCTACTTTAAAAGATAATTTCCACTTCCTTTTATACATCAAGTTCTTAACACCTTGGTAGGGAAAATGCACTTTTCATTCTTAGATGGCTTTAGTGGAGATAACTAGATCCAAGCAACTCCATAAGATCAAGATAAAACATCATTTACTTGTCCATGGGGAACTTATGCTTATCGAGTACTTCCTTTTGGGTTATGTAATGCACCTACAACATTCCAAAGGGTTGTTTTAGGAATTTTTTGTGATCTTCTTCATGATTGTGTGGATTTTTATATGGATGAATTTATTGTCTATGGAAACTCTTTTGAAAAATCTCTTATATTCAAGGAAATTTTAGCCTAAAATTTCCATGAAATTTTCATGTAATTTACATCTCATAATATGTAAACCAATCAAAATACTTTAAATTTAAAAAGAGTTACATGTCAATATTTTGGAGGTAAAAGAAGAAAAACTAATTTTTTTAAATTGCATTTTTGGCTTCTCTCCTTATAGGTTTACTCAGAGTTTATATGTAGACACTCATTGGATGCGGAATTAAATTATTCATCCAATGAATACCCATCATGCATAATTTTGAGAAGACCCACATTAATAAAAAAAATGTAGATACATTAAAAGGTTTGTTTAACATGCTTTTTTAATGTATATTTAATTTTTATTAATGTGGATGTTCTCAAAAGTATGCATGATGGGTACTTTTTGAATACAGAATTTAATTTCGCATCCAATGTCTCTACACTTGAAATTTGAGTAAATCTATAAGGAGATAGGCCAACAATCCAATTTAAAAGAAGTAGTTTTCTTCTTTTCCCTCCAAAATTCATGACTCTTATTTTATTAATTTAACTATTAATTTATTATTTTTCCTTAGGAGGCCACTTTTACACTAAAATTTCATCTAATGAAAATTTTGAAAAAGTTATCATTAGGTGTAGAGAATAAAATCTCTCATTAAGCCACGAGAAATGTTTTATGATGTTTACTGCACGAATTATTTTAGGCCACCATATTTCAAGAGACAAAATCAAAGTGGATGCATCTAAGGAATAAGTTATTTCTAAATTATTAGTTCCTACTTGCTAAAGGGATGTTAGATATTTTCTTGGTTTTACTGGCTATTATAGAATATTTATAGAAAAAATTACAAATATATCCTCTCCACATTTCAAATTTCTTACAAAATATTCTTAATTCATCAAGAATAATGACTTCCATAAAGCTTTTCAAACATTAAAAAAAAAAATATTTCTAAAGCACCTGTTTTAAGAGAGCCAAATTGGAAACTACCTTTTCACATTTCAACTGTTGTGTTAGATACAACTTTAGGGGTTATATTAGGAAGAAATGATTTGAATCCTTATGCCATTTACTATACAAGAAATTATTTTAGCCCTACAAAGTTGAATTACATTGTAACAGAAAAGGATTTTTTAGTTGTTGTACATGTCATCAATAAATTTATACATTATATCACTTGTTATAAAAACTTCATTCATACAGATCATTCTGAAATTAGATATTTAACTAATAAATAAATTACTAATGGTCGAATTTGAATATGGTTATTGTTATTACAAGAATTCAATACTACTATTTTGGATAGACCCAAAAAACAAAACGTAGTTGTTGATTTTCTATATCAAATCCAAAATGATAATAACGATATTCGTGTAGAAGATATTTTTCCTCATGAACATATTTTTGCAATATCTCTTAAATCTCCTTGGTTTTCAGAGACTACTAATTATTCAAACTTGTGGATCTCATTCATGGATAAATAAATAATTGTCCAAAGCAGAGCATGACTTAATCATTCAAAGATGTGTTAGATAGGATGAAGTACTAGAGATATTGAAAGCTTGTCATGATGAACCATGTGGAGGACATTTCACTAATAAAATAACCGCTTATATAGGCCATATCTTAGGTTACTATTAGACTTCTCTCTTAAAGGATGCCAAAGAATATGTTAAAGGATGTGATAGTTTTCAGAGAATGGGAAATCTCTTTCCTTCAGATGAATTTTCCTTATAAGCTCGAGTACTTATTGAACCTTTCAAGAAATTGGCTTTGGATTTTTTTAGTCCAAACAATCCACCATCAAGATAAAAAAGGTACACTCTTGTCTATATGGATTATGTCCCAAAATGGGTAGAAGCTAAAGAACTCCCTTTTGATACTAAAAATGTTGTAATTTCATTTATTTTCGAGGATATTTTCACTCGTTTTGGTGTCCCATGGGAAATTATGATAGATCAAGGTACTCAATTTACATCCAAGTTGGTATAGAAGATAATGGAGGAATAACAAATTATGGCATCAAAATTCTACTCCATATCATCCACAGGAAAATGGGAAAGTTGAATCTATCGATAAAGTAACTGAAAAAATTCTTACTAAGATTGTGCATTTTCATAGAAGAGATTGGGAAGAAAATATTCCAGAAGCTTTATGGGCATACCATACCACGTGGAGAAACAAAACATGACACAATACTTATGAAGTTGTTTATGGGAAGCAAGTTCTATTTCCTATTGATTTCGAGATAAATACCTTTAAAACGATAGTCAAATTGGGTCTTGATCTATCAAAATAACAAGGACAAAGAATGGAGCAATTGAATGAAATTGATGAGATAAGATAAGATGTTATTCATTGGACTAACATAGTTCAACAACAAATATCCATGAGGCAATATAAGTTCATCAAAGAAAGAAATTTCCAGCCTGGTGATTGGGAATTTCTCTTTTATTCAAAATTTAAATATTTTCAAGGAAAATTTCAAACTCATTGGCTTGGTCCTTATGAGATTGAAACTATCTTTAATAATGGAGCAGTCAAAATCAAAACCATTGATGAAGGAAAAGTAAATTTCCTTGTAAATGGTCATAGATTACAAATATATCATAAACAATTATCAAGGGAAGAGTTCATAAGAAATATGCAAGATCATTTTAATTTAAAGCTAGTATTCTATTTAATTTTTCAAGATAAAGAATAAAAAAAATTTATAATAATAATAATAAAAGAAAAAAAAATTGAAACGAAAAAAATGACAAAAAAAAAATTGTGTAAGCATGAAAACCAATATTGTTGGCATGTTTATACAAAAAATCAAAGTTAATAACCAAGAACTCTTGGTAGCATATATTTTATTTTTAATTCCTTATTCTTGTCCCATTCTGTTTTTAATCCTCTTTTGTCTTTTGAAAAATAATGCAGCTAGGGAATTGTCAATAATTTTCAGCTCTCCTAGAATTTCGCAGTTGACTTGATATATTGTGACCATCACCGATACAGGTGGATATTGGTGGCCACCCGCTTATTCCACTCGGGGCCACACCATTGTTTCTTTCATTTTTTCAGTTTCCTTAATAATAGCATAGTTTAATATTTTTAGCATCTTTTCGGGTCCTGAACTTTCGGAGCCGTTTTGAGGCCATAAAAGACATTTTTGGTGCATTTATTTTACGGCTAATATAATTCAGGAATTTCATCAATAACTTCTCATAGATTGGCTATCCTTCATGGGAACTTTTAGGCTAAAAATTCCTAGAGTATAAGAGCTTTTTCAAATGAGTTTCCATTGATAGTAAATTCATCCATTTAAACATCCACACAATCATGAAGTAGATCACAAAAAATTCCTAAAAAAAACCCTTTGGAATGTTAAAGGTGCATTACATAACCCAAAAGGAAGTACTCGATAAGCATAAGTTCCCCATGGGAAACTAAAGGAACTTTTATCTTGATCTTCTGGAGCTGCTTGGATCTGGTTATATCAACTGAAGCCATCTAAGAATGAAAAGTACATTTTCCCTACCAATGTGTCAAGAACTTGATCTATAAAAGGAAGTGGCAAATTTCCTTTTAAATTAGCTCCATTTAATTCCCTATCATCAATGCATACTCTATATTTTCCACTTGTTTTCCCAACAATTACCAATGGTGAGAGCCACTACGTGTTTGATATAGCATAAATGAAATTTACATTCAACATTTTTTGTAGCTCTTCTTTATCAGTTTCTGTTAGGTTTGGATTCATCCTCCTTTGGGGTTGTCGAATTGGTCTTCCATTTTCTTCAATATGAGTATGATGCATACAAGTTTTTGGAAAAATTCCTTTCATATCACTATATTCCCATGCATAAGTAGAGGAATGTGCTTGTATAATCTTCGTTAGTTATTTCTTTCGATATTCTTCCAAATTATCATTAATATTCAATGTTTTTCCAAGAAAACTTTATATTAAAGAATTGCCAAATTTATCCATAGAATGTTAATCCATTCGACGAGATGATAAATATTCCATATTACATTGTTCTTGAAAATTTTCATTTTGTTCACAATACGAGGAAGATTCGTTATTTTCCATTAGATTTAAAATTTGATCTTTTTCATCTATTTGTGAAGTAAAAATATTTCTTCATATATCAAAATTTTCATTGTCATCATCTATCCATTCTTCACATTCTACTTCTATCATTTTTTTTCCAGAGGATATAATGTGAGTTTATTTGTTGAAATTATATGAGAGATGAACATATCACAAGATATACAGCTTATAAAAGAATCACTTGTAGATAACCATTGTCTGCCTAGAATCAATGGATGTCCTCCTATATTATTATTGGGTGTTAAGATCATAAAGTCAACAAGATATTCCCAACAAACTGAAACTGAAGGTTGTTCTATAATGGGAGTTGATTTTATTGGAGTATCATTAGAATGTACATGGGTGTTTTTTGTTAGGATCTTCCTCTTGATAAAGAGTTGTCTCTTTCTAAAAGAGGTCATCCTTTTCATATTCCTGGATAAAAACATATGGTTAATTATTTTCCAATACTCTATTAGATCTAAGTAGAACATTGTTTATATCGAATGGAGTTATCATGTAAGTTTTGAAATTCCATCTTTCTACATTATAAACAGGTTCTGAGTTTCTATTAATAGGATTTGGAAGTGGCCGAGTGGGTAGTTTATTGAAATTTTGTTGAAATAGTAATGAAATTTATGTGTTTGGATTTTGAGGTTAGAGGATTGAATAGGGCAAGGAAAATATTGTTGTGGAAAAACAAGGAAAGTTTGTTGAAATTGAGGATAATGAGGATATTTTCCATAAGGATTTTTCCATCCTTGTGCCCAAGGTTTAGGCCAAGGTTTCGAAGGCATGGGTGTAGTCCAATTACTTTGTGGTGGTTGCGCATATGTTTGAGCATTGAAATCTTGAGTCAGATTTTTTTGTGGATTATTCCATAGTGTATTAGAAACAAAAAAAAAAAGAGGTTCTACTTGATTTGGCATTAATTCCTCTTGATAAACAAATTCAATACCTGGTATTGAAGGGCATTCCTTCGTATCATAATTTTCTACACATATAACATAAGTTTCCACTCTTTTTAAGTCAAGAGGGCATCCTCTCAAGACATGATTCTTTCTACACTTTGGATAAAATATAGATAATGCAACACTTTCAGCCTTTTTCTCATTTTTTGTTTTAAGGGTATCTATTTTTTCACTAGGACTGCCTAAATACATGTCTTAAAATTGTGAAGCAAATTGCCTATTTCAACCCTACTTATTAACACAACTGCAGATTTATTAATCCTAGACATAACAAAATATCTTGGATTTTTCCTAGTTCTTGCCTTTCGAGTCTTGAAATGTGCATGCATAAATAAAAAATATCTCCAAATGATAACTGAGATATATCTCCAAATGATAACTAAGAAATATCTCATTTACCCATAAGATTGAGAAGATATATCCACTCATCTCTGATAGATTTCAACAAGAGAGATTTAAAATTTTCTTCATCCAGAGTATCCCTTTTAGTCATTTTAACATTATAAGAAAATATTTCAATGAAATCCTCAATATTTTCATCCTCTTTTAGCATAATTTTAAATAATTCATCTTTAAGATTATGCGGCATACAATAGTCTTTGTATTTTTCTAAGAACGTTTTTTTTCATTTGTTATGATTTTCTTATATAAAGTGCTCATAAGCCCATTAACCATTTTAATTCTTCATATTTAAGAGTGGCTAGAAACAATTTCACCTTTTGAGTATCAAGCAAGTATTCATAGGATCTACTCAAAACATCAAACTCAAAGAGAAATGTTTCAGGATCCTTATTTCTTAATCCATGAAAATTCGGGAGGATAGAGGGTGAGATACTTTTCATTGTAGTTGTGGTATCTTCATCAGATATGGGGAGTCCAAAAGGTTTTGGATCTCCTATATCACATTCTATTCCTATTCCTACACCTTTTCCGCCTCTTCACCCACATCCAAACCTATCTTTTTCAACATTGACATTATGTACTTCTCCTTCACTTTTTCTTGCAATTCTAAATTCCTTAGAGCCAATATAAGGTTCCAAAATTGGATTTCTAATTCCTTCTCTCATTCTTCTATTCATGGAATGTTAAAATACATTTATTCTTATTCTTCGTCACTAGGTATTTCTAGTTATTGTCTTATAAGTTGTTCTCTAATTGAAGATAGGAATATTATTCCTTCCATTGGGGATGTAGGATCCTCTTCTTTTAGCACGGCTTCAATATAGGAGGTAAGTGAATATTTAGGTTGGATTTTAGATATATGTACCTTAGGAAGTCTATTTCTACCTGCAATTGATGGAATATGAGTTTGGGTGGATGGTGTGTAACTACAAGGTCGTGGTGGGGTGAGTGATGATGTTTAAATGAAACTCCTACCTCTTACAAATCTACTTATAGAATAACTTTCTCTATGCATCTCATATATATATATATATATATATATATATATATTATGAAAAGAAAAATACTCCTATAGACACTTCCCCTACAACGGTGCCAAAAGTTTTGGTAATTTAACTAATTTTAAATAAATTACATAAATTAGAAACAAGGTTTAGTACACTGATGAAGTGTAGCTGCATTGCATGTCCTAGAAGTACTTAATATTCAAGAAAATTCCTAATCATACTTTAACATGAATGAAAATGATCATAAATGGTTAAAATAAATTATTTGAAAACCAAGACTGCTATACTTGCTCAAAAAAATAAAATCACACTTTCTTAAGAGAAAGATCACAAAAGAATTATCACAATTTCTTAAAATAAATATCACACTTGCAGAAAGAAAATTATCACACTTTCTTAAGGAAAATGAAACTAAATTTAAATCGCTTAAAAAAAACTATTTCTACGATCACATCAATTTAAAATTGAAATCTTCTTCACTTAATAACTCAAACAAAATATACATCAATTCACATTCTATAAAATTGCATTCATGTCGATAATATATCTCAGCTTCACTCATTCTTCCTACAAAAAAAAGGATTAAACAACCCTTCTCTAAAAATAATCATAGTTATTCATACAAAAATAAAAACTTAAGAAGTTAGATAAACTAATGAAATGCTACAGAAAGCACAGAATTGAAATGATAACTGCATATAATAAAAACCTTAGAAATTGAGGGGGCCCTCCTGCGATCTATAGGAAGCAACACAACTCCTCTACAAGATTATATATGCATAGATGCCATGCCAAGTAAGATCATAAAGTGAAATATATTTTTTATTTCAAAATAATTTTTTTGAAATAATATACCTCGTCTGTGGCTATCATGTCGAGAGGAAGGTTTATAGTCTCTTGCGCATAACTATTACAAATTATTACGATTCTACCATACTCGAAAACAACTAAAATTAACATAAATATATAATATATCGTGATTTTCCCATCATTTTCTATCAAAAAATAAAGTCATGAGGTTGAATATCTGCATCCATTAATTTCTTGCTCATTTGGTTCACCTTCCATGTTGATTGACTTTCGTTTTCAATGAGATGCTACAATGATTTCCTTATCGATAGAGGTTATGAGGATAGTAACAAATCGTTGTTCCAACTATTTTCCACATGCCGACATGCCTTATTCTTTTGCTAGAGATTCGTAACAAATCGAACCTTTGACTTCACTATAGAATCAGACATTAGTTTCAGAATCACCATAATTCGGTAGCTCATGTAAATATTGATTTAAATTATAAATAAAAATTAAATTTGTGAAACATAATATGAATATGTACGTGCTTTGCCATTATATGTATGAACTGATGCAAAATAAGATTTATTAGGGTCATAAAGGAGGATAGGGTGTAATAGAGTTGTAATAAAGAAGAAATTTTGGGGTTACAAATCCCCCCACACTGAATAAATTGCATGTCCTCATGCAAAATTTAAAAATTTGTGATCCTTCTCTATCATTGAGCTTCTTCAAAGGCTTGAGAAAGAAAATCCAAGTTATTCCTTGTTTCTTTCTTGATAGTGACTGCCATCCTCGGTTTCTTCATAAAGATTCTAAGCTGCAGACTTATGATATTCCTATTAAGAAACTTGTATTTGGATTTCAATTTATTGTTGTTATCATACCATAATCCAATATGTAGCATGATGTTGTCATTTTTAGTTTTATGGATTTCATTTTTCACTTTCAGTGTTTCATTTTGTTGCTTTAAATTTTTATTTAATACCTCCAACTCATAGATTTCTTATTTAAGAGTGTTTACAATTTGGCGCTTTTTTGGAGGATCAACATGATTAATTTCCTCTTGGTTTGAGGATGACTCCACAATTTTTATTGCATATGTTTTCTCCAAAGACTCTATGTAGTTTTATATCTCTTGTTGGACATGATCTATTTCTAGAGTTCTCCTTCCTGGATTGGAAACTGGTGATGGAAATCTTAGTTCCTCTTCTTCCTCTAAGTTGATGAATCCTTGGGACTTCTAAAACTATCCATATATTGGTTTTTTAAGCCATTCACTTCTTCTCACGGTGGATTATGTTTTTTGAATAGTAAGGGAATGTTTCTTAACTTTCTCTTTCTCTGTTTTCTTTTTGGATTAACATTCACCTTTATGACTAGTTATTTTTCTTATAACATTTCCTTGTTTAAGAGTCTCTAGCACAGTTGCAAGAGGAGTTTCATCCTCTGGATACTTCTCTTGTTGTGTTTCTTGTACATGTGATTTTTCCCTAGGGTTTTAGGGTAGCTTCCTTATACTCTTCCTTGTTTTATCACTATGTTCTCATTTTTTTGCTTCCTTAAAATGATTTATAATTACGAAATCTTCCCAATTCTCTCCTATGCTTCTGAAATTGGCTTCAATCAAAATTTTCACTAATCCATGATGGTATAAGGCGTTATCTATGGATTGTATTTTTCTCTATATATTTCCAACAGTTTTTCTCAAACTATGAAGCAAGAAATATGGTAATTTAATTTTATTAGCCTAAAAGAAATTCAGAATTAGGCGTTCATGGTAGAAAAACATGTTACCAAACCTACCTTCATAAATTATAAATTTATGAATAATTAATAGTAAATTTCTCCATTTGGTTTCCAAATATATGAATGGGATCCCCTTCTTAAAGACAAAAATACCCATACATGTATTCTTGAGGAAGAATTTGCAATGTTTCTCTTCAGTATTTTTGTTCTTGATCCAACTCTCTCTGATTCTCTGTAATCCGGTAGGATCTGTTACAAATGAGTCTAAAAAATATAATTTCATGTCCCCAATCTCTTCTTATATGCCATCATATTCCCGAGCGAATATTTTTTCACTTCTTTCCCATCCCTATCAAAATTTTCTACGAAATCTAGCCATTGCACTTTTTGCAATAACTATTTGACCTATGGGTATTCTGCAAGGAATTTAACCCCATTCGGCTCCTAGTGTACAATGACTCCCATTTTGGAGATTTTTTTTTCCCTAATTTATCTTTTGGTAGGGTTATGGAAGGAATTCAATTGTGGAATAGGTTAGTGAGACATAATTCGACTAGTAGGTGTGATGCTCTCAACAATGGAATAGGGATGAGTGGAATGGGTATGATGCAAGGGTGGTGATGGTATGAGCAAGAAGTGGAATGATATGTGGAAAAATACATAGATATTTTCATTAATTTCAATGGCATGTCATAATTATTATACAAAATGGTTTTAGCAATAGTCATTCATCTCTTAATTTCATAATTCATATTTTTTACCTTCATTATTTAACAAACATCTGCATACCTTATATATTTTCCTTAAATGTTATTCATATTGTTCTTTTGTAGGTTTTATTCAAGTTTCTCTAGCTTGTAATCCTCATTCAATTTTCTTCTTCCATGATCTTCATTTTCCCTAGTCAGAATCTATCAATTGAGCTAGCGAATTCCATGAGAGATACAAATTGTTGATAATTATGTACCTGCTTTATTTTTAAAAAGACAAATATGATTAAAAATAAAATGGGACAAGAATAGGAAATTAAAAGGAAAATACATGCTGCCAAGAATTATTGGTTTTCAATGTACACTTTCTGTATAAACATGCCAACAATGTTAGTTTTCATGTTTATACAAGAAAACTATTTGTTAGGATTTTTTTCATTTCATTTTTTTTCTCTTTTATTTATTTATTTATTTATTATTAGTAGGTTGAAAACATGAATTTTGGAAACCCTTTTTGAATCACCCGTTTGAAGAGAGCCAAATTGGAAACTACCTTTTCACATTTCAACTGTTGCGCTAGATACAACTTTAGGGGTTACATTAGGAAAAAAGGGTTTGAATCCTTATGACATTTACTATACAAGGAAAGTTTTTACCCCTACAAAGTTGAATTACATTGTAATAGAAAAAAGGTTTTTATTTTTTGTACATGTCATCAATAAATTTATACATTATTTCACTTGTTATAAAAACTTCATTCATACAGATCATTCTAAAATTAGATATTTAATTAATAAATAAATTACTAATGGTCCAGTTGGAATATGGTTATTATTATTACAAGAATTAAATGCTACTATTTGGGATAGACCTGGAAAAGAAAACGGAGTTGTTTATTTTCTATATGAAATCGAAAATGATAATAACAATATTCATGTAGAATATATTTTTCCTCACGAATATGTTTTTGCACCATCTCTTAAATATCCTTGGTTTTTAGATACTGCTAATTATTCAAACTTGTGCATCTCATTCGTGGATAAATGAAGAATTGTACAAAGAAAAGCTTGACTCAATCATTCGAAGATGTGTTAGATAGGATGAAGTACTAGAGATATTGAAAGCATGTCATGATGAACCATGTGGAGAAAATTTCATTGATAAAAGAACTGCTTATAAAGGACTTACATTAGGTTCCTATTGGACTTCTCTCTTAAAGCATGCCAAAGAATATGTTAAGAGATGCGATATTTTTCAAAGAATGGGAAATCTTGTTCCTTCAGATGAGTTTCATCTACAAGCTCGGGTACTTATTGAACCTTTTGAGAAATGGGCTTTGGATTTTTTTGGTCCAAACAATCCACCATCAAGATAAAAACGGTACATTCTTGTCTATACAGATTATGTCATAAAATGGGTAGAAACTAAATAAATCACTTTTCATACTGAAAACGTTGTAATTTCATTTATTTTCGAGGATATTTTCACTCGTTTTGGTGTCCCATAGGAAATTATGATAGATCAAGGTACTCAATTTACATCAAAGTTGGTATAGAAGATAATGGGGGAATACAAAATTATGGCATCAAAAGTCTACTCCATATCATCCACAATCAAATGGGCAAGTTTAATCTACTAATTGAAGGAATTCTTACCAAGACTGTGTATCTTCATAGAAGAGATTGGGCAAAAAATATTCCAGAAGATTTATGGGAATACCATACCACATGGAGAAACAAAACATGACACACTACTTATGAAGTTGTTTATGGGAAGCAAGTTCTATTTCCTATTGATTTCAAGATAAATACCTTTAAAACAACAGTCAAATTGGGTCTTAATCTATCAAAATAACAAGGACAGAGAATGGAGCAATTGAATCAACTTGATGAGATAAGACAAGATGCTATTCATTGGACTAACATAGTTCAACAATAAATATCCAAGAAAGAAAATTCAAAGAAAGAAAATTCCAGCCTCGTCATTGGGAATTTCTTTTTCTTTTTTCAAAATTTAAATATTTTCATGGAAAAATTCAAACTCATTGGCTTGGTCCTTATGAGATTGAAACTATATTTGATAATGGAGCAGTCAGAATCAAAACCATTGATGAAGAAAAAGTGAATTTCATTGTAAATTTTAATAGATTAAAAATATATCATAAACAATTATCAAGGGAAGAGTTCATAAGAAATATGAAATATCATTTACTTAAAGCTAGTATTCTATTTTATTTCTCAAAATAAAGAATAAATAAAATTTACAATAATAATAAAAAAAGGAGAAAAAAAATAAGAAATGAAAAAAATGAAAAAAATATTTTTTTTCTGTAAGAATGAAAACCAACATTGTCGGCATGTTTATACAAAAAATATAAGTTAATAACCAAGAACTCTTGGTAGCATATATTTTCTTTTTAATTCCCTATCCTTGTCCCATTTTATTTAGTCCTCTTTTGTCTTTTGAAAAATAAAGCAGCCAGGGAATTGTCAACAATTTTCAACTCTCCTGGAATTTTTCAGTTTCCTTGATAGATTGTGACCATCGCTGATCCTTGTGGATATTGGTGGCCACCCGTCTATTCCACTTGGGGCCCCGCCATTGTTTCTTTCATTTTTTCAGTTTCCTTAATAATAGCACAATTTACTATTTTTAGCAATTTTTCAGGTCCTGAACTTCCGGAGCCGTTTTGAGGCCCTAAAAGACATTTTTTGTGCATTTCTTTTCCACATAATATGGTTCAGGAATTTCATCAAGAACTTCTCATATATTGGCTATCCTTCATGTGAAATTTTAGGCTAAAGATCATTCATGGGTCTAGAATATTATTATAGGAATTTCATCAAGAACTTCTCACAGATTGGCTATCCTATTACATTTTTGCAGTGAAAAGGAAAAATGTGTTAATGGACTATGTGTTAAACTACTTTTGATAATTTCAATAATTTTATTACAAATGATATATTCTTAAATATTCCATATCTTGATAAGGAGTTCACGGTATAGAAAAATGCTCACAAGGAAGGACTAGTTGGAGTATTGATGAAGGACATGTGACATGTTATTAGTCAAGGAATTTGAATGAGAACGAGGGGAACTATGTGACTTATGATCATGATTTGGCAGCTATCATTGATGCAATCAAGATGTGGAGCTATTATCTCATTGGAAGGAGTTTGTTCTGATGAGTGATCATATGGGTTGAGGTACTTGTTTGACCAGCCTAATATAAATTCCAAGAAATCTAGATGGTTGGCTAATCTCAATGAGTTTGACTTTGAGATCAAGTACATTAAGCAAAAGGAGAATAGGTTTGGAGATGCTCTCAGAAGGAGAGTGTAGATGAATCATATTTCAATTATGAGCTTGTATGGTAAAGGCTTGTAGGATTGGATATTGTAGGAATAGAAGCAAGATGAGAGGTACCAACAAATGAAGAAAATATTGCATCTGTAGGATGGCTATAATAGGGGTGAGGAGTATCACCTCATGATAGATGGCTTGGTCAGATTCATCAACAATATTTATATGTCAGATAATAGTGAGCACAAGAAGCCTATCTTGAGTGAATTTCATGTCAATGTGTATTCAGGTCACTAAAGATATTAGAATACTCAAAGAACAATTAAGTTCTATAATTGGCCAAACTTGAAGAAATATGTGGATGATTTTATTGCTATATTGTCTTATTGTTAGCAAGTGAAGGGTGATTGTAAGAACCTAGTTGGCTTATTTCATCTCGTCTTGATTCTAGAATGGAAATGGGAGGTAATTTCCATGGAATTCATTATAGGTTTTCCAACGACATCGAGATAACATGATTTCATCATGGTTGTGGTTGACACATTGAGTAAGGTATCTCACTTCACTATTGTGAAGTTCAGAAGTTCAACTAGTCTAGTAGCCTAGATCTTCATCAAGGAGATAGTGAGATTGCATGGTGTCCCCAAGAATATCATATCAGGAAGAGATGCCAAGTTTACATACTAGTTTTGGAAGGATTTTTTTATAGGTTTTGGCATAGATTTAGCTTTCAATATAGCTTATAATCCACAAAAAAATGGACAAACAAAGAGGTTCAATAGGATTTTTGAGGATACGTTGAGGATGTAAGTCATGCATCAACAAAGGAAGTGTGAGGAGTATCTTCCACTTGTAGAGTTTTCTTATAATAATGGGTATCAGGAATCCTCAAGGATGAGTCCAATTGAGTCTCTTTATGGGTAGAGTTGTAATACTCCCATAATTGAAAAGTATTATGTGAGTAGGGTGTTTATTGGACCAGACATGTTGGCTAATACAGAACTAGAAATTCAAATTATTAAAATGAATTTAAAGGTAGTGTAGGATAGGCAGAAAATTTATGCAGATCATCATTGAGCATTCATTGAGTTTCAGGTTAGGAAGGATGTGTACTTGTGCATCAATCCCAAGAGGATCTCATTGAGGATTATACCATATGACAAGTTGGAACCTTGGTATTGTGGGCCTTTTCAGATCCCTGAGTGGATTGGACCAGTCACCTAAATATGTGCACTGCCACCAATAGTGAAAGTACATAATTTTTTTCATGTTTCATTGCTTAAGAGATATGTCCAAGATG
The DNA here is from genome assembly GCA_034641835.2 of Pinus albicaulis. Classification (NCBI taxonomy): domain Eukaryota; kingdom Viridiplantae; phylum Streptophyta; class Pinopsida; order Pinales; family Pinaceae; genus Pinus; species Pinus albicaulis. The sequence continues at coordinate 1,253,580,076 of CM076572.1, read as the reverse complement.
ATGATAATGTGATTGATTTTTTGGTATTGTAGCTGGAAAGAGAGGGAGAATTCTAGCAACAACCTCACTGCATTTTGCAATCGAAATAACTCATGCTCTTGAACTTAAAGTACAATGGAAGTACTTTGGGCATGATGAATCTAAATGGGAGATGGATGATTACATGTGGGATTTGTATCCTTATTTATTTGTTGGTTGAGCATATGAGTTTGATTTATCTATTTTTTTTTATCTATATGCATATGTGTATTTTAGATACTACAATGTGTTGCATTATAAAGCTCCAATAAGCATTGTTTTCTAAATAATGCATCGAGTTGTGTTATAAAGATCCAATAAATAGTATGGTGTTCATCATTTCACTAGTTTGGTATGATGTAAATGCTACATTGATTTATGTTATGAAGCTCCATGGGTAGCTTGTTTTTTCGGTTACAAGCATCATTGAACACTGGGGATGATGTTTTCCCAAAGGCAAGGGATTTGTAACAACCCCTCATTCATTTTAAATATAAATAAAATAAGTCCAAGGTAATGTGACACGTATTCCAAGATAAATGGCTGGAAAACATTATAGTGGGCATCACTTGTGATTAATTAATGGCTATGTAAATTGGAAAAGGAATTGGAAAAGGCATTAACAAATGAAAATATGAAATTATTTACATTTAGTTATGAAAATAAATGAAAATAGGAGAACAGGAAGGTGAAGGGACAAAATCTTACATGCAAGGGAAATTGCAAGAAAATGTAGAAATGATATACAAGATGCATGTATATATCTAGATTCTCATGATCTAACAATATTTATCTTCTTTCTAAATACAGAATCCATCCACTATTAATCTTTTGCGGAAATTAAAATCAATTGCAAACACATGAAGCAATAAAAACAATCGCACATAACACAGTTGTTTAACAAGCAATTCTGAAGTTGAAAACCCTAAATATCATATATTATGTATCATGGAGATCATGTAACAATCTCATACAAAGCTTAGTACATCAAGCTGTCAGTACAATCAATCGTCACACACTAACGAGAAGAAATCTGCAAATCCATGCACCGATTTCTTGCCACCTGATAGCTTGCCTCCACTGCACAATCCTTGCTGAATAATAGCTCTGAATGAATTCGAATTACCCTTTCTTGCACTATGAAATCCTCATTGACAACTCCCGTGTGTGTGTGGTGCAATCAATGCATCACAATAGTCACAACAGATAGTCCATCTTTCCCTTTCACCTATCTCTCCACTGGGTCTCCACTGGAACTGACATGCACTATAGTTAACTGTTGTATTGTTCAATTGATTAATGAGTTATTATTTTTGAATTAATTAACTAATTAATTCAATCCACTCTCACTAGTGTATCATTCAGTTAGACTAGATACAACTAGCTCAACTGAGTTTAACTCCATTAACTGAGTTAAACTCAATAACAACTCCATGAACTACTCTTCCAACTCTGTCATAACTTTTCCACTTCAGTTCTAACTAAGTCCTCCATGCATGAACCACCAGTAAACCCTAGGAATTGCGTAATTCCTTCAGCCCACTGATTTGAAAAATATGTATATTGAAATAATGTGCTCCAAGAGAATAAGTTGATGTTTATTATCGAATTATTATTAAGAGCTAATAATAATCGACACTTCTAGTTTTAGATCGACGATCTATAAATAGACTTCGCCCAATATTCTAAAAATAGAATTTCATCTATTTTTCCAACTTGACCAACCATCCACAAATAACATCTGACAACTTCTTAAATATGATCACCATGTCTAAAAATAGACATAGTCTAAAAATAGACTTACACCTAAAAATAGCCTGTGGGCCCACTTAGTGAAGGTGTCTAATTTTCACTAAGCTCATCATCTTGTTGAATCTCAACACTCCCTCTCAACAAGATAGGGATTACCCTTCACCGCGATCCTGCCTCTATGGTATTAGAATGTGCTCCTAGTAAGCGCCTTCGTCAGAATATCTGCATCCTGATCTTTCGTAGGAATGTACTAAACCAACATGATCTTCTACTACACACAATCTCTGATATGATGATACTATATATCAATATGTTTATATCTATCATGAAACACAGGATTAATCAACAGTTTAATGCAACTCTGATTATCACAATGTATCACTGTAGGATCTAAATGTGAACCAAACAAGCCAACCAGGATCTTCCTCATCCAGATAGCCTCACATGCAGCTTGACTTGCTGCCATGTATTCTGCTTCTATTGAACTGAGTGCCATGGATCTTTGTTTGCTACTGTACCAAGAAATTTTTGTAGATCTGATACTGAAAATCCATCCTGATGTGCTCTTTTTGTCTGTTAGGTTTCCTGCCCAATTTGCATCCGTGAAGCTGTTATCACAAAATCGGGCTTGATGGGCTACTCGTCAAGTAAAAATTGTGTAACTATTTTAGACCAATATTTTATTTGAGGCTTAGCCTCCTCAACCTGAGAGGGCTCTCTCAATGGTTTATGATTTTTGATAAATAAATAGATGGCTAACTCTATATGAGACAAAAATAGATAAATGGTATAACTGGTTGCAAATCACATTAGCAAGTATTCATTGCACTTATGGAGTCGTGATAGTTTCAGTAAAACCAATCAATCTACCTAGCATGGAAGTTGAGGCATGTTAGAGTTTTAGTCAAAAGATACATATGTGAAATAGTAGAAACACAATCAATTTGCCTACATAGGAATTCAGAGCATCAAGGATGAATTATGAGTAAACATAAGCGAATACCACTGCAATAGATAGTAAAAGGATGCAATAGAACAAACACACACTAAAACTCTATATGAATCTCAAGTTAGCTAAGTAAACTTCTCTATATTAAAGCTGAAAATAGTCACATACAGTAAACACAGTCTTTTGCTAAAAGTGTCCAACCCTGTGTATTTCGACGTCATACTCTTTATAGATCATTTACAATATAGGATTATCTTATCCTCCACTAAAGACATAGAATTCGTAGTGTTTGACACCTTTCCTAATCATGAAACGTCATATTTATTACAAATTGACAACTAGAACCCTAATAAGCAGTCCTATTCCAAATAGCACTAAAACTCTTTAATTTCCTTCCTAAAAAACTTATCTGGTCTTCATCACATCTTATGCCACTTTATTTTCCATGAAGTCGAATTTGGATGATGATTCCCAATCTTGATGTCAACATCCTGTCGATGATGTTGTTCTCCTATGTTCTAGGAAACTGTCTCCTTCCTTTTAGGCTTTTGATACACTTTGACTGTCTGATAAATTTTGACCCTTTATACACCATCATTTGGATGCCATCTGTTATCTAGAATTAGAACATGTGGATATATCCTTTTCTTGTGCCAGATGTTCAAAAATTTAGTTTTGAATTGTGTTAAAAACTAAAAATAGACCTGCGCTACGAAAGCAGCATAGTTTCGTAGCGCTTTTCATAGCATGGGGTTTTAGCTCCTATCTTCAATAATTTTCAATATTTTTCTTTCATGACAGCCTTTATCTTCACTTGCACGTTCCCACAAAAAAGTTTCAAAACCAAACTCACAAAAATTCCTTCAAAATTTGCTATGAAAAATGATGAAATGACTGCTTCAGCAGTTTCGTAGCACATTTCATCAAATTTGCACTATCTGCGCTACAAAACTGATGTGTAAGCAATTTTGTTGAAAAATTTTTCCTTTTTTTTTTAATTTGTGATAACGGGATACTAAAAATTAAGGACAGTGATATTATTTCAAAGCCTACAGCAAAATAACCCTGAAAATATATTCTTCATCAAATTTAACCTTCATTTTTCATCTGAGTTTGTCTTATATATTTGTTACTCTATTTCACTGCTTTTTTAATTATTCTTGACACTCTTTCAACTGTATCTGCAGACCTTCCACCTAGCTCTTTAGCTTTCTGTTGCTAGTTCTTAAATGAGTGTTGATCACTCTCATAATATTTTCTTCCTTAATAGTTGGGATTGTCCATGTCAAGAATTGTTCTTCACTGCTTGGGATTTCTGATCTGGAGGCTATTTGACCTTCCCAAACAGCTTTCATTCTTTTGAATTTTTCTTTCTCAATGATATGTTTTCTAGTTCTTCTCTTCAACCTATCAATCTCATGGTTTTCCGATATCAACTTCTCCTCCAGTTTTGGATGCTTTGTCATTTCTTCTTGTGCTGTGAATACTCTATTTTATACTGGCAATGCTACTAGCGAGGAGAGATCAATTACCTCTTCAGGAACTTTAGCTGTTTCATAGGTTTCTTCAACTTTTGTGTTAAGTTACTTGAGCCTTTTTGAATGTCTAGTCACAGGCTTCCTGGCTTGGAAAACAAATGTTGTGTTTTCACCTTTAAACTCCAGCTTCTTTGTTGATTTATCTTTTTTCTTCTTTCTTTTATTTATTCCTATGAAATCAGATTGTACTATGAGTGATTCTTCTATGTCTATTGCATGAAATATATCATCCAAGTTTCCTTTCAACTTTAGGCTATCACTTGACCCTGAAACTGTTGATTTTCCCTTTGTTTCTATAGCTTGCTTCTTTTTATTCTCTGAACTTCTTACTTATCTACTGCTTGTTTTTGTTTAGCTTCTTTGCTACCATGTAACCTTTGTTTTGCAGGTGAGGGATTTTTTAGTGTCTTCTCTACCTGCTTCTTCACTTGTTTTCTAGGTTTCAATTTCACAAACCTCTTTGCCTTTGTAGCCACTGGTTGACTTGATTTTGCTAGTGGTGAGAGATTTCCTTTTGTCTTAGTGTTTTTAGCTGGGGTTAGAGCTTCCATATCAAAACCACTCATAAACAAAAAGGAATACCAGTCCCTATTTATTTTCTGACGCTCATTCAAAACTAACAATTTAATCAACCCATGGTGAAACATGGATGTTTCCTAGCCATCAAATTTCATCTGAACTTTGTTAGCCATTTTGGCAAAAATTCTATATAAGAAAAATGGTAAATCCAGTGATATCATACCTGTGAAATGTAACAGAAATTTTAAGTGATAAGTGTATACTTTGTGGTACCTGCCTTCACATGCGAGGTATCTTTGGATATTGAAAAACATTTTGGCATAGTTATCTTTGATACTATTTAAGGGAATTGCATTGTTCTGGTCCATATTTGCATATTTTGTTTTCATAAATATCTTGCATGCTTCCATATCAAACCTGAAGACCTTAAAAAAGGATTCCTGACCTCTTGGTATTTCCGTTACCATAGCTATGATCTTAGATGTGACTGTTATGTTTAACATTCTGACCTTTGTGCTTGTTCCACTGAAATGAAGTGCAAATTATTTGGACACCTGAATATGCCAACCTTGTAACTTTCATAGAACTTCAAACAACCTGTTTTCCTAAAAGCATCCATTACTGTTGAATCTTCAGCTAAAACCCTCATAATTTCAGGTTCAAATCTCAAACAATTTCCTCCTCTGTGATTCTTTTTCTCCTCAGCCATGCCTTTTTTTCGGAACCTGTAGAACTGCCTCTCTTGAGAAAATGGAACAACCTCACTTGAATATGTATGAAAAGCCTCGCTTGATTGAGTATGATGATAACCTTGGTATAAAACAACCATAGGCTTAACCCTAATTTTTATAGCTTTAACAGTTGAGTGGGGGAAAAAAACCAGAATAGCTGAAATAGACAAATTTTTTGAATTCGAAATCCCTTTTTACAACTGAATGAAACCCCTATGATGATGATGATGTATATGAAATGGGTAAGTATTTTGGATGTGAACTCTCACTGACTCACCATAATGTTACCTTATCATTTCTTAACGGATTTTTTGACATGACATCTCAGAATTTGCACTTTTGTAGCGCACATAATGTATTTTTCGCACTTTGCGCTACAAAATTAGTAGCGCTTTCATAGCGCAAAATCCCTTTTTTGAATTTACCACGCTACGAAACTACAGACTTTTGGCTAATCATAGAATTTCAAACTGAAAACTAATGACATGAGCTCTAGATGAATGATATGAATTTTTAATCATGGAATGAAACTAAAGAAGTTTATTTTAACTTGAAAAATGACATTTCAAACTAAATAAACTATGACCTACCCTTTATCAAGACAAAAATGAATTTATACCTACTTGAAACTATGACAAAAAAGAATGTACACATACAATGTTCAAAAAAAAAAAAATTGGGTGATAACAGAAGCCATGCAAGTTCACCTCATCCGTATGTCTATACCATAAGCCATACTCATATGTGCCCCTGAGATACCTCAGGACATGCTTTCCTGCCTTCCAAAAGAGCTTGGTAGGCTTAACCATCACTTCTGAAAGCTGGTTCACCGCATAGCATATGTTTGGTCTTGTATTAACTAAATACGTGAGAAAACCCACCAACTATCAATAAATAGTGGCATCCACTACCTTTGCTAGTGTAGCATCCTCTTTCCTCCAATTTCCTGGAAGAGTAGTATTAATAGGCTTGCAGCCTTGCATGTGAAACTTCTAAAGTATCTCCCGAGCATACTTCCCTTGTGTTGGGTTTGTGTTATATTCTTTCCACAACTAGTCACGCGTGGGGGGGTAACAAGGGGGGAGATAGCTCCCCCTGTACATTGTGTCAGGAGAAATGTAGAGGGGGTTCATAGGGGGGTGGTAGCCCCCCCTGTCGGGGTCCGAGGCACTGCCCTAGGAAAAAAAAATTTGGTCATTATTTTCCAGTGGGCGGACTCGCGCATGGTTTTGTGCATGGGTTTGCACATGGTTTTGGGGCATGATGGTTTTCGGCCCCTGGTATTTTGTAGATCCGGTCAAGGGAGTTATGGTTATGTTCTAATCCAAGGTTAATGGATTGGGGTTTATGTATGCTTCGGCATGTATATATATCTGTTGTAACACTAAAAGGAATATAATGAAAAATCAAGCTGGTCGTCCCAATTTGGGATCCAGGGGAAAATATCTGTGTATATCTATTTTATGTTTTATTCTATCGCTATTGTTTATTTTCTATTTTTAAGATTCATTTGCATCTAATTTCCATATAGGCTTAAAAACTACACCTTGAGACACAAACATTTCACCTTCCCACTGCCATATTTCCAATCCAAGGAAATAATGAAGCAGGCCCAAATCCTTCATCTCAAACTCCTTTACAAGATCTACCTTGCATGAGTGTATCAACTGCTCATCACCCGTTAGTATTAAATCATCTACATAAAGAACAATGATTAAAAGCTTACCCTCCACCACAATTTGGTACAAGTTTGCATTCGCCTCACTCTTGGTGAAGCCAAGTCTAGTGAAATAGCTCTCGATCCGTGTGTACCAGGCACGTGGTGCTTGCTTCAGCCCATATAGCTATCTTTTGAGCTTGCACACATGCGAATCACTGCTGAAGATCTCAAATCCTTCAGGCTACTCAATGTATACCTCTTCCTCAATGACCCCATTAAGGAATAGAGTCTTCACATCCATATGATGAATGTGCCAACCCATTTTCACTGAGAGAGCAAGGATGGTCCTTATGGAATAATTCCATGCGACAAGTTCAAAGGTTTCTTCATAATTAATCCCCTCGATCTGTGAGAAGCCCCACGCAACAAATATTTCCTTATACTTCTCGACACTCCCACCAGCAGCTTGCTTTACCTTGTACATCCATCTTGATCCTACAAATGATTTACCCACCGGCCTTGGAACAATCTCCCAAGCACTGTTTCTGACAATGTAGTCATACTCCTCCACCATGGCATCTACCCATGTGGGCTCCTGCACTGCTTCTTCAAAAGAAGATGGCTCGGTCACGATACACTTGCTCATAAGAGCCATGTATCCAGTAAAACGGTTAGGTGACTATCTCTGTCTGTGCTATGATGTGGGGACTCCTACATTCTATGCCACATCAAGCTTCAGTCTCTTAGCTTCTGTGGTATTCTTTCTGCTAGTTCTGATGTTTGGCTCTGCATGAGTGGACTCCTCCAATCCATGAACTTCCTCCTGTGGCTGATCCACATCTCGAGGTTCATATTTTAGAACGTGCAGTTCCTACTCTACATGCAATTCTAGCTCCCTCTCAAGCATAGCTCGTGCAGCACCCACAGTCATTCTGTTCTTCCTCTCCACGACCCCATTCTATTATAGGTTATGAGGTGCTATGATTTCTCCTCGAATTCCTTCTTTGCTACAGAATTCTTTGAATTCACTCGAGATGTATTCACCGCCATTATCACTCTGTAGAGCTTTCACTTGCTTCCCTGGCTCCTTCTCCACTAATGCCTTAAACTAACAAAACTTTGAGAATGTTTCGCTCTTCTTTTGCATGAAGAAGATCCAGCATCTACGAGAATAGTCATCAAAAAATATAACATAATACTTTTGTTTTTTTGTTGAAGAAACCGAGGAAGGTGCACACACGTCTGTGTGAATTCTCTTGAGGATCACCGAAGCATGGTTCTCCTTCTCATGAAAGGTGGTCTTCAAAAACTTACCCATAGTACATCCCTTGCACTAATCTGAATGTGCAAGAGTACCCTTGGGAATTCTACTAGAAATCTGTTGCAAAATATTCATAGTGCCATGGTCGAGATGGCCCAATCTCCTGTGCCATAATTCGCCCTCATCTCGGCTCACCACTTCTTCGGCTTTGACCATCATTGCAGCGCAACCATCTACCTCCATCTTGTAGAGATTCTTAACTCGAATCCCTATCCTCTTGGTGTGACCCATTTTTTTATGTCACAGGAAAACTTTTCCATCGCTAAAAACAATGTCATAAGCTTTGTCTTCGAACATTGTGACCGACACCAAGTTCTTCTTCAGACCTGGAACATGCATAACATCTTTCAACATAAATGGATTACCTGAATCCCTCTCAAATGTAATTTTCCCAATGTTGGTGGCACTGTATCAACCATCGTCACCCATCTCTATATGCATTTGAAGGTCCTTCTCCTCCAAGTCGCTAAACAACTCCTTGTCTCCTGTCATATGGAAAGACGCACTATTATAAAGATACCACACCAATCCCATATAGATTGAAACCAAGCATGCGATCAAAGAGAAATCAAGTTCAAATTGCGAGGCAAAGGCCTCTCCAGCTGTAGCTCCAACAACCTTCTTGTTCTTCTTCTTTTGTTGGCAGTTAGTGGTGAAATGCCCATGTTCGTGACAGTGAAAACATTTCACCTTGGACAAACATTGCTTCTTTCATTTAGCTTCAGATTTTGAAGGAAAATTCTTCCCCTTCCCTTTCCTTGTTTCTACAACCAAAGTATAATTCTCTTCATCTTCATTATTCGATGAAGAGCCATCCCTGGTACTTCGCCTTATCTCCTACTACACAAGATCCGACCAAAATCACTCCCACCCCAACAGTTTCTCCCGTCCATTGACAAAGTCTTCGTAGCTATGACAACTCTTCAAAAGCCCAAGGAGAGCCAATTTCACCAAGTCTTCATCATGAATAGTAATCCCCACACTTCCCAGTTCATCCCTACAGTGGACAAACTTTGTGAGATATTTTGGAATACTGTCGCCCTTCTCCATTTTTATTTTTTTGATCTTATCTTTCAGCGCCAACTTCCTCTGGTCACTACTACTTTGGAAAAAATTTGTCAAAGCCTTACACATTTTCAAATGGAGTGGCTTTCCCATGAAGGTTGGACACAATATTTTCCTTCACACCTTCCAATAGAATTCTTCTTGTCTTTTCTATCTTCTTTTTCCATGCATCAAGTAATGTAGCATCGCTAGATCCTGGCTTAGGAACATCACTATCAATGAAATCCTTTAGTCCATTATCTTCTAGCACCACCTCCATCCTATCCTTCCAAGATATGTTATTCGAGCTCCCATCAAGGACATACTCCAATTGCAACCCATTTAAAGACATTTGAATGTATACTCAACTATCGTACCAAGACTTTTCAGCAGCAAATTCGAATTGTCCACCATCACAAACTCAACAATTCTTCACAATTGCAATCTTCAAGAATCAACACTCTTCCGATACCATGTAGAAATTATATACAAGATGAATGTATATATCCATATTATCCTGATCTAACAATATTTATATTATTTCTAAATACAAAATCCTTACACTATTAATATTTTGCAGAAATTAAAATCAATTGGAAACACATGAAGCAATAAAAACAATCGCACATAACACAGTTGTTTAATGGGAAAGCCTGAAGCTGAAAACCCAAACTATCATATATTATGTATCATGGAGATCATGTAACAATCTCATACAAATCTTAGTACATCAAGCTCTCAGTACAATCAATCTTCACACACTAACAAGAAGAAATCTGCAAATCCATGCATCGATTTCTTGCCACCTGATAGCATGTCTCCACTGCGCAATCCCTGCTGAAGAATAGTTCTGAATGAATTAGAATTACCCTTTCTTTCACTGCGCAATCCTCATTGGAAACTCCAATGTGTGTGTGGTGCAATCAGTGCATCACTATAGTCACAACATATAGCCCATCTTTCCCTTTCACCTATCTCTCCACTGGGTCTCCACTGGTACTGACATGCATTGTAGTTAATTGTTGTATTGTTCAGTTGATTAATGAGTTATTATTTGTGAATTAATTAAATAATTAATTCACTCCACCCTCACTAGTGTATCATTCAGTTAGACTAGATAGAACTAGCTCAACTGAGTTAAACTCCATTAACTGAGTTCAACTGAATAACAACTCCATGAAATACTCTTCCACCTCTGTCATAACTTTTCCACTTCAGTTCTAACTGAGTCCTCCATGCATGAACCACCACTAAACCCTAGGAATTGTGTAATTCCTTTAGCCCACTGATTTGACAAATTTGTATACTGAAATAAAGTGCTCCAAGAGAATAAGTTGATGTTTATTGTCGGATTATTATTAAGAGCTAATAATAATCGACACTTCTATTTTTAGATTGACGATCTATCAATAGACTTCGCTCAATATTATAAAAATATAATTTCATCTATTTTTCCAACTTGACCAACCATCCACAAATAGTATCCTGCAACTTCTGAAATATGATCACCATGTCTAAAAATAGATAGTCTAAAAATAGACTTACACCTAAAAATAGCCTGTGGGCCCACTTAGTGAAGGTGAATGATTTTCACTAAGCTCATCATCTTGTTGAATCTCAATAGAAAAATTGAAAAAAAAAATGAAGAAATTAGAGGCATCAATGATAAAATGGCTTGAGAGAAACAATTTCTAGCTTTTGACAGCTTTGGATGATTGTGAGCCTTTTGAAAATTTTTGGGTTTGAGCTCGTGTTCATTCTCTCTCTCTCATACACTCTTGCACACTTAGACCATTTTTGAACATGTTTGGAGAACATTAGTATTCACTTGCATTGGAGAAATATGGAAAACAAAATCAAGGGAGCGCAAGGGAAAAATTGGATCGACACCTATAGTAGGGATAATTTGCAAGTAACAGGTTGCATGTGTGGTTTCCTTGTTGATTTTGGAGGCATGGTATAATATGCATATGGTTACTTGGTTATGTGTTGTCATTGGCACGCACATTTTCCTAGATTTACATATGTTTCAACCTTTCCTTGCCATTTCTTACATATCCATGGTGGTGTGGGTTTAATACTTGTTTTTGTAATTGGTTCTTAGGTTCCGTATGGCTATGGGTTGGAACGAACGCTTTGGAAGCCCTAGAACATTTTGGGTTCAGTTACTAGTTCCTATGGCCCTACGTTTTTACAAACTCTGTAGAGCCCTTAGCGGGTTACGTTATTAGTCCCCAGAACTTTGGTTGGGACAAGGTCTCTGGATACCTAGAAGGTTGTGGGTTGAGTTACTAGTTCGTAGAGCCCTAGAAAGCTTGGGTAGATACTATAACAACCCTGGTGAAGAATTCAATGTAATAAAAGTTAAGAAAGGAAAAATAATAACTAAGGTCATGGGATGAGTATTCCAAGTTGAATGTTGGGGGCAACATCCTAGTGTGGGTATTCATATGATTTATTATGTCTATGGAAATTGACAAAGGAAATGACTAAGGATTTTGAAAGGAAAAGTGGCATTTATTGGCATTTATTTATGAAAATAATCGAAAATAGGAGAAAACGGAGGTGAAAGGTCGCAAGTTGCATGTGAGGAGGAAAATGAATTAAAATAATGGAAAATTAGAGAAATTAAAGGCCTCATTAATAAAAAGGCTTTTGCGGATCAATTCGTAAAATTTTTACAATTCAGTTTTGGAGTTCTCATTCTATTTTCTCTCTTTCTCTCTCTCTCTCTCTCATACTCTTGGACACTTAGAGTTTCTTGGAGCACTCTTGGAGAGTGTGGAATACATGGATTTTTGGAGAAAGAAGGAAATGGAAGATCATGAAACTGCAAGAGGACATCAAGATCATCAGCTACATTGGGTTTTTATTAGAGGTACTAAGTTGCATGTATGTTTTCATCACTATATTTGGCATGCATGGCATATGCATGTGGTTTTTTGGTTATGGTCTTTCATTGGCACAAATGATTGCCTAGATTAAAAATGGTATTTCTTAGCCTTTCCATTTCCTGGTGCTAGCAGAATTCATTTCTAAGTCATGAGTCCATTCCATAGCTTTATTTTTAGGATTAAACTTCAAAAAAATGGAGGGGAACTATGTGACTTATGATAATGATTTAGCAACTATAACTGATGCAATCAGGATGTTGAGCTATTATATCATCGAAAGTAGTTTTTTCTAATGAGTGATCATATGGGTTGAGGTACTTGTTTGACTAGCCTAATATAAATTCCAAGAAATTTAGATGGTTGGATAATATCAACGAGTTTGACTTTGAGATTAGGTACATTAAGGGGAAGGAGAATAGGGTGGGAGATTCTCTCAGAAGGAGAGTGTAGGTGAATCATATTTCAATTGTGAGCTCATATGGTAAAGGCTTGTAGGATCGGATCTTGTAGTAATAGAAGCATGATGAGGGGTACCAACAACTGAAGAATATATTGGATCTACAGGATGACTATAATAGGGATGAGGAGTATCACCTCATGATAGATGGCTTAGTCAGATTCAACAATAATATTTATATGTCAGATAATAGTGAGCTTAAGAAGCCTATCTTGAGTGAATTTCATGTCAATGTGTATTCATGTCACTAAGGATATCCGAATACACAGAGAACAATTAAGAAGTTCTATAATTTTCCAAACCTGAAGAAATATGTGGATGAGTTTATTGCTATATGTTCATATTGTTAGCAAGTGAAAGATGAGTGTAAGCACGTAGTTGGGTTATTGCATCCTGTCTTGATTCTAGAATAGAAATGGGAGGTAATTCCCATAGAATTCATTATAGGTTTTCCAACGACATCGAGATAACATGATTTCATCGTGGTTGTTGTTAACACGTTGAGTAAGTTAGCTCACTTCACTGCGGTGAAGTATAGAAATTTAACTAGTCTAGTAGCCCAGATCTTCATCAAGGAGATAGTGATATTGCATAGTGTCCATAAGAATATCATATCAAAAATATATGCCAAGTTTACTTACTATTTTTGGAAGGAGTTTTTTACAGGTTTTGGCACAGAGTTAGCTTTCAGTAAAACTTATAATCCAAAAATAAATGGACAAAAAAAGAGGGTTAATAGGATTCTTGAGGATATTTTGAGGATGTAAGTGATGCATCAACAAAGGAAGTGTGAGGAATATCTTCTACTTGTAGAGTTTTCTTATATAATGGGTTTCTTGAATCCTCAAAGATGAGTCCATCTGAGTCTCCTAATGGGAAGAGTTGTAATACTCCCATAAGTTAAGCTGATCCAGTGAATAGGGTATTGATTGGACCAGATATGTTGGCTAATATGGAACTATAAATGTGGATTATTAAAATGAATTTAAAGGTAGTATAGGATAGGTAGAAAATTTATACAGATCATCATTGAGCAGTCAAGGAGTTTCCGGTTAGGAAGCACGTGTACTTGTGCATCAATCCCAAGAGGATCTCGTTGAGGATTATATCATATTCCAAGTTGGCACCTTGGTATTGTGGGACTTTTGAGATCCCTAAGAGGATTGGACCAATCACGTAAATACTCACACTACCACCAATAGTGAAAGTCCATAATTTTTCGCATCTTTCATTTCTTAAGAGATATTCCCAAGATGATGATAATGTGATTCATTCGTTTGTATTGTAGGTGGATACAGAGGGAGAATTATAGCAAGAACCTCACTGAATTTTTCAATGGAAATAACTCATGCTCTCGAACTTAAAGTGCAGTGGAAGTACTTTGGGCTTGATGAGTCTACATGGGAGATGGATGATCAGATGCAGGATTTGTATCCTTCTTTATTTGCTAGTTGAGCATATGACTTTGATTTATCTATTTTTGTTATATTTAGGCATATGTGTATTTTATATACTACAAAAAGTTCCAATAAGCATTTTTTTCTAAATAATGCATCGAGTTGTTTTATAAAAATCCAATAAGCAGCATGGTGTTCATCATTTCACTAGTTTGGTATGATGTAAATGCTACATTGAGTTGTGTTATAAAGCTCCATGGGTAGCATGTTTTTCCAGTTACAAGCATCATTGAACACTGGGGACGATGTTCCTCCAAGGCTGAGGGATTTGTAACAACCCCTCATTGATTTTCCATATAAATAAAATAAGAGCAAGGTAATGTGACACATATTCCAAGCTAAATGGTGGGAAAACATTATAGTGGGAACCACTTTTGATTAATTAGCGGCTATGTAAATTGGAAAAGGAATTGGAAAATGCATTGGCAAATGAAAAGAGGAAATTATTTACATTTAATTATGAAAATAAAGGAAAATAGGCAAAAAGGAAGGTGAAGTTACAAAATTTTACATGCAAGGGAAATCGGAGGAAAAATTGAAAAAAGAATGAAGAAAATAGAGGCATCAATGATAAAATGGCTCCACAGAAACAATTTCTAGCTTTTGAAAACTTTGGATGAGTGTGATCTTTTTGAAAATTTCTGGGTTTGAGCTCTTGTTCATTCTCTCTCTCTCTTTCATACACTCTTGCAAACTTAAAGCATTTTTGGAACATGTTTGGAGAACACTAGTATTCACTTGCATTGGAGAAATATGGAAAACAAAAACAAGGGAGTGCAAGGGAAAAATTGGATAGATAGCTACAATAGGGATAATTTGAAAGTAATAGGTTGCATGTGTGGTTTCCTTGTTCATTTTTGAGGCATGGTATATGCATATGGTTCCTCGGTTATGTGTTGTCACTGGCATGCACATTTTCCTATATTTACATCTATTTCAACCTTTCCTTGCCATTTCTGGGATATCCATGGTTGTGTAGGTTTAATACTTGTTTTTCTTATTGGTTCTCAGGTCACCTATGGCTATGGGTTGGAACAAATGCTTTGGAAGCCCTAGAAAATTTTGGGTTGAGTTACTAGTTCCTATGGCCGTAGGTTTTGACAAACTCTCTAGAGCCTTTAGAGGGTTGCATTATTAGTCCCTAGAACTGTGGTTGGAACAAGATCTCTGGAGAACTAGAAGGTTGTGGGTTGAGTTACTAGTTCGTAGAGCCCTAGATAGCTTGGGTAGATATTATAACAACCCTGGTGAAAATTCAATGTAATAAAAGTTAAGAAAGGAAAAATAATAACTAAGGTCATGGGGAAACTATTGAAGTTGAACGTTGGTGGAAACATCCTAATGTGGGTACTCATATGGTTTATTTGTCTATGGAAATTGACAAAGGAAATGGCTAAGGATTTGGAAAGGAAAACTTCCATTTACTGGCATTTATTTAAGAAAATAATGGAAAATAGGAGAAAAGGGAGGTAAAAGGTCACAAGTTGCATGTGAGGAGGAAAATGAAGTAAAATAATGGAAAATTAGAGAAAGCAAAGGCCTCATTAACAAAAAGGATTTTGAGGATCAATTCATAGACTTTTTTCAATTCAGTTTTGGAGCTCTCATTCCATTATCTCTCTCTCTCTCTCTCTCATACTCTTCGACACTTAGAGTTTCTTGGAGCACTCTTGGAGAGTGTGGAATACATGGATTTTTGGAGCAAGAAGGAAACATAAGATCATGAAACTGCAAGAGGACATCGGGATCATCATCTACATCAAGTTTTTCTTGGAGGTACTAAGTCACATGTATGTTTTCATCACTATATTTGGCATTCATGGAATATGCATGTGGTTTTTTGGTTATGGTTTTTCATTGGCACAGACTATTGCATAGACTGATAGTGATATTTCTTAGCCTTTCCATTTCATGGTGTTAGAATAGTTCTTTTCTAAGTCATGAGTCCATTCGATATCTTTATTTTTAGGATTAAATTTTAAAAAAAAATATGGGAACTATGTGACTTATGATCATGATTTGACAGCTATCATTGATGCAATAAAGATGTGGAGCTATTGTCTCATTGAAAGAGTTTGTTCTGATGAGTGATCATATGGGTGTAGCTACTTGTTTGACCAGGCTAATATAAATTCCAAGAAATCTAGATGGTTGGATAATCTCAATGAGTTTTACTTTGAGATAAAATACATTAAGGGAAAGGAGAATAGGGTTAGAGATGCTCTCAGAAGGAGATGCTTTAGGAGCTAGAAAATTTTGTGTTGAGTTACTAGTTCCTAAAGCCATAGGTTTTGACAAAGTCTCTAGAGCCCTTAGCGGGTTGTGTTATTAGTCCCTATAACTGTGGTTGGAACAATATCTCTCAAGACCTAGAAGGTTGTGGGTTTAGTTACTATTTCATAGAGCCCTAGACAGCTTCGATAGATACTATAACAACCCTAGTGAAAATTCAATGTAATAAAAATTAAGAAAGGAAAAATAATAACTAAGGTCATGGGAAAAGTATTCATATGGTTTATTATGTCTATGGAAATTTACAAAGGAAATGGCTAAGGCTTTGGAAAGGAAAAGTGGCATTTATTTGCATTTATTTATGAAATAATGGAAAATAGGAGAAAAGGGAGGTGGAAGGTCACAAGTTGCATGTGAGGAGGAAAATGAAGTAAAATAATGGAAAATTAGAGAAATTAAAGGCCTCATTAATAAAAAGGCTTTTGAGGATCAATTCATAAACTTTTTTCAATTCAGTTTTGGAGCACTCATTCTATCCTCTCTCTCATACTCTTGAACACTTAGAGTTTCTTGGAGAACTCTTAGAGAGTGTGGAATACATGGATTTTTTGAGCAAGAAGGAAACGTAAGATCGGGAAACTACAAGAGTACACAGGATCATCAGCTACATCGATTTTTCTTGGAGGTACTAAGTTGCATGCATGTTTTCCTCACAAGATTTGGAATGCATGGCATAAGCATGTTTTTTTTGGATATGATCTGTCATTGTCATGGACGATTGCCTAGATTGACAGTGGTATTTCTTAGCCTTTCAATTTCCTGGTGTTAAAACAGTTCTTTGCTAAGTCATTAGTCTATTACATAGCTTTATTTTTAGGATTAAACTTCAAAAAAAAATCAAAATTGTAAATCTTTTTGTGTCCTACCGGAATTTCCGGAAGCACCAATTTTATCCATTTCAGACTGTGTGTTATTTTCCTATTTCTATCTTTTTTATTTTTATTTTTGTGCTGCCATAATTTCTAGAAGCATACTCTTATTTTTACAAAATAAAACAAAAAAGTGCATCTTCTTTAGTTAAACCATGTGTCATAGTTTAAATACGCCTAAATTTTTTTAAAATATTTTTTAGATCTCATGATAGGTGTCGTATTACAGTAAGTTAGCTTAATTCAAGTCATTATATATGTTGAACACATGTGTCATCCACAATTATGAACTGAAATGTTAACCCGTCTTGCATGTCAAACCCCAAGTCAGTTCATGCATGTTTAGGTACTTGTTTATCTGAATCAAGGAGATCATGGTTATTACACTACAGGCCATAACCATTTGCTTGGTTGCACAATATTGCTGCTAGAAATTTCAACCAATCAACATCAAAGGCTACAGAGGTGACTGCTAGTCATAAACCCACTTGTCTCAAGCCATCTGGAGCTCTCATATGAAAAATGCAGCCAACTGAAGGTGATAATGAATTATCAAATGGTGCACATCTTGGTGAGGAATATTTTCAATGATGAAGGATGATTTGCATGGGGTGATGAACCAAAATTTTATTATAAAACTACCTAAAAAGTAGGAGAATGTCATTTAAAATTTTAGCTACTAGAATTTTAATTGTTGAGAGTCATAGTTTGAGGAGTATTCTAGATTTTAGACAAGATTCCAAAGGAGAATAGAGGCCACACCTGTACGGTAGAATGATTCCTACTCTACCACCTATTAGTTACAGGAGACATAGTCATTTATCTTTCTGAAGATGACTAAAACAGGTGGTAATATAAATCAAATATAACCACAAGGCAAAGATTTATTTGATGCCAAATTGAGGGTAATAGCTTTGTTTACGAAGTCAGGGTGGTATCCTCTTTGGACCAGGTTGGGGAGCTCTCACTTAGAAGTATCCCAAGAGTTTGATAACTCTTTTAATGGAAAAGAAGCTACAGTTTATGGACTCACCTTGCAGGTTTCTAAAGACTCCATTGGTGAATCCTTTAACCTTCCTCGGGAAGGAGAAAGATGGTTCAAAGGAAAATTTATTATAGGAGGTGATCTCAACAGCTTCTTCAAATATGCTCACAGAGATCCAAATTGGGAAAAAGGCATCCCAGGAAGCTACCTTAGGAATGAATGGGCAGAATCTATCAATCTTATGAAGATATACCACACTTGTGAAAGGAGGTACACAGTTGTATTGCTCTATCACATGAGGTTACTTTTTCATATTGCAGGGATGAAGACATTAAATCTACCATTTTCTTGTTTAAAATACTGATAAAGATGTCAGGAAGGGATCATATTCACACTAATATTTTTCATTATAGCTTATACCATCAAGCTTTGATCCAAGTTCTAGTTGAAGAAGAGTTGGGCAAGATAAAATAGACTTGGCGCCACATTTTATTCTATAGGTCAGGCCAACTTGAAGCTACACCTCCAGTTCCTCAACCAAATCCTCAGCCTACAAAGAGAAGAACAAAGAGAAAGGCCTGAAAATAAAACATTCATAAGAAGCCCAAGAGAAAAAAAGAGAAGGCTTCTGCAGTCAAGGTTGAAAGAAAGGTGGAAAAAGGAGAGATCTCCTCATCAAGCAAACCCAAGTCCATGAAAATAGTACCCCTTGTTCCTCCATTTCCTAATTTCTACACCAGAGCCAGAAGAGGAAGGTCTACAATAGTAGATAAATCAAAAGCACGGGTGCTACCAGAAATTACAGAAGCACATATTCAGCAAAAGTTGTAGATAGAATATCAGCCTACACCATTAGATCAAGAACTTCTTAAGGATGTTAGATATCACATCAACAACAACAACAAGAAAGAAGAAACTAAACCTATTGATAGCACTAGAAAGAGGCATACAAGAGACATCGATAAGTTTAGGCTTAAGTCCAAGGCTCTACATAATCCAAGCCTAATGACAGATGTTATTCACATTGAAGGTAAATCTGAAGATTCAAAAATAGAAAAAGCCATGAAGAAAAGTAAGGACACAATCCCTTCATAACAACACTCAGAGCCCTCAAAAAGAATAAAAAAATAAAGGGGTTCTAAGGAGGTCAAGGCCCCTGTCAAGGAAACAACTACAAGATAGACTAGATCCATATCATCAGCTACTGACAGCAAAACAAACTTAGATGAATTCGTTGATACTACAACACAGATAGAGGGAAGGTAAAAAGGTTTTTCATATTAGTTCCTTTTTTTCTTATCAATTACAATTTTGAACAACAGCATAGGTGTCAAGGAATATAATTTTGCATGGAATTTTTAGAATTGTTTGTGTATTTTTGAAAAATAAATATCCACTACCAGAATTTCTAGTAGCATTCCATATTTTTCTCAGTTACAGGTTTTTACCATAGTTTCCAGCAGCACCTATTATCACTAAATTTTGACACTTATCAGCAAGTTTTTTCGAGCTATTTAAGGATGGATAACAACCCATAACCAAATGTATAATACAAGTGATGGTGAGAGGTGGTTATGAAGTTGTTGGAGGGCTTATTAAATGGATCTACATGGTTATTAAAGACCCAAGACACAAGGAGATAAATCAGTAGAAAAAGGAGCAACCTGACATCACACTCAACATTTCAGCCTAGATTTCTTCTCTTCTTTCTTCTCCATCTGTCCTTTCTGATATGTTTTGATGATATAATGTTGTAATATCTTTTGACACATATTTTATGTTAGAATTAATGTTTCATTATTTTTACGAGAGATGGATTTGGTGCCTCTCTTTCTATATATACCACTTATAAATACTATTTCTAGGTTGGATGTTGGTATACCTGAAGACTAAATATAGTAAAAAACCTTTTTGCTTCATGATGGATGATTTTGTGACTCGAGGAATGTCTAATGTGTGGCATGTCTCTTTTATTTTTTAATTTCTTCTAAAATATGAATTGCAACAACTAGTAAGGTTTGAGTGATAAGTTGTTAAAGGATTTAACAGTTGTGGAGCGATAAAAAGGGTCTTTTTAACTCCTAATTACCTTCACATTAATTATCAACCCAGGGACGACTTTTTGTTTCAAGAGTGTACTCAGTTTGAGGCGGCTATTTACTCAAGAGTAATGTTTTGCAGTATAGTGCTCAGAATCCAAAAGTAAATGAAAGCTGGAAATAAAATCTACTTACAACAAAGCACTTTAAGACTTAAATCATGCATTCAGAAAAAATAAGTAATGTATCAGTCAAGGGTTCGGCAGCGACAACCCATCCCTTTGGAAACTGATGGAAAGGAAATTAGAGAATAGACCACGGGTCTGGGAGCTAGACAGTAAATGCCGAAGCTCACTACAGCCTTAGATCGTCTCTCACACCAAAACAACAAATGCGAGTAAAATGGAACGGCGGATAGCAAAATGGAACAACAAACGAACAGCTAAGTCTCGCGAGTCGAAATCAAACTTAATCTATTAACTCCAATGCAATCAAATAACAATATTTGACTCTTAAGGAAAATCACGCAAAACACACTAATAGAACAGCATCAACGATTGACAAGTTATGGAACAGCTATAGTAAGTCACGTACGCACACAACACGCTGAAATAGTAATCTGATCAATCTTAATCAACAAGAATACGATTGTGCTTCCAAATAGAACAGCATCATTTCTGAATCCAACAACTATGAGAAACACTACTTCGATTGAATCTATAACACGTTCAGTATAAAAGCTCTGTAACAGAACAGTAAGAAGATTCGGTTAAGACTTAATAACATGCAATGAACTCTGAAAGGATTAATAACTTGATGCAGAGTTAATACACGATTCTATCTGTGAAGACCTCAACGATTTAATCTTAACAGAGCATGTAATATCAATTCATAAAGTAGATCAGATTATTAAATAACAACGATGAACAAACTACACGGAAATCAAACCGTAGTGATACAGAAGCAAGTGTCCTCCGGGGCCGGGCCCTTAGCCTCCAAGGGGACAACGCTTGAAGCTAATCCAGTAATAGAGGTGGAATAATCACCAAGCTTTCATTAACGCATCGATCAGAAATACATTGAACCAGTTCTCAACGAAACTTAATAATCAAAGCTGATGTTTTACAGAAATTACATAAAAGCGTATTCCCAAATCCTCCCCTCTCTGATCTCTGTTCTGATTTAAATAAAGAGAGATCAGAGAGCAGTTACAATAAATATGAGTACAACATGATTTCTATTACAGAATTAGATTGTTTCCAACCAATTGATCAACAAGAAGAAGGCGAATTTAGCTTTGCAGCTGAGATTTGGAGGACGGCCGCAACCACAGATCTGAGAAAATCGTGCTCAAAGAACTCTGCGAATTTCTCAACACAGGCCGAATTTGGGCAAACCGTTCTTTGCCAAAGTTAATTGGGTCCGTTCTGGACAAAACCCATGTTCCGGATTTTCCAGATTCGTCTTCATTTGCTCAGAATCTCAACCGCAAAACTGTCACTCCTTATTCCAGCGCATTTCTGAGTTGGCACTTTTAACGATCAAATCTTCAATCTGGAAATTACCTTGGAGGCTAAAAATGGTGAATAATGTTATAACCAACTTATTGAAACTATCATTGATAAAATAATTCATAATCATCAATTTATTAGAAATAAAGGAAGATAAATAATATTCATCCATAAGAGCATAAATCATTTATAAAATGGATTTAAATGATAAATTATAACAAATGATATAATAGAGAAGAGTAAAAATGGATGAAATAAGTGTTACAAAGTGGTTGTATTCACGGCCCAACACACCCCCACACTCAATATGTTGCATGTCCTCATGCAACGAAAACCTCAATATATTGCATGTCTTCATGCAACCCCAAGACAAAACCCATGTGTTAACCAAGCAATAAAAATTTGAGAACAAATGAATGCTTCCTTAATTAATGAATATTCAATTTTAGCAATCTTAATGAAGGCATAACAATTTTTACATTGACATTCAACTATATGTGTGAAGTTGCAGCAAAATATGATATAGATAACAACAAACTTCATTAACCATTTTTTCAAAACTACAAACCAAATTTTGTTGAAATGTTGCAAGTAAGTTTATAATATATGAAATGTCTCCATGATCCAAAAATCAGATCATTTTGATGCACGGATCATGAGATATAAACAAAATGGCTGTAGGTGAGAGTGCATGATTTCCGAAATTTTATGAACCAATTTAACTTGAAATTATCTGGGTTCGTATTAATGATACGTCTATGTTTTCCAGAAATCACAAGAATTGAGTTCATAGTTTTAAAAATATTATGGAAATCAATTTCTGCATTGTGTAAAAATGAAATTGTATGCCTTAAATGAGAAAGAAGATTGAAAACATCCATCATGCGCAGCAATTCCTCCCCCGCTCTGAAAAATTAGCATGCCCTCATGCGATGCTAGAAAAAATTGAGGTGGTTGCTACCAGCTGTTGAATTCTATGCTTGGTGTAAAACAACATGGAATAATGGAGGTGTTGAGAATGAATAAGAATAACAATGGATGATAAAGAATATGGATGACATGGTCATAAGAAAGAAATGAATGAAAGGAACACTCCCCCATACTCGAAAATGATATGCCGCTGAAAAATAGGGAGTGGTATAGATGTGGATTGAAGGATGATAAATGATGCTCAAAATGGATTTTTATGAAATTCTCCTAAATTCGTAATAAATCAGAAAATTATGCTATTTTACCTCAAGTTTTACCTCCAAAAATGTGGAATGACATATATGCACTGGCAGTTGTTGAAGCTGAAAGTGATGCAAAAGGTGGAATCCAGGTAAGCACATCATGTCTGAAGAATTGTTCATGTATGCGAGCCTCTTCTGTTAAGTGCAATAGTGTGGTCATGCTATGAATAGAATTCTGCCCATACTTGTTGTTTTCCTGCAAACAAAGCACTATTTGGCATACACTGTTCTTGAATCCATAGTGTAAGCAATAGATAAGATGCATGCAAAAAGTTCAATCAGAAAAACTTATGTATACATGCAATACTAATATTTTGGCAAATCAACAAGTGATGGCAGAGTGCAGTAATCATATCGCATGCAATCCCATAATGCATACATTCCCCCCTCCAATTGGAAAAGGAATTCCATGACCATAAAGCATATGAGAGGTGTTTTGCTGATGGCAAGGCAAGGGAATGAAC
Source organism: Pinus albicaulis (assembly GCA_034641835.2). Taxonomy (NCBI): domain Eukaryota; kingdom Viridiplantae; phylum Streptophyta; class Pinopsida; order Pinales; family Pinaceae; genus Pinus; species Pinus albicaulis. The sequence continues at coordinate 1,253,556,344 of CM076572.1, read as the reverse complement.
AATATAGCAGTGAATAAAGCAGAGTACACATATCAATGATAGGATAGCGGGAGTTATGGTTATAATGAGAGCAGAGTGTGTAAAAATAGTTATGAATAAAAGATAGGACGCTTTGGATTGATGATAGTTTATGCAAACGAAAAAGAGAAAAAAGAACGACAATATGCCAAAAAGATGCTTTGCTGACTGTATTCTAGCTGAAAAATGATGTGATTGATCATAAAACAATTTATCATGCATAAAGGTTCAAAATAGGGAAAAAAAAATTAAGGAAATAACTTCTCTGATTAAAAAAAAAAAGAAAATAAGAAAAAGGGTATTATAGTAATAATTGACGATAAGATATAACTTCAATACCATAAGCAGAGCCTCTGCTGCCAGCAGGCGTCCATAGCCTCGGCAGGGTTGCTTTTTAACCCATATGAGCCAGGATCCTCAATTTATAAATAGAGAGTTACAGTGTTGTTCTACAGAAGAGATCAGTGTGCTGGCGTGGTAACCAGATAACCACACTGCCATTCACTGGGATGTAGCAAAAGTGATCAGGCCGGCTCGTGATGAGACCTCCTGTTCCAAGGATAATTGGGCTATCCAATGGATCATAACCCCGGTGTGGTGGCCATAATGGGAATGTCACTTTGTTACAGCCTTATGAACATGGTAGGCTGGCTCGTAATGAGACCCCCTATCCTCCATCTGCGAACAAAATTTTGTTATTATTACACATTTTTATGATAAAAAGAGGGAGGCTCAGTACTCCTTAAGAGCATGGATGGTGGAAGAAGTTGAACATGTCAATAGAAAAATATACCCATAATCTCATTTATTACAGACAGAGAAGATTATAATCCAGAAGGGTGGAACCAACATGGTATTAAGATGATCAATCAATATCATGTTCAACAGAAAACAATGCAGTAAAGTAGTATATAAATAATTGTGTCGCTTTTGAAAATAATCTATCATCAAGGAGTTGTCCTGTTAAAGATCATAACGTGAATGATATTAACTCGCTTCAATAGAATCCATAATTCTTGTCCTTATAAAAATAGTGTACTTCATGCCATGAAGGGGAATCAGTAAAATGTGGTTGAGATGAACTAGGAATAGTCCCACAAGAGGAAGGAAGGGTTGCTCTCAAAAATACTCCCAAAGGGTTGCTCTTTTGAAGGAACAACAAAAACACTCAAAAAGTGGTGTTCCGTGTAGGGAACAGCAAAGGAAATGCACACCAAAAAGCAAAAATACACATAAAAAAGTATGAAAATGCAAATGTCGTTCCTTTGGAAAAAGGAACAGCAAAAACGCAAGTGTCGTTCCTTTGGAAAAGGAACAACAAAAACGCAAGTGTTGTTCCTTTGGAAAAGGAACAGCAAAAACACACGTGTCGTTCCTGTGGAAAAGGAACAACAAAAATGAAAAGTGCAAAAGTGCTATTCCATTCGGAAAGGAACAACAAATCGTGAAAGTGCAGAAGTGTTGTTCCATTTGGAAAGGAACAACAAAACGTAAAAGTGCAAAAATGGTGTTTCATTCGAAAATGAACAACAAAAATTGGAAATGCAGAAGTGCTATGCCATTTGGAAAAGAATAGCAAAACGTGAAAATGTAGAAGTGGTGTTCCATTCGGAAAGGAACAACAAAAAGTGGAAGTGCAGAAGTGCTGTTCCATTCGGAAAGGAACAACAAAACGTGAAAAAGGAACAGCAAAAAGAGTCGTGGAAAAGGAATGGCAAAATGACCCGTGACAAAGGAACTGCTTGACCAAAAAGGTGTTGTTTCTTTGGAAAAGGAATAATAAAACGAAATTGCTGTCCCTTTGAAAAAGGAACAGCAAAACGACAACAGTGCACACAAATGTTGTCCCTTCAGAAAAAGAACAGTAAAAATGCACAAGCATGAAATGCGAGCACGCAAAGAATGAATTAGCTGTTCACTGTATTGATGCTGAAGATGGGTCACAGTTTGAATGAAGCAACACCTGAAACACAAAATATAAAAAATATCAGAAAAGAAACACGTTTTATTTAAAAACAATATGTAAATAACTAAATTAAGTGACAACAACTATGATGTTATGTCAAAAAAATGATCTCTTTGAAAAATATTTTGGCAGCAGTGATAAGACATGAATCTTCCAATGGAAATAAATTCTTCATTTCTTCTATTATGAATCCGTTGGGTAATGAGTTGGATGAAATTCCTTTGTTTCATTTAAAATTTCTTTCAAAATCACTCGTCCATAAATTGACCTTCTTTTTCTCCTAGGACCTGCAAAAAACGAGTATCTACCTGCAATAAAACATTAAATAATGTAGAAAGAGAGGTGTACGGGCTCCCTTAATCCAAGAATTATGAAAAAAAATAACAAGTAGTTACTCTGTATAACAAATCCACAGAGAAAATAACAAAGTAAAATTTATTTGTCACCTGCGGGAGAGCAGTGGTCGACCATACTAACCAGCAGTGTTTTAATCACAACTTCTTTGTTTTTCATCCAAATTGAGTGATTCCAAAGCCAAATGACAGCTAATTCAAAGGTTTATTTGCAATAGGAACAGGTTTTAAAATTTCAATGATATGCTATGTCAATTTTGTTTAGAACAACCTGCATAATAGAGTCATTTTCGATTACCCAATCTAGACCAACGATTGATATTTCAAGCATAGATTCTTCGTTTGATGTCGGATTCAAATGATTCAAATTGGAAATGAAAGTAGATTCATTTATTTATCTCCAATAGAAACAGGTTTTGAAGAAAAGAAAAATTGATAGGTCAAACACTGTAAGGAACATCCGGAAAGACATAGTTTTAAGGGTGCTGATTTACGATAGACAGTCAGTATTTTGATCATAAATTCCCCATACGATATCGAAAATGAGTGATTCCAATTGAATTGTAAACTATATTCATAGGGGAATCTACCATAGAAACAGGTTTCAAAAATTCATTCATTTAGGCCTCCAAAAACTGACTGTCCCAACTCTGTTCCTGAGCTGCCCACTAGACAGCCGGTCAATGTTTTGGTTCTAACTTTTTCGTTTCAAATCCAAATTGACTGATTCAAATTGGGTTAGAAAGTAGACATCAAGGGCTACCTAGGGTAGAAACAAGTTTTAAAAATATTCATTTTTGCTCCCTCAAAACATGACTGTCCCGACTGTTTTTCCAGAAAATTCATCAAGCCCGCAAGCCAAAAAAATGATATTCAAGCATTTTTTCAAATTGGTGATAAAAAATAAATATAAGTGTTTATAGAATTGTTATTTGCAATATAATTCATCTACATACACAAAAAAATTGAAATATTTATCACCGATGTTGATTTCAATAGCGTGTTGCAACAAAAAAAACAACTAGTTTTACATAAAAAAACAAAATGCATTTATTTATTCCCTTATTTATTTTATTTTCTATACTAACCTATTTGAAAAAATGAATATGACTACGTATATGAGTACTTCCAGTGGAGCCATTTTCGAAATAAGGCTTCACGTATACACATACCCAAATTTGAAAAATGCATATTAATGAAAATCAGGGTATGAGAAGCCAACTTCCCTTGAAAAGATGGAGTCAAAAATTGTTGAAGTGTGGAGCAATGTTGCGAACAAGTGATGGAGTGAAACCAATCTTCAATATATCCGTTATTTTCTTGATTTCCCATATCCATCATATCATTAAGTTCTTGAGCTTTCAAAATGGTTTGTTGATGCAAACTAGAAGTAAGCTCATTTTCTTCCATAACTTCTACAATTTTTGAATTTGAAACATTCTGAATCTCATTGTAAGTTTTCTCTAATGGCGCATGTGAGATAGAATGGGTAGGAAGGGTGGGTAAATTTGGCAGTTCAACACTGTAAGTATGTTGTACTGGTTTATTGTGGTGAGGGTGTGGAATTAGTTGAGCAGGAAAATGTGTAAGGAATGGAGCATTTTGATGATGTGGTTGATTGGGTTGTGTGAATGGTTTTGATGGGCAAGCAAGGTGTTGTGGAAGAGCTGGTGGAGAATATGGAGAATGTGCTTGTGCTACAAGATGAGGGAGAGTAGTCATGCAATCATAAGGTGAGCCATGCCAAACTTGTAGACAAGATTGGTGGCTATATTGAAATTGACATGGCTGCCCTAACACATTAGTATTCCATAATGAATTATGCAAGTAAGAAAGTGAAGAGGAAGTGTTTTGAACCATACCTGTAGGCCATGATTTCCATGGTTTTGACCTTATTGCAACTTCCTCACCTCTTTGATATGCTACTTCCATCCTAGATAAGGAAGAACAACCATCTATGGTATGCTCCTTTCGGTCATGAGTGAAAAACACTTCATCCAATTCTTGATTTTTATGAACCTGCAAAGCATCCAATTTTGAACTTAGAGAGGTAATAAAATCAACTTTAAAATGTTCAAGTAAATCATTGATTTCATCTCTTATGTCTCCTATTCTTGTAGCAGATTTGGAAAAGAAAGAACAAACATCTCTAGAATTCTTACCAGCCTTGGAGATTCCTCTTGAATACCTTATGCACAACTCACAAACATCATCATACAATAACTGAAAAACATCACCTTTTCCTATCAGATTTAAGAGTTCTAAAAATTCATCTTTGATTCCTTTAAGAAGGAGTGTTTTTAAGATCTCTTTTTCCAAATGCTTATGCTTTGATTTTTGAAGGTTATAATGAAATCGATCTACGTAATCCTCCAAACTTTCATCTTCCCCTTGTATCATACCGAAAATATCTTCATTGGATTTGCAATAGTCTTGGTACTTTTTCAAGAATATGTTCTTCATGTCCTCCCATGATTGGATGCAATTCCCACCTAGGCTCATGAACCATCGGGGAGCTGCTCCTTTTAGAGTAAGAGGAAACACTTTCAATCTTTGATCATTAGTACAATAATCATATCCTCTACAAAGTATTTCGAACTCAAATAAGAATGTATCCGGATCTTCATTTGCTAAACCATGAAAATTTGGTAAAGATGGGGGAATTATGTGCATTTGTGTCACTCCTCCTAGATCTTTGATAGGAAATTCAAAAGTAGAAACGTGAGCCATTTCTTACCATAGTATAAGATGTTCTTCATGTGTTTCTTCGAGGCTCCTTCTTCAAATGTTCCTGTCAATCGGTTAGTGAAATGGGTGGTGCTTACATCACCACTTGTATGAGATCATGTGATCCATTTTTAAAAAAATTTCTATCTTTTTCCTAATCATTCACACAAAAATTCAAACATCTATTTTTACCCAACAAAGCAACAACAAATCTGTTAGGAAAGTGGACAGTGGAGCAGGGCTTTTACATACTCCGCACGTAGGTTCTTACCCTTCCGTTTTTAAGATCCAACTCTTCCCTAGCAGGCACATCTGATTCACACTACTCTTTAGAAATGGCTACACTCTCCCCGGCAACGGCGCCAAAATGTGGAGCGATAAAAAGGGTCTTTTTAACTCCTAATTACCTTCACATTAATTATCAACCCAGGGACGACTTTTTGTTTCAAGAGTGTACTCAGTTTGAGGTGGCTATTTACTCAAGAGTAATGTTTTGCAGTATAGTGCTCAGAATCCAAAAGTAAATGAAAGCTGGAAATAAAATCTACTTACAACAAAGCACTTTAAGACTTAAATCATGCATTTAGAAAAAATAAGCAATGTATCAGTCAAGGGTTCGGCAGCGACAACCCATCCCTTTGGAAACTGATGGAAAGGAAATTAGAGAATAGACCACGGGTCTGGGAGCTAGACAGTAAATGCCGAAGCTCACTACAGCCTTAGATCGTCTCTCACACCAAAACAACAAATGCGAGTAAAATGGAACGGCGGATAGCAAAATGGAACAACAAACGAACAGCTAAGTCTCGCGAGTCGAAATCAAACTTAATCTATTAACTCCAATGCAATCAAATAACAATCTTTGACTCTTAAGGAAAATCACGCAAAACACACTAATAGAACAACATCAACGATTGACAAGTTATGGAACAGCTATAGTAAGTCACGTACGCACACAACACGCTGAAATAGTAATCTGATCAATCTTAATCAACAAGAATACGATTGTGCTTCCAAATAGAACAACATCATTTCTGAATCCAACAATTATGAGAAACACTACTTCAAATGAATCTATAACACGTTCAGTATAAAAGCTCTGTAACAGAACAGTAAGAATATTCAGTTAAGACTTAACAACATGCAATTAACTCTGAAAGGATTAACAACTTGATGCAGAGTCAATACACGATTCTATCTGTAAAAACCTCAATGATTTAATCTTAACAGAGCATGTAATATCAACTTATAAAGCATATCAGATTACCAAATAATAGCGATAAACAAACCACGCAGAAGTCAAAGAGATAATATACAGCGGCAAGTGTCCTCCGGGGCCGGGCCCTTAGCCTCCAAGGGGACACTGCCTTAAGTTAATCCAGACGCCGAGATGAGAGAACCACCAAGATTATATTAATGCATCAGACAACAGTACAATGAACCAGTTCTCAACGAGACTCAATAATCAGAGTTGATTTTTATCAGAAAATTACATAAAACGTCTCCCCAAATCCTCTCCCTCTCTGATCTCTGTTCTGATTTAAATACAAAGAGAGCAGAGAGTGGTTACAATGGAGATAATTACAACAGGATTCTATTACAAAATTAGATTGTTTCCAACCAATTGATCAACAAGAAGAAGGCGAATTTGGCTTTGCAGCTGAGATTTGGAGGACGACCGCAACAACAGAACTAAGAAAATCGTGCTTAAAGAACTCTACGAATCTCTCAACACAGGCCGAATTTGGGCAAACCGTTCTTTGATAAAGTTAACTGGGTCCGTTCTGGACAAAACCCATGTTCCGTATTTTTCAGATTCGTCTTCATTTGCTCAGAATCTCAACCTCAAAACTGTCACTCCTTATTCCAACACATTTCTGAGTTGGCACTTTTAATGATCAAATCTTCAATCTGGAAATTACCTTGGAGGCTAAAAATGGTGAATAATGTTATAACCAATTTATTAAAACTATCATTGATAAAATAATTCATAATCATCAATTTATTAGAAATAAAGGAAGATAAATAATATTCATCCATAAGAGCATAAATCATTTATAAAATGGATTTAAATGATAAATTATAACAAATGATATAATAGAGAAGAGTAAAAATGGATGAAATAAGTGTTACAAAGTGGTTGTATTCACGGCCCAACAACAGTAAATTATCTACTTTCAGTTTTTTGCAAGTTATATCTGTGTTATAGAACATGTCAGTGAAGATTTCATAAAGGATTTGTGGAGTACTTTATACATGAAATTTGCTTTGCATAAACTAATTTTATGTAAAGAACCATCTTCATATATGTGTGACTAATTTAGGATAGGGATATTTCCTGTAATAGGTACCATCTATTCATATTCTTCCACTTATGGACTCTTCTCCCTATACTACCTTTTATCCACACAATTTATACTTACCACAACTTTCCAAATGCATGAAAGTCTTAAATAACATAAAATAATTTTAAAATATTTGAGAAACCATCCCACCACTCAAACAACCCCTTCAAAAAAAATTTAAATGAACTATGATGTGTAAGGCTTACTCCTTCTCTAGTCAAGGAGTGACTCCTTACACTAGCATATTTGGTGTTGTTGCCAAGGAGGCGAATTGAAGTTTATCCCTGGGTGAATGACAAATTTATAATTCTGGTTCTCAGGTGTACAGTTCTAGCTGTCCTTTTAGACTACTTTACACATGGCGACTCCATTGAGAGGTTCTCACTCCTAGAAGGACTAGAAGCTGGGCTAACCCATATTCTCCTTTGAGAATCCTAGTTTCTGAGCCTGAAAAGCTAATTACGAAAAAGAGTAAATGAAAATTTTCTTCTTCTACTACTTTTTTCTCAAAGGTTGCTCCTAAATAAGTCCTGTAAACTTTATCCCTTGATTTTGCAAAAAATCTTGTACCCCCCTTGTTTTCCAACCAACAAATAGTACCTACATTACAAGTTGGTGATTCATCATCTAATGTTGACAATCCACCTATTTTTATTCCACAAATCCCAAAAACTGACACCATGTCAGGTCCAAACCCACCCCTTTATCGAATGGATGCAATTGTTGTTGCAAGGTATTCCCCTTTGGTTTTACCTCAACCTATGAATGCATTAATTGGAGGAGATTGTCTCAAGTGCATGCCTAAGTTTAGTGGTGAGGAAGAGGTAACAGTTGAAGAACACCTTGATTATTTTTATGCCTATGCTAATAATATGAATACTGAGCATGAAGATATCTGGATGAGAGTTTTTGTTCAAGATATTGAAGGTGATGTAAGGAAATGGTTAAAATATTTGAAAATTGTTAGCATCACCGGAATTGAAACCCTAGATGATATATTTTTAAGGAAATGGGGTGATAAGAAATATTTTATGTATTATATCACTAAATTTGGGGCACTAAAAATAAAATAAGGAGAATCGACTTCTTATTTTTCTAAGAGATTTAGTAATATGTATAGAAAAATACCTACTAAAATCAAGCCTAGTGAAGCTTCAAGCAAAATCACTTATTCTACTGCCTTTGATGCCTATTTCTATTTATTATTGAGAAAAATAATATATGAAACACCAAAATAAATGTAGAACAATGCACTCGAAGTAGAATCTATTTTTTTAGAAACTGATAGGCCCGGAGGAGGGATTGACAGAGAAAAGAGAAAGCAAAAAGCTGAATTTTGTACTTCAGGAACTTCAGACATAGATCTTAAGTTAGATGAGTAGACCAATATGTTCAAGTCATTGAGTAATGAGATGTCCAAGCTCAATATGGAAGCAATACCAGCTACTACTAGAAATGTTTCATTTGATTTTCCTAATAGGCAGCAATTTAGAAGACTTGATGGTCCTCAAATTTTGCAATGAGAGAGAAGAGAGGTTAATGATAAAAAAGTCCATCCTCCTTTGTAGAATGTTATATTAGAAGATGAAGAGGAAACTAAAAGGTTGGATAAGGATGTTTATATCAATTTCCTGAGAGACAAAGAAGGGTTGACTCATCTTAGACAGTAGAGTATGAGGATTTCATGTCATATACTCAAAATAATGAAGTTGTTTCTGATCATTCCATGATTGCAGTTTATCATCAAAGAAGATATAATATCAGATCAGAAAATAGTGATGATAATTCACATCTTGTTGCACAACCCAAGAAGAATAAGGACGTAGTTAAAATTCCAACAGAAAAACAAGGTCAAAAACATAGATTACTCGAAATTTCGGTAGCAATTAATACTCCTTGAGTTGAGGTAAAAATTGCACACAAACTGCCCCCTGTTTTCAATTTTGAGAATGAAATACAAAAGAAAAATATTCTTTTTCCTCTTGTAGAGCTTATGAAAAATGATGATTTCAAAAATACCTTTATGAAAGCTCTTCAACCCCCACCTACCGAAGTAACTTATGATTTTGTTAACCTTTAAGATGAAAAGCCCAATGTTATTTTAGGTCCATTGGTAGAAGATAGAGATGACTCTACCCTTCCTTCCTATTTATCTCTGAATATTCATGAAAATATCTTAAATAATTTCCTAATGGACTCTGGAGCCTCATATAATTTAATTCCCAAGGTAGTCATGGATGAACTAGGCCTTGAAGTAACTAGAGAATACGAACATATCTACTTCTTTGATTTCCTGAAATTTCAATGCCTTGGCATCATTAAAGACCTTGCAGTAAGTCTTTTTCCGTTACCCATGAGAGGTATGGTGATGGATATTGTTGTAGCTGATATTCCTCCTAGGTTTGGCATGTTAATTTCTAGGTCATGGATTAGAAGGTTGGGAGGAACCTTACAAATCGATCTCACATATGTTACTGCATTTGTTTTTTGAGGAGAACAAAGAAGAGTTTATAGAGAATATCACCTGCAATATATCATTAGTGACAGTAAATACCCCACTAATCATCCCATTTATGCTATAATAACTGATGTTCGTTCAAGCATCTTACACATGGATAATGTTGTCGTATCTGTAGAAAAGTTTTAGATTTTGAAGCCAGCTGAAAAATAGATCAGTCATGAAGGATTTGAGCTATGAAAAGTGTAATTTGATGGCTCATGTTCCATAGAAGGACCTAGTGCAGGAATAGTTCTCATTTCTCCTTTGAAAGGGAGCTCCACTTTTTCTTTCAAAATTGAATTTGAAGAAACTAACAATGTGGCTAAGTATGAAGCTTTGCTAATTGGTTTAAAAACCAAAAAGGACATGAATATTTTAGAAATTTCTATTTTTTGAGATGTTGAACTTATCATTCCAAAAATTAGAATTTTTTTATCAAAATAAGCATCTTTGACTCAGAGATTACCAGAATCCAGTATGGAGCATTGTAGAAGACTCATTCATAGCTTTTAGCATTTCTTTTTTTCCAGGAGAAAGTAATTTTTTGGCTAACTCACTTTCTATTTCACCAAGCTCATTCAAGATTCAAATACCTATGAAGCTTGAATATGAAGTGGAAGTCAGGCTCAGACCTAGCATTCCTGATAATGTCAAGAATTGAATTTTTTTTGAAGATGATCAGGAGATTAGAAGATTCATTGAAGTTGTTGAAGGGTTTGTTTTCCTAAACATTGATCAAGATGAAGATCTCATGAAGGATGATGTTGATTTGCAAGACACAAAAAATGTACAAAAACATATTGTTGATAAGCCTATCATTTAGCTGAATACCAATCACATTCCCAAGGGGTTAATCCCACTTGAGAAGATCTTTGATCACAATGATGTGTCGGTGAAACCACAGTTCTCTAAAACAAAAGAAGAACTAGAATATTTTAGTTTGCGCACAGAAAAATCACCAAGGTATGTGTAGTTGTCAAAAGATTTATCAAAATAAATAAAGACTTAATATCACAAGTTCTTTTGTGAATTTTTTGATATTTTTTCCTCGAGATATGAAGATATTAAGACATATACAACTATCATTGAGCATAGGATACCTTTGAAGGATGGTACTAATCCATTCATGAAGAAATTAAGGAAAATCAATCGACTATTCTTACCAGTGATGGAGAAGGAAGTTAAGAAAATTTTGGATGCTATTAGGGCCTAAATATACCTTAGGCTGAGAAAGGCAGAATCTAGGGTAACATCAAACCACGCTTAACCTGGTAGCTAGCCCTACCAGATCAGGAGAGGGCTCTCTCCTTGTCAATCTAAACAAAAAATGATCAATGAGGCTTGAGATGACTTGATGTGAAGACTGATTTTAGGCTAGATATATGTGTAAAAGAGTTTGTTTTAATTTAATGATGTTTTTTTTGCTCAAATGGAAAGGAAGATTTGGGTCTGGGGAATGAGGCTCAATTTTGCAGAGATCTCTATGGGGAAAGGTAGGAAAATGGTTTAGTACTTCAAAATTGAGTGAGATGGAGAGCTTTAGACTGGTGAGGAGTTGGAGAGGGCATGAAAGTCTCAGGGATCCTCTTCAAATAGATGAAAACATAAATAACTAAACAAACCCTAGGTAGATCACTGCAATTTCAGTGGATTCTACCTTTATCTTTGTTTGATTTAGTCAAGAAGAAATAAGAGAGTGAATGGCATACATAAAACACCAGTAAACTTACATTTACAAAGAGAAACACAATATCAAATCAAGATGCCACATGAATCCCATAGAGTGCTGCAAACCCTGGTCTATTCCTTTGCCAAAACTGTAGAGATGAATATACAATGAAGCTCCAAGCTTTCACAAAAGTCCAACCATGCTAATGACTTAAAAAACATAAGATATAGGCAACCAACGACTCATCCTAGTATCTAGGGGTCGAGCTCATGAGCTTAGGAGCTACTCCAACAAATTATAAACTGAGAACTAAAAAGTAGGCAGTGGAACAGCTTGCCTCTAAAAACTAGGGAACTGATTCATTCAGTTGTAAAGTACTTTTTGATAGATGAATCTACCTCCATGAGTGAAAATTTGACATAATTACATAAGGGTCCATAAAATCACATTAAATTACATCATGAGTTTGACAATTAGAAGGAAAAATTCAAACTGTGAAAAAACTAGGTGAAAAACAGAGTTTTTGACCAAAAATGAGCAAAATACTCCAATGCGTCGCGCGTGATTTTTCTATGCATAACGCCTATTTGCAACTGATTTTTGAGCCCTTCCCGATATCAAATTTTGATCCAAGTGGCCTTCTTAGAAAGGTATACCTGTCTAATTTCCAGCATAAGTGGAATTCTTGAATTTCACCTCCATTTCTGCCTCCAAAACTAAGTTCTCCCAAGACTGCTTCCTGTGTGTCAAAAAAGGGGCAGAAAGGTCATTTTTGAGGTGTTTTTGACCTTTTTGGAAGCCAAAAACCTATAAAAATTTCTTGGCCATTGGTAGGCATGCATATTTTTGCATGAAAAATCCAAAAATGTTGAGCTTTCCTCAAAATGATGCCTCCATCAAAAGCGAGCGCCAAGTGGCGCGGTGCATAGAGCAGAAAAGTCTGTTTTTTTAGCCAAAAATTTAAAAACTGCAAAAGTGTCCCAATTTTTTTGAAATTTGGGCTGAGTGACCTCCATCAAGTGCTATGTTGGGCCAAGGAATCCTCAACCAAGATCTAAAGTCTATTTTTCTCTTTTTTCCTTCTCGATGCCTTCTTCAACCTGGCCTTCAAAATTTTGATTCTTGCTTTGCACACATGGTTTCTCGCCCAGTAATGATTAGCCATATACCTCAACATGTTTTTCTCTTTTTTGGAATTCTCCAATAGATTTTCCAAATGTATATTTACCCTTTCAAGCCAAGTTTCACGACCAGCTTCAATTTCTTGCTCAAGTGATGTCAACTTGGTTTCGCTCCTTTTAGTAGCTTGCCGGTTTTCTCGTATGTTTTGCAGCTCCATAATGGTTTGATGATCCTCTAGCTACTTCTTTATTTTGTCAAGGTATTTTATTATCCACTGGGATCTTTCTAGTTTGAGGGACAAAGCATTAATTTCCACCTTTTGCTCCTGAATGATCTCTCTGAACTTTGAGCTTTGTGGGCCCAAATCAGTGTCATCCTCCTGAATGAGAATGAAATCCATCTCCTGCTCTCCTAGAAGCCCCTAATCATGTAATGGCTACTTTCCCTTTTCTTGTACCTGCTCTGTTGATGGAGGAAGCGAGACCCCTTCCACCACGGGTGGAGATTATACTCTCTTTTCCGCTGCAAACAACCTTCTAGTTCCCTTTTGATAGGTGACAAACACCGACACACTAGCGGTCTATGTCTCATGACCCTCCTGCTAATGTGAAGGTCCACCTATTTCATCAAAAGCCTCTGGAGGTACCTGAAGAGCTGTGAAGAACTCATGAGAAATGAAAGCCTCCCATGAGATGTCTTGCAAACCAACCTGATGCATGACCACAATTTTGATGAGTGCAAAATGATATATACTGTTATACTACTGGTGAGGAGTTTTGTTTTGCACTAGGGTGGTAATCTTCTCAATATTTTGGCACATGAAGTAGGGGAGATTCATCATTCTCACCCTGGTAAAGTGCATCAACAATCTAATGTGATAGGCATATAGGCAAGAAAACCGGCCTTCAGAGCTGAAATACTTAATTATGAGTTTCATCAAAGCAACATATGAATATTTCAGGTACTGAAAGGGAAAAACTCTGCTGATTTGTCTCAAATAACCAGGCTTGATGTATGGCTCATAATGTTCCCTATCAATTTGCTACCTTTTATTCCACTTTTCTCCGACACTTGGAATGTCGGTTGCTAGAGAAATAGACTCTGGTGTCAAGGTGAATGTCACACCTGCAAGAGTGACTTGGCCATTATGTAGATGAAGCACAAGCAACCTGGCCAACTCATGATGGTGCTGGACTCTAGCAACCATGTCACAGAACTAATAACAAGATTGTTTTTTAAAACATGTGACAACAAGAGGGCAAGCCTGCAGCTCGGCAAGTGAAGTAGGCTCCTCCCGTAGATGTTTACCCCCCTTGTGAGGTCTCCTTGGTGCATGCATTTCGGTTGGAGAGTCACTGTGTGTCTCTTCATCTCGGTCATAGGAAGGATCAAACTCCATGCTTGCCAAAGTTTGTGTTGTCTTAGATGAGTATGAAGATATTTAGGTCACTTTGATCTTTTGCTGCCAAGGACTATGAAGAGAGAGGGTAAGAGGGATTTTGGGAATGTTGTTGACTGGAATTTTCAGAATTGAAGGGTTTTAGGGACAATTTTTAGGCTTTTGGGATAGCAATTGGGGTTTGGGAATTTTGTAGCTAGGGTTTGGGATAATGGGAATTGGGGATAGGGGTGAATGAATTTAGGGATATGGGAGATAGTAAAATGGGTTAATGAAACTAGAAAAGACGTGAGGGAATAAAAAGGTGAGGGAGTGATGGCCACAAAAAACCAATTTACAAACCCTAAGCAATCATGTCTTGAGGAAAAATTGCAAGGAAATAGGGTTTGAATTTTTTTTACTAAATCATCATAAACATCTTAAGACACACTTTCATTGGCATTTTTAGAGTTGTTTGACTTACTTTGGACAGGAGGAAACCAAGAAAATTGAAGATTTGGATGAATTCGTGGTGAAAATGGCTTGTAGCTCTATGCGTCGTGCCACAAACCCAACGCGCCACGCCCTATGTATGCACTGCGCTAGTGTAATTTTGACACTGTGGAGGCTGACCCAATGTGCCATGCCATCTCTATGCGCTGTGCCACTCACCCAATGCACCGCGCCAACTCTATGCGTCGCGTCGCTCACCCAATGTGCCGCGCCCCCAAAACTGAAACTATTGGCTGCGATTTTGTGACCACAAGCTTCCTCTAAATCTATCTTGCTCTTTTGAATGAAAATGAGTCTTTTAAACACAAGAAATAACTTATATACAAAAGACTTTAATTTTTCATTTCACGAAACCCACTTTTGTAATGTTTACATTTGACACTTTCTTTTCAAACTCTGTTTTTTGGGCAGTTTACTTTATTTTGCCTCTGATTAACTGAATGAATTGATTTTTTGTTTGCCTTGCAGGGGATGGAGTTGCTGAGGCTTGGAAAGGTGACCATAATTTCCATTGAAGTTATTCATATATGAGAGAACTGAAATTACATCAAATTTATACGTAAAAAGATAAAATACTTTGTTTTTCCTCAAAACAGAGTTTTGAGGAAAAATTCATTTCTGGGCATATAATGATGGAATTTATTTGGTACTGGAACTTTATTCAACCTCCTCATGTGCCTGCGGACCGTTATTGGGACATTTTTAAGACTCCTTTGATGAAACCCTAGACCTAGTGGGACTGAAACCCTAAAAATGACTCTTGCAAATTTAAAGACAAAAAGTGATAGCAGATGATTTGGATGAATGGAAATAGGTCTGCAGGTAAAGGAAATGCGGTAAAATGAACAACAAGCCACTACCGTTAGATGACCCATGCTCCTAATGGAATGCAACTGACTGAGCGAGACACCTAATATCCAATGCAACAAGAGAATTTGATCACTGGCGGAGGGATGAAGATACCGACACTAATAGATGCCAAAATAATAATTCCATTAAAATAATTAAATTGGGTTGATAATCTAGTTTGAGTAAGGAAGAAGAGTGGTGAAGTTAGAATATGTGTAGATTTTAGAAATCTTAACAAATCCTCCAACAAAGATAACTATCCATTGCCAAATATGGAGCATATCCTTCAAAAGGTAATTGGTTTAGACATAATTTCTATGTTAGATGGGTTCTCTAGGTATAATCAAGTTTCAATTTGACTGCAAGACCGAGGGAAGAAAAAATTCACTACTCCTTGGGGAACATTCATATATGCAAATATTCCATTTGGGCTTATGAATGCCAGAGCTACTTTTCCGCGTGCTATGGACTTTGCATTCATTGAAGAAAAGGACAAATTCTAGGTCATCTATTTATATGATATTACTATTTATTCAACTTCATATCAAGAGAACCTTTAACACTTGAGACAAGTATTTGTTAAATGCATAAAATATGGTATATCATTGAATCCAAAGAAGTCTCATTTTTCTCTCAAAGAAGGTAATATTTTGGGTCACATAGTTTCTAAATATGGAGTTAAAATTGATCATAAGAGAGTAATTGCAATTCAAGATTTAACACTTCCAAGATCCAAGAAAGAGGTTCAACCTTTCCTTGGTAAGATAAATTTATTAAGAAGGTTCATTCCAAATTTTTTTGAAGTGTTGAAGCATATTACTTTCATGTTGAAGAGGGACAAAGAAGTTACGTGGACCATTGAATCTAAAAATTCATTTGAGTTGATAAAAAAACATATCATTAAAGCGCCTCAGCTGGTATGTCTTGAATACTCAAAGCCTTTCTTGATCTCCTCATTTGACTTACAATATACTATTGTTGTTGTTTTGTTACAAAAATATTCGGAAAGTAAGGAATCTCCCATAGCATTTTTTAGTAGAGCACCTAGAGATGCAGAATTCAAGTATGAAATGTTGGAAAAGCATGCCTATGCATTAGTGAAAGCTCTGAAATATTTTAGAGTTTATATTCTACATGCTCAAGTTATTGCTTATGTACCTTCATCTATTGTTAGAGAGATATTAGTTAAGCCTGATATTGATGGAAAAATAAGCAAGTGGGTGACAAAAGTTCTTGAGTTTGATTTAGAGGTAAAGCCTACTAAACTGATAAAAGGTCAAGGATTAGCCAAACTACTAGCTGAAGAAAATTGTAAAGTTTTGGGCTTGAATTTCATGGATGAAAAATTTGAAGGGAAAATTTCTGAACCTATAGACATCATGGCAGTGGATGTAAAATTTTTTGAATGCAGTTGATATAAGGAAATCATCTATTTTCTGCAGCATTTTAAACCTCCTCCAAGTTATGGTAAAAGAAGAGTAAGATATTTGAAGTTGAAAACTGTTAAATTCTACATTAACGATAATTGTTTATATTGTCAAGATCCTATAGGATTTTTTTTAAGATGCGTTTACACATATGGTTCCAAAAAAAGTTATCTTTGATAGGCATAGTAGTGTGTGTGGAGGACATCACTATTGGGGAACTATTTCATAAAAAATACCAAGAGCTGGTTATTTTTGGCCCAGCTTATTTTTTGATGTATGTGCTAAGGTGAGAGCATGTGAAAAATGTTAAAAGTTCACTGGAAAGAAGCATTTGAAGTTTTTGTCTCTCAATCCCATAGTTGTTTCTGCACCTTTTCAACAATGGGGCTTAGATTTCATTTGAGAAATTCGTCCACTTTCAATTGGACATCATCATTGGATTCTTGTTACAACTGATTACTTAACCAAATGGATTGAAGAAATACCTACCAACAATTATACTCATAAAGTTATCATTAATTTTATGGAGGGAATCATAACCAGATTTGGATGTCCATCAAGGTTAGTAGTAGGTAATGAAACTTCTTTTAAAGACAATCCATTGGTAAATTTATATGAACATCATGGCATTCAACTCACTTAGTCTATAACTTACTATCCCCAAGTGAATTGTGTGGTTGAATTGTCAAAAATGTTTTTGGTAAGAATCATCACCAAACTGTTGGAGCAAAACAAAAAAGACTGGGATTCAAAATTGAAGTTTTATTTATGGGCAGATATGGTGACCATAAAAAATTCTATCAATACATCACCTTTTCAAATGGTTTACGGAACTGATGTTTCTTTTCTAGTCCAATTAGCTATTCTTGTAGCTAAATTTTTGCAAGATCATGAAGCTGAACCAAATGATATGACCAGGAGATTTTATCAAATCATAGAAGTGAAAAAAAAAGTGAGAACAACAATATGATTTGGTAAGAAAATATCAGAAAGTTTTAAAGCAAGTTTTTGATAGAGGAACTAAAAGATAATATTTTTAGATTGGGGATCTAGTATTGAATTGGGATGCACAACATCAAGATCCAGGTAATCATTCCAAATTTGATGCTTTATGGTTTGGTACATTCAGAATTTCAAACATTATTAAGAACAACACTTTTGCGTTTTAACATCTTGATGGAGAAGAAATCTTTGGAGGCCCATTCAGTGGGTGCTTTCTCAAAAAATTATTTTACTAAGGATGTTGGTAGCGTAAGTTCACTGTAAATACCGATGTCTTTCATACTAAGACTTCATAGCCAAATTACAAGGCACTGAAACTACAAAAGGTTCTTAGAGACTATGAGGGAAATCTTTATCCCCTGTGGAACCAATGTTAGCACAGTTCTTTGCTAGGTCATGAGTCCATTCCATAGTTTTATTTTTAGGATTACACTTCAAAAAAAAAAAAAAAATTGTCGCTACCGGAATTTTCGAAAGAAACAGTTTTAGCCCTTTCAGGAAGTCTATTATATTCCTCTTTCTGTATTTTTTATTTTTATTCTGATGCTTCCAAAATTTCTGGAAGCATACTCTTCATTTTAAAAAATAAAATAAAAAATCCCATTCGCTTTAGTTAAACCACATGTCATAGTGTAAATACACCTATTTGTTTTTTAAATATTTGTAGATCTCATGATAGGTGTTGTATTACAATCATTTAGCTTAATTCAATTCATTATATATGTTGAACACATGTGTGATCCGCAGTTATGAACTGAGCCATTAAACCATCCTGCCTATCAAACCCCAAGTCAGTTTACGATGTTTAGCCACGTGTTTTTATGAATCAAGGAGATCATGGTTATTACACTACATTACATAACTGTTTGGTTCGATGAACAACAATGTTGCCGAAAATTTCACCAATCAACAACAAAGACTGCAGAGATGACTGCTAGTCATAAACCCACATTTCTCTAGCCATCTAGAGCTCTCATATGAAAAACATATCCAACTGAAGGTGATAATGAATTATCACATGGTGCTCATCACGGTGAGGAATATTTTCAATGATGAAGGATGATTTTCATGGGGTGATGAACCAAAATTTGATTTTAAAACTACCTAAAAAGGAGGAGAATGTCATTTGAATTTTTAGCTACTAGTATCTGAATTGCTGAGAGTCATAGTTTGAGAAGGATTTTGGGTTTCAAACAAGATTGCAAAGGAGAATGCAGGCCACACCTGTAAGGTAAAACTCTTCCTACTCTGCCACCTATCAGTTATAGGAGACATAGTCATTTATTTCTCTAAATATGACTAAAAAATGTGGTAAGGTAAATTGAATAGAACCGCATGGTGTAGATTTAGTTGATGCCAATTCGAGGGTAAGCAGTTTGCTTATGCAGTCAAGGTGATATCCTCTTTGTACCCGGTTAGGGAGATATCACTTATGAGTAGCCCAACAAATTGCTAACTATTTTAATAGATAGGAAGCTATAGTTTATGGCCTCACCTTGCAAGTTTCTGAGGACTCCATTATTGAAGCCTTTAACCTTCCTCAAGAAGGAGAAAGGTGGTTCAAAGGACAAGTTATTACAGGAGGTGATCTCAATAGCTTCCTTAAAGATGCTCACACATATCAAAATAGGGTAAAAGACATCCCAAGCAACTACCTTAAGAATGACTGGACAAAAGCTATCAAGCTTATCATGATATACCTGACTTTTGAAAGGAGGTACACAGTTGTATTTCTCTATCACATGAGGTTTCTTTTTCATATTGCAGGGATGAAGACTTTAAATCTGCCTTTTTCTTGTTGAAGAGCCTGATAAAGATGTCAGCAAGGGTTTAGCCGCACACTGATTTTTCTTAGTATAGCTTGTACCAACAAGATTTGATAAAAGTTCTAGTTGAAGAATATTTTGGGAAGAGAAACCAGACTTGGGACCCCTTTTTATTTTATAGGGCAGGCCAACCTGCACCTACACATCCAATTCCTCAACCAAATCCTGAGCCTGCAAAGAGAATAACAAAGAGAAAGGCCCAAAAAGAAAACATTCATAATAAGGCCAAGAGAAAAAGAGATAAGGTTTCTGCAGTTAACACTGAAAGAAAGGTGGAAAAAGGAGAGACCTCCTCAACAATAAAACCCAAGTCCATGAAAATAGTACCCCTTGTTCCTCCATTTCCTAATGTCTACAATAGAGCTAGAAGAGGAAGGTTTGCAACAGCAAATAAATCAAAGGTGCAGGTGCTATCGGAAAATCTGGAAGAACGTATTCAACAAAAGTTGTAGAATGAATACTAGCCTACACCACCAGATGAAGAACTTATTAAGGATGTTGGATATGACATCAGTAGCAAAAAGAAGAATGAAGAAGCTAAACCTATTGCTAGCACCAGAAAGAGGCATACAAGGGACAAAAATAAGTTTAGGCTTAAGTACAAGGATCTACATAATCCAAGCCTAACGAAAGAGATTATTGACATTGAAGCTAAATCTGAAGGTTCAAAAACAGAAAAATCCATGAAAAAAAGCAAAAACATAATCCCTTTAGAGCAACACTCAGAGCCCCTCAAAAGGAAGAAAAATACAAAAGGGTTTTAAGGAGGACAAAGCCCCTATCAATGAAACAACTACACGAGAAACAATATCTAGATCATCAGCTGTTGATATCAAAACTGAATTAGATAAACTGACTGAAGCTACAACACACATATAGGGAAGGTAAGAATGTTTTTGGTACTAGTTCCTTTTTGCTTATCAGTTACAATTTTGAACAACATCTTAGGTGTCAAGCAATATAAGTTTGCATAGATTTTTCCACATTTTCTGTGTATTTTCAAAAATGAAACAGGGCGCTACCGCAATTTCCAGTATCATTCCATATTTTGTGCAGTTACAGGTTTTTACCAGAATTTCTGGCAGCACTTGATATAACTCAATTTTGACACCTGTCAGCAAGTTTTTCCGAGCCAGTTAAGCATGGATAAGAACCCATAACCAAATGGATAATACAAGTGATGGTGAGAGGTGGTTATGAGGTTGTTGGAGGTCTTATTAAATGGAGCTTCGTGGTTATTAAAGACCCAAGACACAAGCAGATAAATCAACAGAAAAAGGGGTAGCCTGACAACGCACTCAACATTCTAGCCCAAATTTCTTCTCTTATTTCTTCTCCATCTATCATTTATGTTAGATTTTTATGAGATAAGGCTATAATGTCTTTTAACACATATGTTATGTTAGAATTGATGTTTCCTTGTTTTTAGAAGAGATGGAGTTGGTGACTCTCTTGCTATGTATACCACTTGTAAATACTATTTCTAGGTTGGATGCTGATCTACTTGAAGACTGAATATAATAAAATAATTTTTTTCTTCATGCTGGAGGAATTTGTGACTCAATGAACAACTAATGTGTGGTGTGTCTTTTTCTTTGTTAACTTATTCTAAAATATGAATTGCAACAACTAGTAAGGTGTTAGTGATAAGTTGTTAAAATATTTAACAATAAATTATCTACTTTCAGTTTTCTGCAAGTTATATGTGTGTTATAAAACATGTCAGTGAAGATTTCATAAAGGAATTGTGGAATACTTTATACATGCAATCTATTTTCTGAATGTTGTTTGATTTGCATTAACTGATTTTATTTAAAGATCCATCATCATATCTATGTGAATGATTTAGGATAGGGATATTTCATAGAATAAGTACCAGCTATTCATCTTCTTCCACTTGTGTACTATGCTCCCTATACCACCTTTTACCCACATAGTTTATACTTGCCACAACTTTCCAAATGCATGAAAGTATTAAAGAAAATAAAATCATTTCAAAACCTTTGAGAAACTGTCCCACCACTCAAACAACCCTTTTAAATAAAATTAAAATGAGCTATGATGTGTAAGGCTTACTCCTTATGCAGTCAAGGACTGACTCCTTGAGCTAACACCTAGATTTCCATGGTGTTGTGGGTTCATTTCCTTTTGTTTCTTGGTTTTTTCTCATGCTCCTTTAGCTTTGAGTCGAGTTACTAGTTCCTTGAGCCTTGCTTCGATAAACACTCCAGAGTCCTGAAAGAACTTGGGCTGAGTTAATAGTCCTAGAGCCTTGGTTGGAAAAAATCCCTGGATCCCTTTGTGGGTTGACTTACTAGTCCTGGAGCCTTGGTTGGAAAAAAATATTTCTAGCTTGAAAACAGTTGTGGGTTGAGTTACTAGTTCTAGATCCTTGATTGGAACAAACACTCTGGAGCCTAGAACAACTTGGGTGGAGACAAATCTAGTGACGGTTTGTGATGTCTGACAGTGAGGTAAAATCACTGGTTGAGGGTTGAGGTGGTTTTGCCTCTAGAAGCACTGTTTTTTTACTTTTATTGATGTGCATTATGAGATCCCAGATTCATGCTTAAATTATGGCACAACAGTGACTCTATGAAGAGATATTTGGCTCAACCATGTCTATGTTCAGGTGGTACATGGAAGTACCATACTTGATTTCATTTTTATTATGGAAATAAGACATATTTTCCTATTTTATTGATGGGTAAATATGATTTTCATGATGTGGCTTGTATGTTTGTTCTCTGCTTGTCATTTATGTTGTTTATATTCTAGTTATGAATGTGTTTTATGGCAGTGATGATGTATGGCTCTCATCATGTTTTTATTTTTAAATGAATGAGAAATGATCTATGAACTAATATATTATAATGAAATTAATGTGATCAGGTGACAATGCTTCTTAATTATTGTCAGATAAGAATGAGACCCCTATGCTTAGATCTGTTGTTTAAACATGTAAATTACATATTTGTGACATTTTTGACAAAATTCCTCTCATGGCTAGTAGGGGTCCAGTCAATTCCCTGTTTAAGTGATTGCATTTACATCATTATTTCATTGTTGTCTTTAATTTATGGAAGTTCCATGGAGTTCTTGGCAGTGACCTAAGTCCTAGGCCTAAAAAAGTGGCACAAAAATATGGGTTGTGGGCACAAAGCTACTTGGAAAAGTACCGAGTCACATGCATTCCCATGTTTTGTGAGTGATTGGTGTTTTATAGTCACACTTTTTACCATATCAAGGGAATGAATAGGGGATTGATGCACAAAAAGGTTAGTTTATCTTAGGGGCTAGCCTCCTAGAAGGTTTGGGTGGCTGTTAAGTTTCCTATAGCAGGTGAAAAAAGATTTTTTTGTCGTGTTCTGTCGATTCCACTTCATGAACTGACACATAGGGAGTTGAATCATATCATAGTAACTCTTGGTCACATGTTTACCCCCATTGGCTGGTTACTTGGGTAGATGTGGGAGGAGGGTGTTAGAGAGTGGTATTAGAGCATGGATCACCCCTCAAACTATATGGGTGGTGTGTTGGTCATTCAATTATGTTGGTTACGTCTGTGTTACTCATACTTGTGGTCTATGTGATTGTTTCATCCACATGGTGTTGGTCGTCGTTGCAATGGTGTCGCCATGGAGGAGTTGATTGTGTTGTTGTGAAATGTGTCATCATGAATATATGATTTTTTTATGCACGATCTATATGTGATTAGTGCTTACATGTTTTCAAGTGTACGTTGGTATGGTTGTTGTTGTCATGCATGAGGTCATGGTATGTGATTGGTATACTCATGCATTAATGACTGGACTCTAGCTAGAATGATGTTTTTGTGTTAATATACCTATGTGTTATTTGTCTATATGTTGTTATGATTATGTTTATACATGTATTACACTCATTGGTTGATCTTGCAGATGAAATATCCTCCCCAAATTATGCTAAGGTACATTGGTTTATTGTGATTTTTTTTAGATGACATAAGATGCCTCACATGAAAGAGATAAAGATGACTAGCAAGATGGTAGATTACAAATATTCTTCCTATGAATCATATGAGCAGCATGGTGTTGGGAACTCTTCTAACTTATAAGACACATTGAAAAGTTTGAAGGAGGAAATAAACGGTCACAAAGTAGATAATGAAAAAATTATACAGGCACAGGAGAAACAAGCAGAGGTTAATGTAGTAATCCTTCAGTGCGTGTTAGAATTGAGGTGACAAGGACCACTCCTGATCAGCTAGTGACATGAGGATGGGACTAAGATCTCATGGTGGGCACAACTGGGATAGAGATGTCACAATCAGCATTAGGGTAATTTTGAGGTATAAAATGGGCCTCCTAATGAAATTATAAAATATTAGTGGAAATAATAAAATAATATTAGATTACATCATCAAATGTTAGAGGTAAAAAATAAAAAATATTTTTTCAACTCATATTTTCAAATTATCTCCCTATGGGTTTACTAAAATTTCAAGCAGAAATACTCGTTTGATGCATAATTTTATTCCTCATCCAAGGAGTACCTATGTTGCATACATTGTATGGACCATGTTGCACGAAAAAATGAGAAATACATTCATGTATTTCTCAATATTCATTTAGTCGGGTCCATAAAAAGTATGCAAAATGGGTACTCATTAGATGACGAATTAAATTTTACATCCAATGAGTACCCCCACTCGAAATGTGAGTAAAACCTTAAGGATATATGTTGAAAATACGAGTTGAAAAAGTAGTTTTATTATTTTATTATTTTTTATTATTTTTACTTTTTAACTTCAAAAAAGGTTAATCATCCCCCTTGGCTGACATCATCACCTTGAATCTTATTGCTCCTTGTAAAGTTTATTTTGGTTGTACATTTTTCTTAGAAGGTCCATTTTACACCTTAAAATTCCCCTAACAATATGGCAGGTTCTTGGACACTCTGGATAGGAGATGTGATAGACAAAGGTACTATTATAGTACTAGTTTTGAGAGGCATTATAATTGTCATCATTATCATCCACATAGGGACAGTGATATGGGATATTTTCTGGATGTATTTGAGAAAGAAAATCCACCTACCTTTGATGGAGTGATGAAGAAATCACATGATGCAAAAGCATGGTTTCTTGGTATAAGTAAATTTTTCAGGTTACATGATTACTTAGAAATGATGAAATCCATAATAGCTCCATTTAGCCTCAAAGGTAAAGCATATATTTTTTGGGAATAAGTGAATAATTTCATAGGTATTCATGAGGAGGAGTTGACTTGGAGAAAGTTCGAGATGTTGTTTTGGATGAAGTATTTTTTGGAGAGATATTATGAGGACGGGGCAAAGGATTTTTATGAGCTAAATATGGGATAGATGATTGATGAGGACTACACTTGCAGGTTCTTGGAGTTATTAAGGTATGTTCATTACCTCAAGCAAGAGAATACCAATATTCAAAGATTCTTCGGTGGGTTTCTGATAACATTTAAAGGATAGGATTTAATTTGATGGGCCTAGATCATTGGAGGAGGCCATTCAAAATCTAAAACATTGTTACAAGAAATCAAAGCACATATCTGAGACTAAGCTGGACTAAAAAGGTAATACAAATAAAAAATGAAAATGGGAAAATAAGCAAGAAAGACCTCAGGATAGAGGTAACAAAGATAGTGTCACACGACCTGAGAATTTCAATACATCTGACAGAGCAGAGGGACTTCAGTTTGAGGAGAAGAATAAGAGTGAAAGTAGGAAGCCCATGCAGTGTTGGATTTGTGGAGGAGATAATTGTAGGAGAAAATTTCCACAACATAACGGTGGTAGACCGAAGATCTATAGTGCTTAGGAGACAAATAAAGTGGAGATGTTAGACAGAGTATTCCTAGCATCTATGCAATGTTGGATAACAGGAAGGTAGATCACTAGGCATCTATTATCGAGATGGATTGTAAGATTTTGTTGAGAAATTATAGCTTTTATTAAAATTTATGTTTCATGATAATTACTTGTGATTTCGTTATGCTTGTTTCACTTACATATTATCTTCATTTTATTATTATGTTTTTCAACAAGTAAATTATCAAATGCACAACATACACAAATATTTAGGTTTTCAAGCCAGGGCCAAAACATCTCTCTCTAGGAGAGGAAAATCCGATAATAATTCTTCTTATAGATCTTCAACTCATGAGTACCAATATCATGAAAAATACACGACGCCAATATGCCTCCAAGACCCTTGTCACTTTCTCTTCTAGTCTCCTTATGTTGATCTTACTTTTCTGCACTATGCTGCACCAACACTGGGGAGACTTGGTCCCTAATATAATTTCCTAAATGATATGCTTCCTTTAATTCCTCCTTTGATGTGAACTCGAATTCCAAGAATCTCCTCCTTCTGGCCTCCTTCTAGTACCTTTATTTCTTATGACATCCTTGAGCCAAAATTGTGTGAACACTGAAATAACCCTCGACCTTTTCTGATATGATAGGAGTATAGGTGAAGACTTAGAATAAAATAATGAGAGATCCTTTACATACATTCGTACATCTTGTAGCCCTTTCTTCTTGCTATAATACCCTTACCTTTCTTTGCACTGTAATATGCACTCCAGTTGTAGGTTGATCACTTTTTGTGATGACTCTCGTCCTACCTAAAATATGCGAGGTAGGATAGCCCAATACTTAAGGGTAAGTATACGCTTCTTTCCTTCATATTTCAACCTCCGAACTTCATTTCAATCATTTTCCTTTTCTCGTACTTATTATTATAAAAAATTTCTGAACTTCTATTACATAACTTGATATGAATCTTGTTCAAATGAGGTCGTATTCCCTCTATATATAGGGACTATTTCCCACCTCTAGGCCAACATGTATATATGAGTGTGAGCCGACTTCATCAGGGGAGGATATTCAACATATGTTGAGCCAAATTCAAGGAGCTAAGTGAAAAGGTGTTAGCGCATATATTTACATCATCAATTTGTACTTTCATAAGTGTAACATGACTTCGTATAGATGACTCTAATTATATTTATGATAAGACAAATCACTAAAGAGATCAAGAATGAGCCTTTGACCTATGATAAAACATCCTTGGTCATGAAACCCATGAGAAAAGAATTACATATTACATTTTATTATCTTTGTCTCTTTATTACATAAATTCATAATTACATGCCATTATGAGGACCGGTCCTAGTTGCAATTTTCAACAACTTTGTTATCAATTTTTTTCTATTTTTATTGACCTTGGATCTAATTATAGTTAAGTTAATCGTGACCTAGTGGATAAGTTTGGTTTGAAAAAAGAAGTGTATGTAGAGTCTTCGTTATTGTAATTCGCTACATGTACCAAGAAGAGAGTTCACCATTGGGTAAAATCTTGTGCATTTGAATTTAATGGTGTGCCTACCTCCGCACATTTGAACATATTTCCATTGGGATCATATAGTATGCTTTATCTATGGAGTGGCTACATATTCAAAGGAACAAGGTATAATATTATGAAAATTATATTGAGTGCTTGGATGACACTGGGGGAAAAAGAGTCTTACATGTTAAGAAAGAAGGAACATCAGTGAGAATGGTTAGAACTATGCAGGCCAAGCATAGTTGTAGGAAAGTTCATGTGTTATTTGCAGTGTGAATTCCTAGAGAAAAAGGTAAGGAAGTTGGGGATGCACATGTTTTGAGAAAGTACCCAACTGTACAAAAGTTTCGGGATGTATTTCCTATCAATTTTAGAGTTGCAACCTCATAGGGAAGTAGACATTTATATTGAGTTGGTACAAAGGGAAGTGCCAACGTCTAAGGCACCTTACAGGATGAGCACACCATAGTTAGTAGAGTTAAAGTTGCAGTTGAAGGAAATGTTGGAAAAAATATACATTAAGCTAAGTGTATCACCTTGGGGTGCATTGGTATTGTTTGTGAAGAATAAGGATGGTATTCTCAGGTTATGCATTGATTACATAAAGTTCAACAAGGTTACCATCAAGAACAAGTATCAATTGAAAGGGATTTATGACTTGTTCGATTAGTTGAAGGGAGTATAAGTGTTCTCGAAAATTGATCTGAGATACGGATATCATTAGGTATGCATTAAATAAGACGACATCTACAAGATAGCTTTCCAAACTAGGTGTTAGCACTGTAATTTTTCAAAGTCTGGTCACTATTTTAGTTGTGCCTTTGATCCTCTCTTGTCATTTAACTTATGGTTGATGGCCTTGGAGGGTTAAAATGTGTAATTTTTTTTATCATTTTTAAATAAAATCCAAAAAGTTTCAGTCCAATAGTTTGTTTTGTGTCTTAGAGTTATTAGTGTAAATTTTCTTTTAATAATTCTTTTAACTGCTTTGAGTAGTTAAGGTCATGGGTTTAGCGTGAGAAGTATTATTTACTCACAATGATATGTTCTATCCAAGGCTAAGGAAAAAATTTTAGAGTCATCAATTATTAGGGATAACACAGAAATATCTTCCTTTTCTAAAAATGTAGCTATTTTCTTGAGAAACGTTGGTTTCACAAGAAACACAAAAATAGCTACCCTTTTAAAAAAAGGTAGCTAATTCCTTCATAATTTGTACAATGAGGTAAAAAGGCATTGCTTAGGTGAAAAGACACTGCTCTTTGAATAATTGAAGGTATGCTAAAACAATAGGTATTACTCTTTTGAAAGGTGGTTATTTCTAATTCGAGGATTCATTAAAAGGAGGTTGACTATTTTATTTGCTAAGGCTAGTTAAATCTAATGCTACTCATTAAAGGTGAAATATATGAAGGTTGAGGTATGAGTACCTATTTGTTAATTATTCATTGCAATGAAATTTTTGGTGGAATGAGTTGGCACCAAAATTTAAATCATTTGATTTTGTGTCACTTAGCCTCATCGTGATTAAGGGCATGTAGAGCTTTGTTTCCCATTTACCCTGATAAAGCTACAACAAACATTTTATTATCCTCAAGAAAAATACTTTGTTACCTTGTGTCAGCAATTAGGACTTCATGGGGGGTTGTTGTCCATAGTTTTATAGGTGTGCATAAACGCTTTAGTTAGATGTTAATGGAATGGGTAAGGGTGGTAATTTGAATCATTTAGAACTAGCCAATACTTGTTTCATTGATCACCGTGCAAAGCCACAGTTCCAAGAAACAAGATGGTATCAGTTTTTAAAGAACTTTTCAGGAGAAAATGTTACAGTTTCTCGGGCATTTTCCGAGTCTTTCAATGGAGAGCAGGTCAAGTTGGGGTGTCGTACCTTCAATATTAGAGAGACCATCATTGCACGAGCTACCCAAACATCAGCTACAGGTGAGTCATGGTATAAAAGAAAAAACTTTCTTAAAGCAGATTTAAATCCATATCTTAAGCCCGAGCATGAAAATATAGATTGGACCCCTATTGTTCACATTTCTTATTTTAGGCCTGAATGGAAAGATGTTATTACCACAATGCAACATTATATTACCTCTAAAGGCAGGTTTTCCATAGTGCATCAGTATCAAATGAGATTTCTAGCTCACATCTTAGGCTCTAAACCTATGAACCTACCATTTTTCCTCTATAAATCTATGTTGACAATGTCTCAAAAAATACAAATAACCCCATATTATTCTCTTCACAATATTTATCACAGGGGTTTAATCAAAATGTTGGTGGTTTATCATCTGAAGAAGAAGAGAATCACATCGGAAAATTTCTTAGCAGATGAAGGTTTTAGCAGTGTTAATTCAAGGACAATGGTAAGAAGGAATTTAAGACAAAAGACCCAAGAGGAACATTCAAGCCCTGTACCTACATTTACCCCTTCACAAACTGGTCAATCTTCTTCACCATCTAGTAGATAGACAAGGAACTCAACTAGGAGAGCTAGATTTCAAACCACCACTCCTATACCCATGATGCAACTAGCCAAGGAATTTTATACTAGAAGAATACCTAAGGAGCCACAAACCTTAGAGTCTTTCAGGCATTAGCATGTAAGAAATCTCAAACAAAAGGATACTTTTCCTGACAATAATGTTATTTCTAAAGGCAAGGAAGAGTTAGCTTCCCCTTCAAAGAATAAACGTAGAAGAAAACTTATTCTGATAGAAGGATCTTTAGTGGAAGTCACCCCTGAAACCTTAACAGCAAGCCCCATTCTAGATACTATACATGAGAATGAAGAATAAAATGTCACTCCAGCAATAGAGGAACCAACACTGGCACAAGTAATTTCCTCTCTCAAAACATCAGCTAAGGGGAAAAGTAAAGTTTCAGATACTACAACAGAAGAACCAACTATAGCCCAGCTTTATTCATCTCGTAGTTCATCAGCAAAAGGAAAAAAGAAAGCAATAGTCCACTCATACTCATCTTTTGAGGAAGAGAGCAGTGAAACAAAGTTTACTAAAACAAAGCTTGAAGAGGGGTAGTCAAGAAGAGTTATCAATGGAAGAAGGAGGTCTTCATACATTCCTAATCCATACATTCAAATGCCTCGTACCAGACCAAGAATAAGCTTAAGCCAGCAATCAAAACCATATCCAATCCTTCTCTCAGAGGTGAGATAATAAACATATATGAATGTCCAGAAAATGATCTAGGGAAGAAGAAGACTCAAAAGAAAAATAAAGTACAAAAGATAAAGCCAAACAAGAGGGTCACTAAGGTAGAATCTATTAGGATTTTTTCTTCTATACTAGATATTTCATGATTGAATATCTATAACAATGAAAATTTGAAGACTCATATCGTTTTTGGCTTATCTACAGAATTATCAGAAATAGTTACCTTTTCCAAAAAAGTGGCTATTATTTTCAAAATTTGTATTAGGTGAAAGGGTAGATTTTTGTTTTGGTTTCGAGGAATGGCACTAAGTGGTGATAAAGTGTATGCAGCATCAGTGGTAATGATTTTTACCAAGTGTCATCCAGTGAAGCTTTCTTCCAATTGTAATTTTCAGTTGGTTACTCCTACAATATTGTGGATAAAGGTCTAGAGGCCATTTTCAATTGGAAGTTACACTTTTTGAGGAGGAAGTTTTTCCAGGAAATAAGGAGCACTCAGCCACCTCAACTCAGCCATTTCGAGCTCAGGAATTTATTACTATATGTAGAAGATTGTAATAAATTTTTTAAAAGATACTTGCATGTTTATTGGAAACTTTAACATAACATCTTTTTGTATGTATACTATGTAAAGAAATGAAGAAAGGGTTCATTGGTTGTCCATATATTTTCATTCTGTATTGTATAATTTTAAGATTATAATATCCAAAAACACTCCTAAGGACTTATGAATGATTTTATGCGTGTATTTTCTATCTCCTTATGTGTTTCCATACTTTACTGTTTCATTCAAGATTATGATCTACATATGTTGTTTCATGTTTTTGTTAGTCTTGTGGTATAGTTGTACATGATTATATAATTTTGTAAGTCTTGTTTTACAAGATTTCTGGATAAGATATGTATGGTGACATTATTCATAAGCTTTCCCTGTTACATAAATCTTCAAATGTATGATGAGATTCTTGTTAGTCTTAAACAAGCTTTCTTTAATCAATAAATTATAGGTCATAAATCTTTTCTCAGTTTTTCTTCTTAACAGTGGACTTCTATTCTTTAGATGCACTATTCTTTCACATTCTGCTAACAATTAAAATACAAGCTAATCCATGCTACGACATCAAACAGTAGTACCCTCATATGTGTGAGTGATTTGTCAGTTTGAAACCCTTTCATTTTCTAGTGTGTGTGATAATCTCGACAACTTTCCAAATCATAATCCAATTGTAAGAAAATCCCTTGAGCTTAAGATGTGTATATTCATGCACTTGTTACAATCAAAGTGTTGATTCCAGCGCTAGAACAATATATTGGCATTATGAGTTTCTTGTAGTTCCTTTCATTTTTACTAATGCTCCACCTAATTTTATGTGCCTCGTCAATAGCATGTTGCATCCTTATTTGGACAAGTTTTTTTATTGTTTTCATTGATGATAAATTGGTATATTCTAAAAATGAAGAAGAGCATGTCAAGAATTTAGCAGCAATGTTGATATTGCTTAGGGAGCATAAATTTTATGATAAGCTTAGAAAATGAAGTTTCTTTTAGATAGAGGTACATTACTTGGGACATGTTGTTTCCAAGGAAGGCATAGTAGTAGATCCAGAGAACATAAGGCCTATCATGGAGTGGGAAACTCCTAGGAATGTGAATGAGGTAAGGTCTTTAATGGGGTTAGAAGGTTATTATAAGAGTTTCATCAAGAAATTATCACACATTACTTATCATATCACATCATTGAAAAGGAAATGTAAGAATATTGAATGGACATAGGAATCTTCAATGAGTTTTGAATAGTTAAAGTAGTTGTTGACACATGCCCCAGTGTTAAATATCACAGATCAAGACAAATAGTTTGTGGTATGTACATATGCCTGCAAGAGAGGGATTGGTGGAGTCCTTATAAATTAAGGAGAGGTGGTATGTTATGAGCCACAAAACTTAAATGAGCACTAAAAGAACTATTTGACAGATGATCCTGAGTTGGAAGAAATCATTCATGCATTGAATATGTGGAAGCACTATCTTCTGGGCAGACTATTTTTAATGATGAGCGATCACAGTGGATTGAGATATTTCTTTGACCAGCTAAATCTAAATTCCATCAAAGCTAGATGGTTTTCCATGATCAAGGAGTTTGACTTTGAGATCATGTATATTAAAGGTAAGAAGAACAGGGTTGTAGATGCTCTTAGCTTAGTAGGCGAATATAGGTGAATCATATGGAATCTATAAGTTCATATGGGACATATCTATAAGATAGAATCTTGGAGGAAGGTGAGCAGGATGTAAGGTATATGGAGCTTAGGAATACATTTTGAGAGCTAGTGGAATGACCTGTGCAGATTTTTTTGACCCAACATTTTGGACTTCTACATGAGTCCAACTTCAGGGGAACACCCAATACTTTGAGGGAATGGAGAGGTGCAGAGCTAGGAAAAATAATTAGTTAGAAATATATATATTGTGTGTAAAAATTACATATAAGGTCATTTTAGTGAATCCTTAAAAAACAATTAATAAATATATTCTATATTAAATTAGTGATATAATTTATTTATTTTATTTTAGTTTTCCGAAATGAAAAATTGATGATTTTATTGTTAAAAAAAATTATAAATTAATGATAATCGAATGAATATTTAGGGAAATAAGGGTATTATAGAGAAGTTTTTTATGATATAAACTACATGGGATATGGTGGATTAGATGTTGGCTATTATCCTTCCTCATTCGTTTGTTGAGTGAATGTTTTGGCATGTGTTTTGGTATATGCTTGATATGGTGTTTTGGTATATCTACATACGTATATGGATGTAAATACTACCCTGATCTATGTTATAAAGTTCAAGTAAGTGGTATGGGTTACATGTCATTATGTTGTTATGTTGTCATGTTGGTTTACATCTGTGCAGGTTGATCATTGTGAATACGTCAATTAGATAATTTATAAAGCTCCATGGGCAGTATGTTTTTCTTACAATAGTATTATTGGTTTTAGGTGTTGTTGAACCCCTATGATAATGTTCCCCCAGGGTGGGGGGGTTCTATAACATCCCTGGTGAAAATTCCATGTGATAAAAGTTAACAAAGAAAAAATAATAAGCGAGGTCATGGCACACATATTCCAAGTTGAATATTGGGAAAAACATCTTAGTGTGGTTGTTCATATGGTCTATTATGGCTATGGAAATTGGAAAATGCAATGGCTAAGGCTTTGGAAAGGAACAAGGGAATTTATTGGCATTTACTTATGATAATAATGGAAAATTTGAGAAAAGGGAGGTAAAAGGTCACATGTTGCATGTGAGGAGGGAAATAAAGGAAAATAATGGAAAATTGAAAAAATTAGAGGCCTCGTTAATAAAAAGGTTTCTGAGGATTAGTTCATAGCCTTTTTTTAGTAAATTTTTGGAGCTCGCATTATATTGTCTCTCTCTCTGTCATACTCTTGGACACTTAGAGTTTCTTGGATCACTGTTGGATAGTTTGGCATAACTGGAGTTTTGCACCATGAATGCAAAGTAAAATTTGGAAAGCATAAGAGGACATCGGAATGAGCCACTACAACAGTTTTTTCTTGCAAGTACCGAGTTACATGTATTTTTTTCATCACTATTTTTGGCATGCATGGCATATGGATGTGGTTTCTTGGTCATGTTCTATCGTTGGAATCAATGATTGCCTTGATTGAAAGTGTTTTTTCCTAGACTTTCCATTTCTTGGATATCCATGGTGTTGTGGGTTCATTTCATTTTTTTTCCTAGTTGGTTCTCATGGTCCTTTAGTTGTGTGTTCAATTACTAGTTCCTACAGCCTTGGTTGGAAAAATGTTATGCAGCCCTGTAACAGCTTGGGATGAGTTACTAGTCCTAGAGCCTTGGCTGAAAAAACACACTAGAGCCCTTGGTGGGTTTAGTTACTTATCCCAGAGCATTTCTTAGACAAATGGGATGGAGGCCGACAGTAGTTGTGGGTTGAGTTACTAGTCTTGGAGCCTTGGTTGGATCAAACGTTCTAAAACCCTGGACAACTTGGGTGGAGACCAATCTGGTGATGGTCTGTGATGTCTGACTATGAGGTGGAATCATTGGTTAAGGGTTGAGTTGATTTCAGCTCTCAAATCCCTGATTTGGTTTTGATTGATGTGTTTTATGAGATCCCACATTAATTCTTGGAATATAGCATGAGGGTAGCTAAAGAGATATTTGGCTCAGCCATGTCTATGGTCAGGTCGTAGGTGGAATTCACAGACTTGGTTGCATTTTGCTTATGTAAATAAGAGATAATTTTATCTTATATTGATGGGTAAATATGCTTGCTATAATGTGGCTTATATGGATGTTCTATGCTTGTCAATTTTTTTGTGTATATGTTGGTTATGAATATGTTTTATCACAACAATGATGTCTGGCTCTCATCATTTTTTTATTTGTAAATGAATGAAAAATGAATATATGACCTAATATATGATAATGCAGCTAATTTTATGAGCCAAAAATCCTTCTTAACGATTCTTAGATAAATATGACACCCCTATGCTCAGATCTGTTGTTTAAACCTGTAGATTACATATTTGTGACATGCTTGACGAAATTCCTTTCATGGATAGTAGGGGTCTGGTCAAGTATTGGTTCAATGATTTCATTTACAATTTTATTCCATCGCTATCTTTCATTTCTATAAGTTTCATGGAGTTTTTGGCAGTGAACTCAGCCCTGGGCCTGAAAAGGTGGCACAAAAATCGGCGTTGCAGGCACAAAACTACCTAGAAAAGTACTAGTCGAATGCATGCCCATGTTGTGCATGTGACTGGAGGTTTTTATTCTCACTCTTTCACATCAAGGGAGAGATTGAGGTATCAATGCACTAAAATTTCAATATGCCTCAGGGACTAGCCTCCTGGAAGGTTTCGATGTCTCCTAGGTGTCCTGTAGTAGGTGCAAGGTTTGTGTTGTTGTGTTCCGTCAATTCCACATCCCTAACTAACACATAGGGAGTTGAATCCTATCATAGTAACTATTTGCCACATTTTTAACCCAGTTGGATAGTTTCTTGGATAGGCATGGGAGGGGGGTGTTACATATATCGATATGGTTGATATTAGTGATTTCTGGACCGTATAGTTGGAAACACTCTAGTTGAGGGTTGAGGTGGTTTTGCCTCTAGATGCCCTGTTTGGTTTTTGTCTAGGTTTATTCCATGAGATCCCACATTCATGCTTGGAATATGGTGTGGGGGTGATTGACTAAAAGAGATATTTTTTTCAACCCAATCTATGGTTGGGTGGCATGTGGAAGTCCCTAACTTTGTTAAATTTTTCATTATTAAAAAAATATACCTTCCTTTTGTGATATGAGAACTTGTAATAGTTATGATGTTGATCTTATAGCTAATTTTCCACGGTTTCCTTTATCTTTGTATGCTGGTTATATGCTGCATTCTATCTATGACTCTTGACATGTTTTGATAAGTTATTGAATGGTTGATGAATGCATGGGCTAACTAGTTTTGTCACAACTATCTTGAGAGGGAATTGACGCTTATTGATGATTATTTGGTGTGTTTATTCAATCAGTAAAAAAATATGTATGTATGACGTACACATACTGTGTACAAAAATTGTTTTTGTAATTGATAAATTTATACATCCAACTTCCCAGGGTCATAACTCTGGCATACGATTTTGGTTTCCTTATCATAATACCTTGTTTTGAAGATCTCCACAAGGAGGATGACAATAAGTTCATGAAATAAATTTATTAACTCTTTTTCTCTCTCCATTATCCCTGAAATTTTCATTTAGGCCCTCAAAACAGCCTCAAAATTTTAGAACCTGAAAAATTGCCAAAAATTGATAATTGTGTTAAATCTAACAAACCAAACTGAAAACAAATAGTGTTCGGTCAATTTTGGGTGATAAAAATGTGGTCATGTGTCAATGGGTATTTTAAATCAGTTCTGGACATGTGGACCCCATTTTCCATAAGTGTATCTTGGAAATTGGGTCGCGCATAGTAACTCATGTCTCATGTTTACCCTCAAAAGCTTGTGAATTTGGGTAAATGTGGGAAGTAGAATTACAACCTAAGTATGATTTATGCAACAGAAATCCATGTCAACATCCTTAAGAGTAAAATTCGTGTTTTGGAATTCGTATTAGATCTATATAGATATGCCAGCCATGGAGGCTATTACTATTACTCCATATGAACCACTACAATGACACTAGGGTAACCATCCTCAACAAGACCCACAATAATCCCTTCTAATTTTTCAAAAATAAAGGAAAATAATGATAATAAACTACTTTAACATTATAAGCTTAATGTTGCACCTTCAAGAGGAAACACAATAGGATGGGTAATAGACGGGCAAATAAGTTTGGTAAAGTAATGAAAATGGGTTTTTAGAATGGTGAAAAATAAGACAATTTGGCGGCCTTACATTCCCCCCACGCCTTCTCTTTTTCATGTCCCCATGCAAACATGATAGCGTAGAAAACAAAGAGTCGCCAAAATTTTCAAATGCACCAAACCTTAATGGTTGCACCAAGCATCTCGTTCACAACCAGTGTATCAAACATTCTTTTTCATTGCAGAAACTACCACTATGATGAAACCCAATACTTCTGTCAACAATTTGTCCTTTGCCTTGAACCATTTTCTCGTTTCTTGTGCATTTTACCTTAGTTAATGATTGTAATAATGTTGATGAACTTGATCCTTTCTCTTATTTCCATAATAAATTGTTATGTGACAATGTTGGCTTTGTCTTGGGCATACATACATGATACCTTTTAGTAATAATTCTTGCACAAAAACATTTTCAAACAATGGTTTCCCTTTTCTTGTCAAAATTTCATTTTTCATAAACACATCTCCATTAGCCAATCATGAGAAAAAACAACTAATATAAATTATGATATTTCAATCCATGGTTACCTAGATCAGCTTATAAATCTTATTCACAATTCTCACAACGATCATAGCTTCAAAGATAATATTTCAACAATTATGGTCGAGTTGCATGGGGTTTCAACAATTTCAAGGACATTAGCATTTCATGAAAAAAAAAAACTTTAGATTGAGATATGTTTTATTGGGTGTGTTCATTACCATATATATCTTTATCTACCGGAAATTACAGCAAACCATTGCAGATCCTAAGATATAAAAAATAAGTTGCTACAATAATTTCAGCAAATGTTTAAAATAAGTTGCTACAAGAATTTCAACAAATGTTTACACGTTTATCAACAAACTGATATAGCTATAACAACTAAATTTGCTAGGAAATTTCTCACATACTTCAAAATGGATTTTGATGAAATTTTGTGAGTACGTCTCTTCTATTTTAATGCTTCTAAAAAACATAAATTAAATCCATTTGTTGCACGTATATTAATATATAAGAATAATCGTTATAGGTTATGATGCTTAGTTTCTAAAAATTTATGAACTAGTTTTTGCTGAAAGTTTGCAGGTTTGTGCTTATTACCTTAATTATTCTCTCATCCAAGTTTCATACAAATGTGAGGCACGGATCTTAAAAAATAAGTAAACTAGTTGTAGGTGACGATGCTTAATTTCTCGAAAAGTATCAACTATTTTTTCTTGAAACTTCATGGGTTTGTTTGTACAACAATAATTTTTTCATCCTCCAAGTTTCACAACAATCCAATGTAGTGTTGGGATATATCTTTAGATCGATTTTTGCATTTTTTTTATTGGAAAAACAATATAATAAATGAGAAATTGTGACCATGTTTTGCAAGCATTTCTTCTTCTCCCTCACTCACACACTTTTTCACATCATCGAGCAAAGAAGGTACATTTATCAACATATGACCAATAACATTCAATATAACAATATGTTTTTCATTTTGAGGTATTTATTACATAAATTCTAGCGTGTGGACATGCCAAAATAGGTCATGAATAAAGCGAGCCTTTATAATACACTATCAAAAATGAATTTGCAGAGTTGCAATTAAATTTCTCAAAAAATAACTAATTTTTTATTCTCATAATGAAGTGGAAAGGAATTGAATCTTCTTGTTGAGTGATGTAAACCAATGGTATGGTAAGAGATATGGTATGAAATTCCAATCTTATAGTAGTCTCTTATCATTATCCCTTAAATTTATAACAAGTAAAAAAGTTTCGAGTTGATTACTACCTCAGGTTTTAACTGAGCATTTTGGTGTTGTCTTGCATACTAATACGCAAAATCTGAAGTTGAAACAAAGATGTTTTTAAGCTGAGAAAAAATACAACATTGATGTATGATGAAGGATACTAATAAATATTGTTTTTTCGGGAAAATAGGAACAAAACTTTTACTAGGTATCATGTAACAACACTTCAAAATAATGAAGTAACAACACATGTAGTGTAACGATAATCATTGTAATGTGTTTGTTGATGCTTTTGAAGGGGTGAAGGCTAAAATAATTGCTTCCTTGCTGTTGGAACACCTAATCCTACATGGGTAGGTGTGGAATGCGAAAAGTCACAATGGAGTCCAAGTGACCTTGGAATATGAAACCAAGAGTCACACCATTGTGCTATAAATGTACATCTTTGTATAATGGAAAATAAGAAACCCTCGCGCTTATCTTTCATTTTGTGTTTAGTCTATTGTGTGTGTGCTCATCTTCCTCATACACCATGTGTGTGCTTCAAAAATGTGTTTAACATGGTATCATAGTGGGCGATTGTCGGCCCTGCTCCAATTTGAGTGAGCCATTTGTGTTTATGGCCTGTGCATATCTGCAAAAATTCTTGGTATTTTTGCAGCACTCAGAGTTTCTGCAGCAGTGTTTTTGCCGCCATTCAGAAGTGTTTTGAAGAGGAGTAGCATTCAAAATCCCAGCATTCAGAAATTTGTTTTGAGGAAAGAGCAGCATTCAGAAATTGGCAGCATTGGTTTTGAAGAAGGCAGCACTGGCCATCTGAAGGTTTTCATTCTAATTTTTCTCTGCAATTTCTGCTTATTAAAATCTACAATTTGAAGAGATACTAGATACTTTTTAAATTGGATTTCTGAAGAAGTTTATGAGTTTTTTACTGCAAAAGAATTCTGAGTTTTTCTACTACTGGAAAATATTCTCTGCTGGGCTATTTGAAAAATTTATGGGTTTTATTGGCAATCTACTACTGCATTTCAGTACTTGAAATTCTACTGTTGCCCTCATTTCTACATTTTGTCCAATTCCGCTATATATCTGGAAGAATTCTGCAAAGTCCAATTCTCTGCTGTTTTAATTCAAAAAAAATAAAAAATAAAAATAAAAAATAAAAAATAAAAAAAAATCTTTCACTGCTCTCTGCTCTCAATCCTTATCGCTACGCTCACCTCACTACAATACGCCCTCGCCCCTATTAATTCCTGCATTTTACTCTACGCGACCCCCCTCTCTCTTATCAACCGACCGCTCCACTCTGCATGCACCCTACAAAAAATATATAAAAAAAATTAAAAAAAAATTACTGAACTAGGCCCACAGCCTGCTCTACTCTGCGCCCTCCCAAATGCTTACATTGCATCCCCTCTCCCCACAGATTTCAACACACACCGTTACTCCTCGACCGCACGCTCAACAGCGCTGCTCCCCTCACATACTCGACCCTGCTCCTTATTCCCATACGCTCCCCATCCTTCATTTTTTAATTTTAAATTTCTGCCCCTCCATCTCATCTAATAATCCCTCTCCCCCCTCATTTTAAATCCGTCCCTCCTCTCCCTTTTTAATTAATTTTCTTCCCTTTTTTAATTTATTTAATTCCCCTCCTAATTCATTCCAATCTTAATTATTTATTAATAAACCCCTTCCCAATTTTAATAATCCCCTTCCCATTTTTTAAACCCCCATATAATACCCACCCCCCATCCCTTTTCTAATAACCTTTTTTTTTATTAACATTTCCTTTAAATTTCCCTCCCCATTTTTTAATTACTCCCATTTTTAATTATTCCCATTAATTTATTTTTTAATTAATTTTTAATTTAAGGAAAAAAAAACCATCAGAGAGAGAGGAAGGAGAGAGAATATAAACAGCAGAAATGAAGGAAATGACATATCAGTAAATGGACAGTACACATAGAGAAAATTGTAGATTTTACATTGTGTGATTTGTGGCATAAGGGTGATTTTTTGAAGAAATTGACATTTGAAGACGAGTTGTTATTGGTGCAAAACAACTATTTGAAGGAAAATTCAGCTACCTTAAAGGCCTCTTGCACAAGTGTTTTCAGCTGCACATATTTTGCAGAAATATTGTATTGCATTGACATTGTATTGTGAGTGGAATTTGCATCTTCTTCATAGTTGCAATCAGTACTTGGAGTTGTGGAAAGATTTTTTATTGCTCTCCATCATTTGAGGAGCACATTTTGTACTTTGAGATTTCCATAGTTGGAAATTCTTTGGAGTCATTTGTATTTGTTGTTGAATCACATTGTAAACAGGTGCATTTTCGGTTGAAGCCGACACCCTTTCATTTTTGAGCCTAAGTTGTTAAAATGGATAAAATCAATGAGGCATTAGAGTTGTTAAATAACCTCATTCATTCCAATGTTGATGACATGATAAAAATGAGCAAGAATGCTCTTTGTAATATTCAGAGTTGTTTGCTAGATGCACAAGAGAAGATTGAGTTTTTACAGTTGGAATCTCGGCTTCAACAAGACGAACTTCAGCAAAAGAGTCGCCATTTTGAACCTGTTTCTATTCAGAACATTGTGAAGGACTCTCATCAGAAGCAAGAAGATAAAGTTTCGGTGGATTCACATTCAGTTCCTTGTACTAGAGGAGATGTACATGCAGATGCATCAGTTCAACCTGCACTTCCTAAGCCCATCATCAGACCTTGGGAAGAGCTTGTCCACAACAAGCACAGAACTGGTCTTGGATATGACAAGGATGTGTCCTTTCATATTCCAGACTACACAAAGCCCATCAGATTTCAGAGTGTCGGATTCATGTATGACAGTTCACCTGCATCTATTCCAGATCCTATTCCACTTCCACAACAGATTGAGAAATGCCAACACTGTGATCGAGTTGGCCATATGAAAGATCACTGTTTTGATCTTCCGCCATGCAAGCACTGTCGTCGACACACCCATTCTTCAGACAGATGCTTCAGAAACAAGCCTCTTGCAAGAACCAAGATTCATCTTGGATGGATCGCTTCTTGGCAATGGGCATCAGCAGCCAAGAACATGTTTACAACACATGTTAGAACTTGTTCACACATATTGAACAAACTTGCAGTTGAGTTTTCGCCATCATCTCACCTTGTCCCTGACAGGGGGGGAAATGGTGGTCATGCACAAGCTTCGATGTTAGATCAAGCGATCCTAAGCCACAATCTCTCATTCCATGTTCAGAGTTGTAGCCAGCAGTTCAAGCGAGCCTGAGCCACAATTCTTCATTCCAGATTCAGAGATGTAGCCAGAGACATGGATGCCCATGAGCATGCCTTCGGCTGGTGGATAACCTTAAACCATCATCTTTGGTTGGTGGATAACCTAAAACCATCATAGGTAGTAGACCTCCCTTCTTTTAGGTTTAAGGTCTCCCTTTAGGAACACTTCCTCTAGCAGAAGCCTTCAGCTTAGCAGCTTTCAGCTTCTTGCCAGCTTTGGTTGAGTTCCAGGAAATGCTTCAAGCATTCCAGAGTTGTTGGTAATCCTAAAACCATCACAGGTAGTAGACCTCCCTTCCTTTAGGTTTAAGGTCTCCCTTTTTTATGAGGGACAATTCTTCTAGCAGAAGCTTTCAGCTTCTTGCCAGTTTTGGAAGAGTTCCGGGAACTGCAACAAGTTTTGCGTTCGAGTGTTTGTGGTCATCCTAAAACCACCTCTTTTTTCCAACATTTTAGAGAGTTGATTCAGCCCAAGTGCTACCATGTACACTTTGCATATTTTTATTACAACTCTTTTCTTGGACTCACACATACCCCTTCGGATTAAGGGGGGATGTTGGAACACCTAATCCTACATGGGTAGGTGTGAAATGCGAAAAGTCACAATGGAGTCCAAGTGACCTTGGAATATGAAACCAAGAGTCACACCATTGTACTATAAATGTACATCTTTGTATAATGGAAAATAAGAAAGCCTCATGCTTATCTTTCATTGTGTGTTTAGTCTCTTGTGTGTGTGTTCATCTTCCTCATACACCATGTGTGTGCTTCAACATGGTGTTTAACACTTTCTTTTACAACAATTTTTTTATTGAATACCACTTCTATAAAATGAATTAAAGAGTGTTTTTGAACTTTCGTAAGATTCATTTTTACCATCCCATAGATTTTACCCACACTTCCCCCATACTAGATAGTTCCCCGCCATAAAAATTTCTACAAAAATCTCATGAGAAACCTTTGTGAGTGATTCATCACCACAATAACCTCATTATAAATAAAAGTGGGATAATCCTGTTGAATTCCACGACATTAAATATGGATGAAAAGAGGATATAAATAGGGTCAAATGGGTGACCAGAGATATATTCTCATGAGGATCCATTTATCTCTAACTCTAACTCTAAAAGTATTAGCATTATTCAAGTTTATAAAATGAGCCCCATTATGTGGGTAAAGTAAATAACCAATGCTAAGGGCACCCACTTGCATGAAAACCTCTTTATTTTTTAAAAGATAAAAATTTAAAGAATAATACTTGAAGTAACTTTAAATCATTCTCTGAAAGCCAAGATACGAGGTTTATTCTTCCTATCTTGAAATTAAATGACATTTATTAGTTGTGACCTAGGGCCTTCACTTAAAGTGAGTTATATGTTTGCAAATGTGTGTTCCTCATCTCTTACTCGACATATCCCTATTTCCAGTAGGCCTATTCAGTGCCCCGACGAGTTTACTTGTACTTCGAGATACTTCCCTTTTATTATATTTTATTTATTCTTATAAAATTTGTTTATTAGACACACAAACACACAAACACACACACACACACACACACCACTCAATAGATTTGAAATAATGTATACTACTTATTAGTATTTTCTAGAGTGTAAGGATGTAAGGTGACACGAGAGTATTTGGTATTTGCTAGGCACATAACTCGTTATTTAAGTTTAGTGCATGGGAGACACCATTCAAAATAGTATTAAATCTAAACTATTTAATATGTAGTGAATGAATCATATTAGATAATAACTCAAAGGCTCCTCTAGTGGTCATATTTTAGTTCTCGAAGAAATCCTATTGAGGTTCTATAGGAGTGGTCCACCATAAGAGATTGTTCAAAAATACAGTTTAAATGGACTTGGAAATATTTATTAGATAAAAAAATTTAGAAAACTAGACTTGTATGATTTATTCATCTGATAGTACCATTGGTGCATATTACAACTCTTAATTACCCACATCATTTTAAGCTTGTATATAGGAAGTATGTAGCATGATGGTGAAAAATTCCCCCAAAATGTTTCAATTGATGATATTGGGAAGGTGACATGGAGAAGGTTGATAAAAAAATATATACATCTAAAAGAATAATGAGGAAATATGAGTCGATAATATTTGACAAGACTTACCTCAAAATAATTTGATGCAAACAACAATCAATAGGTATTAATGCAATGATGGTGATGATCAATCCTACAATCACAAAAGTGGTAGAAGAGAAGTAGATATAGTGGTGCTTCTAGGTAGGAAGTTGAAACATGACCCCTAGTTATTTTGAAGCTTATTATTGGGAGGAAAAAGTTTGGAATGTTTCTTGAACTGGTATTTACCTCATTTACAAAAATATGGCCCCAATAATTACTTTATTTGTGAAATGACGTTTTTATCTTCTCGAGATCTGCAAAAAATTAGCACTTCTTAGAATAAAATGTGAGATCATGGAAGAAGAGAGGTGTGTCGTATATATTTATCTTGAACACAAAAATCAATGGCAATAATTACTAATAAAACAAACCCTAGAAAATATGCCACAACAAAGTTCAATTTTATACCTCTCAAGTAGTAGCCGCCTTAGATCAGTTGACAATAATTTGTTCATAACTTCTTTGTTATGAGCCTGATTTGCATGATTCCAAACCCATACGAAATTATATTTATAGGGTTATCTCTAGTACAAATAGGTTTTAAAAATTCTTCCATATGATATGTCAAACATGTTCAGAACAACCTACATAATAGAGTTGTTTTCGATTTTCCAACTTAAACCAATAGTCCATATTTTAAGCATAATTTTTTCAATTGATGATGGACTAAATTGATTAAAATTGGATATTAAAGTATAATCATGTATCAATATTCTATGAAAACAATTTTTTAATACAAGAAGAATCGATAAGTCAGATATGCCAATGAACAGTCAGCAAAACATAATTTTAAGGGTGTTGATTTATGATAGGTGGTTATTATTTTTTTCATAGTTTTCTCATATATTATTGACATTGAGTGATTAAAATTCCTTGTGAACTATAGTCATAGTAAAATATTCTACAGAAACATT
The DNA here is from genome assembly GCA_034641835.2 of Pinus albicaulis. Classification (NCBI taxonomy): domain Eukaryota; kingdom Viridiplantae; phylum Streptophyta; class Pinopsida; order Pinales; family Pinaceae; genus Pinus; species Pinus albicaulis. The sequence continues at coordinate 1,253,511,598 of CM076572.1, read as the reverse complement.
TTTTCAATATTTGTACATTTAGTCATCCAAAAATTAATTGTTTCAACTTTGTCCTTGAGCTCCCTACTATACACCCTTCCAATGGTTTGGTCATAGCATTTTCGTTTGAGATACATATTGAGTCATTAAATTTGGGTGTGAAAGTAGACATCAAGAGATATATACATTCGGCACAAGTTTAAAAAATTCAAAATTTTAGTCTTTCAAATTTTGACTGTCCTCACACTATTACTAAGCTGCCTACTCTATGTTCAACCACTAATTTTTTCATTCGAGATCCAAATTGGAAAATTAAAGACGCATTAGAAAACAAATCTAGAGGGATACTATACATATAAATGGGTCTCAGAAATGAGCCCATATGATCCCGCAAAAATATAGTTTTCCCATCAATATAAACCACAAAATGCTGTAAATGTTTTGTTTTAAGATATATATATATATATATATATATATATATATATATATATATATATATATATATATTATTCTACAACATCCTACCCTAATTTTATTGAATAAGGGAATATCTCCTTCAATTTAGAAGTACTTCCAGTGCAACCATGTGCATAACATATATAGAAATGCATTCATACTTGGATTTTAAGTATAAAATTTAATGAATACTAGAGCATGAAAAGTTATATGCTTTAATTGATATAGTGCCAAGATTTTTTGAATGATGGAGGATTCTTTGCTTCCAAAAATTGTTTGAAACTAAGCTACAATATGATGCATGTTTTTTTGTTCCCTTTATTCACTAAAGAATGTTGGAATATCTTCCTTTGTAATGCTATGCAGATATTCCACAGCTTGTTCATGGCTCCCTTGCATGTTCAATGGATGTAATGATAAGCATAAAATAAGTTCCCTAATCTCAGACTCCAATATATCCTCTTCACTAATTATTTATCCTCCTTCAAATTCGCAAGAACGATCAAAGAAAATTCTTCGGATTCTCTCTCAATATTGTTTTTGAACCTCACAATATTCCACTGAATGTTTTTCATAGGTCCTTTATTTTTGTCCTTCTCCTTAAGCTATAAATGTATTTCTAAATGAATTATTTCCCATTGGGATGGTCATAATTTTCACAGATTCAACAAGGACACTTATTACAACTTTTGGTGTTACAACATTAGGTATTATAGCATCTATTGTTACAAAATTACTTATTACAACATCTTCTATTAAAACATTTATTGTTACAACATGCATTCTTACAGCAATTTCAACAATAACAACATCAATTGTTACAACTGATTTAGTAGTTTTAGCAATTCTAGCTATTACACCATCCAATGTTAGAACATCTATTGTTACAACAATTTCAAAAGTAACATTAACATCAGTTGATATAGTAGTTTCAAACGTAACAAGAAAAACAACAATATCAGTTGTTATAATAGTTGCAACTATTTTAAGAATAGTATCAACCATAACAACAATTGTAGAATAAATTCCAATTCTATGTTGTTCCTCTAATAATCTCTGGATCAAAGCTTCTTCCCATGGTGAATTATCTTCTTCATTATTTATGGTAACAAGGGAAATTATTGGATTTACTACTCTCTGTGATCTCAAATACATGTCAATACATTCAATGGGGGAGTAAGTGGGAAATACATGTGCTTTGCTTTGTTGTATAACCTTGTTATTTGGATTTGGATTATGTTTCACACGTAGTTGGGGCCATAGAGGATCATTACTTGGTGATGGATTGGATGAGAATTATAGTTGTTTCAATTGCACAAGTTGTTGGGTTTGTACAGGGAATTCCTCTAGAAAGGAGGTTGCATGCCATATTTGAGGCCACAAGAATATATGACTCCCGCAAGAGGTCCATTGCAAGAATAATGTGGGGCATTTAATTAGAGGAGGATTAGGGTTTTTCATGGAACTATATGATTATGAATTTGCTGATAAACAGGTTGAGAATCATAGATGTTAGTCAAGCTATTGAAGAATAATGAAGGGTTTTGACCTATACATGGTGGTGGTGCTTGCCATGGATTTTTTGAGCGACTAAAATAGGTTTTATCTATCTCCTTACTTGGTTCCTTCAATAATTATTTTCATCTTGGTAGCAATGGGAAATGATTTATTGAGTGATTCTCCTTGCAAATACCAGATACTTCCAGTCTGCAAAGTGGTCACTTTCCAAGGAAGTTCTTATTCCTATAGTTGGAATAGAATATTGGAAGTAATTTTCCAAATTCATCCTTTTATCGTTTTTCCTGTAAAGCATCCAATTGTGAAAACAAACACTTAATGAAGTCATTTTAAAAATTTTCAAACAAAATACAAATTTCCACCCTTTTTTCTTTGCCATTGGCTTAGAATTTCTCATTGAAAGATATATTGAAGAAAAATTTCTTCATTTTTGAACAAGATTTTTCAGTTAACTAATATATTATTTTAGCACATGGATGATTCTATAGGGAAAAAATATTCCTACTTTGAATGAATTTTGTTGGAAAAAAATCTAAATGTAGGAAATGAAACCTATCTTTCCCAACTCTCTATGAGGTCAACCCACTTCAGTTATTCGAAGCGGTTCCCTGGTTCTTAGCCACTCTAAAATAACAATAATAAATCCAAAATAATTAAATAATTAATTAAAGATTCCTAAATCTTGGGTTGTTGGGTTGTTCCTCAAAAGATGGAGTTTGTTTAGGAACTCCTATCTTGGTGGGTTTTTGGTGAGTAATTAACTCAACCAAAAGAGACTAAGATAGCACAGACTATATTCTCTCATCTATTTAAATTGTAAATTAAAATTCTTTTAATAAGAGAGATTACATGAAGAAGCCATGAGGCTTCTGCCTTTTCCGCCTTTATTTTGTGTGTGTTGTATTATGTGTGCTGTAAATATGTTTCTGAGTGATTTAGTTTGTATCATGTGGTATCAGAGCGAGTGATCAGAGCCCTGTGTGTTGTCGATTAACTGAAGGCCAATCCTTGAAGGCGTGCTGTGAGTCACTGAGCAAAGATGTTGCTGTCAGCGCAAAGGAGGTTTTCTGAGAGCTGGTGTGCAGGCGAGTGTGAATGATCATATAATCTATGTGAAGCTCCAGAGATGTTACTGAATCCGGCATATGTGCGTTTGAAAGGCGTTGAACTGCAGCGGAAGAACCAGCGTTTTGAACGGATGTGGTATTGCAACAACGTTTAATTGAAAAGCGTTCTGCATGTGGTATTGCAACAGTGTTTAATTGCAACAGCGTTCAGCATTCAAACAACGTTTTAAAAGATTAAAACCAGCATGGAGCAGTGGTATTCGTAGAGTACAGCCGTAGTATTCGCAGAGTAAAGCCAACATTTCAAAGAGTTTAAAGGTCGATGGTGAGAACGCATCCAGCCTTTGGAGTTTAGCATGTGTATGCGCCCAACGCGTGATGGAGTGATCATCACCGTAGGTAGAAATGTGAACGGCACTTTCAGGTAGTCACGTGTGTTAAAATGCTCCATTTTGAAAATTTCCTTGCGTGTTATTTCATAAGGTAAAGAAATAATCCATTTGTGATGAACGTATTCCATTTAATGGTTAACCTTATATCTTTCATGAGAATACATATAACGTAGTGGAGCTTAAAATCATAAGTGGCATGATCGATTATGAATGGAGCTTTATTTTTGGCACACAAAAGCGTAATTTCATTTCTTAAAAAGGAAATTTACTTTTTAAGAAGCGTTTATAATAAGTGGGAGGAGAGATAGTATGAGTGTAAAGCTCATGAGAGAGAATAAGTGGAGAGTGTGTTTTAATATTTTTTTTAATGAGTGAATGGGAGAGATAAAAAGTGACTCTTTGTAATTGAAGTGATAAGGTGTGAAAGTTGAAATGAATATTTTTTGGGGAGTCATAAGAATATTTTGTATCATTTTGGAGTAATAAGGGTGATGTTTTAAAATCTTTGCAGTGATAAGTTGTATTTTGTACTTTAGAGAGCTAAGGAGAGTTTTCATTTGTATTTGAAGTAATAAGGGAACGCCTTTATTATCACTCAAAGTATTGTTTTACTTTGAAAGAGATCGTGTCACTATCCATTCAGATTTTGAAGGCGCGTTGTTTCAAAGGGTTGTCAGTTTGGCATTATCATTGCTTCAGATGTACTCCAGTGATTAATAAAGATATCATTTTTTTTGGTGTTGATGTGTCCTAGATCCGCCCGAAATTGAATAAGGGGATCTAAGGTACACTAGGTGTGTTTGATGGCGCATGTGTTTTATGACTTCATGATTGTTGTTTTTTGATCTGTGTCTAGTTGTGACACATTAATAATTTCATCACATACATGAAATTCAATATCAGCAAGCACAACACATAACGAAATAGCTGCAAGATCAACACATGCATTTGCACAAATTGAAGATTATCTACATCAGCATTTTAAATCAACAAGCCAATTCACTTCATCAAGTTCATATACTTGCACACTCAAAATTCTACATCAGAGTTGTTATACATTCTTTTCAGAACTTGTAATCAAATTCACTATGTTATGTTAATCATTAAAAATTCGTTGTTAATGAATTTTTAAAAGAACAAGTGAATTCATTATTTTAAAGTGAATCATTGTAAGCTTTCTTGGGTGCATTGTCGACAGTGTTCGACACCCTTTCTTTACACAAAATCGATTCAGTGCAAAAATCAACACATCAAGCGAGCCAGAGTGAAGTTTATTGCAGCGACCATCAAAAGAAACCAAACAAGTTCAACTGTGACATCAATCAACCAAGTTGACATTGACATCAAGCAAGCGTGGTTATTCCGTCAAGTGAGCATACAAGAAAACGCGATCGTCATCAAGCGAGCGTGGTTATTCATTCAAGTGAGCGTGCCGTCATCAAGTAAAGTCAAGTGAGCGCTTAAACAAACGCGATCGTCATCAAACGAGCGTGAATTCCAGAGTTTAAGCGAGACAATTCTACACTTCTAGCAAGTGTTCCAAGCAAGCACAGTCAACAACAAATCAAGCAAGCGAGCCTGTCATTCAAGTGAAACAGTTCAAAGTACGACATCTACAACAAGAGAGCCTGTTTTCAAGTGTGCAAGTTCAGATGGCGCAACATATTCAGTTGTTAAAAATTATTCACAGTTTGATCATCTCCAGTGACGAAGACATGGTGCACGTCAGCAAAGACACTCTTGCTGATCTTTCACGGCATCTACAACAAACACAAGAAACTATTGAGTCTCTTCAACTTGAGTCGCAACTTCAAAGGATTGAATTGCAAGAAAAGAATGATACTTTCAAGTCTTTGAACCATCTAGATGATAAGTCTTTGCACAATTCAGATGATAAGTCATTCATTTAGCCAACTTCAAGTGTCGTAGTTGTTCCAGATCCAATTTCTTCCAAGCCCATCATCAGGCCCTGGAAAGAACTCCAGAATAACAAGAATCGACGAGGCTTAGGATATGTCCAAGATGATGCCAACTTCCATATTCCCGATTATTCCAAGCCCATTCGGTTCGTCAGTGCGGGATTTCTTGAACAGATCCCCTCAGCACATTCAAAGACAGTTGCAGACAACCAGCAGTGCATGCAACCCAAAATTGCGGAAAAAGAGAATTCCACACAATCTGAGGTTGAAGTCCAATCGAAATGTTCTCATTGTCAGAGAACCGGTCATCTGGAAGATCAGTGTTTTGATCTCCATCCCTGTAGCCATTGTGGCAAGTGCAATCATTTCTCAGACAAATGTCGCAATCAACACAAATTAGCAAGGTTGAAGATACATTATGAATGGATCGACCCTTGGGAATGGTCATCCACAGTTAAAATATTGCTTCAGTTCTACAACCGCATACGATCACACATTGTGCAGCCCACAGTGAAAAGATGATGGTACTCTCATGCAATTGAATGGGGGAGTACAACAGTGTAAAACTCCTACACCTGAAGGGGGGGAGTTCAGGAATATTTTCCACAGAAGTGTCTCTCCTTTCAGCTGACAAAGGGGGGGAAATGTCAATGAGATTGACAGTGGTTGTCAGACTGAAAGTCTCGGCACAACCAACAAAAGCAGCCAGTGGGCATCAACAAAATTGCCAGTGGGCATCAAAAACTTTGCCAGTGGGCAGTCAAAAAATTTTCTAGTGGGCATCAACAAATTTGCCAGTGGGCAGTCGACAGCACAGAAGCAGTGGATAGTTTTCAGCACAGCAAAAGCAACAGTGAGTTGTTTTTGTCATCATCAGCTAGTGGGTTTTGAACAAATTTTGTCAGTGGACAAAGGATGCTGCTTTCATACAAAGGACAGATAGATCCTTTTGCAACTTGGCACTTGATGGAGTTGTCAAGAAAAATTCAGACATGAATCAGACATGCAGCTGACTCATGGTCTCTTCAGATTGTAGTTTTTCAGCATCCAGCTTTGGCGGTTTTTTCAGGCAATGTTTTTTGAGGATCAACATGAGAACTTGGAAGATGGTTCCTCGTTCTTATTTTGGATTTGTCATTGAAGGGGGGAATGTTAGCCACTCTAAAATAACAATAATAAATCCAAAATAATTAAATAATTAATTAAAGATTCCTAAATCTTGGGTTGTTGGGTTGTTCCTCAAAAGATGGAGTTTGTTTAGGAACTCCTATCTTGGTGGGTTTTGGTGAGTAATTAACTCAACCAAAAGAGACTAAGATAGCACGGACTATCTTCTCTCATCTATTTAAAATTGTAAATTAAAATTCTTTTAATAGAAGAATTGTGAAGAAACTATTATGAGGCTTAAACAACACCTATATTTATTTTTATTGTATGTTATATTATGTGATAACATCTAAATACAATTTTACAAAGTGATTTAGTTTGTATCACAGATTCTTGATTAACTAATATTTATTTTAGCACGTGGATGATTCTATAGGGAAAAAATATTCCTACTTTGAATGAATTTTGTTGGAAAAAAATCTAAATGTAGGAAATGAAACCTATCTTTCCCAACTCTTTATGAGGTCAACCCACTTCAGTTATTCAAAGCGGTTCCCTGGTTCTTACCTGTTGTCTTACTACCCAAAAACCTCATATTTAGGTAGACATCTACCACATTCATGAACAATGCATCTTTAAAAGTAAAAAACTGTTGATTATTCTCTTGTGCCCTTAATAACCTCCCTCACAATGACACCAAAATGTTGGGAAAATGAATTGACTTAATAAAACAAGTTGATTCACTCAAACATAAATTATCAATCTAGGTAGCTATTTTTATTGGAATGTTATCATGAAAAATATATGTAGGAAACAATAGTTAACTATAATCGGATAATTCCTAATGCTAATCTTTCTCCTACAAGAACAAAGTTGCCACTCTTCACAATTACAGGAATTAAAATCAATCTCACGGTAAAACACTCGGTAGCATAAAAATACCTCACTATACACATTGTTGGAAATGAAATCACACATTCACCCATCCAATTTCAAGTCACCTTGGAAAGGAAAATAAATATCAATCCCTGAATCAATTTCACAAAACCATTCAATCATAACCTCACAATTGTTAAGCCAATAAGAATCAATTTATAATAAAAAACTAGCTAACATTTCGTTTAAACCACAAATTATAAATCTGTACCAGAAATTAAATAGTAGAAACACCCAGTTAGTAAGGATCGATCCAATAACTATTTCGTCACACGAGAAATATGCATTAAATATTCTGCAAGTTAAATTAACAAAAAGTAACAACTGTGTATATTAGCAAGGACCTGTAAAAGTGATATAATAATAACTGAATTAATACAAAGTACAAATAAAATGATATGTAAAACTATATACCTCTACTGACAGAAGAACCACTACTAAAGAGGAGGTCCCTTTCTCCTGAACAAGGGGTTGGGGATTCACAACTCACAAATCGACAATTCCAAAATAAGATACAAACTTGGAGAGATTGTGTTAGCTTTAGAAATTAAGTTACAAGATGTCTTGTTACATGGAATATGGTGCCTCCTCTTCCTAACCTAAATTAATCATTTTCTTACTCACTATCTTGCCCTTAACATTTTCTCTACCCATACATTTTAGTGAAAGAGATAAGGGGGGAAATTGGAACAAATTCCCAAAATATGGGTTGTCACTATTATAGAAAGCTTACAAAACATTGACTCTATTTTCTTTTGGGAGATCTTAGTTGGTGAACAACTCAAGATCTAATTTCAATAGATTTATTTGTTATAGAATCAAATGAAAATAGGTTGAAGTTATTTCAGTTTTCAAATAATTGCTCTGTTCGAGACATAGCTTTTCAACAACAACAATAGGAAAGATATGCTTGAAAGAAATCCATCTAGCTCCCAATCTACAAAAAATTTGGAGAAAATGCGTCCAAATTTGGTCACCTAATTATGCTTGCATGAATTTTCTGAATTATATATCATGAGCTGGAGCGTAACATACTTAACTTGGGTATGAGTTAGGCAACTCAAATCCATGTTCCAAAATTCATTTTGGAGCTATCAAATATGTCAGCCATGGAGGCTATTACTCCTACTACATAGGAACCACTACAACAACACTAGGAAAACCATCATTATCAAAACCAGCAATAACCCTTTCTAATTAATCAAAGATTAAGGAAAATAATGATAATAAATTACTTTAACATTAGAAGCTTAATGTGACACATTCACTAGGAAACAAAACAAGATAGGCAATAGATGGGACAATAATTGTGGTAAAGTAGTGAAAATTGATGTTTAAAATGGTGAAAAATTGGACAATTTGGCAGCTCAACTAATAAATACGCCTAGGAGATGCAAATTTTTTAACATATTTTGTGTTTGTTGGTTTTTACCTATAGTTTAGGTCCTTTACTGATGTTGATCATAAAATGGCACTAACTTCTCGTCTGGGAGGAGTTTTGTAGAGTGTGATATACCATTGGAAAGCTATGAAAGAGCACTATCTAATAATACTATCCATAGATTCATTAGGACATCACAAGTTTTACAAAAAATAAATATAATTCTAACCTATTTGACTTGACTTGATGAGGACATGCAAGAGATATAGATATCATACAACTTCATTTTATTCATAAATGATACTAGTGCTTCCTGAGAAACCTATTTGACATTAATGACATTGTTTGCTATCAATGAGAACATTATGTGAAACCTCAAGTTCATTTATACATAATTAATAAGAATTTAAAATTTGAGCCTAGATTGTTAATCAAGCAATATTTTTATTACTTTAAGCCATATAACTCATGCTAGTATCTTGAATTAACCAATAATTTCCAAAAACCTATACTAACACAACGATATAACTTAAAACATAAAAAAATGCATGACTACTTCGGAAATAAATCTCACTCTTTGATTTGTGTATAATACTAAAAATATTTTAGAATATTCTATTCATATTAAATCCCTACCATCCACCTAATAATTATTGATAATTCAATTAAAATTCTATAAAACATATTCTAAAATAAACACAAATTTAAATATTCTTCTTCTTGATCCATCACATTGATGTTTCTTCGAATCAAAGTTTCGAACCAATAAATGTGGTTCATACTAGGAAAAAAAGAAATATGAATTTGATGAATCTAGAAGAATAATAAATAAAAAAACTCTCCTCACAGAAGCCCTAGTTTAGGAATTTCGGCCCTATATGGAAGGGATATTAGTGAGCATGATCATATTCTTGAATGTCTATATTTTTTCCTAATCATAAACCACATTATTTGATTTGAAACTTTGAGAAGAAGAAATATCAATAGGATGGATCTAGAAGAAGAATATTTAAAGAGAAGTCTTAGTTGATAAACATACCCATAGACATAACTAAAGAGTAGTGTACTTAACTTCAGACTCTTTTGGCACACTATATAATTTGGTGCTTTAGACAAGAAAAATATTCAAAAATGTGTTTGGTGGTAAATAACATAATTTATTGACAATCCAAACCCGTCTTACTGAGTAAACAATGTATTTGGCATGGTAGTTTGACTTGGATGGACACCAAATTCTATGACTTGGTTGAAAAAAATTCAATGGTATGACTAAAAACATGACTAATGCTCAACCAAAACATTGTGATTCAATCAAAATTATCCGAAATATTTGCATAAAGTAAAATAAGTTAGTCATGATAAAGATAATGGATGACTAAAATATGAGCTAATGACTCTCTTCGACCACCTTTCAGATGAAACCAGGATCTTGGGTGCACTCATCCCTGTGTTGAAGCTTTATGTTTGCACAGTCACAATCATCCAACTTATGTCATGAATGGAGCACAAAATGATAGAATGGGCATGTGGAGCTCCTCTTTTGAAAGGCCATGTAGATGAAATGGGCATGAAAGGAGATAAATGTGCATTGGTGCTTGAAAAGGGTTTCATTATGAAGCAAGGACATGCAAGTGTTTCAATTCAATAACTCATAACTAAAACACAAATAGAGAAACAACCTCTGACAAACTCTGAAGTCAGGGTTGTCATATCATTGTTGAATCACACTAGAGGTAAATGATAAGGCTATAGTGAAGACAAATATTTTTTCATTATTATGATGATAAACATATTATGGAATCATTATTTTAAACGATGAGTATATAAGACATTTGTAAACAGTGGAATTCTCCTTGCGAGTAAATCTAGTTCCTTGCTATAATCTTAATGAATTAAGTGTATAACAATAATTTTAGCTGGTATCCCAACAATAATTTTATTTATACACGTATAGATCCATTTTAATCATGGATCTAAATAGTATCAAAAGGGATCAAATCTCAAAAAATGCACAACTCTTTTCATTGCAAAACTTGAAAAAATGTTTATACTTCAAGAAATTTGATCCCTCGCAGATCCATTGTTTTTTTTAAAGAAACTAGTAGCTTTGTATTATTATATTGAATAACAAGCCGAAACCCTTACATTCACATATTTTTCACCTGCTAGAAACCAAAACTGATCTAAATACATTCTATCGCTACCATGCCTATATCCTCTACCTTTAAGTGAATTAAGCTTATATATTCTCGAGAACAGGTTGTTATAAAGTATTGTTTTACATAAAATTAAGCAAAATAAAAATTTAGATTGATAATGACTAGTTTCTTGGAGGTTCCCCACTTGCCATCGTTGTATCGTTTTCTTCCTTTGGGTGCACTAGGATCTCTTGAGATACTGACTCCTCAGCCCCACGTGCTTTTTTCACGTTAGGAGGAGGGAAGACCTATAAACCAAATACTTCGTTGAGAACCCTGACTATTTTTGCTTCCACTATAACCTCGATTCCCTCTACCTTACGAGTGAGAGTGTCAACCTTCATTGCCCAATTCACTACTAGAAGTTGAAACTTCTCTACGCCCCCCCTCATACTTTGAACTTCTCTCATCAGTAGCAAGAAGTCAGATCTCGCCTCCTCTAGAACGTGAGCCCCAACACTATCAAGGATTTTTAGAATTCTTTGCCATTAGCGCCATGTCCTGAATTTTTCCAAACCCCACTGCACTTGCTGGATTTGAGGATGTTGATCTTGGCCTCAAAGAAATTATTACAGAGACTTGATGAAGTTCCTCTCCAATTGTTTTCCATTCATAACATAGATTGCTCCTCTTACCAATCTCTGCTTTCCCTCTTGAGCATTGAATTTTTTTTCTATCCAACGTCCTTTCGACATTCCAATGATTCATTTTTTTTATCTACTCTGACTACGAAGGAATACAAATTTGGCCTCAGGAATGTTATATTTTATGCGTGGAATTTGTCTGCATACATCCTGTGCTATGACAAGTTCCTTCACCTTTATACATCTGTACATACTACCTACCATGACATTTGCTCCGCATGACTGCCACTTCATGTCTTTTATTACTGGATAATTAATGACTACCCGGACTTGCCTTTGATCCTTGTCAGTATGACTCGTCCTCTAATGGTTAATGATTCCTATTGTGCGTTATTAGGATTAGTAGATATCATGGGATAGGATGATATGTTTTTTTCACCTTGATTAAGTAATAAATCACCTTATTATAGGAAAACACCAATGTTTGCTTGATCACCAGCAAATCCCTTATTTTCTCTTTTTATATGATAAAGAACAATGAGTTCAAGCTTTGTTATTTGCTCTCTAATACTTAAATACATGGGAAGCCAAACATTCTCATGATGCTCCTTATTTTATTTATTTTTTGAATGTTTAACATCCAATCGTCCAAAACATTTAACGCAGGTATACCTTTGTCTATGACTCGCTTGTTACCAAGACATAGAGCTAGAGATTCTCCCTAATCATTGGTAGAAATTCTCAATCTATTTATTGATATCAAATTACATAAAATTACATATATATATATATATATATATATAAAGTTGATATTAAAGTAATTTAGTTAATATAGATATTAAAACGATTTATATAAATTTTACATTCCAGTATTTTGAAGAAGCTTCATAATTACTCATTTATTAAAAGGGAAAGCTATTTTATCTCTCTATAATTAATATAAAAATTGAGTTATTGGCCATAGTTATTAAAAAAAAATTATTTATGAACGATTTTCTTTTATATGGGGTAAAAAGTGAGTGAATGGAATCATAAATGGCTCTCATAATAGATTGTAAAAAGCACTTATGGTCATCATTTTAATGTTTAATAGTAGTTTCTTTCATATAGATATATAAATGAAATTGTTTGTTGGTATATAAGGTTATTTATTTATTTAATTAATTTTTACAGCTTCATAGTATTTTTTCCGAAATATTATATATTTTTATTTTTAAATATATAAATAATTTAGCTTTTAAATTTTTGTGAAAAATTTAAAATATAAATGAAAATTTTAAAATATAAAAATAAGAGAACTGAAATTATCCATTAAAAAAAATAAAAAATTCCCAGAGCAGAAAATATCACCCCAAAAGGAAAAGAGGGTCAAAAACATTTTACAATTAAACCATGTGCATATAACCAATCTGCTTGGCCTTGGATGGACATGGAATCAGTCCTTTGTTTTCATCACTTTGCAGCGAGTGGGTCATTTCAAGTTTAATGGCAGCCATTAAAATTCAATGATAATGGCTGATTGCAAAAACAAAATCTTCAAAAGAGGCAATTGATGTTTAGTTGCAGGACAAATCTTGGCTGATCTGTGCTGGAATTAATCAAAGCTGTTGCAAAAAAAAAAAGAACATTCAGTCAACCGATCGAGAATCAGGTTAAGTCCTAATGATGCCATAAATTTTGAAAAAGAGGTTGTACACATTAATCATCTTCTCATTTTACTTGATTGTCTCTAGTTTCGGTCACCAACATTGGCTTCTGCACTTGACCAACTGTGTATACTCTTTCTGTAATTCAGGGGTATTGCAAATCCTAGCCGTCTCGTCGTCTGCAGAAGCCTCGCCCGCTGAATGGCCGCGTTCATCGTCGTGAAGCCTTCCGTCTTGCATAAGCTTCGAAATAAACTCCGGACAGACTCTGATCCGGAGGCTTCCGCAGACGTCGTTTTTCTGTAACTCAAACGGCTGGAAGAAAATAGAAGCACGTTCGATACTGCGAAGCTGAGCTGAGAGCTTAGCGGTGGAAGTAGGTGGAACTTTTGGCGGCGGTGGCGGCGATATTATGGAAGCCAGCGATATGACAGATAAGGGAGAGTGAAAGAAGTGTTGGGGTAGAAAGAAGTACATGTTGCCCAGCTTCAGTTGGTCATTTGGAGGAAGAGTGGGCGTCTTCTGCCCGATGTAGAAATAATCAGAGTGACAGAGTGAACATTGAGGGGATTCTTGAATGACCTGAGCGGCGGCGAGGGGCTTTTGAAGGATTTGAAGGGTGCCATTAGAGCGAACAAGCTGGATGGTTTCCTGCTTCTTATTCATGCCCATGGTCACCGCGACGCAGGACCCAGTATTGCCCATATTTGATATTTTTGCTTACTCTAAATTGCCGGAGTAACGCATGGATATACCAAGGAACGCAGAGGTAGCTTTGTATATAAATAATATGTGAACAAGTCGGGAGATGTGGGTCAGATATATAATAGTAAAGTGGACGAGTCCACGAAATGGAGGCTCTGGGATTCGCTTGTGTGCACGACATGGTCAAAACTAGTTGTTCCCATTTCTTCGGGAAGAGAGATAGCGTGCGCTTGACCTTCAAACTCAGAAATTTTCTTTTCTTTGAATTTTGAATGCAAATAATACATTTGAATTTGAAGGTGCACTTTTACTATGGATATGCTCAGCAGGGTCCGAATGGTGAAGACTTGAAGTCTTTTGGAAGTTACGGGCGATCCAAAACTTTATAAATCTAATCAATCTACGTCACCCTTTGTAAGGCCCCAAGACTTCATGAGGCGTGTTTGGGGTAACGGTGCCACCGTGTGTTTAGACGGAGTTCGGGTGTTGTGCGACTTAATGGGCAAAACATCGCACCGTCGCGATACGGGCGCATGTGTGTAGCGGCGAGCGGCACAGGCACGTTATAGCAGGCATGTCGCACTTGACCGACGAACGACGTTGGCAAGGTGATGTTTATAAGCATAACATCGCACCATAGCCAAGGCATGAAGCCGAAGGGAAAAGTTGGCATGGCCGACGTATTGGGTGCGGTCGACGTTACATAGGAGTGAAGGACAACTAAACGTGGGGTCGGCTCAGGTCCACCGAGTGACCCATGCCTCACTTGATACGCATATTAATAGAAGTGCATGCAGATGGTGGAGAGGCATATTCGAACAACACTACGAACAATCAAAACAAGCATTGGACATCACGAGCTATCCAACAGCTCGTTGGTGAATAACACGACAAACGGTGAAGGGAAGGCGAGTAGGTCGAGTCGAGTTCATAGCGTGCAGGACGTGCGGAAATCTTCCGTAGGGCGTTTGCACTGCAGAACAGGCCGAGCGAGCAGCGTGCTAGGCGAGTCGGGTGACAGGCGTGCACGACGTGCGAAACTTCTGCAACGTGCAGGTCAGGTCGAGCAGGGCGTCTCTACACGAACTAAATGACAGTTCGAAAGCCATTCCAGGGGCATCGTAGGTCAAAATTGATTGTTGTAAATTGCAGAAGGTGCACATTGATGGGCCGCATCTAACATTACAGTTGGGAGGCAGATTGGGCACACAGGGAACTCTTGGGATGGTCTGAACTGATTTGCAGTGTTGACCCGAGTGACTTGAGTAACCTAATAGCACTCTAGCAGTTTGTGCAGAAAATTCCCAAGGTGAAAATCTCATGTCGTAAATGATTGTTTTAGACTAGTTTGATGGTTGAAAAGCCTTGAAGCTTGGTCAAGAGGCTAACATGCCTTGCCAAGGAGCATAAGTGGCTTTTGCTGGATTGGACTTATTATTTCATATTTATGAAACATATTATCGGGCAAACTCATTATTAACAGGGATTTGCCCCTCCCTTGTATGTATGGGCGTACATGTGGTTTGACAATGATGTTTATTTTTTCCGCATATTGAAAGAACATTTGATAAATATGAACACGTGTTGCTAAAGGCGTAGTCTATATACTTGAGTATTTGGAAAAAGAAAAAGTACGATAGTGCCGCACCCATTTATAACATGGTTGAAAGACACCAAAGGTATAGAGGCGTGACAGTGGGTATCAGAGCTTGATAATGGAAGGATACACAACTGTTGTTACACATCAGTTGGTATCAGAGCTACCATCTTCTGGGAAGCTTTTGTACTGAAGCAAGGACACAGTTGCAGGGTTGAAGGTGGTGTTGAAGCTGGCTTTATATTGACAGGGTTTGTACATGGTCTTGACTCGTTCTCAAACAAGACAAATGGAATATCATGTGGAAGAACCTCAAGTCATTGAGGAGACCCAAGTACTCTCTCAAGATGACTTCTTTGAGAAGGCCATTGAGAACATGGAGAAACTTGAAAGGGAGCTCATGAACCTTAGAGAAGATCATGAAGACCTTCGGGAAAGGAACATGACATTGAAAGATGAAGTAGCAAAGTGGAGATTTAATCTTGACACAGTGACAACACGTTCTGTGTACATAGAATGGAAACTTGGTGAAGCTTTGAAGAAACTTGAAGACATGGACCAATCCAAAGACTGAGTTGTGGATGATCTTTCTAAAGCTCTTACAAAGGTCACAAAGTTGGAATGCAAAGTTGTCTTATTGAAACGGGCCATAGGGAAAGGATCATCTCGGGGATCTGCCCACATTAAGGTGAAATAACCAGATTCGTATGATGGAACAAAGAATGCGCAAACTCTTGGAAACTTCTTATGAGATATGGAGCAATACTTGGACCGATTAGCCATTCCTCATGAGGATTCTAAGGAAAATATTGTGGCGCAATTCCTTATAGGAGATGCTAAGATGTGGTGGAAAAGGAAACTTGATCAGATGGCACAAGGTGCAGGATCTGACATCACAACTTGGAAGGAACAAAAAGAGGCTTTGCAGATTCACTTTAGTCCACAACATGAAACCTGGGATGCAAGATCTATTATCATATATATCGAACAAGATAAAACTATCCAACAATATGAAAGTGGATTTCAAAGTGCTATCCTAGAGCTACCAAGAATGGTTGAGAGGGACAAGATATTAAACTTTACTATTGAGTTGAAACCTTGGGCTCGGGATGAGGTGAGAAGGCAAGCACCCAAGACATTGGAAGAAGCCTTTGGTATGGTGGATAAAATCATTGAACACTATGATGAGGGGACCGAGAGAGCAAAGAAGAAGCCTTTTGATAAAAAGGTTCATGCACCAAATAAGGAAGCTCCCAAGTTTAACAATGCGCATGCAAAGTCGAAGACTAGGAGGCCCTTGAAGTGTTGGATTTGTGTTGAGGAACATATGGTGAAGAATTTTCCTTCAAGACTGAAGTTAGTAGCTGCAGTACAAGAAGAAAAGAAGAAGGAAGCTTTAGTTGGGACCATGTAGGTTCTAAGTGCAGCAACAAGTTATGAAGCTATCGCAAGGAGGGATCCCGAAGAAACAACCTTGAGTTTGTGAACATGAAGATTGTGAAGGGCACACTATGTACCATGGTCGAATGTGATACTACGCACAACTTCATTGGAGAAGATGTTGTCAGGAAATTTAGATTGAGGTTCAATCCAATCCAAGATAAATTCAAAGCAGTAAACTCACCACCAGATTATGTGATTGGAGTTGCAGAAAAAACACCAATTGAAATCGGGAAATGGCATGGGGATGTCGATTTAATGATTGTAAGAATGGATGATTATGAGGCTATGTTAGGTATGGAATTCTTCAAAGAATTTGAAGTTATGGTGGTTCCTCACATGAGGAAGTTGTACATTTATGATGGGAATGATGACCATCCTATTAGTATCCCAACCATAGAAGGAGGCAATACAGCCCATTGTAAACTAACAGCTATGAGTGTGGAAGACACACAATGACATGATGAATTCCAGGGAAGATTAGTCATTATGGAAGACAAAATTCGGGAGCAAGCACAAGAAATCATGGCATTGTCCAATAGTCTCCTGGATATAACAAGAAGACCTGAGACAATGGAAGCAAAGGAAAATGCAGTCCCATGGATTAGTGGAGAAATCTAGGAAGCATACATGTTGAGGTTAGAAGAGGAGGACCCAGAAAGGTGGTTGGAGTTGATAAATGAGGAAGGAAGTCCTTCGGTCTCCACCTCCACCTTCTAGACTATGCATGGAGGATGAGGCTCATTGTCATCTACTTAGGACAATGATGACCTCTAACTTTATGAGCAGGCCATGCAACGAGATGGGCACTTGATAGCAGGCTTTTTTGGCAGTCGTGATGATGGGAGGAACATATCTTCTTGTGGAGGATATTTTCGGTTGGACTAGCTACCCAACTTGTCACCAGCACAAGGGGATCCAACACTTGATTTCTTGCAGAATTGGAGACATGACAGAGGCATGTAACAAATCAAGGGTGTTCACATCTGGGTGCTATTCATATATTTATAGCATATTTGTAGACATGAACACATTTAGAAGATGTTGGAGTCATCAATAGTTTGCGACCATAGTTGCGACGATACTGTACACATGGATGCGACGATAGACGTGCAACAACAAAAGTTGCGACAATATTTCACACATGGAGTTGTGATGATGGATCGTGCAACTATGGGATGGTGTTGTCAAGGGATGACAATGCTTTGAAGTGGTGGAGGATGTAAGGCCCCAAGACATCATGAGGCGTGTTCCAGGTGTGTTTAGACAAAGTTTGGGTGTCGTGCGACGAAACGGGTGAAACATCGCATCGTAGCGATACGGGCGCGGGTGTATAGAGACAAGCACCACGGGCACATTATGGCAAGTGTGTCACACTTGACCAACAAACATCATTGGCAAGGAAAATTTTATAAGCATAATGTCGCACTGTAGTCGAGGCATGAAGCCGATGAGCGAAGTTGGCACAGTTGACTTATTGGGCACTATCGACGTTACATAGGAGCGTTGGACAACTAAACGTGGGGTTGGCTCGGGTCCATCAAGTGACCCACGCCTCACTTGATACGTGTATTAGTAAAAGTACGGGTGGATGGTGGAGAGGCATATTCGAACAACACAACGAACAATCAAGACAAGCGTTAGACATCACGAGCTATCCAACAACTCATTGGTGAATAGCACGACAAACGATGAAGGGAAGGTGAGCAGGTCGACTTGGGTTCACAACGTGCAAGACATACGGAAAACTTCCACAGGGAATTTGCACCGCAAAACAGGACGAGTCGGGCAGCGCACTAGGTGAATCGAGCGACAGGCGTGCAAGATGTGTGGAACTTCTACAGGGCATCCGCAGTGTGCAGGTCAGGTCAGGAATAAGCAGTAGCAGCAGCCCACACTTCATCAATTTTTTTGCAGAGAAGGACAAGCTTCAGTTTTCAAATCAGAGGCATTTCACACAAAATATCAAAATAGAGTACCGCAGCCATACTCTGCGTTTATTTCTTCAACCACCACTTTTGACTTACCTTTTCCCGCAGCGCACAATCGCAAGTTTTTCATTTTAACTTTGAAGCCCTTCGCCATATCTTATTCCAATGCCGATGCGATATCTAGAGAGACCCACCATACACCCCAACCACATTGCAAAACCATGAAACCCTTTGTTTTTCCATTTTGCACTTACTGCATTTTAAAGACACACCATAGAGTGCACTTGACAACTTTTACCACTTACCTTCTGCCATCCGCAAATAAAGTTATTTGATGTGCGATATGATCGTGCTACCGCACATCGCAGTCGCAACCTTTTATGTTTTCTCATTAAGCACTGCAGAATATATTATTTGTTTTGAGACGTGATCGTGCCATCGCACATCACACCCGCAAAGTTTTAAGTTTCTTGTAGAGCACCCACAAAGTTTTATGTTTAGCATGAAAGTTCCGCGGGGTATGTTATCTTTATTGTGATGCAATCACAATCACACATCTTAAGGTTTTGTATTGAACCGTGATTGTGCATATGTTCATTCTTAAGATCGTCGATTTGCGATGGAGCGCCATACGCAACGTGATTTCAAAGCTGGAACCGATCAAACTTCATGTCTGGGCTTTTTTGTTTTGAACGCGTTTGAACGTTGTTTAGTGTATAGACCAAATTGCAGGTTTGAGCGTCGTTTTAATGAAAGAATGGGTCTTTTGACAACCCAAGGACGAGAAGTTGCTGAACATCCGTTCAACATTGAATTGCATTGAATTATATTAGGTTTTATAGGCTACAAGTCATGACCATTTTGATATAAGCTCATGTAATTTTCATTGTGTTAGGCAGACTAGAATGAATTGAAAACTTAGAGAAGAGTTGAATAATTTTAAAAAAGAGTTCTTCTCCTATGTTACGTTGTTTGTCTGTGTGTATAAATGTTAATTCCGCAGTATTTTAGCATTCTCTATGTTATTGGGGAAAACACATTTATGCTATTTGTTGTATTAAAAATTCCAACAGCTCCATGTATTTTACGAATGTATTTTAAGAAGACTTAAACAACTAGGCTTAATTCTATGAGTACATATTTAATGTGATAAATGATTAAGTTTATTATTTTTAAATTTAAATTTAAATTAAATTATTTTCGTAATGATGATGTTGTGATATTTGGCTAGGTTAGTAGACCAAGGTTTATTAAGAAGTTGTAGTTTAAATAATTCACAAAATAATTCAGAAATTTTCGTAATAATATGAAAAATTCAGGCAGAAATATTTGAAAATTTTGGCAGAATTCAGGATTTCGAGTCCCCAATGGTACTAAATTTATTTCTATCATAAAAAAAACAATTCAAACAATCTAACTATCTGATTTTTTGAAATTCTTTTTACCAAATTCCGATAAAAACTTGTCATCCAAACTATTCTATAGCATCGATAAACAACTTCTATTTAAAGATGCCATGGAGATTTAAACATTTTATTTGAATATAAATATCTGGTTAATTTAATGGCTTTAAGTTATTTTCTTGAGTGAGTGAGAAGTATTCGTTTATATTAATAAATGAATGTATAATTTGAGTGTATATATTTCTTAAACAAATTCATAGTAAAAAAAAATTAATGTAGGATAAACTTATCTTCATAGATTTTAATTATCAAATTCTAATTTAAAAAAAATTATTAATATATTAAAAGAATAAAATTCTTAGTATATTATTAAAGAATAAAGCTTTTTAAATAAAAAATTCTGAAACACCAGTTTAATTTAGGACAGCAAATAGGATACGTGTCATAGGACATATAATAAGATATTTGTCATTTTCCAAGCCGTTTTCATTATAACGTGGAAACTTAGATAAGAATAACACAAAGAAACACTCGAAGTACTATATTTTAATGTGGAGACTATTATATATATACACACGAAGGCAAAAATATAAGCTAATAAATGTGTATTCTAAACAAGTTAACATGGTAGATAAATTTCTTTCGATTAATCACATTATTTGGTCATAGAAACAATTAATAGTTTACTTAATATTTTTTAAATATAGTAAAAAATGTGCTTATTAAATTATCTAATAGTAATTAAAAACTAAAAACTAATATACTAATATTTGTATAGAGAAATTATTAATTTATTAAAATTAAGAAAAAGAAAATTTTCAATTTTTAAAATATATAAAATTTTATTTTTTATTTGAATTTGAGCTTTTGTGATTTATATTATGAATTATAAAATTTGTTACATTTGTGATTTTAAGTAGGTGGAGGATGAAAAACACTTCCTTTTAGACTACAAGATTCTTACTCACATTCGCTCTCAGTTCTCTACCATCTGCCATATTTCCAATCTTATAGATCTATTAAACCAACCCACCTATAGTGATCTTGGAGCAATTATTCCCCTTTTCTTTGACTACAGAAAAAAGATTTTCAAGAACCAAACTTAGATTCTTTCTCCTTCCTTTTAAGATATGATAGACTACATTGGTCTTAGCGGATGGTAACCATCATCATCATCATCAGCGGAAAATCACATAAAATAACTTTTAGTTGATTTGTAACCATCTAATGTGGTCCATCTCCACGATAAAATGAAACAATATTTTGGCATTAGATTAAATTGATGAAAAAAAATGTTTTCTAATACTTAGCATATAACAACTAATTTTAACTAAAAAATTATCATTAATTAATCAACAATTTTTAATTAAAATAAAATAATAAATAGAAATTAACTCTAAATACAAAATTAAATTAATTCTATTATTATTCCAAAAAAATATATAAATAAAAATGAATATAGACTAAGTCAATAATTCAATTTTGATTTTAATGAATTAATAACAAATTAGAATAAAACTTTATTAAATCAATAACTAGATTTAAAAATGCAATGCACATATACTTTTACAAAATAATTATATTAATTTTTCTTTCTATTATGAGTTTTTAAAGATAATAAAATTTAAAAATAAATATATAACTACTTAAAAAAAATATTAAATTATAATAAAATTATGCAATTTTCCTTCCTATTATATTTTAAAAGATAATGGAACTAAAAGACACATACAATGTTAATAGAAAGCTTTAAAATTATAATCAAATTATTTTTATAAAAATTATATAATATTTTATATTGTTATAATTTAAAAGATAATAAAACTTAAAAATATATACATAATTAATTAACCAAGAGTTAAAAGACAGAAATATTTAAAATTATAATCAAATTAATTTTATAGAAATTATATAATATTTTATAAGCAATCATTCTAACTCCAATCCTCTTTGGTTAGACGAAGACCTTACTCTGACTAGTTGGTAAAGAAGGAGCTCTGAAGACTTCAGGGATAATTTGTTTGGGTTAGAGCTATTCAAGCTTCGTAGTGCGCATGATCTCATAATTTGCAACGGTCTAAAGAAGTGGCCCAATTATAGCAAGATGACCTGCATGCATGGGCTTGGCAGGAGTGTGGTAGATTATGTTATTTCCGATCTCCCTTTATACAACGAAATAATAAATTTTGACATCTTAAACGACCACGAGCCTGACTCTGATCATAGGCCTTTACTCATAACTCTCAATTTTGTCATGCATAGAGATCCCATAGAAGATAATCCTTATAGTCAAAAGAATTTAATCTTAGATAGAAATAAAAACGATCTCTTTCTAAATGAATTAAAAAATAATTTGTTTCCTTTATCTAATATAGACAACATAGATGACCTATATCATAATTTTACTACAACCCTCTCATATTCTATTAACAAGTTCTCAATTGAAGTCTCAAGTAATAAAAGAAATAGCAAAACCAACCCATGGTATGGCAAAGATTGTAAAAGAGCAAGGAGAGCAATTAAGGAAGTTGTTGATGAATCTCTCAAAATTAACAAGATAAAAATCTACAAAGCCCTAACTAAAAGGAATAAAAGGCAATATATTCGTAAAAGACAAGAGAATCTCTTAAACCTCTCTAAGGTGGCTCCTAAGAAATTCAGGAGGCAGATTCTAACTAGGAAAACTAAAGATAATAATAAAATTGCTTTACATGACTGGAATTCCTATCTTAAAAAGCTATATGAATCTCCAAATGTCGGGGATTTTGAAACCCTGCTCACAGCGAAATAAGTTTTCTCATTATAAGACACTGATTTCGGGGTTAAACGCCTGGAAAATGGGAAAGCTAAAGACATTGAAGGTTACCAGGTGAAAATCTTAAAAATTGGAGGTCCTGTCCTCATCCCCCACATCCAGAAGCTTTTCAACCAAGAAATCACGCAAGGGCTCCCTAAACCTTGGAATCAAAGCCTCATTATCCCTATTTTTAAAAGTGGGGACACAAATAACCCCTCTAATTATCGAACAATTATGATCAGCCCTCTCTTAGCCAAGTTATATGGTATTATTTTGGAAAATAAGTTGAGCATTTGGCTTGAAAGTGAAAGTAAGTGGGCTAAAGTTCAAGTGGGTTTTAGAAGGCAACACTCAACAAAGGACCACCTCGTTATGCTTAGGATCATTTTGGAGGAATGCCGCAATGATAAATCCAATCTCTTCTGTTTCTTGGTGGACTTTAGAAAGGCTTTCGATACAGTTCCTAGAAATAACCTATGGAATAGATTAGAAGAGATAAATTTTCCTTTCGAGCTAAGAGTAGCCGCTATAAGGTTATACGAGAATGTAATTGCCAAGTTAAAGAGCAATGAGGGGTGGTCGAAAGATATTAAGTGTAATATCAAAGTTAAACAAGGTTGCCCCCTCTCCCCTACCCTATTTGGCATTTACATCGACAAGCTAGAAGGTTGTTTAGACGAAGCAAGATGTGCCGGCACGATCTTAGTTGGGATAGTCATCATCCTTCTTATCTATGTTGATGATATTTTTCTTCTCGCAAGGTTCCCATCTGACCTTGATAAGCAACGTAGACTTCTTAAGGATTTCTGCTCTACCGTGGGTATGTCTGTTAACACTGACAAAACAAAAGTTATGATTATCAAATCCAAGAAGGAAACTTATGCTAATTTATGTATGACAATAGTAACATGGAGGAAGTTCCTTCTTACAAGTACCTACAAATTGATATTCATCACAAGCTCAACTGGAGCTATAGCATTCAGAAAAGGATTAATCGGGGGTGGAAAGCTTATTTTGGTCCTGAAAATAACTGTAAAATTGAAAACCTCGTCATGTGGGATAGAAATAAGTTCCTCTTTGAAACTTTAATCACTCCTATTATCTTATATGGATGTGAGGTTTTGGGTTGCAACATCTGTAGAAAATCTTGGAGAAATATTGAGCAAATCCAGAAGCGTTTTAACATATAACCTTAAAATTAAGAGCAATACACCCTATCTTATTCTCCTTATAGAAGTGGGTCTTTCCCCTATCAAAAGCCTAGCTATGACTAGCCTTCTGTTGAACAAGCACAAGCTCAATAGCATAGGAGACCATAGAATTCCTAAGCTAGCTTTAAATTCCAGCCAAAACCACCTAAGGCTTAAACGAGGTTGGTATAAAGACACCAGGGATTTGTTAAACGATTGGGAGATCGACAAGAATGTTGCATTGCAAAACATCAATAACATTAAAAAAATTGTTACTTCTAAGTTCAAAGAAAAAATGTGGTGTGAGAAATATCTAGCAACTAAAAGAAAATTAAGGTATTATAAGGAGGTCATCAACCCCACCTTAGAAGATCAAAAGTATCTCTCTGTTTTTACTAGCTCAAAGAAGAAAATTAATATAGCCAATATTAGAATGAGCTCTCATGAAATCCATAATGAAAGAGGTCGTTGGACAGTTTCTAAAACGCCATGGATGGAAAGGATATGCCATCTCTGTGAGAGTATGAACATTGAGGATGAAAATCACTTCCTCTTAGAGTGCCCCGCATACAACCACATTAGAGCTCAATTTCATAATATTTTTTGTAACACTGACCTTCCTAGCCTTTTAAGATGTCAAAATTATAGTGAGCTCGGCAAGCTTCTCTCCAAGCTTTTTGAGCATAGGAATAAAATCTTAAGTCAAATTAAATAACTCTTTTCTTTATGTCCGATAGACCAAGAATTGGTCTCAGTGGACGTTAACCACCACCACCACCACCACCACCACCACCACCATCATCATCATCATCATCATCAAAAGATAATAAAACTTAAAAATATATACATAATTAATTAACGAAGAGTTTGAAATTGTAATGAAATTAAAATTAAAAGATTTTAGAATTTTAATTATATTATTTAAAAATAAATAAAAATTGTATTTGATACATTTGTTAAAATAATAATAAAAGTATAATTAAAATTAATATAATAAAATATCAAAACTTAATATATTTTAAAACCTCTTATGTCATGGAGTTAGTGTGATGATGGTATTAAACTATTGTAAATAATATTTGGATTTGCACCAAACCAAATTGTAAGTTTTCTTTAAAGGTTTCCTATTGAATTGTAGATATTTCTCTAATCTATGGTAATAAAGACATAATATAACATTTATAGATACTAATCTACTTACCAAAACAAAAAGGTACTTTTAATTCACAAAGCTTCACTCTTATTAATTATTAATATTATTTATAAATATTTGATCAATTATTTTATTATTATTATTTATTAGACCCTTGGGTTTATAATGTCAATCCCTTGGGTGTTTTAATCTAATGGTTCATATTCTTAGGGTATAATATTATTCATAGGGTTTATAATATTAATCTTAGGGTTTAATATAAATCCCTATGGTTTATAATCATGGTCAACCATGGTCATCTATGGTCCAACGTCACATTGTAACAAAGATTTTCTTAATATGAAAATAAACCATGGTTAACCATGCTCAATCATGGTCAACCACGGTCCACCATGGTCCAACATCGCATTGTGACAAAGTGATTATCAATGTTAAAATTGATCACGGTCAACCATGATCTATTATGGTCAATCATGATCAATATGAAAATCAACCATGGTCTATCATGGTCAATCATGGTCAACATGAAAAATAACCATGGTAAATCTTGGCCAGTCATGGTCAACCATGGTCGAGCGTCACATTGTGACAAATACTGTCTCAATATGAACATCAATTACATGTCAACCATGGTAAACTGTGATCAACCATGGTCAATTACGGTTAACCATGAGCAACTAATTTCAATCATGCTCCAACATCGCATTGTGACAAAGATTGTCTCAATATGAAAATCAACCATGGTCAATAACCATGGTAACATTGTGTCAAATATTGTCTCATGGTCCAATGCCACATTGCGACAAACATGGTCAATATTGGTCCTACGTCGCATTGTGAAAAATATGGTATCAATATGAGAATCAACCATGGTCAACCATCATTAATCATGGTCAACCAGGGTCTAATGTCACATTGTGAGAAATATTATCTCACTATGAAAATCAATCATGGACAACCATGGCCAACCATAGTCCAATATCATATTGTGAGAAATATTGTCTGAATATGAAAATCAACTATTGTCAATCGTGGTCAACCGTGTTTATTTTAGGGTTTATAATATTTATCTTAGGGTTTATATAGCTTGGGTTTATAATATTAATCTCTTTGGTTTGATATTATTCTTTTGGGTTTTTACTATTAATCCCTTATGTTTATTAGTACCTTGGGTTTATAATATCAATCCCTTGAGTTTATTAATCTAAGGGTTCATATTCCTAGGGTATAATATTATTGATATAATTTATAATATTATTCATAGGGTTTAATATAAATCCTTTGGGTTTATAATGCATTGGGTTTATAATATAAGTTCGTTGGGTTTATTAATCCCTTAGGTTTATAATGATGTAAATGTGGGTTTGTGACATAGATTTTTTGTAACACCCCCTTCCCACATCTATCTAAGTAACCATCCAATCAAGGTAAACATGCCACGAGAGGCTACTATAATGAGATTCAACATCTTATGTGACCTTAAGGAAGTGGAACTAATGAAAAACACAATATACAAACCTTGTGCATCATCAATGACACCCCTAGGAGCTAACCCAAACTTTAAGGCCTCTTACCCCTGGGTCACACTAATATTTTGGCCTCTTTGAGCCATATTCACAGGCATAACACTGCATGACAATGACCAAGAGGTTATAGCTGCATGAATACCACTGCATGTCAGTGGCTAGGGCCTAAAAGGCTCAGTTTTCTTCCTACAGATACAAGATTTGAGCCAATTTTTCATGCCCAGAGTAGATGTCACCACCCTAAAATTCATGAAAAGTTCAGACATGATAAATAACAACATGACAATGATATAGAAGTAAATATATCATCAAGGAATCAACCAGACCCCTCTTAGCCAGAATATAATTTTTTTCAAACATGTCACAATCATTGAATCTACAGGTATAAAGAACATATTTAAGCATAGGGGTTTCATACTTATCTGAGAATCACTAAGAATAATATATCCCTTACATTATTAGCTGCCATACACTCTATTTCACCATAGATAAATTGTGCTTTCATTTAAAAGTAAAAACATGGAGAGAGCCATTCATCATCATTGATAAAATATAGGCTTATAACCATCATAATAACAACAGAAATACAATGGATAAATTAGAAATAGAATCCAAATAATAAACAATATGTTTTCATACCAAATAACAAAGGAATTAGATCTCCACCACTTGATGTAAAAACAAATTGGAGATGCAACTTCCACATTCCACCTGACCATAGAATGGTTGATCCAAATATCTCTTCAACCAATCACACCCGTGCCATATTCAAAGCATGAATATGGGAATTAAACTGAAAGAGAAAAATAGGGAATCCCGCGGAAAAACCACCTCACCCTCATCAATAGAAATCATGATTTATCTCGATACATCTTGGATCACTAGGCCAAGACAATAAACATGTCGTAATTGACCTTAACTTGTTCTACACTCGATCACTAGGCCAACAAGAGCATGGATATCACCGAATTATCTTCACCTAAACCGAGAGTAATCTTCCCGTCTCCTAGTCTCTCAGGCTTTACTGCAACACACATTCTGAATCAGGGATGACCAGGCCCTAAAATGATACATACATTCCAGATTTATCGTATATCCCAAACCCAAGATTCCTAGACCTAATGGACAGAAAAGTACCCCCATGCTTTACCGCATATCCTGCAGGTTTTAACCCTGTACATAAATTATCTGCAAATGAATCTTCAAGATATAAAATAAACAATCGCGAGAGAATAAAACATAAAATAGATATACACAGATATTTTCCCCTTGATCCCAAATCGGGACTACCAGCTAAAGTTTTCATTATATTCCCTTTAGTGTTACAACACATATATATGCATGCTGAAGCATTCATAAACCCCAATCCATTAACCCTGGATTAGGACATAACCATAGTTCCCTTAACAGAATCTAAAAAATACTAGGGGATGAAAACCATCATCTCCCAAAACCATGTGCAAACCCACGCAAAAAACCATGGGTGGGTCTTCCCATGAAAAGAAAATCTTGGGGCACTTCCCTTACCCCGACTGGGATGACTGTCACCCCTCTGTGACCGTCATGCTGCGCCTGGCGCATCGTATAGCGCATGCCACTAATCGTGGAAAGAATGTAACACATACCCAACATTCTCCCACTTGTTGTTTTATTTCCGCAATGGGCCACAATAGAGCTTAATCATAAATCCAACTCTGTAACACCCATTTTTTCTCTACAACAAGATAACTTCTGAGTGCTCACATAATTTGTGAATGCATCTGCAACATTCTTCAAAGTGTCCACCTTTACCAGAAATACCCTTTTATCCTCAACCATATCTCTCACAAAGTGATATTGAACATCAATGTGCTTTGTCTTTGAATGATAAGCAGGGTTCTTAGCCAAGAAAATTTCACTTTTTCTATCAAAGTCTATCCTTATAGCTCGCTACACCAACCCCATACTTGAACACAATCTATGCAACCAAACTGCTTCCTTGCTTGCATGAGTGGTTGCCATGTATTTTTCCTATGTAGTTGAAAGAGCCACTACAGACTATCTTTTACTCATCCAACTGAATGCACCTCCAAATAGGCTAAATACATACCCACTTGTAGATCTTCTTTGGTCCAGATCTCCAACCCAGTCTGCATCAAAAAAACCATGATGTCCAAAATTATTTCCATTTCTGGTCTTCCCGGGTAACACAAACCATAATCACTAGTGCCACACAAATATCTGAAAACCCACTTCACTTTTGTCCAATGCTCCTTCCCTAGTTTTGACATAAACCTAATCAATACTCACACTACATGTGTAATTTTTTTTCTAGTACAGACCATTGCATACATCAGGCTACCCACTACACTTGCATATGGAACACAGGACATACCCTCCTCTTCTTCTTGGATCTTGGGACACTATTTAAGAGACAACTTTACACCTACAGGAATAGGAACCTTCACTGATTTATTATCCTGAATATTGAACCTTTGTAATATTTTCTTGACATACTTCCTCTGGTTTAACCAGATCTTCCTTTTTGTCAAATATCTCTTAATTTCCATGCCCAAAATATAGTTTGCAGCACCAAGATAATTCATGTCGAATTTGGAGAAAAATTGGGTCTTCAAATCTTGGATAATTTCTTTGTCATTTCCAATCAACAACATACCATCTATGTACAATATCAAATAAATAACATGGTCACCAATTAATTTAAAATAAGCACAGTGATCCTCCTTGCTTCTGGTGAAGCCAAGTCCCCATATATGGGTATCAAATTTCTGATACCACATCCTTGGTGACTGTTTTAACCCATACAGAGACTTCTTTAACCAACATACCCGTTCTTTCTTACCCTTTATCATAAAGCTTTCAGGTTGCTTCATGTAGATCTCATCTTCTAGATCCCCGTGAAGAAATGGTGTATTTACATCCATTCGTTCTACCTCAATGTCAAGTGTAGCAGCCATAGATAAAAGTAATCTAATAGAAGTAACCTTGGCAACAGGAGAAAAAATATCACCAAAATCAATTCCCGGCACATGGGAATAACCTTTTGCTACCAATCGAGCTTTTTATTTATCCACCCTTCCTTCTACATTCATCTTCTTATTAAACACCCATTTTCTCCCGATGGGCTTCCTTCCAGCCGACAACTCCACCAGATCCATGCCTCATTTTTGTGCAAGGATTCCATTTCATCAACCATGGCCTCCTTCTAGAGTTTTCCATCTTCTGAATCTACTGCCTCCCTAACTGTTTTGGGATCATCATTAGTTATAGTTAAAGCAAATTTTGAACAGAAAGAATATGGACTATACCTTTCTAGTTTCGTTCTTTCCCTAAATGATCTTCTCATAGCTGGAGTTTGTGGTTCTCCCTCTTCTAAGTCTTATTCTATTGTTGAGTCTGATTCATCCTCCTTTAGCTCAAAATATAACTTCTCAGGTTCCTTTGGTAGGGCTTGATGTTTAACAACATATTTCACCTCTCTAAACACCACATCTTAACTATACACAACCTTCCTTGTTTCTGAGTTCAAAATCTTGTAACCTTTTAAGCCATCCTTATATCCAATAAAGATGCACCTTTTAGATTTATTATCCAACTTGGTCCTTTTCTCCTTTGGAACATGTACATATGAATCATATCCAGATACCCTTATATGTGAAAGAGAGGGTTTCTTACTAGTCCATACCTTATGTGGAGTCTAATCCTCCAACACTGATGAAGGTGATATTATCCAAATAATATGCAGTCTCCATTGCTTCTACCCTGAATTCTTGTCCTAACCCAGAACCACTAAGCATTCTTCTTGCCTTTTCCATCAATGTTCTGTTCATTCTTTTTGCAACTTTGTTTTGCTGTGGTGTGTATGGATTAGTATTTTTCCTTTCTATACCACACTTTTTTCAGAATTCTTCAAATTCCTTCCTACAAAACTCTCCATCATTATCTTACCTCGATACCTTTATCTTCTTCTTTGTCTAGCTTTCAACTAGAACCTTAAATTCTTTAAATCTGTCAAAGACTTCAGATTTCTTCCTCAAGAAATACATCCATCTATTCCCTGAGAAGTCATATATGAATGAAACATAGTACACAGACTTTCCCACTGACGGAACCGACACAGGTCCAAACACATCATTGCGCACAAGATCTAATATCTTGTTTGCCCTCATAGCACCAGAAGGAAAATTCACCCGATTCTGCTTCCCATATACTCAATGTTCACAGAAATTGAAATCCAGAGAGAAATTAGACATACCTTCTACCATACCATTTATAGCCAGTATCTGAAGGCCCATGTCTCCAATATGTCCAAGCCTTTGATGCCATATCATAGTGTTTTCTCCAGAGGCTGCTAGGCTTTCCACTCCACTTTCAGGAACCATAGAACTGTTACACCCATCAATAACAGTGCTACCTTGAAGCTTGTACAAAGTTCCAATCCGAAATCCCCGCATTAATAACAATGCTCCCCGAACCATCTTGTAGGTATCTTTCTCGAACATTTTTTTTACACCTGCATCATCCATCTTTCTTACAAAAATCAAATTTCTAGCCAACGTAGGAATATGCAGAAAACTAGGAAGCATTATAATCCTTCCACCTTGTAGCTTTAGCTTGAATTTTCCACGTCTGATGATTTTGGCCTTCCTATAATCTCCTAATAATACATCACCACCATCATATTTCTCATACTTCTCATACTCACAAAGCCACCCCCTTCAGGGAGTGAAGTGAAAGGATGCACCTGAGTCAATCAACCATGACTCATGATCTACATGTGTATTTGAAGAAGAGGCCAAATACACATCCCCACCTTCATTCGAGGTGGTTTTTGTTGGAAATACTGAGAAAGCAGGTGGGGGGGGAGGGGGGGGTGAATCAATATTCCTTTCAATTAGAGCATCAGTTAATCTTCAATTATTATCAGTGTTTGTACAATGATAGCAGTAAAAAAAAGGAACACAAATGCACAAATTTTTTAAGGTGGAAACCCTCTCCGAGTAAAAAACCACCTGAATGCTTTTCTAAAAATTCTTTCATATTAAACTTCAATTGAAAATAAAGCTCCAACTTCATAAAAACTAGAAAAAAATTCTTCTCCAGCTCCCACTGCATGGGCACTCCAACACCCGAGATTCTTCATTAGTCAACTGAACGGATGCCCAAACACCTAATGAGCTACAACTCACCCTAGCTCCACCCTACCACCCTAAATATTTTATAGGCTTCAACCTGTTGGTGACTTCATGCAACAGCCTAGCACCACCCTACCACCCTATAGAAGAATAAAACAAGAATGGACTCTCGTACTAGGGAAAATGGTCCACTTTACAATGATATAGAATAATGTAGAAGAAGAAGACACACTAGACCATAACCCCAACTATGAAATAACCACCTAATGATGATCCTAGACCTCCCAACACCGCCTCTTTAACTCTTGGCATATAGACACATGTACAATTTTTACAATGATGCATTTAAAATGAACTAGTACAATGATACCTTTATAATGACTGTATGCAGTTCTTCCCACTTGAAGACTTCATGTGTTGAACTTATTGCTATTGTTCTGCACCTTAATTGATGTTGTTTTCATGCTACCATATGCTGCAACTTTCTTTTCTTTTCTTCCCTGGAAAGTCTGGTCATTTGCAGCCCTTGAAAATTCATGATCTAGATTTTTCTTGCCTTCTAGGATCTCGATATTGAATCTCATGTGTTCTATTATTTCAGCTCCTCAATATGTGATTTTTGGTTCTGTAGTAGTACTCCAAGTATTATTTCCAATTCCATAGGTCCGATCCAATTTGGATTCATTAAGAGAGATTTATGTCCAATATATCACAATGACCTAATTATGGATTGTTTCAATAGAGAAAACTTGTACAGCATTCCGCGTGCCACTGCTTCTTCATTAAGCTCTGAAATTGATACAGAAAAAACTACATTTTGTGCACTATCTGTCACTTTTTACGGAATTCGAATCCAATATTCAGAGAGAGAGTTATGACTATTTTCCCAAGGTCACTTCTTTGAGATGAAGTTCAGGAGGCCGCAAAAACACTAACTTCCATAGATCATATCTTCAAAAATATTGCATACCTTGATCTGAAATTTTTACATGAGCTTCCTCTGGAGGCCTCACCTCATAAATATTTCAGCTTTTGAACCTTTGTAGAAAAAAATTTAGAGCACAAATTCCACGATGACCTGTTTCAGGTAATGAAATCCCTACATAAGGAGGATATGAGGATCACAATATATATAAATTATTAGGTTGAGAGGGGCTTCAACAAGTGAACATGGGAGGCATTTAAGGAGCTTAAAAATTATTAATTATTGACTTTTCAGTGACCCATGCCACAACCCCATGGGGTTTTAGCCCAATAACTAGGGTTACAAACTTCAAACATGAATATCTCTCAAACCGTGAAGAATTACGTGGTGTGATATATATCAGCGGAAACATCTCGACAAGTAGAAACCATCAAAAGAATTCTTGACCCAGAATATAGTAATTTGGTAGGTAAAAATTACCATGCAATATTTGGGTAGCCCCTGGTGTTGCTTGGGTTGAAATCAATGGCAATCACTGATCAACAATATCCCCCTTTGGCATTGATGGCAACACAAGGAATCCCCCTGTGATTATGACACCTCTTCCTACAACATTCTCTCCCCCTTTGAAATCAATGGCATAGAGTAACTCCCCCTAACACATAACCATCCTCTAGACCTGTACACACTTCCATTCCCCGTTTATATGCTGAATAAGGAAAATTTAATGAGAACTTGGTAGAGTCCCAAGCTTCTAGCAAAGATATTCAAATGCTTCACGAGGTGAAGGTTTAGTGAAGATATCACCAATTTGTTCTTTTTTACCAACATACTCAAGTTTGATATTCTTTTTAGCCACTTGTTTTCTAACAAAATGATATTTGATCGGAATGTGTTTTTTTTTTAATGCATGAAAGGATTCTTGGAGATACTGATGGCACTGGTGTTGTCATAAAATATGGGAATAGGCTCACTGAACTGTACTTGAATACCTTGCAAATTTTGTTTCCTCCAGAGGACTTGAGTACAACATGTTTTCACTGCAATGTATTCTAATTTCGCTATAGATAATGAGATTGAGGTTTGATTTTTGCTCAACCATGATACGAGACAACCACCTAGATAGAATGTTGCTCCACTAGTACTCTTACGATCATCAACACTTCCTGACCAATCTGCATCTATAAAGGCTTGAATAATGAGAATGTTACCCTTGGGATACCACAGGCCATATTCTTCTATGCCCTTTAAATATCGAAGAATTCTTTTGAAAAAAATAATATGTGATTCTTTTGGTGTTGGTTGGAATATTGCTACTTGTCCAACTGCTTGCATAACATTTGGGTGGGAGTTTGTTACATATGGAAGACTATCAATCATAGATCTATACAAAATCTTATCCACATCCTTAGATGAGTCATCTATGCTCAATTTTCAACCTATTACCATCAAAGTAAGGACGGGTTTGCAATCTTCCATTTTGAATTTCTTGAGGATTTCCTTGATGTACTTAGCTTGACATATAAATATTCCTTTCTCTTGCTGAGATATTTGAAGCCCTAAGAAGTATGTTAGTTCACCAAGCAAAGAAATCTCGAATTCACTTTGCATATTTGTAGAAAATTTCTTACTTAGTTGATAATCATTGCTACCAAATATTGTATCATCCACATATACCTCAACGATTGTTAAATTATCTTTATCTATTTGTACATAAATATTTCTATCAACAGTACCTTTCTTGAATCCTTGTTAACATAGATATCCATCAAGACAAGAATACCATGCTTTGGGAGCCTTCTTCAGACCATATAGAGCCTTCTATAATATGAAAACATATTCTTCTTTTTCTGATAGTAGAAAACCTTCAGGTTGTTCGATGTAAACTTCTTCTTCTGATTTTCCATTCAGAAATGCTAACTTAACATCGACTTGGTAGACTTCAATTTTTCTTGAATATGCATAGGTGAGAAACATTCGGATGGCTTCCATTATGGCAACTGCTACAAATGTTTCATCAAAATAAATTCCTTCCACTTGTGCATAGCCTTTGCAAACCAATATTTCTTTGTTTCTGGTAACCTGTCCATCTTCATTCAATTTGTTCCTAAACACCCATTTAGTCGCAATGAAATTTTTATCTTTTGGTCATGGAACTAATTCCCAGGTGTTATTCTTCTTGATTTGATCCAATTCTTCATTCATAACTGCTACCAAATGTTCATTCTGGTTGGCTTCATCAAAACTACTAGGCTCAAAGTTTGCTATAAAAGTAACTGAGCCTATTGTGATGAACGAAGCTGTCGACCTTCATTTATGTCACCAATGATTTGATTTGATGGATGGTTATTTTTAATCCATTCTTTTGTTCTCTTTGGAGGAGATTCTTGTTGTTGTTCTGGTATATCTTGATGCTCATTATTTAATTCTTCCCCATTGATAGTTCCTTCTTGTTCTAGAATTTTCTCTGTGTCTTTTTGAGCCTCTGTCTCAAGTTTCAAAGATTATAGATCCTCATCGTTATTCATTAGAACACTATTAATCAAATGTAACATTTATGCTCTCCA
The DNA here is from genome assembly GCA_034641835.2 of Pinus albicaulis. Lineage (NCBI taxonomy): Eukaryota > Viridiplantae > Streptophyta > Pinopsida > Pinales > Pinaceae > Pinus > Pinus albicaulis. The sequence continues at coordinate 1,253,476,046 of CM076572.1, read as the reverse complement.
CTATCTGTTTTTGTCTTAGATTATAGCATTTGTAGGTCTTTCTTTTGCGTGAGTAACCAACAAAGATAACTTCATCAACACGTGATTCAAACTTACCCAAATTTTGATCTTCTCTTTTGATATAACATTTTCTTCTGAAGATTTTGAAATAGTTTACATTAGGTGGTTTTCCTTTCCATAATTCATATGGGGTCCTATTGCCATTATTTCTGATAAGACTTTGGTTGATAATGAAGACTACCGTATCAATTGTTTGAACCCAAAATTTTTCATTCAATTTTGACTCCTTCAACATTGTTCTACCCATTTACTGCATGGTTCTGTTCTTTCTTTCAACAACTCCATTTTGCTGAGGTGTTCATGCTATTGAAAATTGTCTTTTTATTCCATTTTTGTCACAGTATTGCTGAAATAATTTGGAAGTGAATTCTTCGCCATTATCAGATCTTAGAAACTTTATTTTCAAATCAGTTTCATATTCAAACAACTCCTTGTAGATCTTAAAGCAATCAAATGCTTTAGATTTTTCCTTTAGGAAACTCATGGATGTCATCCTGGTATAGTCATCTATCATTAATAAAATATAATTCTCCATCTAAGCCTTTTTTCTCACAGGACCACATAGATCAGTATGTATCGATTCCAATGGATGTGATGCAAAGTGTTCTTTTGTTTTAAATTGGACTTTTGTCTGCTTTTTGTGCCGACATGCCTCACATAGTGTGTTGGAAGGTTTTGAGATTTTCGGCATTTCTCGTATTGCTTCCTTTTTTCTTATTCTGACAAGATTTTCAAAGCTTTTGTGACCCATTCGTTTGTGTCATAACCATCTTTCATTTTCTTTAGCTAGTAGACATGCTTTAGTTTCTTCATCCAGAACATATATGTCGTTTGGAGCTTGACTTGCTGTAGCCACAATTTTACCATACATGCCTTTCCTGATTTCACATTTTGTGGAGTTGAATAGAATTATGTGTCCTTGATCACACATTTTTCCAACACTGAGAAGATTGTGATTCATGCTTTCAACCAATAGAATATTATTAGCTATAACATCTTTGCTTCCGAGAGTGACAGTACCTGATCCTATAACATTTGAAGATCCATCATTTCCAAAGGATACTGTTCCGTCCTTCTTCTCTTTCAGAGATACAAATTTCCTTCTATCTCTAGTCAGATGCATTGAGAAACCACTATCAACATACCACACATATTTGTTGTTTTGAGCCTTGAGAGCAAGAGCACAACTATTAATCTTATTCTTCTTCTATTTTCCTTCATTTTTTGGCTTCGAAGATTCTTCTAGAGTATTTTCAAGTCTGCAGTCTCTCTCTATGTGTCCAAAGTTCTGACATTTGTAACATTCCATATTATTTCTTAAATGTTCAAATATATCGATGTTTTGTTGAGCCATGGGAGGTTCATATTTGAAGGATCTCCTAGAATTGTATTGGTTCCTAGGGTATGTGCAACATTCTAAAGCTTTATGACCAAATTTTCTACATGAAGAATAATAGCCATGAAAAATATGTTGGTACCTGGATGGAAATCTTCGTCGAGGAATCATCCTCCAAGGATGTTCTTGCAAATCTTGTCCAATGAAATCTACATGCATGTCATATCTCATAGTTTCATTGTATTTTCTTGTAGAAGGTCCTTCTTATTTTTCCTTGTAACCGAGGCCAATGATGTCGTTGTAAGATTGTTGATTGTTGATGAGTTATTCCAATGCCCTTGAGCTATTGGCATAGTTTTGGACAATTTTTCCCTTCTTCACTTCCTTATGAAGCGAGACTACTTCGGTGTCTAATGCTTCCCTTTATTGGTTTCTTTCTTCAAAATTATTTTGAAGTGACTCTTGAATACATTTGTGTTCTTAAAATTCAATTTTGAGACATTGAACTTGTTCTTCAAGAGTATTGGAACATATCTTCTCAGCCTTGAGCTCTTTTATAAGCCTGATTGCCTCCTTAGAAAATTCCTCTATGGTCAACCATTCTTCTTCATTGTTTGATACCTCTTGTTTATTTTGCATGGCCATAAACAATACTCTCTCATTGTCTTCTTCTTCGCTGTCACTGTCTTCATCGGATGATGAGATATATTATTTAGAGAGAAAGTTCCTTTTGGATCCTTTCCTTTTTTCTTTCTTGCTGAATTTCTTAAAGCCTTTCTTTCCTTTTGAGTTGCCATCACTTCTGTTCGGACATTTTTCTACGAAATTCCCACCCTCACCACAGCCGAAACATATCAAAGGAAGTTTACCCTTGAATTTTCCCTTACCAATTTTTCGTTTTCTCGTAAAGTAAGCATATTCTTCATCTGAAATACCTTCTACATCATCTCCCTTTTCTTCACACTTGCAGGTGCATGTCTTTTCAATTGAAGGTTGTTTGTCCTTATTGGTTTTCTTAGATGCAACAAATGCAATTTCTAGATGCGAAGTACACTCCCCTTCATCAAGTCTCATTTCATATGCTATGAGAACTCCATGTAATTCATCTTTGCTGAGTTTTTCCAGATTTGCACTTTATTCTAAGACATATAACTTTGGGTTGAATCTCCTTGGTAACATTATAAGAATATTTCATATAATAGTCTCCTTCTCAATTGGCTCTCCCAATCCTTCCATAGGATTGGTTATTTCATCAACGTATTGGAAGTATGCAACAATGTTGCCATCTTATTGCATTCTGAGTTTCTCAAATTTTGCTCTATATATTTGAAGCTTTTCTTCTTTGACATTTGAGTCACCTACATATATATTCTCAAGCTTTTCCCATACATTTTTGGTGGTTTTGCAACCCAACACCTTATGATAAGAAGATTCAATAAGTCCACCGATAATAATATTATTTTATTTTGCATCATTTACCAAATTATTCTTACTTTGTTCATCCACGGTTGATGTAAATCCATTCTAAACAGTGTCCCATACTTCATAACCTTGCGCCAAGAGATAGACCTCCATTCTTCATTTCTAGAGTGCATAATTATTTTCTTTGAACAGAGGTACACCATTCTTGGTATGCTCCATGACCTCCTTCCAGCTGTTAAACTGCTATTGAAGGAACCAAGCTCTAAAACCAATTGTTGGAAACACTAAGAGGGGGGGGAGGGGGTGGGTGAATCCGTATTCCTTTCAATTAGAGCATTAGTTAATCTTCAATTATTATCAGTGTTTGTACAATGACAACAGTAAACAAAGGGAACACAAATGCACACAATTTTTAAGGTGGAAACCCTCTCCGGGACAAAAGCCACATGAATTATTTTCTTATAATTCTTTAATATTCAACTCCAATTGAAAATAAGTCTCCAACTTCCTAGAATCTAGAAAATCATTCTTCTCCAGCTCCCACTGGATGGACGCTCCAACGCCCGAGATTCTTCAGTATTCAACTGAACATATGCCCCAACACTTAATGAGCTACAACTCACCCTAGCGCGACCCTACCACCATAATTTTTTCACAAGATTGAACCTATTTGTGACTTCATGCACTATCCTAGCACCACCCTACCACCCTATAGAAGAATAAATAAGAATGGAATCCCGTACTAGGTAAAATGGTCCACTTTACAATGATATAGAATGATGTAGAAGAAGAAGACACACTAGCCCATAACCCCAAATATGACATAACCACCTAATGATGATACTAGACCTCCCAACACCGACTCTTCAACTCTTGGTAGATAGATACATATACAATTTTTACAATGATGCATTTACAATGACTTAGTACGATGATACCTTTACAATTACTGTATGCAGTGCTGCCCACTTGAAGACTTCATGTGCTGAACTTATTATTTTTGTTATACACCTTGATTGTTGCTCTTGTCATGCTACCATCTGCTGCACCTTGCTTTGCATTGCTTCCTTGGAAATTTTGGTCCTTTGCAGCCCTTCACAATGCATGACCTAGCTTTTTATTGCCTTCTAGGATCTCGATATTGAATCTCATGTATCTATTTTATTTCAGCTCCTCAATATGTGATTTTTGGTTCTGTAGTATTAATATGAGTCTTCTTTCCAATTTCATAGGTCTAATCCAATTTTTATTCTTCAAGAGAGATTTATGCCAAATCTCTCACAATGACCTAATTACGAACTGTTTCCATAGAGTGAATTTGTACGATGTGCCACGTGTCACTATTTCTTCATTAGGCTCTGAAATTGATGCAAAAAACCGCATTCCACGAAATATTTGCCACTTTTTATAGAATTCCAATCCGATACTCAGAGAGGGAGTTATGATGATTTTCCCAAGTTCACTTCTTTGAGATGATTTTCAGGAGCCTTCAAAAACATTGACGTCAATAGATCATATCTCTGAAAATATTACGCACTTTGATCTGAAATGTTTACAGGAGCTTCCTCATGATTTCAGCTTTACCTTAGAAACATTTCATCTTATAAACCTTCATACAAAAAAATTTAGAGCGCAAATGCCACGATGACATGTTTCAGGTAATGAAATCCCTACATAAGAAGGATATGAGGATTACAATTTATATAAATGCTTAGGTTGAGAGGGGCTGCAACAAGTGAACATGGGAGGGGTTTTAGGAGCTTAAAAATGATTAATTATTGGCTTTTCAATGACCCATGCCACAACCCCATGCGATCTTCGTCCACTAACTGGGGTTACAAACTTCAAACATGAATATCTCTCAAACCATGAAGAATTATGTGGCATGCCATATATCAACAAAAAAATATTGACAAGTAGAAACCATCAAAAGCATTCTTGACCCAGAATATAGTAATTTCGTAGGTCATAATTCCCATGCAATATTGGGGTAGCCCCTGGTGCGGCTTGGGTTGACATCAATGACAACTGTTGATCAATAGTTTTTGCCTCTGCAGAAGAAACATCATCAGATACCTTTCCTTTCTTAGGAGCTTTAGATCTACAGTCCTTTTTTTAGTGCCCTTCCTTTCCACATTTCCAGCACACCTTTACAAATTTTCCCAGATATTTAGATCTCCCTGTAGATTTAGATATCCCACTCGAAACCTTATTATTGTTTATATTCTGTGACCTTCCTCATACAGAAAAGGCATCTCCATTCTGGCCCTCCATATTTCCCCATCTCATTTCCTCTAATAGAAAGGCTGAGACAATGTTATCAAAATTCAAGGTAGTTTTATTGCTACCTATTGCAATAACTAGACTATCCCACGAATCTGGTAGAGGAAAAAACAAACTGATGCACTTATATTCATATGATATTTTAATATCAATAGATAACAGCTGACTTACCATAGTATTGAAGGCATTTAGATGCTCTGTCACTGAGTCTCCATCCTTCATCCTCAGGTTATACAGCTTTTTCTGCAGGAACAATTTATTCACCAGAGACTTAGATTGGTACAAAGTCCCTAGCTTGTCCCACAAATTCTTCACTGTTGGTACAAAGTCCCTAGCTTGTCCCACAAATTCTTCACTGTAGCTTCCCCAGATACATTCAAAAATATTGAATCTGAGACACACAACCGTATTGTTCTCTCTGCCTTTCCATCCAGCTTCTTCTAGTCTTCATCTGACATTTTCGTTGGTTTAGTACCTAGATCCATCGTGATCCACTGATCTTTATCCACCAGCAAATCCTCCATCTTGAGCTTCCTCAATTCAAAAATTTTACCATTAAATTTCTCGATCTCTATATTTCCACAGCTCACCATCTTCTTTCATTGCAAGAATCGATCCCGTAGATCTCCCACTAAACAAGGTCTACCACACGCCCGAGAAAAAAAAAACCCCTCAACAGCAAAAGCGTCCCCTTGAAGCTGAAATTGCTCTGATACCATATGTAGGTTTTAACCCTGTACAGAAATTATCTGCAAATTAATCTTAAAGAAAAAAAATAAACAATAGCGAGAGCATAAAACATAAAATAGATATACACAAACATTTTCCCCTGGATCCCAAATCGGAACTACCAACTTGATTTTTCATTATATTCCTTTTAGTGTTACAACACATATATATACATGCCGAAGCATTCATAAACACCAATCCATTAACCTTGGATTAGGAAATAACCATAGTTCCCTTGATTGGATCAACAAAATACCAGCAGCCTAAAATAATCATCCCCCAAAACAATGTGAGAACCCATGCACAAAACCATGGGTCGGTTTATCCACTGAAAAAAAAATTCTCGGGGTGCTGCCACCCCCCCTCTGAGCCCCGTGTTGTGATCATCGCAATGTACAGTGTGTGCCACTCATCATGGAAACAATATAACAAATACGCAACATATCCTTCAATTCATTGGTCGAGGATTCCTAGGGCTACGGAGGAAACATACTATTCGGCTTTACCACACCCCACAGTATGGTTCAGAGGTTACTAGTCCATGTGTTATATGAATTCAGAGATCCACCCCAATCAACTTCAAATCCATCCGGTAATCGAGCTAAACCAAAACATGAGAATGCCAGAACACCACGACTATCCAGAAATTGAAAGGCTAGGCTGAAAAAATGGTCACACCTAGGGAAACACATTACAATATATAAAAGAAGCACATCCAATACCATGAATTCTAGGCCTAGCAAGGAAAACATACATGTGAATCGATACCGACCAATAATATTGTTGTAGCTGCTTCATTCTTGCTCCTCCTTCCTTTCTTCCTCCTTCTTTCTACTTTCTTACCCTTCTTGGCCGAATGTCAAAATGATCTAAGAAACTCTAAGTGTGCAAGAGTGAGAGATAGAGAGAGGGATAATAATGAGACTACTCCAAAAATGCACTCACAAAAGGTACTATGTAATTGTCATAAGCCTTTTTATAGATGAGGCCTCTATTTTCTTCATTTTCCACTATTTTCCTTAATTTTCCTCCTCACATGCACCCTATGATCTTTCATCTCCCTTTTCTCCTAATTTCCATTATTTTCATAAATAATGTGCCTAAAATTCCATTTTCCTTTACAAATCCTTTTCCATTTCCTTTTCCAGTTTTCTTTGGCCATAATAAACCAACTTAAGACCTACCAGGATGTTTTTCCCAACGTCTAGCTTGGAATAAGTGTCCCATCAATAGTGGTTATTATTTTTAAATTTATTACATGGAATTTTCACTAGGGATGTTATAAACCCCCCCCTCCCTAGGGGACACAGTCCTCGGTGTTCAACCACACATATACCTCAGAAAAACCACTGAAAAGAAACCATACTTCCCACGGAGCTTTATAGCATGGCTCGATGTAGTATTTATAACTATCACCCTCCTAAAAATAAAAATGACATGACATCATTAAAAATGACATCTATAATTACATGACACCATACTACTTATTGGAGCTTCATAACATAGCTCACGGAAGTATTTACATCCATATACATATGTACATATACTTAAACATCATATCAAAACAAATATGAAAACATCAGCAAAATATATACGAAGTATAAATCAACATCACACCAAAAATTATTTGCCTCAACCAACAAACAAGGAAGGATAGATGGCCTGCATCTGATCCGCCATATCTCGTGTAGCTTCACTAGGCCCAAAGTGCTTCCATTGCACTTTAACTTACTCTATTGCTCGGTTTTGTGTTAGGTCCCTATATTACTAGTGTAGTCCCTTATTGTTGTTAGTGTAGCCCCCTTATTGTTATTGTTGTACCCTTGTAGCCCCCATATTGTTATTATTGTGCCCCATAAAAGGTCAGTATTGTTATTTTTGTGCCCTTACATTATTATTGTTAGGTAGGATAGGATTATATTGTAATACCATGGAATCCTATATATAGAAAGGAGGTTTTTCCATTTGAATCATCCAATAATTGTTCATTTATGTAATGTAAAGGAGGTTGACCCCTGGGAGTGGATGATTTATAAAGCGTTGATCTCTCTTTTCTTCAATTTTTGGAGTTGGTTTCATAACATTTGGTATCAGAGCCTTTGGATTCTAGGGTTTGCCTGCTTCAAACATGTCGACGTGGAATTTTCCCTAAAAAAAAAATTCTAGGAATATTTAGATGCTAAAACAAAAACCCATTTGCGAAGAAATCTCGAGGAAATTCGTGTAAAATTTTTAGATCTTGGCCTGCAATATTTTTCAAGATATGATATATCGAAGTTATGGTTTCTGCAGGCCCCCAAATTTCATCTAAAATAGGTGAACTTGGGAAATCGTCATAACTCTCTCCTTGAGCATCAAATTGGAATTCGGTAAAACGTGGCAGAAATTACATAGACTGTAGTTTTTATTTTATCAATTTTAGATTTGAAGGAGGAAATAGTGACACGTGGCATGCCGCACAAGTTATTTCTACTAAACCAGTCCATAATTAGGTCATTGTGGGAGATTGAGCATAAATTTGTCTTGAAAAATCCAAGTCAGGTCAAAACTATGACACTGGAAAGAAGATTCAGAGGGCTACTAAAGGACCAAAGTTAAAATATCAGGGATAAAAAATTACAGAGATACATCAGTTTCAATATCGAGCTCCTCAAAATCAAGAAAAAGGTGTGCATTCTTTTTCGAATTGCATAAGTCTTGTTTGAAAAATCAGTGTGAAGTGATTCCAAGGGAATATTGAAGCATATATATCAGTATCGGGTTCTAAAATTCCCCCTAAAAAGAATTAAAAATCCATTAAGACCTCAAAAAACTCTACTATTACTCATGAAGAGGAATAAGTGCAACATGATATATCAAAATTACAAGAGAAAGTGCACCAAATTTTTCTCTCCCAAAGAGCAACAAAAAATGAAATTGAAGTTTAGAAGAAAGGGGTGGAAGCAAAGATGGATGGTCTGAACAAAGGCATGGAAACAGACATGGATGGTTTGAAGAATGGCATGGATGCTAAGATGGATGGCATGGTAGCTAATATGGATGGCATCGAAACTAAGTTGGATGACATCGAAGAAAAAATGAAAGCGAACATGGAATACATGGAGAATGATCTAAAAGAAAACATGGAAGGTTTGAATGGAGGTTTCAGAAAGTTGATACAAGAAATGATTCATAATGGCGAAAATATAGTAGAGGAAAATCATGATGAGAATAAAATAAATTAATCATGATTTCATAAACTCTAATGTTGGATTGAAGACCCGCCATATTCCAAAGATCGATATGAGGAAGTTTGATGGAAAGGATCCCGTAACATGGATACTATGAATGGAGCAATATTTTGATTTAAATAATGTGAAAAACACACAAAAGGTACACATTGCAACTTTATATTTAGAAAAAAATACATTTGTATGGTATTGATGGCTTATGTTCCATAAAAAAAATTGTCGCTTGGTCCATTTTTACGAAGGAAATGATAGCACATTATGAGGATACAAAGAGAAACACATTATTTAGCCAAATGATAAATCTCAAAGAAAAGAGTTAAGTGGTGGAGCACATTGAGGACTTCAAAAAATTGAATATAAGGGTAGCCAATATTCTAGAGGAATAGAAGATTGGTGTCTTTATAGGGACATTAAAGGATAACATCCAACATGAGGTTCGCCTTTTGGAACTTGGTTCATTGGAGAAGGCCATCAGATTGGAAAGAAAAATTGAATGTAAAATTACGATGACAAGGAACCCTACCACTCACGTCTATAAATATGGATTTGTTTATAATCCTAGACTTCCACAACCTACAATGTTGACAACACAAAAATTAGAATAAAAAAGGGAAAAATGACTTTTCTATAGTTGTGACAACATACACACTAAAGGTCATAAGTGTGTTGATAATAAATTATTTTACATAGATTGTGAAGAGGAAGACTAAGAGGATATACACCAAGAACCAACCCTAGACAAAGAATAAATGAGTCTGACCATTTCCTATAATGCATTGGTAGGAATTACCACTCCTCCAACTCTCAATATAGAAGGACATATAAAGAAGAAAATGGTAATAGTGTTGATTTATTCAGGTAGCACCCATAATTTTATTCATTGTATGGTCACCAAGGAATTGAATTTATTCCTATACCCAAAAATATAGTGTCAAGTAATGGTTGCATATGGAGGAACTATAAATTTCTCTAGAAAATGCCATAATATCAAGCTAACCATGGGGGAATATGTATTGAATATTCCAATACTTTCCATTCCAATGGGAGGTGTTGATGTTGTACTAGGAGTAAAATGGTTAAAATATTTAGGGACGGTAGCTTTTACTTTTCAAGAAATTTTCTTGAATTTTTTTCAGAAGGAACCCAGCAAAAAAATAATAAGGTCTAATGTCATGACAAAGCTTATGAAGAAAGAACAACGAGGCATAATTGCACAATTATGCTCACTATAAGTTCCAACATCAAAATCTTCTATTTCTCTAGATCTCCAAAATGTCTTGGAAAATAATTCCAAGGTGTTTGAAACTCCCAAATGACTCCCACCTATTCGTAATCATGATCATGCTATTCATTTGATTGTAGGAAGTGTTCCTCCAAAAATCAAGCCTTACAAATATCCTTATGTCTAAAACAACAAAATTGAACCTATGAATGCATAAATGTTAGAGGATGGTATAGTTAAATGTAGTCAAATTTCTTTCTTTGCTTCAGTAGTATTGGTGCCCAAGAAGGATGGATCATGGTAACACATGTCCTGGATGTGAGAACCAATTAAACAATATTAAGATCATTCCCATTAAAATTGTTGATTAGTTGATTAACAGACAGTTGTATTTTAGTTGAATCTATTTGGGATATCATCCAGTGAATGTTGAATGACTATATTCTCTGAAGTCTATTTTAAAATATGGGGATCATTTCTTGATTTTTTCTTTATTTTTATACATATGTTCATTCAGTAAAACAGAGAGGAAATTGAATCGATTTAATAAAACTGCCGATCTTTAAAACATAACAAACATTTTACCTTCATTTCAATAAATTTACAGTGTAGAGTATTTACAGATGTATTAAGTATTAGTTTAATAAAGAAGTAGACTTAATATGAGAGTTGCAGGTATTAAGCAGATGATACATATCAGATTCAATACATAACTATCATGCATAGAGACACCAGATATAAGTGGAAACCCATAAATGGAGAAAACCACATCTTATTATTGCTATGATGCAAATGCAATCTCCTACTCCCTCTCACCACTTTTTTTCTGTAGGCACCAACCTACAGGAGGCTCTAACCTCAATTCTGCAAGCTACAACTTGCAAGGAAACCTGACTCCTTCGGTTTTACGCGAGGCACCAACCTACGAGGCTCCAACCTCGGTCGGCTACAACCCGACGGCTATCAGAGCGCAACTTGATGAGGAAGCTCAACTTCCTCATTTTCGTTGAATGTTTGTAGATTTACCTCGGATATCGACTCTGATTGTAGCTTCTCTTAATCTTCTTATTCTTCTATATTACGCATTCTCTGCATTCTCTCTACATATGCTCTCTCCCTTGCTCTCAAAAACTCACTCTGCATATCAAGATGATATTATTTATAGATTTCCTCACATGACTGTTTGTATTCTGCTTGGAATTCGAAATGGAAAGTCATGTCTCTTTGCCTTCTGCCTTCTCACTCCTTTTATCAGCTTACTCAGAAATTATGACTGTAGGTGTCAATTTTAACATTATAGTGGGAGTTTGTTTTCTCTCGGAGACTTGCCAATGCATCACAAACAATAAAAACAATTAAAATATTTACATTCTTATTACAAAGTGAACTCTAGCTCAACTCATTTAGTCTTTTGAATCGATGTGCATTTGTCTTTTCTTTGGCTGTCTTTGTCCTTTTTGTGACTGTGTTTTATCTCCTCTCGGCTCTATTTCCTTTTCTGTCCTCTGTGGGGGTGTAACAGCTGCATACGTGTAACTCTGCCTTTTAAATAAATGAAATGCAATTGCTGACTTTTTAAATCAGGGCAATTTCAACCATTTTCATGCCACGAGTGTCTTGTTGATGTGGACGTTCCGCAAGCGGAATGAACATAGATCACAGTCGTTGTATATTAATAATTTCCCTCCCATTAAGCCGAGGCCCGAGGGTTCACAACCCATGTGGCATATTTTAATACAACTGCAACCGTGCTTTATATATATCTAACAAAAATCCTTTTATATATAAACAATCGCCCTCCACCTTAAGCCTTTGGTCTTATTTTACAATCCAATGAGTCGAACCACAACCACTAATATATGAAAGGGTCGGGCCCCACATCTCCGTCGGCAAATCGGTGGTGTCAAACGAAAACTTGCGATTGCGATTGATCAAACGGACACGATGACCACATAAAACATGTCTCATAGCGCAATCGGGTCCGAACTTTGAACAAATGCAATCGGGGCGCATAATAGAAAAGTTCCGATTGCGATCAGAACACGGATGCGATTTGCACATATTAACTCCCGCATATAACAGGATCGGGTCCGCCACTTCAATCGCAGCATTTTACAAAATACTTGCGATCAATCGGAAAGTTCCGATTGCGATTAAGATCCCGAACGTGATTGAACTGATTAACTCCATCGTATAACGCCATCGGGTCTGCCACTTGATCGGAGCATATTACAAAATACTTGTGATCAATCGGAAAGTTCTGATTGCGATTAAGATCCCGGACGCGATTGAACCGATTAACTCCATCGTATAACGCCATCGGGTCTGCCACTTGATCGGAGCATATTACAAAAGACTTGCGATCAATCGGAAAGTTCCGATTACGATTAAGATCCCGGACGTGATTGAACCGATTAACTCCAATTGCGATTGGGTGAGGGGTCCCACCTTATAAGCCATTTCGTTTCGATAGAACCTTTGGTTATATAGATATAAAGCGCTCTGCTTGTATATAACTGATATATATGTTTATATATATATTTTGCTGCTGGAGTGAAGCGATTCCCGGAATAATGTTTGTGTTGTATTATATGTATAACGCCAGTGGGAGTGTGCGATTCCCGGAATATGGTTTTGTATTATATGCATTGCCTTGCCGCTGGAGTTAAGCGATTCCCGGAATAGGGATTATGTATTATATGTATAACACCGGTTGGAGTGTGTGATTCCCGGAATTTTGTAACGGCTCTCTGCCTCTGTCACTTAGTCTCTGCCTCTGCCTCTGCTGCTTCTGTCGCTATGCCTCTGTCTCTACCTTTCGATAACGGTTCTTCACTGTGCTTCTATGACTGTTACATTTTGACTTTCTTCTTGCTGCCTCTATTGCTTTCGCTGTGCCTCTTTTGCCTTCCTCTGCTTCAGCGTTTACTCTTTTGCCTGAGTGCTGCCTCCTTTGCCTAAGTGCTGCCTCCTTTGCCATGAGTGACAATATTTCCAACAGTCTCCCCCTTTGGCATTGATGGCAATCCACTTTCTCTGTTTGCTTTCTCTTTCTCTTGTTGCTTGCTCTTCCTCCTGTTGTTTGTTCTTCCTCCCCCTTTGACATCAATGGCAAAGGACGACGTCTCATCTCTCCGTATGAGCTCTGTCGTTGCATTTCCTTTCTCTGAGTTATGTTTAGTTCCTCTTCTGGTGAAATTGTACTATGATTCTCGAAAGTGATGTATGAAGCTTGTTGAGAGAACACTTTGGTATAGTGAGTCGATATGTGTTTTATAGTTGTGATTCATTTGTAGTGCCTGTAATATGTGCTAGATTGCAGACAGAGATGATGCATTTTACGATTGAAAGGTTCTTGTTGCTTCTGAATGATGATAATATTGATAATGGTGATAATACTGATAATGCTGATCCTGTGGACTTGTTTTATGCTTATCTTGCTGGCTGTTCTCCCCCTGGAATGATATCTTCATTTTGTTCTCCCCCTGAGACTGTACTTTCTCTTCATATTACAGAATAGTATCTACAGATACTACCCCTAGTTTGTCTCTCAAGTATTCGAATGGTTCTCTGGCAAGTGGTTTGGTAAATATATCTGCTATCTGTTCTTTCGTTGATACATAGTCCAGTTTAACTATCTTCTGAGCCACTTGTTCTCAGAGAAATGATACTTGATTGGTATATGTTTAGTTTTTGAATGAAGCAGAGGATTTTTAGATATACTTATAGCACTTGTATTATCACATTTGATTGAGAAAGGTTCATTAATGCTTACCTTCATGTCTTGAAGAGTTTGCTTCATCCACATGACTTGTGTACAACATGCTGCTACTGCTATATATTCTGCTTCAGCAGTAGACAGAGATATGGATGTTTGTTTCTTGCTTAGCCATGCCACCAGACTTTCTCCTAGATAGAATGCACCTCCACTTGTACTCTTCTTATCATCCACACAGCTGGCCCAATCTGCATCTGTGTATGCTGTTAAGGTGAAGCTTTTTCCTTTAGGATACCAAAGCCCATATTGTGTTGTTCCTTGTAGATATTTGAGTATTCTTTTTACTGCCAGAAGATGGTTTTGTTTAGGTGTTGCTTGATATCTTTCCACTAGTCCTACTGCTAGCATGATGTCTGGTCTTGAAGCTGTCAAGTACAACAGGCTTCCTATCATGGATCTGTAGAGTTTTTGATCTACATTTGTAGACCCATCATCAGCACACACCTTGCATCCCGTGATCATGGGGGTTGTCACTGGTTTGCAGTCCTCCATTTTGAATTTTTTCAGCATTTCTTTTAAGTAATTTTCTTGAGAAATGAATGTGCCTGTGTTCTTTTGCTGAATTTGCAGTCCCAAGTAGAAACTGAGCTCTCGAATCATAGACATTTCAAAATCTATTTTCATCTCATCAGCAAACCCTTTTGCTAGTTCATATTTGTTGCTTCCAAACATAATGTCATCAACATATACTACAACAATCAGGAGTTCATCTTCATGGGCTTTTATGTATAGATTGTTGTCTACTCCACCTCTCCTAAAACCCTGTTTTTGCAAATATTTGTCCAGTCTTGAGTACCAAGCATGAGGAGCCTGTTTCAGTCCATATGGGGCCTTCTTCAGTCTGCACACATAGTCTTCTTTGTCTGTCAATGAGAAGCCTTCTGGTTGTTCCATGTACACCTCTTCTTCTAGATCTCCATTAAGAAAAGCAGACTTTACATCCATTTGATAGACCTTGAAGTCTTGGTAGCATGCAAATGCCAGGAACATTCTGATAGCTTCCATTTTGGCTACAGGGGCAAATTTTTCTTCATAATCGAGTCCTTCAATTTGTGAGTATCCTTTGCAGACCAGCCTGGCTTTATTTCTGATTACTTGTCCTTGCTCATTCATTTTGTTTTTGAATACCCATTTTGAACCAATGATATTTTTCTCAATAGGTCTAGGAACTAGCTCCCAGGTATTGTTTTTCTCAATTTGATCCAATTCTTCATTCATTGCTTTTACCCAATACTTGTCCTTGCTGGCTTCTTCAAACTTCTTTGGCTGTATTTGTGATAACATGACTATGTATACTTCTTCTGTTTGTTCTGTTAGCTACCTTCTTGTCTGGACTCTTGCTTTCTTGTCTCCTATGATCTGATCTTCAGGATGATTCTTCTGAGTGTATCTTGAGGGGGTTTTTGGGCTCAGTTCTGCATCTTCTGTTGTCTTGCTGGTTTCATCATCATTCTGATCTTCTTCTTCATGATTATCTGATGGACTGCAGCAGTCTGTATTTCTTGTATTGTTTGGAAATTCTTCATCAAATCTCAATCAATACTTTCAACTATTTTCCGAAGAGTCTTATTGTAGCACCTGTACCCTTTACTTTTGGAATCATATCCTAGAAAAATCCCTTCATCTGCTCTTGCAGCAAATTTCCCAAGTTTTTCATCATTATTCTTTATGTAACACTTTCTACCAAAGACTCTGAAATGTTTTATTGAAGCTGGCTTTCCATGCCATAGTTCATATGGAGTCTTGTCACTGCCTGGCCTTAAGTGAGCTTTATTAAGGATATGTACTACTGTGTGTACTGCTTCTGCCCAGAAGGTTTGAACAATATTATTCTCTTGCATCATAGCTCTGGCTATTTGTTGTACAGACCTGTTTTTCCTCTCTGCTACTCCATTCTGCTGAGGTGTCCCTGCAATAGTAAATTGTTGCTTTATTCCATGTTCATTGCATAGGTCTACAAAGTCATAATCTGTGAATTCTCCTCCTCTGTCTGATCTGATACATTTCAGCTTGCATCCAGTTTGATTTTCTGCTAATGCTTTGAATATCTTAAATTTTTCCAATGCTTCTGATTTATTTTTGAGAAAAGCAACCCATGTCATTTTGGAAAAGTCATCTATTATCAGCATGAAATAGGATTCTCCACTTGGTTTCCTAGTTCTAGCAGGTCCACACAGGTCCATGTGCACAAGCTGGAGTGGTATTCTTGTTGACAACTCCTCTTTAGATTTAAAGGATGTGCAAGTCTGTTTCCCCAATTGACAAGATTTACATATAGTACTTGAAGGCCTTTTTATTTCTGGCATATCTCTTACAGCTTTTTTCTTGCTCAGTCTGATGATATGGTCAAAGCTGAGATGTCCCAATCTCCTATGCCACAACCATGACTCCTCAAGTTTACTAAGATGGCAGGCTTCATCTTCCTCTTTCACTATGTATACATTGTTCTCTGTTCGAACACCTTTGAGCAGAGTCTTTCCTGTTGTGCTTGACCTGACTACACAATCTTGTGCTCTAAAAAGAACTTCATAGCCTTTGTCACACATCTGACTGACACTCAGTAAATTTTCTTTCAGTCCATCCACAAATAGTACCTCTTGGGCTTTTCCTCTGCCATTGTCTATGCTGACTGAGCCTTTTCCCTTGATCTTTCTTGATTTATCATTACCAAAAATAACATTGCCAGATTTCTTTTCATCAAGAGTTATAAACTTGCTTCTGTCTCCAGTCATGTGTTTGGAGTAGCCACTGTCCAAGTACCACTGGCTTTTCAGATCTTGAGCAGTTAGATCCAGGTCACACTTATTCTCCTTCTTTTTCCACTGGAGGAATCCTTCTGTTTGATATCTTTTGTGAGGTGATGAATTGCATCCTTTCAGAGGACATTTGGAAGGCATATGTCCAGCTTGATTGCATATAAAGCATTTGATCATAGTTTTTGCATAATTTTGAGTATGACCAAAATTTCTTTGATTCGAGAACCTCCTTGAGGTGTTGAACATCATTCTTTTTCCATACTTTCTACATTCAATAATTTTATGGCCAAATTCCTTACAATAAAAAAAATAACCATAGAAATTATTTGCATACCTGATGTAATATTGTTTTCTCCATTTGTTTGTTTGAGATAGCCTCTTCACTGTTTGCATCTTTTGCAGGTCTGAATTAATCTTCCTTGCATAACAATATGTAGCAATGTGTCCTGGCTTGTGGCAGACATAACAGGTGGCATTCTTCATAGGAGGGAAGAATCTCCTCTGATGACTTCCAAATTTGATATACTCAGGGGCATATGATTCTTTTTCTGCCATCTTAGTATTCATTATATTCCTTGTTACTAGAGATTTCTTCTGATCTCTGTCATCCTTATTACATGTTTCTTCTTTTGTATGAATTGTCTGGGCTTCTTCATCAGTCTTCTTTGCTTTTACAAAAATTATATTTTTGTTTTCTTTTTCTTTGCCTTTATTTGATTCTCCTTCATAGCCTATTCCTGTTTTTATCATTGGGGATCTTTGAGCAACCAGGATATCATTCAACTTGCTAGAGCTTGTTGTTTGAGAAGAGTTTATAACCACTGTCCTTTGAGCATTTTCTAGTTTCTTCCTAAGACATACCACTTCTTCCTCCAACTTCTCTTGTTCTTGGGTTTTATCCTTGATTTGTTGAAGTAACATATCTTCTATCTTCTTGGCTTCTTCAAGCCTTACCTTCAGCAGCATGAGGACTTCTGAATTTTGTTCTTCTTTAACACATTTGAGGAGAATATCTTTTTGTTTTCTGTATTTTAGTTTGAGTCTCTCAATCTCCTCCAGAGCACTTCTTAGCTCCCCCTCAAGGTCGACTTCCCCTTCTTCTTCTTCATCTTCTAGTAGGAGTCCCTCAAGATCTTCTATGGCCATCAATAAAAAATCTGAGGTTCCTTCTTCACTTGAGGGTTCATCTGAATCTTCAGATGTACTGCTATCTTGTTGAGCATAGAAAGATTTTCGGCTGAACTTCCTTCCCTTCTGCCAGTTCTTTGATTTATCCTTGCTTTCTTGTGAGGACACTTAGTAGCATAGTATCCAACTCTTCCACAGTTAAAGAAATTGAAAGGAAGTTTAACTTTGTATTTACCTGAACCTTTATCCAGTTTCTTGACAAATTTTTCTTCTTCTTCATCTGAGCAAGAGCATATTTCTTCCTCTTCTTCTTTCTTCTTTTCTGTTTTAAAGGCTGCTTCCCTCGAACTTGGTTTCTTCTATGGGAGCCTCATTTCATAGGCTGTTAGATTTCCAAGTAGCTGGCTCATGGTCAAAGTCTCCCAATCCGCTGTCTCTTCTATTACAGACACCTTGGGATTAAATTTGGATGGGAGTGATCTCAGAATCTTTTGCACAACTATACCTTCTGGTATGGTTTCTCCAAGAGATTTCATATTGTTAACAATTTATGCAACTTTTAAGAAGAAGCTGCCAACATCTTCATCATCATTCATTTTTAAGTTTTCAAACTGGGCTCTATATATTTGAAGTTTGGCAGTTTTTACTTTCTGGTCTCCCTCATGTATGTCTTCAAGAGTATCCCATATTTTCTTGGCAGTGTCTTTGTGCATTACTTTAATAAACTCTGCTTCACATAATCCATTCAAGATGGCATTCATGGCTTTTGCATTAGCCACAAAATCTTGTTTTGAGTCCTTTTCTGTGTCAGTTGCCTTCGGGGCATATCCTAATTCCACAGCAGCCCAGACTTCTATTCCTAGAGACATTATGTATGTCCTCATTCTGATTTTCCATAAAGCATAATTTTCACCAGTGAAGAAAGGGGCTTTATTGGTTGAGCATCCTTCTTTACTAGCCATCTTGGGAACCTAGGATCTCCTTTCAGTTGTTAGACTTGTACAAAGGAACCCGCTCCGATACCAATTGTTGAATCTCTAATTAAACTGAGAGGGGGGGGGTGAATCAGTTTAATACATTCCTGATCTTTTAAACTTTTCAATAAACTTATTTACACCTTCATTTCAAACTCTATTTGATGTGAGAGTAATCTTAGAATGTAATCTGAAAGTATTAGTTTAATAGAGCAATAGACTTAATTTGAGAGCAGCAGGTATTAAGCAAATGATACATATCAGATCAATACATAAATATCATGCACAGAGACACCAGATATAAGTGGAAACCCATAAAGGGAGAAAACCACATCTTATTATCGTTGTGATGCAAAGGCAAGCTCCAACTCCCTCTCACCACTGTTTTTCTGCAGGCACCAACCTACAGGAGGCTCCTACCTCAATTCTGCAAGCTACAACTTGCAAGGAAGCACCAACTCCCTTCAGTTTTCTGCAGGCACCAACCTACAGGAGGCTCCAACCTCAGTCAGCTACAACTGACAGCTATCAGTCTGCAACTTGATAGGGAAGCTCCAACTTCCTCATTTTCTAAAACTGAATGTTTGCTGATTTACCTCAGATATCAGCTCTGTTCTGTAGCTTCTCTTAATCTTCTCTGCCTTCTATATTCTGCATTCTCTCTATATATGCTCTCTCCCTTGCTCTCAAAAACTCACTCTGCATATCAAGATGATATTATTTATATATTTCCTCACATGATTGTTTGTATTCTGCTTGGAATTCGAAATGGAAAGTCATGTCTCTTTGCCTTCTACCTTCTCACTCCTTTATCAGCTTACTCAGAAATTATAACTGTAGGTGTCAATTTTAACATTACAGTGGGAGTTTGTTTTCTCTCGGAGACTTGCCAATGCATCACAAACAATAAAAACAATTAAAATATTTACATTCTTATTACAAAGTGAACTCTAGCTCAACTCATTTAGTCTTTTGAATCGATGTGCATTTGTCTTTTCTTTGGTTGTATTTGTCCTTTTTGTGACTGTGTTTTATCTCCTCTCGGCTCTATTTGCTTTTCTGTCCTCTGTGGGGGTGTAACAACTACATATGTGTAACTCTGCCTTTTAAATAAATGAAATGCAATTGCTGACTTTTTAAATCAGGGCAATTCCAACCCTTTTCATGCCACGAGTGTCTTGTTGATGTGGAAGTTCCGCAAGCGGAACGAACATATATCACAATCGTTGTATATTAATAATCACCCTCCCATTAAGCCGAGGCCCGAGGGTTCACAACCCATGTGGCATATTTTAATACAACTGCAACCATGCTTTATATATATCTAACAACAATCCTTTTATATATAAACAATATCCCTCCACCTTAAGCCTTTGGTCTTATTTTACAATCCAATGAGTCGAATCACAACCACTAATATATGAAAGGATCGGGCCCCACATCTCCGTCGGCGAATCGGTGGTGTCAAACGAAAACTTGCGATTGCGATTGATCAAACGGACGCGATGACCACATAAAACATGTCTCATAGCGCAATCGGGTCCGAACTTTGAACTTTGAATAATAGAAAAGTTCCAATTGCGATCAGAACACGGATGCGATTTGCACATATTAACTCCCGCATATAACAGGATCGGGTCCGCCACTTCAATCGCAGCATTTTACAAGAGACTTGCGATCAATCAGAAAGTTCCGATTGCGATTAAGATCCCGGACGCGATTGAACTGGTTAAATCCATCGTATAACGCCATCCGGTCCGCCACTTGATCGGAGCATATTACAAAAGAATTACGATCAATCGGAAAGTTCCGATTGCGATTAAGATCCCGGACGCGATTGAACCGATTAACTCCATCGTATAATGCCGTCGGGTCCGCCACTTGATCGGAGCATATTACAAAAGACTTGCGATCAATCAGAAAGTTTCGATTGCGATTAAGATCCCAGACGCGATTGAATCGATTAACTCCAATTGCGATTGGGTGAGGGGTCCCACCTTATAAGCCATTTCGTTTTGAGAGAACCTTTGGTTATATAGATATAAAGCGCTCTGCTTGTATATAACTGATATATATGTTTATATATATATATATATATATATATTGCTGCTGGAGTGAAGCGATTCCCGGAATAATGTTTGTGTTGTATCATATGTATAACGCCGGTTGGAGTGTGCGATTCCCGGAATATGGTTCTGTATTATATGCATTGCCTTGCCGCTGGAGTTAACCGATTCCCTGAATAGGGATTATGTATTATATGTATAACACTGGTTGGAGTGTGTGATTCCCGGAATTTTGTAACGGTTCTTTGCCTCTGTCACTTAGTCTCTGCCTCTGCCTCTGCTGCTTCTGTCACTCTACCTCTGTCTCTACCTTTCGATAACGGTTCTTCGTTGTGCTTCTATGACTGTTACATTTTGAATTTCTTCTTGCTGCCTCTATTGCTTTCGCTGTGCCTCTTTTGCCTTCCTCTGCTTCAGTGCTGCCTCTTTTGCCTGAGTGCTGCCTCCTTTGCCTGAGTGTTGCCTCCTTTGCCATCAATGACAATATTTCCAACATACCAATGCACCTTCTACATTTCAAGGTTTGATGAATTCCATTTTCAAACCCTTCCTTAGAAAATTTTTGTTAGTATATTTTGATGATATACTAATCTACAACAGGTATTGGAAGGATCATGTTCAACATGTTGACAGGGTGCTCAAACGATTAGCAGAGAAACAATTATATGAAAAAACCTCCAAATGTTCCTTTGGAGTACAAGAGATGGAATATCTAGGTCATATTGTATCTCAGGTGGATTTTAAGGTAGACTGTAACAAAATTAAATCCATTAAGGAATGGAAAGTCCCCATAACCATAAAGCAGTTGTGAGGATTTCTCGGGGTATTATCGCAAGTTTGTTAATATTTATGGGAAAATAGCAACACCTATAACAACATTATTGAGGAAATATTCTTTTTTTATGGACTCCTAAAGCACCTAAGGCCTTCAAACATCTTAAATAGGCAATGTGCCTAGCAGCAGTCTTAGATATGCCCAACTTCACAAAAACCTTTATTATGGAATGTGATGCCTCGAGAAATGGAATTGGTGTTGTTTTAATGCAATATGGAAGACCCGTTGCTTTTGAAAGTTGTCCAATCAAAGTAAATTATTTACTTAAAGCTATTTATGAGAATAAAAATTTGGCAATACTACATGCACAAAAGAAATGGAAACCATACCTAATGGGTAGACACTTAAAGGTAAAAATTGATCTTGATAGTCTTAAATAATTTTTGGAACAAAGACTATCTTCAGAAGAGAAACTAAAATGGGTCCCAAAGATGTTGGGTTATGAATTTTAAATCATATACAAAAAATGGAAGCTAAATGTTGTTGTAGATGCACTCTCAAGAAAGGATGAAGAGGTGGAAGCATTTCTTTATGACATTTCTATTATCCAACCATATTGGATAACTTAAGCAAGGGATGAATGGAAGAATGACGAAGAAGTATGGACACTCATTCAAAATTTGCAGCGAGATCCTAGTACATCTCATACATTTAGTTGGAAAAATGGTTCCTTATGGTATAAATATTTCTTATATCTTTCTAAGAATTCCCAACTAAAACAAAATATTCTTTTGGAGTTGCACACCTCTCCCTTAGGAGGACACTCGAGAATTTTTAAAACTTACCACAGGGTGAAGAAAGAATTTTTTGGGATGGTATTAAATCTAATATTCAAAATTTTATGGTGGAATGTTTTTTTTTCCAACAAACTAAAGTTGAGACAATTAAGACCCCGGATCTTCTATAACCTTTATACATTCTGAGTCAACATTCGGAGGAGGTTTCAATCGATTTTATCAAAGGTTTACCAAATTTTCAAGGAAAGAGTGTCATCATGGTGGTAATTGATAGACATACCAAGTATGAACACTTTTTTTCATTATCTCATCCATTTAAAGCAAGTACAGTTGCTACTGCATTTATGGAAACAATTCAAAATCTACATGGAAACCCAAATATTATTGTAAGCAACATAGATCCCATTTTTACTGGAAATTTTTGGACATAATTATTTTCTTTTTTGGGTACTCAACTAGCTCATAACTCATCTTATAATCCCTAATCCGACTGGAAAAATGAGATAGTGAACAAGTGTGTGGAAGGATATCTTTGTTTCTTTGTATCTAATAAAAAAACACAACAGGTCAAGTGGTTACCTCTGGCTGAATTGTGGTATAACACTTCCTTCCATACTGCAGCAAAAATGACCGCATTTATGGCACTTTATGAATATCATCCACCGTCCATCACATCATCTTTAAGAGAAAATTATAAGGTTCAAGCAGTGGAAGATCAAATGGAGCATCAACAACAAGTTCTTGAACTCTTAAATGATAACCTAAATTTGGCACAAAATCGAATGAAACAACAGGAAGATCAACATCTCAGCAAGAGAAGTTTTGATTTAAGATATTGGTTATTTTCTCGACTAAAATGATACAAACAAATGATCCTCAAGAAAGCTAAGAAGGATAATAGATTGTTGCCAAATTACTATGGTCCTTACAAGGTGTTGCAAAATATTGGTACTATGGCATACAAATTGGAGCTTCCTGCTTCTTCTCGAGTGCTCCCAATTTTCCATGTTTCATGCTTAAAGAAGGTTAAGGTGACAAACTTCCAATTCAAACAATATTGCCAAAACTTGTTGAGGAAGGAAAAATCATATTGGAACCTAAAGCAGTCACATAAAAAATAAATCGAAAACTATGAAGTCGATCAATTTCAGAGTATCTCATCAAGTGGAAGAACTTACCCACCGAATATTCCACATGGGAGGATGAGAATTTTATATAGAAGCATCCACAGCTACTCAAGAGTTGTGGACAACACATTTTTGAATGAGAGGGGCATGTTAGGTCCCTATACTACTAGTGTAATCCCTTATTATTGTTATTGTATCCCCCTTATTGTTATTTTTGTAACCTTGAAGCCCCCATATTTTTATTATTGTGACCCATAAAAAGCCACTATTGTTATTGCTGTGCCCTTACATTATTATTGTTATGTTTGATAGGATTGTATTGTGACCACATGGACTCCTATATATAGAAAGGAGGTGTTTTCATTTGAATCATCCAAGAATTGTTCATTTATATAATGTAAAGGAGGTTTCCCCCTCAAAGTGGTTGATTTCTAAGGCATTGATCTCTCTTTTCTTCTATTTTTGGAGCTAGTTCCATAACATTCTGGCGCATGAGCACCTTTTTCTACAATATAAATTGATTCTTCGGCTAGAATTCTTGATCCAAACCCACTTGCAAATCAAACCAGTCAATCACATGATCGGCATATTTAACATACTTTTTAAGAAAATAAATATGAAAAACATCATGGAATTTCAATTTGGAAGGCAGTGCTAGTCAATAAGCCACTCATATTATCCTCTCAATGATTCTAAAGGGTCGACAACACCATGGTGCCAACTTGGCACATGATCCAATATGCAAGGTGCTATTCTTGGGCTTGATGTAAAAGTACACCTGATCCCCAACCTGAAACTCCGTGAACAACATGTTTTTGTTTACATAACTCTCCTTCCTATCCTTTTTTTCTGTCAAGTTATTCTTGATCACCTACATTTCTTGTTTTTTTTCTACCAACATCTTCGGTCCAATAAATACCCTGTTAATGAGATCACTCCAACTAATAAGAGTGTTGGAAGTCCACCAATACATAGCCTCAAATGGACTCATCTTCAATGACTCCTGCATGCTGTTGTTGTAATTGAACTCTACCATTGGAGGATACTCTTCCCACTTCCACTGCTTATGCATCACATACATCCTCAACATATCCTCTAGTATCATGTTGACCCTCTTTGTCTATCCATCTATCTGTGAATGATTAAATGTGTTGAAGTTGAACTCAGTGCCCAAACATACACACAACTCCTTCCAAAAATTGGAAGTGAACTTTTCATCCATATTGGATATAATCTTCTTTGGAACACCATGAAATATGAAGATGTATTTTATAAACACCTATGCTACATTGCTAGCTGGGTATGTAGTCTTCACTGGTAGTAAAAGTGTAACTTTTGTTAACCTATCCAAAACAACCATGATGGAATCATTCTGTCTAGATATCTTAGGAAAACCTGTGATGAAGTCCATGGAAATGACCTCCCATTTCCACTCCATAAAAACAATCAAATGTATCAGTCTAGCTCGATGTTTGAAATATACCTTACTAATCTTACAATACAAAAATCTAACTACAAAGTTCACCATATCCTTCTTTAGATTCGGCCAATAATAGAATATGTTCACTGCAGTCACTATCTTCTAGTAGCATGCGTGACCCGAATATGGTTTCGCATGAAACTCCCTCAATATCAATTTCTTTAGTTCACTATTGTCTGGTACAAATATCCTATCTCTAAACCTACTAATCCATCCACTATGAGGCAATAGTCCAAATATCTCACACCTGTACCAGTACCTATACATGTACCACCACTTGTACCTATAACAACACCTATACCTATACCTATTCCACTACATTAACCTATACTCTACTGCAACCTATGCACAATCTTCATATACCTATGATCCTACTGACCTGCCTACAAGATCCTATATTTTATGTTTGTCCCATAGGATCTCATCGATACTAAGTGATTTACCTGTACTTGTATACTAAGAGGATATGTGACCCTATTATCCTTCCCCTTTATTTCTATTATCTTGAAGCCAATCTCAATGATCGTGGCCAACCATCTAGCCTGCCTAGACTTGAAATTCAATTGCTCAAATAAGTACCTCTACCCATTTTGGTCACTCATCAATACAAATTACCTATCAAGAAGATATTGCCTCCACATCCTCAAGGCATAAATGATTGATATTATCTTAATATGATGTGTTAGGAATTTTTTCTTGTTCTCAGTAAATTTTTGTGACTCATAGCATACAACTTGTCCATCATGCATAAGGACTCCACCAAGTCCTCTCTTGCAAAAATTCATATAGAATACAAACTCCTTGTATGTATATGAGATCTTTAACACTAGATCATGTTTCAAAAATGGCTTATGCTACTGAAAACTGGCCTCAGACTCCTCTGTCCAATAAAACTTCTTACCTTTCCTTTTCAACGATTTAATAGGATAAGAAATTTGTGAGAAGTTCCCGATGAACCTCTTGTAATAACCTACCAATCCCATGAACGATCTCACATCATCTACATTATTATGAGCTAACCACTCCATGATGGCCCTTATCTTTTCTGGATCTATTGAAATGTCCTCCTTGGGCACAACATCTCACAATTACAATACCTAAATCTGGAAGAAGTTGCATTTTGTGAGATTAGCGTAAAACTAATGATTTCTCAACAACCTCAACACTACTGCCAAACACTTGGCATGATCTTCCTCATTTTTAAAATACACCAATATGTCATCAATGAACACAATAAGAAACTTATACAAATAACGATGCAACACATTGTTCATCAAACACAAAAATGTAGTTGGGGAATTAGTCAAACTAAATGGAACTATGACAAAATCGTAATTCCCGTACCTAGTCTTGAATGCGGTCTTATATATGTGCTTCTCTTTGATGCGTACCTGATGATATCACGATTTGAAGTCGATATTAGAGAACATTGCTGATCCCTTTAGCTGATCGAACAAATCATCAATCCTCGGTAATGGGTACCTATTCTTGACTGCCACTTTTTTCATCATCCTGTAATCAATGCACAATCTGAGAGTATCATCCTTATTCTTCACAAACAACACCTGTGCACCCCATGGAGATACACTTGGCCTCGTGTACCCTTTTTCAAACATCTCTTTCAACTGCAAATTTAAATCTACCAACTCTGGTGTGATCATATTGTAAGGTGCCTTTAATGTTGGAGATTCCCCTAGTGTCAACTCAATACAAAAGTCTATCTCCTTGTCTACTGGAAACTTTGAAATATATCCTTGAAACACATCCTGAAGCTACTGCAAAATTGGATACCTGTTCAACACATCTTCATCCTCAACATCCTTAAATTTTTCACTAGAGATATGAATTTCAAATAGTACACACCCTTTCACACGACTGTGCTTGTCCTGCATAACTATCACCATCCTAACTGATGTGGATTTCTTGTTTCCCTATAAAACTCTTGGTTCCCCGTTGTCATCCAAGCATTCAATAGATTTTTCATAGAAATATACCTTCGTTCTCTGAAGGTATTACCAATCCATACTGAATAGAATATTTTATGATCCCAATGGTAATATGTTCAAGTGTCCTATTGTAGGCAAACCATTTAAATAAAATGCACAAGCTCCTCCCCAATGGTGAAATATTTTCTTCATACCTGTGGCCAACCGAACTAACGAATATTATGCATGCATTTTCTTACTTAAAACACACTTATCGACCAATTCAGGACTAACATATCTATAATTAGATCTAGGTTAAGTCAAAATATAAATAACTTTATCACAAAGATTATTGTCCATCTCAATGATAGAAGCTTGGTGATGTTTCTGCCTATTTTCCACTACTGCATAAATACAAGGAATGATCTTCCTAACATCCCCAACTGTCCCTGCCTTCTGTGCATTATATATATTATGCCTACCACCCTTATTATGTGGACAATCTATCTTAATATGCTCTTCACTACATGTCCAACACTCCAACCCTCATGTACCATTACCTCCATGTTGATATTGTGATATTTGTTGCTACTGTGGTCTATGTCCCTTTGCAATTGTATTAAAGTTTTTTTTGGTGCCACATTTTCTTTCTCATCTGCATTTTGAGGCCTTTCTCTCTTAGGATTCCATTTACCTTTACCTTTTTCCTTCCCTGTTGAGACTCATTTTTGCGATTTTGTTGTTCATACCAATGCTTCAGCTTCCCAATGACTTCCTCAAGTGATCAAGGATTTTCATACTCAATTTGATCTCTAAATTCTAATAGAAAACCACTGAAAAATTGTTGAAATTTATCCTTCTCGTCGTCAAGATATGGTACATACTTAAATAGCTCCAAGAATTTTGTCATGTACCATTCATTTCTCATTGATCCCATTCTCAACTCATAGAATTATTTGGACTTTCTATCGTAGTACCTATCTCACAAATACTTCTTCCTAAAAATCCTTTTGAACCAATGCCATCTTAAGTCCTCGATCGTGATGTATCTGACTTGCTTCACATATTCCCACCAAATGTATTCTTTACATTTAAAATTGTAGATAGCAATCCTAGCCTTCATGTTTTTTGTATACTCATGCAACTTGAATATTTTTTTCATTACAAGTATCCAAGCCTCTACATTTTCTTGTTTCTTCAAGTCTCCATAAAAATTAGGTGGTTTTTCTTTCTTAAAATCATCTCACAAGTATCACCTATCACTCGTCTTGTAAGGATGATACCGATGATAATCATGATTTCTATCCTAACCAGAACTAGAATAATACCTGTACTCATCACCCCTCCTATCGAGAGCATCCAAAAACTTTCCATCTCTCATTGTATTAGCTCTATCTGTCCTATGTCTACCAAGTTACCTACTACCATATGCCCCATTATTTTTTTACTCATGTCCATAGTTAATTTTGAGTGGCCCTTATTTCTACACATCTGACAAGCTCTAAAGAAGTATTGCATTCACTTATGCTTGTTCTATTACGTATGTGTGACCTTGTAATTATCACCTTATAAATCATTATTTCTTCCTTTAATCTTCTCAACGTGTCTACCAAATCAGAAGAGTTCCCACCATGCTGCTCATATGACTCATAGGGACAACCCTTGTAGTCTACCATCCTTCTATCCATGTTGATATTTATTCCTACCAAGCATAATATGTCAGCTAAACCACTGTTAGAAATGTTTTCATTGATGGAAAAGGAGATGAAAAAGACAGCAGCAGAGGCAAAGGAGATGACAAAGATAGTACGGAAAGACGGATCCAGGTTTTTGGTGAATGGTGTAGTAAAATTTACAAGGAGCATGAGAAGAACAAAGTGAGAGTTTATTTACATTTGACAGGGTAGCATAATGTACCGATAATATAGAGACAGGGCAGAATAATAGACAGAGAATACAAATATCCAGAGGATTTCAACAGAGAAGAGCTCACAGAGAAAGAGTTGGACTATGCAGAGGAGAAAGAAGCACAAAGTAAGGGGAGTATTCAGGGCCACAACGCAAAGTTGAAAAGCTATTAACACTCATCCTATGGAAACTTCCATATATAGATAGAGTGAGTTTTTGTAGAATCCAGATTCCAACCTTGAATGAGCATTGTCAATTCTGATAGAACTGTTGTTTTCACATGTGGAGGCACTGAGAGAACAACGAAATTTTTATAATAAAATGTTGAAGGGTTAAGATGAAACCCTGAGGGTAAGAGGTGGAACCAAGCATTGAGCAGTAAAAACCTAATGCAGTCGGGTGTTAAACCTTATGGTAGTGCCATATTAAAATAAGAATGAAACATGGGTTTATATGCTAAGGCAGAGTTCATATGTTAAAGTGCTGAAGAAATAAGAAATGAAACCTTGAACGAAGTATATATATATATATATATATATATATATATATATATATATCTACTTCGTTCAAGGTTTCATTTCTTATTTCTTCGCACTTTTAACATATGAACTCCTCTGGCTTTTAGTATATAAAAAACCATGTTTCATTCTTAGTTTTATACGGAACTACTATATATATATATATATATATATATATATATATATATATATATATATATATATATATATATATATATATATATATATATATATATATATATATATATATATATATAACGAAGGCATGAAGAATTTGAAGCAGAACCAAAAACATAACGGAACCTGGAGTAAACAGTAACAGTTGTTTTGGGAAAGAAAACCGGTAGTATTGCGCGGTGTTTAAAGTGGTAAGTGGATTTCACATTTCAAACGCAATCTATGTCTTTAATTGACACGTGTATCAAGGTGGTTTTACAAAACAATGTTTATCATGCAATTTTAAACTGTTAATGTTTGTACCAATAAAAAATGCAAAACTCGTTAAGGATCGTCAGATTGAGATTGAAGGAGCAATAAGCTCACAATCGCTGGATGCAAGGGGTAAGTTAACGAGTGGGACCAATTCATTGTGTGAGTTATAACGATTAACATCTGTGCATTTGATTTTCGTGACATTGCACAATTGTCGTTGGATTGAAGGCTGGTAGTGTGATGAATCCACAGCCGTTGGATGGCACGACGATTTATGATTGTGTGTTATAAGTACTGTGGGCACGAACGCTATAATATGTTGATATATATATATATATATATATATATATATATATATATATACAATGCTGAACCTTGTATAATGAACTTTATGCAGCCGTATTATAAAATGTGCAAAAGGTAATCGGAATATATATATGTGTTGACATATATAAATTATCATTGGATATATAATATATCAGACCTTTTATTTTAAAGAAAATCGAAGGATTATATAGGACGTTAATATATGAATTATATGAGTTGGCCAAGGTTTGTGTTCAGTATTTGTTGATGTTGAGGTTTGTAATGTTAATTTCCTATATGTATATTTATAAGAAGCAAAGCACCTTCTGGCCGTGCAAAAAATATTAAGGCATGGATAATTATTTAATCAAAAAGGTTGATGAATATGCTAGTAAACGTGGGACCCTCTTTTATTCCTATCAAAGTTACGGAGGTTAAATTAAATAAAAATGCAATTGGTTTCATTGTAACATTCGAATATTGATTCGAATAAGTATAGTATGGGTTGTTGTTTTATGAGGGATTATTTATAATACTCATTGGAGGTGGGCCCAACTATTTGATCCAAAAGGTTTTTGTTTCAGATGTTAAATGGATTCTGGGTTTGAACCAAGGCGATGATGAATAATGAAGAGAACCAATTTATATATGTGGGCCCAAACAAATATTGCACTGTTGTGTTTTGGATACATGGTAAAGTATTAACATATATATATACTAATATATGTGTTGGGCGGAGACTTATTGTTGGATTAACATATGCCAGAACCATTACACAACAGACTTTGATATGAGGACGTGGGCCCGAAAAGATGTTTTCTATTGTTAAAAAGGTTTTTTTAATATAACGTCGAGTGTTGGTTGTGTTGTATATACAACAGTTATACAACTACAATGAGCAGGGAAAATGCAAAAAATGAAAAAGACAGAGATAGCGAAAAAAAGAGAGAAAGAGAAAGAGAGAGTGAGCAGAGTTGTTGAATGGTTTGATTTGAAATTCATACGGTAACTGAATGAAAAGGTTTTTAATTGATTTTACATTTTTTGTGATCTAATTGGGAAGTCTCCAGGGAAAAAAAAAATCCCACTGTAAAATTGAAATGAATACATATTTCTGAATAGGCTGGTAAAATAAATGAGAATGCAGAATTGAAGCAGAGGAAATAAATAAGATAGATATGAAGACTGGAGGAAAGTATTAAATAAGGTACAAAACATAGCTAATATCCAAGGTAGATCAACAAGTGTTTCTCTTATGAAAAAGTGAGGGAGTTGGAGCTTCCTTGCAAGTTGTAGCTTGCAAAATTGAGGTTGGAGCCTTCTGTAGGTTTGTGCCTACAGAAAATCAGTGGCGAGAGGGAGTTGGAGCTTGCCTTTGCATCACAACAATAATAAGATTTGGTTTTCTCCCTTTATGGGTTTCCACTTATATCTGTTGTCTCTGTGTGTGATGTTTATGTGTTGATATGGTTATTCAGTCTGCTTAATACTTGCTACTCTCATAATAAGTCTGTTGTTATGTTTATTCAATGTGTTGACATATATAAATTATCATTGGATATATAATATATCGGACCTTTGTTTTTAAATAAAATCGAAGGATTATATAGGACCTTAATATATGAATTATATGAGTTGGCCAACGTTTGTGTTCAGTATTTGTTGATGTCGGGGTTTGTAATGTTAATTTCCTATATGAATATTTATAAGAATCAAAGCGCCTTTTGGCCGTGAAAAAAATATCAAGGCATGGATAATTATTTAATCGAAAAGGTTGATGAATATGCTGGTAAACGTGGGACCCTCTTTTATTCCTATCAAAGTTACAGAGGTTAAATTAAATGAAAATGCAATTGGTTTCATGGTAACATTCGAATATTGATTCGAATAAGTATATTATGGGTTGTAATTTTATGAGTGCTTATTTATAATACTCATTGGAGGTGGGCCAAACTATTTGATCCAAAAGGTTTTTGTTTCGGAAGTTAAATGGATTTTGGGTTTGAACCAAGGCGATGATGAATAATGAAGAGAACCAATTTATATATGTGGGCCCAAACAAATATTACATTGTTGTGTTTTGGATACGTGGTAAAGTATTAACATATATGTATACTAATATATGTGTTGGGCGGAGACTTATTTTTGGTTTAACATATGCCAAAACCATTACACAATAGACTTTGATATGAGGAAGTGGGCCCAAAAAGATGTTTTCTATTGTTAAAAAGGTTTTTTTAATATAACGTCGAGTGTTGGTCGTGTTGTATATACAGCAGTTATAAAACTACAATGAGCAGGGAAAATGCAAAAAATTAAAAAGACAGAGATAGCGAAAAGAAGAGAGAAAGAGAAAGAGAGAGTGAGCAGAGTTGTTGAATGGTTTGATTTGAAATTCATACGGTAACTTAATGAAAAGGTTTTTAAATGATTTTACATTATTTGTGATGTAATTGGAAAGTCTCCAGGGGAAAAAAAAATCCCACTGTAAAATTGAAATGAATACATATTTTCGAATAGGCTGGTAAAATAAATGAGAATGCGGAATTGAAGCAGAGGAAATAAATAAGACAGATATGAAGACTGGAGGAAAATAGTAAATAAGGTATAGAATAGAGGTGATATCCAAGGTAGATCAGCAAGTGTTTCTCTTATGAAAAAGTGAGGGAGTTGGAGCTTCCTTGCAAGTTGTAGCTTGTAGAATTGAGGTTGGAGCCTTCTGTAGGTTGGTGCCTACAGAAAATCAGTGGCGAGAGGGAGTTGTAGCTTGCCTATGCATCACAACAATAATAAGATTTGGTTTTCTCCCTTTATGGGTTTCCACTTATATCTGTTGTCTCTGTGTGTGATGTTTATGTGTTGATATGGTTATTCAATCTGCTTAATACTTGCTACTCTCATAATAATTATGTTGTTACATTATCTTAACACTTCTGTTCATATATTAAGATTTTTCACATATAAATTTGATCATGAAGTTAAATTGTAAATAGGTTTAATTGAAATTTTAAAATTTCATGAATGTGTTAAACTGATTCACCCCCCCCCCCCTCTCAGTTTAACTAAGGTTTCAACAATTGGTATCAGAGCAGGTTCCTTTTATAGTAGTTTAACAACTGAAAGGAGATCCTAGGTCCCTAGGATGGCTAGTAAAGAAGGATCCTGAACTAACAAAGCCCCTTTTTTCACTGGTACAAATTATGCCTTCTAAAAAAATTGAATGAAAACATACTTAATGTCTTTAGGAATAGAAGTTTGGGCTGTTGTGGAATTTCTATATGACCCAAAGGAAAATGTCTCAGAGAAAGAAGCCAAAAAATATTTTGTGGCTAATGCAAAGGCCATGAATGCAATCTTGAATGGAATGTGTGAGGCAGAATTCATCAAAGTAATGCACAGTAAGACTGCCAAAGAAATGTGGGAAACTCTAGAAAATATTCATGAGGGAGACAAAAAGGTGAAGACAACCAAACTTCAATTCTATAGAGCCTAGTTTGAAAATTTAAATATGAATGATGATGAAGACATTGCTAGTTTCTTATTAAGGGTTGCATAAATTGTAAATAATATGAAAGCTCTAGGAGAAACCATACAAGAATGTGTAGTTTTTCAAAATATCCTAAGATCTTTACCATCTAGTTTTAATCCCTAGGTCTCTGCCATAGAAGAAATAGCAGATTGGGAAACCTTGACCATGAACCAGCTACTTGGAAAACTAATGGCCTATGAGATGTGACTATCACAGAGAAGACAAATATAAGGGAGGCAGCCTTTAAGACAGAGAAGAAGAACGAAGAAAAATAAGATATATGCTCCTGCTCTGATGAAGAAGAGGCCAAATTTATTAGAAAATTGGATAAAGGCTCAGGTAAATATAAAGGTAAAGTTCCATTTAAATGTTTCATTTGTGGCAGAGTTGGACACTATGCTTCTATGTGTCCTTATAAGAAAACATAGAATCAGACTCAGGAATCAGAGAAAGCAATATCAAATAATTGGCAGAAAGGGAAGAGATTCAATAGAAAATCTTTCTATGCTCAGCAAGAAAACAGTGCATCTGAAGACTCAGCTAAATTCTCAAGTGTAGACAGAACATTTGAATTTGTATTGATGTCTATAGAAGAGCTGGAAGAATGCGTTCTAGAATATGAGGAATAAGGTGAAGTGGATCTTGAGGGGGAGCTAAGAAGTGCCCTGGAGGAAATTGACAGACTCAAACTGAAGTGTAGAAAACAAAAAGACATTCTCCTCGAATATGTAAGAGAAGAACAAAATTTAGAAGTCGTCATTCCATTGAAAGTAGAGCTTGAAGAAGCCAAGAAGTTAGAAGACATTTTACTTAAGAAAATTAAGGATAAAACTCAGGAACAAGAGAATTTGGAAGAAGAAGTAGTATGCTTAAGGAAGAAATTACAAAATTCCCAGAGGAAAATAAATACTTCTTAAATGACAAGCTCTAGTAAGTTGAATTAAATTCTAGATGCTCAAAGATCTCCTCTCATAAAAACTGGGATAGGCTATGAAGGAGAATCAAGCAAAGGCAAATAAAAATAAAACAAAAATATCATTTTTTTAAAAGTAGATGAGAATATCAAAGCAACTCAGGAGATTTTTAAAGAAGAAGAAATATGCAATGAAGTAGATAGAAATCAAAAGGAATCACAAATGACAAAGGATGAAATAAATAAACTCTTAACTGAAAAGGGCTCATATACTCCTGAATATGTCAAATTTGGAAGCCATCAAAGGAGATTTTTTCCTCCTATGAAAAATGCCATCTGTTATGCCCGCCACAAATTGGGACATATTGCTGCATATTGTCATACAAGAAGAATAAATACAAACCAGCAAAGGATGCAAAGAGTGAAAAGTTTTCCTCAAGAAAACAAATGGATAAGACAACCTTTCATCAGGCATGCAAATTGTTTTTATGGATACTGTTTTTACTGTAAATAATTTGGCCATAAAATCATAGAATGCGGAAAATATGGACAAAGATAGATGTTCAAAACCTCAAGGAGGTTTATGAATCATGGAGAGTTTACTCATACTTATAATTCTGCTAAAGATATACTCAAATTCCATGTATGCAATAAAAGTGGACATTTGTCTTCCAAATGTCCTCTCAGAGAATGTGGTTCATCACCTCAGAAAAGGTTCCAAACAAGAGGATGCTTGCAGTGGAAAAAGAAGGTGAATAAATGTGACTTGGCTCTAATAGCTCAAGATCTAAAAAGCCAATGGTATTTGGACAGTGGCTACTCAAAGCATATGTCTGGAGATAGAAGCAAGTTTATAACCTTTGATGAAAAGAAATCTGGAAATGTTACTTTTGGCAATGATAAAGTAGGAAAAATAAAAGGAAGAGGCTCAGTCAGTCTGGATAATGGTAGAGGAAAATCCTAGGATGTACTATTTGTGGATGGGCTGAAAGAAAATCTGCTGAGTGTTAGTCAAATGTGTGATAAAGGTTGTGAAGTTCTTTTTAGAGCACAAGACTGTGAAGTAAGATCAAGCACCACTGTAAAGACCCTGATCAAAGGTGTTCGAACAAAAAGCAATGTATACGTAGTGAAAGAAGAAAATGAAGCATGCCACTTTAGAAAATTTGAGGATTCATGGTTATGGCATAGGAGATTGGGACACCTAAAATTTGATCATATCATAAGTCTAAGCAAAAAGAATGCAGTCAGCGATATTCCAGCCATAAAGAAACCTTCAAATACAATATACAAATTCTTTTAGCTAGGTAAGCAGACCCACACATCCTTCAAAACCAAAGAGAAGCTATCTACAAGAAGACCTCTTCAACTTGTTCACATGGATCTTTGTGGACCTTCAAGAACCAAAACACCAAGTGGAGAATCCTATTTCATGCTAATAATAGATGATTTTTCGAGAATGACATGGGTTGAATTTCTCAAACACAAATCGGAAGCACTTGAGAAATTTAAGATATTCAAGGCATTGGCAGAAAATCAAACAGGATGCAAGCTAAAGTGCATCAGATCAGATAGAGGAGGTGAATTCACATACTATGATTTTTTAGATATATGTAATGAACATGGGATAAAACAACAGTTCACAATTGTAGGAACACCTCAGCAAAATGGAGTGACAGAGAGACAAAACAGGTCTATAGAATAGATTGCCAGAGCCATGATGCAAGAAAGTAACATTCCTCAAACCTTTTGGGCAGAAGCAGTACAAACAGCTGTGCATATCCTAAACAAAGCTCATTTAAGACCAAATAGTGACAGGACTCCTTATGAACTATGGCATGGTAAAAC
This sequence comes from Pinus albicaulis, assembly GCA_034641835.2. Lineage (NCBI taxonomy): Eukaryota > Viridiplantae > Streptophyta > Pinopsida > Pinales > Pinaceae > Pinus > Pinus albicaulis. The sequence continues at coordinate 1,253,439,504 of CM076572.1, read as the reverse complement.
AGTATCAATCAAGCACTTTAGAGTCTTTGGAAGTAAGTGTTTCATAAAAAATAATGATGAAAATCTGGGAAAGTTTGATGCAAGAGCAGATGAAGGAATATTTTTAGGATATGCATCCAAGAGTAAAGGTTATAGGTGCTACAACAAAATACTTCACAAAATTGTGGAAAGTGTTGATGTAAGATTTGATGAAGAACTATTAGACAAGACAAGAAGTACAGATTGTAGCAATCCTCCAGAAGATCATGAAGAAGAGAATCAAGATGATGATGAAGTAAGAAATACAACAGAAGATACTGAACTGAGATCAAAAGGCCCCTCAAGATACACTCAAAAGAACCATCCAGAAGATCAAATTGTTGGGGACAAGAGTGCAGGTGTACAAACAAGAAGACAGCTAGCTGAACAGACATAAGAGGTACAACTAGCAATTTTATCACAAATAGAGCCAAAGAAGTTTGAAGAAACCAATAAAGACAAAAAATGGGTGAATGTTATGAATGAAGAATTGGACCAAATTTATAAGAACAATACATGGGAACTAGTTCCAAGACCTAGTGAGAAAAATGTCATTGGCTCAAAATGAGTATTCAAGAATAAGATGAATGAACAAGGACAGCTAATCAGAAATAAAGGCAGACTTGTGTGCAAGGGATATTCACAGGTTGAAGGTCTTGATTATTATGAAACATTTTCTCCTGTAGCTAGAATGAAAGTTATCAGACTGTTTCTAGCTTTTGCTTGCTACCATGACTTTAAGGTATATCAAATGGATATGAAGTCTGCCTTCTTGAATGGAAATTTAGAGGAAGAAGTCTATATGGAACAGCCAGAAGGGTTCTCCTTAACTGATAATGCAGACTATGTGTGCATATTAAAGAAAGCATTATATGGGCTGAAACAAGCTCCTCGAGCATGGTATTCAAGGCTGAACAAATACTTGCAAAAACAAGGATTCAAGAAAGGAGGAGTAGACAACAATTTGTACATAAAAGAAAATGAAAATGAACTTCTAATTGTAGTAGTGTATGTAGATGATATCATGTTTGGAAGCAGCAAAGATGAGTTAACAAAAGGATTTGCTGAAGAGATGAAATCAGAGTTTGAGATTTCTATGATTGGAGAGTTCACCTTCTATCTAGGACTTCAAATTCAACAAAATAACACAGGCACATTTATCTCACAAGAAAAATACTTAAAAGAGATGCTGAAAAGATTCAAAATGGAGGATTGCAAACCTGTGTCAACTCCCATGACTACTAGGTGCAAGCTTTATGCAGATGATGGAACAACTAAAGTAGATCAAAAACTTTACAGATCCATGGTTGGAAGCCTGCTATACCTAACAGCCTCCAGACCAGACATTGTGCCGGCTATAGGACTTGTGGCAAGATATCAAGCAGCACCAAAACAGAATCACTTACTAGCAATTAAAAGAATATTCAGATATCTACAAGGGACTGCACATCATGGGCTATGGTATCCAAAAGGCAAAAACTTCGTTTTGACAGCATATACAGATGCAGATTGGACCACCTGTGTTGATGATAGGAAAAGCACAAGTGGAGGTTCATTCTATTTAGGAGAAAGCCTGGTGGCATGGCTAAGCAAGAAACAAACTTCTATCTCTCTATCTACAGCAGAAGCAAAATACATAGCAGCAGCAGCATGTTCCACACAAGTCATATGGATGAAACAAACCCTCCAAGACATGAAGATAAGATTTGATGAACCTATCTCTATCAAATGTGATAATACAAGTGCAATAAGCATATCAAAAAGTCATGTTCTTCATTCAAAAACTAAAGATATTCCAATCAAGTATCATTTTCTCAGAGAACAAGTAGCTCAGAAGGTAGTGAAGTTGGAATATGTGCCGAAAAAAGAACAAACATCAGATATATTTACAAAATCTCTTGCTAGAGAACCATTTGAATATCTGAGAGATAGACTAGGGGTAGTGTCTGTAGATGCTACTCTCTGATATGAAGAGAAATCATTGTTTCAGGGGGAGAATAGAAGAGAAAAAATCATTCCAAGAGGAGATTAGTTACAAGGAATGCCACAAAGAACAGGCCCTCAAGATCAGAATATCAACCCTTTTCCATTCATGTCAAAGGGGGAGGAAAAGCTACAGATAGAGTAGAGAGAATGATGTATAGACAGAGTGATTTATTGCCATCAATGCCAAAGGGGGGGACTGTTAGAAATGTTGTCATTGATGGCAAAAGAGATGACAAAGACAGTAGTAGAGGCAAAGGAGATGAAAAAGACAGCAGCAGAGGCAAAGGAGATGACAAAGATAGTACGGAAAGACGGATCCAGGTTTTTGGTGAATGGTGTAGTAAAATTTACAAGGAGCATGAGAAGAACAAAGTGAGAGTTTATTTACATTTGACAGGGTAGCATAATGTACCGATAATATAGAGACAGGGCAGAATAATAGACAGAGAATACAAATATCCAGAGGATTTCAACAGAGAAGAGCTCACAGAGAAAGAGTTGGACTATGCAGAGGAGAAAGAAGCACAAAGTAAGGGGAGTATTCAGGGCCACAATGCAAAGTTGAAAAGCTATTAACACTCATCCTATGGAAACTTCCATATATAGACAGAGTGAGTTTTTGTAGAATCCAGATTCCAACCTTGAATGAGCATTGTCAATTCTGATAGAATTGTTGTTTTCACATGTGGAGGCACTGAGAGAACAACGAAATTTTTATAATAAAATGTTGAAGGGTTAAGATGAAACCCTGAGGGTAAGAGGTGGAACCAAGCATTGAGAATTAAAAACCTAATGCAGTCGGGTGTTAAACCTTATGGTAGTTCCATATTAAAATAAGAATGAAACAGGGGTTTATATGTTAAGGCAGAGTTCATATATTAAAGTGCTGAAGAAATAAGAAATGAAACCTTGAACGGAGTATATATATATATATATATATATATATAGATATATATATATATATATATATATATATATATAACGAAGGCGCGAAGAATTTGAAGCAGAATCGAGGACAGAACGAAACCTCGAGTAAACAGTAAGAGTTGTTTTGGGAAAGAAAACCAGCAGTATTGCGCGGTGTTTAAAGTGGTAAGTGGATTTCACATTTCGAACGCGATCTATGTCTTTAATTGACATGTGTCTCAAGGTGGTTTTACAAAACAATGTTTATCATGCAATTTTAAAGTGTTAATGTTTGTACCAATAAAAAATGCAAAACTCGTTAAGGATCATCGGATTGAGATTGAAGGAGCGATAAGCTCACGATCGTTGGATGCGAGGGGTAAGTTAACGAGTGGGACCAATTCATTGTGTGATTTAGAACGATTAACATCTGTGCATTTGGTTTGCGGAACATTGTGCGATTGTCGTTGGATTGAAGGCTGGTAGCACGATGAATCCACATCTGTTGGATGACACGATGATTTATGATGGTGTGTTATAAGTACTATGGGGCTGAACGCTATAATATGTTGATATATATATATATATATATACAACGCCGAACCTTGTATAATGAACTATATGTGGGCATATTATAAAATGTGAAAAAGGTAATCGGAATATATATATGTGTTGACATATATAAATTATGGTTAGATATATAATATATCGGACCTTTGTTTTTAAAGAAAATCAAAGGATTATATACGACCTTAATATATGAATTATATGAGTTGGCCGAGGTCTGTGTTCGGTATTTGTTGATGTCAGGGTTTGTAATGTTACTTGCCTATATGTGTATTTATAAGAATAAAAGCACCTTTTGGCCGTGCAAAAAATATTAAGGCATGGATAATTATTTAATCAAAAAGGTTGATGAATATGCCGGTAAATGTGGGATCCTCTTTTATTGCTATCAAAGTTACGAAGGTCAAATTAAATGAAAATGCAATTGGTTTCATTGTAACATTTGAATATTAATTCGAATAAGTATAGTATGGTTTGTTGTTTTATGAGCGATTATTTATAATACTCATTGAAGGTGGGCCCAACTATTTGATCCAAAAGGTTTTTGTTTCGGAAGTTAAATGGATTTTGGGTTTGAACCAAGGCGATGATGAATAATGAAGAGAACCAATTTATATATGTGGGCCCGAAAAAATATTACACTTCTGTGTTTTGGATACGTGGTAAAGTATTAAAAAATATATATATATACTAATATATGTGTTGGGCGGAGACTTATTGTTGGTTTAACATACGCCAAAACCATTACACAATAGACTTTGATATGAGGAAGTGGGCCCAAAAAGATGTTTTTCTATTGTTAAAAAGGTTTTTTTAATATAATGTCGAGTGTTGGTTGTGTTGTATTAAAATACTGTTGTATATACAACAGTTATACAACTTCAATGAGCAGGGAAAATGAAAAAAATGAAAAAGACAAAGATAGCAAAAAAAAGAGAGAAATAGAAAGAGAGAGCGAGCAGAGTTGGTGAATGGTTTGATTTGAAATTCATACTATAACTGAATGAAAAGGTTTTTAATCGATTTTACATTGTTTGTGATGTAATTGGCAAGTCTCCGGGGAAAAATAAAATGCCACTGTAAATTGAAATGAATACATATTTCTGAATAGGCTGGTAAAAGAAATTAGAATGCAGAATTGAAGTAGAGGAAATAAATAAGACAGATATGAAGACTAGAGGACAGTAGTAAAGAAGGTGCATAACAGAGCTTATATCCAAGGTAGATCAGCAAGTGTTTCTCTTATGAAAAATTGAGGGAGTTGGAGCTTCCTTGCAAGTTTTAACTTGCAAAATTGAGGTTGGAGCCTCCTGTAGGTTGGTGCCTACAAAAAATCAGTGGTGAGAGGGAGTTGGAGCTTGCCTTTGCATCACAACAATAATAAGATGTTTTTTTCTCCCTTTATGGGTTTCCACTTATATCTGTTGTCTCTATGTGATGTTTATGTGTTGATATGGTTATTCAATCTACTTAATACTTCCTGCTCTCATAATAAGTCTGTTGTTACATTATCTTAACACTTCTGTTCATATATTAAGATTGTTCACATATAAATTTGATCATGAAGTTAAATTGTAAATAAGTTTAATTGAAAGCTTAAAAGTTCATGAATGTGTTAAACTGATTCACCCCCCCCCCCCCCCTCTCATTTTAACAAAGGTTTCAACAAATAATAATAAACCAGCTTACCTTAGTTTAATTTTGGGAGGATGCATCCTGCAAGATCAACCAATCAACATAATACATGCATATAAAAAATCATAACAACATATAAACTTGTAACACATGGTATATTAGCACATAGTCATCATTCCAGTTGGAGTCCAGTCATCAATGCATGAGCACACTAAATACACTGCATGACCTATGGAATGACAACTTCAACCAAACCAATGCAAACTTGACCACACATAATCACAAGCACTAAATCATACACAAGCATAAGAGATATTTAACCATAATGAACGACCAATGCATGTTCAACATATAACATCAGACAAGAAAGAATACACAGATAACACACAAGCATGACCAATATGTTACCTAGCATAAAAAAGAAATGTATATTCAACATGTAACAATATGTAAGCAAGTGTGCATGCACAATACAGAAGAATGAACGAGAAATAATGAGTCATACACTCATGAAAACACATTTACAGAAACACCATCAATCCTTCCACGGTGACACCACTTCCACCATAGCGAACACAACATGGATTAAACAAACACATACACCATAGAGAAGCATATATGAAACCAATACAAAATCATGACCAATGCACTGCCCACCAAGTCCAAGGGTTGAACCATGCTCTGATACCACTCTTTAACACCCGCTTCCCACATCTACTCATGTAACCAACCAAGTAGGGTAAACATGCGATGAGAGGCTACTATAATGAGATTCAACCTCATATGTGACCTTAAGGAAATGCAATTGATGGAAAACACAACATACATACCTTGTAAATCATGAATGAAAACCCCAGGATCTCACCCAACCTTTAAGACCTCTTACCCCAGGGTCACACTAACCTTTTCACCTCTTTGACCCATAGCCATAGGCATGCCACTGCCTGCCAGTGGCCAGGAGGCTATATCCCCACCAGGGAAACTTTCAGGGGCGAATTTTAGCCCAAAGGCGAATTTTAAGGGATTTTAAATTTTAATAGGGTGAATTTTTTATATAAAACCCATTTTCTATAGTTTAATCAAGTTAGCCCAATAATTATTTTAAAAATAATTAATTATTAAATATTACCCCACCAAAAAAAAAGTTCATAAAATTGAAAAAATGAAATTTGCCCCCGATTTTCTTTGGTTGGAGCATATTTCCATGGCATTCGCCTGCATTTACAGGGTCAGAGGGAGGGGTTAGAGTGATTCGCCCCATTTTTTCACTGCTTCACCGGAATTTAGGAGAGTTGATTAAGGCTTTGTGCACAGGCTTGCCGATATTCTTGCTAGCTAAGCGAGGGACTTGACCGACCCTCTCTGGTCCGTTAGGGCCTCCCATAGTTCGAATTCATTTTTGACCTATGATTTTATTTGATCTTTTCACTCTTCAGAAAATGGAAAAATCAATGATTACACATGAGCGGCGGGGTGGTTGGATTGACCAAGGGATAGGCGCCTTGGGCTCAGATGTGGTGGATCTACTCAGTTGCATGCATTGACGAGGGCAACTGGTTCCACGATAGTTGGATTTCGAGTTTCAAGGTCCAAGATAGCCCATTTCCTCGGTGCCATGGAGCTAAATCCGCGGGCAAGGAAGAGTTTTGGTAGTGCTGTCTGCCCTTGGGTTGCAACCATAATTATATTTTATAACATACCTACATCCCCTGTTCTATTTGAATTTTGAAGCATTAATCTTCATTTTTTCTCTACATGCGGGTGTAGAATGCTGTAGCATTCCAAGTTTATGTCGTTTTATCTTGTGCTTTTTATGGTAACTACAAGAAGAATGAGCCACCATGATATAAAAGTGTAGCACTGGTAGGTATAGGAGCAGGGACTATACAAACTGCAATTCTTACACCAATGGAGCTGGTCAAGATTTGCTTACAAGTTAACACAGCTCGAAAGCCTACTTCAAGCTTTGATAAGATTGGTCCAATTAAGGAGGCAAAGGGCATCATAGAAAGAGAAGGTTTGAAAGGCATTTATAGAGGACTTGGTATTACTGTACTTCGCGATGCTCCTACTCATGGTGTCTACTTCTGGACATATGAATATAGTAGAGAATGGTTTCACCCAAGTTGTAGGAAAAGTGCAGAGGAAAGTCTATTAACAATGCTCATAATAGGCAGTTGTGCAGGAGTGGAAAGTTGGGTAGTTTGGTATCCATTGGATGTGGTTAAATCCAGACTTCAAGGACAAGGAGATGCATCTCCCAAGTACAGTGGCATTGTTGACTTCTTCAAAAAGAGTGTACAAGAGGAAGGACTTGCAGTCCTTTAGAGAGGTCTTGAAACAACTGTGTCACGTGCTTTTCTAGTAAATGGAGCTATATTTTCAGCATATGAACTCGCATTGTGTTGTTTCTTCCCAGAGACACCGGATCAGGTGCTTAATACTGTTGGTTAGTTCTACGAGGGATAGAAATACTAAATTTAAAATGATCTTCATGGGGAAGAATGACAATTAGTGTATGTAATACATTGTATTCGTTACCTATGTGACCATCCTTTGAGTTAGTAATTTAAATTCTTGTACTTTCATATTGTTTAAGAATGAAATATCTTATGAATTTTCCAAAAAGGAAACAAAAATAGCATATTTTCAAATGGGGGATCTTATAGAAGCCTCAGACGTGGTCCTGGAATTCTTCAAGGAGGGAGTTCCATTTCCTTTTTCATAATTCGGTTATCAACTGAAAGATTAGTGTTCAAAGGTCATCTATGACTTTATTCATCATATAAAGGTTGCGAATTTTCCATAAAGGCCTGATATGTAATTTTTTTAAAAATTTTATATTCTCTCAATATTAACATTGCCCGTTCTTAATTCATGGTCTGTTTGATTTAGCCTCTTTTGGTTTCGTAATGCTCAAATTTACCATCTAAAGAGCTCCTATACTGGAAGACCCTACCTTTCAAGATTTCCCAGAACATGAAACACACTCTGCAATTTTTTTCAAAATCCAAATCTACACTGTGAACAATCAAAACCAATGCATAGAACAGAAAATTGAATTTTTTATTTTACAAGCCTTTGAAATTGGGGCTACTCTTAATTCTGTTAGAAAAGTCTTTATTCCAAATTCTAACTGAAATTACAAATAAGTTTTTCCAAAGTGATATACAATTGTAGCTTGGGATTTTATTGTCGAGTAAAGAACATATACAGGGAATGAAATTGGTGTGCTTGACGAAAGAAAACTAGAATTCTGGCTGGAGTTATTTTCAAAGAAATGGGGTGGGAGAAAATTGTTAGGGAGGGTGGGTGCTATTGCAGGTCACTCACTTGATACTGTCAATATTTATTTGCAGCAGCCTATGGTGAAGGCATGAGCAACCTCAGTTCTTAGAAATGACAGTAAAGGAGGCCTGTGGACTCTTTTTAGGGGCATGTAGTGTCCTTTTACCACTTTTTCCCTGTAGGTAACTTGCTCTTCCCTGTACTTGAATCACTTGTTGGTTCTTTTCTTAATGGTATTTTCTGTATTTATTTCTCTTTTTATCTGTCTCTGCTCTGAGATTAGTTTTGGGTCTGTAGATCAAAATAAAATCAAAGCATGCAATTTTTGATTTCTGGGTTATGTTCGAGTCAGTTGCATTCTAAACTGCATAGGAAAATTTTCATAGAGGTAATGCTAATTCATCATTTTATTACATTATAGGTGATCACTCTATAAGAGAATCCTGCAGCATGGGATTATAATTTAATATGAAACTTGACATTGATTGGCAGGTTGCCTGAGTGGTAATTGGAAAAAATCAAACTATTAATTGAAAAATTGAGAACAGCCCTCCGAAATTCATGTATTTCTTAAGTTCAAAATTTCGGTGGATCCATAGGCTATTCTGTACCAAAAAATTAGTTATAGTAGATCAGATGAATCACTGCCCCCCAAAACACACGTAGGTGAATTTCCTAATACATGCTATATATTTATCTAGATTAAGTTGAACTTGGTTACATTTTATATTTGGTACAAAAACTAAACATATGTAATAATGACACATATTTTGCAGTTATGTGTTTGAGAGATGTCACAATGCTAATTCATGAGAAATGGCAAATAAAGCTTTCTTTCATCTTCATAACTATCTTCCAATTTACCTTCCTTGATGTATGTTTTCACCTTCTTTCGGCCTTGATGTTTAAATTTCTATCTTTCTCTCCCTTTGAAGGTAAAGTGACCTTTCCCTTTATTTTATAATTTCTATTGAATTTTCCTTCCTCTGAAATTGCAGAGACTCCAAGACCCTGAGGATTCATTTGCCTGGTTTCGACCTTATTGTTTTTGGACAAAAAAATTACTGAAGTTGTTTCAAGGTTATTATTGCTTACTTGGTCCTTTACTAACAAAGAAGCGCTACCCCACGTTTCAACCTCCTCTGGCCCATCCCTTGTTTTTGTGTTTCTCTCATTGTTTTTATCTCTAGATTAGTTGCTGCCTCCCCTCTACTTAGGCTGGCTGTGATTTTCAACCTCTTCCTTTTTCTTAGATGTTGTAGGCTGTATGTTGCATGGTTTGATTTTCCTATGTGGACAGTTGAGGATTCATTGTCCTATCCTCAACCATGGGAAGAGTCTAAACAATTTAATTGTAGAGTGCTTCAAATTTGTTGGAGAATGATACACAAGAATAACTCTCTCACACTTGATTATTATGAGATTAAGGACAATGTTTTAGAAAAGACTCAAGAATTTCTTTAAGCATGAAAAAATTATTGAATGCATGATACTTTATCCCCTTAATTTTATATGATATCTACAATTGTTGTCCTTTCTCAAAGCGTATATTTGTAGTAGGAAGATTTTGGGCTGTTAGCCTTTTTCCTGCTTGGGATGGGTGGAAGCTCATCTGATTAGATGAATGAAAAAACATTATTTTTGTAATTTGGATCAACAGATAATCCTCTTAAAAATACAAAAGAAGATACAGTTTGTGAGACAACACTATTATGATAAGGGATTGATAAACATTGCATGACTCATGTTGGTTCTTCCACTTTTCTATAAGGGTACTAAGATTGGGTTTTGCATTCAAAGAGGATTCCCTATCAATTTCTCAAGAATGAAAAACCTAATGAATTGTGCATTTCTCTTCATTCATTAAATGGTCAGAGCACTAGAATTAACCCAACAAATAACAATACTAATCCACACACTAACACCAATTATTAAAATAGAATGTGTGACAACAGAAGCCCAACTGTAAAAAGCCAACATCTATTTTGACATTAAGACATTTGTTTTGGCCTTTTTTCATCAATATTTTGTAATGATAAAAATAAATTATATACCATGTAATGCCTTAATTTTCTCTATTTTATTATGCATAGTATTAAAGTCTAAGCCAATACTGGGAAGGATGGAGGATTTGAAACAAATCTCTTGCTCCAGAATGGCCTCTGAAACTATAAAATGATCTAGTATATTGGAAACTTAGTGCTTTCCTCCTCTATGATTATTCCAATTATAAATCCCATTTATGGCTGTCATATCTGTCACTTTAAGTTTTTATAGGAGGTCATTGAATTATTTCACCTCTATAAGTTCTAATCTTATGATACCCCCTTCTTCTATTCGAGGGTTTTGACAATGTTGAGATCACCAGCCAATATCCATTTCTACTCATTGTGGATTGACCTTATTGTCCTGATATTTTCTAGAAATCCCAATTTTTATGTGGGTATATGTGGACAATAGACTGCAGTTATGCACCATGTTTCCCTGGCTCCTACATATTGGAATATGCCCAAAATTATTTTGGAGAGTGATATCCATTCATGGAAGGATATTTTCTAAGGGTTTTAGAGAATTACCAAACCCCAAACACTTCATCTAGCATCTAATGCTACATATTCACATCTCCTTCAACATGGAGATGTTATTTCCTTAACTCTTTCCCTTGATATTTTTTTTTCTTGTATCATGATGATTGTTTGATTTTCCTTTTTAATTCGATATTTGAGATATCTCTTCTTAATATGGTTCCTTGACATTTTTGTAAATGGCATGTACAATCTGGCAATGATGGCAGTTATACAATTGCAGTTTTACAGTCCCAATGACATAGTTGATATCCTCACACAGTGATGTTAGTGATGTTGATGTTGTGGATGATATTACTAGATGCTTCATGATGGGTGTTCTTTCTCACTTTCAAATAATCTTGTTATAGCCTCTTCTTGATGCGTTTGTTGCTATGGTCGTGTCAGGCATTAATTAATTGTCTTCAATGTTCAATGTGTGAAGAGTGCAAATGTTCCCTTGATGCAGTTTAAATTCAGTCGGATTTCAACTGATCTCTTATATGCAAGGATTTCTCTGAGAACAATTCTGGAAGTAAGTGTGATCTTCAGGTTTTGAAATTAATATATGATATTATTGTCTTTCTTTTTTGTGAATATTACATTGCACATTTTCATGTTCATGATAACTTCCCTTCCGAATGATAGAAAAGGTGGACCATGGAGTAAAGGTGCTATAGGTTGTAGAGTAACATGAAATTTTACAATATGGGTTTTGTCATTTATAATCTTCTCAGCAATGTCTGTTTCTACTCTAATGTTAATAAGTTCAAAAAGAGAATCTCAATGCACAATTGAGGCATTTGCATATGATTCAAGGAAGTTGGAACTAACTCACAAACCTAGCGCTATTAAATCATAGCAAGTTTATTTGCACTTGTCTTTCATTCTCTCATAAAGCGAGTGAAATTTCTTAGGGAATTTCTAATCAACAAGTTTTAGGAGTTTGTGTCAGATTTGGGTAGACTCATAGAATGATTAGCTTGTGGCTGCTATTAACTCTTTTTTTCAACCCATGGATGCATGGGTTAAATTTGCATTTGATTTGTAGTTTCCAATGATTTTACACTAAGAGTCATTGGCTAACTGTGATGATTTTCTAACTTCTTTTCTTCTTTTTTTCCCCTTTCCCTTAGATGGTCATGCATGGGAGGGGAAGTTCCAGTGAATGTATGATTTGTGGTGTGAATTTATCTATTGGTTAACTCTTTGGTAACATCCCATGACTATTATTTCAATGGAAGTTGGTTAAATAACAAACAGTAAGTGATAATTAGGAGTTTTAAATGTTTGATACAATAACTAATTTTTGTTTATAGGATCCCAAATGTGCTTTTTTGGGCCTAAAACTTTACATGGCACCCCTGTGTTTACAAATCATGGAAAAAATTTGAGTATTTTTAGGTTATTTCATGGCCATACTGGACATGTTTCAGTACCTAAAAAATTTCCAAATATTAAAATACAGGTGGTTGATTTTGTGTAAGCAGGAGGTCTTCTTTACACATTGCAGGATACTAATTTGCAATACGTTACATCTTCTTCCTTCTTGATGGATGGGAATACTGAAGCTGAAATTGATAATTTCCACTTAGAGGTGATATTTGTTGATATACCTTTGCTGGCAACAGTTATAGGCCATATGAATATTGTAGAATGGCTTTTCACATTGACACTAGCTCTTTTAACAACAGGATTTTGAAAATGTTTCCTTTGGGAATGTTTTCCTCCATGTTTTCAAGATAATGAGAGTTGCTTGTACGGTCCTTAATCGCAGGTAGATACAGATGCAGAGGCTCTTTTAAACAGATTAAATATGCAGTCAAAATTCTTCCCTAGCTTATCGAGGAACACATTTGAGGTAAAAAAATTGTTCTTTGGGCTCATTAAGTTTGCTATCATTTCCACTTGCATAGTAAAATAGTGTATGGGCATAATGGCTTATTTCTATTGTAAAGTATCTTGGATGCTCATTTAATTTGATTTTGTTGGTTTACTTTACAGAGAGCACTGGAACTCTACAAAAATGCATATGTCAAAATTAAGTCTTATTCAAGTCCTGGTGCAAATGAACCGCACAAGGTAATTGTGGTTTCTAAAAGGGGTAAAGAGAGTTTCTGTCATACTAAATTGTACAATAAAACAAATGTTGATGTTGATGTAACAATAGTATGTGATAACACATCAATAGATGTGACTTCAGCCATTGAGTTTACCATTCCTTTAGAACATGCAGTGAAGACTGACCAAGAAAACCCTTATATGGTTCTTCAAGATGATGCAAAAATGAATAACTCTATCAGTTCAAGTCAAAACAGCCCAATTTTTCATGTGAAAGAACCAATGGTTAATGTAAAGGATGTAGATATTTTGGTACTGGGATGCAATACCAATTCCAAAGGTTGTTCAGAACATCCTTTGGATGATGTTAATACTAGGGTGTTTTCAGCAGAACCTAAATATGGTGTCACTGACCCAGAACTAGAAGATGATCATGATCTGAGAGGCTTCTTATAATAATCAAATCTTAATACCATAGTTTCTATAGAAGAGCTTACTTATCGCATTAATTAAATGCATGTCTCAAAAGCACCTGTGGACCCTGTTGATGCAGTAGTCTTGTTAGAAGAGTAGGCTAACATTGTAGGTCCATTGAAAGTTAACAATGTCCCTTCCCTTATAAAATGAAATATTTCAATATTGAATACGGAAGAGCACAAGACAATGTCAAATAGACACACAGGAAACATTGATTTCAGAGTGATTGAAAACTCTTCTAGGGACTTTCCTATACCAATAGACCGCTGTATAGATATTGCTATCACAAATAAAGCTACAACATTTCTAGAAACTACCAGTTCCCTATCCTTGATGTTAGTGAGCGAATGTGAAGGAGAATCACATTCTATTTCTATGATGCCCAATTCAGAAACTATTAGTCAAGTCTTTGAATTTCATGAGAGGCATGATAATGTAGGGTTGAATACTGTAAATTTCGGGTGCTTAGATCCAAATCAACAAGATGAGGATTTGTGTGGTGAGGCTGGAATTCAGCAGGATGAATCACCTGGAAATACAAAGACAACTCTAGAAAATGTATTTGAGTCAGTTGATTCTAAAATAGGCATACGGAATTTAAGCTCATATGATCTTCCTGGAAGCACACATTGAGACAATCTGAGTATTTTTTTCCCTCTTGTTGATGCTTTTCTTGCTCATGTTATATTTCTTGCATGCATTGCTTGTATATGTGGCCAAATTATGGAAATATGTCTCTTTCATAAAGTGCTTTTCATTGTACATATCTTGTTTTTTGTTTTTTTACATGGTTTTGTTTGGACTAAGAAATTCAATCCACTTGCAGTATCTATTCTTTCAGGTAAGTATACTTTCTCTATTATTAAGTAACCTTTATGTAGTATCGGCAATGCTTTAGATTTAGTGATCAAGAAAACACTTGTATTAGAATTGTTAGTCGTCCTATGTTAAATAAAATCATCTTCTGCTAGATGTGGTCAAGTTTCTCAACTTTAATAATGTTATGAGTTAATATAGGAGCTAAAATTTTAATCTTTGTAAGTATTCTTAAAACTCTTATGTATCTTCATTACCATGTTTTGATGCAGGGGCATTAGATTCTCGCCCGCAATGTGAAAGCTTGTTAACATGTTTTGGCTAGCTGAGTTAAAAATTCATTCACTGATGGGTGAAAGTAAAATTTTTAATTAGAGGATTGAATCCCTCAAACAAATTGATATTATTATTTTCTGTAATAAATTAGGAGATTATTTAAAGATAAGTGGTTTGAATAGGTGTGAGCTTGTTGAGCATATCTAGCTGCAGTTGATATATTTTAGGAGGATATTGGGCAAGTAGGATTTTGTTTCAATTTAGGAAATCTAATCCTAATTGAGGAGGTCTTTGTTTTGTAATAAAACTATAAATTTTAAACTCTGTATGTGAGAAATTCGGAGTTGGCCGAGAGGAATTATTTGTGAGGATTTGATTTAATAAAGATTGCAAAGTTTCTGAATTATGGTTTATATTTGGCAATCCTCGGAGGTTCATACTTTCGTAATTTCAATGGAATTATGATTTTTGTGTCTTGAATTGATTGCAATTAAAACGCTAGTCTCTGTGTGAAAGTGTTAATGTTTCTGAATGATTTTGAAACTACATTCTTAGTATATAAATAAATTGCGCATTTATCCTATATGTATAAGGTTCTCATATATAAGAATCCATTTGAGATTGATACAGATCTATGTAAAAAATTTCTAAGTGGAAATCGAGAAGAGATATCGATTTGAATAAATTGATATCAATTGATTGTGTTGAAGCCACAACACAGAAAATCCGTGGAAGAATTTGACTCTACAAAAACCGGTTGGAGGAATCTACAAACGTTGGGTTTATTTGTTCAAATTAGTATCAAATCTATATTTAAAATCTATGAATCGAATCATGCTTGGGAAAAGAATGGTTCTAAATTGAACGGAGATCTATTTTAAAATGGGAAGCGTTGAAGTTTTATGATAAGATTGGAAACAAATCAGGAATAGAATTACCCAGAAAATTCTTGGAAGGAAGGGAAACAATGAAAATTTGTTAACACAGTTCAAATCCCAGAGTTTGAAGGTGAGCGGTTTTGAAAGGATTACCACTTGTATCGCATAGAGTTTGAGCCAACGAGTGGTTTCATAATTTTTAATGTGATCCAATACATTTTGGACACGTCATCATTTGAAAACTGCCTATTTCGCATAATATTTGTGTGCTAAAGCTCTGCAATAGAAAAAACACGACTTGCGTTCGATCACAGAAGCAAAGGATCCAAGGGTCTTTACGTGGGAGAGTTGTTGTTTGGTTAATGCAAGGTATGGCCCATCATTTATTCCATTTATAATTGTTTATTAAACATTTATTATGTGGGCAAAAATATTAAACGTTGATTGATATGTTGATGCGGAAGTTGAATGAGTTAATTTCATAACTCAAAGCTTTGATATTTGTTCCAAGGGATATAAAATTTTGTTTTAAATACATTTTATACAATATTCAAAAAGGGTTGTAAGGAATTGATTTAAGTGCTTTAGAGATTAGATATGATTTTGAAGCACTTTAATTAAAAAAAAAGATCATATTGTTTGAAATGTTTTTTTTCAACCTTGGAATATTGTGATTTCATTAATCAAATTTTACAAATTCGATGAATGAAAATGAAAACGAAGAATTGAATCCGACTCCTCCTAAGTTAGAAACAATTGTGATCAAATTTGAAAGGCTCTCCTTAATGCCTGCACCCACACCACCATCATGTTTCCTAGTATGGCCTTCTTGTAGTCACTAACCTACATTTCAGTTAACCCATTTTCAGTATTCATATGAGGTTCCGTCGAAAAATGCCTGTATGATAGTTTTTCTTGAAGTATTGAGATTTTGATACCCACTAAAATCTATAGATGGTATTTAGAATGTGATGAACAGACCATGGAACCATGAAATTCAACTATTAACAATTTTTCTTAAGCATCCATGCTCTTGGTTATGGCTTAAAACTATTTTTTAGTTGACTTCTGATAATTCTTTCAGCATAACTAGTAAGCTATTCTCTTAATCCAAAATAATTACATTGTTGTTTTCTTTGTTGTGACGCACATCCATCCGTTGCTTATGTACACTTGCATACTAAATCTTGACACTTACTTTTAGGGTGAACCTTTTTATCTTTTTCTTGGTTATTGGTGGTTTTGAATCACTTGACAGTCGATAACATGCTGAGTGAGCTTCTTCATGAATAAATTGAATAACTTCTAGATGAAGTTGATCATGCAGCAAGATTAAGTCAATGACCTCATACAAGACGTTGCAATTTCACCATTTAGTCATTCCACTATTGTTAGTCTAATTTTCCAAATTTTGAAGAAAATTAATTTTATTTTTCCATGACTCCAGAGATTCAACATTTTTATACCTTTATTCCATAATACATTCTATTTCTAAATGATATGTGGAAGCCAGTGGATGGAGTGGATCTACAACTGCATAATGTTATGAGATACTAATGTTGTTACTCAACATCATATCGGAGTTATTGATGAAAAAGTGATTGGTTAATAAATCTGTGTTCTGGTTTTTGGAAAGTTCTGGTAAGTTTACATTATCGCAGATTTCCTTCTTTAGTGTGATTCCTTAGTTTTTTGAGGGAGCTTTGAATTTGTATAAGTAATTTTCTACTACCCTACTTACACTAGTGATTATCACCTTACATTTTTAATATTTTTGGATGTATTTATTGCCTAGAGCTGAATTGGTATGTAAACTTGCATTGAACACATTTACTGCTACTTATATATGCCTTGTTATTGGTAATTATTTTTACATTTCGTGATTATATCTTGTTTTCGTAATTATTTACATTTTGAACTGTAAAATTGGCTTAAGATCCGATCTTTGTTACAACAAAACCTAGCACCTACAAAAAGTATAAAGTCTCAATCACGATGGTGTTAGTTTTTTACAATGCAAGAATATTACCTACTCACTTTGAGTAGCTTTTCCTTTCTCTTTTGGTTGGCTCTTCTTCAACTCAAGGGGGCATCCCTAAAAGGTAGGATTGCAGGGCTATAGAATGGGGGCACAAGGTGATTTAATAAGATGAGTGGCGGTTGTAGTGTATGAAATAGGATGAAGAAATAAAAATGGACAAAGGCAAGGAATGAATGAGAAGGAAGGAAATTGGTTCCTATCACTTATTGGCTAATGGAGCCATAAGGCATTTGGATAAATGAGAGAACTTGTATGTCATGAACAACTAATTTGAAGCTGGTCATACGGTAGAAGATTTTTTTTTACCATTTTCTACCAATTAGTAGATGACGAAACAATTTGATACTTTCATCTCTAAGTTGTGTACTTAAGATGAAAATGGCCTATTGTATGCATTTGATCCTTATGTGTTCGCTGGAAATGTGTTGTAGAAAAGCAGTCTTCAAGGGCTAAATTTCTACTCATCAATCCGTTCATAAGGTGTTGTTTTATGGCTGTAGTATGCTTCAAAATATGCAACATAGTTGATAGAAGAAAGGGAAACAAGTGCAGAAATAGATAGCCAATGTTAGGGTATTTCTGGTATTCCTGTTCTAGTTATGCAATATTTCCTGTTCACAGTTATGGTACTCATTAGCCAAGACACTGTCAGAGAGGGTTGCATGGGCACTGACCATGGATAGAGGGTTGAATATGGTGACAATCAACGCATCTCTGATTGTGGGACTTGGTATCACATACAAAATCTCAGGATCTACCATTGCATATCTTAAAGGTGAGGGTGAGCGATCTGCATACCAAATAGACTCTATTCTAGAACATACAAATATGGTATAGTAATCCCTTGGAGAGGATCTAATATATTGGTATAGTAATTCCCTGGAGAGGATCTAATCTATTGGTATAGAAATCCCTTGGAGAGGATATAATGTATGGAAGTGCAAAATATTAGCTAGTTTATTTATAGTTGCTAGTCTTTGTGATGGCAGGGGCTGCACAAATGTATGACAAGGGCACTTTAGCTAGTGTGGACATAAATTTTCTAGTGGATGCTCATATATGTGCTTATCAAGATCCATCTTCCTATGGGAGATATATCTGTTTCAATCAAATAGTCAGTAATGCAGAAGATGCTGTCAATTTAGCACAGAGTTTGTGACACCTGATACCATTCCCTGACACCTCATACCGTTCCTTGATAGGTACAGAGCAATTATTTATTGTTTAGTTATTAAAATCACTGAAGATTTTGTATCTTCAAGATTTAAAATGGGTTGCTTACCTATTGATATTTTATCTTTAGATATTAAATCACAATAAAATTAATCATACATAGATACTCGTTTGCCACACCTGATACCATTCCCTAATAGGTATAGAGCAATTAATTATTGTTCAGTTATTGAAATCACTGAAGATTATGTATCTTCAAGATTTAAATTGGGTTTCTTACCTAATGATATTTTTTCTTTAGCTATTATATCACAACGAAATTAATCATACATAGATACTCTCAAAAGATAATCATTAATTCATTATTTATTTGATTTTTTTTTCATAATTTGGTAATAGATTTGAAAAACCAATGGTCTACCAATAGCGTTTGAATAATAAGAAGCTGGTTGGATATGGAAATCGTGCAACTCTAAGCAGCGAACTGTAAGGGAAGGGGGGGTTTCCCATGTTATAGCTTAACAACAACCATGAATGAGGGGCACAAGAAAACTTGGGGAGTTTACATGTTCAAACTATATCCATTTTTGTACATACTGTAATGTAATTTTCACTTCAAGGTTTGGATAGTTGGCAATAAGTCGATTTCCATAACGACCAACATTAGAATTTTAGGTGGTGACTAAGGCTCTCTACCATATGCAGTTTTTTCCGTTATCTTTGATCTAGGTGGATATCGATGGCCTCCGAACTATTCCACCTGGACCCGCAGCATCAATTCTTTTAGTTTTTCAGCTTCATCATAGCTTACTATTTTTAGCAAGTTTTCGGGTCTTGCACTCCTGGAGCCATTTTTGGGACTTAATGATCTAGGTGGATATTGGTGGCCACCCAACGAGTCCATTTGAACTCCCTCCATCAGTTATTTCAGTTTTTAAGTTTCAGTACAACTTACTATTTATAGCAGTTTTTTAGGTCCTGAACTTTGGGAGCCGTTTTGAGGCCCTAAACGGCGTTTTTTGGGAAAACGGAGAGCAACATGGGTCCATGGATGCATTTTTCTCATTCAAAAGTTGTACTCCTGGGACAGATCTTTCTAACGAGCTATTGAGAATGTCAAAAGGAGATCAGATGCCAAAGTTACCTCCCCAGGAAGTTGAACCACCAATTTACCCAAACGAGGCCCACATTTTTGGCGCTTCATCTCCTAGGGTTAGGTTTTTGGACATTTCAGATTCTACATTGTTTCTAAAAAATAGATAGGTCCTCGAGCCTCATTGTAATACAATTCGGGGGACTGGGAGCTGATACTTCTCTTCTCAGAGATAAGCGCTACCAGTGACCTAGCTCGCCACATCTCTATCATGTCTACATTGTAATATAGTTTAGGAGCTGGTAGCTGCCACATCTCTTCTCAGGGATACGCTGCCAATACCCTAGCTCATATGTTTCCATTATGTCTATAATAGGCCTATGAGCCTCAATGTAACACAGTTCAAAGGCCTGCATATGCCACATATCTTCTCATAGATATGCCACCAGCGCCCTAGCTTGTTTCCATTATGTTTGTAAGCTTATTCAGTCATTCTTTTATTAATAAAATGAAGCATTATTTCCACTACATCTCTATGTTCATGGTTATTTCTCTATTTTTTTGCGTTCCTGCCTAAAATCCGGATCAGTGGTATCAGAGCAGTCTACTCTTTCTTTGTTTTTTCTTTTCATGTCCCCAACGTGCCCAGGGTATAAGGAATTCAACCTTGCAACCCCGACAATCCCCCATGGTGGAAGGAAAGAAAGACAAGGTAGCAAGAGATACTATCAAAATCTTGCTCGAGGATACCCTCGGGAAATAGAGGAACGCGATGATGGATAAATTTTCCCAGATCCTTCAATGGCTACCCACCGATGGCACTTCTACATCTAGCACATCCGCCAACAAGTTCGCAACATCCTGGACAAATCTAATAACAAGTTGAACAAAAATTTCCCCCCCATGGAGGAACTTAACGCAACGGAGACCATTGCTTCCTAAGGAGGGAGAAATGATCCAGGTGGATATTGGTGGCCTTCCACCTATTCCATTTTGACCCGCAGCATCAATTCTTTCAGTTTTTCAGCGTCAGCACAACTTAATATTTTTCGCAGGTTTTCGGGTCCTGCACTCCCGGAGCCATTTTGGGGACTTAATGATCCAGGTGGATATTGGTGGCCACCCACCGACTCTATTTGAACACCCACCATTAGTTATTTCAGTTTGTAAGTTTCAGTACAACTTACTATATATAGCAGTTTTTCGGGTCCTGAACTTCTGGAGCCGTTTTGAGGCCCTAAACGACGTTTTTTGTGAAAACGGAGAGAAAAATGGGTCAATGGATCAATTTTTCTCGTTCAAAAGTTGTACTCCTCAGAAAAATCTTTCTAACGAGCTATTGAGCGCATCAAACGGAGATCAGATGCCAAAGTTACGTCCCCAGGAAGTTGAACCACCAATTTACCCAAACGGGACCCACAGTTTTGGCGCTTCATCTCGTAGGGTTAGGTTTTTTTGAAGTTTCGGATTCCACATTGTTTCTCAACAATAAATAGGCCCTCGAACCTTATTGTAATACAGTTTGGGGGACTGGGAGCTGATACAACTCTTCTCAGAGATAAGCGCTACCAGTGCCCTAGCTCGCCACATCTCTATCATATCTGCATTGTAATACAGTTCAGGGGCTGGTAGCTGCCACATCTCTTCTCAGGGATAGGATGCCAATACCCTAGCTCATCTATTTCCATTATGTCTGTAATAGGCCTATGAGCCTCATTGTAACATAATTCAGAGGCCTGCGTACACCAAATCTCTTCTCAAAGATACGCTACCAGTGCCCTAGCTTGTTTCCATTATGTTTGTAATCTTACTCATTCATTCTTTTATTAATAAAATGAAGCATTATTTCTGCTGCATCTCTATATTCATGGTTGTTTTTGTATTTTTTTTCATTCCTGCATAAAATCCAGATCAGTGGTATCAGAGCATTCTGCTCTTTCTCTGTTTGTTCTTTTCATGTCTTCAACGTGCCCAGGGTATAAGGAATTCAACCTTGCAACCCCGATGACCCCCCATGGTGGAAGGAAAGAATGATGACGTAGCAGGAGATCCTATTAAAATCTTGCTGAAGGATACCCTCAGGAAATAGAGGAATGTGATGATGGATAAATTTTCCCAGATCCTTCAATGGCTGCGCACCGATGGCACATCTACATCTAGCACGTTCACCAACAGGTCCGCGACATCCTGGACAAATCTAGTACCAAGTTAAACAAAAATTCCCTCCCCCCCCATGGAGAAACTTAACGCAATGGACACCATTGCTTCCTAATGATGGAGGAATGATCCAGGTGGATATCGGTGGCCTCCCACCTATTCCATTTGGACCCGCAGCATCAATTCTTTCAAATTTTCAGCTTCAGCACAACTTACTATTTTTAGAATGTTTTCAGGTCCTGCACTCCTGGAGCCTTTTTGGGGACTTAATGATCTAGGTGGATATTGGTGGCCACCCACCGAGTCCATTTGAACCCCCACCATCAGTTATTTCAGTTTGTAAGTTTCAGTACAACTTACTATTTATAGCATTTTTTCGAGTCCTGAACTTTCGAAGCCATTTTGAGGCCCTAAACGATGTTTTTTGGGAAAACGGAGAGCAACATGGGTCGATGGATCGATGTTGATCATTAAAAAGTTGTACTACTAGGACATATCTTTCTAATGAGCTATTGAGCGTGTCAAATAGAGATCAGATGCCAAAGTTACGTCCCCAGGAAGTTGAACCACCAATTTACCAAAACGGGGCCCACAGTTTTGGCGCTTCATCTCCTAGGGTTAGGTTTTTGGAAGTTTCGGATTATACATTGTTTCTCAACAATAAATAGGCCCTCGAGCCTCATTGTAATATAGTTCAGGGGACTGGGAGCCGATACATCTCTTCTCAGAGATAAGCACTACCAGTTCCCTAGCTCGCTACATCTCTATCATGTGTCCATTGTAATATAGTTCAGGGGCTGGTAGCTGCCACATCTCTTCTCAGGGATACGCTACTAGTACCCTAGCTCATGTATTTCCATTATGTCTGTAATAGGCATATGAATCTCAATGTAACATATTTTAGAGGCCTGCATACACCACATCTCTTCTCATAGATATGCCACCAGCCCCCTAGCTTGTTTCCATTATGTTTGTAAGCTTATTCACTGATTATTTTATTAATAAAATGAAGCATTATTTCCGCTCCATCTCTATGTTCATGGTTATTACTGTATTCTGTTGCGTTCCTGCATAAAATTTGGATCATTGGTATCAGAGTGGTCTGCTCTTTCTCTGATTTTTCTTTTCATGTCCCCAACGTGCCCAGGGTATAAGGAATTCAACCTTGCAACCCCGACGACCCCCCTTGGTGGAAGGAAAGAAAGACGAGGTAGCAGGAGATCCTATCAAAATCTTGCTCGAGGATACCCTCGGGAAATAGAGGAACACGATGATGGATAAACATTCCCAGATCCTTCAATGGCTGCCCACCGATGGCACATCTACATCTATCACATCCGCCAACAAGTCTGCGA
Source organism: Pinus albicaulis (assembly GCA_034641835.2). Lineage (NCBI taxonomy): Eukaryota > Viridiplantae > Streptophyta > Pinopsida > Pinales > Pinaceae > Pinus > Pinus albicaulis. The sequence continues at coordinate 1,253,416,213 of CM076572.1, read as the reverse complement.
CATCCTGGACAAATCTAATACTAAGTTCAACAAAATCCCCCCCCCCCCATGGAGGATCTTAACGCAATGGAGACCATTGCTTCCTAAGGAGGGAGGAATGATCCAGGTGGATATCGGTGGCCTCCCACCCATTCCATTTGGACTCGCAGCATCAATTCTTTCAGTTTTTTAGCTTCAGCACAACTTACTATTTTTAGCAGGTTTTCAGGTTCTGCACTCCCGGAGCCATTTTGGGGACTTAATGATCTAGGTGGATATTGGTGGCCACCCACTGATTCCATTTGAACCCCCACCATCATTTATTTCAGTTTTTAAGTTTCAGTACAACTTACTATTTATAGCAGTTTTTCAGGTCCTAAACTTCCGGAGCCATTTTGAGGCCGTAAACCACGTTTTTTTGGAAAACAATGGACCCATGTTGCTCATTAAAAAGTTGTACTCGTCGGAAAAATATTTATAACGAGCTATTGAGCGCATCAAAGGGAGATCAGATGCCAAAGTTATGTCTCTAGGCAGTTGAACCACCAATTTACCTAAATGGGGCCCACAATTTTGGCGCTTCATCTCCTAGGGTTAGTTTTTTGGAAGTTTCAGATTCTACATTGTTTCTCAACAATAAATAGGCCCTCGAGCTTTATTGTAATACAGTTTTGGGGGCTGGGAGCCGATACATCTCTTCTTAGAGATAAGCGCTACCAGTGCCCTAGCTCGCCTCATCTCCATCATGTTTGTGTTGTAACACAGTTCAGGGGCTGGTAGCCGACACATCTCTTCTTAGAGATAAGCGTTTCTAGTACCCTAGCTGTTCATTTCCATTATGTATCATTCTAACACAGTTCATAGGTCTGGATCCATCACATCTCTTCTCAGAGATTCGCTACCAGCACCCTAGCTATTTTATTTCCATTATGCATGTAAGCATATTTCTGTTATTTGATATTAATGAAATGAAGCATTATTTCTGCTGCATCTCTATGTTCATGGTTATTTCTGTATTCTATTGCGTTCCTACATAAAATTCGAATCAATTTCTGACGTAAAATCAATTTCTTTATTTCTGGCAAGGAGAAGTGCAAGACTGCAAATAAGTTGTTGATGGGCTGTTTGGTGTGTGAATGAAAAGTGGGATACCCCACACTTTGGAATTGTTTTATCATTATTAAATTTCCTCCTTTTGTTTTACCATTATGGGAAGTTGCACTTTCTCTTATCATGAGTTGTGTTATGAATGGAATTAGAAGTTACAATTTCTCTTATCTTGAACTGTTTTATGAGTGGAGTGCATAATGTTCATTTTATGGTATTTTTATACATTGGGATGTTGAATTATTTAATTACAAGATAAAAAATTGAATACTACTTTACCTGGAAAAAATTTTATTTCTAAATTTTTTAGTCAAGCACCGTCGCCGGTCAAACTTGTGAGAAGCCACTGTTGTGAGAGGCCTAGATTGTGTAATAGTTGTCTAACTTCTGGTGCTTGTTAGTGATTATATGCGTGTAGGAGAGTCGATCTCCATTGTTGCATTGGAATGTGGAGGGATGAGTTGAGCTTCATGAATTTATGATACTGCCCCCTCGAATTTCGTGATCCATTCCCACAAGAAAATTCTGCCATGAGCTGAGTCGGTTTGGATGTGTGTAGCAGACATTAGGCACAGCTGTCGGTTTGGAGCTGTGTTGGGATTGTCATATTGACTCTACTCATTAGTTACTGGCATTTTAATTTTTGTTTGACTTGTTCTGCTCATTGAAGAAATCGACAGAGGCATGGGCCTTTGTGTTGGAGGATTGTTGAAACAAAATGATCTGCAAAGATCCCAATTTGTTGAAAATCCTCTCCAACCTCAATATCAGTGCTAGTAGTAGTATGAGCAACAACACTACGCTTAATAGAACTAGAAGAACGCATTTTGAAAACTGCACGAGAACTACTTCCCTCATGAGTCACCATGTGCCATGCTTGGTCTCGGTGGTTTTCTTCCTTCTACTCCTGGTTCAACTACCATATCTTCATTGGAACCAACACCCCGAACTCCACTAGAAAATGATTCACCATTTTGTAGTAGTGATTGGCCATTTGTACTGGTGATTCACCATGATTTTACAAGATAATATAATCTCATGAGAGATTCGCCAAAAAATTATATATACATATTATATTATTAATAAAATTGCCATCCATTTTTCCTATGTATCATGGTGATTCGCCCATTTATTATATATATAAATTTAGGGGGGTTATTAAAATTTTCACTGATCCCCACATATAACACTTCATGCGAGTTCCTATGTACCCAAATGCTCATATTTGTACCTGCGGCTCCAGGATTTTAGCCACCTTTTCAGGATGAAAGCCCAATTCACTGCATAGAACTTCATGAAAAAATCATACATGATAAATAAAAATAGGACAATGATGTATAAGAAAACATCTCATCAAGGACTCAACCAAACCCCTCCTAGCCATGAGATACATTTTATCAAACATGTCACAAACATTGAATCTACAGGCATAAAAAACATATTTAAGCATAGGGACCTCATACTTATCTGATAACCACTAAGAATAATTGCTTCCTGACATAATTAGCTACCATACAATCTATTTTACCGTAGATACATTGTGCATTCATTTACATGTAAAAACACGGAGATATCAATACATCATCACTATGAAAATACATGCTTATAACCATCATAGTAACAACAGAAATATAGTGGATACAGCATCAATAGAATCCACATAATAATTAGTAAATTTTCATACCAAATATCAAAGGAATGGGCTTCATTATTGAATTTAAAAACCAACCGGAGATGGGACTTCCACGTTCCACACAACCATAGATTTGCTGAGAAAAATCTCTCTTCAACCAATCACCCATGCCATATTTCATGCATGAATGTGGGACTCAAAACAAAAGAACTGACCAATGAATACCAAGGCTAAACCACCTCACCCTCATCAAAAGAAATTAGGCTTTAGCATGATCCATTCCTTATCAATATTCAAACATAATAAACATGTCATAACTGGTTTTACCATGATATATGCCCAATGACTAAGCCAAAAAAAGCATGAATATCACCATATTCTCCCCCCCTAAACTGTAAGGAATTTTCCTGTCTCCTACTCTCTTAGGATTTACCGAAACCCACAATCCAAATCATGGGTCACTAGGCCCTAAACCGAGACATAATCTCCAGGCTTTACCATATATTCCAAACCCGGGAATTCTAGGCCTAATGGAGAGAAAACCACCTCTTGGATTTATCATATATCCCTCCATTCATCAGTCGAGGATTACAAGGCATACCAACGCCACACATTATACGGATTTATTACATCCCACAGTTTGGTTCAGGGGTTACTCGACCATCTGTTATATCAATTCAGAGATCCACCCAACTAAGATTTGAACCCATTTGGTAATCCAGCTAAATGAAAACATGATAACTTGACAACACCATGGCTGTCCAGAAATAACAAGCCTAGGCTGAAAACACTATCACACCTAGAAAAATCCATGGCAAGACAGAAAAGAACCACATGCAATACCATGAATGTAATAGATAGCAAGTAAAACATACATGCAAATCGATGTGTATGAATAATCTTGTTGTAGTTGCTTGATTCTTATTCCTCCTTAGTTGCTTCCTCCTTCTTCCTCCTTTCTTTCCATTCTTGGCACAATTCCAAAATCCTTCATGAGACCCCAAGTGTCCTAGAGTGAGAGACAAAGAGAGAGCTCCAAAAAATTCACTAACAAAAGGTACCAATTGATCCTCAAAAACTTTTTTATAGATGAGGCCTCTATTTTCTTCATTTTCCTCCTCACATGAAACATGTGACCCTTCATCTCCCTTTTCTCCTAACTTCCATTATTTCATAACTAAATGTGCCAAAAATTCCATTTTCCTTTCCAAATATTTTTCTAGTTTCCTTTATCCATAATAAACCAAATTAACACCCACTATGATGTTTTTCCCAACATTTGGCCTGGAATAAGTGTCCCATCAACCGTGGTTATTATTTTTAACTTTATTACATGGAATTTTCACTAAAGCTATTACATTTTCTCAATATGGAAAGCAATCATGGTCAATCATAGCTAATCGAGGTTAGTCATGGTCAACCATGGTCAATCATGGTCCACATCGGTTAAATATGGTCAGACATGGCTAATTATGGTCTGTCATGGTCTAACGCCACATTGTGAAAACGATTGTCTCACTGTGAATATCAACCATGGTGAACCAGGGTCTAACATTTGTATTATGAGAGATATTTTCTCAATATGAAAATAAATCATGATCAACTATGGTCAATATTTGTGAACCATGGCTAATAAGCATGGTCACATTGTGATAAATATTGTCTCATGGTCCGATGTTATATTTCGAGAACCATGGTCAACTATGATCAAACATCGTCCAATGTTGCAATGTGACTGAGATTGTCTAAATATGGAAATCAACCATGGTCAGCCATGTTCAATCAAGTTTAATCATGGTCAACCATGGTCCAACGTCACATTATGACAAATATTATCTCAATATGAAAATCAATCATCTTCACTCATGGTCGAATGTCACATTGTAATAAATATGTTCTCAATATGAACACCAACCATTGTCAACCATCGTCAACCATGGTTAACCATCACGAATCATGCTCAACCATTTTCAGCTATGTTTAACCATAGTCCAACTTTGCATTGTGACAAATATTGTCTCAATATGATAATTTACCGTGGTCATCGATGGTCAACCATGGTCCAACGTTGCATTGTGTGAAATATTGTCTCAATATGAAAATCAACCATGGTCAAGCAAGGTCCAACATTGTATTATGATAAAGATTTTCAACCACCATTAACCATCTTCAACCATTGTAAACCATGTTCCAATGAAGAAAATAGAGGCCACACTAATAAAAAGGCTTATCAGGATCAGTTCATTGCTTTTGGTCAATTCGGTTTTGGAGCTCTATCTATATTCTCTCTCGTCCAAGAATAAATTTATCTCTACAAGTATAGATCCATTTTAACCATATATCTAGCAATCATAGAGTGATCAAATTTCTTAAAATGTACAATTATTTTAAATGAAAAACTTGAAAAAAATATTCATGCATCGAGACATGATCCCTAGTGGATATATATATATATATATATATATATATATATATAATTTTTGAATACATAAATGGTTTTAGCTAATTGAAAATTTGATTGGGAACTTAGATTATGTATACTACACAAGTTAAACTTACAACTCTTATGAATCACTACTTTATTTTAGACAAAAGAAATGAGAAACATTTCTAAAAAAGTTTCAAAATATATGATAAGGACAACATGAAATATTTTATCTATAATTTTTTTCCCATTTTTTAAACCATATATATACATAGTTGACATTGTTTTTATTTTAAGTAAATCTCAATATTATAGTGAAATAATTTATTTATAGCCATATTGAATTATTATTATTATTATTAAAAAATGTGACATATTAATTTTATATTAAAAATTGAATAATCTATATCTCTATTTTATTATTCTTATTGCAATGTAATTGGGGTTTTCCATTTTCGATATTTTTTTTTAAACATTAAAATATTTTTTCATATATATATATATATATATATATATATTAATTAATATAAATTTCCCAATATAGCTACTAAAACAATTTATATAACTTTTATATTAAAATATTCTTAAAAAGTATAAGAATTATGCATTTTTTTCAGAGGAAAAAAGGAAAATAATTTTATCTTTCTCTAAAATTAAAATTTTATCATTTTCAAATACTTATTTGTTTTTTAAATTATATATTAATAAATTTAACATTTTCAAATATTTATTTTTAAATATAAGTAAATTTATGATTTTCACATAAACTTTTAAACATTTAAAAAATGGGGATAAGATAACTCAAATTTACTATTTAAAAATCCATCAAGGAAATACTGAAATATTGAAGAAAATAATAATAATAATTCACAATTAAACCCCTCGACCATGGATGCACCCGGAATCAGTCCTTTTGGCATCATTTTGCAGCGAGTGGATCATTTCAAATCTTATGCCATTAAAATTCGATGATAACGGCCTATTGCAAAACCGAAAGCTCCACAGGGATGTCTAATTGTATGAAAAATCTTGATTGATCTATGCCGGAATTAACGAAAGCAGTTTGCAAAAAAAATTAAGAACATTCGTTCAACCGATCAAGAATAAATATTAGAGGTTAAGTCCTAATCGTGTCACAATTTTTAATATGAAATTGTATAAATTAATGTGGAATATAAATTCGTGCACATTAATATTTTTTATATTTGTTTATATTTTTCATTAATTTTGAAATTTATTTTTCATGTTTTTCCATATAAAAATCTTTTACTTTTTATATATCCTTCAATATATTATGTCATTTTTTTCTCATTATATATCCTCCAATATGAATCTACTTGTTATGGTATTTATCCCGCAATGAACTCTCTGTGGATTAAAGCTTCTTTCGAGGGTCAATTATCTTCTTCATTCTTTGTGGCAACAAGGGAAATTATTTGATTTACACCTCTTCCTCATCTGAAATACATGTCATTAAATTCAATGGAGAAGTAAGTGGAAAATACAGGTGCTTCTTTTTGTTGTAAAACCTTACTATTTTGATTTGGATTATGTTTCACATGTAGTCGGGACCATTTAGGATGGTTACTCGGTGGTGGATTGGATGAGAGTTGTAGTTGTTTCTATTACACAAGTGGTTGGGTTTGTACAAGGAATTCCTCTATAAAGGAGGCCCCATGCAATCTTTGAGGCCACCAGAATATATGAGTCACAGGAGAGGGCTATTTGAGGAATGATGTGGGGTATTGAATTAGAGGGGGACTAGGAGTTTTTCATTGAACTTTAGGATTTTGAATTTGCTAAGAAACCTTATGAGAATCATACATGTTAGTCCAGGTATTGAAGAATGATGAAGGGTTTGAACTACACATGGTTGTGGGGCTTGCCATGGATTCTTAGAGCCACTAAAATATGTTTTTTCCATCTCCTACCTTAATTCCTTCAATACTTCTTATAATATTGGCAACAATGGGAAATGAATTTTTGAGTGATTCTCCTCGAAAATACCAGAAAGTTGCAGACTGCTAAGTGGTCACTCTATGAGGAAGTGCTTATTTCTATACTTGGAGTAGTATATTGGAAGTACTTTTCCAACTTCAACCTTCTTCCTTTTTTCCAGCAAAACATTCAATTGTGAAAACAAAGAGTTAATGAAATCATTTTTAAAATTTTCAAACAATATAAAAATTTCCATCCTTTTGGCTTCGCCATTGGCTTCGAATTTCTCATTGAATGATATATTGAAGAACATTTTGTATATTGCTCAACGAGATTCTTCAGTTAGATAATATATTATTTTAGCACGTCGATCCATCCATAGGGAAAAAATATTCCTACTTTGAATGAAAATTGTTGGAAAAAAACCTAAATGTAGGAGATGCACCCTATCTGTCCTAACTCTTTATGAGGTCGACCTGCTTCAGTTTGTGAAAGTGATGCCCAAGTTCTTACCCCTCATCTTACCAACGAAACACCTCATAGTTATGTATACATCTAACACACTCATGAAAAATGCATCTATAAAAGGAAAGCATTGTTGATTATGCTGTTGTGCCCTTAATAGCCTCCCTCACAATGACACCAAAATGTTGGGCATACGAATTAACTTAATAGGTGTCAATTCGCTCAAACATAAATTATCATCCCGCGTAGGTATTTTTATTGCAATATTATCTTGAAAAATATATGTAGGAAACAATAGTTAACTAAAATTGGCTAATTCCTAATACTAATTTTGTCCTATAAGAACAAAGTTTTCACTCTTCACAGTAATAGGAATAAAAATCAATTTCACTCTCAAACAGTCACTGGAATAAAAATAACTCACTACACACAACGTTGGAAATGAAATCACCGATGCACCCATCCACTTTGAAGTCACATTGGAATGGAAAACAAAGATCAATCATTGAATCAATTGCACATTAAATCACAACCTCACAACCATTAAGCCAATCATATTCAATTTAAAATCATCAACTAGCTAACATTTTGTTTTAAAAAAAATTATAAATATGTAGCAACAATTGAATAGTAGAAACACTGAGTTAGTAAGGATTGATCCAATAACTCTTTGTCACATGAGGAATATACATTAAATATTCTGCAAGTTAAATTAAAAAAAAAGAAACAGCTATGTATATTAGCAAGAACTTGTAGCAGTGATATAACAATAACTGAATTAATATAAAGTACAAATAAATTAATATATGAAACTATCTACATCTACTCACACAACAACCACTAGTACAGATGAGGTTCCTTCCTCCTCAACTGGGGTTGGTCAGTGAGAACTCACAAATCGACAATTCAAAAATAAGATATAAATTTGCAGAGATTGCATTAGCTTTATAAATGAAGTTACAAGATGTGTTGCTACATGGAAGATCGTGTCTCCATTTCCTAAGATAAATTACTCATTTTACGACTTAATAGCTTGCTCTGAACATGTTATTTTCCCATACATTTTACACAAAGATATAAGGCGGTAAATTGGAACAAATCCACAAAATATGGATTTTCACTGTTATGGACATATTATAAAATATTGACTCTATTTTCTTTTGGGAGAACTTTGTTTGAGAAAAAACCAAGTTATAGTTGCAATAGATTTATTTTTTATAGAATAAAATGAAAATATGTTGAATTTGTTTCAATTTTAAACTAATTTCTCTATTTGTGATGCAATTTTTCAATGACAACAATATGAAAGATATGCTTGAAAGAACTCCACGTAGCTGCCAATCCAAATTTTTTTTTGGATAAACTACGTCTAAATTTGATCACCTAATTATTCGTGCATGAATTTTCTGAATTATAGATCATTAGCTCGAGCCTAAAATATTTTTCTTCAGTATGATTTAGGTGAAACAAAACCATGTCAACATTACTAGGAGTAAAATCCATGTTCCGAAATTAATTTTGGAGCTATGAAATATGACATCCATGGAGGCTATTACTGTTACTGCATCGGAACCACTACAACAACTCTAAGAAAACCATCATCACCAAAACTAATAATAACCCTTTATAATTCATCTAAAATATTGGAAAGTAACGATAATTAACTACTTTAACATTATAAGCTTAATGTGACACATTCACGATGAAACAAAACAATATGGGTAACAGATGGGAAAATAAGTGTGATATAGTAATGAAAATGGGTGTTTAGAATGGTGAAAATTTTGACAATTTGGTAGCCCAAATCATAAATACACCTAGAAGATGCACACTTTTTAACATATTTAGTGTTTTCTAGTTTTTCCCTATAGCTTAGGTCCTTTACTAATGTTCATCACCAAATGGCACTAACTTCTCATCTGGTAGGAGATTTTTAGAGCATGATATACCATTGTAAAGCTATGAAAGAGGACTCTCTAATAATACTATCCATAGATTCATTAGGACATCATAATTTTCACAAAACCTAAAGATACTTCAAACTTATTTGACTTCACTTGATGAGTACATGCAAGAGATATAGATAGCATACAACTTCCTTCTATTCATAAATAATACTAGTGTTTCCTTAGAACCCCCTTAGACATTAATGACATTGTTATCCATCAATGAGAACATTATGTGCAACATCAAGTTCATTTATATATAATTAATAAAACCTTAAAATTTGAACCTTGATTATTAATCAAACAATATTTTTATTACTTTAAGCCATATATCTCATGGTAGTATATTTAATTAAACAATAATTTCTAAAAACTTATTCTAACACAATGATATAACTTAAAAGAGAAAAAAATACATGAGGCACACTTATAGATTCATTTTAATCACAGATCTAACTAGTGTCGAAAGTGATTGAATTTCAAAAAATCCACAACTCTTTTCATTGCAAAACTTGGAATGATGTTTTTACTTCAAGAAATGTTATCCCTCATAGATCGATTTTTTTTTTTTAAGGAACCGGTAGCTTTATATTATTATTATACTCGATAATAGACCAAAACCCTCACATTCACATATCCTTCATCTAGTGCTGGAAACAAAAAATGATCTCAATAAATGTAATCCCTACTATGCCTATATGATATACTTTTAATTGAATTAAGCTTATGTTAGGTCCCTATATTAATAGTTTATTCCCTTATTGTTATTAGTGTATCCTTGTTATTGTTACTGTTGTACCCCTGTCACCCTAATATTGTTATTATTGTGCCCTTACATTGTTATTGTTAGGTCGGGTAGGATTATATTCTAGGCTCATGGACTCCTATATATAGGAGTTTTTGGTCATTTGTATCATCGAAGAGTTGTTCATTTACGTAATGTATTGGAGGTTTCCCCCGCAAAGCGGCTGATTTCTAAGGCGTTAATCTCTCTTTTCTTCTATTTTTGGAGTTGGTTTCATAACATTTTGTATCAAATCTTTGGATTCTAGGGTTTCGCTGCTCCAAACAGGTCATCGTGGAATTTTTGCTATAAATATTTTTATGCAAAGGTTCATAAGCTGAAATGTTTAAAGTGTGAAGCCGAAATTTGGAGGAACATCATCACAAAATTTCAGAGCTTGGTTTGCAATATTTTCGGAGATATGATCTATGGAAGTTAGGGATTTTTGCAAGCTCGTAAAAAATTCATCGCGGAATTTTTGCTATAATTATTTTTCTACAAGGTTTCAGAAGCTGAAATTTTCATAGACCGAAGCAGAAATCCTTAAGAACCTCTTGTACAAGTTTTAGATCTTAGTTCGAAATATTTTTGGAGATATGATCTGTAGAAGTTAGGATTGTTTCAGGCTCCCAAATTTCATCTCAAAGAGGTGACCATGGGAAAAATGTCATAACTCTCTATCTGAGCGTTGGATTGAGATTCTGTAAAAAGAGGTTGCAAGTAAAAAAAATTAGTTTCCTGTCTATACATTTCAAAGCTGAAGGAGGAAACAGTGACACATGGCAAGTTGTACAAGTTCGCTCTACTAAACGAGTCAATAATTAGGTAATTGTAGGAGATTGGACATAACTTTGTCTTGGAGAGTCCAAATCAGTTCAGACCTATGGCATTTGAAAGAGGATTCATAGGGCTAACTCAAGGGTGAGTTTTAGATATTGAAGATCTGAAATCATAGAGATAATTCAGTTTCAATATCGAGCTCCTCAAAAGCAAGAAAAATCAGTGTATTGTTTTCGAATTACATAAGTCTCGTTTGAAAAAAAAAAATTAGTTTGAATTTATTCCAAGGGCATATTGAAGAATAGATATTATTATTGGGTTCTAAAATGCCCCCTAAAAATAATTCAACACCCATTAAGCCTTTACAAGGCTCTACTATGACTCATGAAGATGAAGAAATCCAACATGAGATGTCAAAATTACAAGAGAAAGCGCACCTATCACAAAGAACAACAATAAATGAAATGGAAGTTTTGAAGAAAGGCGTGGAAAATAATATGGAAGGTTTGAATAAAGGTGTGGAAGCTAAAATGAAGGGTTTGGAAGATAATATGGAGGGCATGGAAGTCGGCATTGAAGCTAAGATGGACGACATGGAAGCTAAAATGAAAAACATGAAGAATGATTTAAAAGTATACATCAAAGGTTTGGCAAAGCTGATACAAGAAATGTTTCCTAATGGCGAAAAGATAGTGGAGGAAACTCATGATGAGAATAAAATAAATGTTAATCGTGATTTCATAAACTCTAATGTTGGATGGAAGAACCACCATATTCCAAAGATGGATATGAAGAAGTTTTATGGCGAGGATCCCATAACATGGATACTACACATGGAGCAATATTTTGATATCAATAATGTGCAAAACACACAAAAGGTACGTTGCAAATTTACATTTAGAACAAAATACATTTGTATGGTATCGATGGCTTTTCTCTTGTAAAAAATTGTCACTTGGTGGATTTTTATGAAGGAAATGATAATACATTATGAGGATACAAAAAGCAACACCTTCTTTATCGAATTGATAAATCTCAAACAAAAGGGTTTAGTGGTGGAGCACATTGAGGACTTCCAAAAATTAAATATGAGGGTAACTAATATTCTAGAGGAACACAGGATTGATGTCTTCATAGGGACTTTAAAGGATAACATCCAACATGAAGTTCACATCTGGGAACCTGATTCATTGGAAAAGGCATTCAGGTTGGCAAGAAAAATTGAATGTAAAATTATGGCAACAAGGAAGCCTACCACTCAGATATATAAAGATGGAAGCGTTGCTACTCCTACACTTCCACTACCTACAAGGTTGACACCACAAGAATTGGAAGAAAAAAGAGAAAAAGGGCTTTGCTAGAGTTGTGACAACAAATACACTAAAGGTCATAAGTGTGCTGAGAAGAAATTCTTTTACATAGATTGTGAAGAGGAAGAATAAAATGAAAAATAATATTCAAAAGAAGAGGATATACACCAGGAACCAACCCTAGAAGAGGAAGAAATGAGTTCGACCATATCATGTAATGCATTGGCAGGAATTACCACTCCTCAAATTCTCAAGATAGAAGGACATATCAAGAAGAAAAAGGTAATAATTTTGATTGATTTAGGTAGTACCCATAATTTTATTGATTGTAAGGTAGCTAATGGATTGAATTGTTTCATATACCTAGCACCAGAATGTCAAGTGATGGTTGCAAATGGAGGAACTATAAATTGCTCTAGAAAATGCCATAATATCAAGCTAAACAGGGGGGAATATGTATTGAATATTCCAATGCTTTCCATTCCTATGGGAGGTGCTGGTGTTGTACTAGGAGTATGATGGTTACAATATTTGGGGACGGTAGCTTTTAATTTTCAAGAAGGTTTCTTGAAATTTTTTTCAGAAGGAAAGGAAGTCGAATTACTGGGTATGGCAGGGAAGCCAGGAAAGATAATAAGAATTAATGTCATGACAAAGCTTCTGAATAAATAATAACGATCCGTAATTGCACAATTATACTCACTAGAAGTTCCAATATGAAAATCATCTATTTCTGTAGATCTCCAAAAATTCTTCGAGAATCATTCCAAGGTGTTTGAAACTCGCAAAGGACTTCCACCTATTCGTAATCATGATCATGCTATTCATTTGATTCCAGGAAGTGTTCCTCCAAACATCAGGCCTTATAGATATCCTTATGTCTAAAAGAGCAACATTGAACGTATGATTGCAAAGATGTTAGAGGCTGGTATAATTCAGCCTAGTCAAATTTATTTCTCTGCTCCAGTAGTATTGGTGCACAAGAAGGATGGACCAGGCGCATGTGTCCAGATTATAGGGAGCTCAATAAGCTCACCATTAAAGATAAATTTCCCATTCATGTGATTGGTGAATTATTGGATGAATTACATGGAGCAATTTATTTTACCAAGTTGGATCTTCGTTTAGGATATCATCAAATTAGAATGAAGACTAAAGATATTTCGAAAATAGCATTTCAAACTCATGAGGTTCGTTATGAATTTTTTTTCATGCCTTTTCACCTTACCAATGCACCTTCTACATTTCAAGGGTTGATGAATTCCATTTTCAAACCCTCCCTTAGAAAATTTGAGCTGGTATTTTTTGATGATATACTAATCTACAGTAGGTCTTGGAAGGATCATGTTCAACATGTTGACAGGGTTCTCAAAATATTGGAAGAGAAACAATTATATGAAAAAACATCCAAATTTTTCTTTGGAGTACAAGAGGTGGAATATCTGGGTCATATTGTATCTCAGGAGAGTGTTAAGGTAGACCCTAGCAAAATTAAATCCATTAAGGAATGAAAATTTCCCACAACTATAAAGTAGTTGCGAGGATTTATCAGGTTAACAAGGTATTATCGCAAGTTTGTTAAGAATTATGGGAGATTAGCAGCACCTCTAACAACATTATTGAAGAAAGATTCATTTTCATGGAATCTTGAAGCAACTAAGGCCTTCGAACAACTTAAAGAGGCCATGTGCCTAGCACTAGTCTTAGCTACGCCAAAATTCACAAAAACCTTTATTGTGGAATGTGATGCCTCAGGAAATGGAATTGGTGTTGTTTTAATGCAATAAGGAATACCCATTTCTTTTGAAAGTCTTCCAATGAAAGGAAATTATTTACAAAAAGCTATTTATGAGAAGTAGATGTTAGAAATACTACATGGACTAAAGAAATGGTGACCTTACCTAATGGGAAGACACTTCAAGGTAAAAACTGATCATGATAGTCTTAAACGCTTTTTGGAACAAAGACTATCTTCAGAAGAGTAGCAAAAATGAGTCGCAAAGATGTTGGGTTATGACTTTGAAATAATATACAAAAAATGGAAGCTAAATGTTGTTGCATATGCATTCTTAAGAAAGAATGAAGAGGTGGAAGAATTTTTTTGCACACCACTTCTATTATCCAACCAGATTGGATAACCGAAGCAAGATATGAATGGAAGAAGGACGAAGAAGTGTGGACACTCATTCAAAGTTTGCAGTAAGATCCTAGTACATCTGATACATATATTTGAAAAATGGTTCCTTATGGTGAAAATATCGCTTATATCTCTATAAGAATTCCCAACTAAAACATAATATTCTACTGGAATTGCACACTTCTCCTTAAGGAGGACACTCATGATTTTGAGAAAATTACCACAGGGTGAAGAAAGATTTTTTTGGGATGGCCTTAAATATGATATTCAAAAGTTTGTGGCGGAATTTTTGGTTTTCCATAAAAATAAAGTTGAGACAATTAAGACCCCGGGTCTTCTACAACCTTTATCCATTCCAATTCCACATTGGGAGGAGTTTTCAATGGATTTTATAAAAGGTTTACCTAAGTCCGAAGGAAAGAGTGTCATCATGGTGGTAGTTGATAGACTTACAAATTATGCACACTTCTGTGCATCATCTCATCCATTTAAAGAAAGTACAATTGCTACTACATTTATGGACACAATTCAAAAGCTATATGGAAACCCAAAGGTTATTGTGAGCGGCAGAGATCCCATTTATACTGGAAATTTTTGGATGGAGTTATTTTCTTGTTTGGGTACTCAATTAGCTGATATCTCATCTTATCATTCTCAACTCGATAGTCAAACTGAGATAGTGAATAAACTTTTTGAAGGATATCTTTGTTGTTTTTTATCTGATAAACAAGCACAATAGTTCAAGTGGTTACCTCTTGCTGAATGGTGGTATAACACTTCCTTCCATATTGCAGCAAAAATGACCCCATTTATGGAAATTTATGGATATCATCCACCGTCCATCACATCATCTTTAAGAGAAAATTGTAAGGTTCAAGCAATGGAAGATCACATTGAGCATCAACAATAAGTTCTCCAACTCTTAAAGGATAACCTAAATTTTGCACAAAATCGAATGAAACAACAAGCAGATCAACATCGTAGCGAGAGAATTTTTGACATAGGAGACTGGGTATTTTTATGGCTACAACCATAAAAACAAATGTCCCTCAAGTAAGCTAAGAAGGATAAAAAATTATCACCAAAGTAATATGGTCCTTACAAGGTGTTGCAAAAGATTGGTACTATGGCATACAAATTGGAGCTTCCTACTTCTTCACGAGTGCATCTAGTTTTCCATGTTTCATGCTTAAATAAGGTTATAGGTGAAAATCTTCTAGTTTAAAAATTATTGCGAGAACTTGATGAGGAAGAAAAAATCATATTGGAACCTAAAGAGGTCACGGAAACAAGAACTCGACAACTACGAAATTGATCAATTTCAGAGTATCTCATCAAGTGGAAGAACTTACCCACTGAAGATTCTACATGGGAGGATGAGAATTTTATATAGAAGAACCCAGGGCTACTCAAAGCATTGACGACAACGCCTTTTTGAAGGAGAAGGGAATTTTAGGTCCCTATATTACTATTTTAGTCCCTTATTGTTATTAGTGTAGCACCGTTATTGTTACTGTTGTACCCCTGTAACCCCAATATTGTTATTATTGTTCCCTTATATTGTTATTGTTAGGTCGGGTAGGATTATATTGTGGGCCCATGGACTCCTATATATAGAAGGAGGTTTTGGTAATTTGCATGGTCCAAGAATTTTTCATTTATGTAATTTATTGGAGGTTTCCCCCTCAAAGTCGTTGATTTCTAAGGCGTTGATCTCTCTTTTCTTCTATTTCTGGAACTAGTTTCATAACAACTTATATAGTCTCGAGAACAAGTTTTTATAAAGTGTTGTTTTACGTAACATTAAGAAAAATAAAAATTTCATGTTAGTTCCCTACATTACTAGTATAGTCCCTTATTGTTGTTAGAGTAACCCCCTTATTGTTATTGTTGTGCCCTTAAATTATTATTGTTAGGTCGGCTAAGATTACATTGTGGCCCCACTAGGATTACAGTCTGGCCCCATGGACTCCTATATATAGAAAGGAGGTTTTGTAATTTGAATCATCCAATAATTTTTCATTCATGTAATGTATTGGAGGTTTGCCCCTAAAAGTGGCTTATTTATAAGGTGTTGATATCTCTTTTCTTCTCTTTTTGGAGTTGGTTTCACAATATTTGGTATCAGAGGTTTGAGATTCTAGGGTTTTGCTGCTCCAAACAGGTCAGCGTGGCATTTTCGCTATAACGTTTTTTATACGGAGGTTCAGAATATGAAATATTTAGTGTGCGAAGCCAAAAGCTTGAGGAACATTTTCAAAAAATTTCAGAGCTTGGTTCGCAACAGTTTCAGAGATATGATCTATGCAAGTTAGGTAATTGTGTAGGCTCCTGAATTTAACCAAAACAGGTCAACGTGGTATTTTCATAGTAAATTTTTTTCTGTGAAGGTTCAAAAGCTAAAATTTTTAGAGTGCAAAGCCACAATATTGAGGAACATTTTCAAAAACTTTTAGGTATTGGTTTGTAATAGCTTCGGAGATATGATCTGTGTAAGTTAGGGCGTTTTGAGGCTTCTGAATTTCATCTCAAAGAGGTGATCGTGGGAAAATATTCATAGATCTCTCTCTGAGAATAGGATTGGAATGTTGTAAAAAGTGGCCGGAAGTGCACGTACTTTAGTTTTCTTTCTATCAAATTCAAATCCAAAGGAGGAAATAGTGACACGTGGAAAGTCGTACAAGTTCACTCTATTGAAATAGTCCAAAATTGGGTCATTGTGGGAGATTGGACATAACTTTTTCTTGAAGAATCCAAATTAGATCAGACCTGTGGCATTTGAAAGAAGCTTCAGAGGGGTACTTCAAGGCAGAATTTCAGATATTTAGGATCCTCAATTATAGAGGTAATTCAATTTCAATATCGAGCTCCTCAAAAGCAAGTAAAAGGTGTGTATTTTTTTCTGAATTGCATAAGTCTTGTTTGAAGAATCAAGTTGAATTGATTCCAAGGGAATATTGTAGAATAGATATCAGTATTGGTTTCTAAAATTGCCCCTAAAAATAATTCAACACCCATTAAGCCTTTAGAAAGCTCTACTATGACTCATGAAGACAAAGAATGGAAACATGACATATCAAAATTACAAGAGCAAGTGCAACAAATTTCACTCTCGCAAAGAGCAACAAAAAATGATATGGAAGTTTTGTAGAAGGGCATGGAATCTAAGATAGATGACATGGAAGCTAATATTGATGAGAAAATGGAAAACATGAAGAATGATATAAAATCAAACATGGAACATTTGAAAAATTTGAAACAAGAAATGTTTCCTAATGGTGAAAAGATAGTAGAGGAAACTCCTTATGACAAAAAAATAAATGTTAATTGTGATTTCATAAAATCTAATGTTGGCGGGAAGAAACACCATATTCGAAAAATGGATTTAAGGAAGTTTGATGGAAAGGATCCTATAACATGGATACTACAGATGGAGCAATATTTTGATCTCCATAATGTGCAAAACACACAAAAGGTACGCATTGCACCTTTACATTTAGAACAAAATACATCTGTATGGTATCGATGGCTTTGCTCCCGTAAAATAATTGTCACTTGGTCAATTTTTATGGAGGAAATGATAGCACATTATGAGGATACAAAGAGAAACACCATCTTTAGCCAATTGATAAATCTCAAACAAAATGGTTTAATGGGGGAGCACATTGAGGACTTCCAAAAATTGAATATAAGGGTAACTGATATTCCAGAGGAACACATGATTGATCTCTTCATAGGTACTTTAAAGGATAGCATCCAAAATGAAGTTCGCGTTTCGGAACCTGATTCATTGGAGAAGGCATTCAGGTTGGCAAGAAAAATCGAATGTAAAATTATGGTGACAAGGAAGCTTGCCACTCACTTCTATAAATAGGGAAGTGTTGGTACTCCTAGATTTCCACAACCTACAAGGTTGACACCACAAAAATTGGAAGAAAAAAGAGAAAAAGGGCTTTGCTACAGTTGTGATAGAAAATACACTAAAGGTCATAAGTGTGCTGAGAAGAAATTATCTTACATAGATTGTGAAAAGGAAGAAGAAAATGAACAAGAAAAGGATATACACCAGGAACCAACCCAAGAAGCGGAAGAAATGAGTCTGACCATATCGTGTAATGCATTGGCAGGAATTACCACTCCTAAAACTCTCAAGATAGAAGGACATATCAAGAAGAAAAAGGTATTAGTGTTGATTGATTCAGGTAGTACCCATAATTTTATTCATTGTAAGGTAGCCAAGGAATTGAACTGTTTCTTATACCCAACACCAGAATGTCAAGTGATGGTTGCAAATGGAGGAACTATAAATTTATCTAGAAAATTCCATAATATCAAGCTAACCATGGGGGAATAAGTATTGAATATTCCAATGCTTTCCATTCGTATGGGAGGTGTTGATGTTGTACTAGGAGTACAATGGTTACAATCTTTGAGGACAGTAGCTTTTAATTTTCAAGAAATTTTCTTGAAATTTTTTTTAAATTAAAAGGAAGTCAAATTACAAGGTATTGTAGGGAAGCTGGGAAAGATAATAAGCTCTTATGTCATGACAAATCTTCTAAATAAAGAAAAATGAGGCATAATTTCACAATTATGGTCACTAGAAGTTCCAACATCAAAATCATCTATTTCTGCAGATCTCCAAAAGGTATTGGACAATCATTCCAAGGTTTTTGAAACTCCAAAAGGACTCCCACCTATTCGTGATCATGACCATGCTATTCATTTGATTCCAGGAAGTTTTCCTCCAAACATAAGGCCTTATAGATATCCTTATGTCCAAAAGAGAGAAATTTAACGTATGATTGCAGAAATGTTAGAGGCGGGTATAATTCAACCTAGTCAAAGTTCTTTCTATGCTCCTGTAGTATTGGTACACAAAAAGGATGGATCATGGCACATGTGTCCGAATTATAGGGAGCTCAATAAGCTCACCATTAAAGATAAATCTTCCATTCCTATGATTGATGAATTATTGGATGAATTACATGGAGCAATTTATTTTACCAAATTGGATCTTCGTTCAGGGTATCATCAAATTAGAATGAAGACTGAAGATATTCTGAAAACATCATTTCGAACTCATGAGGGTCATTATGAATTTTTGGTCATGCATTTTGGCCTTATCAATGCACATTCTACATTTCAAGGGTTCATGAATTCCATTTTCAAACCGTTTCTTAGAAAATTTGTACTAGTATTTTTTGATGATATACTAATCTATAGCAGGTCTTAGAAGGATCATGTTCAAAATGTTGATAGGGTGCTCAAACTATTACCAGAGAAACAATTATATGCAAAAGCATCCAAATGTTTCTTTGGAAGCGACTAAGGCCTTTGAACATCTTAAAGAGGAAATGTGCCTAGCACGAGACTTAGCTATGCCAGACTTCCCAAAAACATTTAGTGTGGAGTGTGATGCCTCAGGAAATGGAATTGGTGTTTTTTTAATGAAAGAAGGAAGACTTATTGCTTTTTAAAGTCGTCCAATCAAAGGAAATTATTTTCAAAAACCTATTTAAGAGAAGGAAATGTTCAAAATACTGCATGCACTAAAGAAATGGAGAACTTAGCTAATGGGAAGACACTTCAAGGTAAAAACTGATCATGATAGTCTTAAACACATTTTGGAACAAAGACTATCTTCAGAAGAGTAGCAAAAATGTGTCACAAAGATGTTGGGTTATGACTTTGAAATAATATACAAGAAAGGGAAGCTAAATGTTGTTGCAGATGCACTCTCAAGAAAGAATGAAGAGGTGGAACCATTGCTTTGTGCCATTTCTATTATCCAACCAGATTGGATAACCGAAGCAAGAGATGAATGGAAGGAGGACGAAGACATGTGGACACTCATTCAAAATTTGCAGCAAGATCCTAGTACATCTGATACATTTAGTTGGAAAAATGATTCCTAATGGTACAAATATCGCTTATATCTTTATAAGAATTCCCAACTAAAACAAAAGATTCTTTTGGAATTGCACACTTCTCCGTTAGGAGGACACTTAGGATTTTTAGAAACTGATCACAGGGTGAAGAAAGAATTTTTTTGGGATGGCCTTAAATCTGATATTCAAAAGTTTGTGGCAGAAAGTTTGGTTTGCCAGCAGAATAAATTTGAGACAATTAAGACCCCGAGTCTTCTACAACCTTTATCTATTCCAAGTCAACGTTGGGAGGAGATTTCAATGGATTTTATCACAGGTTTACCTAAGTCCAAAGGAAAGAGTGTCATCATGGTGGTAGTTGATAGAATTACCAAGTATGCACACTTTTGTGCATTATCTTATTCATTTAAAGCAAGTACAATTGCTACTACACTTATGGACACAATTCATAAGCTACATGGAAACCCACGGGTTATTGTGAGCGACAGAGATCCCATTTTTACTAGAAATTTTTCGATGGAGTTATTTTCTTATTTGGGTACTCAATTAGCTCATAGCTCGTCTTATCATCCTCAATCCGATGGTTAAACGGAGATAGTAAATAAATGTTTGGAATGATATCTTCGTTGTTTTGTATCTGATAAAGAAACACAATGGGTCAAGTGGTTACCTCTAGTTGAATGGTGGTATAACACTTCCTTCCATACTGCAACAAAAATGACCCATTTATGGAACTTTATGGATGTCATTCACCATCCATCACATCATCTTTAAGAGAAAATTCGAAGGTTCAAGCAGTGGATGATCACATCGAACATCAACAAGAAGTTCTCCAACTCTTAAAGGACAACGTGAATTTGGCACAAAATCGAATGAAACAACAGGCAGATCAACATCGCAGTGAGAGAAGTTTTGATGTAGGAGACTAGGTATTTTTATAGCTACAACCATACAAATAAATGTCCCTCAAGCAAGCTAAGAAGAATAATAAATTATCGCTAAAATATTATGGTCCTTGCAAGGTGTTGCAAAAGATTGGTACTATGGCATATAAATTGGAGCTTCCTGCTTCTTCACAAGTGCATCCAATTTTCCATGTTTCATGATTAAAGAAGGTTATAGGTGAAAATATTCCAGTTCAAACAATACTGCCAGAACTTGATGAGGAAGGAAAATTCATATTGGAACCTGAAGCGGTCACGAAAACAAGAACTCAACAACTACGAAATCGATCAATTTCAGAGTATCTCATCAAGTGGAAGAACTTACCCACTGAAGATTCTACATGGGAGGATGAGAATTTTATACCAAAGCACCCAGAGCTACTCAAGCGTTGAGGACAACACTTTTTTGAAGGAGAGGGGCATGTTAGGTCCCTATGATACTAGTATAGTCCCTTATTGTTGTTAGTGTAACCCCCTTATTGTTATTATTGTGCCCTTAAATTATTATTGTTAGGTCGGCTAGGATTACATTGTGGCCCCACTAAAATTACACTCTAGCCCAATGGACTCCTATATATAGAAAGGAGGTTTTGTAATTTGAATCATCCAAGAATTGTTCATTCATGTAATGTATTGGAGTTTTCCCCCTCGAAGTGGCTTATTTCTAAGGCGTTGATATCTCTTTTCTTCTATTTTTGGAGCTAGTTTGACAACATTTCGAGTGATATTCACTTGCTTCCTGGAGGTTCCCCACTTTCCATCGTTATATTGTTTTCTTCCTTTGCGTGCATTGAGATCTCTTGAGATATCAACTCCTCAGCCTCTCTTGCATTTTCCACATTAGGACATGGGAAGACCTATAAACCAAAGACTTCGTTGAGAACCCTAACTATTGTCGCTTCCACCGAAACCTCGATACCCTCTACCTTACGAGTGAGAGTTTCAACCTTCATTGCCAAATTCACTACCAGAAGCTAAAGCTTCTCAATATCCTCCCTCATACTTTGGACTTATCTCATCAGAAACGAGAAGTGATATCTCGCCTCATCTAGAACCTAACCCCCAACACGAGCATGATTGTTTGGATTCATTTCCATTATCTCCATGTCTTGAATTTCTCCCAACCCCACTGCACTTGCTGCATCTAAGGATGTTGATCTCAGCATCAAATAAATTATTATAAGGACTTGAAAAAGTTCCTATCCACCCGTTGGCCATTCATAACATAGATCAATCCTCTTACAAATATCGGCTTCCCCTCTTGAGCATTGAATTTCTTGCATCATTTCCACATTCCTATGATTCATCTTTTTTCATTTACTCCGACTATGAAGGAATACAAGTTTGGTGTTAACAATGTTATATTTTATGCGCGAGGAATGTCTACATACATCATGTGCCATGAAAATTTCCTTCACCTTTGTACATTTGTACATACTACCTGCCATGAGATATGCTACCCAAGGCCGACACTTCATCTCTTTCATTGAATCTATTACAAGATAATTAATGACTACCCGTACTTGCCTTTATCCTTGTCAGTCTGAATTGTCTTTCAATGTTTAATTATTCCTATCAAATTATTAATATATATAATTGATATTAAAATAATTTAATTAATATAGATATTCAAATTGTTTATATAAGTTTGCATTCAAGTATTTTTAAGAAGCTTCATAATTATGCACTTATTAAAAGGGGGAAACAATTTTATCTCTCTACGATTAATATAAAATTGATTTATCTCGCATCGTTATTGATTTTTTTTATTTATCGTAGAAACTTTTTTTTATTTATGGTAGAAGTAAGAGTGAAGGGAATCATACATGGCCATCATAATAGATTATAAAAATAACTTCTCCCATTATTTTAATGTTTAATAATAGTATCCTTCATGTAAATATATAAATACAAATTGTTTATTTGTAGACAAAGTATTTTTATTTATTTATAAGAAATTTTTATTTATTTAATATTTTTTACAATTTAATAATAAATTTTTTATAAATATTATTTATTTTTATTTTTAAATATATAAATAAATTTTTTTAAATTTTTTTTAGAAATTTGAAATATAAAAATAATAAATAAATAAATAAAATAAAAATAAAAATTCCCACAAATTGAGCAGAAAATATTACCCCAAAAACAAAAGAAAGTAAAAAAAAAACATTTTACAATTAAACCATGTGCATATAAACAAATAGTTTCGCCATGGATAGACATGGAATGAGTGCTCTATTTTCATCACTTTGCAGTGAGTAGGTCATTTCAATTTTAATGTCATTCAAATTCATTTCAAGATTAATGCCATTTAAATTCAATGATAATGGTTGATTGCAAAAACAAAATCTTCAAAAGAGGCAATTGATGGTTAATTGCATGACAAATCTTGGTTGATCTGTGCTGGAATCAATCAAAGCAGTTGCCAAAAATAGAAGAACATTTAGTCAACCGATCGAAAATCAGCTAGAGCCCTAATCATGTCATTTTGAAAAAGAGCTTGTACGCATTGCAATACATATAATTGCAATAGATTTATTTTTTATTGATTCAAATGAAAATATGTTGAATTTGTTTCAGTTTCTAACTAATTTCTTTGTTTGGGACGCAGTTTTTCAATGAAAACAATAGGAAAGATATGATTTAAGGAACTCCACGTAGCTCGCAATCTAATTTTTTTTTTGGAGAAACTGCGTCCGAATTTGGTCACCTGATTATGCTTGCAGGAGCCTAACATATTTTACTTGGGTACGAGTTAGGCAACACAATCAATGTCCACATGGCTAAGAGTAAAATCCAAGTCCAAAATTCATTTTAGAGCTGTGAAATATGCCAATCATGAAGGCTATTACTCTTACTTCATAGGAACCACTACAACAACACTAGGAAAACCATCATCGGTAAAACCAACAGCTTGATGTGACATATTCACGAGGGAAAAAAACAATATGGTTAATAGATGGGAAAATACATGCGGTAAATTAAAGAAAATGGGTGCTTAGAATGGTGAAATATTTGACAATTTGGTAGCCCTACGCATAAATATGCCTAGAATATACATGCTTTTTAACATATTTTGTGTTTTTTTGGTCTTTCCCTAAAATTTAGGTCCTTTACTAATGTTGATCATCAAATGGAAATAAATTCTCGTTTGGTTGGAAATTTTTAGAGTTTAATATACTATTGGAAGCTATGAGAGAGGACTATCTAATAATATTATCCCTAGATTCATTAGGACGTCATAATTTTTACAAAAACTCAAGATATTTCAAATCTCTTTAACTTCCCTCGATGAGTACATCCAAGAGATGTAGATATCATACAACTTCCTTTTATTCATAAATGATGCTAGTGCTTCTTTAGAAACCCCCTTTGACATTAATGACATTTTTTTTTTTATCAATGACAACATTAGGTGCAACATCAAGCTCATTTATACATAACTAGCAATTGCGCCACATGTTGCAAAAGAAATGTCGTAAGGAAATTGCATGGGAAATAGTAGCCTAGAAGAAATAATTTGTTGCAGGGAAAGATCAGAAATAGTAGCCTAGAAGAAATAAGCTTTTGCAAAGAAGGACCCATCGTGAAAGAATCAAAGGCAAATTTTGCTTCCATGGAAGCAGGTCGTGGAGTTTTCAAAGGTATTGATGATAAGAGTTATCAACCAGAAAATTTTGTTATAGATATTGAAATAGGCAATTGCGGGTGAAAAAATATATGTAAACCAACATAATCTGTTCACATTTATATAAATTTTTTATATATATTGAAATAGGAAATTGGGGGTGAAAATCCTTTGGTGATTAGTAATCCTCCGAAGCAAGCATGAAATGAGCATGTAACTCAAATAAGATATTTTAAATACATTCAAGTACAATTTATCTAGCATAGATGTAAATAAAGATAATTTTTATTAACGTAAATAGAGTTTACTCCAAGTTCATCTACATATCCAAGCGCCAATAGCATGGTTGTCATAAATTGTATATCAAGAACAATAGTCTTGGCATTGAAGAAAGTGAATGTCATTTTAATATGGAGACATTTTTGGAAGAAGATATTATTCTTTATGTTATGGTTTATTTTCTAAACTCCAAACTTGGTTTAGTCTTTCTCTATATACATAAGAAAAAATTACAAAAATTTCACAAATTTAAGTTATAGTTTTATATTTTATAATTACAAATCTAGTTTCTTATTAAAATATTTACACACATCAATTTATTCAAATAAATTATATTTTGAATATGTTTTCTCCTATTATTTGATTACAAATTTATTGTACTCCCTACTAAGTAAAACAACTTTATTAATAAAGAATTGAATTCCAAATTCAAATATTTCTCAAGAGAGAACTACTATAATATATAGAACCAATTTTTTGATGTATAAATTATTTGTTTTATATGTTGTTCAATTTCCATTACCTATTATTTTCAAACCCAATGGGGAGGTATTGAACATGGGAGCCAACTTTAGGTAAATAAACATTCACATTGTGAACTTGGACCAAAAAAAAATTATAATCTTGAAATTCTCTTACCTAATCATATTTTTAGATATATAATTGAGTTCCATTCATTAAAAAACAAGGCAATATTAAGAACCTCCTAGAGTTATAAAAGGTAATTGACATGAAAAGTAAAAAATCTCCTCATGACAACATACAATTGTTAATCTTAATTAAATCATTAAAAAATAAAAAGGGATAATAGATTTACTAGTTATATCAATATTCTACATTAATTTTAAAAAATATATATAATTAGAATTGTATATTTTTAAGATATATATTTGATGATAATAATAACTTTTTTTTTGAAATTAAGACTAGGTTGGAACTAAATGGATTTAGTGAATTACATAAAGATTTAACACATTAGGGCACCTTAAGTGAAGGGGTGCTATTGTTCCTTACCTCGAAATGTAGTGTATTGTGATGCATCAATATAAAAAACCCTGCACCTACTTAGAATTTTTAGTTCATAACTATATATATATAATTTTCATATACTAGTGAAAAAATATATTATTAAATTTATTGCACCGAGAGGCGCATCTACAGCCCAATATGACCCCGATGTGAGGTGTGTCACGTCCTCATACAAAATGTCAGCTTAAGTTTTAAATTAAAAATAAAAATAAAAATAAAACTTATATAAATTATTTGAATGGATAGTAACTTATATAATAGTTTGAATGGATAGTAAATTATATACGTGAATTTGAATGGATCATAAATTTACCTTTAACAAAAAAAAATTATCACATTGAATTTCCAAATTAAGTAAAATTTTAAACGTCTTTACTCTTTACGAAAGTCAATACCATTTCCTAAATCAAAGGAAAAGAGTTAATTCAACACAAACAATCAAAATCCAAAATCTTTTAATATTTCTTTTAATTAAATATTTGTAAAATGAATTTATATTTACTCCAAAGATATGGTAAATAAATAAAAATATATATAAACTAGATGTATGGTAAATAAATAAAAATTATTTTTATATTTATTCCATAAACCTTTTTATATTTTAAAAAAACTTTAAAAAGAGGTTTTATTTAGATGAAGCCTATGGGACGAATACCATGGGACAAATTAATATTGATACCATGGGCCAAATACCATGCGTAAATAAATAAATATAAAATAGGTATAAACAAGTATGATAAATAAATAAATAAATATAAAAGAGGCATGAAGAGGTAAGGTAAATAAATAGCAATATATCAAATAGGATTATAAATAAAAATCTAATTATATAACAAGCCTATGGGCCAAATACCATAGTAAATAAAAGGGGTATGGTAAATAAATAAAAATATAAATAAACTAGAGGTATGGTAAGTAAATAAAACCTCTTTTCATAATTACTCCATAATCTGCTTTATATTTACGAATATTTATGTTCATTAGTTTACATAACTAAGAAGAAATAGAGAGAGAGAGTGATAAGGGAGAGATGGAGAGAGAGTGTGCATGTTTAGGGGTGAGATAAAGAGACAAAGTAAGATGTATGGAAACAAGGGGGGAGAGAAAAAGTGAGGAGAGAGAGAGGGATATAGTAATGTAGTTGGAGAGAGAGAGGGGTGGAAAGAGAGATATAAAGAAAGGGATGCGGGAAGAGAGAGGATTAGAGAGAGAGAGAGAGAGAGAGATATGGGGGAGGAGAGAGGATTGGAGGGAAGAGAGAGAGAGAGAGATTTGGGAGAGAAAGGGAGAGAGAGGAAGGATGAGATAGAGGAGGAGAGTTATGGGGGAAGAGAGAGTATTGGAGAGAGAGAGAGAGAGAGAGGACCTGAGAGAGAGGAGGAGAGAGGGATCGATAAGAGAGATGGAGCTGGAGGGGGAGAGATGTAGGAAATAATAAATATAGAGAGTGAGAAGTGGAGAGAGAGAAGGAGTGATAAGGGAGAGACAGAGAGAGAGTGTGTATGTTTGGGGCTGAGATAAAGAGACAAATAAGGAGAGATGGAGATAAGGGGGGAGAAGGAGATATAAGGAGAGAGGGAGGGATATAGTAACATAGTTGGTGGGTGAAGAGAGAGAGAGGGGGGGAGAGAGATGGGAGAGAAAGGGAAAGAGAGGAAGGAAGAGAGAGGATGTGAGAGAGTGGAGAGAGGGAGGGAAAGAGAGATGGACTTGGAGGGGGAGGAGGAGAGAGGTAAGAAGAAATAAATAGAGAGAGAAAGGTGGAGAGAGAGAGAGTGAGTGAGTGATAAGGAAGATGGAGAGAGAGGGAGAGAGGAAAAAATGAGGAAAGAGAGATATTAGCAGGGGAGAGGGAGAGAGGGGGAAGATAAAGATATACATAGAAGGTGAAGAGATGGAAGAAGAGAGAGATGGGGAGAGGAGGGGATTAACAAAGAGATTGATATATATGGATTGCGAGAGTGTGTGTGTTTAGGGGGGTGAGATAGAGAGACATAAAAGAAGAGATGGAGGGGGATATATATATGGATGGAGGGTGGAGAGAGGGAAGAATATTTCTCACGCTAGATGGATTGATATAAGTGGAGCTGGTGATTTATAATCATATTTGATTATTTTCACTATATGCATCGATTTTAGTGTAGATATTTATTTCTAATGATATTTGATTACTTGCACTAGATGCATTGGTTTCAGTGTAGGTGGTGATTTCTAATACAATTTGATTGCTTGCACTGAATTTGTTGATATCAATTTAGATGTTGATTTATAATTATATTCGATTACTTGCACTAGATGAATTGGTTTCAATGTAGATGATTTCTAATCCTATTTGATTGTTTGCACTAAATGCATTGATTTCAATGTAGATGGCAATTTCTAATCCTATTTGATTTATTTGAGTAAATGCATTGATTTCAGTGTAGATGTTGGTTTCTAGAGAGAGAGAGAGAGAGTGATAAGGAAGATGGAGAGACAGGGAGAGAGGAAAAAAGGAGGAAAGAGAGATATTAATGGGGGAGAGGGAGAGAAGGGGAAGATACAGATATAGATGGAAGGTGAAGAGAGGGAAGAAGAGAGAGATGGGGAGAGGGGGTGATTGAAAAAGAGATTGATATATATGGAGTACGAGAGCGCGTGTGTTTAGGCGGGTGAGATAGAGAGACAAAAAATAATAGATGGTGGGGGATATATATATGGATGGAGGGTGGAGAGAGGGAGGAATATTTATCACACTAGATGGATTGATATAAGTGGAGATGGTGATTTATAATCCTATTTGATTATTTGCACTAGATGCATCGATTTTAGTGTAGATATTTATTTCTAATGATATTTGATTACTTGCACTAGATGCATTGATTTCGGTGTAGGTGGTGATTTCTAATACAATTTGATTGCTTGCACTGAATGTGTTGATTTCAATTTAGATGTCGATTTATAATTATATTTGATTACTTGCACTAGATGACTTAATTTCAATGTAGATGATTTCTAATCCTATTTGATTGTTTGCACTAAATGCATTGATTTCATTGTAGATGTTGGTTCCTAGAGAGAGAGAGAGAGGAAAAAAGGAGGAAAGAGAGATATTAGCAGGGGAGAGGGAGAGAAGGGGAAGAGAGGGAAGAAGAGAGAGATGGGGAGAGAGGGTGATCGACAAAGATAATGATATATATGGAGTGCGAGAGCGTGTGTGTTTAGGGGGGTGAGATAGAGACAAAAAAAAGAGATGGATGGGGATATAGATATGGATGGAGGGTGGAGAGAGTGAAGAATTTTTCTTGCACTAGATGGATTTATTTAAGTGGATATGGTGATTTATAATCCTATTTGATTATTTGCACTAGATGCATCAATTTTAGTGTAGATATTTATTTCTAATGATATATGATTACTTGCACTAGATGCATTGATTTCAGTGTAGGTGATGATTCCTAATACTATTTGATTGTTTGTGCTAAATGCATTGATTTCAGTGTAGATGGCGATTTCTAATCCTATTTGATTTCTTTGATTAAATGCATTGATTTCAATGTAGATGTTGGTTTCTAATCTTATTTGATTGATTGCATTAAGTGCATTGATTTCAATGTAGAAGTTATTTTCTAATCTTATTTGATTGCTTGCATTAAATGCATTGATTTCAATATATATGTTGATTTATGATTTGATGTAATTGTATATATGATGGTACATTAATATTAAAGTGATTGGATTAACAATATGCATTGATTTTAGTGTAACCACAAAAAGTTATTAACAATGTAGATTGATTTTTGTGTTATAGTAATTTAAGCTATTAATATTGGAGAGCAAGAGAGACAAGGTATCATGTTTACTACAACAGATCGAGGTAAAGATTTAAATGGTTTACGATTTAAATTTTATTTTTCATATAATCGATATGAAAAGATAACAAAACTAACAAGGGAGGAAATAATAATAGTAGAAGAAAATAGTTTGAGATTGATTGTAACATGAGTAAGTTCTTATTATTCACATTTTCTATCTTTCAACACTATTATTGTCACTTTGCATTTAAAAAAAAAAAATATCTCATCATTTTTCATCATTATAGTTATTAAAAATAATTATCATCTCAACGAACTGAGGTAACTAAGAAAATTTAAAATTAAAATGACCAAGTTAATCTCAGAAATATTTAGCATATTTAAAATGATTATATTAAAATTTGATATATTTACATATTTCTAATAAAATTAATCATATCTTTGATATATTTTCCTTGGTAGCACACGACTAAAACCAACCTAGATCCATCTTACATCTCAAAAATATACACAAATTTTAATAATCTAAAAAATGTGACGTTGATGCCTCCGACTGGAACCAACCTAGATCCATCTAACTCTGGATCTATCATGCGTCGAGAGGGATCAAATCTCTCGAGGTGCAAACCTTTCCTCAAGTTTTGCACTCAAAAAATAGGTTTGCACCTCGAGAGATTTGATCCCTCTCAGCGCATGATAGATCCAGAGTTAGATGGATCTAGACGAAGATGCATAGATCGCTTGATAGCAAAACCATTTTTCCTATTGATAGTATGTGGTATTTGTATGAATGGACTGCTTATATTGTCCTCACCATCATAAGGTTCCAAAACGGTTATATTTTTTTTTATAAGTCTGTATACAAGTTATACATATTATGTAGTAATAAGTTTTCTTTAGTAATAACATCCACTAAAAGGGGAAATAATCTCAATACACCCCTCTAGATATACAATGTCTCATGATATTCTTCTCATTTGGTGACACATGTAAATTCCAATACCAAAACGCTTTCACATTGTCGCTCCCATTATATGTAACTTTATCTTGAAAAGGTTTCCTACATATATTAGCCCAACATGCAAGCTCATCATTCTCATGTTATTGAATCCTAATTTTTGAATGCCTCCATAAAATTTTTCTTAATTTTTTGTACATTCTTGTTTTCATTGACATCAATCAGTTTGATGTCGGCATTCAAAAATTAGGATTCAATAACATGAGAATGATGAGCTTGCATGTTGGGCTAATATATGTAGGAAACCTTTTCAAGATAAAGTTACGTATAATGGGAGCGACAATGTGAAAGCATTTTGGTATTGGAATTTACATGTGTCACCAAATGAGAAGAATATCATGAGACATTGTATATCTAGAGGGGTGTATTGAGATTATTTCCCCTTTTAGTGGATGTTATTACTAAAGAAAAATTATTACTACGTAATATGTATAACTTGTATACAGACTTGTAAAAAAAAAATAGAACTGTGCTAGAACCTTATGATGGTGAGGACAATATAAGCAGTCCATTCATACAGATACCACATACTATCAATAGGAAAAATGTTTTTCCTATCAAGCGATCTATGCATCTTCGTCATGTAGATCGAATCTCAAAACTAGGGATTCATCCTAAGATAAAAGGTCATCATAGTAACTTTGATGTTCAAAAACCATCAATCACATAATTATATTTCTTTAAATGTTAGCAATTGCACAACAGTCACCATATGGTAATGCTTGGGGGGAATGTGTATCCATGTCATAGTATAACTGTATACACAATAGCTTAGCTAAACGATATAAAAATATTTCATAAGAAATGCAAATAGAACATGAATTACTCACAATCCTTAATGATATACTAAAATTTATTCCATAATACTAATCAAGAGTCTAAAGAAGTCATCATCACTCAGTCACCACATAGCTAAGACCTGGGGGAAATGCATTAGAATTGTATATAAAATATCTTATACAAAGGATATAAATATACGTTATAAGTAATGCAATTTCTACATGAACTACTCACCATATAGGTAACATCTAGGGGAAATGTGTTAGAATTGTATATACAATATCTTATACAAAGGATATGAAAATATGTTATAAGAAATGCAATTGCTACACAAACTACTCACAGTCCTTAATGATATACTCAAATTTCTTCCACAATACTAATCAAGTGTCTAAAGAATCCATCGTCACTTCCAAAATCACATATTTAAAAATAAAAGTCGTTAAAAATGAATTTGTTTCATAAATTTTAATAGAATAATTTGCTCAGATCTAAGATACAATTCTTAAACTTTGAAGCTTCTTCTTGATTGAAAACTTACTAAACAGATAAGATATACCAAAAGACAATTGTTACATAATAATTTGATGCAAAACTTGTATAGCAATAAATGTCACCTTGCAACACGTCCAAATAGAAAAATTGAAGTAGATACCATTAGTTCATTTTCAATGGATTTATGTAATTAAAATAGAGTTAGGAACTTTTCAAGACTACTTCATTGAAAATTAGAAGCATCTTCATTTCTGGTTTTCCATGATGGCTATGAATACCTCTCTGGATCACTTGGATAAACACTGTATTTGTTTCACCATTATCTAGCAATCTCAAGACAAAATGATTAAGAAATTTTATGAATGGAAACACCTATAGACATGTCACAAACATCAGTTCGTTTGCAATGTCAATTTATTAGATTGATATCAATTCTTCTTAGCTATTATAAACATAAAAACTGAAAGGCTTACTTAACAAATGATAAAATAACTTGTCATCAACATAAAACTAAAATGATTAGCATATATCATTGCAGACATGGTTACAATTTTTCAAGGATAACCAATTTTTTCATGGATTATGTATATGTATCAGCAAGAAAGGATATTAATTTTTTTTATAAGTAATGCAACTGCTATAGGAACGATTCATAGTCCTTAATAATATACTCAAATTCTTCCACAATACTAATAAAGTGTCTAAAGAAGCAATCATAACTTCTAAAATTACATATTTAAACATACAAGTTGTAAAAATTGAATTTGTTTCATATATTTTAATAGAATCATGTGCTCAGATCTAAGATATAGTTCTTAAACTCAGGAGCCTCTTCTTGATTGAAAACATACTAAACTGATAAGATATAGTTGAAGAGCAAGAAGTTAAAAACTTCTCGGCACAACTTGTATATATATATATATATAAAATAAAAATTTAATTGATTGGAATAAATTAAATAAACAATTATTAATTTAACAAATAATTATATCAAGAAAAGGCAATGACCATGTTATAGTGAAATCTTACTGCAATAATACTTCCTTGAGCCTTACAAATCATGATGCCTATGATGAAGCTAAGTTAAATACATTGTTTGATCATGCCAACATGAATGCCTCATGAATAAAGAAATAGATCATGATTTTCTACCTTCAAAATCAAAGGTTGTTTTGTTGCAGTTCCTTCATATTTAATCTTTATCACTTCCTATTGGGTCACCTATGTATTGTTTAGTTCATGATCTTTGGAACTATTTAAAATATGACATTATTCTTTACCACTAATGTCCCTGGTGTCTGCCATGTTCTTGTTTTTCAATATCGATGATATGAAGTTGGTTTCTTTTTTTATTTGTTCATATGGTAAAAAATATATGGAGAGTTGGCTTTAATCACTTCAAGAGCAGTGAAAATAATTCTATTAAGAAAATAATTCCAACACAGAGAGAGATTTAGTATCATTTATGGAGTTGGCGAACATGTCTTGTTCCATGGTGTTGGATACGCAGCATAGCTTTCCTCATCTTGTGTAGAAGAAATGAATTTGTATTTATCTTATATTACATTAACCATGAAATTACTAACATTCATGGAAATATTTCCATCACATTTGTAAAGCAAATTATAACAGAGTATCACACTTTTCTTATGAGAGATAAATGCTCCTATATGAAACAATGATGGATTTAATCACTTAAGAGTAGTAAGAACAAGTTTATTGAGAAAACAAATCCAACACATTTGTAGAGAAAATTATAACACACTATGAAACTTTTCTTATGAGAGCTAAATTCTCATATATGCAACAATGATGGATTTCATCACTTAAGAGTAGTAAAAACATGTTTATTGAGAAAACGGCTCCAACACAATTGTAGAGAAAATTATAAGACAACATCAAAATTTTCTTTTCAGAAGTAAATGCTCCTATATGCAACAACGATGGCTTCCATCCATTCAAGAGCAGTAAAATTTTTTTTATTGAGAAAACAAGTATAGCACTAAGAGAGATTTGGAAGCAATTGTTGAATTGGCAAACATGTCTTGCTCTATGGTGTTTGATATTGGGCATATCTCTCTTGATATTATATACAAGACTGTAAATTTTCATGTAGCTTATACTACATTAAAAATGAAATTCTCAACTTTTCGGGCACACTTTCCATCACATTTTTAGAGAAAATTACAATATATTATCACATTTTTCTTATCATATATAAATGTTCCTATATGCAACAACTACCTTTTGCCTCATAGTTTAAATTTGTGCAAGGAGGAGGAGAGGAGTGTTAAGGTGCAAGCTAGAATAAGAAGACAAAGAGGAATCTTGTTTGGGAAATGAGAATATTGTTCGGGACTTGAGATAGATTCATTCTTTGCACATCTAGAGTAAAGCTTAATAAAACAAAACTCACCATAATTTCAATTTTTTAAATAAATATCTAAAAATTAGAATATAAATTTAGTACATTTTACTCAATTACACAATTAACAATATTCATTTCAAAAAATACAAATATAAATTACTATTTTAAATAAAAATAGTCAAACACTTTTAACAATATTCATTTAAAATAATACAAATACAAATTACTATTTTAAATAAAAATAGTACAAAGAATCAAATTAATTACGATGGCCCTTGTGTACCTTCCTCTTATTACTTTTAAAATACCTAATGTTTGTAACTTATTCTTAATCACATAGTGTCATTTTTGTAAAAATATAATCTACAAGTCTCACTTTTTATAGCTTACATGGAAGGATAGAGTATTTAAATTCCCTTACCCTTTAAGAAGCATCCTTAATTATTGTACCACCCACCTTGTCATCCAATATAGACATCTTAGGTTATTCTAAATTGATGAAGAGCATAGAATTCTTAGGGTGGTATTCTATGTGCACTAAAATTCCCATGATATCCATCACTATGTATGGGGTTCATTGCAACCTTTGATATACTCTTTGAGTTGTTGTGGTTTTTTCTTTTGGCTAAAATTTAGTTTTTTTTGTCACCTAGTTATCATGATTCAAAAATTTGTTGTCATCTCAAATCCTTAGAGCATTAGATATATTATGTGAGCTAATGTGATGTTTTGTTTGTCACAATGATTCAAAAATAAGTCATTATACCACAATATTGACTTTCTCATTGTCTTTTTTGTTTATGAACCCTTTAAAAAAACCACAGGAAAAATTGATTTTGCACTGTGATCTCCCCAACATGGATGGGGGTTTCAAAAATTTGAGAGTGAATTGAGCAGTTATTGTTAGAAATTTGTGTATAATATGGTAAATTTGGATGGTTTGTAGACAATATGGATGTCATAACATATATCTATTTTGAATTTTTTAGTGTCTTTGGCCACCATATATCGAATAGGATCCATTCCAACTAAGAACGTCAATAAATCACTCTGTGAATGATAACTTGTGACATCCCTAGCCTTTTTTTTTTATTGTGGATTAGGTTACAAACTAATAACTTGTGAAATCCCTAGCCATTTTCTTTGATTGTGGATCAGGTTATAAACTAATATCTTTTGAAATCCCTAGCCATTTTCTTCCATTATGGATAGGTTATAAACTTGAATAAACTCTCTCTTCAGACGACTCTACAATATATATTGGATGGAGGAAAAGGTTATGATAAAACTTGTACAAAAAAACCCTTAAGGTTGTCTCAACTTACTCTATTTTTAATCACATAGTGTTAATTTTATAAAACTATAATCGACACTATGGACTGAGTGGGTTTTTTCTTTTGTAAGTTTTGTTTTGAATTGAAAAATAAAAAAAAAATATAAAAGCTAAAATTATGTAGTGGAAAACTTTGTTTAAAATTTCAGAATAAAAAGTTAAGTAAGTTTTACATCATATAATATGAAATTTTTTTACGATTATCAAAAATAAAAATAAAAATGTTATTTAAGAAATGAGAGTTATGAACATTCATCATTATTGCTCAAGATAAATCATGTCGAGTGAAATAATTTGGAAATTTTAAAAAAAATCACATATGTTAAAAGTTTTTATTATTAATTTAATTTTTTATATATTAAGAAATAATACTCATGAATAATAAAACAGTTGTAAGATGAATAATATATAACAAAAAAAACCATGTATTTTTCGAATAATAAAATAGTTTTAACAAAAATAATATAGAACAAGAAGAACTATGTATATTTGGATATATGAAAATTTAGATACATTTAAGTAAAATTTTTAAAGAATAATGGTTATAAATAATTGAAATTAATTTTATTAGATAGTGAGTTTAGATGTATATTATTTATGAGAGGGATCAATTCTGTTTTCACTATATAAGAGGTTTGCATATCAAGACATTTGATCCCCTTTGCCTCTTGGTAGATCCAGAGTTAACATTGATTTAGGCCATCTTAATTTCCCCCTTTAGATAAACAATATTACACATGAATACCATGGGTCAATACCATGAGCTTTTTTATAGTTTATTATTATTTTTATTTATTTTTTGTATTTTGACCTAGTTAAAATGTTCATTACATCATGACAATATTTTTATTTAATTTAATTTAATTTTTATTTTTGTGTAAATTCAATCTAAATTATTTAAAAGAAAAAAAAATAACATTATAAAAAACATATATAAACTATATACTTGTGGATCTAATGGCCTAAAACATTTCAATTGTCTAACATTTGATCCAATGGCTCAGACATGGACATAGTGGCATCTACTGGAGTTTTTTTCAAAGAGGCATGCCTTACGGCCTAATTAAAATTTGAGCCTTTAATGTTAATCAATAAATCCTATTATTACTTTAATCCATACAGTTGATGGTAGTACCTTGAATTAGCCAAGAATTTTCAGAAACTTATACTAACGCAAAAGAGAAAAAAATACATTACTGCATTGGAAATAAATATCACTCCTTGATTTGTGCATAATACTAAAATTATTTTAGAATGTTATGTTGAGATTAAATCCTTGCCATCAACCTAACAATTATTGATAATTCAATTAAAATTGTAGAAAACATATTCTGAAATAAACATAGAATTAAAGATCCTTCTTCTCGGTCCATCACATTGATATTTCTTCCTATCAGAGTTTCAAACCAACTAATGTGATTCATACATGGAAAAAACGAAATATCAATTTGATGAATTCAAAAGAGGAATATCTAAAAAAAACTCTCCTCATGAAAGCCTTAATTTAGGAATTTTAGCCCTCTATGGAAGGGATAATGGTGAGCATGATCATATTCTTTAATGTTTATGTTTTTCTCTTGATAATGAACCGCATTTTTTCATTTGAAACTTTAACAGAAATAAATATCAATAAAATGCATCTAGAAGAAGAATCTTTAAGCAGAAGTATTAGTTGATAAAAATACCTATAGGCATAGCTATAGAGTAATGTGCCTAACTTTAGAGTCTTTTGGCACTCGGTATAATTTGGTGCTTCACACAAGAATTTTTTTCAAAAATGTGTTTCGTGGTAAATAACATAATTTATTGTTAATAGAAACTCATCTCAATCAGTCAGAAAAGTAATTTGAATGGTAGTTCAACTTGGATGGACACCAAATTCTAGGACTTGGTTGAAAAAAATTCAATGGTATGAGTAATTCTCACCCAAAACATGATTAATGCTCAACCAAAACATATCGATTCAATCAATATTCCCTTAAATATTTTCATAAGGTTGAATAATTTAGCCATGAGAAAGATAATGGAGGATTGAAATATGAGCTAACGACTCCCTTCGAACGCCTCTAGGATGAAATGAAGATCTTGGGTGAATTCACCCATGTGTTGCAGCAATATATTTGCATGATCACAATCATCCAGCTAACGTCATGAATGGAGCATTGAATGATAGAATGGGCAGGTGGAGCTCCTCTCTCGGAAGGCCCTATAGATGAAATGGGCATGAAAGGAGATGAATGTGCATTGGAGCTTGAAAGGCCATGTAGATGAAATGGGCATGAAAGGAGATGAATGTGCATTGGAGCTTGAAAATGGTTTCATTATAAATCAAGGGCATGCAACTATTTCAATTCAATAACTCAGAACTAACACACAAATAGAGAAACATCCTTTTACAAACTCTCAAGTCAGGGTCGTCATATCATTGTTGGATCGCATGAGAGGTAAATTATAAGCCTGGAATGAAAAATATATTTTTCTTTTATTATGATGATAAAAATATTTGGAATTATAATTTTAAATGATGAGTTATAATACATTTGTAAACTGTTGAATTCTCCTTGCTAGTAAATCTAGTTACTTATCATAATATAATAAATTAAATGTATAACAATAATTTTAGCTATTATCCAAACAATAATTGTATTTTTTCACATATAGATCCATTTCAATCACAGATCTTACAAGTGTTGAAAGAGATCAAATTTCAAAAATTGCACAATACTTTTCATTGTAAAACTTGGAAAAAAAAAATTTGTACTTCAGGAAGTTTGATCACTCATAGATCCAATGCTTTTTTTTAAGGAAACGGGTAGCTTTATATTATGATAATGGATAACACGCAACAACCCTTAAATTCACATATTGTTCATCTACTATTGGAACCCAAAACTGATCTAAATACATTTTATCGCTACCATGCCTATATGCTATATTTTTAACTGAATTAAGATTATATAGTCTCCAGAACAAGTTATTATAAACCAATTTTTTACATAACATTAAGAAAAATAAAATTTAGAGTGATATTGACTAGTTTCCTAGAGGTTCCACACTTTCCATAGTTATATTGTTTTCTTCCTCTGCGTGCACTGGATATCTTGAGATACTGAATCCTCAGCCTCACTTTCATTTTCCACATTTGGAGGAGGGAATATCTATAAACCAAAGACTTGATTGAGAACCTTGACTCTTGCCGCTTCCACCATATCCTCGATTCCCTGTACCTTACGAGTGATAGTGTCAACCTTCCTTGCCAAATTCACTACCAGAAGCTGAAGCTTCTCAATGTCCTCCCTCATACTTTGGACTTCTCTCATCAACAACGAGAAGTGAGATCTTGCCTACTTTAGAACTTGAGCGCCAACACCACCAGGATTGTTAGGATTTTGTTCCATTATCTCGATGTCCTGAATTTCTCCAAACCCCACTGTACTTTTTGCATCTAAGGATGTTGATCTCAGTCTCAAAGAAATTATTACAAAGACTTGACAAAGTTCGTATCCAATTTTTGGCCATTCATAACATAGCACGCTCCTCATACCAATCTCGGCATTTCCTCTTCATCATCGAATGCTTTTGTAATTCAGCCGCTTGAATTTTTTTTTCTATCTTGCATCCTTTCCACATTCCAATGATTCATCTTTTTCCATTTAATCTGACTACGAAGTTATAAAATTTTGGCCTGAGGAATGTGTTGACAATATGTTGTCCTTGATGGAAACCTAATTGATGAAGTTTTTCTTGATGTAAAACTACTTGATGAGTTTCCTTTTGATAAGCAACCAATGTGTTAAAGATGTAAAAATGATGTTTCTACAAGTCAGTTCCGATATGAAAGAGAAAGGAATTCCAGTAAGTGCAAGAGAAATGAAACATGAAATATTTCTCAATGTATACGTAGGTTTGATGAAGGAAACCAGCGTATGGATGCAATATATATGCTACTTTTATGAAGGCAACCCGTGTATACATTCAGAATTATTATATACGTAGTTTTTATGAAGAAAAGTCATGTATACATGTGGGAAAGAACGATCCAAGTTGTGTATGCCTTTTGTGCTCTAAAATTATGATACCAATGGGAATTACCATGGTATTAGCCAACAATATTGAGCGTTGTATTGTATATTTGATTCCTTCCAAAAGTACCATCAGCAGTTGTGTGGTTTTGACTCATGGTATTGGTAAAGGCTAAATCTATATAAGGAGAAGAAGATCATAGTAGAAATGTGTGCATGTGTAAGGGCTATCACTAATATTTCTCTCTAAAATATATATGCATAGGATGAACTCTGTTTTATTGATAAATCTGAAGTTATGAAGCACCCTTGGATAGATTTATGGATCAAGACCTCTAGAACTTAAATGACTATTTTCTTGCATGATCCATTGAAGAGATAATGAGATCTAAGACCTGGCACATGTTTGTTGAAGTGGAGTGAAGAAATATAGGTAATTTCTATGGATCTGATTCATTCTACAAAGTTTATATTTACAGATCTATATGGTAGTTCATCTCAGTAAAAGCGCGTATATACGAGGGTTTGAATCAGAAAACGCGTGTATGGCAGTTACGGTTTTCTGAAGCTTTTTGCATAGGTTTTTCTGTTATTCCTGCTATTTTTCTAATGCTTGTCAATGAAGTATTCATGTAGATCTCGGTAGCTTAATTGTTGTAATTGCTGCTAAGATGATTATGAACAAATATTATCAATGAGTGAGACAATATGTGTCATGATGAATAACTGATCAAGGGTCCTGCAATTCTGAAAAGATATTTCACTGAATGACTCAGATCTGAATCTAAGACGGATCATATTCTGACAAATCGTATTCACATATATATACACAGTTTGGTATGAAGGAAAGCCCATATACGTGTGGGTTTAGTGAAGCAATGTAGCATATGCATTTTAAGATGATGAATGTTTAGGGTTAAGTTTGATATTGCATATTGATTCTGAAGTATAGGTTATTTTTGAAGTTCTAGTTACAGGGGTCTCACTATTCTGATTGAATTATTGGGTAAATTTTATGGTTGTTGATGTTTATGAAGAGTTGTGTTGATTTTATTTGATCCAGTATGAAAATTGATGAAACATGGTCTACAGTGGTTTTGAGGGTTGAAACCTTCAGTATGGAAGTAGAAGCTTCCTTCCAGTAGAAGCTAGTGTTCTGATCAGGGGGTTGAAGCTCCCTTCTAGTAGTGTTTAGTAAATGATATTAGGGGGTTGTAGCTCCCTTCTAGTATCAGCTGAAAATGAGAGAAGGTTGTAGCCTTCTGCAAGTATGTTCCTGTGTACTTATATGAGTCTACATCAGTACAATATTGTAAACATTTTTCCATATAACAAATATTGAAGACAGAGACGACAACAGAGGTGGTTTTCTCCTGAATTGGGTTTCCACCTTAAATATTAGTGTTCATGTGTGTTTCTCTTGTGTGATGATTTATACTGGTGTTACTGCACATATTTACTGATTATCTAATAGAAGCATGACTGGTAAACTGAGTTAAATATTTTTTCAGAAAAGTTTTTCTAATCTGCAAAATTATATCAGTATATGCTAGTTTATTTTATTATGCGCTTGTATACACGATTTGGGTTCATAAAAGCCACGTATGGAATTTTGTAAAGAAAAAGTTAAAATATTTTCAGTAAGCTCTAAAAACTGATTCACCCCCACACCCCCCACACCCCCACCCCCACCCTCCCCCCCACCCTCTCTCAGTGTTTTTCCCAACAATTGGTATCAGAGCAGGTCCTTCTAAAGAAGCTTAATTACTAGAAGGAAGATTAGCTAAGATTATAAATCAATATGGGATATCATCTATCAGGCCTCCTCTCCTCAACGGAAATAATTTAATCTTCTGGAAGACAAGGAATATATCCTATCTTCAGACTCTTGGAGAATATGTATGGGCTATAGTTGAAGGAGTTTTTCAATATCCAACATCAGTTCCAATAGATGCAGCAGAAAGAAAGAAATATGAGACCAATGCAAAGGTAGTCAATGCATTATTTGGAAGTCTGACTGAATCAAAAATTTTCAAAGTCATGCAATTGAATACAGAAAAGGAGATATGGGACAAATTCATTCTAAACTATGAAGGTGATACCAAGGTAAAAAGTTCTAAACTCCAAACTCTTAGAATTCAATATGAAAATCTTAGGATGCATAATGAGGAAAGCATTTCCAGTTTATTTTTACGTCTAGTTGATATTGTAAATCGTATGAGAAATCTGGGTGAAACGATAATTGACACTACTCTGGTACAAAAGGGTTTAAGATCTATAACTCCCAAATTCAAGTCAAAAGTGTTTTCTATTGAAGAGAAGGAGGATCTACAAACTCTTACTATTGTTCAACTTCATGGTATTTTGATTGCTTTTGAAATGAGAAAAGGAGGTCAATATGAAGTCAAGGAAGTTGTCTATAGAGTTGTTGCAAAAGTAAAAGAAGTAGAAGAACAAGAAGGATTAGGGTATGTTTTAGAAGAAGATGAGATAAATTTTGTAAAGAAGCTACAACTTGGCACTAGAAGGTTCAGAGGTAAGCTTCCTTTTAAATATTTTTCTTCTGGAAGAGTTTGTCATTATGCTGCTAAGTGTCCCTATAAAGAAAAACATGAAAAAGGAAAGGAAGTGGCAAAAGGAAATAAGAATAGATTTATCAATAGAAAAATTTATTATACTCATGAGGATAGTGATGGGATATCAAATAGTGAAGAAGAATAATTTGATCAAGATGTTAGACTACTCATGGCTTTTGAAAAACACTCTCGTGAGGCTAAAAATACCTTTATGGATGCACTAGAAGAAAATGATTTTCTTGAAGAAATTAATCAGCTCAAAATATGTTTGGAAGAAAAAACAATTTCCATATATACTCTAAATAATCAACTTATAGAAAACGAGAAGCACAATTGGAAATTAGAATGTGATATAGTAACTTTGAAAAAGGAAATTGAGAAAGAAAAAACTTTAAATCTTAGATTTTCTAAAGGAACTGAAACCTTAGATGAAATTATCAAGGTTCAACGCTCTCCTTTTGTAAATACATGTATTGGATACATCAGAGAATCCTCTCAATATTCATCACCAAGCTAGCTAAATGCAGCTAAAGTCGTCGTACAATATTCCTTCACTGAGCAGGAGAACAAAGAAACTTCACAGTTAAAGCATGACTACTTCAATACAAAGAATAATAGCAGAAATATCAATCAGAGAAATACCAATCAGCAAGTAAACACAAATAGAAGGTTTCATGATCACAAAAATTTCTTCTTTTATGGGCAATGTTTCTCATGTCATAATTTTGGTCATAAATTCATTCAATGTGTTGCATACAAAACCATCGTGACTAGAGAAGCAAGAAAGCAAACAAATGAGACTGGAATAAAGAAGAATACTTATAACAATTTTTCTCCTCTTCAAAATGAAATTGAATGTGCTTGTTGCAATAACTTTGGTCATGGAGAATCTGAATGCAGGAGCAAATTTCAACCAAAAGAGCATGTACCTTCAAATTCCAAGGTATGGATAAAGAAGGACTTACAGGTTGAGAATTGTGGGATATCCTTATTTGTAGAAGGGGAAGAAAATAAATGGTACATTGATAGTGGATGCTCAAAACACATGACAGGTGATGGAAATAAACTCCTTGCATACAATGCTCTAGAAAGAGAAAAGAATGTTACCTTTGGAAATGATACTTCTGCTTTCATTAAAGGAAAAGGTTATGTTTTTCTAAAGGAAAAAATAAAAGCTAACAATGTTATGTATGTGGATGAATTAAAACATAACCTATTAAGTGTGAGTCAAATGTGTGATCATGTAAATGAAGTTGTCTTTAGTTCAAAATATGTGTGGCACATGAACTTGACACAGGAAAAATGGTACTAAAAGGAACTAGAACACCAAGAAATCTGTATGTATTGAAAGGTTGCAAAGAACAATGTTACTTCGGTAACACTTCGCATAATTGGTTATGTCACAAAATATTGGGGCATTTGATTTTCTCTCAACTCAACAAATCGAGCAGACTCAAAGAAGTTCGTGATCTTCCCAACATCACTCTACCTGAAAGTACAATATGCAAATCTTGCCAATTCGGTAAGAAACCAGAGTACAATTCAATTCCAAACAAGGATCAGCAAGTAAGCCCCTTGAATTCATACATACTGACGTATGTGGACCTATGAGGAAAAAGTCACCCCTTGGAGAACAATATTATGTTCTATTTATTGATGACTTCTCTAGAATGTGTTGGATTGTGTGAATAAAACACAAATATGATGCACTTGAAAATTTTCAGATCTTCAAAGCCCTGGTT
Organism: Pinus albicaulis; assembly: GCA_034641835.2. NCBI lineage: Eukaryota > Viridiplantae > Streptophyta > Pinopsida > Pinales > Pinaceae > Pinus > Pinus albicaulis. The sequence continues at coordinate 1,253,371,807 of CM076572.1, read as the reverse complement.
GAAAATGAATTTGATCTAAAAATAAAATGTCTTAGATATGACCGAGGAGAGGAATATATATCAATTGAATTTTTTGATTTATGTGAACAACATGGCATAAAAGGACAATTTTTTGTAGCTAGAACCCCACAACAAAATGGCGTGGAAAAAAGAATGAATAGAACAATTTAACAAATGGCTTGTTCTATGCTTGATGATTATGGAACACCTGATACCTTTTGGGGAGAAGCAGCACATACTGCAGTAAATATTTTTAACAAGGCTCATGTTTATGTGAACAGTGATAAAACTCCTTATGAGCTTTGGTATGGTAATCTTCCAACTGTAAAGCATTTTAGAGTTTTTGGAAGCAAAGGCTTTATCAAAAACAATGATGAAAAACTGGGTAGGTTTGAACCTAGAGCAGATGAAGGAGTTTTTCTTGGCTATTCTTCTAGAATTAAAGCATATAAATGTTACAATAAAAGACTTCGAAAGATTGTTGAATGCATTGATGTTGTAATTGATGAGTCTCTCTCAGCTCCAAAAATGGAAATACAAAGAACAAATGAAGATGATGATGATGTATATCCTTTTACATCAAATAGCAACAACATGGAAGGTGAACCCAATGAAGCTCTAGAAGAAGATCTATCTGAAAAGGCTCCATCTAGGTATGTTCAAAAGAATCATCCAGAATCTCAAATTTTAGGAGAAAAAGGATTAGGTGTCCAAACAAGAAGAACTCTTGTAGGATCCCCTAGCTATCTAGCATTATTATCCACTATTGAACCAAATAATGTAAATCAAGCTAGTAAATATGAATGTTGGATTCAGGCCATGAATGAAGAACTTGATCTGATTGAAAAGAATCACACTTAGGAATTAGCTCCAAGACCTCATGAAAAAAATGTTTTTTGAACAAAATGAATATTCAAAAACAAGTTAAATGAAAATGGAGATGTTATTAGAAACAAAGATATACTTTTTTGTAAATGGTATGCTCAATAAGAAGGTATAGAATTTGAAGAAACATTTGCTCCTATAGCTAGACTTGAAGCCATAAGAATGTTTCTTGCATTTTCAAGCTTTCAACAATTGAAATTTTATCAAATGGATGTTAAATCTGTCTTCCTCAATGGTGATCTAGAAGAAGAAGTTTATATAGAACAACTAGAAGGATTCATTTTGGGAAATAATGAAAAACTTGTTTGCAAACTTAAAAATTATTTAGATGGTCTCAAAAAATCTCCAAGGGCATGGTACTATCATCTTGACAAATATATTCATCAACAAGGTTTTTCAAAGGGATCTGTTGATAACAACTTATACACAAAATTGAAAAAGATAAAATATTGATTGTAGTTGTATATGTTGATGACATCATTTTTGGGAGTAATGAAGAGTCCATGAGTCAGAAATTTTCTTATGTTATGTAGCAAGAATTTGAAATTTCTTTACTTGGGGAACTAGCATTTTTTCTTGGCTTACAAGTGCAACAAGCAACAGATGGCATATTTTTATCACAAGAAAAATATCTTAAGAAAATTCTGAAGAAGTATGGGATGGAAGACTGCAAACCTAAGAGTACACCAATGGTAACTAGATGTAACCTAAGTTCTCATGATGATTCTCCCATGGTGAATCAACTAGAATATAGATCCATGATTGGAAGTCTACTTTACCTAACCGGGACAAGACCAGAAATTATGCATGCAATTGGGATTGTTGGATGATTCCAAGAAAATCCAAAAGAGTCTCACCTTTAGGCTGTAAAAAGAATATTAAAACATCTACAAGGGACTGAAGATTGTGGTCTATGGTATCCAAAGAAAGTTGATATCACTCTTCATGCTTACACAGATGCAGACTGGGCTGGAAATGTTCATGATTGAAAAATCACTAGTGGTGGTGCCTTCTACATGGGGCCCCGATTGGTATCTTGGTTCACCAAGAAACAAAGTTCTATTTCCTTATCTACAATAGAAGCAGAATATGTGGCTACCACATCATGTTCCACACAACTACTTTGGATGATGCAGACTTTACAAGACATTCATATCAAATGTTCACCTCCCATCTCCATTTTGTGTGATAATACAAGTGCCATTAGTATCTCAAAGAATCATGTTATGAATTCCAAGACTAAGCACATTCCTATCAAGTACCACTTCCTACGTGAACAAGTGCTTGAACAAAAGGTTAAATTGGAATATGTTCCCTCCAAAGAACAAGTTGCTAATATATTTACTAAACCTTTTCCTCGAGAAACATTCAAATATCTGAGACAAAATTTGGGAGTTGTCTCTAGCTCTCTGATCAAATATGCTTAAGTTCAGAAGATTAAATTTAATATGCGGGTTTCATAAAGGAAAATAGCGTATATATGCAAGTTTCTGTGCATAAAACTGCGTATCGGTTTTGCTAACAGAAATTCTCTAGGTCAGTGTTTCAGAATAGTTGTGGTACTATTGGGTAATATATGTTGTTGTTCCAATATTCATCTTTCTATATCATTCCCTGATATTTATCTCCTTGATGAAGATGCTTTGATGATTCAGTTATTGAAGGTGTTCAATATGCACAAGCTAAGGGGGAGCACTTGTCTTGTGGAAAAGGATGCATTGTTGGCATTCCAATTGGTTGTTGTGTCATGATCTCATGTTTGAGATTCTTTGGTTTTGGTCATAAATAGTCATCTCTGTAATTTAATGAAAAGTTCATGTTGAGACATATGATGTAAAATTGTTTTATTCGGTCATGTAAGGACTTGTTCAAATTTGTAAACCCACTTGGTTGGGAAGTTAAGTCAAATTTGTAATTCCACATGGTTGGATCATTGATGTAAGTATGAGTCCTTAGTGATAGGAAAGGTCATACTCGATTGATTCATGTAATTCATTGAAAAATATTCTTAAAGATCCAGTGTGAACTCAGGGGGAGCATGGTAAATTGAGTACAAATTAGATCTTCAGAGCTCATCTTTCTACAAGGGAAGAGAAACCTTGTTTTGGTTTGATCCACCCTTTGCCATTGATTTCAAAGGGAGGGAGTACTTTTGTGTTTGAATAATGGTTATGATTAATGCATTTATCTTTTGTGATGATCAGACACCATCATTGTTGCCATCAAGTCCAAAGGGGGAGATTTTTGGCAATATGCTACAATATGTTGTCCTTGATGGCAACCTACTTGATGAAGTTGTTCTTGATGGAAACCTACTTGATTAGTTGCCTTTTGATAAGAAACCTATGTGTTAAAGATGTAAAAATGATGTTTCTACAGGTCAGTTCATGTATGACAGAGAAAAGAATTCTAGTAACTGCAAGAGAAATGAAACAGGAAATATTTCTCAATTTATATGCAGGTTTGAAGAAAGAAACCCGCATATGGAGGCAATGTATACACTAATTTTATGAATGAAACCCATGTATAGGTTTAGAATTAGTATACACGGAGTTTTTATGAAGAAAAGTCATGTATACATGCAGATAATAATGATCCAAGTCATGTATGCCTTTTGTGCTCTAAAATTACGATACCAGTGGGCGTTACCATGGTATTAGCCCACATTATTGAGCATTGTATTGTCTATTTGATTCCCTCCTAAAATACCATCAGCAGTTGTGTGGTTTTGACTCATTGTATTTGTAAAGGCTAAATATATATAAGGAGAAGAAGATCATTGTGAAAATGTGTGTATGTGTAAGGGCTATCACTAATATTTCTCTCTGAAGTATATCTCCATAGGATGAACTCTATTTTATTGATAAATCTGAAGTTATAATGCACCCTTGGATAGATTGATGGATCAAGACCTCTAGACCTGAAATGACTATATTCTTGCAGGATCCATTGAAGAGATGATGAGATCTGAGACTTGGCGCATGTTTCCTAAAGTGGAGTGAATAAATCTAGGTAAGTTCTATGGATATGATTCATTCTGCAAAGTTCATATTTATAGATCTATATGCTAGTTCGTCTCATTAAAATTACGTATATATGTAGGTTTACCTCATAAAAGGCACGTATGGCAGTTAGGTTTTTCTGAAGCTTTTTGCAGAGGTTTTTTCTATTATTCCTGCTATTCATCTGTTGTCTGTCGATGAAGTCTTCATGTAGATTTAGGTTGCTTAATTGTTGTATATGCTGCTAAGATGATTATGAACAAATTTGATCAATGAGTGAGAAAATATGTGTTTTGATGACTGACTGATCAAGGGTCCCGCAATTCTAAAAAGATACTTAACTAAATGACTTAGATATGAATCTGAGATAGATCATATTCTCAAAAACAGTATTCAAAAATATATACACTGGTTGGTGTGAAGGAAAGCGCGTATACACGTGGGTTCAGTGAAGCAATGTAGCGTATGCATTTTAAGATGATGAATGTTCAGGGTTAAGTTTGATATTGCATATTGATTCTAAAGTCTGGGTTATTTCTGAAGTTCTGGTTACAGTGGTCTCACTGTTCTTATTGAAGTATTGGGTAAAGTTTATGGTTGTTGATGTTTACGAAGATTTATTTTGATGCTATTTGATCCAGTATGAAAATTGATGAAATGTGGTCAGCAGTGATTGTGAGGGTTGAAGCCTTCAGTATGGAAGTAGAAGCTTCCTTCCAGTAGAAGCTGGGGTTTTGATCAGGTAGTTGAATCTCCCTTCTAGTAGTGGTTGGTAAACAAGATTAGGGGTTATAGCTCCCTTCTAGTAGCAACTAGAAAATGAGAGAAGGTTGTAGCCTTATGCAGGTATATTCCTACATACTGATATGAGTCTGCATTAGTACAATATTGTGAACAGTTTTCCATATAATGAATATTGAAGACAGAGATGACAGCAGTGGTGGTTTTCTCCCGAATTGGTTTCAACATTAGATATTAGTGTTCATGTGTGTTGCTATTGTGTGATGATTTATAGTGGTGTTACTGCACATATTTACTAATTATCTAACAGATGCATGACTGGTAAACTGAGTTAAAGATTTTTCCTGAATTTTTTTTCTAATCTACAAAATTACATCAGTATACGCTAGTTTCTTTTGTTATATGCCCATGTATATGCGAGTTGGGTTCATAAAAGCTTCATTTGGAATTTTGTAAAGAAAAATTTAAAATATTTTCAGTAAGCTCTAAATACTGATTCACAACCCCCCCCCCCCCCCCCCCCCCCCACCCCCTCCCTCTCAATATTTTTCCCAAAAGAATGTTATATTTTATATGCGAGGAATGTCTACATATGTCCTATGCTTTGAAAAGTTCCTTAAACTTTGTACATTTTTACATAATCCCTTCCATGAGATCTGCTCCTGAGGGCTGCCACTAGATGTCTTTCATTGAATTTATTACCTGAAAATTCATGGCTACCTATACTTGGCTTTGATCCTTGTCAATCTGACTCCTCCTCCAATGCTCAATGATTCCTAATGTGTCTTTCTAGGATTAGTACATATCATGGGATATAATAATATTTTTTGTCACCTTGAATAAGTAATAAATCAACTTATTCTAAGAAAACACCAATTTTTTCTTCCTCATGATAAAATGTATTATTTTCTCTTTTTATATGATAAAAAACAATGGAGTCAAAATTTCTTATTTTCTCTCCAATACATAAGTCCATGGGAAGCCAAACATTCTCATGGTGTTCCTTATCTTTATTTATTTTTTTAATTTTTAACATCGAATCGTCCAGAACAATTAACTCATGTATACCTTTGTCTATGGCTAGCTTCATATCTTAAGACATAGAGCCAGAGATTCTACTTGGTCATTGGTGGAAATTCTCAATCCACGAGCTTATTTAATCTCTATTTATTCATCGAGTCTAAGAATTTCCCCTCTTGGAAACATCCCCATGGATGAACCATAGTTAAGATATATACACACACACACACACACACACATATAAAGTTATATTAAAATAATTTAGTTAATATAGATATTCAAACCATTTATATAAGTTTTGCATTGAACTATTTTGAATAAAATTCATAATTATGCATCTATTCAAAGGGGAAAACAGTTTTATCTCTTTACAATTAAAATAAAATTGAATTATTTGAAATGGTTATTGATTTTTTAATTTATGGAAGAATTTATTTTATTTATGGTAAAATGTGAGTGAATGGAATCATACATGGCCCTCATAATAAAATGTAAAAAACACATATGGTCATGATTTAAATTTTTAATAGTAGTTTCTTTCATATAACTATACAAATGAAATTGTTTGTTTTTTTTTTTGTAAATTCCAGAGGGACTATTCATATTAATTGAAAAAAATAGTGTTACAGAGAAGAGCCAACTTGGCTACAGTCCATGGACCTGCAATTTTCTGTAAGTATCCCGCACCTAGGGATAAGGTATACAGGGGAAGCGAATATGGGTGGGGAGATCAAAAACCTTGTCTTCAACAAAATCTGAGAGCGCATGCTCGAGACAACAAAAAGTGAGCTCGCAGGCTCAAAGAAAACAGAAAGGGAAAATGAATTTGTACCAAAGAAAACCAGTAGGAGTTACATCCTTGAAGGAGCCACGGTGTCATCCTCTTCAAATCCATCCTCATCTAAGCTTATCGGCCACTCAGGGGTGCCAGCCAGCCAAGCAGTAGGGGAGCATTGAGAAGGACCCACGTGCTGAGGAGAGGTCTTCGAAGGGCCTGCCATTGTTTTGACACTCGCGCTCTATTGAAGACTGGATCAGTTCTTCATAATCTCATAATGTAGCGAGTTGCTCTCCACAAAGTGCAAGTGATGCACCGTGTGGACGAAGGTTTCAAATTTCTGAGAGAGGGACTGTATATTTTTCTCAAGATTCCTATTGATTTTTTTTTGCTCCTGCAGAGCGAGAGAAAGGAGAGTTTTAATATTCCAATGCAGGTCGACCTCTCTTGTAAAGATGTTCTCCCTGCTGTGAGTGATTCTAGGGTTTGGGATCCACTCAAATTCCTCATCCACTGTTTCCTTCGGGGTGTCCCGCCGCTGATCTGCCACCGCTACATCCAGACCCTTGAAGAATTCCTGCAAAGGCGTCGGGGTGACTTCTCTAAAATGCCGTTCTGCGTTACGAGCCTGGGTCTCAGCCCGGGTCATGGGAGGTCTAGCAAGGTTTTGCCCAAAGGGAGGCGCGGTTGCGACGGGGGAGACGGGGGGAAGGAGTGTGTCTTTAGCATGGAGCCATGGTGGAAGCCTTGAAAATAACAAGACAGAGCGACTGCAGGGAGTTGGGGGAACCCAGAGCAGAGGAGATGGTGGAATTACTACACCAGACCGAAGCGGAATGAGAATAAAGCTTGCAGAGGGGGAGATAAATAAGGTGAGGCAAATGGAAACAAGCTGCCTCCTGAGGACTAAGACACATGGGAGGCCAGTTAATGGGATTGTGTGAATTCATTGTGGTATGTAGGATGATAGAATCGCCTGATCTGAGCCTAGATAGCACTTCTGTGAGATCACATGCTGGAGTCATGGTTTGGTACATGATGGATATGGATGTCAGGAATCGGTGGTTGGGGAAGGATGCCAGCCTTGATCAGATCATTCCTACTTATTTCATTGAAATTAGCCTTTATGTCAGAGTACTCAAGGGAGGTCCATTCTCTTGACACAAGTCTTTCATGTGTGATGACCCCCTGGTTGGCCAGGTAATTGGTTATACCATTATCCTTTCTCCTAACCGCATGGAAAGAGATCCCTTTTGCCGCGTTGATATTGTCACTTATCCACTGGATTAATCTGTTGATGTTCCATCCAGTTGAGATTTTCTCTAGTTTTCTCCATTGCTGAATTTTTCTGCAAGCTTGGGTAGCGATGTGAGAATCTCCCTCCACCAAGAGAGGTCAGAAATTGTTCTTCTTGTCTATGTCAAGACCTTTAGGAAAAGCATGAAACTCAACCACATTATTGGTTTTGTGACCTAAATTTCCGTAATATATCCATTTGATGATACCCTCAGCATTTTGAAACACTCCTCCAAATCCAGCCAAGCCTGGATTGTGCTTGGAGGCCCCATCATAGTTTAACTTGAGGAGAGGAGGATCTGGAGGATACCATACATTCAGAGGCGAAGGGGAAATCGAATCAGATAAGGGAGAGAAAGCACTACTGGGAATGGGAAGATCAAGGAGGGATAGAATCCTTTTTTCTGCCACAGAAGGCGGGTTGGGGGCAACAAGGAGCTTTGCAATTGAGGTCGATTCCCTCATGATGATATTCATGCTAAAGATGCTCTGCTCTTCCAAGCAAGCCACATTCTTGAAGATCCGAGAGTTACACTCCTTCCATATTGCCCAACAAATAATGCTTGGGAGGAGATTCCAAGCTAGATTTACGAGAGGCTGGTTGGAGAAATCAGAGCTCCAATTTTCCAGGGTAGTATGGATATATAGAATAGCATGGTCCAAGGTTTTGAAGACTAAAAGGAACCAAGACCATATGTTAGAGGCGAAAGGGAAAGTGTTGAAAAGATCGTTTATCGATTCATTATCCAACATGCAAATACTGCAAACCGAGGGGCCCTGAAAACCTTTTCTTTGAACGTTTTCCCATGTGATATTTTTCCTATGCGTCATTAATCTGATGAAGAGGCTGATATTTGGCCAGTGCTTTCGATTCCACAATCTTTTCCATTTAATGTCCTCTTGTATATAGGTCAGGTTTTGTATATGGTTGTAAAGATTCTTTTATGTTGAAGATTCTTGTAGTGTTTTCTCCCCATCGAAGAATGTCAGGGCCTTCCTCTTTTTGAATATGCTTCTTGCTAAGCTCTTGCATGAGTGTGTGAAAATAATGATGGAGATGGACTGGGAGGAGGTCATTGAGATTCTTCCACTCCCTCCAACCTGTATTATTGTCATTCTTCCAGTAGTCCCTAAATTTCCTTTTGTTTTGCTCCTCCAGGTACTCTTTTAGGGGTTTGTAGTTTTCTGTATCCAATCTGGGGCTCTTCTCCCATGCATCATCCCAGAAAAGTGCTTGCTGACCATTGCCTATTTCCTAGAAACAATGTTGTTGAATTAGTAATCTATTTTCCCGGGCTTTATTCCACATCGGTGATCCTTTGAGACTTCCAGAAAGCCTAACGAGAGAGTCCCATGGAGTCCTGGGAGCTTATTTAGCCTTCTAAAGGAGAGCCCAGTTGGTTGAGGCGTTTGTCAACCATCTCCTCTAGGTTTTAGCTTCTAGGGCTCTACCTAGGAGATTAGGGTCTCTAAGACCAAGACCCCCTGCATTCTTAGGAGAGCACACCTTATCCCAAGCGACCAAAGCCCATCTGCCTTTGATGGCCTTACCTTTCCATAGAAAATCCCTTTGGATAGTTCTGATTTAGTTGGATACCGATTTTGGAGCGGTTATAGCTGAGAATAGATAGATTGGCATGTCTTGGAGGATAGACTTGACAAGGATTAATCTCCCAGCAAGATTAAGAGCCCTGAAGGTCCAGTTTGAAATCTTCTTTTTGAGCTTGGAGATGATAGACTCCCAATCAGAAAAGGCCAGGGGTTTATCGGTAAGGGGAACACCCAGATATTTGGAAGGGAAAGAGCTTCTTTGAAAACCCATGACCCAAGAAATATGCAATTGAATGGAAGTTGGGGTATTCAAGAAGAATATTTTATATTTTGAGTGGTTGACATCTAGACGAAAGGCTAAATCAAATTCATTGAGGATTTTTTGAATGGCTAGGGCTTCCCTAAGCGACGGACAACCCATAAGGAGAGTGTCGTCAACAATTTGCTAATGGGTTGCAGGTGGAAGCTGAGGATATATCTTAATACCAGAGATCGGGCCATTTTCCAAGGCTGCAGAGAATGATCTGCCTAATCCCTCGGCCAAGATGATAAAAATGAAGGGATAGAGGAGATCTCCTTGTATAATGCCGCAAGAGGGATTAATGATAGCAGTGGGAGAGCCATTGAGAAGTATTGAGAAAAAGGCATTCGATACTAGGGCCATGATCCAAGCTATGATCTCTTTGTTGAATCCGAACGCCGCAAGCATCTGGCAGATATATTTCCAGCTAATTTTATCGAAGTCCTTCGACATGCCTAATTGGATTAACATTCCTGCTTTCCTTTGATATTTGACTGTATGAATGATCTCCTGAGACAAAATGATGATGTCCATTATTTTCCTTCCCTCTACATAGCCTATCTGGTCTGCTGAGATAAGGGGAGGTAGAAGAGACTTTAACCGATTAGCAATAATTTTGGAAATTATTTTATAGATTTCATTACAGAGGGCAATGGGTCTGAATTGTTTGTTAATAGATAAAGTATTTTTATTTATTTAATCATTTTTTACAATTTAATAATATATTTTTTAAGAAATATTATATATATTTACTTTTAAATATATAAATAAATTTAACTTTTATTTTTTTGAAATTTGAAATAGAGAGATAACAGAACTCAAATTTTCGATTAAAAAAAAACCCACTAGTTGACCAAAAAATATTATCCCAAAAACAAAAAGAGGGTCAAAAACATTTATAATTAAATCATGTGCATATAAACAATCTTCTTGGCCTTGGATGGACATGGAATCAGTTCTTTATTTTCATCACTTTGCAGCGAGTCGGTATTTTCAAGTTTAATGTCATTAAAATTCAATGATAATGGCTAATTGCAAACAGAAAATACTCAAAAGAGGAAATTGATGTTTAATTGCACGACAAATCTTGGCTAAGCTGTGCTGGAATTAATCAAAGTAGTTTCCAAAAAGAGATAAAATTCAGTTAACTGATCGAGAATCAGGTTAAGTCCTAATCATGTCATAAATTTTGAAGAATAACCTGTACACATTAATCATCTTCTCTTTTTCCTTGATTGTCTCTAGTTTTGGACTCCAACAATGGCCTGTTCACTTCACCAATTGAGTATACTCTTTCTTAATTCAAGGGTATTCCAAATTTTTGGAAAGTCTGGTATGATCTGATAACATGTTGGAAAATATAGTATGCCATGATGCCATGTTAGAAAATAAAAAGAGAAACTGAAAAGAAGAGGGGAAAAGTTTTTCCCTTAATACATAATTATGCAGAAATTAAATTAAAAACAATGAAACATAGTTTCTCATAGAATTTACTGAACCACACATAGAGATAAAAACCCGAGAAATTTTCTATTTCATTCTTTTTCTTCAACAACTTCTTCTCCTTACAAAAGGATATGAAAAAAATATTTTAAGTACGGAGAGTCGAAGCTTGAAAATTAAATGAAAATTCAATGTTGGATGGGATGCGAAACTGCAAGACGTCCTTCTGTCATCTTAATCTAATTCTTAATAATAAATAGCACACAGAGCTTTGTAAGATGGACTTGAAATTCTTCAGGTTTTGGCTTTGAAACCACATGTTGTGAAACCAGCTCCAAAAATATAAAAAAAGAGGGATCAACACATTAGAAATTAGCCACTTCGAGGGGGAAACCTCCAATACATTACATAAATGAACAATTCTTGGATGCTAAAAATGACCAAAACCTCCTTCTATATATAGGATTCCATGGGGCCACAATATAATCATAGCTGACCTATCAATAATAATTTAAGGGCACAATAATACCAATATTGGGGTTACATGGGTACAACAATAACAATAAGGGGGCTCTAATAATAACAATAAGGGACTAAACTAGTAATATAGCGGTCTAGCATGCCCCTCTCCTTCAAAAAAGTGTTGTCCTCAATGCTTGAGTAGCTCTGGGTGCTTCTGTATAAATTTCTCATCCTCCCATGTAGAATCTTCAGTGGTTAAGTTCTTCCACTTGATGAGATACTCTGAAATTCATTGATTTCGTAGTTGTCGATTTCTTGTTTCTGTGATCGCTTCAGGTGCCAATATGATTTTTCCTTCCTCATCAAGTTCTAGCAATATTGTTTGAACTCGAAGCTTTTCACCTATAACCTTCTTTAAGCATGAAACATGGAAAAATGGATGCACACGGGAAGAAGTAGGAAGCTCCAATTTGTATGCCATAGTACCAATCTTTTGCAACACCTTGTGAGGACCATAGTACTTTGGCAATAATTTATTATCATTCTTAGCCTACTTGAGGGACATTTGTTTGTATGGTTGTAGCCACAAAAACATGCAGTCTCCTACATCAAAACTTCTCTCGCTGGGATGTTGATCTTCCTATTGTTTCACTCTATTTTGTGCCAAATTTAGGTTATCCTTTAAGAGTTGGAGAACTTCTTGTTGATTCTCGATGTGATCTTTCACTGCTTGAACCTTAGAATTTTCTCTTAAATAAGATGTGATGAACGATGGATGATATCCATAAAGTGCCATAAATGGGGTCATTTTTGCTGCAGTATGGAAAGAAGTGTTATACCACCATTCAGTGAGAGGTAACCACTTGACCCATTTTGTTTGTTTATTAGATACAAAACAACAAAGATATCCTTCCAAAATTTTATTCACTATCTCAGTTTGACAATCGGATTGAGGATGATAAGGTGAACTATGAGCTAGTTGAGTACCCAAACAAGAAAATAAATCTGTCCAAAAACTTCTAGTAAATATGGGATCTCTGTCACTCACAATAATATTTGGGTTTCCATGTAGCTTTTGAATTGTGTCCATAAATTTAGTAGCAACTGTACTTGCTTTAATTGGATGAGATAATGCACAAAAGTGTACATACTTGGTAAGTCTATCAACTACCACCATAACGACACTCTTTCCTTCAGACTTCGGTAAACCTGTGATAAAATCCACTAAAATATCCTCCCAACATTGAATAGGAATGGATAAAGGTTGTACAAGACCTGAGGTCTTAATTGTCTCAACTTTATTTTGTTGGCAAACCAAACATTCTGCTACAAAATTTTGAATATCATATTTAAGGCCATCCCAAAAAAAATATTTCTTCACCCTGTGCTAAGTTTTAAAAAATCCCGAGTGACCTCCTAAAGGAGAAGTGTGCAATTCCAAAAGAATATTTTTTTTTAGTTGGGAACTCTTACAAATATATAAGCGATATTTGGTACCATAAGGAATAATTTATCCAACTTAATGTATCAGATGTATTAGGATCTTACTGCAAATTTTGAATGAGTGTCCACACTTCTTCATCCTTCTTCCATTCATCTCTTGCTTCAGTTATCCAATCCAGTTGGATAATAGAAATGGAACAAAGAAATGCTTCCACCTCTTCATTCTTTCTTGAGAGTGCATATGCATCAAAATTTAGCTTCCCTTTTTTTAGATTGTTTCAAAGTCATAACCCAACATATTTGTGACCCATTTTTTCACTCTTCTGAAGATATTCTTTGTTCCAAAAAGTGTTTAAGACTATCATGATCAGTTCTTACCTTGAGTGCCTTCCCATTAGGTAAGGTTTCCATTTATTTAGTGCATGTAGTATTGCTAACATTTCCTTCTCATAAATAGCTTTCTGTTAATACTTTCCTTTTATTGGATGACTTTAAAAATAAATGGGTCTTCCTTCTTGCATTAAAACAACACCAATTCCATTTCCTGAGGCATCACATTCCACAATAAAGGTTTTTGTGAAATATGGCATAGCTAAGACCGGTGCTTGGCACATTGCCTCTTTAAGATGTTAAAAGGCCTTAGTTGCTTTAGGAGTCCATTAAAATGCATCTTTCTTCAATAATGTTGTTAGAGGTGTTGTTATTCTCCCATAATTCTTAACAAACTTGCGATAATACCCTGTTAACCCGAGAAATCCTCATAAATGCTTTATGGTTGTGGGGACTTTCCATTCCCTAATGGCTTTAATTTTGTTAGGGTCTAACTTAACATCCTCATGAGATATAATATGACTCATATATCCCACCTCTTATACTCCAAATAAACATTTGGATGCTTTTGCATATAATTGTTTCTCCTGCAATAGTTTGAACACCATGTCAACATGTTGAACATGATCCTTCCAAGATCTGTTGTAGATTAGCATATCAAAAAATACTAGCATGACAAAAAATTCATAATGAACCTCATGAGTTCAAAATGTTGCTTTTGGAATATCTTCAGTCTTCATTCTAATTTGATGATATCCTGAATGAAGATCCAACTTGGTAAAATAAATTTCTCCATGTAAGTCATCCAATAATTCATCAAACATAGGAATGGGAAATTTATCTTTAATAGTGATCTTATTGAGCTCCCTATAATCTGGACACATGTGCCATCATCCATCCTTCTTATGCACCAATAGTAATGGAGAAGAGAAATAAATTTGACTAGGTTGAATTATACCAGCCTCTAACATTTCTACAATCATACGTTCAATTTCGCTTTTTTGGACATAAGGTTATCTATAAGGCTCGATGTTTGGATGAAAACTTCCTAGAATCAAATGAATAGAATGATCATGATCACCAATAGGTGGTAGTCCTTTGGGAGTTTCAAACACCTTGGAATTATTGTCCAAGACTTCTTGGAGATCTGCAGAAATAGATAATCTTGATGTTGGAACTTCTAGTGAGCATAATCGTGAAATTACACCTCATTGTTCTTTCTTCAGAAGATTTTTCATGACATTAGATCTTATTATATTTCTCGGCTTCCCTGTGATACCCCATAATTTTACTTTCTTTCCTTCTAAAAAAAAATTCTTGAAAAATTCTTGAAAATTAAAAGCTACCGTCCCCAAAAATTGTAAACATTATACTCCTAGTACAACATTAGTGCCTCCCAATGGAATGGAAAGAATTGGACTATTCAATACATATTCCCCCATGGTTAGCTTGATATTATGGCATTTTCTAGAGCAATTTATAGTTCCTCCATTTGAAACCATCACTTGACATTCTGGTGCTGGGTATAGGAAACAATTCAATTGCATGGCTACCTTACAATGAATAAAATTATGGGCACTACCCGAATCAATCAACACTATTACCTTTTTCTTCTTGATATATCCTTCTATCTTGAGAGTTTGAGGAGTGGTGATTCCTACCAATGAATTACATGATATGGTCGGACTCATTTCTTCCTCTTTTAGGGTTGGTTGCTGGTGTATATCCGCTTATTTTGAAGATTCTTGTTCATTTTCTTCTTCCTATTCACAATCTATGTAAAATAATTTATTCTCAACACATTTATGGCCTATAGTGTATTCGCTATCACAACTGTAGCAAAGCCCTTTCGCTCTTTTTTCTTCCATTTTTTGTGGTGTCAACCTTGTAGGTTATGGAATTCTAGGATTAGGAACACTTCCATCTTTATAGATTTGAGTGGTAGGCTCCCTTGTCGCCATAATTTTGCATTCTATTTTTCTCACCAACCTAAATGTCTTCTCCAATGAATCAGCTTCCCAAACGCAAACTTCATGTTGGATGCTATCCTTTAAAGTCCCTATGAAGACATCAATCCTCTGTTCGTCTGGAATATAAGTTACCCTTATATTAAATTTTTGGAAGTCCTCAATGTGCTCCACCACTGAATGCTTTTGTTTTAGATTTATCAATTGGCTAAAGAAGGCATTGCTATTTTTATCCTCATAATGTGCTATCATTTCCTCCATAAAAATTGACCAAGTGACAATTGTTTTACAGGAGATAAGACATCGATACCATGCAAATGTATTTTTTTCTAAATGTAAAGTTTCAATGCGTACCTTTTCTGTGTTTTGCACATTATTGAGATCAAAATATTGCTCCATTTGTTGTATCCATGTTACGGGATCCTTGCCATCAAACTTCCTCATATCCATCTTTGGAATATGGTGGTTCTTCCATCCAACATTAGAGTTTATGAAATCATGATTAACATCTATTTTTTTTCTCATCATGAGTTTCTTCTACTATGTTTTCACCAGTAGGAATCATTTCTTGTATCAACTTTGTCAAACCATCCATGTCTACTTTTAGATCATTCTTCATGTTTTCCATATTGTCTTTCATTGTTCCTTCCATGTCCTCCATTCTTAAAACCATCCATATTATTCTTCAAACCATCCATATTCGCTTCCATGCCTTTCTTCAAAAAATCCATTTCATTTTTTGTTTCTCTTTGCGAGAGAAAAATTTGGTGCACTTGCTATTGTAATTTTGATAGATCATGTTGCAATTATTCATCCTAATGAGTCATAGTAGAGTATTATGAGAACTTAGTGGGTGTTGAATTATTTTTAGGAGGCATTTTAGAAACCAATGCTGAAATATATGCTCAATAGGCCCTTGGAATCACTTCAAACAGATTTTTTACACAAGACTTATGCAATTTGGAAAAGAAATACACACTTTTCTCTTTCTTTTGAGGAGCTTGATATTGAAACTGAACTATCTCTATGATTTCAAGTCTTCAATATCTATAATTTGGCTCTAAGATACCCTCTGAATCCTCTTTCGAATACCATAGGTCTGACATGATTTGGATTCTTCAAGGAAAATTTATGTCGAATCTCCCACAATGATCTAATTATGGACTGGTTCAGTAGAGCAAACTTGTACAGATTGCCACGTGTCATTGTTTTGTCCTTCGATGCCAACATTTATAGACAAGAAAATAAATTTTGTGTACTTGAGGCCACTCTGTACAGAATTCCAATCTGATGCTTAGAGAGAGAGTTATGAATATTTTCCCACGATCACCTCTTTGAGATGAAATTTGGGAGCTTGAACAAGCCCTAAATTCCACAGAACCTACCTCCCAAAAAAATACGAATCAATATATAAAATTTTTCCATGACATTCTTCATGATTTCAGCTTCGCTCTGTGAAAATGTCAACTTCTGAAATGTCATAGAGAAAAACTTTTAGTGAAAATTCTAAAATGACCTATTTAGGTTAAATTCAGGAGCTTGCAAAAAGGCCTAATTTTCACAAATCATATCTCTGAAAATGTTGCGAACCAAGCTCTGAATTTTGTGAAGATGTTACTCAGGCTTTTTTATTCTTGTTCTAAAACCTTCAGCTTCTGAACCTTCGTAGAAAAAAAGCTATAGTGAATACTCCACGATGACCTTTTTGGAGCAGCGAAACCCTAGAATCCAAAGATTTGATACCAAATGTTGTGAAACAAACTCCAAAAATAGAAGAAAAGAGAGATCAACGCCTTATAAATCAGCCACTTCAAGGGGCCAACCTCCAATAAATTACATAAATGAACAATTCTTGGATGCTAAAAATGACCAAAACCTCCTTCTATATATAGGAATCCATGGGGCCACAATATAATCCTAGCTGACCTAACAATAATAATTTAAGGGCATAATAATAAAAATATTGGGGTTACAGTGGTACAACAATAATAATAAGGGGCCTATAATAATAACAATAATGGACTAAACTTGTAGTATACTCTTTCTGTAATTTAGGGGTACTGAAAATTTTTGGAAAGTCTGGTATGCTCTGATACCATGTTGGAAAATCTGCTATGCCCTGATACCATTTTAGAAAATAAAATGAGAAACTCAAAATAAGAGGGGAATATTTTTTCCCTCAATACACAGCTATGTGGAAATTAAATTAAAAACAATGAAAGCACAGTTTCTCAAAGAATTTACAAAACCACACACAGATATAAAAACCCGAGAAGTTTTGTATTTCACTCTTTTGCTTCAACAACTTCTTCTCCTTACGAAAACATATGAAAAACATATTTTAAGTACAGATAGCTGGAGCTTGAAAATTAAATTCAAATTCAATGTTGGATGGGATGGTAAACTGCAAAAATTCCTTCTACCGTGTTAAGCTAATTATTCATAAAAAATAGCACATAGATCTTTGTACACTGGACTTGAAATTCTTCAGGTTTCGACTTTGAAATCACATCACATCCGCGGCAGTACTGCATATCATACTTCAACGATGACAAGTCTTACCTGGGTGCTATCCTCCCGAGCTTGCGCAATGCGATGTGTGCATGTCGCAACATTGAATATTTCACGTGGCCGAACTTTTAACTTGGTGCAATAACAAGAAAACATAAAGACTGGTGACTATGATATGCGATGGAGATATCACATCAAAACAAACAAAATATAACTATGAAGTGTTAAGACTTACGATCGCCGATTGCGATGTGCGATGACGATATCGCATCACACCATCGCAAGGTTTCAAACGGATCATAAAAGGTAACAACAAAAGTTTTTCAAGGCCTATGTGCGACGTGCTAAACTTTTGGAAGTGCTAAAAGGAATGGGTAAAGGTAAAAAAAGAAAACAAAGGTTTGTTTAGGAAAATGGTACTGTGTATAGGTTAGAGGCTCTCACTGATATCGCATTAGCAGAGATTTATGTTGAACAATGTGTTAAGAAGAAAAGGTTAAGGGTTTGCGAAGTGCACAGCATGGGAAAGAGGTAGATGATACGGGGGGAAGGGAATTTAACGCAGAGAGATGGTCGAACACAGTTTTTCTAAACATTACGAAAATTTACGTGAAGTAAGAAACTTGCGGTTTTTCCTTGTCCTTCCCTGCAAAAAACATTTGACTGATGTATGGTTGCTACAAGTTTATTCAAGGTGCTGGTTAGGAGTAATTTCCAACACTGCCCCTTAATTACAACTACCACCATTGACCATTCCCAAACATTCTCTAAGATAAAAAATAAAATAAAATAAAAAATTGTTCCAACAGCTTTGTGAAGATGTCTGCAAATTGTTCCTCTGTTCTGCAATGTTGTAACACAACTTCACCATTGTTAACTAATCCTATTATAAAATTATATTTAGCATCAATGTGCTTTTCCCTCTTGTTGAAAACATAATTATTTGATAATGCAATTGTTGAACTATTATCAAAGAAAATTTTGGTTGCTCTGTCTTGTTCATGACATAAATCCCGCAACATCCTTCTCATCCAAACTGCTTGACATGCTACTACTATTGAGGTGACATACTCAGCTTTTTCTGTTGACAATGAAACTATTGGCTGCTTCTTAGAAGCTCATGAAATTTCTCCCGAACCCCAATCAAAAACATATCCTGTTGTGCTCCTTTTGTCATCAACACTCCCAGCCCAGTCTCTGTCAGTGTAATCAATCATCCTAAAATCATCAATTGCGGAATATATAACACCATACTCCTTCATCCCATTAATATACTTTAGAATTATTTTCGTTGCCTACCAATTTTTATACTTAGGTGGCTCAATGAACCTTAACACCAAAATAACTACATACATTATATCATGCCTAGTTTCAGGCAAGTACTTTAGGGTGCCAACCATGCTTTTGTATAATGTCAGATTGACATTGCTGCTGCAATATTTCTTGCTCAGCTTCAACTCTATCACTGTTTGAGTTGGTGTTGGCTTTCTATTCTACATATTTAACCTTTCTAAACATTCAGCAACATAATTCTATGCCCAAAAATTATCTTAACAACCCCAAGTCAGTCATTTCAAACTCACTTTTCATGACTACTTTGAAATCAACGAAGAGAGAATCATCACTGCCTGTAAAAATTAAATCATCTACATAAAAAAAAACAATAATAATCTTACCGTCATTTTATTTGATGTAGAGAGTAGGTTCACCATCACATTTTTCAAACTCATTTTCCATCAGGTAAGAATCTATCCTGATGTACCATGCATGCGCTGCTTGCTTTAGCTCATAAAGAGCTTTCCGCAACTTACACACCTTCTGTTCTTGGCCTTATATCTCATAGCCACGAGTTTGTTCAACATACACCTCCTCTTTCAGCACTCCATTTAAGAATGTTTACTTCACGTCCATTTGATACACTTTCCATTTTTGTTGTGTTGCTATTGACAACACAGCACGCATGGTCTCCATCCTTGCAACTGACACAAAGGTTTCCTCATAATCTCTTCCATGCTGCTGCTTGTAGCCTTTGACAACTAGCCTTTCTTTGTGCCTTTCTATCTTGCCTTCAATGTTTCTCTTGCTTTTATAGACCCATTTCACTCCAATGACTTCATTTCCTTGTGGAAAGTCGGCTAACTCCCATGTGTCATTCCTTTACATTGCTCCCATTTCTTCATTCATTGATTCAACCCTTTTTTTTTATTTGACTGCATATTAAAAATGTATTGGGTCATCTACATAAAAAAAATAATGCAAATAAAGAATTCAGACTAGCACTATTATCAACTTATTCTTGCACATAAATTTCACTTAAATTTCTGAATTTGGTATTCTTATACTTGTTGAAGATGAGCTTGGTGTTGAGCTTGAAGTAGATGGAGTTGCATAGCTTTGTGGTGTGCTTGGAGAACCACTTGATTTCACAATGTTGTCTTATTACTTGCTTGCGGTGTGCTTTGTTGAGCTTCTGTGGGTGGAGGAGGAGTTACTGTTGAGGAATTACTTTCTACAGTCAATTCCTCTTTGTCTTCATGCGACATACATGTCTTCACATTGATTTTCTTCTCTAAACTTCCATCTATGCTTCCTATTCTATGTACTTAACATCTCTACTGATTAGTACCCTCTTGCTAAATGGATTGTAGAGATTGTATGCCTTGGATGCATCACTGTATCTGAGAAATATAAATTTATGCCCCTTGCTATCCAACTTATTCCTCAACTCATCCAAGACGTGCATATGCCACACATTCGAGCACTCTCATGTGAGTGACAAACCTATTTTTTCCACTCCATGCTTCTCTAGGAACTATATTCATGACACTTTTGGTTGGACATCTATTAATCATATGCATTTCATAAGCGACAACTTCAGGCCAATAATCATTTGGCAAATTCTTTTCCTTCAACATATTCCTTGCCATTTCCATGATGGTCCTATTCTTTCTTTCTTCGACACCATTTTGCTGAGGTGTATACCTTGCTGTAAAATACTTGTGAATTTCATGCTCCCTGCAAAAACAAAGGAAGTCATTTGAGATATATTCACCACCTATATCAGTCCTCAACACTTTTATATAGTGTCCACTTTTCTTCTCAAGAAGATCTTTGTAGTGGTTGAAGTAATCAAACACTTCACTTTTCTATTTTAGAAAATTGACCCATGTCTTCCTTGTGTAGTCATCTATGAATGTGAAAATTTAATGGTTCCCACCAAATGATGGTGTTTGCATTGGTCCACATAAATCTGAGGGGACAATCTCCAAAAGTTATTTTTCCCTTATTGACTTTCCTGTTGGAAATGATTCTCTATGTAGTTCGCCCAAGATGCAACCTTCACATAGGCTGTATGGTTTTACTATGAGTGGAAATCCTTTTACCATTCCTTTCCTATGCAACAAATTCAAACCTCTGAAGTTGAGATGATCAAATCTCAAATTCCATAACCAGTTATCATATTTGACTTCTTTTTGAAAGTTTTCTTCTGTGACAACTGCTATAACACCTTCTTCCTTCAAGTCCGATCTTATCTTGAGAGGAAACATTATGTTATTTTTCATATGAACTTTTGCAATGAGCTGTCTGCTTTGAGGATTATCCAAGATTGTGCACACATCATATTTAAATATACATTGTAGCCCTTTTGTATGAGATGTCCAATGCTTAGGAGGATATGTTTCAAACGAGGAACATAATAAACATCTGGCATGGAATTCTTCTCTCCCTTCTTTGTTAGTATGTCTACTCTTCCTTTTCCCATGAGAGAGACCTTGATATCAGTCCCCACTGTGACTTCAGACTTTACATTTTCATCTAGATTGGAAAACATTGCTATGTTTCCAGTCATGTGGTTGCTACACCCTGAATCTAAGAACCATACATCCCCTTGCTTTTCTTGTGCTACATTACAAGATAAAAACAAGCCATCATGGTTCTGATTTTCCTTTATGAATTTTTCATTTGGTTTTCTACTTGTGTCATATTTCTTATTTCTACATTCATTTGCATAATGACCATACTTATTACAATATTGACATTGAACTTGATATTTATCATACATCTGACCTTGTGCTTGATTCTGGCTTGAGGCTTGACTTGGATTTTGATTATTTCCCCTTCCACTTGAGCTTGAACGGCTCCTTCTTCCACGTCTGTGTAGGCTTATTCCTCTTCATTTGTAGTTTTATCTTCCTCTACCTCTAACTTGACCAAAAGACACTTGTGTCTTGAATTCATGCTATAGTGAGGAGTTTGTAGCTCTCCTCGGTCTGTGCTCATGAGACATCAGTGATGCATGAAGCTCATCCACTAAAAACTGTGAGAGATGATTTGTCTATTCTATGGCCACAACTATGGCATCAAACCTTGATGGCAGACTTCTTGAAACTTTCTCAAGTATTCTCCTTTCCTCAAGTGTCTCATCATGAGACATGATTTGGGTAACCAACCCAATCACATGTGTAAAGAATGAGTCTATATTCTGAGACTCTTTCATGCATAATGTTTCAAATTCTCTTCTTATAATTTGTAGTTTTGTTATCTTCACCTTTTCCATGCCTTGCTAGGTTGTCTGGAGTGTATCCCATGCTGCTTGCAATTCTTTTCTGCTGCAACTCTTGGGAAAATACTTTCATGCATTGCCTGGAAAATATAGAAGAGGAATTTGGAGTCCTTATTATTATTTCCCCTTAACAAGTCTCTTTATTCTTGTGTCAAATAATTGTATGCTATTGCATCTGTTGGTTCTTCGAAACCATTCTCCACCAGTTCCCAAATATCTTGTGAAGAAAACAGCGTCTTCATTGTAATAACCCAATAGCCATAATTTTTTCCATTAAACTATGGTATTTGTGGATTATTCAAGCTTGTGCTTGTTTCTATCATTTTCAATGTGTATACAAAAACCTTATCACTTCTGGAGAATCTACTTCTCAAAACAAACTTTTAGTGCTTCAATAGAGAACACTTTCTTTCATTGAGAGTCTAAACCCGCTCTAATACCATGTTGGAAAATTTGGTATGATCTGATACCATGTCAGGAAATAAAACGAGAACCTCAAAAGAAAAACGGAAATGCTTTTCTCTCAGTACATCGTTTACACAGTTATGACGAAATTAAATTAAAAACAATGACAACATAGTTTCTCAAATAATTTACGGAGCCACATAGAGATAAAAAACAAAGAAGTTTTCTATTTCATTCTTTTTCTTCAACACTTTCTTCTCCTTACAAAAACATATGAAAAACATATTTTAAGTACAGAGAGGCAGAGCTTAACAATTAAATGCAAATTCAATGCTGGACGGGACGGTAAATTACAAAACGTCCTTCTGTCGTGTTAAGCTAATTCTTCATAAAAACAACGCATATAGCTTTGTACGCTAGACCTGAAATTCTTTAGGTTTTGGCTTTGAAACCACATTGCATCCGCGACAATACCGCATGTCATACTTCGGTGGTGACAAGTATTACTTGGGCATTATCCTCCTGAGCTTGCGCAATGTGATGTGCGAATGTTGCAACATTTAATATTTCGAGCGGTGGAACTTTTAACTTGGTGCAATAATGAGAAAACGTAAAGACTGTCAATTGTGATAATAACTACAAAGTGTTAAGAATTAAACATAACCATAGCCAATTGCAATGTGCAATGATGATATCACATTGCACCATCGCAAGGTTTCAGACGAAGCATAAAAATTAAGAACAAAAGTTTGTGAACGCTGATGTGGGACGCGCAGGTTGAATGGTCATTTTAATTAGCGTGAAGCCTTCCGTCTTCCATAAGCTTAGAAATAAAGACCGAGCAGACTCTGATCTAGAGACTTCCACAGACGTCGCTTTTTTTTAACTCAAACGGCTGGTAGAGAACATAAGCACATTCGATACTGCTAAGTTAAGCAGAGAGTCGAGCAGTGGAAATAGGTGGAACTTTTGGCGGCAGTGGAGGCCATATTAAGGAAGCCAGAAATTGGAGAGATAAGGGAGACTGAAAGAAGTGTTTGGATAGAAATAAGTACAATTTTCCCACCTTCAGTTAGTCATTTGGAGAAAGAGTGGGTGTCTTCTACGCGATGTAGAATGAATCAGAGTGACAAACTGAACATTAAGGGAATTCTTGAATGACCTAGGTGACACAGAGTGGTTTATGAAGGATTTGAAGGGTGCCATCAGATCGAATAAGCCAGATGGTTTCCTTCTTGTCATTCACTCCCATGGCCACTGCCATGCAAGACGCAGTATTGCCCATATTTGATATTTTTTTCTTACTCTAAATTGTGGGAGTAAACCATGGATATACCAAGGAACACAGAGGTAGCTTTGTATATAAATAATCTGTGAACCAGTCGAGAGAAGTGTTCAAAATTGAACACGTCAGAGCCCTTCAAAGGGCTTCTGGCACGTTAGAGAAGTAGGGATAGAAATTTTCAAGTCAAAAAAAAAATTAATTTAGATTTTTAGAAATTTAAAAAAAAAAGAATAATATTATAAAATGTCACCAGAAGTGTTCTAGCTTGTGAGAGCTAGTCACATTTTTTAAAATTATTACCCGTTTTTAAATTATTAAGTATAGTAAGTATAGTTACTGACTGGACTTAGGTTGTTGCATGCTGCAACATTGAAGGAGATTAATGGCAAGTTGCCATTGAGATTAATGACAAGTTGCAACTGCAAAGGAAAGGTTGTTAAGTTTCGAAATTCTATTAAGTGCAAGTCTGCATTGTGCACCTGCATGCTTAATTAATAACTTAGTAATTGATATTTTCCCTGGACTCAAGCTTTCAACTTTTCAATTGCAACCTATAGCGAAAGAGCCATTCCTCGAATCCCGACTCCCACCTATTTGGATCAAGTGTGGTTACATCTATTGGCTTGGGTACAGAAGAATACTTTATTCTGAAATTTTGAGACCCGAATCAAGTGTGATTACATCTATTTGTTTGGGAAAAGAAGACTACTCTACTCTGAAGTTTCGAACCCAGATCAGGTGGAATATTCCAGGTATTTTAATTCTCCTTATAATTTCCTGATGTTCGAATAATACTTTCGTTGATGTTCATGCTCTGTATATGTTTTTAAAAGCAAGTATTTGGCACCAGACCAGACTCATCTCAACTTAGCTTGGATCGTCTTTTAGGGAATGGCAGGGTTCATTTACATTTACCCCTTTAACTTTTGCTGAGCTTAGTGTTTTGTTTTTTTTATGGAATTCTTCTTTGATGAAATTTTGTTTCTACTGTGATTCGGTGGAAATTTTATAAGAAATGTTTAAAAATGAGGAAAAAAAACAACATAATCAATACGCTTATGTTGGTCGAACATCACCGGAGGATAAAGGAAAAGAAACAAATATTTAAAAAATAAAATTTCTCTTTACGCATTAACGAAATAGAAAATTTTCTGCATTGACTACCATCTCATTCCACAAAATTTGGAGATCTAAAATCTTCCATGGTTTTCTTGCACCACAGATATCTCATCTTTGATAAATAAAATTTTATTTAATTGATTTATCGAGTAGCAGTTGCGTTCTCAAATAAAATTCTATGATTTACCGAGTAGCAGTTGTGTTCTCAAATAAAATTCTAGATTTCTCATCTTTGGTAAATTAAATTTTATTTAATTGATCTAATTATTAGTTGGGTTCTCAAATAAAATGGGAATTTTTGACGATTAATTTTTTGAATTATATTAAACTCTGTGTGTAACCATTCATACTCAAAATTTTAATTGGAAAGCGCATTGACCATTGAGGATGATGAACGACTGAATCCGAGTGACCATCCAACGGTTCATAGGATTTGAGTGTTTCACAAGTATTAAACTCTTTCTTCTCAATGAACTCTTCCTGCCTCGAATTCGTTGCTTTTAATGATTGCTGCACGGATTATGAAGCACTTTTTTTATTTGCTTTTCTTGGATGTTCTTCTAAATTTTCTTGAAATTGGCGCTATATTATTGTGTAGTCTGTGTCATTTTCTGCATTTGTTGTTATTGCTTTATTACAGAGTTCTAAAATAGAAATAGAGAGATAAGTTTAGGCCGGAATGTCTTTGATGCAAAGGAATGGGGACTCGCAGACTATTTGCAGAAAACTAAACCCCACCCATGCCGTTATATGTCATTTTATTTACAATGTAGTATCCATATGAGGCGTATTCATGGTGTTATATATGCGTCATAGATAGTGTTGAATATGGTGGTTACTCACATAACATAATAAAAAATATAGTGCACCAATGAAAGTAGAAAGCAATGATGACTCTTTCTGGCCCATCCGAAATTCACCATTCTTATGGGTAATTGTATTGGTCAAAAGAATAAAAACACAAAGTTTACTGCTTCAAATTTCCATCTCTAAGTGAAGAGGGTCATTTTATTGCGTCTAATTCTTCCTATAGTTTGTCTACTAGAGAACATAGGGTCAGGCCCTAATTCCTCTCGAAAGAACTCCGCTCAAGTAAGGTCCTATGCTGGGTAACCCAGGGTTTGATCAACCCGAATTTGAATGATGACTCAATTCATCTCTATGTTTATATATAAATTTTAATTTAAAAATGAACAAAATTATGTTTGTATTGAATTTTTTTATACATACAATTTAAGTGGTCCTAATGGTTAAGAGCAAGTATTTCTTCCTATAACATTTATTTTAAAATTAGATAAGAATAATATATATATATATATATATATATATATATATATATATATAATCTTTAATGGACAATTTTATAAAATTAGTTTTTTTTAATAGAATATCATGTATATCACATTTACTCAGTTTTAAATAAATTACAATGTCACCAAGTGTTTTACAATGAGTATTTTTAATAAAATACCATGTCACGAAAGTGTTTTACATCTAAGATAACTTAAATATTATTAGTTAATTATGTATTATATTAATTTAATAACACTATTTTAAACATTTAGGTTATAAGTAACTATTAATGTAATGAGATGTTTTTCTTTAAACATGTTTGAGTAATGGGGATTTCTTTATTGGAATTAAAATGGTAATAGTATATAAAGAGTTGATTTTTCAATTATATATATATATATATATAGATATAATTTTTTATAGAATTATATGTTTAAATTTACATGAAATTAATATTTTTTAAATTATTATTATTATTGTTTTTGTTGTTGTTAAACGTTATATCTCTTTTTAAATTGGAGTGTACATGAAAATTTTAAATGAGTTTGTTCAATTTTTTATTAGGAAGATTGATCCGTAACTAGAAGTTATCTCTCCATAGAGAGGAATATGATAACAAAGTATTTAAAAACTAAAAATGACCATACATCGACTAACGTGGTTGGCCTTGAGAATAGAAAGTAAAATAAAAAATTGATAGAAACATAAGCATATCAAAAGAATAAGTATAGGGTTTAGAATCCATAATTGTTAAATAGATGGGGTCCTGGTTGTTTCCGAGCATGCCTCTAGCCAAGGGTGGAATTCCCAAGTGCTACTTTATACAATCCAATCTCTGATCAAAGTCCTTCATGTTGTGATGAAAGTGCTCCATAGAGTGGAGGGATGATTGATGCTTGAACATGTCCATAAGAATTATGTCGAAGAGGAATTTCATATTCCAATATAGCTCAACAATGTTTATGTACTAGTTGAAAGGCCCTCACATATGCTTGATGTTTGGCACCAAGGATAACAAGATAGTGCCATGCAAGGGCTATAGGAGGAGGGTTGATGAGAGATCACAATTGTATTTAGTGAGAGCTAAGGCATATGTTCTAGACAAGAAACTATACTAGTCAATATAGATGGTGCAACATATAAATAGAGCCATGAATAAGAATACAATAAACCACATTAGAATTGGTTGATGGTCATATAAATGGAAACCTTGCGAGTTGTTTGGAGGAGTGGTTGGCATTCAACATAAAAGTGTGAATTGTGCATGAATTAGGGTACGATTGTTATAATATGCATGTGGCAACACCTTCTGATCTAGGGATTCATAAAAATTCTCTATGGAGACATGTTGCCATGTTCCCTAGTCTCCTGGCAAGGTGGGGAAATTTTAGCCGGCATTACCCCATGTTTACTTCATATATAGTGCACCAATGATGTGCGTATCTTTCGAAACGAGATGCTAGCATGTATTCTTGAGAGGGGATTCCTTGCCCAAGGTTCTATGTGGAGGAAAATTCTCATGAGGCGTAAAAAAAGCCATTATTATCCATCATATCAATGAATTTGTTTCGTGTTAGCTCGATGTGAGAGGGGATGATAAATGGGATTTTGAAATAAGAGAACAATATTTAGATATGAGTTCTTCTAAATGCTGAAGTTTGGATACCTTATGGATTGCAGTACCATTACGTATCTTGCGGAGCATGTTGTTAATAAGCTTAGAATTTTCTTCCAAAAAAATCTTGGAGAAGCCTTCTACCTGTGCTATTTCTAGCCCCATGATGAGCGAAGAGAGTTCCAACACATGATTCCTATTAATTCCCAAATAACTTGAGTTTATGTAAAGTGGAAGGCCTTTGTGATTTCTGAATATACCACCAAATCTAAGTGAGCCCAAATTATGTTTTGATGCCCAAATTTTTCAGTCAGTTATTGTGTTTTATAAGATAAGTCAAACTGAAAGGGAGTTGAAGACAACAATATATAAATTTGAACACAGATCAGGATTAAGTACAGTTAAAAAAAAAAACTCACTTTGTAAAAATTCTAATTAAAAACAAGTAATATCCAGTAAAGTATATGTGCATCTTCAGCAAAGTATATATGCATTTTCTCTATAATATATACACTAACAAAATTAAGGTAGGGAATATTATGATAAAGCTCTTATGCAGGACAGACACATTATTTTAGATTTGGTTTATTGTCTTTAAATCCTAACAGACTGTAGTTGGTCCTAACAATATATGAAATGAAATAATAGATTGGATAGCTTTTAGGTGTGAAAAACAAGCTTAGATTTCCCTTTTTCCTCTTTTCAGGACATGAAGATCAATGTTACTTTTAATTTAAATGGTCAACAAACCTCTGTGTGTGAGATCTATTTGTTTCTTTTCATTTCATTATTTTTCATATGAAGTTTGTTGTCTACTGTCTTGTTTTTAAAGAATCTGTGTGTTTTTATATTAATCTGTTTTTTTATATTTCTTGTTTTTTTGATTGATTATGATTTACAGGTATAAAATGCCACCTCTTGGTCATCCAAAGAAGGATCTGAAACAACGTTCACTTGCTGATGCATTTGGTATCTCTCAATGCTCTAATCAACTCCACATTTCTAAAAATAAAGTATATGATCATGTAGATGAGGACCATGAATCAGATAGTGTAGAACTTCTTGAAGAGGAACCGACATCCAAGAGGTACAAAAGAACATTCAATTCCAAACGGAAGATGAAATTTCCATGGGCTTATGCTATAAAATATTGTAATGGTGTTGAAAGGATAAAATGTTCATGGTGTGTAAAATTTGAAAAGGAAACTCCATTTGCTAAATATGGAAGCACAACTCTTCAAGTTAGTGCTTTAAAAATCCATGCAACATCAGAGGCTCATAAACTTTCTTTGCAACTTTTAGAGGGAGAAAGAAAACGGAGTACTCTTCCAATTGCAAAACATCTAGAGCTAATGGTTGATGCTCAAAAGGAGAGAATTATATCAGTTATTGAGAACATGTATTTTGTTGCAATACATGATTTACCTTTGGAAGTATATAAGTGAATTTGTGACTTGAATAGGTATAAAAACACTCCTCACATGCCTTTAACAGATGAATACTCAGTGTATACAAATACAACATCTGGAAGATAATTTTTAAAAGATACTAAGGAGGTATATTGGAGAAAATTAAAAGATGAGATTTTACAAAGCCCATATTACTCACTTTTAGTTGATGAAAGCATTGATCAGACTATGGTGCAACATTTAATTGTTTATATTACATATTTTGCAAATGAAGGAAGAGGTCCATGTGCTACAAAATTCATACACTTGCTACAGATTGTGGATGGAACATCACAATCTATGTATGATGCTGTGACATCTCTTTTAACAGACATGAATCTATCCATGGCAAAGTTAGTTGGATTTGGATCTGATGGAACATCATCCATGAGGGGTATTTGTGAAGGTTTATCTACTAAGCTTCGTCAACATGCCCCTCATGAGATATCCATTGTATCACTCATCGAGGAGAATTAACAGCAAATGATGCTTCATCATATTTTGAGGAGTTGCAAGCTATTGATAAGTTTGCAAACAAGATCTATTCATGGTTAGGGAAATCTACTAAAAGACATGGAGAATTGAAAGAGATAATGGAGTCATTTCAAATCACAAAGCTAGAAGTGCTACAAACTCATCATATTAGATGGCTTTCTAGAGGAAAATTCATGGAAAGACTTGTTAAGCTCATGTCTGCTTTGTTAAGATAGTGGGAGCTAGCGGAGAAAAAAATGTATGAAATGGCTACAATATTTCAAGTTCAATTTTTCATCCACTTACTTGCAGATGTGCTTATTGAGTTAAATAAGCTGAATCAAAAGTTTCAAGAGGATCATGTTGACATTACATCTATTGGAACGAATTTGGATATCACTGTCAGTCTGCTTCAAAAGTGATTTCTAAGAGGCACATTCGGGGCAGGTGAAATGCACACATCATCTTTTTTAACTAAAACACAACAGGAACTCTTGAGTTTGCAGATTGCACAGGTATAGTAAATGTACATGAATTGAGGTTTGAGAGCTTTCTGAAGTCATAAAGATTAGGGACACTAGATGACTGCATTATGCTGGGAAAAGGTTTTGTAATGAAGGTGATTGACTCTCTAAATGCAAGGTTCACAGATTTGCCTATTTTTAATGCAGCTAAGTTTTTTAGTCCTCGTAATTATTATGAGGATATGGATGATAGATACTCTCAAACAAGAATATGGTTGACATGTTTGTGTGAAAAATTTAGTGTTGGAGGCTTTCTTGTTGTGGACAACATTAAATGTATGCATGAAATGGATGAATTTATATCTACTATTTATAGATCTTACCCAAAAAAACATATTTTTGGAGTATAGAATCTATGTGGAGGTGAAATTGAATGGTTTAAAATATTTCGATGATTAATGCAACTATGGCAAGAAATTATTGTTATTCTGGCTAGTACAACAGTATGTGAAAGAGGCTTTTCAAAATTAAATCGAATTAAAAATGTGGATAGATCAAAACTTTCTTTAAAAACATTGGATATGTTAATGTTTCTGTCTCTGAGTGCACCTCATGCTCTAAATGAGGTATATTGGAATGTTATTTATGATGAATGGAAGGAGATAAAAAATCGAAAACCTCTTCCACTATGAGAATATATTGAAAGAACTAGTAAGTTTCAATGTTTATTACCATCATTGTAAGTGATTTTCTTTAGTTTTATACCATTTGAATTTTATTTTCTGTTTTATAATATATTTTAAGTTTTATTATGTTTTTTTATTAACATATTGAATTTAATAATTGTAGGATATCACATAAGATATGTTACTCTAGAAGACCACAACTGTCAAAGGTTTATAACTGGAAGAAAATGCTACCTTGGATCAATTTTGCAGCCAAGTCAAGGGATTGTTGTTCCAATTATTTGAGATGTGCATTTATTGGAAGTCTCAGCATTCCAAAAGAGTTTTAATAGATAATAGAACAATGATTTGATCAAATCTGAAATTTATAAGCTAAAACTCCATTGATACCTCTTATATAAGCTAGATTTTTTTTTTTAATTTTATAAATAAGACCTTTCATATACTTTCAATATAAGTATTTCTGTTTTGTCATATTTGTTTCTTATTTCAGTTTCATTAAGATGTAGTGATTTCGATATGTTTATTTTAGTTCCTATTTTAAGTTCATAAGAGTGAAAAAATATTATATTTCAGAAATTTTTTAGAGCTAAAATGACCCATTAGGGCTTTCGATAAGCTCAAGTTATCTTGATATTGATTCTCCAAATTTGCCTCCACTTTTGGAGTCTCCTTGTATCCCCACTTAAATGTTAAATGCCAAACTTACAGCATCATGGTTTCGCATCATGAGCTTGACTAATTGTCCACCATGCCAATAATTTCATTGTTGTATTCATATCTGTAAACAACGTTTCAAATAAGAAAAAGTTCTACAAGAAAAATGCAGACCTCCAAGCTGCCACTCCTTCTCAAACAAAGTCAAAATTGCATTACACAATCTGACACATCAGAATCTCCTATATCCCGATGGTATCCATCCAAATTCTTATAATAGTGTCTTCAAGACTTATGTTGGCATTGCCAATGAGAGATTTACGCAGTGCAAGATGGAGCTTCCTTCATTGTTGTATATGCAACGGTCTTTTATGAACATAAATATTCATGTTTTTTCTTTCTGAAAATGAAATGTAAAAATAATATATTGTGGTCAATTGAAATGCCTTTTTTTAAAGCTTTTCATCATAAAAAGGCGACATAAATATATGCCCTTCTAATTGAAATTCAAAACTGCCATTATCACTACTAAAAAAGATGTGGATCAAATATAGAATAATAAAGTGAACGAGTCCGCCAAATGGTAGCTCTCATTCGTTTTTGTGCACGATATCGTCCAAACTAGTTGTTCCCATTTTTTCGGGAAGAGAGATAGCGTTGACCTTCAAATTTGGAATTTTTCTTTTCGTTGAATTTTGAATGCAAATGATACATTTGAATTTCAATGTGCACTTTTAGTATGGATATGCTCAGCCGCCGCCGACTGGTGAAGACTTGAAGTCTTTTGGAAGTTATGGGCCATCCAAAATATTATAAATCTAATCAATCTACGTCAGCCTGCAATGCGCAATGCAATGTGTAGTTGATGAGGGGCTTCGTTAAGTATATCATTCCGACTACTTCGGTGGATTTCACTGGGACATGCCTTGTGAAAGGGATGGAATAAATTTGCCCGTCATGGTGTGATTTGTTTCTCAATTACATGTTCTTTTTTTTACTTTCCAGATTTTTTTTTAACTCTACAAGTAAATGAAAAGGTGTGAAAACTCCATTTTAACAAGTAAATCTTGAAAATGCAAACCTGAAATTGTGACAACCTAAACTCTAAAATCCCGCAAGAAAGCAACCAGGTGGAACCCAGACTTGTGATAGTATAACTGCCTTTTGCTCCATGTATTTTACGAATGTATTTTACGTTAGTAGATAAATGATTAAGTTTATTAGTTTTAAATTTAAATATAAATTATATTATTTTAGTAATGATAGATGTTGTGATATTTGGCTAGGTTAGATGAAAGTTTATTAAGAAGTCGTAATTTAAAAAGCTTACAAAATAATTTAGAAATTTTGGTAGGAATATTTGAAAATTTTGGCAGAAATATTTGAAAATTTCAGTAAAATTCAGAATTTTGGATGCTCGAGATTTTTATGCTGCTAAATCTATTTTCACATAAAAAAAAACAAATCAAACACTTCAACTATCTATTTTTTTGAATTTTTTTACTAACAAAAACTTATGGTTCAAACTATTCTGTACAACTCCTTATTAAAAATGTCATGGAGATTTGAATAGTTTTATTTGAATATAGATATTTAGTTAATTTATTGGGTAAAGATATTTCCTTTAGAGAGTGAGAATTATTCGTTTATATTAATAAATGAATGTATAATTTGAGTGTATATATTTATTTGCCGAATTCAAAGTAAAATAAAAATAAAAATGTGTAGGATAATTCTATCTATATATGTTTTAATTATCAAATTCTTATTTACAAAAAAAAATATTAACATATTAAAAAAATAAATTTCTTAATATATTATGAAAGGATAAGCCTTCTTAAATAAAAAAAATTCTGAAAAACTAGTTTAATATAGTACAGCAAATAGGATACGTCTCATAGGACAGAAAATAAGTTACGTGTCATTTTCCAAGCCGTTTTCATTATAACGTGGCAATTTAGATAAGAATAACACAAAGAAACACTCAAAGTACTATATTTTAATGTGGAGACTATTTTATATAAACACCAAGGCAAAAATAAAGACTAATAAATGTGTATTCTGAAACAAGTTAGTTACTATAGTTAAATTAGTTTAGTTAATAATTTTAAATATAGTTAAAAATGTGTTTACTCAATTATTTAATATTAATTAAAAACTAATATCTATAAAGACAAATTATTAATTTATTAAAATTACTAAAAGGAGAGGTTTTTCAATTTTTAAAATATATAAAATATATATATATTTTTTTAATGTGAATTTTGGCTTTTGTGATTTATATTATGAACAATATTGTCATATTTATGATTTTAAGTAAGTTGAAGATGAAAATCACTTTCTTTTAGATTGTCTAACTCTTACTCACATTCACTCTCAATTCTCTAGCATCTGCCACACTTCCAATCTTCTTGACCTATTAAGCTAACCCACTTATAGCGATTTTAGAGCACTTATTACGACAAGATGACTCAACAAGATTTTTGCATTAGATTAAATAGATGAAGAGAGATGTTTTCTAGCAATTAGAATATAACAACTTTTTCTCACTAAAAAATTACCATTAATTAATCAACAAATTTTAATTAGAATAAAGTAATGGATGTAAAGTAGCTCTAAATAAAGAATTAAATTAATTCTATTATTATCATTATTATTCAAAAAAAATTTATAAATCAAAATGAATATAGTTAAGATAATAACTAAATTTTAATTTTAATTAATTAACAACAAATTAGAATAAAACTTAAAATTAAATTAATAACTATATTAAAAAAAATTCCTTTGCACATATAATTTTATAAAAACTTATGTAATTTTTCTTCCTATTATATTTTAAGGAAGTGGAACAGATAGAAAACACAACATATAGACATTATATATCATCAATGACTCCCCCACGAGCTAACCCAACTTTTAAGGCCTCTTACCCCTGGGTCACACTAACCTTTTGGCCTCTTTGAGCCATATTCGCAAGAATGACACTGCATGAAAATGGCTAGGAGGTTATACCCACAGGAATAACATTGCATATCTATGGCTAGGGCCCAAAATGCTCAGCTTTGTTCCTGCGGATCCACGATCTGAGCCACATTTGCATGCCCAAAGCCAACGTCACTGTCCTAAACTTCATGAAAAGGTCAGACATGATAATTAACAATAGGACAATGATGTATAAGCAAGCATATCATCAAGGAATCAACGAGACCCCTCTTAGCCATGACAATAATTTTGTCAAACATGTAACAAACATTTAATCTACAGGAATAAAAAATAGATGTAAGTTTAGGGGTCTCATACTTATCTGAGAATCACTAAGAAGCATTGATCCCTTACATTATTAGCTTCCATACAATCTATTTGACCATGGATAAATTGTGCATTCATTTACAAGTAAAAACATGGCGAGAGACATACATTATCATTGATAAAATACACACTTATAACCATCATAATAAAAAAATAAATAAAATGGATATAATATCAATAGAATCCACATAATAAACAATAAATTTTCATACCAAATACCAAAGGAATGAGTTCTTAATTACTGAATGTAAAAAACAGCCAGATATGGGACTTCCATATTCCACCTAACGATAGAATTGTTGATCCAAATCTCTCTTCAGCTAATCACACATGTTCCATATTCCAAGCATGAATCTGGGACTCAAATCGAAAGAACCAACCAGGGCATCCCGAGGCTAAACAAACTCACCCTCATCAACAGAAATCGAGATTTACCATGATCCATCTAAGATCACTAGGTCAAGACAATAAACATGTCATAATCGGCTTTACCATTTTCTACACTTGATCACTAGGTAGAGGGAAGCATGGATATCACCGAATTCTCTTCGCCTAAACCGTGAGGAATTTTCATGTCTGCCAGTCTCTCAGGCTTTACTGCAACCCACATTCTGAATCAGGGGTGACTAGGCCCTAAACCAAGACATACACTCCAAGATTTACCATATATCCCAAACCCAAGATTCATAGGCGTGATGAAGAGAAAACCACCTCTTTGTTTTACCGTATATCCCTCCATTCACCAGTCGAGGATTCCTAAGGCTACCGAGGAAACACACTATCCGAGTTTACCGCAATGCACAATATGGTTCAAGGGTTACTAAGTCATGTGTTATATGAATTCGGAGATCCACCCGACTCAACCTCGAATCCATTTGGTAATCTAACTAAACCAAAACATGATAACTCCACAACACCATGGCTATCCATAAATGGAAAGGTTAGGTTGTAAACAGAGTCACACCTGGAAAAATCCATGCCAAGATAGAAACGAACCACATCCAATACCATGAATTACAAACCTAGAAAGGAAAAAATACATGAAAATCAGTACTTGCCAAGAATGTTGTTGTAGTTTCTTCATTCTTGCTCCTCCTTGCTTGCTTCCTCCTTCTTGCTTTCTTAGCTTTCTTGATCGAATGCCAAAATCATCCAAGAAACTCTATGTGTCCAAGAGTGAGAGAGAGATAGAGGGAGAATAATGAGAGAGTTCCAAAAAATGCACTGAAAAAAAGTACCGATTGATTGTCATAAACCCTTTTGTAAACAAGGCCTTTATTTTCTTCATTTTCCATTATTTTCCTTCAGTTTCCTCCTCGCATGCAACCTGTGACCTTTTATCTCCCTTTTCTCCTAATTTCCATTATTTTCATAGATAAATGTGCCTAAAATGCCATTTTCCTCTCCAAATCCTTTTCCATTTCCTTTGTCATTTTCCTTTAGCCATAATAGACCAACTTAACACCTAGTAGGATGTTTTTCCCAACATTCATCTTGGAATAAGTGTCCCATCAGCAGTGGTTATTATTTTTAACTTTATTACATGGCATTTTTTCCAGGGATATTACAGAACCCTCCCCCTTGGGGGACACAATCCTCGACGCTCATTGTCCAACCAAAAATATAACTCAACAAAAACACTGAAAAGCAACCATACTGCCCATGAATATTTATAGCATAACTTTATGTAGTATTTATAATGATCACCATGGTAAAAAGAAAACCGACATGACATCATAAAAACCAGACAACTATAATGAAATGACACCATATCGCTTATTGGAGCCTTATAACATAGCTAATGATGGTATTTACATCCATATAAATATGTACATATACTTAAAAATCAAATCAAAACATATATCAAAACATCACCAAAAGATGTACCAAGCATATATCAACATCACATCAAAACTGCTTTGCCTCAACCGGCAAACAAGGAAGGATACATGGCCTGCATCTGATCCACCATATCTCAGGTACCTTCATCAGGCCCAAATTTCTTCCATTACACTTTAACTTACACTATTTCTCGGTTCTAGATCATGAGCACAATTTTCTACAATATACATTGAGGCTCCAGCTAGAATTCTCCATCGAATTCCATATGCATTACAGATGAGTCAGTCACATGATCAACATACATAGCATACTTCTTAAGCAAAGATATATGAAAAACATCATGTACTTTCACTTTGGAAGTTAGTGAAAGTCGATAGGCCTCTCATCTTATCCTCTCAATGATCCTGAAGGGTCTACAACACCATTGTGCCAACTTGGCACACGATCCAATCTGGAAGGAGATACTCTTGGGCTTGATGCAAAATTCCACATGATCCCCAACCTAAAACTCCTTGAACAACATTTTCTTGTCTGCATAACTCTTCTTTCTATCCTTTATTGCCCTCAAGTTCTTCTCGATCAACTGCATTTCTTGTTTCGTTTCTTCCAACATATTTGGTCCAATTAGTACCCTGTTAACTAGATCACTCCAACTATAGGAGTGTTAGAACTCCACCCATACATAGCCTCAAATGGACTCATATTCAATGACTCTTTATACTTGTTTTTGTAGTCGAACTCTACCAATGGAAGATACTCTTCCCACTTCCACAGCTGATGCATCGCATACATCCTCAACATATACTCTAGTATCTTGTTGACCCTCTTTTTCTATCCATCTATCTCTGGATGATAATATGTGCTGAGTTCCAACTCAGTGCCCAAAAATTCACACAACTTCTTCCAAAAATTGGAAGTGAACTTTTCATCCCTATCGATATAATCTTCTTTGGAACACCATGCCATATGACAATGTCTCTTATAAACACCTATGCTACATCGCTAGTTGAGTATGTAGTCTTCACAGGTATGAAAAGTGAAACCTTTGTTAACCTCCCCAAAATAACGATGATGGAATCATGTTGTCTGGCTATCTTAGGAAAACCTGTGATGAATTCCATGGAAATGACCTCCCATTTCCACTCAGGAATCACAATCAGATGTATTATTCCAACTCAATGTTACAGTATTCCTTACTCGTGAAAATCTAAACATCTAGCTACAAACTTCACCACATCCTTCTTTAGACTCAACCAATAATAGAATATATTTACTGTAGCCAATATCTTCTCATAGCCTGTGTGACTCAAATATGGTTTTGTATGAAAATACCTCAATATCACCTTATTTAAATCAATGTTGTCTGGTATATATATCCTATCTCTAAACCTTACCAATCCTTCCACTATTAGATGATAGTACAAATAATGTAAACATGTACCTGTACATATACATGTACCACCACGTATACCTATAACAACAGCAATACGTATACCTCTGCCACTACCTATACCTACACTCTACTGCAACCTATGCATGATATCTATATACCTATGATCCTGCCGACCTTCCTACACAATCTTGTCTATAAGTATGACCCATAGGAGATCATCATTGCTAAGTGATTTACATGTACCCACCTGCTAAGAGAATCTTTGAGCCTATTCTAATTTCCTTTGATTTATCTGATCTCGAAGTCAATCTCGTTGATCCTAGCTAACCATCTAGCCTGCCTGCCATTGAAATTCAGTTGGTAAAATAAGTACCTCAACCCAATGTGGTCACTCATCAATACAAATCACCTACCGAGAAGATAGTGCCTCCACATATTCAATGCATGAATCATTTCTATTAGCTCAATATCATGTGTGGGGAAGTTTTTCTCATGCTCATTCAATTTTTGCAACTCATAGCATACCACTTTTCCATCATGCATAAGGACTCCACCAAGTCCTCAATTTTAAGTATTTGTACACACTAAACACTCCATGGATTCCTCGAGCCACTAAAATATGTTTTATCTATATCCTCACTTGATTCCTTGCATAATTAGTTTAATCTTGGCAATGATGGAAAATTATTTATTTAATGATTCTCCTCGCAAATACCAGAAACTTTCAGACTACAAAGTGGTCACTCTTTGAGGAAGTGATTATTCCTATAGTTGGAGTAGAATATTGGAAGTACTTTTCCAACTTCAAACTTCTTCCATTTTTCCTCTAAAACATCCAATTTTGGAAACAAACAGTTAATCAAATCATTTTTTAAAT
The DNA here is from genome assembly GCA_034641835.2 of Pinus albicaulis. Classification (NCBI taxonomy): domain Eukaryota; kingdom Viridiplantae; phylum Streptophyta; class Pinopsida; order Pinales; family Pinaceae; genus Pinus; species Pinus albicaulis. The sequence goes on along the minus strand of CM076572.1, from coordinate 1,253,332,646 downwards.
TTTCTAACAAAACACAAATTTCCACTCATTTTCCTTTTCCATTGGCTTCGAATTTCTCATTGAAAGATATATTGAAGCAAAGTTTCTTCATTTCTGAACAAGATTCCTCAGTTACCTAATATATTATTTTAACATGTGCATCAATCCATAGGGAAAAAATATTCCTAATTTGAATGAATTTTGTTGGAAAAAAACCTAAATGTAGGAAATACAACCTATCTTTCCTAACTCTTTCTGAGGTCGACCCACTTCAATTATTCGAAGCGATTCCTCGATTCTATCTCTTGCCTTACGACCCAAAAACATCATATTTAGGTATACATCTACCACACTCATGAAAAATTCAACTATAAAAGGAAAAGAGTGTTGATTATGCTCTTATGCCCTTAATAACCTCCCTCACAATGACACCATAATGTTGGGAAAACGAATTGACTTAATAAAACAAGTTGATTTTCTCAAACATAAATTATCAATCCAAGTAGGTATTTTTATCGCAATGTAATCATGAAAAATATATGTAGGCAACAACAATTAACTATAATTGGCTAATTCCTAATGCTAATCTTTCTCCTACAAGAACAAAGTTGTCACTCTTCACACTTACAACAATGAAAATCAATCTCACTGTAAAACACTCACTAGCATAAAAATAACTCACTACACACAATGTTGGAAATGAAATCACACTTGCACCCATCAAATTTCAAGTCACTTTGGAAAGGAAATTAAAGATCAATCCTTGAATCAATTTCACAAAACCATTCAATCACAACCTCACATCCATTAAGCCAATCAGAATCAATTCAGAATCAGCAACTAGCCAACATTTCATTTAAGTAACAAATTGTAAATATGTAGCAACATTTAAATAGTAGCAACACCCAGTTAGTAAGGATTGATCCAATAACTATTTTTTCACATGATAAATATACATTAAATATTATGCAAGTTAAATTAAAAAAAAGGTAACAACTATGTATATTAGAAAGAACCTGTAAAAGTGATATAATAATAAATGAATTAATTTAAACTAAAAATAAATTAATATGTAAAACTATCTACCTCTACTGACACAGGAACCACTGCTAAAAAGGAGTTCCCTTTGTCCTCAACAAAGGGTTGGTGATTCACAACTCACAAATTGACAATTCAAAAATAAGATACAAAACTTGCATAGATTGCATTAGCTTTAGAAATTATCTTACAAGATGTGTTGTTACATGGAAGATGGTTCCTCCTCTTCCTAACCTAAGTTAGTCATTTTCTTACTTACTATATTGCTCTTAACATGTTCTCTTCCCATACATTTTACACAAAGAGATAAGGGGGGGAATTGGAAAAAATATCCAGAACATGGGTTGTCACTGTTATGGAAAGATTAAAAAATATTGACTCTATCTTCTTTTGGGAGATCTTAGTTGGAGAAAAAATCAAGATCTAATTGCAATAGATTTATTTTTTATAGAATCAAATGAAAATAGGTTGAAGTTATTTCACCTTTCAAGTATTTTTTCTGTCTATGATGCAATTTTTCAATGACAATAATAGGAAAGATATGCTTGAATGAACACTACATAGCTCCCAATCAACAAATTTTTTGGAGAAATTGCGTCCAAATTTGGTCACCTAAATATTCTTGCATGAATTTTCTAAATTATAGCCTAACATATTTAACTTGGGTATGATTTAAGCAACACAAATCCATTTCAACATCGTAGGAGTAAAATCCATGTCCAAAATTCATTTTGGAGCTATGAAATATGCCATCCATGGAGGCTATTACTGTTACTACATAGGAACCACTATAACAACACTAGGAAAACCATCATTAGAAAAACCAACAATAACCCTTTCTAATTCATCAAAAATAAAGGAAAATAATGATAATCAACTACTTTAACATTATAAGCTTAATGTGACACATTCACAAGGAAACAAAACAATATATGAAATAGATGGGAAAATAAGTGTGTAAAGTAATGAAAATGGGTGTTTAAAATGGTAAAAATTGGACAATTTGGCACCCAACTCATAAATACGCCTAGAAGATGCACATTTTTTAACATATTTTGTGTTTGTTGGTTTTTCCCTATATTTTAGGTCCTTTAAAAAATTTTATGATAAAATGGCACTAACTTCTCATCTGGGAGGAGTTTTCTTAGAGTTTGATATACCATTAGAAATCTATGAAAGATGACTATCTAATAATACTACCCATAGATTCATTAGGACATCATAATTTATTCAAAAACTCAAGATACTTCTAACCTCCTTGAATTGACTTGATGAGGACATGCAAGAGATATAGACATCATACAACTTGCTTTTATTCATAATGATACTTTTGCTTCCTTAGAAACCCCCTTTGAAATTAATGACATTGTTTTCTATCAATGACAACATTATGTGCAACATCAAGTTCATTTATACATAATTAATAAGACTTTAAAGTTTGAGCCTTGACTGTTAATCAAGCAATATTTTTATTACTTTAAGCCATATAGCTCATGGTAGTATCTTGAATTAACCAATAATTTCCGAAAACATATGCTAACGCAACGATATAACTTAAAAGAGAAAAAAATACATGACTACTTTGGAAACAAATCTCACTCTTTGATTTGAGTATAATAGTAAAAATATTTTAGAATATACTATTAAGATTAAATCAGGAAAAATTTGAAGGATGGAAGTTTATCTTAAAGTTGTGAAACCTTGGCGAATCTTACTCGTCCCCAATATGTAAATTGTAAACAATTTTTATGATATTTTGGTAAAAATATTTAGGTTTCTAATTATTTTATATAAGTATATATAAAATTTAGGCGATTTTTAGGGTAAAATAATTTTATACTATAAACATTGGGCGAATCAATTTTCAAAAAAATGGAAATTGGCGAATCTTTTTTTTGACAAAACATGGAAAATTAACCCACCTGCAAATATTAGCCCCTAAAATTTTCCCTAGATTAAATCCCTACCATCCACCTAATAATTATTGATAATTCAATTAAAATTCTAGAAACCATATTCTAAGATAAACATAAATTTAATGATTCGTCTTCCTGATCCATCACATTGATGTTTCTTCCTTTCAAAATTTCTAAGTAACTATTTTGGTTCATACTAGGAAAAATAATATCAATTTGATGCATATAGAAGAACAATATATAAAACACTCTCCTCACAGAAGCCTTAGTTTAGGATTTTCAACTCTATATGGAAGAGATATTGGTGGGCATGATCATCTTCTTGAATGTCTATGTTTTTTTCCTAATCATAAACAACATTATTTGATTTGAAACTTTAAGAAGAAGAAATATCAATAGGATGTATTAGAAGAGGAATATTTAAGGAGAAGTCTTAGTTGATAAACATACCCATAGACATAACTAAAGTGTAGTGTGCTTAACTTCAGACTCTTTTGGCACACTATATAAGTTGGTGCTTGACATAAGAAAAATATTCAAAAACCTGTTTGGTGGTAAATAACTGAATTTATTGATAATACAAAGCCATCTTACTGAGTCAACAAAATACCTCGCATGGTGACACCAAATTCTGTGAATTGATTGACAAAAATTCAATGGTATGAGTAATTCTAACCCAAAACATGAGTAATGCTCAACCAAAACATTGTGATTCAATCAATATTATCTTAAATATTTGCATAAGGTAGAATAAGTTAGTCATGAGAAACAAATGGATGATTGCAATATGAGTCATGTACCACCACCTGTACTTGTAACAACACCTATACGTATACCTCTGCCACTACCTATACCTACGCTCTACTGCAACCTGTGCATGATCTCTATATACCTATGATCCTGATGACCTTCCGACACAATCTTGTCTATAAGTATGTCCCATAGGAGACCATCATTGCTAAGTGATTTACATGTACCCACCTACTAAGAGAATCTGCGAGCCTATTCTACTTTCCCTTGATTTATCTGATCTCGAAGTCAATCTCACTGATCCTAGCCAACCATCTAGCCTGCCTACCATTGAAATTCAGTTGGTCAAATAAGTACCTCAACCCAATGTGGTCACTCATCAATACAAATTTCCTACCGTGAAGATAGTGCCTCCACATATTCAATGCATGAATAATTTCTATTAGCTCAATATCATGTGTGGGGAATTTTTTCTCCTGCTCATTCAATTTTTGCGAGTCATAGCATACCACTTTTCCATTATGCATAAGGACTCCACCAATTCCTCGATTTTAAGCATTTGAAAACACTAAACACTCCATGGATTCTTCGAGCCACTAAAATATGTTTTCTCTATATCCTCACTTGATTCGTCACATAATTAGTTTAATCTTGGCAATAATGGAAAATTATTTATTCAATGATTCTCCTCAAAAATACCAGAAACTTTCAAACTGCAAAGTGGTCACTCTCTGAGGAAGCGCTTATTCCTATAGTTGGAGTAGAATATTGGAAGTACTTTTCCAACTTCAAAATTCTTCCATTTTTCCTCTAAAACAAACAATTTTGAAAACAAAAAGTTAATCAAATCATTTTTTAAATTTTCAAACAAAATACAAATTTCCACCCATTTGGCTTTTCCATTGGCTTCGAATTTCTCATTCAAAGATATATTGAAGAAAAATTTCTTCATTTCTCAACAAGCTTCCTCAGTTACCTAATATATTATTTTAGCATGTGCATCAATCCATAGGGAAAAAATATTCCTACTTTGAACGAAATTTGTTGGAAAAAAACCTACATGTAGGAAATACAACCTATCTTTCCTAACTCTTTATAAGGTCGACCGAATTCAATTTTTCAAAGCGATTCCTTGGTTCTTAGCTCTTGCTACCCAAAAACATCATATTTAGGTATACATCTACCACACTCATGAAAAAAGCATCTACAAAAGGAAAACAATGTTGATTATGCTCTTGTGCCCTTAATAAACTCCCTCACAATGACACCAAAATGTTGGGCAAACGAATTGACTTAATAAAACAAGTTGATTCGCTCAAATATAAATTATCAATCCAAGTAGGTATTTTTATCGCAATGCTATCATGAAAAATATATGTAGGCAACAATAGTTAACTATAATTGGCTAATTCCTAAAGCTAATATTTCTCCTACAAGAACAAAGTTGTCACTCTTCACACTTACAACAATGAAAATCAATCTCACTATAAAACACTCACTAGCATAAAAATAACTCACTACACACAATGTTGGAAATGAAATCACACTTGCACCCATCCAATTTCAAGTCACTTTGGAAAGGAAAATAAATATCAATCCTTGAATCAATTGCACAAAACCATTCAATCACAACCTCACAGCCATTAAGCCAATCAGAATCAATTTACAATCAACAACTAGCTAACATTTCATTTAAACAACAAATTGTGGATCTGTAGCAACATTTGAATAGTAGCAACACCCAGTTAGTAAGGATCGATCCAATAACTATTTCTTCACATGATAAATATACATTAAATATTATGCAAGTTAAATTAAAAAAAGGTAACAACTATGTATATTAGAAAGAACCTGTAAAAGTCATATAATAATAAATGAATTAATATAAACTACAAATAAATTAATATGTAAAACTATCTACCTCTACTGACACAAGAACCACTGCTAAAGAGGAGGTCCCTTTCGCCTCAACAAAGGGTTGGTGATTCACAACTCGCAAATCGACAATTCAAAAATAAGATACAAAACTTGCATAGATTGCATTAGCTTTAGAAATTAACTTACAATATGTGTTGTTACATGGAAGATGGTTCCTCCTCTTGCTAACCTAAATTTCTCATCTCTTAACATGTTCTCTTCCCATACATTTTACACAAAGAGATAAGCGCGGAAATTGGAAAAAATCTCCAGAATATGGGTTGTCACTGTTATGGAAAGATTAGAAAATATTGACTCTATCCTCTTTTGGGAGATCTTAGTTGGAGAACAACTCAAGATCTAATTTCAATAGTTTTATTTGTTATAGAATCAAATGAAAATAGGTTGAAGTTATTTCAGTTTTCAACTAATTTCTCTATCTATGACACAATTTTTCAATGACAATGATAGGAAAGATATGCTTGAAAGAACACTACGTAGCTCCCAATCCACAAAATTTTTGGAGAAATTGCGTCCAAATTTGGTCACCTGATTATGCTTGCATGAATTTTCTGAATTATATATGATGAGCTAGAGCCTAACATTTTTAACTTTGGTATGAGTTAAGCAACACAAATCCATGTCAACATCGTAGGAGTAAAATCCATGTTCCAAAATTCATTTTAGACCCATGAAATATGCCATCCATGGAGGCTATTACTATTACTACATAGGAACCTCTATAACAACACTAGGAAAACCATCATTAGAAAAACCAACAATAACACTTTCTAATTCATTTAAAATAAAGAAAAATAATGATAATCAATTACTTTAACATTATAAGCTTAATGTGACACATTCACAAGGAAACAAAACAATATATGCAATTGATGAGAAAATAAGTGCGGTAAAGTAATGAAAATGAGTGTTTAAAATGGTAAAAATTGGACAATTTGGCAGCCAACTCATAAATACGCCTAGAAGATGCACATTTTTTAACATATTCTATGTTTGTTTGTTTTTACCTATATTTTAGGTCCTTTAATAATGTTTATCATAAAATGGGACTAACTTCTCATCTTGGAGGAGTTTTTTTAGATTTTGTTATACCATTAGAAAGCTATGAAAGATGACTATCTAATAATACTACCCATAGATTCATTAGGACATCATAGTTTATTCAAAAACTAAAGATACTTCTAACCTCCTTGAATTGACTTGATGAGGACATGCGAGAGATATAGATATCATACAACTTCATTTTATTTATAATGATACTATTGCTTCCATAGAAACCCCCTTTGACATTAATGACATTGTTTTCTATCAATGACAACATTATGTGCAACACCAAGTTCATTTATACATAATTAATAAGACTTTAAAGTTTGAGCCTTGATTGTTAATCAAGAAATATTTTTATTACTTTAAGCCAGATAGCTCATGGTAGTATCTTGAACTAACCAATAATTTCCAAAAGCATATGCTAACGCAACGATATATGATCCGGATTTATGCAAGAATGCAACAAAATAAACATGTAACCATAAATATAGATATGCAGTGGAAATAACACTTCATTTCATTAATATCAAAGAATTGGTGCAACCCGAAGACGAGGAATGGAAATAAAACTAGGTAAGGGCGGCCCAGTAGCTGTCTCTAGAGAGAGATGTGAGACTCTGGAGCACGGGCGAGTTACAATGAGGCTGAGAGCCTATTTATTGTTGGAAGCAATGGGAAATCCTAAACGATAGAAACCTAACCCTAGGAGATGAAGCGCCAAAACTATAGGCCGTTTGGGTAGTGGTGTTTGACCGAGCGTAACTGGCATGGTCTGGTTTAGCCCGCGTACCATACCTCGTTAGAAATATCTATCTGAGGACTACAAATTCAGAATGAGCAACATCGGTCCATGGACCCATGTTGCTCTCCATTTTCCCAAAAAACGTCGTTTAGGGCCTCAAAATGGCTCCGGAAGTTCAAGACTTGAACTGCTAAAAATAGTAAACTATGCCAAAACTGAAAAACTGAAAGAGACAATGGTGGAGCCCCAAGTGGAATAGGCGGGTGACCACCAATATCCACTTGGATCAATATAACTTAAAAGAGAAAAAAATACATGACTACTTTGGAAACAAATCTCACTCTTTGATTTGAGTATAATAGTAAAAATATTTTAGAATATTCTATTAAGATTAAATTAGGGAAAATTTGAAGGATGGAAGTTTATCTTAAAGTTGTGAAATCTTGGCGAATCTTACTCGTCCCCAATATGTAAATTGTAAACAATTTTTATGATATTTTTGTAAAAATACTTAGGTTTCTAATTATTTTATATAAGTATATATAAAATCTTTGCGATTTTTAGGGTAAAATAATTTTATACTATAAATATTGGGCAAATCAATTTTCAAAAAACTGGAAATTGGCAAATCTTTTTTTTGACAAAACATGGAAAATTAACCCACCTGGAAATATTAGCCACTAAAATTTTCCCTGGATTAAATCCCTACCATCCACCTAATAATTATTGATAATTCAATTAAAATTCTAGAAAACATATTCTAAGATAAACATAACTTTAATGATTCATCTTCCTGGTCCATCACATTGATTTTTCTTCCTTTCAAAATTTCGAACCAACTAATGTGGTTCATACTAGGAAAAATAATATCAATTTGATGCATATAGAAGAACAATATATAAAACACTCTCCTCACAGAATCCTTAGTTTAGGATTTTCAACTCTATATGGAAGAGATATTGGTGGGCATGATGATCTTCTTGAATGTCTATGTTTTTTTCCTAATCATAAACAACATTATTTGATTTGAAACTTTAAGAATAGGATGGATTATAAGAAGAATATTTAAGGAGAAGTCTTAGTTGATAAACATACCCATAGACATAACGAAAGAGTAGTGTGCTTAACTTCTGACTCTTTTGGCACACTATATAATTTGGTGCTTCACACAAGAAAAATATTCAAAAACGTGTTTGGTGGTAAATAACCGAATTTATTGATAATACAAACCCATCTTACTGAGTCAACAAAGTACCTCGCATGGTGACACCAAATTCTGTGAATTGGTTGACAAAAATTCAATGGTATGATTAATTCTAACCTAAAACATTAGTAATGCTCAACCAAAACATTGCGATTCAATCAATATTATCTTAAATATTTTCATAAGGTAGAATAAGTTAGTCATGAGAAAGATAATGGATGATCGCAATATGAGCTAATGACTCTCTTCAACCACCTCTCAGATAAAACCAATATCTTAGGTGCATTCATCCATGTGTTGAAGCTTTATTTTTTCACGATCACAATCATCCAACTTATGTCATGAATGGAGCACTGAATGATAGAATGGGCACTTGGAGCTCCTCTTTTGAAAGGCCATTAGATGAAATGGGCATGAAAGGAGATGAATATGCACTGGTGCTTGAAAAGGGTTTCATTATGAAGTAAGGGCATGCAAGTGTTTCAATTCAATAACTGATAACTAGCACACACATAGAGAAACAATCTCTGAAAAACTCTCAAGTCGTGGTTTTCATATCATTGTTGCATCACACCAGAGGTAAATGATGAGCCTATAATGAAAAAACATAATTTTTCTTTTCTTATGATAATAAATATATTATGGAATCATTATTTTAAATTATGAGTATATAGGACATTTGTAAACCATTGAATTCTCCTTTCCAGTAAACTAGTTCCTTGCTATAATCTTACTCAATTACATGTATAACAATAATTCTAGCTTGTATCTCAACAATAATTTTATTTCCACACGTATAGATCCATTTTAATCATGGATCTAACTAGTATCGAAAGGGATCAAATTTCAAAAAATGCACAACATTTTTCATTGCAAAACTTGAAAAAATGTTAGTACTTCAGGAAATTTGATCTCTCATAGATCCATTTTTTTTTAAAGGAAAATGGTAGCTTTATAATATGGTATTGGATAACAAGCGAGAACCCCTACATTCACATATTTTTCATCTACTACTAGAAACCGAAACCGATATAAATAATTTTAAGTGAGCTTATATAGTCTTGAGAATGGGTTGCTATAAAGCATTGTTTTACATAACATTAAGCAAAATAAAAAATTAGAGTGATATTGACTAGTTTCCTAGAGGTTCCCCACTTGCCATCGTTCTATCATTTTCTTCCTCTTCGTGCACTAGGATCTCTTGAGATACTGACTCCTTAGCCTCGCTACATTTTTCACGTTAGAGGAGGGAAGACCTATAAACCAAATACTTCATTGAGAACCCTGACTATTGTCTCTTCCACCGTAACCTTGATTCCCTCTACCTTACGAGCGATAGTGTCAACCTTCATTTCCCAATTCACTACTGGAAGTTGGAGCTTCTCAATGTCCTCCCTCATAGTTTGGACTTCCCTCATTAGTAGCGAGAAGTGAGATCTCGCCTCTTCTAGAACCTAAGCCCCAACACCACCGTGATTTTTAGGATTATTTTCCACTATTTCCATGTCCTGAATTTCTCCCAACCCCACTGTACTCACTGGATTTAAGGATGTTGATCTCAGCTTCAAAGAAATTATTATAGAGACTTGATGAAGATCCTCTCTAATTTTTTGCCATTCATAACATAGATCACTCCTCTTACCAGTCCCGACTTTCCATTTTGAGCATTGAATTCCTTTTACAGTTCACTCACTTGGAATTTTCTTTTCTATCCAACATCCTTTCCAAACTCCAATGATTCGTCTTTTTTCATTTACTCTGACTACGAAGGAATACAAGTTTAGCCTCAATAATGTTATATTTTATGCGTGGGGAATGTATGCATACATCCTGTGCTATGACAAGTTCCTTCACCTTTGTACATTTTTACATACTACCTGCCATGAGATCTACTCCGCAAGGCTTCCACTTCATGTATTTCATTGAATTTATTATTGAATAATTAATGGCTACCCAGACTTGCCTTTGATCCTTGTCAATCTTCTCCTCCTCCAATGGTTAATGATTCCTATTGTGTCTTATTAAGATTAGTAGATATCATGGGATATGATGATGTGTTTTTGTCACATTGATTAAGTAATAAATCACCTTATTCTAGGAAAACACTAATGTTTTCTTCTCACTTAAAAATACCTTATTTTCTCTTTTTATATGTTTACAAACAATGGAGTCAAACTTTTTTATTTTCTCTCTAATACTTAAATCCACGGGAAGCCAAAAATTCTCATGATGCTCCTTAACTTATTGATTTTTTGAATGTTTAACATTGAATCGTCGAGAACAATGAATTCATGTATACCTTTCTCTATGGCTAGCTTCAGACCAAGAGATAGAGAGAGAGATTCTACCTCATGAGTGGTGGAACAAGGGGTTGGTGATTCATAACTTACCAATCTACAATTAAAAAATAAGATAAAAACTTGCAGAGATTGCATTCGCTTTAGAAATTAAGGTACAAGATGTGTTATTACATGGAAGATGGTGTCTCCTCTTCCTAACCTAAATTCCTCATGTTCTTACTTGCTAGCTTTCTCTTAACATGTTCTCTTGCCATACATTTTACACAAAGAGATAAGGGGGAAAATTGGAACAGAACCCCAAAATATGGGTTGTCACTATTATGGAAATATTACAAAATATTGACTCTATTTTCTTTTTGGAGATCTGAGTTGGAGAACAACTGAAGATCTAATTGCAATATATTTATTTGTTATAGAATCAAATGAAAATAGGTTGAATTTATTTCAGTTTTCAACTAATTTTTCTATTCGGGATGCAGTTTTTCAACCACAACAGTAGGAAAGATATGCCCAAAATAAATCCACGTAGCTCCCAATACACAAAATTTGTGGAGAAATTGTGTCCAAATTTGGTCGCCTAATTATGCTTGCATGAATTTTCTGAATTATATATCATGAGTTGGAGCCTAACATATTTAACTTGGGTATGAGTTAGGTAACACAAATCCATGTCAACATCGCTAGGAGTAAAATCCATGTTCCAAAATTCATTTTGGAGCTATGAAATATGCCACCCATGAAGACTATTACTGTTACTACATAAGGACCACTAGAACAATACTAGGAAAACCATCATTAGCAAAACCAACAATAACCCTTTCTGATTCATCAAAAATAAAGGAAAATAACGATAATAAACTACCTTAACATTATATGCTTAATGTGACACATTCACGAGGAAAAAAAACAAGGTAGGCAATAGATGGGAAAATAAATACGGTAAAGTAATGAAAATGGGTGTTTATATGGTGAAAAATTGGACAATTTGGTAGCGCAACTCATAAATAATCATAGAATATGCACATTTTTAAACATATTTTGTGTTTGTTGGTTTTTCCCTATAGTTTAGGTCCTTTACTAATGTTGATCATAAAATGGCACTAAATTCTCGTTCAGGAGGATTTTTTTAGAGTGTGATATACCATTGGAAAGCTATGAAAGATGACTATCTAATAATATTATCCATAGATTCATTAGGACATCATAATTTTTACAAAAACTCAAGATAATTCTAACCTCTTTGACTTGACTTGATGAGGAAATGAAAGAAATATAGATATCATACAACTTCCTTTTATTCATAAATGATACTAGTTCTTCCTTAGAAACCCCCTTTTACATTAATAACATTCTTTGCTATCAATAACAACATTATGTGCAACATCAAGTTCATTTATACATAATTAATAAGACTTTAAAATTTGAGTCTTGATTGTTAATCAAGCAATATTTTTATTACTGTAAGCCATATAGCTCATGGTATTATCTTGAATTAACCAATCATTTCCAAAAAATTATACTAACGTAACGATATAACTTAAAAGAGAAAAAAATACATGACTACTTTGGAAATAAATCTCACCCTTTGATTTGTGTATAATACTAAAAATATTTTAGAGTATTATATTGAGATTAAATCCCTACCATCTATCTAATATATTGATAATTTAATTAAAATTCTAGAAAACATATTCTAAAATAAAAATAGCTTTAAAGATTCTTATTCCTGATCCATCACATTGATGTTTCTTCCTATCAAATTTTCGAACCAACTAATATGGTTCATACCAGGAAAAAAAACAAATATTAATTTGATGAATCTAGAAGAATGATATATAAAAGAACTCTCCTCATAAAAGCCTTAGTTTATGAATTTCAGCCCTCTATAGAAGGGATATTGGTGAGCATGCTAATCTTCTTGAATGTCTATGTTTTTTTCCTAATCATAAACCACATTATTTGATTTGAAACTTTAAGAAAAATAAATACCAGTAAGATGGATCGAGAAAAAGATTATTTAAGGAGAATTCTTACTTGATAAACATACCCATAGACATAACTAAAGAGTAGTCTCCTTAACTTCGGAACCTTTTGGCAAACTATATAATATAGTGCTTCACGCAAGAAAAATATTAAAAAAAAAAAGTGTTTGGTGGTGAATAACATAATTTATTGATAATCCAAACCCGTCTTACTGAGTCAAAAAAGTACAAGGCATGGTAGTTTGAATTGGATGGACACCAAAGTCTGTGACTTGGTTGACAAAAATTCAATGCTACGAGTAATTCTCACCCAAAACCTGAGTAATGCTCATTGACCAAAACATTGTAAACATGAGTAATGCTCAACCAAAACATTGTGATTCAATCAAGATTATCTTACATATTTTCGTAAGGTATAATAAGTTGGTCATGAGAAAGACACTGGACGATCACAATATCAGCTAATGATTCTCTTCGACCACCTCTCAGAAGAAACCAAGATCTTGGCTGCATTCATCCATGTGATGAAGCTTTATGTTTGCACGATCACAATCATCCAACTTACGTCATGAGTGGAGTACCGAATGATAGAATGGGCACATGGAGCTCCTCTTTCCAAAGGCCATGTACAAGAAATGGGCATGAAAGGAGATGAATGTGCATTGGAGCCTGGAAAGGGTTTCATTATGAAGAAAAGGCATGCAAGTGTTTCAATTCAATAAGTGATAACTAACACACAAATAGAAAAACAACCTCTAATAAACTCTCAATTCGGGGTTTTCATATCATGGTTGGATCACACGAGAGGTAAATGATAAGCTTATAGTGAAAAAAAAATTCAATTATTATGATGATAACCATATTATGGAATCATTATTTTAAACGATGAGTATATAATATTTTTGTAAACAGTTGAATTCTCCTTGTTAGTAAATCTATTCCCTTGCTATAATCTTAATGAATTAAGTGTATAACAGTAATTTTAGTTGGTATCCCAACAATAATTTTATTTTTACATATATATATTCATTTTAATCACGGATCTAACTAGTATTTAAAATGATTAAATTTCAAAAAATGCACAACTATTTTGAGTGCAAAATTTGAAAAAATGTTTGTACTTCAAAAAATCTGATCTCTAGTAAATCCATTGTTTTTTTTAAAGAAAACTGATAACTTTATATTATGATATTGAATAACAATCCAGAACCCTTACAATCACATATTGTTCATCTATTGCTGGAAACTAAAACTAATCTAAATACTTTCTATCGCTATCATGCCTATATCCTCTACTTTTAAGTGAATTAAGCTTTCATAGTCTCGAGAAGGTGTTGTTATAAAACATTGTTTTACATAACATTAAGAAAAATAAAAATTTAGAGTGGTATTGTCTACTTTCCTGGAGGTTACCCATTTGTTATCATTGTATCATTTTCTTCCACTGTGTGCACTGGTATCTCTTGAGATACCGACTCCTCAGCCTCGCCTGCATTTTTCACGTTAGGAGGAGGGAAGACCTATAAACCAAAGACTTAGTTAGGAACCTTGACTATTTTCGCTTATACCGTAACGTTGATTACCACTACCTTACACGTGAGAGTGTCAACCTTCATTGCCCAATTCACTACCAGAAGTTGAAGCTTCTCAATGTCCTCCATCATACTTTGGACTTCTCTCATCAGTAGCGACAAGTGAGATCTCACATCCTCTAGAACCTGAGCCCCAACACCACCATCATTCTTAGGATTCTTTGCTATTATCGCCATGTCTTGAATTTCTCCCAAACCCACTGCACTTGCTGGTTCTGAAGATGTTGATCTCGGCCTCAAAGAAATTATTACAAAGACTTAAAGTTCCTCTCCAATTGTTTTCCATTCATAACATAGATCACTCCTCTTACCAATCTCGGCTTTCACTCGCTTAGAAATTTTTTTTCTATCCAACATCCTTTCCACATTCCAATGATTTATCTTTTTTCATTTACTCTGAGTGCGAAGGAATACAAGTTTGGCATGAGGAATGTTATATTGTATGCGTGGGGAATGTGTGCATACGTCCTGTGCTATGACAAGTTCCTTCACCTTTGTAAATTTGTACATACTACCTGCCATGATAACTGCTCCCAGGCTGCCACTTCATGTGTTTCATTGAGTTTATTACCAGATAATTAATGACTACCCGGACATGCCTTTGATGCTAGCCAATCTCAGTCGTCTTCGAATGCTTAATGATTCATATTCTGTCCTTGATTAAGTAGTAAATCAACTTATTCTAGGAAAACACCAATGTTCGTTTACTCACAAGCAAATTCCTTATTTTCTCTTTTTATATGACTAAAAACAATGGAGTCAAACTTTTCTATTTGCTCTCTAATACTTAAATCCATGGGAAGCCAAACATTCTCATGATGGTGCTTATCTTTATTGAGTTTTTGAATATCGTCCATAACAATTAACTCATGTATATCTTTATCTATGGCTAGTTTCAAACCAAGACATAGAGCAAGAGATTCTACAGATTCTAGCTTACGAGTGGTGGAAATTCCCAATCCCCAAGCTTATTTAATCTCTATTTGTTTGTCTAGTCAAAAAAATCTTCCCATGATGAAAGCATCTTGTTGATGATCCATAGTTAATCAAAATATATATATATATATATATATATATGATATTAAAATTATTTAGTTAATATAGATGATCCATAGTTAAACTATATGTATTTGAATATAATTCAAATACATGTAGATATTAAAATTATCTAGTTAATGCAGATGTTTAAACAGTTTATATAAATTTTACAGTGAAGTATTTTAAAAAACTTCATCATTATGCATTAATTAAAAAACTATATATTTATTAAAAAAAACAATTTTGTCTTTACATTTAATATAAAATTGAATTATTTAATATAAAATTGAATTATTTGACCTAGTAGTTGACTTTTTTTTTAATGGTATTTTTTTTTCATTATGATAGAAAGTGAGAGTGAAATGGCCCTCATAATAGATTCTAAAAAGCACTTCGCCATCATTATAATCATTGTAATGTTTAATAATAGTTTCCTTCACATAAATATATAAATGAAATTGTTTGTTTGTAAATAATGTATTTTTATTTATTTAATTATTTTTTAGATTTAATAATATTGTTTTTATAAATATTATATATTTTTATTTATAAATATATAAATAACTTTAACTATTATTTTTACGTTGTAAGACGTTTTTATTTGAAAACAACTTTCCTAGGTGCCAGTGTGATATTGTCTGAGCCAATGGATAAAATGTTAGACCATTGAAATGTTTTAGGCCATTAGATTCACAAGTTAAAGTTTTATATATGTTTTTTATAATGTTAGTTTTTTTTTTAATAAGTGATTGAATTTAGGTTTTGGTGACAAAAATAAAAATAAAAGTAAATTAAATAAAAATATTGACATATTGTAATGAACATTTTAAGTAGGTCAAATAAAAAATAAAAATAATACTAAACTATAAAAACAACCCATGGTATTGACTAATGGTATGCATGTGGAATGTGGTTTATGTAAAGGGGAAATTAAGATGGTCTAACTCTAGATCTACCAAGAGCCAAGAGGGATAAAATGTCTTGATATGCAGTCCTCATTGATCCCTCTCATCAATAATATAGATCTAAACTAATTATTTAATAAAATTATTTACTAAACTATAAAAACAACCCATGGTATTGACTCATGGTATTCATGTGGAATGTGGTTTATCTAAAGGGAGAAATTAAGATGGCCTAACTCTAGATCTACCAAGAGGGATCAAATGTCTTGATATGAAAACCTCATTGATCCCTCTCATCAATAATATAGATCTAAACTAATTATTTAATAAATTTATTTTTAAATGTTTATCACGATTATTCTTTTAAAATTTCACTTAATAAAATGTATCTAAATTTCATACATCCAAATATACATAGTTTTTCTTGTTCTATATTATTTTTATTACAACTATTTTATTATTCCAAAATATATATGTTATGACATCCATATTGTCTACAAACCATCCAAATTTCGCATCTTATACAACAATTTCTAACAATAACTACTCAATTTACTCTCCAATTTTTGAAACCTCTGCCCATGCTGGGGAGATCACACTGTAAAATCAAATGTTCCTCTGGTTTTTTTAAGGGGTTCATAAACAAAACAGACAACAAGAAAGTCAATATTGTGGTGTAATAATAGATTTTTTAATCATTGTGACAAACAAAACATCAAATTATCTCACATAATATATACAATGCTATAAGGATCTAAGATGATAACAAAATTTTGAATCATCGTAACTAGGTGAAAACCAAAACTAAGTTATAGCCACAAGCAAAAATTCACAACAACTCACATAATATATCCAAGGTTGCAATGAACCCCATACATTGTGATGGACCTCATGGGAATTTTAGTGCACATATAACACCACCCTAATAATTCTATACTCTTGATCAATTTAGAATAACCTAGGACATGTAAAATATTTTAATAAGATAAACAAAACAGACAACAAGAAGGTCAATATTGTGGTATAATAACTGATTTTTGAATCATTGTGACAAACAAAACATCACATTAACTCACATAATATATATAATGCTATAAGGATCTAAGATGATAACAAAGTTTTGAATCATGATAACTACATGAAAACCAAAACTAAGTTGTGGCCACAAACAAAAAATCACAACAAATCAGTTGCAATGAACCCCATACATTGTGATGGACTTCATGGGAATTTTAGTGCACATATAACACCACCCTAATAATTCTATATTCTTGATCAATTTAGATTAACATAGGATGTGTAAAATATTTTAATAAGACACTAGATTTGTAATTATGAAATATAAAACTATAACTTAAATTTGTGAATTTACTTTGTATTCTTTTTCTTATGTATATAGAGAAAGAATAAACCAAGTTTGGAGTTAAGAAAATAAACCATAACATAAAGAAAAATATCTCCTTCCAAAAATGTCTCCATATTAAAATGATATTTACTTTCTTGTATACCAAGACTATTGTTCTTAGTATACAATTTTGATAAGCATGCAATTGCCCCTCAGATATGTAGGTGAACTTGAAGTAAACTTTATTTTTGTTAATAAAACTTCTCTTTATTGACATCTATGATAGATAGATTGTACTTGAATGTATTTAAAATATCTTATTTGAGTTACGTGTTGTGTTATTAATCACCAAAGGATTTTCACCCCCAATTTCCTATTTCAATATCTATAACAAAATTTGTATATATGTGAACATATTATGTTGGTTTTCATATATGTTTTCACCCCCAATTGCCTATTTCAAAATCTATAACAAAATTTTTTGGTTGATAACTCTTATCATCAATATCTTTGAAATCTCCATGACTTGCTTCCATGAAAGCAAAATATTCGTTTCATTCCTTCACGATGACTTGTTCTCTACAACATCTTGTTTCTTCTATGCTACTCTTTCCTATGCTACTTCTTTCTTATTTCTTATAAACTACTCTTCCCTATGCTATTGCCTTAGGACGTTTCTTTTACAACATATGGTGCAATTGCTAGTTTTAAGAAATTTGAAATACAGAAATAACAGCGCTCAAATTTTCCATTTATAAAAAAAAAAATATCCCATCAGTTCACCAGAAAATATTACCCCACCAGAAAATATTACCCCAAAAAGAAAAGAGGGTCAAAAACATTTTACAAGTAAACAATATGCATATAAACAATCCGCTTGGCCTTGGATAGACATGGAATCAGTCCTTTGTTTTCATCACTTTGCAGGGAGAGGGTCATTTCAAGTTTAATGCCATTAAAATTCAAGGATAATGACTGATTGCAAAAACAAATCTTCAAAAGAGGCCATCGATTTTTAATTGCGCAACAAATCTTGGCTCATCTGTGCTGGAATTAATCAAAGCAGTTGCCAAAAAGAGAAGAACATTCAGTCAGTCGATGGAGAATCAGGTTAAGTCCTAACCATGTCATAAATTTTGAAAAAGAGCTTGTACACATTAATCAGCTTCTCTTTTTCCTTGATTGTCTCTAGTTTCGGTCTCCAGCATTGGCCTCTGCACTTCACCAACTGAGTATACTCCTTCTGTAATTCAGGGGTATTGCAAATCCTAGCCATTTCGTCCTCTACAGAATCCCCGCCCGTTGAATGGCCGCGTTCATCGTCGTGAAGCCTTCCGTCTTCCATAAGCTTCGAAATAAACTCCGGGCAGACTCTGATCCGGAGGCTTCCGCAGACGTCGCTTTTCTGTAACTCAAACGGCTGGCAGAAAACAGAAGCACGTTCGATACTGCGAAGCTGAGCTGAGAGTCGAGCGGTGGAAGTAGGTGGAACTTTTGGCGGCGGTGGCGGCGATATTATGGAAGCCAGCAATATGAGAGATAGGGGGGTGTGAAAGAAGTTTTGGGGTAGAATGAAGTACTTATTGCCCACCTTCAGTTTCTCATTTGGAGAAATAGTGGGCGTCTTCTGCCCGATGTAGAAGGAATCAGAGTGACAGAGTGAACATTGAGGGGATTCTTGAATGACCTGAGCGGCGGCGAGGGGCTTTTGAAGGATTTGAAGGGTGCCATCAGAGCGAACAAGCTGGATGGTTTCCTCCTTGTCATTCATGCCAATGGCCACCACGACGCAGGACGCAATATTGCCCATATTTGATCTTTTTGCTTACTCTCAACTGCGGGTAAAGCATAGATATTACAACGAACGCAGAGGTAGCCTTCTATATAAATAATCTGTGAAGCAGTCGAGAGCTGTGGGTCAGATATATAATAGTAAAGTTGACGAGTCCACGAAACGGTAGCTCTCTGATTCGCTTTTGTGCACGATATCGTCAAAATTAGTTGCTCCCATTGGGAGATAGCGTGCGCTTGACCGTCAAACTTAGAATTTTCCTTTTCGTTGAATTTTGAGCCGCCGCCGACTGGTGAAGACTTGAAGTATTTTGGAAGTTACGGGCCATCCAAAACATTATAAATCTAATCAATGCACGTCACTCTGCAATGTGTATGAGACGAGGGGCGTCGTTCGTTAAGCATATCATTCCGACTACTTCGGTGGGGTGTATTTCAATGGGACATGGGTGGTGAGAAAGCGTGATCATTATTTTTCAAGTTATAGGTTATTTAATAAGGTTGAGTAATATATGTTTATTGTTAGATTTAAACAAATTTAAATTGAATAGTAGGAATATATTATTTAATTGTATGTTAAGTTTTGTTAGCACAATCAGTTGAAGATGGGCCTAGTCAGAGCTAAGATCAAACTTCACGGGGTGGTTGTGTCTTGTGCTGGGGGGAGGGGATATGCTATAAACTCCAGTCAGTATAAGGGTTGGTGCGGCCCAGGTCTTGTGCGATTCCCGGGTGACTTTGAGAGCTTAGATGCCTTTGGGTCGAGGCTACTCAAGCCACAGGTCAAGCCTGGAAGATCACAGACAACTTGAAAGACAAAAAAAAATACTACCCAACAACATTAAATAGCGTGAAAATGTGTGTTGGAGATATGATATAAACTCCAGATGACTTTAACGGCTTAGATGCTCTTGGGTCATGGCTACTCAAGCCACATATCAAGCTTCACACATCATAAATAACTTAAACAACAACAAAAAATAATACCAACCACATTAAACAACTTGAAACATATGTGTTGCCTCTAAAAAAAAACTCACTCTAAAATCTAACAAGAAAGCAACCAGGCCGAACCACCTGTGATAGCATAACTGCCTTTTGCGCTAAACGTATTTTACGAATGTATTTTGAGAAGACTTAAAAAGCCACTCTTCTTAATACATATTTAATGTGATGGATGATTAAGTTTGTTATTTTTAAATTTAAATATAAATTATATTACTTTATTAATGATTATGTTGTTATATTTGGTTGGAGTTGTTTTTAGTGTGTTTTTTTGAAGTTTCAAGTGCAATTTTGATTTGGGTTATTTAACTAGTTTTTTAATTATATATATGGATTCAACACGCTCAAAAGTTCTAGGGAATTTTGATTATGCAAAGGTTATTTATAAAATTCCTGCTCGATTTTAGAAAAATTAAACCAGAAAAATTCACTAGAAAGATTCTAAAAAATCACACTAAAAACAACTAGTATTTAGCTAAATTAATAGAAAAAAATTTATTAAAAAATTGAAATTTATTTTACTAAATTTCTGCTTTAAAAAAACATACCATCCACACTATTTTGTAGGGTTGGTGAACAACTATTAAGAATGCCATAGAGATTTGAACAGTGTTATTTGAATATTGATATTTGGTTAATTTAATGGGTAAAGCTATTTCCTTGAGTGAGTGAGAAATATTTGTTTATATTAATAAATGAAAGTATAATTTGAGTGAATATATTTCTTTTCCAAATTCAAAGTAAAGAAAAATGGTAAGATAAACCTATCTTCATAGATTTTAATTATCAAATTCTTATTTAAAAAAATTATTAATATATTAATAGAATAAAATTCTGAATATACTATTAAAGAATAAACTTTGATAAATAAAAAAGTACGAAAAACCAGTTTAATATAGGACAGCAAATATGATACGTGTTATAGGACAGAAACATAGTTTAATATAGGACAGACACATGTCATTTTCCATGCCGTTTTCGTTATAACGTGACAATTTAGATCAGAGTAACACAAAGAAACACTCAAAGTCCTATATTTTAATGTGGAGACTATTTTATATAAATACCAAGGCAAAAATAAAGACTAATTAATGTGTATTCTAAACAAGTTAATATAGTTAAATTAGTTTGTTTAATAATTTTAAATATAGTTAAAAATGTGTTTATTAAATTATTTAGTATTAATTAAAAACTAATATTTGTATAGATAAATTATTAATTTATTAAAATTTTAAAAAATAATCAATTTTTAAAATATATAAAATATTTATTTCTTTATTTGAATTTTGATTTTTGTAATTCATTTTATGAACAATCTAATCTGTCAGATTTGTGATTTAGATTTGTGATTCTAAGCAGGTGGAAGATGAAAAGCACTTCCTTTTAGAGTGCCTCACTCTTACTCACACTCACTCTCAATTCTCTACCATCTACCACACTTCCAATCTTCTTGACCTATTAAGTCAACCCACCTATAGCGATCTTGGAGCACTTATTTCCCTTCTCTTTGACCATAGAAACAAGATTTTGAGGAATCAAACTTAGATTCTTTCTTGTCTCTTAATGTCCGATACACCGCATTGGTCTTTGCGGATGGTAACTATCATCATCATCATCATCATCAAAAAATCACATAAAATAACTTTTAGTCGATTTCTAAGCATCTAATGTGGTCCATCTCCACACAAGACGAAGAACAAGATTTTGACATTAGATTAAATAGATGAAGAAAGATGTTTTCTAGCCGTTAGAATATAACAACTAGTTTTGAATAAAAAATTATCATTAATTAATCAACAATTTTTAACTAAAATAAACTAATGGATGGAAATTAACTCTAAATAAAAAATTAAATTAATTCTATTTTATTATTATTATTATTCCAAACAAAACTTATAAATCAAAATGAATATAGTTAAGATAATAATTAAATTTTGATTTTAATTAATTAACAAAAAATTAAAATAAAACTTAAAATTAAATGAATAACTATATTTAAAAAAATTCTTTTGCACATACAATTTTATAAAAAAAATTATATAATCTTATAAAAATTTACGTAATTTTCTTACCTATTATAATTTAAGGAAGTGGAACTCATGGAAAACACAACATACAAACCTTGTACATCATCAATGACTCCCCCACGAGCTAACCCAACCTTTAAGGCCTCTTACTCTTGGGTCACACTAACCTTTTGGCCTCTTTGAGCCATAGTCGCAAGCATGACACTGCATGACAATGGCCAAGAAGTTATAGCCGTAGGAATAACACTCCATGTGGGAGGCTAGGGCCCAAAATGCTCAATTTTGTTCCTGTGTATCCAATATTTGAGCCACATTTTCATGTCAAGATCCAACTTCACCGCCGTAAACTTCATGAAAATTTTAGATATGATAAATAACAATAGGACAATGATGTAGAAGCAAGAATATCATCAAGGAATCAACGAGACCCCTTTTAGCCATGACAAGAATTTTGTCAAACATGTCACAAACATTGAATCTACAAGTATAAACAACTTATTTAAGCATAGAGGTCTCATACTTATTTGAGAATCACTAAGAAGCATTGGTCGCTTACATTATTAGCTGACATACAATCTATTAGACCTTGCATAAATTGTGCATTCATTTACAAGTAAAAACATGGAGAGATTCATACACCATCATTGATAAAATATACGTTTATAACCCTCATAATAACAACAGAATATATTGGATACAATAGCAATAGAATCCACATAATAAACAATAAATTTTCATACCAAATACCAAAGGAATGAGCTATTCATTATTGAATGTAAAAATGATTCCACATTCCACCTGACCATAGAATGGTTGATCCAAATCTCTCTTCAGCCAATCATGCCTCTGCCATATTCGAAGCATGAATCTGAGACTCAAACCGAAAGAGCTAACCAGGGAATCTCGAGGCTAAATCACCTCACCCTCATCAATAGAACTCGAGATTTACTGAGATCCACCTAGGATCATTAGTCCAAGACAATAAACATGTCATAATCAGCTTTACCATGTTCTACACTTAATCACTAAGAAGACAGAAGCATGGCTATCAACGAAATCTCTTCGCCTAAACCATCAGGAATTTTGATGTCTGCTAGTCTCTCAGGCTTTACTGCAACCCACATTTTGAATTAGGCATGACTAGGCCCTAATCCGAGACGTACACTCTAGGATTACCGTATATCCCAAACCCAAGATTCCTAGGCCTGATGGAGAGAAAACCACCTCTAGGCTTTTCTGTATATCCCTCCATTCATCAGTTGAGGATTCCTATGGATACCGAGGAAATGCACTATCCGAGTTTACCGCAACCCACAGTATGGTTCTAGGGTTACTAGGCCATGTGTTATATGAATTCGGAGATCCACCCCACTCAACTTCGAATCCATATGGTAATCCAACAAAACGAAAATATGAGAACTCCATAAGACAATGGCTATCAGGAAATGGAAAGGTTAGTTTGAAAACACAGTCACACCTGGAAAAACCCATGCCAAGATAGAAAAGAACCACATCCAATACCATGGATTCAAGGGCCTAGCAAGGAAAACGTACATGCAAATCAATACCTGCCAAGAATGTTGTTTTTGTTGTTTCATTCTTGCTCCTCCTTTCTTGCTTCCTCCTTCCTCCTTTCTTATCTTTCTTGGTCGAATGCCAAAATTATCCAAGAAACTCTAAGTGTCCAAGAGTGAGAGGGAGATAGAAGGAGAATAATGAGATAGCTCTAAAAAATGCACTAACAAAAGGTACCAATTGATTTTCATAAGCCTTTTTATAGACGAGGCCTCTATTTTCTTCATTTTCCTCTACACATGCAACATGTCACCTTTTATCTCCATTTTCTCCTAATTTCCATTATTTTCATAAATAAATGTGCTTAAAATGTCATTTTCCTTTCGAAATCCTTTCCATTTACTTTTTCAATTTCCTTTAGCCATATAATAAACCAAATTAACACTCAGTATGATGTTTTGCCCAACATTCAGCTTGGAATAAGTGTCCCATCAGTAGTGGTTATTATTTTTTACTTTATTAGATGAAATTTTCTCTAGGGATGTTACAAAACCCTTCCCCTTAGGGGACACAGTCCTTGGTGTTCAACCACACATATACCTCATCAAAACCACTGAAAAGGAACCATGCTGCCTATGGAGCTTTATAGCATAGCTCGATGTAGTATTTATGATGACCACCCTACTAAAAAGAAAACCGACATGACATCATAACAACATGACAACTATAATGACATGATACCATACCACTTATTGGAGCTTTATAACATAGCTAATGGGAGTATTTGCATCCATATACATATGTACATATACTTAAACATCAAATCAAAACATATATCAAAACATCCCCAAAAGATATACCAAGCATATACCAACATCACATCAAAACTGCTTTGCCTCAACCGACAAACAAGGAAGGATGCATGGCCTACATCTGATCCATCATCTGTCATGTATCTTCATCATGCCCAAAGTGCTTCCATTGCACTTTAACTTACTCTATTGCTCGATTCTATAGCATGAGCACCTTTTTCTACAATATACATTGAGGCTTCGGCTGGAATTATCTATAGAATGTATTTCCACTATCAAAAAATGATTCAAACACTCTAACTGTATGATTTTCGAAATATATTTTACCGAATTCTGACAACAAATTACCATCCAATCTATTTTAAAACGCTGGTGGACAACTCCTTATTAAAAATGCCATGGAGATTTGAAGAGTTTTATTTGAATATAGATATTTGGTTAATTTAATAGGTAAAGCTATTTCCTTGAGCAAATGAGAAATATTCGTTTATATTAATAAATGAATGTATAATGTGAGTGTATATATTTCTTTTCCCAACTCAAAAAAAAATGTAGTACAAATCAAATTTAAAAAATAAAATAAAATATTAATATATTGAAAGAATAAAATTCTTAATATATTATTAAAAAATAAATTTTCTTAAAGAAAAAATTCTGATAAACCAATTTAATATAGGTCAACAAATAGGATACGTGTCATAGGACGGAAAATAAGATTCGTATCATTTTCCAAGCCGTTTTCAATATAACGTGGCAATTTAGATAACAATAACCCAAAGAAACGCTCAAAGTACTATATTTTAATGTGAGACTATATTATATAAATACGAAGGCAAAAATAAAGACTAATAAATCTGTATTCTAAACAAGTTAATTTAGTTAAATTGGTTTATTTAATAATTTTTAAATATATAAAAAATTTTGTTTATTAAATTATTTAATACTAATTAAAAACTAATATTTGTATAGAGAAATTATTAATTTATTAAAATTATGAAAAAATAAGTTTTTCCATTTTTGAAATATATAAACTATTTATTTTTTAATTTGAATTTTGGTTTTTGTGATTCATATTATTAATGTTGAAAGAGTTTTATCAAAAAATCACATAAAATAATTTTTAGTTGATTTTTAACTATCTAATGTGGTCCATCTCGAGGATAAGATGAAGAACATGATTTTTACATTAGATTAAATAGATGAAGAGAGTTGTTTTCTAGCCGTTAGAATATAACAACTAGTAGTGACTAAAAAATTATCATTAATTAATTAATAATTTTAATTAAAATAAAGTAATGAATAAGATTAGCTTTAAATTAAGATTAGCTTTATAAGGATTCCTGCCTTATATTCTTGATTATTTTTATTATTACTTTTATTTTTATTTATTTATTTATTTATTTAGTTATTTTTACTTTATTTATTTGATTATTAAAAATAATAATAATAATAATAATAATAATAATAATATTAAAATAAAATAAATAAATAAATAAATAAAAATAAATAATTATAATAATAATAATAATAATAAATAAATAAATAAATAAAATAAAATAAAATTAAAATAAATAAAAATAGAAATAATAATAATATTAATTATTTAATTAATAAAATATTTTTATTTATTTTCATTATTTATTAATTTATATTTTTGTTTTTATTTATTTATTTTTTGTTATTTATATTTATTTATTTAATTATTTTATTTATTTATTCATTCTGACTCTTTGTTTGATTATTTGATGATGGTGTTATAATAAGAATTAATTATATTTATTAATTATTATATAATTTAATCAAAATTTACAAAAAATTACATATATACACCATGATTTGTTAAATTACTTACCATTATATTAATATATTAAAGGTTTTATAAATAAATAAAATAATAATAATAAATAAAATTAATAAAATTAAATAAATAAATAAATAATGGAATATTTACTTTTTCAAAGTCAAACTAGCCGTTATCCTAACGGCTAGTTGAGTCATTTCTACATCTATTTATACTTAATGACTGGATGTGATCTCTCACATAGTCCTGATGATGAACCACACTGGTTGGTTCGAAACGCGTCGACCTCGTTCTTTTGCATGTGATTACTACCGAAAGAATTTCTACAAATTTACAAAATGAATATAGTTAAGATCAGGGGTTAAATTTGATGCCTGTTTACCCGTTTTTCCCCTTTTTAATCTTAAAATACAGTTTACTTTAAAATTAAACACGTCAATGTCAACGAGCAAATAATTAAGAAAAATGTCAAAATGACAGGCATATAAAAATATCAGAAGATTTACATTATATATATATATATATATATATATATATATATATATATATATATATATATATATATATATATATATATATATATATATATATATATATATATATATATATATATATATATATATATGTTTTATATATTTATTTATATGTTAGGTGAAAAACATATATATCACTCGTTAGGTTTCAGTGGTGCAGTGCATGCATGTCATTTATCATCCAACAGTGGTGTACACTTCACATTAATGGCGATGACAATGGATTCGACATCAATTTATTATAGTAAAAGGTGGCATGCGACTAAATGGATATGGAGACTTCCACTGGAGTTACTCCAAAAGAATTCAATGCAAGTTGTGAAAGTTGTCTATAATTATTCATCTTCCCCTTTTGGTCAGTAATATTCCATCATGGAATAGGTTGTACTCGTTTACTTAACAAGCTGTGCTTGCTGGTTTCATTTGATAAACCCTAAGAATGATAAGGATACTTTCACCACTCTTAAAAAGATCTAGCCAATGGCCCATGAGATAATCATTGTTTAGAGGTTTCGGGATCAATCCCCATCTGCCACTGGTTCTTGTTAGTAGTGATGGAAGAGTCCACTAAAACCACGATGAAGCAACATCTAGAATCACCATCATGGTGGATTAGGAATGGAGAGAAGGCGGAGGCTGATGGCATCCATCCAATTCTAAAGTGACCTACAAGCACAAAGATGACGATAGTTACTATAAATTTCTCGTTTTATTGAAACAAACCAAGGAGATGCATAGCCTTAGCATCATGCTTTGACATTAAAACATAGAAGAAACATGCTCTATACTACTTGTGACGATGGGGAAATGGGGTATCCATTTTTTATTTTTTCGTATGCCTCATGTAGCATGCGATTCAGGTTCTATGTGGGAGAAGGAGCCACCTCTAGGCTCCACATATCCACACTCGCAATAAGAGTAGTGACAACACCACATGGGCAGATGCTACCGACTAGGTGGCCTTCCTACAAACCTGCAACAACCTAAGTAAACTAAATTACTTCTAGTGAGGGATTAGAGCACTTTCGATGCCAACATATTGGGTGAGAATATCTCTCTTGCTCTATTTCATTCCAGCCAATCTCAGTCCACAAATATGGAGGGGGTTGGTTGCTCAAATTCATAGGAGCCGACAAGCCACTTCATGTCTACGGTCTATTTTTAGAGTTTTGGAAATGATATTTCTTGCTATGCGGGTCCTCGAAATTCACGGTATGAATGTCAACAAATTGAAACTGCTTTTCTTGAAATTTACAACACATAAATTCTAATTTAGTGACTATATATATGAATTATATCAAAATTTAAATTGAATTTTCTTCTTATGATAATTGTTTAAATTTATAGTACACAAATGCTAATTTAATAGATATGCAAAGGAATATATGTCAAATGGGTCTAGCTGAAAAATTCCAGCTATGTATCTAAATTTATTGGATCTAAAAAGAATTAAAAGAAAATTTAAATTTAAATCGTTTCGAGTTAAATCTATAGAAATTTAATCCGAATTTCTCCAATATTGAAAACATTGAATAGAAAGAACATCAGCTCATTGTCTTTTATCCAAAAACAAATTAAATTCAGATTTTTTTTTCTCAAAATTTATAGCATTTACAATTATTTTCTCAAATATTGAAAATATTAAATAGAAATAACTTCTAATATTGGCCTTTTTATCTTTGTAAATGTCAATATCAATGAATATATTATCACAATATTATCTAACACACACACACACACACACACACACACACATATATTATTCAGCTCTCCAAGCCATAATAACCCCACTATAGGTTCGAGTCATTGGATAGCACCTGGGAGCTAAATTTGACAGT
Source organism: Pinus albicaulis (assembly GCA_034641835.2). NCBI lineage: Eukaryota > Viridiplantae > Streptophyta > Pinopsida > Pinales > Pinaceae > Pinus > Pinus albicaulis. The sequence continues at coordinate 1,253,303,548 of CM076572.1, read as the reverse complement.
CGCCCTCTCTATTAGGGAAATTATTTAATATGATAATTTGTTCGTTTATGTATTTTAGGTTCTAGATTCTCTTTTAGAATATAAAGAGTAGTGGAAAGGACAAAGTGAACATCATTGTTATGGAAAATTATTTTTAAAGTAATATGTAGTTCAATTCCTTTTAATGTTTGTTTTGTTTTCGTTGTTATAATATGATAATAATATTTATGAGAGAAATTTCTTTTGTAATTTTAAAAAATGTATAGTTAAAAATCTAAACTTATTCTAAATTTCTTGTTAAGTGAATATAGAAATAGTGATGATGAGATGATGATTGAGTGTAAAAGCAACTCACATAAATTTTTTGGAAATATCACATTTCTCAACACTTCTTTTTCCCTCTTTATCATCAACTCTATTTAAATTTTTGAATTTATGAAATATTACCTTTAAACATGAATTTCAAGGAAAAAAAATCTTTATTATTAAACATTGTTTTGGTTAGACATAAATATTGTTTTGGTTACACAACTTCGATGACAATGGTAATAAAGGATGTTTTTTTTTAATTTGAATTGTTTATATTTTTCTTTTATGTTTAATTCAAAAACAAAAAATCCTTTTCTTATTATTTTTTTAATATTTTTTTCTTTTAATATTTAGTGATAAGTTGACACCAAAATTTCTTGCTATTTTCTATTTATATTCTGAAAGCAGGTTACAATAGATAGTAGTTTTGTGGAATGTTGTAACAAGCTCGGCGCTAGGTTTTCAAGCAACAAGCAGGACTGGACAAAGGGTTCGGGGTATAGTCTAAGCACTACAACAAGCTCTGGCGGAGGGCAGGGCCCTTCTCGTAGAGCTCCGAAGACGTGGATTAGTCCTAGCCCAATACATGAGGCGAGCAGGGGCCAATGGGGCCCCTTCCTACAAACAAGAAATGATGGACAAAGGAAAGGCCCCACTGGAAGGGGTGCAGATTTCCGGATCTGAAAATGCAGGAAAAGATGAACAAGGTAAGAAGAACAAGGAAGGCGGGACAACCAAGGAAATACAAGGTCATAAACGGTCAAATGGAATCAAGATATCAAAAGGAAAAGACAACGAAAACCCTAATCCTAAGCAGGAATCTCTGGTGGCAGGTCAAAAAACAAAAGAAACTATAGAATATGATGCCCAACCCCAGCAAGGCCCAGATCTATCAGGATCAATTATAGAGAGAAAATAACAGGAGGAACACGGACGCTGCAAGCCAAAATCCTCAAAAAATATTCGAGTCATCATCACAAATCCTGAAATGCAAGAATATAGGGACCATATGTCAATACATGTGGTGGTATGTACGTTCATGGGATTTTGGCCATCGGAAAAAGCCCTATCTCTATGGATAAAGAAACAATGGAAACCCAAGGGGGACGTCCGGCTGCATACCTCAGAGACAAAGGATTATTTACGATTGTGTTTTCCAACCTGGAAGACAGAGATCGGATATTTGATGGAGGACCCTATTTTTATGCCTCGACAAGTCTCTACATGAGACCATGGAAATATAACTTTGCCCCAGAACATGAGACTTTCACACATGTCCTTGTTTGGATCCGCCTCTTCTCTCTCCCCATGGACTACTGGAGGCAAATAATGCTTGAAAAAATTGGCAGCAAACTGGGAACCTTCATCCAAGCCTCAGAGGCCACCGTGCAAAAAAGGTACACCTCTTGTGCACGTATTTGTGTTGAAATGGATGTCTCAGGTGCCTTGCATGAGGGACTGTGGTTAGAATTTAGGGATGAAGCTTTCTTTCAGGCCATTGACTATGAACAAATCCCCTTCCGTTGACGTAAATGTCATGAACATGGGCACCTCTTCAGGGACTGCCCTCTAAATAAGACAACAGAGAAAACTAAGGAAAGTATGGTCAAGGATTAGGAAGGTTTTTCTCGGCCAAGCGGGAGACAAAGAGAAAATAGAAGACACCAACCGAAAACAGGCATTTCATATAAGGGCACTGGAAATGCCTTTGAAGTTTTATGTTCAGAAACAATGTTAGCAGAAAATCCCCAAATACCAGGTTCTCAACTGGATGTTTTGGAAACTCCTACTAGGCATCCCAAGATCCTAACACAATCATGATGGATAACATCCTGCACAACCCAGAAGATGAGATAGACATAGAGGGACCGAGGATATAGAACTCAGGGATATCCTGGAGTAGGAAGGAATTGACCTAAACACAATACTGGAACAATGGAAGAAAAAAGGATTGGAACACATCCCAGAAGAAGAAGTGCACAGGGTTAATTTTATGTTCTTAGCAAGGCAAGATGAAGAAATAAAAGGATAGAAAATGGGTTTTAGAGCAACTAAGGGGTTGGGAATCAAGGCCCAGGGATTGCACTATACGAACCACAGTGCCAAACACAGATGTAAGAGAGGAAGAAGGACAAATAAGGATGACCTCTCGGAATTAGGCCAGATGCTCCTGAATTCGGGTAAGATGAAAGCCCTTGAGGCTTTCACAACCTCTTCTTAACTCCTAATTATTATGAAGATTCTTTCATGGAATGCTAGAGGGCTCAATAGCTAAAGGAAACAAAGACTTCTAAAGAAGAAAGTTAGAAATGAAAAACCCGACATGATATTTATATAAGAAACCAAATGCTCAGGAAAAAAAATGAAAGAAATTAGCAAGAAAATTGGGAAAATAATGGAATACATAGAGGTGGAGGGAAATGGTATGGAGGGAGGTCTGGTTACCTTTTGAAACCCCCACTCCTTTGATCTCATCAATGCAGAAGCCTCAAGATCCTTTATTTCCCTAGAAATGAAAATCATAGGAGAACTTGGCACGTATCTATGCACTAATGTTTACAGCCCCCAGAGATTAGAGGACAAGCTGCTTCTGCTGGATCTCCTCTCTAAGCTGCAACTTAGATAGATTAATGCAAAAGGAATCTATGGGGGAGATTTCAATATGATTACCTCACTAGGAGAAAATAAAGGGGGTCTAAGGAAACTGAACAAGGATGCAGAGGTTCTCAATCATTTCATCATATCAGCAAGACTAATAGACATCCTCCCCAAAAATGGGCTATATACCTGGAATAATAAAAGAGGAGGAGATATGAAAATTTCCTCTAGACTTGACTACTTCCTCATAACAAAACATATTCTCTTAGAGGGAGTAACTGTGGAGTCGAATATCATTCCTAGTGGGGGCTCTGATCACTGGCCCATCACGTGGATGTGGACAGCCTCGGAACTCCTAAAAACAGATCCTTAAGGTTTGAGAAGTTTTGGCTAGTCCATCTGGATTTCAAGTCAAAAATTAAGCAATGGTGGTCTAAACATCTTGAGATCAGAGGCACAAAGATGTATCGTCTTCAAGCCAGACTAAAACACCTAAAATCCCGGCTCTGAACCTAGAATGAAGAGGTGTTTGGTAACATATTCAAAGATAAGTTGGCCTGGAGGTTCAAATGGAATGGATACATAAAGAATGGTTGAGTGGAGATATCACCCAGGACTCCATCAGCATTGAGCAGGACCTAATGAAGAAATGGAACGAAAGATGTCTGCAGGAAGAAATCTTGTGGAAACAAAAATCTCGGATACAGTGGCACAAGGAAGGGGAGAAGAACACTAAATTATTCCATAGATTAGCTATAGACTACATATGCACCAACAATATTACTCAGTTAAAAGACGATCAAGGAACCTCCTATCACTCACATCAGGATATCTCCACCATCCTTATTGATCACTTTGGCCACATCACCATGGAACCAGATATAAACAGGGGAGAGGCAATTAGGGAAGTGGCAGCCTCCATCCCAAAGATAGTTTTTGAGGAAGAAAATAAGAATTTGGACCGCCCTGTCACCCTAGTGGAAGTGGAACAAGCGGTGAAAGAGATTCCCAATGGCAAGGCGCCAGGACCAGACTGCTTTACCATCGATTTCTTTAAAGCTTGCTGGGACATAGTGTAGAACAATATCTGGGATATGGTCGAAGACTCTCGCAAATCTTCTTCCATCCTCAAATACCTCAACTCCAATTTCATTTCCATAATCCCCAAGGAAGAGGTGGCCTGCACTCCTTCAAAATTCTAGCCTATTGCTCTATGCAATGTCCTTTACAAAATCATCTCCAAATTTATGGCCAACAGAATAAAGAAAATTCTCCCATGGATTATTTCATAGGAGAAATCACGCTATGTGGAAGGCAGACAAATTATGGACAACATCCTGCTAGCACATGAAATGGTTCACACCCTTCAATCTCGAAAAAAAGCAGGCATGATCATCCAACTCGATCTATCTAAATCCTATGACAAGGTCAGCTGGCAATACCTGGAGGCAGTTTTGGCAGCGTTTGGTTTTGGCCACCATTTGATTAACTGGGTATTGGCCATGGTCAAATCACCCAGCTTCTCAATTGTGGTCAATTGTGCCCCCACCATTCCTGTTATAGCATCATTTCTCACCTTGACATGATTCATGATTGCTACATGGCTTTTTGGGCACCCATTCCTACAGACTTGGACAAATTCACTTAAAAACAGTGGAAAATCCTCCATACGCGACTATGCCCGTGTTTTTCCGCGTGTATACACGAGTACAGCTAGACTTTTCCGCATATGCCATTTTAATGATTAAAAAATATATAAAAATCCCTAATTTCGCGCTGGGTTGATGGTTACTCAGGTAGTTCAACCACCCCAGCCCGTGGCCAACTGTTTCCAACTGCTGAAACTACTTGGAGGGACTATACAAAGACCTCATGTGTATGGCCTAAGGGAGAGAGAGAAAGTATTGATATTATACTCTGTTGGTTCCCTATCCAAGTCTGATTCCCCGTGCCTCCTGCACTTTCCCAGCTCATTGTAGGAAACCCTTGTTTCCTTGAGATACACATCCCTTTATATGTTATCTCGTATGCACCAGTTTTGAAGGAGTCTTAGCGAGGCAAGGGCTGGACGGATCCGGACGACGGTCTGCGAAGGCCTTGGAAGGATCAGGTGATCTCTCCACGATTACTTTTGTACGTACTATTTATAATACAGAAGTATCATGTTGTTCCCGAAATAAACGTGTTAGTGTATGCTTTAATGTATGAAGAATATTTGTTATACATGCATTCATTATGATTTATTTAATGTTTTATATGAATCACACTAACATATAGAGTAGAAATATGATGTACAACTTGTCCTTTGTGCTGGTTTCTTCTTGCATTTCAGGTTAAGGAGGAAGGACGGTTGCAAGGAGTTTGAACTCCACGTGGATCTACTTCAAATGTAGGACCAACGGGTAAACCTCTCATTCTGCTCTATGTAGTTTTTATGAATGTGCATGATCGTGTGGGTCTCTGTTAAGTAGTACGCCCCTGCTCTGTGGAGGTTGAATCCCAACCAACCTCTAGGGTGTTAATTCCCCGAAACAGAACTGGCGACTCCACTGGGGAGCACATTCTTGTGATTCTCCTTTTGGGTTGTTTCAGCTGTTTGGTAGGTTGCCAACAGTTTTTTCTGTCTTTTACAGTCCAGTTTGCTTTCTTGCAGTCAGTCTGAAGTCTTGGTGTCTTTCCCAGACTTGTCTTTTTTGTTTTTCATTATCTTTCTTTGTATACGCCTTTTTGTCTGCACACAGTCGCGTATACCCGCGATTTTGTGTAAAAGGATCCGCGTATACGCGAGTTTCCCTATACACAGACGCGTATACACGCTGGTTGCATAACTGCAAGGTCGCGTATACCTAGGCTGATTTTGAAATTTTAAGATTCTGGTGTTTTTGGTCTTTTCTGGCTGTGGAGGCCTGTGTCTGCAGAGTCTCTATACTTACTGGAGTGTGACAGAAGTGGTTTCAAGTCTTGTTTCTCTTTCGTTTGTCCGAAAACTGATCTTTTTGGCAAAGTGTCCTTATTGGTGCTAGCACTCCTGGATTGAGTTCCAAGATCGCTTTCTGAGTGTTCTTGGCTGTTCTGCTTTATCAGAACAGAGAGCTTTTGCTCACTGACTCGCTCCTATCTTTTTTTTGTGCTTTGCATTGCGTTCTTTGCTTTGTTTTCGATTGGTTTTCTTGAGTTTCATAGGCTAGGGTTTTGTTGCAATTTTTTGAAGAACTTTTCTTGTTTCTTTGGAGTTTTGTGTTGCAACGAGTTTGCACTATTTCTCTAGGCTGTTTGATTGAGTTTTTGGTCTTCCATTGCTCTTATTGATCTTGCTATCATTAGCTTTATAAGGTTTGGGAGCATAGTTGAAGTTTATGCTTGAAATTCGGTCTTGTTTTGGCTTGGATTGTGATAGTTGTTCTTGGTTTTTTTGAAGCTCTTGTTTTATAAAACTAAAAAGCCCAAAAACATTTGTTTTGCTTTTTGTTTTTGCATATCAAAAACTCAAAAAACATTTGGTTTTGTTTTTGTTTTTGTTGTTGCGTTTTTCATTTTCGTTTGGCCTTATCTTTTGGAGCTTTTGTGAAGTTTCTTGCTTCTAGTTTTTGGCTTGATTTTGAGGAGAGGTTGTCTTTTGATTTCTTCTTCTTCTTGTTGAGTATTTTGGTGTCTTATATTAAGAGTTCTTGTTTTCAAGAATTGGCTTTCTGGACAGCAAAAGATGAGTTAAAACTGAAGGAGCCTTTTTGGGAAATTTCACCTTGTTTCAAGAGACTTTTGCATCTTAGAATTTACACGCTTGTAGTCATTTGCATTAGGTGCATTGAATCATTTAGTTGGCTTCTTAGTTTTTGTGAGTGTGAGTTTGTAATTCGAAAAGAAAAAATACAAATTTTTAGTCTCGTAGAACCTGTATAGAGATTACTTTTCATCGAAAGACAAAGAACTGCATGTGCATGTAGTCAGGTTTTTATTAATTTCTTTTGCGTCAAAACACCATTGGTTTCATCTCCATATCCTTGTGACTTAATACAACAGCCCTTAAAATAAGCGATTTAATCTAAAATCAACTAGCAAGTTTTACGAAGTGTCAATCACCAACTAGCTAGGTTGTAGGGCCTTGGAATAGGTGAGTGGAGAGTTAACTCTCCAAGGCCGCTCAAACAAACATAGAAGTTGATTAATTGAGCGAAATCCAACTCCGTGAGGTGGATTGGGAAAGCTCTCATCCGAGAGTCAAGCGCGAGGGGAAGTGAAGGTTAAGAAGAGGGATACCCCCCCTCCGATTAGCTGAATCTAACCTCAAGACCGTTCCGCCCAGCTTCTGATACGGATTGGTGTCCATAGTTGCTGCTCCTAGGTTCCACACAGGTGACTGCGGGGGGGAATACCCGTGGTACCTGAGGCAGACGTCGCATCACTTCCAGCAGTACTTCTGGGGGGTGCCCTTGCGAAGCTTGGGTGCTTGAGCCGGAAAAGGCTGTTGTTAGGAGGTCGGCGTAACTGCTTCTGATACCTTCGCTAGTTGTTCTGGGCCCTCATCATCCCAGACTGCTTTCGGAAGGCCCTATACTTCGCTTTCCTGTATTTTGGTGTCCGGTCCTCATCACCCGGAGCGGAAATACTTGGAGGCTGTTTGCTTGCTGTTTCTCAGGGATTTTGATTTTAGTGAGTGCTCTTTGCTCCTAGCTTGCCTAGATTTTCACTTTTCTTGAGTCAAATATAATAAATCTGTAAAAGTGGCTGATCAAGCGCCTCGACGTTCGAGGAGAATCCGGGGGTTATCTCCCGAGAGTGCAGAGCCTTCTTCGAGAAGGCGTAGGAGCGATTTAGCAGGTGGTTTTCACCCTGTGGAGTCTGACGCTGTGGAGAGAGATCCTCCACTAAGGTCTGAAGGTTTCGTTGTTGATTCCGGTGTCGGTTCCGAGAGGAGCGTTCCGCTCACCTCGAGAGTATTGTTTCCTCAGGAAGAAGATTTTCAGATAGAAGATATACTTGAGCCTGCAGCTACAGGTCCATCTCCTCTTCCTCTTGATCATCCGTTTGTTATTCAGTACGTCGGACCGGAGTCTGAGAGACCGCCGGATCTTCCATATCTTTCTTATCTTTCGATGGCCACGACTGGGAACGCGGCTTCTACCGTGAGTGCCGCGGGCATTCAGACCCCTGCTTCTGTCGAGGCAGGGGGCACTCTTGCTCTATCTTCGAGTGCTTCTAGCACTGCTATGTTTGGCTCTGGGTTCACCCAAGCATATGCTTCTCAATCTGGTCCCTTCGTTTCAGGGATTTCCATTGCTGGAAATCCTTCTTTTTCCTTTACCGCCGGTGCAGCTGGATCTACGCCCATGTCTAACATGGCTAGTGGATCAGCTTCGTTTCAGGGTTTCCCCTTTGGGACTGGGCATATTCCCAGTCCCAATCCTTCTTTAGGGTCGTTTCCTTTTACGTCCCAGACCCAAAGTTTTAATCCTTGGGCTCAGGGGCCAAGTTCGACTGCTTTTATGGGGTGGAATCCTATGTTTGCAACGTCGAGGGCAGGGAATCAGTTCATTGCGAGTCATCAAGGGAATGCTTCTTTCCCTGCATCGAGTGCTTATCAGTCTTTTTCTCCTCTATCTAATGCGTGGAACCCCTATCAGGGGCTTTCCTCTTCAGTCAATACTTCAGCGGGGGGAACTAGTCTGGGTTTTGGTAACTCGGCGTGGGGAGGAGGTTCTTATCCGTTTTCTACGGGTCCTTTCTGGCAGCCTGGTGCCTCATCAAATCCAGGCTATTCTTTTCAGAATGTGGGAAATCCATCCTATCAAGGATGGAATTCTCAGGCTCCACCTCGATTACCATTTCTGGCAACGTTAAACTTGCCAGACTTGTCGAAGTTAACTAATGACCCGATTCGATATAGTCCGGGGTGGCCTCCGGTTCCAACCAAACTTCCTTCAGACATTCCTAAGTTTGAAGGTAAGAATGGTGAAGATCCGGCGGACCACGTCACCACATTCCACTTATGGTGCTCATCGAACTCTCTGATCGATGACTCGATTAGATTGAGATTATTTCAGCGCACCTTAACTGGAAATGCCGCAAAGTGGTATATAGAGCTCACTGGGGGCAGTTTCGCCACATTTGGGGAACTGGCTGTCACTTTTCTTAACCATTTTCAGTTGCCCGTCAGATATGAGGCTGGGACCGAACTCCTGGCTAATTTTAAGCAGGATGAGGCAACTCACATTTCTGATCATATTCAAGAATGGAGGAGAAGGAAGAGGCTTATCAAAGCCCATATTCCAGGTGAGTTCCTTCTCGAGTGGTTTTTGAAATCGCTTCAGTCAGACATTTCAAAGGATGTATCCATGTCAGGGGTATATTCCGAGGAGCAGGCCATCTTTAGGGCCCAGCAGTTAGAGTTGATCTATTCTCAGTCTGGGATGCTTTATAAGTATTTGCCCAATGCTCCTCGCTCCAAATTGGATCTATCGAAACCCAAACCTGGTCCGCATGGTGACGGACTTGTCGGATCGGTCAGTAGTAGTGCAGCCAGCCTGCTTTCTCAATTGCAGCAGTTGTCTTTACAATCTGCTTCTTCTGGTCAGGCTGTGCCTACTGATTCATCACCTTCTCAGTCTTTGTCCATTAATGCTGTCCAATCTTCTGAACCCAAAGGAAATCAACAGTCCGATGGGAAGAAGAAGGGACGTAATAACAGGAAGAAGGGCAAGAATGGGAAGGGCAATGCAAATAAAACCAACGAGCGTGTTGGTGAAGGGAAAAAGGAGAAAAAGAAAGTGAAGTTTCCATGCAAGCTTTGTACTGGAGACCATCTCACACACCTTTGCCCGAAAATTCAGGATGCTCAGCGCCTGTTATCTCAGCAGGGTTCTTCTAGTTCCCAGGCTGTGCTAACAAACCATTTTCCCCAAGGGCAGCAATTAATTGCTGGCGCGAACCAAAATCCTGGGGCTTCCTCTGGAGGTGCTCAGGAAGGGGAAATTCCATCGAATATCTTTATGATGAGTGCTCACGTGGATGTCGCTACGAGATCCCGTGATTATGGCGGAGAGGAATCTTCGAAAGCAAAGTTCATGCTACCGAGCCGCTCACACGCTACGCTCAATCACAGCCTATGCCTCGGATACCGAAGGCATCCTCTAAGCGGTCAACGATTAATCCGAACATTAGGGCTGCCCAGAACTACTCGATTGTAGAAGATCTGGCGCAGAGTCCTTGTGCTATGTCAGCTTTAGAGGTACTCCAGTCTTGTCCGGCTCAGCGCAGTGCTTTGCTCACTGCCATTGGGGCTATTGATCCGAAAAATTCTCTTCTGATTACCTTTGATATGAAGAATTTTAAGAAGAGACTTCCTCATCACATGGCCTTCCATATTAAATCATCGTATCGGAAGACTAACATCTTTCGCATGGTTGTTGATGAGGGTGCTTCTACTTGCGTGATGTCTTTTGCATGCTGGAAGACACTTGGATCTCCAAAAGCTGCTCCGTCTAGCACTATTCTTACTGCATTCGATGGTCATTCTCACAGACCCCATGGTATTGTCCCGGCTTTGCCCATCTCGTGCTGGGGGAAAATCCAGCCAACATAGAAGGAGGTAGCAACAGCAGATGCAAATTTTGGACAACAACTCTTGTTGGGGAGGAACTTGATATGAGATGGATGCCATTGCACCATTATTTGAATTGCAGCTTCTTAATTTAAGGGGAGATAGTCACAAAGGGGATCAACTGATTGTCCTCCTATAGACCCGGATGCGCCTTCGACTCATCTCGTACTCTGCTGATAATACCAAGGCGCCCGTCGAGAATTGGAGTCCCCATGTATTCTTCCCTGATGGGTTCTTTTGATCTTCCTCCTCCCAAGGTGTCTATTAATGCTATTTCATCCTCCAAGGCTCCCCTTCGAAGAGAGTTCTTTCGAACTCATTATTTTTCGGACCCTTGGACCTTACCTTCTCCAACTACCACATTGGAAGAAGGGAAAGTGGGTGGAATGGCATTCCCGATTTCTGCAGCTGAGATTGCATATCAGTCTGTTGTTGACACTGCAGAGTCTGATCGAGCTCCTCTTTCGCCGGAAGAGTTGGATGGTGATGTGGCTCCGGCTTGGACGCTTACTTCTTCTTCTGCCCAGGATTGTCTAGATACCACTCTTCCATCTGAAGAGGCCATCCTGGAAGCGATGACATGTATAGATAGACCGTGGGATGATTTTCATCATCGGTCTTACTTCCTACCTGACTTGAGCGAAGTCGAAACAAGCTTTCCAAGTCCTCAGTCTCCTGGACCTGTTCACCCAGTCTTGAGCCCCTTAGCACCAGCACAGGTTTATGCTGAAGGGAACATGGCTGTGATCTCTCCTACTATCCCGGTGAACATCTCTAGGAATCCCAACATTATCGAGAATGTCTTCGTTGGAGCTGAATGTTTCCATGAAGAGGTTCAAATCTATACCGAGCTCTTCAAAGAGTATAGGGATGTTTTTGCTTGGTCTTATGAGGAAATGCCTGGCATAGACCCATCTATCGTCCAACATGAGATCAAGACGTATGAAAACGCTAAGCCGGTCAGGCAAAAACTTCGTCCGGTTAATCCTAGGAAGGCAGCAGCCATCAAAGCTGAAGTTGAAAAGCTGCTTAAGGCGGGATTCATTTTCCGAGTTCCTCTTACTGAATGGGTTTCAAACCCCGTTCCGGTTGATAAAAAGCAAGGAACGATTCGAGTGTGCATCGATTTCAGAGACCTGAATAAGGCGTGTCCTAAAGATAATTACCCCACACCCTTCATTGATCATATTATTGACGAGTGTGCCGGTAACGAGATTTTATCCTTCATGGACGGTTTCTCTGGTTATAATCAAATTACTATCCGTCCAGAAGATCAACATAAGACCGCATTTATTTGTCCCTGGGGTACGTTTGCATATAAGAAAATTCCTTTTGGTCTTAAAAATGCTGGAGCTACTTTTCAGCGGGCCATGTCTTACGCCTTCCACGACATCAAGAAAATTATCGAGGCATACTTAGATGATCTAGCTGCTCATTCTCGAAAGAGGATGGATCATCCAGGTCACCTCCGGAAAATATTTGAAAGATGTCGTTTCTATAAAATTCGTTTGAATCCGAACAAGTGTGTTTTCGCGGTAACATCCGGTCGGCTGTTGGGATTTATCGTGTCTAGGGAAGGGATAAGGGTAGATCCCTTCAAGGTTGAGGCAATACTTCGGTTGCCTCCCCCGTCTTCAATTCGTCAGCTTCAAAGTCTCCAAGGGAAGTCTAACTTTCTTCGGAGGTTTATCGTTAACTATGCTGAGATCACAAAGGGATATATGAGACTGTTGAAGAAAGGAGTTCCTTTTCTTTGGGACGACTACGCTCAATGCTCATTCGATGCCTTGAAAAAGGCATTGACCTCTGCTCCTTTGCTGAGTCCACCCGATTATAGAAGAGATTTTCTTTTTTATCTGGCTACAGCAGAATCTACCATTGGTATGGTTCTGGTTCAGGAGGATGATACTCTGGCTGAGCATGTTATTTACTACCTTAGTCGAGGACTGGTAGGACCTGAACTGCGATACACCCCGATAGAAAAATTAGCCTTAGCAGCAGTCCATGCTGTGCAGCGACTCTGGCATTATATTATTCTTCGCAAAACTTATGTATTGGCAGCTGCCAATCCATTTCAGTTTGTCCTCAGCAGGCGAGTGATTGGGGGCAAATATAATAGATGGATTGTGATATTACAGGAATTTGATCTAGAGTTCATGTCTGCCAAATCCAAGAAGTCATTAGTCTTTGCGGAATTGATCTCCGAGTTTCCTTGTGGAGAGGAGATGATCTATGATGAGTCCTTTTCGGACGAACACTTGTTTCTAATCTCTCCACAAGATCCTTGGTATGGGGATATCATTGTGTATCTCCAGACTGCGAAGTTTCCCTCTTCTTTTTCGAAAGATGAGCGTCGCAAGCTGCGTCACTTAGCCAAGAGTTATCTGATTATTGGTGATGCTTTGTACCGTCGAGGGGTTGATTCAATCCTAAGACGCTGCTTAACTTTCGAAGAAGCTGAGGCTGTGCTCAATGATTCTCACAGTGGAGCTTGTGGGGGTCATTTATCAGGGCTTGCTATAGCCCAAAAGATTTTACGTGCTGGCTACTTCTGGCCCTCGATTTTCAAAGATTGTATTGAATCGGTCAAGAAGTGTCATCCTTGTCAAGTGTATACTCGAAAAATGCGCGCTCATCCAGCTCCGCTTTTTCCAGTCGTTACTGTCGGACCCTTTACAAAGTGGGGTATGGATTATACCACTTGTAACCCGCCTTCGGCAAAAGGTCACAACTACATTATCATAGCAGTAGACTACTTTACGAAGTGGGTCGAAGCTATGCCTACTTTTGGGAACGATGGTGAGACTGCAGCTCTTTTCTTCTTCAACCAAGTCATTGCTCGTTTCGGTATACCTAGAGAGATTGTCACTGACCATGGCAGTCACTTTCAGAACAGTATGATGGCTGAGTTGGCTCTTAAATTGGGTTTCCGGTAGGAGCATTCATCTCCATATTATCCTCAGGCCAATGGGCAAGTGGAAGCCGTTAACAAATCCTTGAAGACAATTCTTCAACGGAAAATTGATAAACATAGATCCAACTGGCACATTATGCTATATCCTGCACTCTGGGCATACAGGATGTCAGTTAAAACTGCAACTGGCTTTACTCCGTTTCAGTTAGTCCACGGGGTGGAATCCGTATTTCCCATCGAATGCGAGATTCCGTCCCTTAAATTAGCTGTTGAGCTTCTTCCTGACACTTCTAGTCTGGCAGAGCGGCTTCTTCATCTGGAACATCTTGATGAGCAGTGTCAAGATGCCGCCACGTTGAACGAAGCGAATAAAAACAGAGTCAAAGTTCAGTACGATAAGGCAGTTAAGCCTAGGATCTTTTCCGAAGGTGACCTTGTTTTGGTCTATGCCCAAGAAAAAGATGCCTTGGGGGCAGGAAAGTTTAAGTCGATGTTGTATGGCCCCTATATCGTCAAAAAGGTCCTTAAGAAAGGAGCGTATACCTTGGTTGACTTCGAAGGGAACGAGTTGCCGGAGCCCCGAAATGGGCTCTATCTGAAGAAGTATTATGCCTAGGCTTTGGCCTGGCATTTTGCTTTGTATATAGTAGGTTTTTTGTTTTGTACATATCTGTTTGATTTTCGATTTTTGATGAGATGGTGATGTTTTTGATCTGCTTTGGCAGGTTTTTTTGATGTCATGAGTCATTTTGGCTTCGCCGATGGTGCTAGTAGACACACCCGGAACTTAGCTTCCGCGGCTTGGGTGCTTCATTATCCTTCCGGTCAGCTGTTGGTATCAAGAGGGGTCTGCATTGGTCCTGCTTCCAATAACGTAGCAGAATACACTGCAGTCATTCATCTACTCTCGAAGGCAATATCCTTGGGTGTTGATTCGTTGGTAGTTTTCTTGGACTCCCAGCTGGTGGTGTCGCAGTTGAACAACACTTATCGGGTACGAGATCCAATTTTATTACGATTGTTCTTGAGGGTACATTTGTTACAAAGGTCATTTCAATTTTTAACATTCATTCATATTCCTCGAGCGGACAATTGGTTTGCTGACTCATTGGCTAATCAAGCTTTAGATTGGCATATTAATCATTCAATACAATAAATTTTAATCATCACAAACATCATACATTTGATACATTTATCACATCACATCAAATATCGCTGTATATATATCATCGGTATGTCAAAAAAACTTTACAAAATTTGGATCCATAAATGCCGTACAAAACTTGGGCTTATGCCCCATCATGTTCAGTCTCAAAAAGAATATACAGTCATCTAATATGTAAAATCTGTCTACTCCTGAGGACCCTGCCCAGAAGTTGTGTTCCTATAGAACATCACTACAGTGGCCACACGGTGGAATAGTCTAACCCAGTCCCGGGGTACTCCTACAACCCGTCTCTGGACGGCTTCTGGCAAGTCCTCCACAGCAGCCAGAGGGATTTGGCGGGTCAGTCCCTCCAAGTTTCTCTGCACGGCCTGGAGTGTCCTGTCAGAATCCGCTGTTTCGGCTTCACCTCTGCGGCGTTTGTGACGTGCTAGGCCCTCAGGACGCACTGGTCCAACATCTGAAACATGATCATTTTTTCATTTGTCAGTCATTATGAATCCAATCCAAAAACATGTTTGTTTTTCATTTTTCATACATATTTGAAAAATCCAAAAAAAAATCATATAAGTTAAATTTTTTTGAAAAAACTTACCGACTGCTCCCCATGCTGCACCGGGTGGAAGTACTAGATCTGGATCTCCTCGGAAATCCATCCCGGCATAGGGATAGTCTTCTACTGCGATGATCTGTTCTCTCCACCATAAGAAGAACTCATCGTCCCAGGTAGTTCGGGGTACCTCGCTGCCCCCCAGTCTCTTCATCATGTCTGCCCAACGGGCGATTCTTGGGTCCCAAGGGCTGTTGATAGTCGAGATGACTTTGGGTCTCAAAGCTAGAACTCTCTCGAAGAAGAATGTTGTCAAAATGGTACCATAGCCAAAGTGTTTTGTCTTTGTTTGGCGAATGGAGGTCAGTTGTTGTTTCATGTTCTGTAGCAGGGCTGTGCACCAATCATACACATGAATTAAGCACTCTACAGCTATGCTCATGTGCGTCTTGGACGCCTGGTGTAGTGAGGCAGATCCTGCCACTCTGCCGATGGTGAATAGGAGGATCTTTATGTGCAAATCCCTGATATCTCTGATAGCAATCTGTGTTCCAACCTTCTTGGAATTATCTACGCAATATATTTGGACATAGTCTTCCACGGTCAACCCTCCAAGGGGCTTTCCGTGCAAGTCCACTGGGTCTCCCCTCCTAGAGAGTCCAGTGATAAAGTATATATCTTCCACTTCTATGCGTAGTGGCATCTGATCAATGATGAAGCAATCCTGATCTGGTTCCCAGTAATTTACGAGTATTTCAAGCAATCTCACATTACTTTTCATATTGGGCATTTTGAAAAATTTGAACAATCCACAGTTTCGGAGGACATTTTGTGCTGCGCGATCCTGCATGACCTCTTGGTCTATTGCGCTATGCTCACGTTCCCTCCATGAGATGGTCATCCTGAGAAATTTCATCAAAATTTGCATTAGAAACTCCTTTTTGGATTACGGACTTGCGCATACGCGACTTTTCCTGTGCACAGTCGCGTGTATACGCGGCTTGCCTTCATTGAACCCGCGTATGCGCAGATACGCATTTTTTAATAAGGGTTTCAAGGCAAAAAATCACTTAATTTTAATTTTCAAACGGACAAAATGAATAAACAGGATGATTAAGGAGCCTACCTGAAGTTTCGCTGAATTCCGACGGTCGGTTGTTCCTGATTTGACGAAACACGTTTTTAGCTCCAGAGCTCTTTTTCCAAATCAGCTATGCAATAATGAACCAATTGAGAGGTAATTTGTGTATTTATGGCTAAAAAATTGAAAATTTTTGCAAAAATTTCCTTATGCTTATTTTTTCGATCTGTCCTATGCTGTATAACTTGATTGCTTGGAAGTGCCTAGTTTGGTATGTTTCAGGTACATTTTGACGATTTTGAGTTTTTTCCCAGTTTTTGATCCATGATTTCAGACTCTTCACGGCACGTATATGATCTTCACTGGCATATAGGTTAGGGAATCACTTTCCGTTGCATCTTGCATTCTAGCCTCCATACTGATCACTTGCCTTAGGGTCGATCCCATCAGGTCATGAGTATTACACCCTTTTCACTCGCCGATTTTTAATCATGACTTGATGGTAGAGCCTTCCTTTACATGGGCTTCCTAGTTAGTTCCTCGCTATCACTTGTTGCCCATGCTGCTTTTTATGTAGGCTCGGAAGTCCTCTTTAGTCCCGCCATGTCTTATGTGTTGAAGCTTCATTCTTCTCCTTCATCATATCTTTTAAAAACATACCCCTAGGCTCCCCCCAGTGCTTTCATTCAAAACCATTCTGTATATTTTCTTATTTATCTGGCCACATGGCGGCTTCATTAGACTCGATGTTAAGCGCTTTTGTTCGACTTCCATGCAAGTTAACATTACGCTGCATGGCTATCACGACGCAACACATACTTACCCATGGACAGACGTTCCTACGGTATCAACGACGGTTGCTTGCCATTGGGCATAGGATTGTTCCAATCCGAACTAGTGTCTGCCTTTCCCCATTATACATTCTGTCCATTATACCTCTTTCCTTCTTTATTCTTTACGGGCTGCTGCTAGAAAAGACAAAAATATTAAATATAACAAAAAGAGCGGGAACGGGATATGTATCTTCGCTATTTTGATGGCAGTACAGAGTCAGTTTGTCGCCCTTGAACAAAGCACATATACTTATATATATTTCCTTCATTTGGGATGGTTCTAGTTTGACCTAGGTTCAGCCTTTACCATGTTTCACTTGTCAGTTCTCCCCCGGTTGGTTATCTCTTCCAATCATATGGAGAGTTTGTTTTGCCTCCTGCAAGACAGACTTATACAATGTCACTTTTTACTGCCATGGTCATCACAGAGTCGTGCTTTTGTTCAAGGGAAGTCTAGCCTGAGTCGGCCATTCTGTGATTGTGTCTCTTCCAGCTCATTATGGTGCTTCCCTTACGATCTTTGTAGTATCCATGTTCCTATCCCGCTGAGATGGTACAGTCTGCAACAGTGTGGTTTGAGAAGGTCCCCCATTGACTTCTCTTCTGCCGTGGGTTTGTCTCTTATCGGCTCTGAGCACATTGCTCGGGAAACATTGGCCTAGGCGCCGCACCCTTGGGCCTATTTCCATCATTGATAGGTAGCCCTTCGTGCCAGCATTTGATCATCATCATAGGTCTTACCATTGCAGGCTGGTTCCCTGGTAAAAACATTAAATGACACACATTACATCACTTAGGTTCCATTAGGTACAGATTTCATTTGACCCTATCGGTGGATTTCTCGCCTCTGTGTCAGCTTTCATTATTGGTTGGTTCAGAGGGTTTCTTCCGTGCGCTAGCTTCATCTTGTGCATGTCAGAAACGTACTTCGGTTTGGTTCCATCACTCTACTTCGTCCGATTCCTTCCAAATCTTGGCCTGCGGGTTACACTCGCGTTGGACTGATGTGGGATGCCTTAATGCCTTCCTTCCAGCAGATCTTTTCCCATCGATTCCAACTCATTGCTCTGGGAATAAGGTCTAGAGTCTTTTGTCGGTACCTTAGGGTTTGCAGTCATCAGTGGCAGACTCTTCGCTATCGACAGTGGGGATTCATCATTGCCTCTTGATTGGTAGATTCTTCCAAGTGTTCGACTTCAACTCATTCATTCACCTTTGAAGTTATGTTTGGCTTTATGACACTTGGCTGTCATTATCGGTGGAACCTGCGTGGGTCACGGAAACACCATTGCCGATAATCTTTAGCATTTCTTCTAAGTGGAAACTTGACTCATTGTTGATGTGTGGTCCCCAATATTTGTTGTGATCGGTGGCAAGCCTTGATTGTATCGGCACATTTTTCGGTTCACTATTGACGGTCCTTTCGATTTTACTTTTGGTGTTGCATTCACATATATGTTGCGATTCGACTGCTTGACATCTTATATGTTGATCCCCGAGTTGCGTGATTGTACCGTTTGATCCACCACTTATGATCCGGTACTTGGAGATTCAGTTACTTGATCAGATATCCAGTTGCACTATCTTTGATCAGCTTTCTATATGTGATACTTGGACATTGATACAGACTTGTCTTTCCGGGCCCTGCTCAGATGATTCACTATGTACTTTCAGTTCAGTTATACTTGTATACATGTTGGATCTATTCGGTACTTTCTATATATATGATGTATTTTTGACTGAGCATGGGTATGCCCGCCTCAGCATGTGTTGACTCTCTGGTTTCTTTCATTGGTTTTTGGCAGGCTGAAATCTGGTGAAATCCTCTCTTGTCCTTGCGAAGTTCTTTCTATGTGCATAATACATTTCGGCCATCATGTACCCCTTCTGACCTCATATATTAGGGGGCATCTGTTATAGCATCATTTCTCACCTTGACATGATTCATGATTGCTACATGGCTTTTTTGGGCACCCATTCCTACAGACTTGGACAAATTCACTTAAAAACAGTGGAAAATCCTCCATACGCGACTATGCCCGTGTTTTTCCACGTGTATACGCGAGTACAGCTAGACTTTTCCGCGTATGCCATTTTAATGATTAAAAAATATATAAAAATCCTTAATTTCGCGCTGGGTTGATGGTTACTCAGGTAGTTCAACCACCCCAGCCCGTGGCCAACTGTTTCCAACTGCTGAAACTACTTGGAGGGACTATAAAAAGACCTCATGTGTATGGCCTAAGGGAGAGAGAGAAAGTATAGATATTATACTCTGTTGGTTCCCTATCCAAGTCTGATTCCCCGTGCCTCCTGCACTTTCCCAGTTCATTGTAGGAAACCCTTGTTTCCTTGAGATACGCATCCCTTTATATGTTATCTCGTATGCACCAGTTTGGAAGGAGTCTTAGCGAGGCAAAGGCTGGATGGATCCAGACGACGGTCTGCGAAGGCCTTGCAAGGATCAGGTGATCTCTCCTCTTGATTACTTTTGTACGTACTATTTATAATATAGAAGTATCATGCTGTTCCCGAAAAAAACGTGTTAGTGTATGCTTTAATGTATGAAGAATATTTTTTATACAAGCATTCATTATGATTTATTTAATGTTTTATATGAATCACACTAACATATAGAGTAGAAATATGCTGTACAACTTGTCCTTTGTGCTGGTTTCTTCTTGCATTTCAGGTTAAGGAGGAAGGACGGTTGCAGGGAGTTTGAAATCCACGTGGATCTACTTCAAACGTAGGACCAACGGGTAAACCTCTCATTCTGCTCTATGTAGTTTTTATGAATGTGCATGATCGTGTGGGTCTCTGTTAAGTAGTACGCCCCTGCTCTGTGGAGGTTGAATCCCAACCAACCTCTAGGGTGTTAATTCCATGAAACAATTCCCTTCACTCCCTCAAGGGGTATTAGGCAAGGAGATCCAATCTCTCCTTTTCTCTTTGTTATTCTTATGGAGGGCTTAATTCATATAATCAAAACAGCAAAAGAGCAGAATGATATTGTGGGTCTTCAACCCCTACGTAACTGCCGATCCACCCCTCATCAGCAGTTTGTGGATGACACCATGCTCCATGTCATTCCTATGCTTCGAGAGGCCCAAGGATTCAAAGCTATCCTTGACCTCTTCAGTCGAGCGTCAGGTATGGACCTCAACTTGGACAAATCCTCAATTTTCTTCTTTAATACTCATTTGGCTGTCCAAAGATAACTCACAGCTATCCTTGGCTTTAGGAGGCAAAGCCTTCCCTCTAAGTATCTAGGGATTCCCCTCATGGAAAAACCCTGGTAGAAAAACCACTGGGAGAAACCGCTCTCCAATCTAGAAGAGAGGGGAAGCTATTGGACGAACAGAGCCCTCAACTTCGCTGGAAGATTGGTTATGACTAAAGAAGTTTTGCAAGCAATCCCTCAGTACATGCTTTCTGTTCTTCCTGCCCCCAAAGGTATCCTCCAAAAGATTAGAGATATTTAAAGAACCTTCCTCTGGTCAGGAAAAGATGACAAAATAAAATTGGCCCTTTTCGCCTAGGAAAAGTTATGGAAACCCAAAATGTTGGGCGAGCTAGGGCTTTAGGACCCAAAAATTGTAAACAAAGCTTGTGGAGCAAAGCTCTGGTGGAGATGGATCACCGAACTGCAGGCACCTTGGGCCGCGCTCTGGAAGGCTAAGTATGCAGAAAACTGATGCCCTCCGGACCTAGTTAAAATCACTGGGTTGATTACTAGATCCTCCATTTGTAATATGGCTTGGGTAAATAAGAAAATCATCCAAGAACACTGTTTCTGGGAAATTTTCAGTGGTCGCATGGCTCTCTTCTCAGAAGATGCTTGGCAACAACTTCCCAAGCACGAGAGTCTGGATTACCAACCCCTCCAGCACTGATTTCGAGAACTTGGAAAAACAAAGGTTTATCGTTACTGGACCGACAACCACTTGAACCAATAGTGGCTCCATTAGCACCTGAACCTCCCTTCTTAGGAAGGCCTGCCGGAAAATCAACTTTTATCCCTGCATTCTTGGCTGAATAAAAGGAAGATTTGGTGCTCACAAGATGAGGATCAACTCAGATGGGGGAAATTGGAAGGCAGAACCTTCAACCTCAAAGAAGCTAGATTCTACTTAGAACAGAGAGATCAAGAAGACAAAGTACGTCGTCACAATAATGTATGGGATGCTATCAATTGGCCTAAAGTCAAAACCTTCTTATGACTTCTAATGCACAGGAAAATTCTAACCTGGGAGAATTTTCACAAGAAAGGCTTCATTGGTTCCCCGTGGTGTTCTCTTTCTGGGAAAGAAGAGGAATCCATGAATCACCTCCTGAATTCCTGCGAGTGTGTCAATAACCTATGGGTGTGGTTGGTAGGAATCTTCCAGCAAACAGACAGAAACAGAGACTCCATTCATTACAGCATAGCCAATTGGTGAACCAAATACACTAACTATGAAACTGTTAACCTTCTGTGGCGGCTCATCCTGGGTTTCATTGTTTGGTCTATTTGGAAGGAGATAAATAAAAGAATGTTTCAAGATGAATTCCACCAAATGGATCAAATTAAAGCTGATATAATGAAGAACATACGAGAAACAACCCTTACCATAAGCAAAAAAGAGTAGAAGGACAGACCTTTGGCAAATGACCAGCGAATTCTGAATGTGTTTGGCATTAAGGCTGCAACAGGCTCCAATTTTCCAATACAACAACAACAACCAACAACATCGCTTCTATCTTGGCAGCTCCCTCTCCAAGGAACTTGCAAGATGAATTTTGATGGTGCCTCGCGGGGAAACCCTGGGTCGGCTGGTCATGGAGGAGTCATTCGCAATGAAAAAGGGGAAATCATGCATGTCTATAGCTACCCTTTAGGTGAAGCTACCAATAATGAGGCGAAATTTACGACACTTGAGTAGGGTCTGCAAATTCTCATCCATTTGGGGAATGGTGCAGCTATAGTGGAAGGGGATTCGCTATTAGCCATAAATGCAGCAAAAAAACTGCAAAATGGTTCTCAGCCAGGGAAGGTTACCAAGCACTGGCGGCTCTCCATGGTCACTATGCTTATCACCACACACCTCTCCATTCTCAATGGGGTTGTGTTTTAGGCTGCTAGGTGTATTGCGAATGCTATGGCGGATGTCTTTGCCAATCACGTGGTGGACAACCCGGATAGTGTCCTTGATACTTGCCGGCAGAACATCACATGTGGTAACCTACATGATGAATGCCTTTAGATTTCTGCGAAAGACCTAGAGGGAATTTCAGGCAAGGAGGATAGGTTACAGGGTATTTATAATCAATGATAAATGAGGTCCAACCCTTATGTTTATTCTCTAATTCTTAATGCATGGCGGTGGCAACGTCAGCTACTGTCCTATGGCTCGTGTTGGGCTATGTGGGAGATTTATCCCACTGATAAAGAACAGAACACCAAGTTCGATATAAGGTACATGTGGCTCCATCTAATAAAGAAAAAGCATGGCAACCAGAGTGCAATTAATTGTAATGATTGGAACTTCATCCGTCACTTTCATGCGAACCAGGTTGGCAATCATAAGGAAAAGACAACAGTTTTGATTCAGGCCAAGGCCCCTTATACCAAACGTCCTATTATAAATACAGTATTAAACGGCAAAGGATACACATTTGCTGGCTTGCAAAATTTCTTTGATCCTGTTCTAGAGTCGTGTTTAGCTACCTGCAAGCTAACAAAAAGTAATCGGTATAGAACCATGGCCGCGCGCAACCTCCGCAACTCCAAAGCTACCTATGAGTAACAGAAAGCTAAGGAAGGTTTCAACGCCTCTGTTTCTGATAAAGGAAAATAGAATATTGAAATTATTCAGATAGAAGTTGATAAAGAAAGTGAAGGAATGGATGACAAGGCCATAAGTGAAGAGATAGACTGGATTTCGGACCCGGGAACCCCAACTACCAGAGCAACGCAATTCTTAAGGGCACAGAGCATGGCTTGGCAGATGAAGACAATGCTGGCCAAGGCGATGAGCATGCAAGGGGCAGCTTTCAAAGACGCTTACTAGGCTTACTCCATTGCCTTGACCAAAAACTCAGCGAGGCTGGATAGCCTGGAGGATGCTCTCAAGTCCCTGACAGAAGAACTCAAAATTAATTCTAAACATCTTGAGGGGTTCATTAAGCTCTTTGACTTTACCTGCAGCATGTTTTGAATGTTTCGATTGAAATCCATGAAGAAAACACGAAGACAACCATCATCAGGCGCTTCAAGCCCTGTAGCGGGCCTAAGAGAGATGACGGCGCATGCCTGAGTGCAGTTGGCTCCTCAGGGGCTGCAAACCCCAAAGAGTAAGCTTGCAGTTCCTAGAAGGCAGTCTTTTGGTAATCTACTATTGACATTTGATGGCCTTTTGTTTTTTAGTTATGATAATCTTCCTTTCTGAGTTTGGAAGTCATTGGCATATGTTGGCCATTTCATTTTTAGCTAAGATTGTCTTTCTTTCTGTGTTAGGCAGCCCTCCATGGCCAGCCATTTTATTCATTAGTCTTCATCTTAGGAAAAATAATTTTGATATAGCTGGGATACAATTTGTTTGAAGCCAGTGCAGGCATAGTCTCTTTTGCTATCTTCAACATTCTCTGCTAAGGACATCCTATGTTTGGCCTGGTCTGAGTTTCCTCATGTTGCTCTAGAACAGGCATGCCTCCTCTGTAACTCTATGTATTATTTTTGTGATCTAATACAACTACTGATTTACACAAAAAAAGATAAGCTGACACCAAATTAAAATGGTGAGGTTTACCTTATTGTCTTAAAAAAAATGATAATTTTTTATTGATTTTTGTTTTATAGGAAAAATATTAGAGGTCAAAGTATATTTTTAAAGTTATATGAAGGATAATTTAAAAATCAAACCATCATAAAAATATTCTTTGATGGCTAAGGGCACCATTCAAATTTAACCTCTGGTTAAGATAATAATTAAATTTTGATTTTAATTAACTAACTTAGAATAAAACCTTAAAAGTTATATGAATAGTAATTTAAAAATAAAACCAATATAAAAGTATTCTCTGATGGGTAAGAGCACCAGTCAAATTTAACCCCTAATTAAAATAATAATTAAATTTTAATATTAATTAATTAACAACAAATTAGAATACAACCTACAATTAAATGAATAACTATATGTAAAAAATGTCCTTTTCACATATAATTTTATAAAAATATGTATATAATTTTTCCTTCTACTATGATTTAAAAGCAAATGAAACTTAAAAAAAAATACATACTTACTTAAAAAAATATAAATTATAATAAAATTAATTTTATAAAAACTTATGTAATATTCCTTCGTATTATAATTTAAAAGATAATGAAACTAGTTAGAAAAATTTTAAATTATAATCAAATTAATTTTATAAAAATTATCTAATATTTTATATTATTATAATTTAAAAGACAATAAAACGTAAAGACATATACATATTTAATTTATTTAATTAACGAAGAGTTTGAAATCATAATCAAATTAAAATTAAAATATTTAGGATTTTAATTATATTATTTAAAAATATTTTTTTTTAAATTTCTATTTGATATATTCATTAAAATAATAATAATAATAATAAGATATTAGATATTATTTTTGGAATTTAACTGCGTTAGGTAATTCATTCATCTGTGACCATTTCTATGAGAGGTAGTCGTAACTTAGTAATTTTTTATGATTTTTGAATACTCCACTTAGCACTCATTGCATTGGGTGATGCTCACAAGGGTGAAGAAATGGGATTGAAACTAGTTAAATGAATGGCATGGCATCAATCATCACTTTCGGGGCTTGCACTCGGTAACCCAGACTCCCCAGGAGTTGTGGGGAAAACTCCACAGTTAAGTGTGCTTGAGCCAGAGGAGTTCTAGGATGGGTGGCCTCTCGGGAAGTCCTGGTTACTGGGTGCAAGCCCCGGAAGTGATGATTGACGCTATGTCATTCATTTCACTAGTTTCAATCCCACTTCTTCACCCCTATGAGCATCAGCCGATGCAATGAGTGCTAAGTGGACTATTCAAAAATCATGAGAAATCAGTTAGTTACAATTACCTCTCATGGAAATGGTCATAGATGAATGAATTATTTAACGCAGTTGAATCCCAAAAACGATATATAAAATAACAAGATAATTAAAATTAATATAATTTAATATCAAATTTTAATATATTATAAAACCTCTTATGTCATGGAATTAGTGTGATGATGGTATTAAAAATATTGCAAAAATAAGATTTGGACTTACGGCAAACCAAATTGTAAGTTTTCTTTAATGGTTTCTTGCTGGATTGTATATATTTCTCCAATCGATGGTAATAAAGACATAATATGACATTTATAGCCACTAATATACTTACCAAAACAAAAGACACTTTTAATTCACAAATATTCACTCTTATTAATTATTAATATTATTTATAAATATTTGATCAATTATTTTATTATTATTATTTATTAGACCCTTAGGTTTATAATATTAATCTTAGGGTTTAATATAAATCCCTTTAGTTTATAATCATGGTCAACCGTAGTCATCCATGGTCCAACATCACATTGTAACAAACATTTTCTTAATATGAAAATCAACCATGGTCATCCACGATCCATCATGGTCCAACGTCACGTTGTGACAAACAGATTCTCAATGTTAGAATCGATCATTGTCAACCATGATTTATCATGGTCAACCATGATCTATCATGGTCAATCATGGTCAATAAGAAAATCAACCATGGTCTATTATGGTCAATCATGGTCAATATGAAAATTAACCATGGTCAATCATGGCCAGTCATGGTCAACCATTGTCCAACGTCACATTGTGATGTAAATATTTTCTCAATATGAACATCAATTACATGTGAACCATGAGAAACCAATTTCAACCATCATCCAACATCGCATTGTGACAAAGATTGTCTCACTATGAAAACCAACCATGGTCAATAACCATGGTCACATTGTGTCAAATATTATCTCATGGTCCAATGTTACATTGTGAAAAACATGATCAACCATGGTCCTACGTCGCATTGTGATAAATATGATATCAATATGTGAATCAACCATCGTCAACCATCATTAATCATGGTCAACCAGGGTTAGCGAGGGTCCAATGTCATATGGTGAGAAATATTATCTCAATATGAAAATAAATCATGGACAACCATGGTCAACCATAGTCTAATGTAATATTGTGACAAATATTGTCTCAATATGAAAATCAACTATAGGAAACCATGGTCAACCATGTTTATTTTAGGGTTTATAACTTTTATCTTAGGGTTTATATAGCTTGGGTTTAGAATATTGATCTCTTGGGTTTAATACTATTCTCTTGAATTTTTAGAATTCATCCTATGTGTTTATTAGTGCCTTGGGTTTTTAATATCAATCCCTTGGGTTTATTAATCTAAGGGTTCATATTCATAGGGTGTAATATTGTTGATATAATTTATAATATTATTCCTATGGTTTAGTATAAATCCATTGGGTTTATAATGCATTGGGTTTATAATATAATTTTGTTGGGTTTATAAATCCATTAGGTTTATAATGATGCCAATATGGTATTGTGACATAGATTTTTTGTAGCACCCCCTTCTTACATCTACCCAAGTAACCAGCCAATCGGGGTAAACATGCGACGATAGGCTACTATAATCAGATTCAACATCCTATGTGACCCTAAGGAAATGGAAATGATGGAAAACACAACACACGGACCTTATACATCATCAATGACTCCCCGAGGAGCTAACCCAACCTTTAAGGTCAATTGCCCCTAGGTCACACTAACCTGTTGGCCTCTTTGAGCCATAGTCGGAGGCATGACACTACATGGAAATAATGAGGATGTTATAGCCATAGGAATAATATTGTATGTTAGTGGCTAGGGCCCAAAATGCTCAGTTTTGTTCTTGTGGATCCGAAATTTGAGTCACATTTTCATGCCTAGAGTCGACATCGCTGCCCTAAACTTAATGAAAAGTTCAAACATGATAAATAACAATAGGAAAATGATGTAGAAGAAAACATCTCATCAAGGAATCAAAGACACCCCTCTTAGCCATGACAATAATTTTGTTAAACATGTCACAAACATTGAATCTACATGTATAAACAACAAATTTAAGCATAGGGGTATCATACTTATCTAAGAATCACTAAGAAGCATTGCTCCCTTAAATTATTAGCCGTCATACAATCTATTTGACCATAGATAAATTGTTCCTTAATTTACAAGTAAAAAAATGGAGAGAGCCATACATCATCATTGATATAATACACACTTATAATTTTTACGGGAGAAACTACCCTAGGGCCCAGGTTGAAGACCCCAATAGAGCGGAAGGCATATAACAGCAAGAAGCAATCAAACTAAAGGTCCTAATACTTAAATTAGTAAATTTGGGACAGATTACCTTACCTGTATGCCCTACGTTTGAGGTCATTCCTATAGGGTTCAAACCCTTTGCTTCTCCACGTGCTTCAAAACCCGCAACTCATTCAAGAAAAAGCACATAGACTAGTTGTAACAACATATATGTCCTAGATGTGAGTGGTTAGATAATATAAGATTATATAAAATAGCATGAAATTAACTATTAAAAGATCATTAACATGTATACAAATCATTGAATATCTCAACATCAGGAATGAGACAAAGCTTCTTTATTGACGTATGTAAAATATGTGGAGAAATACCACCTTAAGTCAGCCATGGCTCTAAGTGAAATCATCCTCCAGATCTTTCCAACCCAAGCCTCAACAATATTCTTCCATAAAAGTGCACAAGGATGTCACATAAAGGAGGTGAACATCTCAAAGAAGGAAACAAGGGTTTTCTAAACCTGAGAAGTGCAGGAGGCACAAGCATAATCAGACTTGATCTGGGATTATCAGGCTATAGTATCAATACCTATCTCTCTCCCCCCTTTAGGCCTTCCCATGAGGTGTATTCATACTTCCTGAAAACAAATTTTTCAGTTGGGA
The DNA here is from genome assembly GCA_034641835.2 of Pinus albicaulis. Classification (NCBI taxonomy): domain Eukaryota; kingdom Viridiplantae; phylum Streptophyta; class Pinopsida; order Pinales; family Pinaceae; genus Pinus; species Pinus albicaulis. Next base: position 1,253,275,486 of record CM076572.1, on the reverse strand, counting down.
AATAGTTTGGCCATTGGCTCCTATAGGTGGGCTTCTGGTGAAACCCGTAAACCCCTGCCAAATAATAGAGAATTTTATATATTTTTAAATATTTTAAATTATATATGTGGGTCAGATATGAGTGGACCCACGACTGTACACATTTTGGAGGGCAGAGTCACATATGGAATTCAATCTATTATTTTTTAAGAAAAGGACCAAGTTTGAATGGAAAGCAATGCCCAAGGCCAATACATAGATCATCAAGTATATAGAGGTGATAAATGACACTATAACAATAACCATCATAATAACAACATATATACAGTGGATAAAATAGCAATAGAATCCACATAATAAACAATACATTTTCATACCAAAAAACAAAGAATGAGGTCTGCATTACTGAATGTAAAAATCATCCGGAGACGGGACTTCCACGTTCCACCTCACCATAGAATGGTTGATCCAAATATCTCTTAAGCCAATCACACTCGTGCCATTTTCCAAGCCTGAATGTGGAACTCAAACCAAAATAACCAACCAGGGAATCTCGAGGCTAAACCACCTCACCCTCATCAATATAAATCAGGATTTACCATGATCCATCTCAAATCACTAGGCCAAGAAAATAAAGATGTCATAATCAGCTTTATCGTCTTGTACACTCGATCACTAGGAAAACACAAGCATGGATATCACCGAATTCTCTTTGCCTAAACTATGAGAAATTTTACTGTCTCCTAGTCTGATAAGAAATGACTATATTAGTTTCGCTGTGCTAAGTGTTTTTTCAGTTTAAAAATATGTGCATACTTGTCTCATTAGTTTGCATAAGGTTTAAGGTATTTTCCCATGAATTGTAGATGATTTTTAATGAATTAGAAGCATAAAACAAGCTTAAATAACACTGAAAAACAGTGCAAAACAAAGAAATAATTCAGCACATAAAATTTACACAGTAGGGATGATGAAGCAGTTCACCCCCCCTGGGCTACATCTACTGGTCCAACTCCCAATCGCATGCCCTTCTTTCATTATGCTCAAAAATTTGCTAATACATGTAGTTACAGTACTCTAATGGTTTTTTTCTTTGCACCAATGGCTCCAAAATGCTCCAATTGGTTAAAAATGACTCTCCATTCACTCAGAATGGGCGAAAATTGAGTCTCCTACTCTTTTGCCCAGTTTCACCTAGAAAAGCTCCACTAAAAGTTGAGAACTCCACTTAATTAGAGTTAAAATAGCAATATCCGCCAAAAAGGCATGCTTGCTAAACTATTGCTGAGTTTAATCATTGCATTTAAAGTTTTCAGTTGGGGTGACCACATGCCAACCCCAAAACCGCGGGACTAACCCTCAAAGGTTATCCACTCCGCATTTAACTGTGATTTCAATTTTTTTGAACTGTTTGAAACTGTGAGTTGAAGGTTGGCTAGCAGACCGCGAGGAGATTTGTTATAGTTAACGGTTTCATTTCCATTTCACCATACAATGGGAACGCTGACGGGTTTCGTAGACTACGGGTGTTAACATTAATGTTTTATGCCGCCACATGAACACATCTCGGGACACTGTTGGAGGGTTGGAACTGCTAGCTGTTCCCAATGCCCAAACTGGATTTCATTACAACGTAAATAAAACCCGTGGCCCTATGAGGTTAAGTATCAAGTGTAGCTCGGACGGTAAAGCCTATGCATGCCCAGCGGGAGGTCGCAGGGTCGATTCCAGTGGACCCTCAAAAATTTTACTATGCGGTTCTAAGGTCACATGGCGGCCTCAGGGCTGACCATGTGGCAACTCCTGATTGACCCGTCAAACCCCTCCAAACTCATTCGACCAATAAAACAAGGAAACTTGTCAACCTGTGGTTGGTTCAGAGGAAGGAATATTCCTTAGAATATTTCCTTTTGCTAACTATGCATCCTTTTTTTTTACTGTGCATCCCAGTCAAACTTGGTCAAATTGTCAAAAATTTACCTATTTGGCATTTCGATTAGAACGCGATATCTCCCTCATCTAGAATCGGTTTTTCAAACTATTCACGACGCCAGAATCAGGAAGAAGAGATCTACACAACCATCCTAGTTGCAACCCAATCATGTAACTTTTAATTTTGAGCAAAATTTATGAACTTCTGATCATTCCTCCCCATTGGGAAGATTTTGGACCCCAAAATACTTGATTACCTATTCAGTATATGAGGGTACATCTCCCTCACCTTTCCAACCTCCATCCATTTTTCCTTCCTTGGTTTGGTGCCTTTGAGCCTAGCTCGAAGGTAGTCAACACTTCCCCACTTGGATGCTCTTGTCCTCCGGTCAAGAATTGTATCTTCTTTAAGCTCATCTATAAATTCTGGCAAGAAATATTGTGTGTGGTTGTGCCTTGTGCTAGGGGGAGGAGATATGCTATAAACTGCAGTCAGTATAAGGGCTGTTGCGGCCCAGGTCGTGTGCGATCCCCAGGTGACTTTGACAACTTATATGTCCCTAGGTGAAGGCTAATCAAGCCAAAGCTCAAGCCTGGGAGATCATAGACAGCTTGAGAGGCAAAACAAAATACTACCCACCCGCATTAAATAGCGTGAAAAAAATGTGTTGGAGATATGCTATAAACTCAAGTGAGTATAAGGGCTGGTGTAGCCCAAGTCAGGTGGGATCCTCGAGTGACTTTGATGGCTTAGATGCTCTTGGGTCATGGCTACTCAAGCCACAGGTCAAGCCTGGAAGATCACAGACAACTTGATAGACAAAAAAATACTACCCAACTACATTAAATAGCCTAAAAAATATGTGTTGCCTCTAAGAAACTCACTCTAGAATCTAACAAGAAAGAAACCAGCTGAACGAAGACCTATGATAGCATAACCACCTTTTGTGCTCCACATATTTTACGAATGTATTTTGAGAAGACTTAAGAAGCCACTCTTCTTGAATACATATTTAATGTGATAAATGATTAAGTTTATTATTTTTTAATTTAAATATAAGTTATGATGATGATGCTGATGATGATGGCTAATGTCCATTGAGACCAATCTTTGGTCTATCGGACCTAAAGTAAAGAGTTATTTAGTTGGATTTAAGATTTTATTCCTATGCTCAAAAATCTTGGAGAGAAGCCTTCTGAGCTCACTATAATTTTGACATCTTAAAAGGCTAGGAAGGTCAGTATTGCAACAAATATTATGAAATTGAGCTCTAATGTGGTTTTACATGGGGCACTCTAAGAGGAAGTGATTTTCATCCTCGATGTTCATATTCTCACAGAGATGGCAGATCCTTTCCATCCATGGTGTTTCAGGAACTCTCCAATGACTTGTTTCACTATGGAGCTCATGAGAGTTTGTTCTAATATTGGCTATGCTAATTTTCTTCTTTGAGCTAGTTAAAACAGAGAGATAGTTTTGATCTTCTAGGGTGGTGTTGATGACCTCCTTATAATATCTTAATTTTCTTTTAGCTGCTAGATCTTTCTCACACCACATTTTTTCTTTGCACTTAGAAGTAACAATTTTTTTAATGTTATTAATGTTTTTCAATGCAACATTCTCGTCGATCTCCTAATGGTTTAACTAGGCCCTGGTGTCTTTATACCAATCTTGTTTAAGCCTTAGGTGGTTTTGGTTGAAATTTCAAGCTATATTAGGAAGTCTATGGTCTCCTATGCTATTGAAATTATGCTTGTACAATAGAAGCATAGTCATAGCTAGGCTCTCGATAGGGGAAAGACCCACTTCTATAAGGAGAATAGGATAGGGTGTATTGATTTTAATTTTAAGGTTATACGTTATAAAACGCTTCTGGATTTTCTCAATATTTCTCCAAGATTCTCTATAGATGTTGCAAACCCAAACCTCGCATCCATATAAGATAACAGGAGTGACTACAGTTTCAAAGAGGAACTTCTTTGTATCCCACATTACGAGGTTTTTCATTTTACAATTATTTTCAAGACCAAAATAAGCTTCCCACCCCCTATTAATCTTTTTTGAATGCTATAGTTCCATTTGAGCTTGTGATGAATATCAATTCCTAGGTACTTGTAAGAAGACACTTCCTCCAAGTTACTATTGTCATACATAAAATTAGCATAAGTGTCCTTCTTGGATTTGATAATCATAACTTTTGTTTTGTCACTGTTAACAGTCATACCCATGGTATAGCAGAAATTCTTAAGAAGTTTAAGTTTCTTATCAAGATCATATGGGCACCTTGCGAGAAGAACAATATCATCAGCATAGAGAAGAGGGATGATGACTATCCTAGCTAAGATTGTGCCCGCACATCCTGCTTCCTCTAAACAACCTTCTAGCTCGTCGATGTAAATGTCAAATAGGGTAGGGGAGAGGGGGAAACCTTGTTTAACTCCGATATTACACTTAATATCTTTCGACCACCCCTCATTTCTGTTTAACTTTGTAATTACATTCTCGTATAATCTTATAGCAGCTGATCTTAGCTCGAAACGAACATTTAGCTTTTCTAATATATTCCATAGGTTGTTTCTAGGAACCGTATTGAAAGCCTTTCTAAAGTCCAAAAAGAAACATAAGAGATTGGATTTATCATTGCAACATTCCTCCACAATGATCCTAAGCATAACGAGGTGGTCCGTTGTTGAGTGCTACCTTCTAAAACGTGCTTGGCCTTTAGCTCGCATAACTTCACTTTCAAGCCAAATTCTCAACTTATTTTCCAAAATAATACCATATAACTTGGCCAAGAGAGGGTTGATCATGATGATGTTTTTATATTTGGCTGTAGTTGTTTTTAGTGTGATTTTTTGAGGTTCCAAGTGCAATCTTGATTTGGGTTATTTAAACTAGTTTTTTGACTATATATATGGATTCAACACGCTCAAAAACCCTAGGGAAATTTGATTGTGCAAAGGTTATCCATCAAACTTGTGATTTCAATAAATTCTTGCCTGATTTTAGAGAAATTAGACCGGAAAAAATTACAAAAAGTCGCACTAAAGACAACTAGTATTTGGCTAGGTTAGTAGACAAAAGTTTATTACAAAGTTGAAATTTATTTTACCAAATTTTTGCAAATAAAAAAACTTACCATCCACATTATTCTATAGGTTGGTGGACAACTATTAAGAATGCCATGGAGATTTGAATAGTTTTATTTGAATATTGATATTTGGTTAATTTAATAGGTAAAGCTATTTCCTTGAGTGAGTGAGAAGCATTCATTTATATTAATAAATGAATGTATAATTTGAGTGTATATATTTCTTTTCCAAATTCAAAGTAAAGAAAAATGTGTAAGATAAACTTATCTTCATAGATTTTAACTATCAATTTTTTATTTTAAAAAAATTATTAATATATTAATAGAATAAAGTTCCAAATATATTATTAAAGAATAAACTTTGATAAATAAAAAAGTACGAAAAACCAGTTTAATATAGGACAGCAAATAGGATACGTGTCATAGGACAGAAAAATAAGACACATGTCATTTTCCAAGCCGTTTTCACTATAACGTGGCAATTTAGATTAGAATAACACAAAGAAACACTCAAACTACTATATTTCAATGTGGAGACTATTTATATAAACACCAGGGAAAAAATAAACACTAATGAATGTGTATTCTAAACAAGTTAACATAGGTAAATTAGTTTGTTTAATAATTTTAAATATAGTTAAAAATGTGTTTATTAAATTATTCAATATTAATTAAAAACTAGACAAATTATTAATTAATTAAAATTAAAAAAAATAAATCATTTTTTAAAACATATAAAATATTTATTTTTTTATGTGAATTTTGGTTTTTGTAATTCATATTATGACATATTAAGTAGGTGGAAGATGAAAATCACTTTTTTTTAGATTGCCCGACTCTTACTCACATTCACTCTCAATTCCCTACTATCTACCACACTGCAAATATTCTTGACCTATTAAGCCAACCCACCTATAGCGATATTGGAGTACTTATTTCCCTTCTCTTTCACCATAGAAACAAGATTTTGAGGAATCAAACTTAGATTCTTTCTCATCTCGTAAGGTCCGATAGAGCACATTGGTCTTTGCAGACGGTAACCATCATCATCATCATCATTAAGAAATCACATAAAATAACTTTTAGTCGAGTTCTAACCATCTAATGTGGTCCATCTCCATGACAAGACTAAGAACAAGTTTTTGACATTAGATTAAATAGATGAAGAAAGATGTTTTCTAGCCATTAGAATATAACAACTATTTTTGACTAAAAAAATATCATTAATTAATCAACAATTTTTAACTAAAATAAACTAATTGATAGAAATTAGTTCTAAATAAATAATTAAATTAATTCTATTATTATTATTATCATTATTCCAAAAAAATTTATAAATCATAATGAATATAGCTAAGATAATAATTAAATTTTGATTTTAATTAATTAACAACAAATTACAATAAAACATAAAATTAAATGAATAACTATATTTTAAAAAATTCCTTTGCACATATAATTTTATAAAAAAATTATATAATTTTATAAAAACTTATGTAATTTTCCTTCCTATTATAATTAAAGGAAGTGGAAATCATGGAAAACACAACATACAGACCCTGTACATCATCAATGACTCCCCTAGGAGCTAACCCGACCTTTAAGGCCTCTTACCCCTGGGTCACACTAACCTTTGGCCTCTTCGAGCCATAGTCACAAGCATGGCACTGCATGACAATGGCCAAGAGGTTATAGCTGCAGGAATAACACTACATGTGAGTGGCTACGACCCAAAATGCTTAGTTTTGTTCCTTTGGATCCAATATTTGAGCCACATTTTCATGCCTAGAGCCAACGTCACTGCCCTAAACTTTACGAAAAGTTTAAACATGATAAATAACAATAGGAAAATGATGTAGAAGCAGGTATATCATCAAAGAGTCAACGAGACTGCTCTTAGCCATGAGAAGAATTTTGTCAAACATGTCACAAACATTGAGTCTACAGGTATAGACAATAGATTTAAGCATAGGGGTTTCACATTTATATGAGAATCACTAGGATGAATTGATCCCTTACATTACTAGCTACCATACATCTATTTGACCTTGCATAAATTGTGCATTCATTTACAAGTAAAAACATGGAGAGAGCCATACATCATCATGGATAAAATACACGTTTATAACCATCCTGATAACAATAGAAATATATTGGATACAATAGCAATAGAATCCACATAATAAACAATAAATTTTCATACCAAATACCAAAGGAATGAGCTGTTCATTACTGAATGTAAAAACCAACCAGAGATGGGATTTCCACGTTCCACCTGACCATAGAATGGTTGATCCAAATCTCTCTTCAGCCAATCACGCCTGTGCCATATTCCAAGCATGAATCTGGAACTCAAACCGAAAGAACTAACCACAGCATCCTGAGGCTAAACCACCTCACCTTCATCAATAGAAATCGAGATTCACCGAGATCCATCTAGGATCATTAGGCCAAGACAATAAACATGTCATAATTGGCTTTACCATGTTCTACACTTAATCACTAGGTATACACAAGCATGGATATCACTGAATTCTCTTCGCCTAAATCGTGAGGAATTTTGATGTTTTCTAGTCTCTTAGGCTTTACTGCAACCCACATTCTGAATTAGGCATGACTAGGCTCTAATCCGAGACATACACTCTAGGCTTTACCATATATCCCAAACCCAAGATCCTAGGCCTGATGGAGAGAAAACCACCTCTAGGTTTTTCTGTATATCCCTCGATTAATCAGTCGAGGATTCCTATGACTACCAAGGAAACACACTATTTGTATTTACCGCAGCTGACAATATGGTTCAAGAGTTACTAGGTCATAGGTCATATGTTATATGAATTCGGAGATCCACCCCACTCAACTTTGAATCCATATGGTAACCAAAACATGAAAACTCCATAAAACCATAGCTATTTTTAGAAATTTGAAGTGTAGAAATAACAGAACTCTAATTTTCCATTAAAATATACCCCAAAAAGAAAATAGGGTCAAAAACATTTTACAATTAAACCATGTGGATATAAACAATCCGCTTGGCCATGGTTGTACATGGAATCAGTACTCTGTTTTCATCATTTTGCAGCGAGTGGGTCATTTCAAGTTTAATGCCATTAAGATTCAATGATAATGGCTGATTGCAAAAACAAAACCTTCAAAACAGGCAACTGATGTTTAATTGCACGACAAATCTTGGCTGATATGTGCTGGAATTAATCAAAGCAGTTGCCAAAAAGAGAAAAACATTCAGTCAACCGATCGAGAATCAGGTTTAAGTCCTAATCATGTCATAAATTTTGAAGAAGAGCTTGTACACATTAATCATCTTCTCGTTTTTCCTTGATTGTCTCTAGTTTCGGTCTCCAACATTGGCCTCTGCTCTTCACCAACTGAGTATACTCCTTCTGTAATTCAGCGGTATTGCAAATCCTAGCCGTTTCGTCGTCTGCAGAATCCCCGCCCACTGGATGGCCGCGTTCATCAGCGTGAAGCCTTCCATCTTCCATAAGCTTCGAAATAAACTCCGGGCAGACTCTGATCCGGAGGCTTCCGCAGACGTCGCTTTTCTGTAACTCAAACGGCTGGCAGAAAACAGAAGCACGTTCGATAATGCGAAGCTGAGCTGAGAGTCGAGCAGTGGAAGTAGGTGGAACTTTTGGCGGCGGTGGCGGCGATATTATGGAAGCCAGCAATATGAGAGATAAGGGGGAGTGAAAGAAGTTCTGGGGTAGAAGGAAGTACTTGTTGCCCACCTTCAGTTTCTGATTTGGAGAAATAGTGGGCGTCTTCTGGCCGCTGTAGAAAGAATCAGAGTGACAGAGTGAACATTGAGGGGATTCTTGAATGACCTGAGCGGCGGCGAGGGGCTTTTGAAGGATTTGAAGGGTGCCATCAGAGCGAACAAGCTGGATGGTTTCCTCCTTGTCATTCATGCCAATGGCCACCACGACGCAGGACGCAATATTGCCCATATTTCATCTTTTTGCTTACTCTCAACTGCGGGTAAAGCAGAGATATTACAAGGAACGCAGAGGTAGCCTTGTATATAAATAATCTGTGAACCAGTTGAGAGCTGTGGGTCAGATATATAATGGTAAAGTGGACGAGTCCACGAAATGGTAGCTCTCTGATTCGCTTTTGTGCACGATATCGTCAAAATTAGTTGTTCCAATTTCTTCGGAAGGGAGATAGCGTCCGCTTGACCTTCAAACGTAGAATTTTCCTTTTCGTTGAATTTTGAACGCAAATAATACATTTGAATTTGAATGTGCACATTTACTATGGATATGCTCAGCCGGCGCCCACTGGTGAAGACTTGAAGTCTTTTGGAAGTTACGTGCTATCCAAAACATTATAAATCTAATCATTCTACGTCACTCTGCGATGTTTAGTAGACGAGGGGCGTCGTTCGTCAAGTATATCATTCCGACTACTTCGGTGGGGTGTATTTCAATGGGACATGCTTTGGGAGAAAGCGTGATCATTATTTTTTAGGTTATAGGTTATTTAATGAGGTCGAGTAATATATGTTTATTGTTAGATTTAAAATAATTTACATTTAATAATAAGAATATATTATTTAATTGTATGTTTATTGTTAGATTTAAATTTTGTTAGCATAATTAGTTGAAGATGAGCTTAGTTAGCAAGGCAACGGAGAATCAAATTTCACAAGGTGGTTGTGTCTTGTACTAGGGGGAGGAGATATGCTATAAACTCCACTCAGTATAAGGGTTGGTGCGACCCACGTCGTGTGCGATCCCCAAGTGACTTTGAAAGCTTAGACGCCCCTGGGTCGAGGCTACTCAAACCACACGTCAAGTCTGGATAATCACAGACAACTTGACAAACCAAAAAAAATAATACCCGACCGCATTAAATAGCATGAAAAATATGTGTTGGAGATATGCTATAAACTCCAGTCAGTATAAGGGTTGCTGCGGCCCAAGTCGAGTGAGATACTCGGGTGACCTTGACGACTTAGATGCCCCTGGGTCGCAGCTACTCAAGCCACATGTCAAGCCTCGAAGATCACAAACAACTCGACACACAAAAAAATACTATCCAACCACATTAAATAACTTGAAAAATATGTGTTGTCTTTCAGAAACTCACTCTAGAATCTAACAAGAAAGCAACCAGGTCGAACTAAGACTTATGATAGCATAACTGCCTTTCGTGCTCCACGTATTTTATGAATGTATTTTGAGAAGACTTAAAAAGCCACTCTTACTTCTTCAATACATATTTAATGTGATAAATGATTAATTTTATTATTTTTAAATTTAAATATAAATTATATTATTTTAGTAATGATGATGTTGTTATATTTGGCTAGAGTTGTTTTTAGTAGATTTTTTGGAGTTCTAAGTACTTGAATCCGAGAGAAAAATTGGAGGTGAAATCTTGATTAAACTAGTTTTTTTGACTCTATATATGGATTGAACACGCTCAAAAATCCTAGGGAACTTTGATTGTGCAAAGGTTATCCATCAAACTTGTGGTTTCAATAAATTCCTGCTCGATTTTAGAGAAATTAGACTGGAAAAATTCACCGGAAAAGATTCCAAAAAGTCACACTAAAGACAACTCGTCTTTGGCTAGGTTAGTAGACGAAGGTTTACTAAGAAGTTGTAGTCTAAAAAACCCAAACTCTTCTTTGGCTAGGTTAGTAGACGAAGTTTTACTAAGAAGTCATAGTCTAAAACACCCACAAAAAAACTCAGAAATTCCAAAAAGAATATGAAAAATTTCGGCATAAATCTTTGAAAATTTCGAGATTTTGATTGCCGAAGGGGTTTTTGATGACGCTGAATCTATTTCCACCATTAAAAAAACAAATCAAACACTCCAACTATCTAATTTTTCGAAACTTACCATCCAAACCATTCTGTCGTATTGATAGACAACTATTAAAAATATCAATTATAAATGCCATAGAGATTTGAACACTTTTATTTCAATATTTATATTTAGTTAATTGAATGGGTAAAGCTATTTCGAGCATGTGAGAAGTATTCGTTTATATTAATAAATGAATATATAATTTGAGTGTATATATTTCTTTTCCAAATTCAGAGTAAAAAAAAATGTGTAATATAAACCTATCTTCATAGATTTTAATTATCAAATTCTTATTTAAAAAAAATTATTAATATATTAATAGAATAAAATTCTTAATTTATTATTAAAGAATAAACTTTGATAAATAAAAAATTCTGAAAAACCAATTTAATATAGGACCGCAAATAAGATACGTGTCATAGGACAGAAAATAAGACACGTGTCATTTTCCAAGCCGTTTTCATTATAGCGTGGCAATTTAGATAAGAATAACACAAAGAAACACTCAAAGTACTATATTTTAATGTGGAGACTATTTTATATAAATACCAAGGCAAAAATAAAGACTAATGAATGTGTATTCTAAACAAGTTAATATAGTTAAATTAGTTTGTTTAATAATTTTAAATATATGTAAACATGTGTTTATTAAATTATTCAATATTAATTAAAAAATAATATTTGTATAGATAAATTTTTAATTTATTAAAATTTTAAAAAAATCAATTTTTATTTGAATTTTGGCTTTTGTAATTTATATTATGAACAATTGAATCTGTCAAATTTGTGATTCTAAGCAGGTGGAAGATGAAAATCACTTCCTTTGAGACTGTCTCACTCTTACTCACATTGGCTTTCAATTCTCTACCGTCTACCACACTTCCAATCTTCTTGACCTATTAAGCCAACCAACCTATAGCGATATTAGAGCACTTATTTCCCTTCTCTTCGAGCATAGAAACAAGATTTTGAGGAATGAAACTTAGATTCTTTATCCTCTCTTAATGTTTGATAGACTGCATTGGTCTTTGCGGACGGTAACCAACATCATCATCATCATTGGAAAATCACATAAAATAACTTTTAGTCGATTTCTAACCATCTAATGTGGTCCATATCCACGACAAGACGAAGAACAAGATTTTGACATTAGATTAAATAAATGAAGAGAGATGTTTTCTAGCCATTAGAATATAACAACTAGTTTTGACTAAAAAATTATCATTAATTAATCAATAATTTTAAACTAAAATAAACAAATGGATGGAAATTAGCTCTAAATAAAGAATTAAATTAATTCTATTTTATTATTATTATTATTTTTCCAAAAAAAATTATAAATCAAAATGAATATAGTTAAGATAATAATTAAATTTTGATTTTAATTGATTACGAACAAATTAGAATAAAACTTAGAATTAAATGAATAACTATATTTAAAAAGATTCCTTTGCACATATAATTTTGTAAAAAAATAATATCATTTTATAAAAGCTTATGTAATTTTCCTTCCTATTATAATTGAAGGAAGTGGAACTCATGGAAAACATAACATACAGACCTTGTACATCATCAATGACTCCCCCAGGAGCTAACTCAACCTTTAAGGCCTCTTACCCCTGGGTCACACTAACATTTTGGCCTCTTTGATCCATAGTCGCAGGCATGACACTGCATGACAATGGCAGGAAGTTATAGCCGCGGGAATAACACTCCATGTGAGCGGCTAGGGACCAAAATGCTCAGTTTTGTTCTCGTGAATCCAATATTTGACCCACATTTTCATGCCGAGAGCCAACTTCACTGACCTAAACTTAATGAAAATTTTAGACATGATAAATAACAATAGGACAATGATATAGAAGCAAGGATATCATCAAGGAATCAATGAGACCCCTCTTAGCCATGATAGGAATTTTGTCAAGCATGTCATAAACATTGAATCTACAGGTATAAACAACTGATTTAAGCATAGGGGTCTCATACTTATCTGAGAATCACTAAGAAGCATTGATCGCTTACATTATTAGCTGCCATATAGTCTATTCGACCTTGCACAAATTGTGCATTCATTTACAAGTAAAAATATGGAGAGATCCATACACCATCATTGATAAAATACACGTTTACAACCATCATAATAACAACATAAATATATTGGATACAATAGCAATAGAATGCACATAATAAACAATAAATTTTCATACCAAATACCAAAGGAATGAGCTCTTCATTACTGAATGTAAAAACGAACTAGAGATGGGACTTCCACACTCCACCTGACCATCGAATGGTTGATCCAAATCTCTCTTCAGCCAATCACGCCTGTGCCATATTCCAAGCATAAATCTGGGACTCAAACCGAAAGAGCTAACTAGGGCATCCCAAGGCTAAACCACTTCACCCTCATCAATAGAAATCGAGATTTATTGAGATCCATCTAGGATCATTAGTCCAAGACAATAAACATGTCATAATCAGCTTTACCATGTTCTACACTTAATCACTAGGCATACACAAGCATGGATATCACCAAATTCTCTTCACCTAAACTGTGAGGAATTTTGATGTCTGCTAGTCTCTTAGGCTTTACTGCAACCCAGATTCTGAATTAGGTGTGACTAGGCCCTAATCTGAGACATACACTCGAGGCTTTACCGTATATCCCAAACCGAAGATTCCTAGGCCCGATGGAGAGAAAACCACCTTTAGACTTTTCCGTATATCCATTCATTCATTGGTCGGGGATTCCTATGGCTACTGAGGAAACACGCTATCTGAGTTTACCACAACCCACAATATGTTTCAAGGGTTACTAGGTCATGTGTTATATGAATTCAGAGATGCACCCCACTCAAGTTCAAATCGATATGGTAATCCAACCAAACAAAAACATGAGAACTCCATAAGACCATGGCTATCCGAAAATGAAAAGGTTAGGTTGAAAACACAATCACACCTGGAAAAACCCATGCCAATATAGAAAAGAACCACATCCAATACCATGGATTCTAAACCTAACAAGGAAAACATACATGCAAATCAATACCTGCCAAGAATGTTGTTTTAGTTTCTTCATTCTTTCTCCTCCTTTCTTGCTTCCTCCTTCCTCCTTTCTTACCTTTCTTGGTCGAATGCCAAAATGATCCAAGAAACTCTAAGTGTCCAAGAGTGAGAGAGAGATAGAGGGAGAATAATGAGAGAGCTCTAAAAAATGCACTCACAAAAGGTACCTATTGATTGTCATAAGCATTTTTATAGACGAGCCTCTATTTTCTTAATTTTCCATTATTTTCCTTCATTTTCCTCGGCACATGCAACCTGTGACCTTTTATATCCCTTTTCTCCTATTTTCCATTATTTTCATAAATAAATGTGCTTAAAATGCCATTTTCCTTTCCAAATCCTTTCCATTTACTTTGTCAATTTCCTTTAGCCATAATAAACCAACTTAACACCCAATATGATGTTGTGCCCAACATTCAAATTGGAATAAGTGCCCCATCAGTATTTGTTATTATTTTTTACTTTATTAAATGGAATTTTCTCCAGGGATGTTATAGAACCCTCCCCCTTTGGGGACACAGTCCTCGGTGTTCAACCACACATATACGTCATCAAAACCACTAAAAAGAAACCATACTACCCATGGAGCTTTATAGCATAGCTTGATGTAGTATTTATTGTATAAATTATATACAAGATGCATGCATATATCTAGATTCTCCTGATCTAACAATATTTATCTTCTTGCTAAATACAGAATCCTTCCACTTTTAATCTTTTGCAGAAATTAAACATTCAATTGCAAACACATGAAGCAATAAAAACAATCGCACATAATACAGTTGTTTAACTGGAAAGCCTGAAGCTGAAAACCCCAAATATAATATATTATGTATCATGGAGATCATGTAACAATCTCATATAAATCTTAGTACATCAAGCTATCAGTACAGTCAATCGTCACACAGTAATCAGAAGAAATCTGGAAATCCATGCACTGATTTCTTGCCACCTGATAGCCTGCCCCCACTGTGCAATCCCTGCTGAAGAATAGCTCTGAATGAATTTTAATTACCCTTGCCTTGACTGCGTAATCCTCATTGGCAACTCTAATGTGTGTGTGATGCAATCAATGCATCACTATAGTCACAACAGATAGTCCATCTTGCCCTTTCACCTATCTCTCCATTGGGTCTCCACTCGAACTGCCATGCACTATAGTTAATTGCAGTATTGTTCAGTTGATTAAGGAGTTATTATTTGTGAATTAATTAACTAATTAATTCACTCAACTCTCGCTAGTGTATCATTCAGTTAGACTAGATACAACTAGCTCAACTGAGTTGTTTAACTCCAATAATTGAGTTAAACTGAATAACAACTCCATGAAATACTCTTCCAACTCTGTCATAACTTTTCCACTTCAGTTCTAACTCAGTCCTCCATGCATGAACCACCAGTAAATCGTAGAAATTTCATAATTCCTTCAATCCACTGATTTCCCAAATCTGTGCACTGAAACTAAGTGCTCCAAGAGAATAAGTTGTTGTTTATTGTCAGATTATTATTAAGACCTAATAATAATCGACACTTCTATTTTGAGATCGATGATCTATAAATATACTTTGCCCAATATTCTAAAAATAGAATTTCATCTATTTTTTCTAACTTGACCAACCATCCACAAATAGCATCCTGCAACTTCTGAAATATGATCACCATGTCTAAAAATAGACATAGTCTAAAAATAGGCTTGCGCCAAAAATAGCCTGCGAGCCCACTTACTAAACGCGACTCTTTTCACTAAGCTCGTCATCTTGTTGAATCTCAACACTCCCTCTCAACAAGATAGGGATTATCCTTCACCCTGATCCTGCCTCTATGGAATTCGAATTTACTCCTGATGAGTGCCTTCATCAAAATATCTGCATCCTGATCTTATGTAGGAATGTACTGAAGCAACATGATCTTCCACTGTACACAATCTCTGATATGATGATGCCAGATATCAATATGTTTAGATCTATCACGAAACACATGATTGATCAAGAGTTTAATGCAACTTTGATTATCACAATGTATCATTGTAGGATCTAAATGTGAACTGAACAAACCAACCAGGATCTTCCTCATCCAGATAGCCTCACATGTAGCTTGACTTGCTACCATGTATTCTGCTTTCGCTGAACTAAGTGCCACAGATATTTGTTTCCTGTTGTACCAAGAAACTGTCATAGATCCGATACTAAAAATCCCTCCTGATGTGCTCTTTTTGTCTGTTGGGCTGCCTGCCCAATTTGTATCCGTGAAGCCATGCAACTTCACCTCATCCATCTGTCTGTACCATAAAACATACTCAGATGTGCCCCTGAGATACCTCAGGACATGCTTCCCTACCTTCCAAAAGAGCTTGGTAGGCTTGACCATCGCTTGTGAAAGCTGGTTCACCGCATAGCATATGTCCGGTCTTGTATTCACTAAATACATGAGTGAACCCACCAATTGTCGATAAACATTGGCATCCACTACCTCTGCCGATGTATCATCCTATTTCCTCCAATTTCCTGGAAGAGGAGTGTCAATAGGCTTGCAACCTTGCATGTGAAACTTCTCAAGTATCTCCTGGGCATAATTTCCTTGAGACACAAATAGTTCACCTTCCTGCTGCCATATTTCCAATCCAAGGAAATAATGATGGAGGCCCAAATCCTTCATCTCAAAATCCTTTGCAAGATCTACCTTGCATGAGTGTATCAACTACTCATCACCGTTAGTATTAAATCATTAACATAAAGAACAATGATTAAAAGCTTACCCTCCACCACAATTTGGTATAGGTTTGCATCCGCCTCACTCTTGGTGAAGCCAAGTCCAGTAAAATAGCTGTCAATATGAGTGTACCAAGCATGAGGTGCTTGCTTCAGCCCACACAACACTCTTTTGAGCCTGCACACATGTGCCTCACTACTATATATCTCAAATCCTTCAAGCTGATCAATGTACACCTCTTCCTCAATGATCCCATTAAGGAACACAGTCTTCACATTCGTCTGATGAATGTGCCAACCCATCTTCGCTGACAGAGAAAGGATGGTCCTTATGGAAGAATGTTGCGCGATAGGTGCAAAGGTTTCTTCATAATCAATCCCCTCGATCTGTGAGAAGCCTCTGGCAACAAATCTTGCCTTATACTTCTAGACACTCCCATCAATATCTTGCTTTACCTTGTAGATCCATCTTAATCCTACAACTAATTTTCCCACCAGCCTTGGAAAAATCTCCCAAGCATTGTTTCTGACAATGGAGGCATAATCCTCCACCATGGCATCTACCCATGTGGGCTTCTGCACTACTTGTTCAAAAGAAGATGACTCTGTCATGATACACTTTCTCATAAGAGCGATGTATCCATTAAATCAATTAGGTGACTGTCTTTGTCTGTGTTGTGATGTAGGGACTCCTACATTCTGTGCCGCATCAAGCTTTAGTATCTCAGCTTCTGTGGTCTGCTTTCTTCCTTGTCTGATGTTTGGTTCTGCATGAGTGGACTCCTCCACTCCATGAATCTCCTCTTGTGGTTTATCCACATCCAGAGGCTAATCTTTGCGAGAAAGAAGTTCCTCCTTTGCATGCAAGTGTAGCTCCCTCTCAAGCGACAACTTCATGGCTTTCAACCAATTGAATTTTATATCCCGTCGCACCATAGTCATTTGACTGTCTGGAAAATACACTCGATAATTATGGGGTGTTTCTGTGTACCCCAAATATATCCCAACTTCTGCAGTCAACTCCAGCTTCTTCCTAGCATCCTTTGTCACATGAATGTAAACAGATCAGCCAAAAACCTTCAAATGAGAAATATCAGGCTTCTTACCAGTAAAAAATTCTTCAGGTGTACTCATGCTAAGTACTCTATGAGGAAAACGATTTTTCACGTAAGGCACGGTGTTGCATTCTTTCGCCCACAAGTGCATCGGTAGGCCATGGTTATGCAACATCGCTTGTGCAACACCCACGATTGTTCTGTTCTTCCTCTCCGCGACCCCATTCTGCCGTGGGTTATGAGGCGCTATGAGTTCTCTTCAAATTCCTTCTTTGCTACAGAATTTTTTGAATTCACCTGAGATATATTCACCACCATTATTGCTCCATAGAGCTTTCACTTGCTTCCCTGACTCCTTCTCCACCAATGCTTTAAACTCACAAAACTTTGAGAATGTTTCGATCTTCTTTTGCATGAAGAAGATCCAACATCTACAAGAATATTCATAAAAAAATATAACATAATACCTATGTTTTGTTGTTGAAGCAGCCGAGAAAGGTCGACACACGTTTGTGTGAATTATCTCCAGGATCATCGAAGCACGGTTCTCCTTCTCATGAAAGGTGGTCTTCACAAAATTACCCATAGTACATCCCTTGCACTGATCTGACTATGCGAGAGTACCCTTGGGAAGTCCAGTAGAAATCTACTGCAAAATCTTCAAAGCGCCATGGGGAAGATGGCCCAATCTCCTGTGCCATAATTCGCCATCATCCTGGCTCACCACTTATTCTTCTTTGCGCATCATTGCAGTGCATCCATCTACCTCTAGCTTGTAGAGATTCTTAACTCAAATCCATATCCTCTTGGTTTGATCCATTGTTTTATGTCGAAGGAAAGCTTTTCCCTCACTAAAAACAACATCATAGCCTTTGTCTTCCAACATTAAGACCGAGACGAAGTTCTTCTTCAAACCTGGAACATGCATAACATCTTTCAACAAGAATGGATTACCGCAATCCCTCTGAATGGTAATGGTCCCAATGCCGGTCGCACTGTATCGACCTTCGTCACCCATCTCTATATGCATCTGGAGGTCCTTCTCCTCCAAGTCACTAAACAACTCCGTGTCTCCTGTCATATGGAAAGACACACCACTATCAAGATACCACACTGATCCCATAGAGCTTGAAACCAAGCATGCGATCAAAGAGAAATAAAGTTCAAATTGCGAGGCTAAGACCTCTCTTGCTGCAGCTACAACAACCTTCTTGTTCTTCTTCTTCTGTGGGTAGTTAGTGGTGAAATGCCCATGTTCGTGACAGTGAAAACACTTCACTTTGTACAAATCCTGCTTCTTGCCTTTAGTATCGGATTTTGAAGGAAATTTCTTCCCCTTCCCTTTCCTTGCTTTGGCAGCCAAATCGCAATTCTCTTCATCTTCATTCTTTGATGAAGAGCCATCCCCGGTACCCCACCTTATCTCCTCCTACACAAGATCCGACCAAAGTCACTCCCATCCCAACAGTTTCTCCCGTCCATTGACAGAGTCTTTGTAGCTATGAAAAAATCTTCAGAAGCCCAAGGAGAGCCAAGTTCACCAAGTCTTCATCATCAAAAATAATCCCCACACTTCCCAGTTCATCCCTACATTGGACAAACCTCGTGAGATATTTTGGAATACTGTCTCCCTTCTCCATTTTTATTTTTCTGAGCTTGTCTTTCAGTGCCAACTTCCTCTGGTCACTGCTGCTTTGGAACAAATATGTCAAAGCCTTCCACATTAAGAATGGAGTGGCTTTCCCATGAAGTGTGGACACAATATGGTCCTTCACACATTCCAACAGAATTATTCTTGTCTTTGTTATCTTCTTTTGCCATACATTAAGTAATGCAGCATTGCTAGATCCCGACTTAGGAACATCGCTATCGATGAACTCCTTCAGTCCATTATCCTCCAGCACCACCTCCATCCTATCCTTCCAAGCTATGTAACTCGAGCTCCCATCAAGGGCATACTCCAATCGCAAACCATTGAAAGACATTTCAATGTATACTCAACTTCTGTACCAAGAATTTTCTGTAGCAAATTCGAATTATCCACCAGCACAAACTTAGAAATTCTTCACAATTGCAATCTTCAAGAAAGAACAATGCTCTGATACCATGTAGAAATTATATACAAGATGCATGCATATATCCAGATTCTCCTGATCTAACAATATTTATCTTCTTGCTAAATATAGAATCCTTCCACTGTTAATATTTTGGGGAAATTAAACATTCAATTGCAAACACATGAAGCAATAAAAAAAATCACACATAACACAGTTGTTTAACGGGAAAGTCTAAAGTTGAAAACCCCAACTATCATATATTATGTATCATGGAGATCATGTAACAATCTCATACAAAGTTTAGTGCATCAAGCTCTCAGTACAATCAATCATCACACACTAATCAGAAGAAATCTACAAATCCATGCACTGATTTCTTGCCACCTGATAGCCTGCCTCCACTGCGCAATCCCTGCTGAATAATAGTTCTAGATGAATTCGAATTACCCTTGCCTTGACTGCGCAATCCTCATTGGCAACTCCAGTGTGTGTATGATGCAATCAATGCATCACTATAGTCACAATAGATAGTCCATCTTGCCCTTTCACCTATCTCTCCATTGGGTCTCCACTGGAATTGCCATGCATTGTAGTTAACTGTTGTATTGTTTAGTTGATTAATGAGTTATTATTTGCGAATTAATTAACTAATTAATCCACTCCACTCTCACTAGTGTATCATTCAGTTAGACTAGATACAACTCGCTCAACTGAGTTTAACTCCAATAATTGAGTTAAACTGAATAACAACCCCATGAACTACTCTTCCAAATTTGTCATAACTTTGCCCCTTCAGTTCTAACTAAGTCCTCCATGCATGAACTACCAGTAAACCCTAGGAATTGCGTAGTTCCTTCAGCCCACTGATTTTCCAAATCTGTGCACTGAAACTGAGTGCTACAAGAGAATAAGTTGTTGTTTATTGTCGGATTATTATTAAGAGCTAATAATAATTGACACTTCTATTTTTATATCGACGATATATAAATAGACTTCGCCCAATATTCTAAAAATAGAATTTCATCTATTTTTTCCAACTTGACCAACCATCCACAAATAGCATCCTGCAACTTCTGAAATATGATCACCATGTCTAAAAATAGACTTGCGCCAAAAATAGCCTGCGGGCCCACTTAGTGAAGGCGACTCTTTTCACTAAGCTTATCATCTTGTTGAATCTTAGCATTTATAATGATCACCCTGCTAAAAATCAAACCGACATGACATCATAACAACATAAAAACTATAATGGCATCACACCATACCGCTTATTAGAGCTTTATAACATAGCTAGTGGTAGTATTTTCATCCATATACATATGTACATATACTTAAACATCAAATCAAAACATATATCAAAACATCACCAAAAGGTATACGAAGCATATACCAATATCACATCAAAACTGCTTTGCCTCAACTGACAAACAAGGAAGGATACATGGTCTGCATCTGATCCACCTTCTGTCATGTATCTTCATCATGCCCAAAGTGCTTCCATTGCACTTTAACTTACTCTATTGCTCGGTTCTATAGCATGAGCACCTTTTTCTACAATATACATTGAGGCTTCCGCTGGAATTATCCATAGAATCTATTTCCGCCATCAAAAAATGATTCAAACACTCAAACTGTATGATTTTTGAAATATTTTTTACCAAATTCCGACAAAAACTTGTTATCCAATCTATTTTGTAATGTTGATGGACAACTCCTTATTAAAAATGCCATAGAGATTTGAACAGTGTTATTTGAATATATATATTTGGCTAATTTAATGGGTAAAGCTATTTCCTTGAGCGAGTGAGAAGTATTCGTTTATATTAATAAATGAATGTATAATATGAATGTATATATTTCTTTTCCAAACTCTAAGTTAAAAAAAAAAGTAGTATAAACTTATCTTCATAGATTTTAATTATCAAATTCTTATTTAAAAAGAATATTAATATATTAAAAGAATAAAATTCTTAACATATTATTAAAGAATAAACTTTCTTAAATAAAAATTCTGAAAAACCAATTTAATATAGGACAGCAAATAGGATTACGTGTCATAGGACGGAAAATAAGATACGTATCATTTTCCAAGCCGTTTTCATTATAACGTGGCAATTTAGATAAGAATAACCCAAAGAAACAATCAAAGTACTATATTTTAATGTGAGACTATATTATATAGATACGAAGGAAAAAATAAAGACTAATAAATCTGTATTCTAAACAAGATAATTTAGTTAAATTGGTTTATTTAATAATTTTTAAATATAGTTAAAAATGTCTTTATTAAATTATTTAATATTAAATAAAAACTAATATTTGTATAGAGAAATTATTAATTTATTAAAATTATGAAAAAATAAGTTTTTCAATTTTTAAAATATATCAAATATTTATTTTGTAATTTGAATTTTGGTTTTTGTGATCCATAATATCAATGTTGAAAGATCTTTATTGCAAAATCACATAAAATAAATTTTAGTTTATTTTTAATCATCTAATGTGGTCTAGAGGACAAGATGAAAAACACGATTTCAGCATTAGATTAAATAGATGAAGAGAGTTGTTTTCTAGCCATTAGAATATAATAACTAGTTTTGACTAAAAAAATATCATTAATTAATCAAGAATTTTAATTAAAATAAAGTATGGATAGGAATTAGCTCTAAATTAAGGATTAAATTAATTTTATTATTATTATTATTATTATTATTATTATTATTCCAAAATAATAATAATAAATCAAAATGAATATAGTTAAGATAAGGGGTTAAATTTGACGCCCGTATACTCATTTTTCCCTTCTTTAACCTTAAAATATAGTTTAATTTAAATTAAACACGTCAATGTCAACGAGAAAAGAATTAAGAAAAATGTCAAAATGACAAGCAATAAAAATATCAGAAGTTTTAAATTATATATATGTGTGTGTGTGTGTGTGTTATATTTATTTATATGTTGGGTGAAAAACATATATATCATTCGTTAGCTTTCAGTGGCGTGGTGCATACAAGTCATATATCGTCCAACAGTGGTGTACGCTTCACATTAATGGCGATGACAATGGATTCGACATAAATTTATTATAGTAAAAGTTGTCATGCGACTAAATGGATATGGAGACTGCCACTAGAGTTACCTCAAAAGAATTCAATGCAAGCTATGAAAGTTGTCTATAATTATTCATCTTCCCCTTTTGGTCAGTAATATTCCATCATGGAATAGGTTGTACTCGTTTACTTAACAATTTGGACTTGATGGTTCCATTTGATAAACCCTAAGAATGATAAGGATACTTTCACTGCTCTTTAACCGGTCTAGCCGATGGCCCGTGAGATTATCACTGTTTAGAGGTTTCGGGATCGATCCCTATCTGCCACTAGTTCTTGTTAAAGGTGATGGAAGAGTCCACCAAAACCACGATGAAGAAACCTCTGGAATCATCATCACGTTGGATTAGGAATGGAGAGAAGGCAGAGGCTGATGGCATCCATCCAATTCTAAAGCGACCTGCAAGCAAAGAGATGACAATAGTTACTATAAATTCCTCGTTGTGCTGAAACAAACCAAGGTGATGCATAGCGTCAACGTCATCCTTTGACATTAAAATAGAGAAGAAAAACGCTCTGTACTACTTGTGACGGTGGCGAAATGGGGTATCCATTTTTTTGTTTTTCCTATGCCTCATGTAGCCTGTGATTTAGGTTCTATGCGGGAGCAGGATCCGCCTCTGGGCTCCACTTATCCACACTCACAATAAGAATAGTGACAACACCACATGGGCAGATGCTACTGAGCAGGTGGCCTTCCTGCAAACCTGCAACAACCTGAGTAAACTAAATTAGTTCTAGTGAGGGATTAGAGCACTTTCGATGCTAGCATATTGGGTGAGAATATCTCTCTTGTTGTATTTCGTTCCATCCAATCTCAGTCCACAAATATGGGGTGGGTCGGCTGCTCAAATTCATAGAAGCCGACAAGCCACCTCATGTCTACGGTCTATTTTTTGAGTTTTGGATGTGATATTTCTTGTTTCATGGGTCCTCGAAATTCACGGTATGAATGTCAACAAATTGAAACTACTTTTACTGAAATTTACAACACATAATTTGTAATTTACTGACTATATATATGAATTATATCAAAATTTAAATTGAATTTGCTTCTTATGATAATTGTTTAAATTTATAGTACACAAATTCTAATTTATTAGATATGCCAAGGAATATATATCAAATGGGTGTAGCTGAAAAATTCCATCATATGTATCTAAATTTATTGGATCTGAAAAGAATTAAAAGAAAATTTAAATTTAAATTGTTTCTAGTTAAATCTATAGAAATTTAATCCAAATTTCTCCAATATTGAAAAAATTTAATAGAAAGAACATCAATTCATTGTCTTTAATCCAAAAAAAATTAAATTCAGATTTTTTTTCTTGAAATTTATAGCATTTACAATTATTTTCTCAAATATTGAAAATATTAAATATAAAATACTTCTAATCTTGGTCTTTTTATCTTTGTAAATGTCAATATGAATGAATATATTATCACAGTATTATCTCTCTCACATACACACACACACACATATAAGTGAGTAAATATAAATTATTGAGCTCTCTGAGCCATAGTAACCTCACTATAGGTTCAAGTCATCGAATAGCACCTGGGAGCTAAATTTGACAGTCGAAATTATTTATTATGGTAATTTGTTCGTTTATGTATTTTAGCTTCTAGCTTCTCTTTTAGAATATAGAGAGTAGTGGAAAGGACAAAGTGAACATCATTGTTATGGAAATATATTTTTAAAGTAATATGTAGTTCAATTCCTTTTAATGTGTGTTTTTTTGTGTTGTTATAATTTGATAATAATATTTATGAGAGAAATTTCTTTTGTAATTTTAAAGAATGTGTAGTTAAAAATCTAAAACTTATTCTAAATTTCTTGCTAAGTGAATATAGAAATATTGATGATGAGATGATGATTGAGTATAAAAGCAACTCACATAAAATTTTTGGATATATCACATTTCTCAACACTGCTTTCTCCCTCTTTATCATGAGTTCTTTTTAATTCTCTGAAATTCTGAAACATTACCTTTAAACTTGAATTTCAAGGAAAAAAAATCTTTATTATTAAACATTGTTTTTGTTAGACATAAATATTGTTTTGGTTACACAATTTTGATGACAATGGTAATAAATGATTTTTTTTTTTTTAATTGTTTATATTTTTCTTTTATGTTTAATTTAAAAAGAAAAACTCATTTTTTTTTTTTTTTTAATATTTAGTTATAAGATGACACCAAATTAAAATGATGAGGTTTACCTTATTATCTTAAAAAGAAAAAAAATAATAATTTTTTATTGATTTTGGTTTTATAGGAAAAATATTACGGGTCAAAGTATATTTTAAAAGCTATATAAAGGGTAATTTAAAAATAAAACTATCATAAAAATATTCTCTAATGGGTAAGGGCACCAGTCAAATCTTACCCCTATTTAAGATAATAATTAAATTTTGATATTAATTGATTAACAACAAATTATAATAAAACCTTAAAAGTTATATGAAAGGTAATTTAAAAATAAAACCATCATAAAAATATTCTCTGATGGGTAAGGGCACCAATCAAATTTAACTCTTGGTTAAGATAATAATTAAATTTTAAATTTAATTAATTAACAACAAATTAGAATAAAACGTAAAATTAAATGAAATACTATATTTAAAAAAATTCCTTTTCACACAAATATATATAATAAATATTAAATTAAAATAAAATTAACTTTATAAAAACTTATGTAATTTTCCTAAATATTATAATTTAAAAGACTATAAAACTTAAAACATATACATATTTAATGAACGAAGAGTTTGAAATCATAATCAACTTAAAATTAAAAGATTTAAGATTTTAATTATATTATTTAAAAAATATTTTATTTTTAATTTTTATTTGATATATTCATTAAAATAATAATAATAAGATATTAGATATTGTTTTTGGGATTCAATTGTGTTAGGTAAGTCATTCATCTATGACCATTTTTATGAGAGGTAGTCATCACTCAGTATTTTTTCATGATTTTTGAACAGTCTACTTAGCACTCATTGCATTGGGTGATGCTCACAAGGGTGAAGAAATGGGATTGAAACTAATTAAATGAATGACATGGAATCAATAATAAATTTTGGGGCTTGCAGTCGGTAACTAGGACACCCCGGGAGTTGTGGGGAAAACTCCACAGTTAAGTGTGCTTGAGCCAGAGGAGTTCTAGGATGGGTGACCTCCCGGGAAGTCCTGGTTACCAGGTGCAAGCCCTAGAAGTGATGATTGATGCTATGTCATTCATTTCACTAGTTTCAATCCCACTTCTTCACCCCTGTGAGCATCACCCTATGCAATGAGTGTTAAGTGGACTATTCAAAAATCATGAGAAATTAGTCAGTTACAATTGCATCTCATGGAAATGGTCATAGATGAATGACTTACTTAATGCAGTTGAATCCCAAAAACGATATATAAAATAATAAGATAATTAAAATTAATATAATTTAATATCAAAATTTAATATATTCTAAAACATCTTATGTTATGGAATTAGTGTGATGATGGTATTAAAAGTATTGCCAAAATAAGATTTGGACTTACACCAAACCAAATTGTAAGTTTTCTTTAATGGTTTCTTGTTGGATTGTATATATTTCTCTAATCGATGGTAATAAAGACATAATATGACATTTATAGCCACTAATCTACTTACCAAAACAAAAGACACTTTTAATTCACAAAGATTCACTCTTATTAATTATTAATATTATCTGTAAAGATTTGATCAATTATTTTATTATTATTTTTTATTAGACCCTTGGGTTTTAATCTAAGGGTTCATATTCTTAGGGTATAATATTATTCATAGGGTTTATAATATTAGTCTTAGGGTTTAATATAAATCCCTTTGGTTTATAATCATGGTCAACCATGGTCATCCATGGTCCAAAATCACATTGTAACAAAGATTTTATTAATATGAAAATCAACCATGGTCAACCATGGTTAACCATGTTCAATCATGGTCATCCGTGGTCCACCATGGTCCAACGTCGCATTGTGAAAAAGAGTCTCAATGTTAAAATCGATCATGGTCAACCATGATCTATCATGGTCAATCATGGTCAATATGAAAATAAGCCATTGTATATCATGGTCAATCATGGCCAGTCATGGTCAACCATGGTCCAACGTCACATTGTGACAAATATTGTCTCAATATGAATATCAATTACATGTGAACCATGGTCAATGATGGTCAACCATGAGCAACCAATTTCAACCATGGTCCAACATCACATTGTGACAAATATTGTCTCACTATGAAAACCAACCATGGTCTCATTGTGTCAAATATTATCTCAGGTCCAACGTCACATTGTGAAAGACATGGTCAACCACGGCCCTACATCGCATTGTGATAAATATGGTATCAATATGAGAATCAACCATGGTCAACCATCATTAATCATGGTCAGCGAGGTTCCAATGTCATATGGTGAGAAATATTATCTCAATATGAAAATCAATCATGGACAACCGTGGTCAACCATAGTCCAATGTAATATCGTGACAAAAATTTTCTCGATATGAAAATCAACTGTAGGCAACCATGGTCAACCATGTTTATCTTAAGGTTTATAAATTTTATCTTAGGGTTTATATAGATTCGGTTCAGAATATTGATCTCTTAGGTTTAATACTATTCTCTTGGATTTTTAGAATTAATCTTGTGTGTTTATAAGTGCCTTGGGTTTATAATATCAATCCCTTGGGTTTATAAATCCGTTAGGTTTATAATGATGCTAATATGGTATTGTGACATAGATTTTTTGTAGCACCTACTTACATCTACCCAAGTAACCAGCCAATTGGGGTAAACATGCGATGATAGGCTACTATAATGAGATTCAAAATCCTATGTGACCTTAAGGAAGTGGAACTAATGGAAAACACAACATACAGACCTTGTACATCATCAATGACTCCCTGAGGAGCTAACCCAACCTTTAAGGCCAATTAACCTTGGGTCACACTAACCTTTTGGCGTCTTTGAGCCATAGTCGCAGGTATGACACTACATGATAACAATGAAAACGTTATAGCTATAGGAATAACATTGTAGGTTAGTGGCTAGGGCCCAAAATTCTTAGTTTTGTTCTAGTGGATCTAGAATTTGAGTCACATTTTCATGCCTAGAGTCGACGCCACTGCCCTAAACTTAATGAAAAGTTCAGACATGATAAATAACAATAGGAAAATGATGTAGAAGCAAATATCTCATCAAGGAATCAAAGAGACCCCTCTTAGACATGACAGGAATTTTATAAAACATGTTGCAAAAATTGAATGTACAGGTATAAACAACAAATTTAAGCATAGGGGTCTCATACTTATTTGAGAATCACTAAGAAGCATTTCTCCCTTAAATTATTAGGTGTCATACAATCTATTTGACCATAGATAAATTGTTCCTTCATTTACAAGTAAAAAAATGGAGAGAGCCATACATCATCATTGATATAATACACACTTATAACTGTTACGGGAGAAACTACCCTAGTGCCTGGGTTGAAGACCCCAACAGAGCGGAAGGCATATAACAGCAAGAAGCAATCAAACTAAAGTTCCTAATACTTAAACAAGTAAACTTGGGAGATATTACCTTACCCCTATGTTCTACGCTTGATGTCATTCCCACAAGGTTCAAACCCTCTTCTTCTCCACGTGCTTCAAAACCTGCAACTCATTCAAGAAAAAACACATAGACTAGTTGTAAAATCATATATGTCCTAGATGTGAGTGGTTAGATAATATAATCTTATATAAAATAGCATGAAATGAAATATTAAAAGATCATTAACATGTATAAAAAACATTTAATATCACAACATTAAGAATCAGACAAAGCTTCTTTATTGATGTATGTAAAAGATGTCGAGAAATAAAACCTAAAATCAGCCATGGCACCAAGTGAAAACATCCTCCAGATCTATCCAACCCCAACCTCAACAATATTCTTCCATAAAGGTTCACAAGGATGTCACGTAAAGGAGGTGAACATCTCAAAGAAGGAAACAAGGGTTTCGCGAACCTAGGAAGTGCAGGAGGGACAAGGATAATCAGACTTGATCTGGCATTAGCAGGCTATAATATCAATACCTATCACTCTCCTCCCTTTAGGCCTTCCCATGAGGTGTATTTATACTTCCTCAAAACAAATTTTTAATTTGGGAAATAGTTTGGCCAGTGGCTCCTGTAGGTGCGCTTCTGGTGTAACCCGTAAACCCCAACCAAATAATAGGGAGTTATATATTTTTTAAAATAATTTAAATTATATATGCAGGTTAGATATGAGTGGACCCATGACTGTACGTGTTTTTGAGAGGGAAGAGTCACATATGGAATTCAAACTAACTTTTTTTAAGAAAAGGACCAAGTCTGAATGGAAAGGGATGCCCAAGGCCAATACATAGATCATCAAGTTTATAGAGGTGATAAATGATGCTATAACAATAACCATCATTATAACAACAAAAATACAATGGATAGAATAGAAATATAATCCATATATTAAACAATACATTTTCATACCGAAAACCAAAGAAATGAGCTCTACATTACTGAATGTAAAAACCAACCAGAGATGGGCCTTCCACATTCCACTTGACCATAGAATGGTTGATCTAGATATCTCTTCAACCAATCACACTCGTGCCACTTTCCAAGCATGAATGTGGGACTTAAACCGAAAGAACCAACCAAGGCATCTCGAGGCTAAACCACCTCACCCTCATCAATATAAATAAATATTTACCGTGTTCTACACTCGATCACTAGGCCAATGCAAGCATGGATATCACTAAATTCTCTTCACCTAAACTGTGAGGAATTTTATTGTCTCCTAGTCTGATCTGAAATGACTATATTAGTTTTGTTGTGCTAAGTGTATTTTCAGTTTAAAAACATGTGCATACTTGTCTCATTAGTTTGCGTAAGGTTTAAGGTATTTTCGCATGAATTGTAGATGATTTTTAGTGAATTAGAAGCATAAAAAAAGCTTAAATAACACTGAACAACAGTGTAAAACAAAGAAATAAGTCACAACATGAAATTTACATAGTAGGCATGGTGAAGCAGTTCACCCCTCCTGGGCTACATCTACTGGTCCAACTCCCAATCGCATGTCCATCTTTCATTATGCTCAATTTTTTTTAATACATGTATTTATATTTCTCTAACGGTTGTTTTCTCTGCACCAATGGCTCCAGAATGTTCCAATTAGTAAAAAATGACTCTTCATTCACTCAAAATGGGCGAAAATTGAGTCTCTTACTCTTTTGCCCAGTTTCACCTTTAAAAGTTCCACTAAAAGTGGAGAACTCCAGTTAACTAGAGTTAAAATAGAAACATCCGCCAAAAAAGGCGCGCTTGCTAAACCACCGCCAAATTTAATCATTGAATTTAAAGCTTGCGGTTGGGGTGACCACATGCCAACCCCAAAGTAACCCTTGGAGGTTATCCACTACGTATTTAACTGTGATTTTAATGTTTTTGAACTGTTTGAAACTTCGAGTTGAAGGCTGGTCAGCGGACCGCGAAGAGATTTGTTATAGTTAACGGTTGCATTTCCATATGACCATATGATGGGAACTTTGATGGGTTTCGTAGACTGCGGGTGTTAACATTAATGTTTTATACTGCCACGTGAACACATCTCGGCGAACCGCTGGCGGGTTGGGACTGCCGGCAGTTCCCAACCCCCAAACTGGATTTCATTACAATGTAAATAAAACCCATGGCCCTATGAGGTTCAGAATCAAGCATATCTTGGATAGTAAAGCCTGTGCATGTGCAGTGGGAGTTCGTGGGGTCGATTCCTACGGACCCTCCAAAATTCTACTATGCGGTTCCAAGGCCACATAGCAGCCTTAGGGCTGGCCACATGGAAACTCCTGATTGTCCCGTCAAACCCCTCCAAACTCATTCAACAAATAAAACAAGGACACTTTTCAAAATGTGGTTGGTTCAGAGGAAGGAATATTCCTCAGAATATTTCCTTTTGTTGGTTGTCCATCCTTTTTGTTGACTGTGCATCCCAGTCAAACTTGGTCAAACTATCAAAAATTTAACTATTTTTTATTTCGATTAGAACACGATATCTCCCTCATATGGAATTAGTTTTTCGAACTATTCGTGATGCTAGAATCAGGAAGATGAGATATACGCAACCATCCTAGTTTCAACACAATCCTGTAACTTTTAATTTTGAGCAAAATTTATGAACTTCTGATCATTCCTCCCCATTCAGAATCTTTTGGACCCGAAAAGACTTGATTACCTATTTAGTATATGAGATTAAATCTCCCTCACCTTTCAACCTCCATCAATTTTTCCTTGCTTGGTTTGGCGTGTTTGAGCTCAACTTGAAGGTAGTCAACACTTCCCCTCTTCGATGCTCTTGTCCTCCTGTCAATAATTGTATCTTTTTTGAGCTCATCTAGAATTTCTAACGAGAAATATTGAATAGAAGGTAGTTGAACATCACTTCCTTGATCATCGATCAAAGGTGGCTAATAAAAGCGTAAGTTTTCAACATTAATAGCTGAATAAATTTGCATATAAGAAGGCAAGGCAAGTTGGAATGCATTATTACCCACTTTATTTATGATCTCGGAAGGACTGTAATGAATGGGTTTGAGCTTTTTACCTTCCCCTTTCATCCTATCTTTGCTAATGTGAAACCATAACTCATCTCACTCTTGAAACTTGTGATCAACCTGACCTCTCTTTGTATTTGCTCTGAATTTTCTCAAGTTTTTCTTGAACTTGTTGATGTATAATCTAAATTTTCTCAATGAACTTTCGAGCCTTATCAATGTCACTATGGACATCAATTGCAACATCCTTCCCAAATATGAATTCTAATGGAGATTTTGGTAAATACCCAAAGCATACTTCAAAAGGTGAGGTTTGTGTTGAAGAGTGCTTTGCCCGGTTGTAAGCGTGCTGAATGTAATGTAGTTGTTTATCCCACAAATTAGGGTTTTTGCTGCAATATCCTCTCAATAGATTCATAACTGTTATGTTCACCATTTCGGTTTGTCCATTTGTTTGTGGATGAAAAGTGACACTCTTTTTCAACTTTGTGTCCATCATTCTCCTTAGATTTGACCAAAAATTCCCAATGAACCTGGAATCCATGTCACTAACAATAGAAGTCGGCAATCCATAATGAACCCAAACATTTTTAAAATAAAGTTCAGCAGCTTGTTTAGCAGTAATGGTTTTCTTACATGGCATAAGTATACACATTTTACTGAATCTATCCACAACTACATAAAGGTAATCATGTTGTTTTCTTGACATAGGTAGACCTCCTACAAAGTCCATGGATACACTCTCCCATGGCCTTGATGGTACCAGTGGTGGTGGTGTACAATCCAAGCTTCCTATTACTAGGCTTACTTGTTGCACACATAGTACAACCTCTTATAAAATGTGACACACTATCTATCATGAAAGGCCAATAGAAATACCTTTGTAGATCAACCACTATTTTTCTTACCCCAAAGTGTCCAGCAATAAGAGAAGAATGAGCTTCACTCATGACATTAGCCTCTCTCCTTGTGGAATACATAGATTTCCCAAATGAAATAGCAAATTTTTATGCACGTGATAATCATTTTCTTCAACTTGATTCCCTTCACTCAAACTAGTATACACATCTTGAAAATCAATGTGATGTGCATATTGTTCTATGTAACTCCCATGTTCAACAGAATCATTTTTGAGTAAATTAGATGCACTAATGATTGGTATTGAAAGCATATCTGCAAATTTATTGAATATACCTTTCTTGTACCTTATAACTAAGTGAAATTGTTGAATAAATCCCATCCACTTGAAATGTCTTGACTGCTGCAATTTTGTTTGCGACTGCAAGTACTGTAATGGTTGGTGATCGGTGTGTACAATAGTCTCTTTATCCATAAAGTAGTATTTCCACTTCTTTACACTTTGGACGAACACATATAGTTCTTTTTCATATGTAGGATAATTAGTCACAACACCATTAAAAGTTTTAGAATGAAATGCGATAGGCTTACCATGCTGGAAAAGTACTGCGCCCATGGCATAATCAGTAGCATTAGTTTGAATCTCGAATGGCTGTCTCAAATTTGGTAATGCAAGGAATGAATCTAAACTGATATTTTCTTTTAAAGCATCGAAAGCTTGTTCTTTTTTGCCTCCCCATTGGAAGCCTTTCTTCACACTTCCCATTGCATGCATACGAGTTGCAAAGGAAGAAAAGTTGGCAATAAAATTTCTCCAATACTGAGTTGCACCTAAGAAAATTCTTACCTCGGTTACTATTTTGTGTGTGGGCCAATTCACAATGGCTTCCACTTTAGAAGGACCAATCCTCAATTCTCCTCCTGCAACAATATTTCCCAAATAGACCAAAGAAGTCTCTCCAAACTCACACTTTGACATCTTAAGAAACAATTTCTCTTTCTTCAAAATTTCAAGCACTCTATTCACATGCAAGACATGATCTTCTCTTGTTTTGTTGAAAATTAAAATGTCATCTAAGTAGACAATAAAAAATTCATCAAGGAATGGTCGCAAAACACTATCCATAAGTCGCATGAAAGTTCTCAGTGCATTACGCAAACCAAAAGGCATAACTAGCCACTCAAAGAGTCCTTATTTTCTTTTGAATGCAGTTTTCCATATATCACTTTCTGAAAATCTTTCTTCATGATATCCACTTTGTAAATCTAACTTAGTGAATTTTTCTTCTTTTATTTGATCAAAAAAATCATCTATTCTTCGGAGTCGGTAATGATTTTTTGCTGTAATCTCGTTCAAAGCTCGGAAATCTAGACAGATGCACCAAGTCCCATCTTTCTTTGGTATGATGTCTATGGGTGAACTGCATGGTGAGGTGCTTGGCCTTGTGATTCCTTTGTACAACATATATTGGATTTTCATATTTATTTTAGCATTCTCCATTATCGACATGCGATACATACCGATGTTTGGAAGAGGACAATCTTGCTGCAACTAAATCTCATTTTGAATTTCTCTTTTTGGAGGAAATCCGGTTGGCTTCTAACCATTAACCACATAATATAAATCTAATTTCAACCTAGGATCACATCCCTCAAATGGTTCATGATTAATATCATATTTAGGCTTAATCATAAGAATAAAAAAATTCTTACTTGAATTTACTAGCCTCTTTACCTGTCCAACATTTATCATAGAAATGTTTGTTTTCTTGCGACATGCTCTAAAAATGAACTCCTTGCAATATTTTAATAAATGATACTTGTTCTCATGGCAATGGAATATCACTTTCCTGTCATAAAATTAAGGACTCCCTAATACAATCACAATGATTCCAAGAGGAACCACATCTAATTCAACTGTGTCAACAAAATTTGCAGTGATTGCAAACCGCAATATACATTTCTTTGAAACCTGTAGATTTGCATCCTTACAAATCCAACCTAATCGATATGGTTTTGGATGTGGTATGGTCTCAAGGTTAAGTTTTTTTACCAAATATTCAGATATTAATTTTGCTTGTGACCCACTGTCAAACAATGTGTCAATCTTGGTATGTTTGGATATGACCCTCACATGAAACAATTCTATTCTTTCTTCTTCATTTTAAGTGTTTATGTGATAGTTTGATGTACCAGTATTGGGTTTAGTTTCAATTTCTTTTCGCTTCATGTTATTCAATCCCATGGTTGTAATATTAGATTCATAACCTAAATCAGATCCTAAATCATGTTGAGTTTTAGCAGCAGTTTGTTGTTTCCCTTTGTTATTGGGTCTATTTGGCCTCAATTCAGGATGTAATTTCCAACAATGAGTTTTATAATGGCCTTCTTTTGAACAATATTTACAAACCATTTTTTCTCCCTCTTTCTTAACGGATGCATTATTTTATCCGGATTTATGCAAGAACACCGTTAGGTCCCTATATTATTAGTATTGTCCCTTATTTTTGTTAGTGTAACCCCCTTATTGTTATTATTTTACCCTTGTAACAGGTCATCATGGCATTTGCGCTATAAATTTTTTTCTATGAAGGTTCAAAATCTGAAATTTTTAGTGTGCGAAGCCAAAATCCTAACGAAACTCTTCAAAAAATGTCAGAGCTTAGTTTGCAATATTTTTAGAGATATGATCTGTGGAAGGTACTTCTTTTTCAGGTTCCTGAAATTCATATCAAGAGGTGATCTTGGGAAAAGATTCATAACTCACTCTCTGAGCATCGGATTGGAGTGCTGTAAATAGTCGTCGCAAGCACAAGGACTGTGCTTTCTTTGCTATCAATTTCAGAGCCAAAGGATGAAACAGTGACACGTGGCAAATCATACAAGTTCGCTCTACCGAACTAGTCCATAATTAGGTCATTGTGGGAGATTAGACCCAACTTTGTCTTGGAGAATCCAAATAGGGTCAGACCTGTGGCATTAGAAAGAGAATTCAGAGGGCTTATTTTGTACCAAAATTAAAATATTGAAGTTCTGTAATCACATAGATAATCCAATTTCAATATCGAGCTCCTCAAAAGCAAGAAAAAGGTGTGTATTTTTTTTCTCGAATTACATAAGTCTTGTTTCAAGAATCAATTTGAATTGATTCCAAGGGAATATTGTAGAATATATATCAGTATTGGGTTCTAAAATATTCCCTGTAAAAATAATTCAACACCCATTAAGCCTTCAGAAGGCTCTACTATGACTCATGAAGATGAAGAATTGCAACATGATCTATCAAATTACAAGAGAAAATGCACCAAATTTCGCTCTCGCAAAGAGAAACAAAAAATGAAATGGAAGTTTTGAAGAAAGGCGTGGAAGCGAAGATGGACGGTTTGAAGAAAGGCATGGAAGCTAAGATGGATGGCATGGAAGGTAAGATAGATGACATGAAAGACAACATGGAAAACATGAAGAATGATCTAAAAGTAGACATGGAAGGTTTGAAAAAGTTGATACAAGAAATGTTTCCTAATGGTGAAAAGATAGTAGAAGAAACTCATGATGAGAAAAAAATAAATGTTAATCGTGATTTACAAATCTAATGTTAGTTGAAGAAACCACCCATATTCCAAAAAATGGATATGAGGAAGTTTGATGGCATGATCCTTAGAATATTGATACTACGTATGGAGCAATATTTTGATCTCCATAATGTGCAAAACACACAAAAGGTACACATTGAAACTTACATTTAGAACAAAATATATTTGTATGGTATCAATGGCTTTGCTCCTGTAAAAAAATTGTCACTTGGTCAATTTTTACAGAGGAAATGATAGCACATTATGAGGATACAAAGAGAAGCACCTTCTTTAGCCAATTGATAAATCTCAAAGAAAAGGGTTTACTCGGTGAGCACATCGAGGACTTCCAAAAATTGAATATAAGAGTAACTGATATTCCAGAGGAAAACATGATTGATCTCATCATAGTTACTTTAAAGGATAACATCCAACATGAATTTTTCATTTTGGAACTTGATTCATTGGAGAAGGCATTCAGGTTGGCAATAAAAATTGAATGTAAAATTATGGTGACAAGGAAACCTACCACTCACTTTTATAAAGAAGGAAGTGTTGTTACGCTTAGATTTCCACAACCTACAAGGTTGACACCACAAAATTGGAAAGAAAAAAGAGAAAAGGGCTTTACACAGTTGTGAAAGAAATACAATAAAGGTCATAAGTGCACTGAGAAGAAATTATTTTACATACATTGTGAAGAGGAAGAATAAAATGAAGAAGAAACTTCAAAAGTAGAGGATATAGACCAGGAAGAAACCCTAAAAGAAGAAGAAATGAGTCCGACCATATAATGTAATGCATTGGCAGGAATTACCACTCCTCAAACTCTCAAGATAGAAGGACATATCAAGAAGAAAAAGGTAATAGTGTTGATTGATTCGGGTAGTATCCATAATTTTATTCATTGTAAGGTAGCCAAGGAATTGAATTGTTTCCTATACCCAGCACCAAAATTTCAAGTGATGGTTGAAAATGGAGGAACTATAAATTGCTCTAGAAAATGCCATAATATCAAGCTAACCATGGGGGAATATGTATTGAATAGTCCAATGCTTTCCATTCCAGTGGGAGGTACTGATGTTGTACTAGGAGTACAATGGTTACAATATTTGGGGATGATAGCTTTTCATTTTCAAGAACTTTTATTGAAATTTTTTTGTGAAGGAAAGGAAGTTGAATTACGGGGTATTGCAGGGAAGCCGGGAAAGATAATCAGCTCTAATGTCATGAAAAAGATTATGAAGAAAGAACAATGAGATGTAATTGCACAATTATGCTCATTAGAGGTTCAAACATCAAAATAATCTATTCCTCTAGATCTCCAAAAAGTATTGGACAATCATTCCAAGGTGTTTGAGACTCCCAAAGGAATCCCACCTATTTGTGATCATGATCATACTATTCATTTGATTCCAAGAAGTGTTCCTCCAAATGTCAGGCCTTACAGATATCTTTATGCTCAAAAGCGTGAGATTGAACATACGATTGCATAAATGCTAGAGGTTGGTCTAATTCAACCTAGTTAAAATTATTTCTTTGCTCCAGTAGTATTGGTGCACAAGAAGGATGGATCATGGCGAATGTTTCCAAAATTATAGAGCTCAATAAGCTCTACTAATAAATATAAATTTTCCATTCTGTGATTCATGAATTATTGGATGAATTACATGGAGAAATTTATTTTACCAAGTTGGATCATCATTCAGGATATCATCAAATTAGAATGAAGACTCAAGATATTCCAAAAACAACATTTTGAACTCATGAGGGTCATTGTGAACTTTTGGCCATACCTTTTGGCATTACCAATGCACCTTCTACATTTCAAGGGTTGATGAATTCCATTTTCAAACACTTCCTTAGAAAATTTGTGCCAGTATACTTTGATGATATACTAATCTGGTCAAAGAAGTCTTGGAAGGATCATGTTGAACATGTTGATAGGGTGCTCAAACTATCAGAGGAGAACAATTAGGATCCAAAAAACATCCAAATGTTTCTTTGGAGTACAAGAGGTGGAATATTTGGGTCATATTGTATCTCACAAGGGTGTTAAGGTAGACCCTAAAAAAATTAAAGCCATTAAGGAATGGAAATTCCCCACAACCATAAAGCAGTTGCGAGGATTTCTCGGGTTAACAGATTATTATTGCAAGTTTGTTAAGAATTATGGGAGAATAGTAGCAACAACATTATTGAAGAAATATGAATTTTCATGGATTCGTGAAGCAATTAAGGCCTTTGAATATATTAAAGAGGCAATGTGCCTAGCACCGGTCTTAGCTATGCCGGACTTCAAAAAAAACTTTATTGTGGAATGTGATGCCTCAGGAAATGGAATCGGTAGTATTTTAATGCAGGAAGGAAGACCCATTTCTTTTGAAAGTTGTCCAATGAAAGGAAAGTATTTACAGAAACCAATTTATGAGAATGAAATGATAGGAATATTGCATGCACTAAATAAATGGCGAACTTACCTAATGGGAAGACACTTCAAGGTAAAAACTGATCATGATAGCCTTAAACACTTTTTGGAACAAAGACTATCTTCAGAAGAGCAGAAAAAATGGGTCACAAAGATGTTGGGTTATGACTTTGAAATAATCTACAAGGGAAAGCTTAATGTTGTCACAGATCGACTCTCAAGAAAGAATGAAGAAGTGGAACCATTGCTTTGTGCCATTTCTATTATCCAACCAGATTGGATAATCGAAGCAAGAGATGAATGGCAGAAGGACAAAGATGTATGGACACTCATTCAAAATTTGCAGCAAGATCCTAGTACATCTGATACATTTAGTTGGAAAAGTGATTCCTTATGGTACAAAGATCGCTTATATCTTTGTAGTAATTCCCAACTAAAACAAAATATTCTTTTGGAATTGCACACTTCTCCTTTAGGAGGACACTCGGGATTTTTAAAAACTTACCACAAGGTGAAGAAAGAATTTTTTTGGATGGACTTAAATATGATATTCAAAAGTTTGTGGCAGAATGTTTGGTTTTCCAACAGAATAAAATTGAGACAATTAAGACCCCAGGATTTCTACAACCTTTATCTATTCCAAGTCAACGTTGGGAGGAGATTTCAATGGATTTTATCACAGGTTTACCTAAGTCCAAAGGAAAGAGTGTCATCATGGTGGTAATTGATAGACTTACCAAGTATGCATATTTTTGTGCATTATCTCATCCATTTAAAGCAAGTATAGTTGCTACTACATTTATGGACACAATTCAAAAGCTACATGCAAGCCCAATGGTTATTGTGAGCGATAGAGATCCCATTTTTACTGGAAATTTTTGGACGGAGTTTTTTTCTTGTTTGGGTACTCAGTTAGCTCATAGCTCATCTTATCATCCTCAATCTTATGGTCAAAATGAGATAGTAGATAAATTTTTGGAAGGATGTCTTCGTTGTTTTGTATCTGATAAACAAACACAATGGGTCAAGTGATTACCTCTCGCTGAATGGTGGTGTAACACTTCCTTCCATACTGCAGAAAAAATGACCCCATTTATGGCACTTTATGGATATCATCCACCATACATCACATCATATTTAAGGTAAAATTATAAGGTTCAAGTAGTGGAAGATCACATCGAGCATCAGCAAGAAGTTCTCCAACTCTTAAAGGATAACCTGAATTTGGCACAAAATCGAATGAAAAAATAGGCAGATCAACATCGCAACGATAGAAGTTTTGATGTAGGAGATTGGGTATTTTTACGGCTACAACCATACAAACAAATGTCCCTCAATAAAGCTAAGAAGGATAATAAATTATCACCAAATTACTATGGTCCTTACAAGGTGTTACAAAAGATTGTTACTATGGCATAAAAATTGGAGCTTCCTGCTTCTTCGCGAGTGCATCCAGTTTTCCATGTTTCATGCTTAAAGAAGGTTATATGTGAAAATCTTCCAGTTTAAACAATATTTCCAGAACTTGATGAGGAAGGAAAAATCATATTGGAACCTAAAGCGGTCACAGAAACAAGAACTCGACAGCTACAAAATCAATCAATTTTAGAGTATCTCATCAAGTGGAAGAAATTACCCACTGAAGATTCTACATGGGAGGATGAGAATTTTATACAGAAGCACCCAGAGCTACTCAACCATTGAGGACAACACTTTTTTGAAGGAGAGGGGCATGTTAGGTCCCTATATTATTAGTATAGTCCCTTATTGTTGTTAGTGTAGCCCCCTTATTGTTATTATTGTACCCTTGTAACCCCCATATTGTTATTATTGTGCCCTTAAATTATTATTGTTAGGTTTGCTAGGATTACATTGTGGCCCCACTAGGATTACATTATGGCCCCATGGACTCCTGTATATAGAAAGGAGGTTTTGTAAATTATATCATCCAAGAATTGTTCATTTACGTAATGTATTGGAGGTTTCCCCCTCGAAGTGGATTATTTCTAAGGCATTGATATCTCTTTTCTTCTATTTTTGGAGCTAGTTACTCAACAAACACAATAAAATACATAAATAGACATAAACACAGAGATGCAATAGAAACAATACTTCATTTTATTTAAATCAAATGACTGAAATATGCTTACAGACATAATGGAAACAAAAATAGCTAGGGCGTTGGTAGCATATCTCTGAGAAGAGATGTGGCGGATACAGACCTCTAAACTATGTTACAATGAGTCTCGAGGACCTATTTATTATTAAGAAACAATGGATAACTCCAAACGTTGAAAAACCTAACCCTAGAAGAGGAAGCGCCAAAACTATGTGCCCCATTTGGGTAAATTGGTGTTTCAACTTCCCGGGGACGTAACTTTGGCACACGATCTCCGTTTGACGTGCTCAATAGTTAGTTAGAAAGAAATATCTCATTTTTCCCAAAACAACGTCGTTTAAGGCCTCAAAATGGCTTCGTAAGTTCAAGACCTGAAAAATTGCCAAAAATAATAAGTTGTGCCCAATTGAAAGACTGAAAGATAGAATAGTGGGGCCCCAAGTGGAATAGGTGGGTGGCCACCAATATCCACCTGGATCATTAAGGCCCCAAAACAACTCTGAGAGTCTAGGACCCGAAAACCTGCCAAAAATAGTAAGTTGCGCTAAAAGTGAAAATCTGCAAGAATTAATGGTGCAGGTCCAAATGGAATAGGTGGGTAGCCACTGATATCCACCTGGATCATTATTTTTTTTTTTACCTTTTGAGGTCTTTTCCTCGGCTTTACCCTTAAAATTTTTCTTCCTACCCACTTCAGAAATGTTCTTCCCTCTAGCTTCTAGATGTGTGTCCTGAAAACATACTTCATCTAGACTAGTGGGGTTAAACATGAGAATAGTATGTTTTAAGTATCTATGTAAGCCTCCTATGTACTTTAACAAAGTATATTGGATCTACAAATCCACCATAATAAGAGAGCTCTTATCCAAAATTCTTGGGTGTATTCTTGCACATTTTGTCCCTTTAATTGCCTAAACTTCTTCCATTTCATGATGGATTTCTATATATGAGCTCATGGATAAAACTCTTGTTTAATAGAAGCAATGAAATTTGACCATGATAGAAGAATCTTACCATGTTTTTTGATTTCCTCCTTTGTCTTGGCTTCCCACCAGACAAGTGCTGCACCATCCATTCTCAATGAAGCTAATTGAATTTTGGTATCATCATCTTGAGGGTTCTATATTCTCAAATAGACCTCCAATTGTGTAATCCAATTATCAAACTTTTCTCCATTGACTTCACCATTAAACATTGGCAATTGAAACTTAACATCAAGTTTTGAAAAAGGACTTTTACTAGTGTTCTTGAATTTTGTGGCTGATGTACTGAAGAAGAAGTAGAGGATGATGATGATGAGGGTGAGGATGATGGCTCTCCATTGCCTCCATTTCCTCCATTTCCCTTATTTGACTTATCTTCATCATGGTGAACTCGTGAAGATCCTTTTCCTTCCTTGTGAAGTTTAGACCATTTTACTTCTAGTCTCTCATTCCTTTCTTGATAAAGGATTCTAACCATCTCAGTCATGTCAAGGAATGCTTTCCTGAACACTCTTTCTTCCTCTTTGGAATCAAATTCCTCATGAGGCATTCTTAATGGAGCTTCTGCTTCATTAGGAGGTTAAATAGGTGGTGGATATTTTTGAAATCTTTCTCTCCTTCTCCCCTTTTGAGCTTGAGCCTTAAAACCATCTAAAACTTGCAAAAAGTTAAACAGTACTTTTCACTAAACAACACGAGAGAATGAACTCTACCGCTTATACCAATCCGATCTGAAATGACTGTATTAGTTTTGTTGTGATAAGTTTTTTTTCAGTTTAAAAACGTGTGCATACTTATCTCATTAGTTTGCATAAGGTTTAAGGTATTTCCCCATGAATTGTAGATGTTTTTTAGTGAATTAGAAGCATAAAAAAAGCTTAAATAACATTGAACAATAATGTAAAATAGATAAATGAGTCACCACATGAAATTTACACAGCAGGCATGACGAAGCAATTCACTCCTCCTAGGCTACATCTGCTCGTCCACCTCCCAATGGCATGTCCATCTTTCATTATGCTAAAATTTTTACTAATAAATGTAGTTACAGTGCTCTAACGAATTTTTCTCTACACCAGTGGCTCCAGAGTGCTCCAATTAGTAAAAAATGACACCTCGTTCCCTCATAATGGGATAAAATTGAGTCTCCTACTCTTTTTCCTAGTTTCACCTAGAAAATCTTAACTAAAAGTGGAGAACTCCACTTAATTGGAGTTAAAATAACAATATCCACCAAAAATGGCGTGCTTGCTAAACTATCACTGAATCTAACCATTGAATTTAAATTTTGTGGTTGGGGTGGCCACATGCAAACCCCAAAACCATGGAAGTAACTTTCGGAGGTTATCCAATCCACATTTTACTGCGGTTTCAACGTTTTTGAGCCGTTTGAAACTCTAAGTTGAAGGTTTGTTAGCGGATCGTGCGGAGATTTTTTATAGTTAACGGTTGCATTGCCATATGGCCATACGATGGGAACGCTAATGGGTTTCATAAACTGCGAGTGTTAATGTTAATGTTTTATGACGCCACGTGAACACATCTCAGGGAACCATTGGAGGGTTGGGACCGTTGGCGGTTTCCAACCCCAAAAAGTGATTTCATTACAACGTAAATAAAACGCATGGCCCTATGAGGTTAAGAGTCAAGCGTAACTCGGATGGTAAATCCTGTGTATGTCTGGCGAAAGGTCGCGGGGTCGATTCCTGCAGACGCTCCAAAATTTTACTATGTGGTTCCAAGGCCACGTGGCAGCCTCAGGGCTAGCCACGTGGTAGCTCCTGATTGGCCCATCAAACCCCTCCAAACTCATTCGACCAATAAAAAAAGGACACTAGTCAACTTTATTCCCTTTTTCTGACTGTGCATCCTTTTTGCTGACTTTGCATCCCAGTAAAACTTGGTCAAACTGTTGAAAATTTACTTGTTTGGCATTTTCATCATAGTGCGATATATACCTCATATGACATCGGTTTTTCAAATCATTCGCGATTCCAGAATCAGGAAGAAAAGATCTACGAAACCATCCTAGTTTCAACCTAATCATGTAACTTTTAATTTTGAGCACAATTTATGAACTCTTGATCATAGTCTCTCAGGATTTACTACAACCCACATTCTGAATCAAGGGTGACTAGGCCCTAAACCGAGACATACACTCCAAGATTTACTGTATATCCCGAACCCAATATTCATAGGCATGTTGGAGATAAAACCACCTATAGGCTTTACCGTATATCCCTCCATTCATCGGTCAAGGATTCGTAGGGCTACCGAGGAAACACACTCTTCAACTTTACTGCAACCCATAGCATTGTTAGGGGTTACCAGGCGATGTGTTATATGAATTCGGAGATCCACCCCACTCAACCTCCAATCCATATAGTAATCCTACTAAACCAAAACATGAGAACTCCACAACACCATGGTTCTCTGGAAATGGAAAGGCTAGGCTAAAAACACGGCCATACTTGGAAAAATCCATGCTAAGATAGAAAAGAACCACATCCAATACCATGAATTCCAGACATAGCAATTAAAACATACATGCAAATCAATACCTACCAAGAATGTTCTTGTAGCTTCTTCATTCTTTCTCCTCCTTGCTTGCTTCCTCCTTCCTGCTTTCTTACCTTTCTTGGTCGAATGCAAAAATGATCCAAGAAACTCTAAGTGTCCAAAAGTGAGAGATAGAGAGAGAGTGGGAGAATAATTAGAGAGCTCAAAAAAATTTCTCTGACAAAAGGTACCAACTGATTCTGATAAGCCTTTTTATAGATGAGGCCTCTATTTTCTTCATTTTCCATTATTTTCCTTCATTTTCCTCCTCACATGAAACCTGTGACCTTTCATCTCCCTTTTCTCCTAATTTCCATTATTTTCATAAATAGATGTGCCTAAAATTCCATTTTCATTTCCAAATCCTTTTCCATTTCCTTTTCCAATTCTTTTAGCCATAATAAACCAACTTAACAAATAGTAGGATGTTTTTCCCAACATTCGTCTTGAAATAAGTGTCCCATCAGCCGTGGTTATTATTTTTAACTTTATTACATGGGATTTTCCCTAGGGATGTTACAGAACCCTCCCCGTTGGGGGACATAGCCCTCGGTGTTCAACCACACATATACATAAACAAAACCACTGAAAATCAACCATACTTCCCATGGAACTTTATAGCATAGCTCGATGTAGTATTTATAATGATCACCCCACTACAAAGAAAAAAGACATGACATCATAACAACATGAAAACTATAATGACATGACACCATACCACTTATTGGAGCTTTATAACATATCTCATGGTGGTATTTACATTCACAT
The DNA here is from genome assembly GCA_034641835.2 of Pinus albicaulis. Classification (NCBI taxonomy): domain Eukaryota; kingdom Viridiplantae; phylum Streptophyta; class Pinopsida; order Pinales; family Pinaceae; genus Pinus; species Pinus albicaulis. The sequence continues at coordinate 1,253,230,751 of CM076572.1, read as the reverse complement.
ACATATGTACATATACTTAATCATCAAATCAAAACATATATCAAAAAATCACCAAAAGATATAATAAGCATATACCAACATCACACAAAAAATTCTTTGCCTGAATCGACAAACAAGGAAGTATACATGTCCTACATCTGATCCACCATTTCTCATGTAGCTTCATCAGACCCAAAGTGCTTCCATTGCACTTTAAATTACTCTATTGCTCGGTTCTGGAGCATGAGCACCTTTTTTTACAATATACATTGAGGCTCCGACTGGAATTCTTCATCAAATTCCACTTTCAATACAAACTAGTCAATCACATTATCAACATCTTTAACATGCTTCTTAAGCAAAGATATATGAAAAGCATCATGTACTTTCACATTGGAAGTCACTATAAGTCGATAGGCCACTCGTCTTATCCTCTCAATGATCTTGAGGGGTCTACAACACCATGGCTCCAACTTGGCACATGATCCAATCCGCAAGGAGTTATTCTTGGGCTTGATGCAAAAGTAAACCCGATCCCCAACCTAAAACTCCTTGAACAACTTGTTCCTGTCTACATAACTCTTCTTCCTATCCTGTGTTTCTCTCAAGTTCTTCTTGATCACCTGCATTTCTTTTTCT